>CM046339.1:12699063-13967803 GCA_025403435.1 Artocarpus heterophyllus
CCAAAAAAAAAAAATCTTGGATTTCAGGGCAAAAAATTCTCTCTCTTCCAAGCTTTCCGAGATTCAAAGGAAAAGAGTCTGGGATATCTATAAGCTAAAGCATCAACTTAAGAACTCTGATGACAACATTGACACGAAGCGTCTCATTAAGGCTAATATGTTGTGGCTAAGAGGTATAATCGACTTCTGGTTTTCATCTATCCTTTGCATTTTATTTTGATCAACTTTCTTAAACATTCCTCCTTTCTTTGTGGAAATTTCCCGGAGGTTGTGCGACCCTGCTATTGGATGTATCGGGGTTGAGGTGATGGAGAACATAGTCCCCGAAGGCTCTAACCTTGTCTACATGTTTGATCCCAAGGCGTGCAATTTCTTCTAGAACGAAAGCGTATTGGATTCATGAGTGATGTGATGATGTATTTCCGTATCAAAGAAAAGTGAAGAGATGTTGCTTTTCTTGCACGTTTTCTCCTTGCTTTGGCCCTAGTCTCGTACTATATGAAACATAATATGTGTTATTCAAATTACACCCACAAGCAAGTCCATAACTCGAAAGCACATGTCTAGTAGTAAAAAGTTTTGGATTCATGCACACATAGAGAATTTTCTGATGTGATTTTTTTCTTTCATTTTCTGATAATTTTTTCATTTTTCTTTTGTTTTGGGAATTATGGAATGATTTTTGTTTTTGCAGAAAGAAAGATATATTGATCACAAGTCTTTTAATAGGATTAATCCTCCAATGCGTGAAAGGGCAAAGAAAGTACTACATGGTTTATTGAGGAATTTAAACAATAAAGAAGATGAGTTAAGCATTAAAGATGAGGAGATAGGAAAGAAGGAAATCCTATTAAATTTGAAAGATCAAGCGTTGAGATTAAAGGAATAGGAATATGTAGATTTAAGGAGAAAAATATAAAATGCACAAGAATTATATTGTAATCTTGTGCATATATTTTTTACCTAATGTATAAATCTTGTGCAAGAGTGATGGATCTCAAACTAGTACATGATCCTCAAATATATGTATGAAATCAGTTCAACTTTGTTTCTAATGTGTTTGATATTAATTTGATTTGTTCTTCCTAAGAAGCACTTTCCTTTTTTGTCTGAATGAATCAAGTTTATTTCAAGGGAGAAAAACCTGATTTGAATAAGTTTTTTTTCCTATGGCATATGACATATAATTGCCTTTTTAATAAAAAGAATACGATTTAAACAGTTCAATCTAAACCATATAAAACTTGCTAAAATTATGTTCTTAACATGCCAAAGTGATATATTAGCTTTGGCATCCATAACATTAGTTCTACACATACATTGGCAAAATAAATAATAGTTGAACTAATTTCATACATATATTTAAGGATCATACAGCTGTTTGAGATCCATCAAACTTCCACTAGATTTATACATTTTAGGGAAAAAAAAATGGTACACATAATTACAACATAATTCGTGTACATTTTGCATTTTCTCTTCAAATATACACATTTCTGTTCCTTCTGTTTTAATGCTTCATGTTTCAAATTCAATAGACTTTCCTTCTTTAACTCTTCATCTTTAATGTGTAACTTATCTTCTTTATCGTTCAAATTCCTTCGACAAAACAAATATTACTTTTTTTGCCCTTTCACACATTGGAGAAATACTTCGAAAACGCCTTATTTTTAACCAAGCATAGAATTAATGATTCTAAATATGTGAACAAGAAAGTGATGGCTTGACCAGAAGGATGGAAAGGTAAATTCCTATCGTAGGGAGGGTCCACTATGCTAGTAATTAGTCCTCCAAGGAATTCCACTGTATGTGATGTCAACCTTCAAACTACCCTCGTCACTTTGGAGGATCTTAATGGCGCTATTAGGAAATTCTGATGGATGAGCTCTTTGGAAAAGAATAGATTCTTTGCTACTATGGGATGGGACAAAATTTGCAGAACCAAGACTCGTGGAGGCCTTGGAACCAGGAAATTTGAGTATATTAACCTGGTATTACTGACTAAGCTTGGCTGGCATATGGGGAAAGGGACTAGAGCTTATGGTGCAAGGTGCTGAAGAGCAAATATTGTCAAGATAATCATTTCTAGAATGTGAAAAGCAAAGGAGGCGATTCTATAGTATAGAAAGGTATTCTTGCCCCTAAAGAGGTCTTGCGAAAGGGATGGTCATGTGATTGGGACGAGGTCAGAAGTGGATATACTGAGTTTCCCATGAATTTCTTGGTCCAACAAAGAGTGGAAGGGAGCCACCTTCAATCCAACTCATAACATGGTTGGCTAGAAAGTCAGCTATCTTTTTTCTGTTAACACTAGAATTTGGAATGATTCTTTGTTTTGTGGGTACCTTGAAGTAGAGACGACAAGTAAGATCTAGCAAATCACTCCACTTATGCACCCAAGGAAAGATAGAGGGGTTTGGCAAGGAAATGTTTTCGACAAATTCTGTGTTAAAAGCACCTATGTCATATGGCTTGAAGATGATGTTGGATCAAAATCCAATATATATGGACTAATATATTAAATAAATGTAAATTAAAGGCTATCAAATAAGGTTGTTCAATTAAAAGTGATCAATTTGAGTTTTGGGCTTTTAATGCATTATTAAGTGTGGGCCTCCTATGTGTAGAAATCAAAAATATAATTACTAATTTTATGATAGGCTAAATTGGTAATTAAGGATAATTACTAGGGTTTAGCAATTATATAAAGGGGTTGTGGTCCCCAAGTCAATACGTACATTATTTTTCTGTTTTCCATCTACAGGGAGATTACAGAGCATTCTAAGAAGGGGGATTTACGTATCATACTTGGAAGATCCTCAACCAAAAGACTCAAGAATCACATTCTATCAATGGATTCAGGTTAGCTTCCGCATCTTATTAATATTCTTGATGATTTGACATGAACGATCTTGGGTGATGATAGTTTTCATCACAATGTTATTCTAACAAGTGGTATCTAAAGCCTCTTCATGTTAAATCATTGGGAATCAAAAAAAAAAATTTTGTAGATGTGATTCTCATAAAAATTCTCAAATTTAACAGTCTATAGTTTTTTAAAATTGTTGAATTTGAGAACAATTGATTGAAGAAATTTTCTGTTTTGATTGTTTGAACTCCTTTATAAGTCACGATTGCCGAAAAGAAAATCCATTTAAATGTTCTGCTTTCGTTTGGTCTCTTTACTGCCTGAATACTACTCTGTTGTCGAGAAAAGAAAAGAAAAATAAAATAATATAAAATCGTTATTAACGTTTCACTGAATGCTTGGTTTATATGTATTACACGGATTCAGAAATCGTTATTAACGTTTCTGGGTTTAAGGTTTTGTGAATTCGGTTTTACATGGATTCAGCAACAACACCGGCGGCAACCTTACGTCCGCCGGTGAAGGACTCCGTGCGCAGCTGTGAGGCTGCGTCGGAAAGACACAGCGGCGGCCACAGAGGCCGTGGCGCAGCGAGAAAGCGGCGGCCATAGAGGCCGCCGCATGAGGAATTTTTTTTTAAAAAAGGGGTTATTTCACCGGCGGCAGGACCTCCCACCGCTGGTGTCGGCCCCTTCTGGCGGCTGCCGCTAAGTCACCAACCGGAGTACTTTCGACCCTTGGGTGAAGATGACGGGCGGCCGTGTCAGCGGCCGCCCGTCATCTTCACCCAAGGGTCGAAAGACCCCTAGGGTTGCTTTAGGGCAGGTCTGGGCTTCGGCTCAGACCTGAGAAGACTCTTTACACGGGCCTGATTGGGCCAGTGATCAGTTCAAACCCAGGGACTCCAGCCCCTGGGTTACTGCTTATAATATATATATATATATATACACACACACACACGAGCAGTTGGGCCAGTGATTGGAAAAGGGAATGATACACGGGCTGGGCCCGTGACAAGTAAGGTCACCAGGGGTTAAGGCCCTAGGTGACCGGTTATTAAAAAAAAAAGAAAAAGAAAAAAAGAAAAAAGGTGAAAATAAAGGGGGTTAGGTCCTCCCGACCCGATCCAGCCCCGGCCTAGTAAAGGTTGACTTTGACCAATTTTTTTTTTATTTTTTATTTTTTATTTTGGTCATTTTTGGTGCAATTTTAAATTCAAATACTGGTATTTTATATATATTTGAGATGAATTAATTGAAGCAACATGTCACCAAAGTGGCCTCTCTTATGGACATTAATTTGTTTTGAAATATAAAAGGTTGTGTTCATGCAACTTATGTGAATATTGACCGGCCCAAAGGAATGCAATATTTGAAAGAATTGCATGTACACTTGTGGTGATAAACACGTGATAATTATTCGATTTTACATGTAAACAATAAATCGGCCCAAAGGAAGATTTATTGTTTGACATGTTCTTATTGTCAGTGTTTGATTACTACACCAAGATATCACTTACAAGTTGATATTTCTGTCCAAAGACTAAATATTAATGGAGTGCCCGATATCTTGAGATGAGGTTACCTTTATTTGGATTTATTATTGTTATTATGGATTCTTATGTGAGCTTGTTTTGGTTTTGTTTATTTTATTCTCTGTTTCAGCTACTAGTTCTGCCTCTAATATTACTGCCAACATCAATTCAATTCCTATGCTGAATGGTAGCAACTTCAAATCATGGCAAGAGAACCTCCTAATAGTTCTTAGAGTCATGGATCTCAACCTTGCGTTAAGGGTTCCTTCTCCCACACCTCTTACAGATAAAAGTTCCTCTGATCAAAAGAAGGACATAGAAAGGTGAGAGAAGTCAAATCGCATATGTATGATGATCATGAAGAAGGCCATTCCAGAAGCATTTAGGGGCATTATATCGAAAACGATAAAGACAGCCAAAGAGTTCCTTGAGGACATTGAGAAGAGATTTGCCAAAAATGAAAAGGCTGAAACAAGTACACTTTTGGCAAACCTCATCTCAATGAGATACAAAGGTAAGGGGAACATTAGGGAGTGCATCATGGAGATGTCTCATCTTGCTTCAAAATTAAGAGCACTTAAGCTTGACCTTTCTGAGGACTTGCTAGTGCATTTAGTTCTTATATCTCTTCCTACACACTTTAGTCAGTTTAAGGTGAGCTACAACTGCCAAAAGGAGACTTGGTCTCTTAATGAGCTCATCTCACATTGTGTGCAAGAAGAGGAAAGGTTGAAACAAGAAAAGACAGAAAGTGCTCACTTGGCTAATACTTCCAAGAACAAAGGAAAGAAAAGGAAGAAGGATAAGGAAGCTGCAGTTACAACACCTCAAAAGAAGCAACAAAAGAGACCGGCTGATCCGAAAGGTACGGGTTGTTTCTTCTGTGGAGCTGCAGGACATAAGAAGAAGCATTGCACTAATTATCACGCTTGGCGTGCTAGAAAAGGTATGCTTCTTAATTTGGTTTGTTCTGAGGTTAATTTAACTTCGGTACCTGAACACACTTGGTGGATGGATTCTGGTGCAACCACTCACATCAGTGTGTCTATGCAGGGATGCCTGAGATGGCGAAAGCCAAATGATGGTAAAAGATACATCTACATGGGCGATGGCAAGAAATTGAAGTTGAAGCAATAGAAAAATTTAGATTATTGTTAAAGACTGGATTTTATTTGGATCTTGATGAAACATTTATTGTACCGTCTTTTAGACGAAATTTGATTTCTATTTCAGCATTGGACAAATCTGGTTATTCTTGTTCATTTGGAAATGAAAAATTTAGTTTGTTTCATGATTCAAAATTAGTTGGTTCTGGTTCTTTATCAGGTTACGATAATCTTTATTTACTTAATACAATTGCTTCATTTAATGAATCCTTGCAATTAAGTACACGAGGTATAAAGAGAAAATTAACCAATGAGAATTCAGCTGTGTTATGGCACAAGAGATTGGGTAATATCTCTAGAAGGAGAATAGAGAGACTTGTGTCAGACGAAATTCTTGACCCATTAGACTTTACAGATTTTGATATTTGTGTTAACTGTATTAAGGGGAAACAAACCAATAAAAGGAGATTTGAAGCCAACAGGACTTTCGACGTCTTAGAACTTATACATACAGACATTTGTGGGCCATTCCCTACGGCTTCTTGGAATGGTCAACAATATTTTATAACGTTTATAGACGATTTTTTCAGATATGGCTACATATATCTCATTCATGAAAAGTCACAGTCACTGGATGTGTTCAAAAATCATAAGGCTGAAGTTGAAAATCAACTCAGCAAAAGGATTAAAAGCGTCGGATCTAACTGTGGTGGTGAATACTATGGTAGATATGACGGTTCAAGTGAACAACGTCCTGGACCGTTTGCTAAGTTCCTAGAGGAAAGCGGTATCGTCCCACAGTACACTATGCCGGGTTCACCCACTATGAATGGTGTTATTGAAAGACGAAACAGAATGCTTAAGGACATGGTGAGGAGTATGATTTCTCATTCTGCCTTACCAGAATCACTCTGGGGCGAAGCACTTAAGACTGCATCGTATATCCTTAACAAGGTTCCAACTAAAGCAACTGCCAAAACCCCTTACGAACTTTGGACGGGCAAGAAGCCTAGTATAAAGCATTTGTATGTTTGGGGATGTCCAACTGAGGCAAGGCCTTATAGGCCTAATGAAAAGAAACTGGACTCAAGGACGGTTAGTTGTTATTTTATTGGATACTCTGAAAGATCCAGGGGGTACAAGTTTTATGATCCCACGACCAAATCGATATTTGAGACAGGGAATGCCAGATTCTTTGAGGATGTCGAGTTTGCAGGGGGAGATATGGTTAGGGACTTTGTAACAGCTGTGGGAATATGTTGATATTCCCACAGCTGTTATTGACATTGATCAGGTTCCTACTCCTGACATTGTTCAAGAAGCAGACCCAAATCAAGACGATGTCGGAAAACCTCCCATTCCAGAAATTGTTCAAGAAGAACAAACTCGACCACCTCAAGAACCTATGTCATTAAGGAGATCCACTAGAGAAAGGAGAAGTGCGGTGCCAGATGATTACATTGTATTTCTCCAAGAACATGAGTATGACATTGGTATGGTGGAAGATGATCCAATCAACTTCCGTCAAGCCATGGAAAGTTTTAGATCTCAAGAGTGGATTGATGCCATGAATGAAGAGATAAAGTCTATGAAAGACAATGACATTTGGGATCTTGTCCCATTGCCTGAAGGTGCAAAACCCATTGGTTGCAAATGGATATTTAAGACCAAGAGGGATTCGAAAGGCAATGTGGAGAGGTATAAGGCTCGTCTTGTCGCTAAAGGCTTTACACAGAAAGAAGGCATTGATTATAAAGAGACTTTCTCTTTAGTTTCTTCGAAAGACTCTTTTAGGATTATAATAGCATTAGTGGCACATTTTGATCTTGAGCTTTATCAGATGGATGTTAAGACTGCATTCCTCAATGGTGACATTGATGAAGCAATCTATATGGTACAACCGAAAAACTTTGTGTTGGGATATGCAAAGAAGATGATTTGCAAATTAAAAAAAATCTATCTATGGGCTTAAGCAAGCTTCTCGTCAATGGTATTACAAATTTCATCAGGTAATCATCTCGTTCGGTTTTGAGATGAATTTGGTCGATGATTGTATATACCACAAGTTTAGTGGGAGTAAGTATATTTTCCTGGTTTTGTATGTACATGACATTTTGCTTGCCAGCAACGATATAGGCTTGTTGCATGAAACCAAGAGATTTCTATCAAAGAAATTTGAGATAAAGGATCTTGGTGACGCCTCTTTTGTGTTGGGTATACAGATACATCAACATCGCTCTCGGGGTATTTTAGGATTATTACAAAAGGGCTATATCGAAAAGATTCTTAAGAGATATGACATGAATGATTGTAAACGAAGTGATTACCCTGTGGCTAAGGGAGACAAGTTTAGTCTCAATCAGTGCCCTAAGAATGATTTTGAGGTTAAGGAAATGCAGAAGATTCCTTATGCGTCAGCAGTAGGGAGTTTAATATATTTTCAGGTTTGTACGCGTCCGGATATTGCGTACGTTACAGGAATGTTGGGCAGGTACTTAAGCAATCCTAGAAAGGATCATTGGGTAGCAGCCAAACGAGTCTTGAGGTATTTACAGAGAACAAAGGATTACATACTCACGTATCGGAGGTTGGAACAGCTAGAGATCATTGGGTATACTGACTCCGATTATGTTGGATGCCAAGATAGTATGAAATCTACATCGGGCTATGTATACCTTCTGGCTGGAGGTGCTGTCTCTTGGAAGAGTGCTAAACAGTCCCTTATAGCATCTTCTATGATGGCGGCAAGTTCATAGCGTCTTATGAGGCGTCCAATCATGGAATATGGCTGCGATTTTGTCACGGGGCTGCGTATAGTGGCCAGTATTCAAAGACCACTCAAGATATTTTATGACAATAAGTCAGCAGTTTTGTATTCCAACAACAACAGGAGCTCGACGAAGTCAAAGCATATAGAGATCAAGTTCCCAGTTGTGAAAGAAAGAGTTCAGAGTGGATAATTGTCTATAGAGCACATCGGCACAAACTCTATGATTGCGGATCCGCTTACTAAAGGATTGCCACCCAAAATGTTTCATGCTACACATCCATGCTTGATCTTGTCATTAGTTGTATTGGTATATGTGATCATTGATGGGTCTAGTTACGACATATGTAACGAATGTCGCTTTAGTCCTATATTAATATGGTTAATGGACAAGATTGTTGAGGTGCATAAGGTTTTGATAGCAAAATTCATGAGCTCATAAGGTATAATACACATTTATAAAGTTTCATATATAGCCCAAGTGGGAGATTGTTGGATCAAAATCCAATATATATGGGCTAATATATTAAATAAATGTAAATTAAAGGCTATCAAATAAGGTTGCCCAATTAAAAGTGATCAATTTAGGTTTTGGGCTTTTAATGCATCATTAAGTGTGGGTCTCCTTTGTGTAGAGACCAAAAATATAATTACTAATTTTATGATGGGCTAAATTGATAATTAAGGATAATTGCTAGGGTTTAGCAATTACATAAAGGGGTTGTGGTCCCCAAGTCAGTACATACATTATTTTTCTGTTTTCCATCTACAGAGAGATTACAGAGCATTCTGAGAAGGGGGATTTACGTACCAGACTTGGAAGATCCTCAACCAAAAAACTCAAGAATCACATTCTATCAATGGATTCAGGTTAGCTTCCACATCTTATTAATATTCTTGATGATTTGACATGAACGATCCTGGGTGATGATGGTTTTCATCACAATGTTATTCTAACAGATGAGTCTGAGGTTGACCAGGTGTGGAAGCTGTTATGGAATGCAAAGTTCCATGAAAGCCTAAAATTACTGCTTTAAAAGATTGGAAATAAGGCCCTCATTACCAAGGACAAAATGACATGGATTCCAGACCAGAGGGATGGTTTTGTGTTCTATTTGGTCAGAATCAAGAGTCAGTTATTGATATTTTCTCCAAATGCATTTGCGCTAATTTTTTTTTGTTTGGCAGTCACTGACGTATTCGTTGTTAGACATGTATGCCCTAAGGAGTAAAAATGTAATACGTTTTTGGAGACATTTTTTTTATCAATAAAGAATTTATTCATTTATATATACCAAATCTTGTCCTCTTTACGTTCATATTTGTTGAATGTATGATAAGCAAACAGTAGTCTGAGACTGTCAGTCTAAACTTTAAGAATTGGGCATATGATGGACTGATTATGCGGAAGACACAATTCTTAAGGTGATGGTCTAAAACATATGATCCGCAATCGAGGGAATAAAGTTGAGCGCTTTATTCATTTAAAGATTGTTATGTTGTCTATATCCCTTATGGGAGATAGTTTGTCTTGACCATCGGAAGACACAATTGGGCATATGATGGACTGATTATGCGGAAGACACAATTCTTAAGGTGATGGTCTAAAACATATGATCCGCAATCGAGGGAATAAAGGTAGGCGCTTTATTCATTTAAAGATTGTTATGTTGTCTATATCCCTTATGGGAGATGGTTTGTCTTGACCATCGGAGTTGGACTCCGTGAATAGAAACATTGGCACATTGTCATAGGTGACGATGTGTTGGATCGGGACATAAAGTTAATTGATTTGGATTAATAATTCTGTCTTGGCAAATCGATTCACTTTAGACAGTCATTTGTATTGTATCTTAATCCTGATATGAATAGTGGGCTCGTTGTCTCGACTTGTGTCTTGTGATGTACCAATGGGTGACTCCCACATCTCTATAGGCATGACTCTTGATAGCGTAGACTTGTTATTCATAGATATGAAATCCATAGCTCCTCTTAAGGAGTAATGATATCCTCTTATATGCGTTGTCCTATAATTGGAAAACTGGAGCGCTCAACCATTTGGATACATAGGTGTAACCGAATGGTATACTATCTTTGGATGGTAAGTTTTCTAATGGTGAGACGATGGAACGTAAGATAAAAATAATCGGGAAGGTAAGACAGAACTTGTCCTTAAGCCGATTATGGATGATCATATGGGGATACGATACACTATGATATGTCATGGAGACTTAGCTACACGAGCTTCGTAATTCTATAAAGTTCAAGAGTGCAGCTTCAAGCTTTTAGTGGAGTAGCGTTGGAGTTGATAATTGTGAAATGTATATCTGAGATATTGGGTTTCATTATTATCATGAGCTTGAACTTTATAGGTCCATTTTGGTCCCCTTTGCTAGCTCACAAAATCTTGCAACGACACGGCGTGCTTTTCCAATAATTGGTGACTTATGTTGGATTTATCAGATTGGTTTAAAATTTGTAAGAATCAAATAATTCATGTCTGTTTATCGGTTGAATTAATTTTGTAAGAAATTAGTTCAAGATAAACTTGTTGAATTATTGCGATCAAATAATTCTTGTCTGTTTATCGGTTGATTTAATTTTGGATAAAGTAGATCAAGATAAGCTTGTAGAATTATTGTGAATTGATTTATTTTCTTAGAGATTATCTTGATAAAGTTTGTTTTGATCAGATATCTTCTCTATTGGGTTATTTGAATCAAAACTGAGACTTTATCCTTTAGAATCTCGGATGAAAAATAAAAGATTCGCGGAGATTTTTTCTCGAGAGTTTGGCCTGTCGAACTGGCTTGTTCGGCTTGCCGATCAGAATGTTCGGCCTGTCGATCAGCGGAGATAAGATTACGCGTTTTCACGCGGATCTTATCAGATATTGATCCGAACTTGATTCTGTTTCGAGTTTTTGAGACCTAATCTGATATGGACTGACCCCAAGACCAATAGGTATAAAAAGGGAGTGAGTCTCATGATTTACTCAGATTAATTTGAGAGATTAAGAGTGATACTCTTCTAGTGAGCATCTGAAAACTCCCTGAGAGCTTTTGTTCATAAATCACGAGCACTAGCTTTGGGTTCTCTCTATTGGTTGGAAGGAGAGTCACCGGTGGAAGAGCTGTACGTGTGAGCCCACACTCACTCCGGTTGTGGATAGAGAATAGCAAAGAAGACCAGTTGGTTGAGGCTCTTTTGGAACGTTACTTCTCTACATAGGTTGCGGAGGTTCTTCGGCACACTGAGGTTAGTAAGATCTGTCTAATTTATACATATAACATGTCAAACTTGTGCTTTGGAAATTACTCTGATGAAAATTTTTTTTTTTAAATTTCGCTGCGCACTTTGTTTCCAACATTCGTTTGAGTGATGCTTGCTCCAGCTCGAGAATTTATCTATTATGTTGGCTTCTTAATCCATCAGCTCCTGGAATTTTGGATCTATCATCTCATAAGGACTTTCTAATGTTTGGTGCAGTGATCTACGACAAACTGTGGAGAGCTAGAAACAACAAGATTCACAATGCTATTCTTGATTCCCTGGAAGATCTTATGAGGCGAGTTTTTTGGGTTGGTGGGCTTGGAGAAACATGTAAAACGCAATGGAATAGGGTTTTAAAATTTTTCTTACTTTCAAGATCCTTTTCATGACGCTACATACAATAATTAAATAAAATACAAACTTACGGGTTTGACAATAGCTCTGGGTGACCAAGCGTTCCAAGACCTTCAGATCTTCCTTGCTATTATCCTTGGATACCATTAAAATCTTTTGGATAATCTCTTTCCGATCTTTCTCAGCAGTGGTTATTAAAACTCCAAAGGGAGAGCTCAAAGAACACTAGATGAAGTTGAGAGAAAAGTATATGGAAAATAAAGGCTCCAAGGTTTATTTATAGGCACACACAAGCTAAAAGGTTGAAGCAGAATTCTCCTAAGATTCTCTGTAGACACACTAACCCCACTAAGGGCGTGATCTTCCTTCCTCCAATGGTGGTGTGGCACGTGTCATAACTACCTCTAACTGTGTGATTCCATATCCATCTAGTATCTTTCTAAAAGCTGATTTTAGTTTAAAATGAGATATTATTTATTTTAATTTTTAAAATAAATATCTTCCATGATTTTCTTAATTATTTATATTATTTTATAATTCAAATAATTATTTACAGAATCTTTTTCAACTTTTGAAAAACATTCTTATTTGCAACAAGATAACAAATAGATTACATAAAGATCACGTAATCTATTTCAAACATAAAATCATTGATGTGGCACTACTGGACTCCTAGAGTTCCAGTGCGCGACGTCACACACAGTCTTAGTGAGTTTTGTATGAAATTACAATTTTACCCTTATCGATAAAATTAATCCAACAAAATTTTCATTGATCCATCTGAAAGAATATTATGAGGCTAGCAAATGGACCCAATGGACATAAACAATTTAAGCTCTAATAATTATTTATAATTAAATTAATAATAATTATTAACTTTGGATTATGCCACTATCGAAAACTGATGTTGCACTCTTAAATTATATACAGAATTACATAGAACCTTAAACATTAAATGTCGTCAACATGGTCGTTCATTATATAGATATTTTCATGTGATAATACCCTCCACAAGAATATTTATAATTACAACTAGGTTCAAAGTTTTCCCTGCAACCTCTCTAATTATGTCTTTGTCCATGAGTTCTATTAATTCTTTTATGGATGATCTTTTTATGAACAAATCATAACGAGGATTTGGATTATGTTGATGTCTTATATCAAACAACGAGATCTCTTCATCCAAGTTCCCGAATTAATACTCATGAAAATATTCTCTTAAATCCTATCTTGTAAAAGTTGTAGATTCTATATCTGTGAGTAACGATACTAGCTATCTATATTAGTATGCCTCTAATGTATCGAGTTATTGATCATGGATGTTACAAATCTCGCTCATTGGCAATCAAAAGACATAGTAAATAGATGTGAGTCTACTAATCATCTCAAGATTAAGATAAGATCCATAAAATGACCAAAATAATAGAATTCCAATTTTTCATTACGAAATTACAGAAGAAATCAAATTCTATTTTGGTCTAGGTTTAATGTGTTTTAAACATATTGATGTCTCTATTTAGTAATCATCAATATTATAATTCAGATAAGATTATTCCACCAAGTTGGGAATGACAACGTTACAATCTTAAACAAGATAAAGTGTCTAGCTTTATCTATTGATTGTAAACCAGAGTTTATACTAAGTACACATAATCATATCCTCTATGTTATGAACTCTTCGTATACATAATTATAGACTTTTATAAGTATTAGATCCTTTAAAATATTCTCATACATATCAATATATATATATATATATATATTATAAAGAACGTCAAGAAATTTTATTTATTAATAATATAATATTTTATTTCTCATAATATCTAATTAGAATAAAACGACATGCTTTAAAAGCATCAATCTCAACAGAGCCATTACGTCCTTTACAGAACATAAACGAAGCCTAGCTAGTGTAGATTTTTTTAATTGTCTTCCACAACTCTAGAACCAGATGCTAAATTTGTGAATATTCTCCCGCTGTTGGACGGAGTTTTCTTCCAAGTTGATGCAGCTGACAAGGATGGTCAGAGCTTGATTGGAATTGCTTTCTGTAGACTTGATGCCTCCTTACTTGGCCAGCCCACTGACATTATCAAACCAAGATCGGATTTGGAAGTAGAGCTCGCGGCAAGTAGATATGCTAAAGAGATAGCTATTTCCAACAAGTGGAGATCAATCCAAAGCTAAAGTGACTGCCTCGCTGCAGTTTCTGCTAGTGTTCTGAGTAACGGTGTATTGATCTCATTGAGTCTTGCTGTGTTCTTAAAAGGTGTTTTTCTTTTGTGTCCACAAAATGGATTCCTAGGACTCTCAACAATTACGCTAGCTGTTTGTGAAAGTGGGCTTAGAATGTTACCTCATCTAGTTCTTTTTCTAGTTGAGAAATAACTTCTGATGTGATTATCATTTATTCTCTGAGTAAGGTCTTTGCTTTTCAAAGCAAAAAAAAACAAAAAACAAAAAACAAAACAAAAAACGAAAAACAAAAAGGAAAAAAGAACATATATATGTAATGAAGTAATTTGAGGGAAAAGAAATTTTTATTAACCTAATCTATCTCCATGTGTATAGAAAGACAAGATGTGTGAGAAAGAACATAAACCATGTGGATTAATATCAACTATTACATGTAAATTGAAAAAAGAATTGATAAATTTTAACCATTGAATTACTTTATTTTGGTTGAAGTAGAAAACTCTTTCACACTTCTATACAGACTCTAGATGTAGATTCAAGCTTGGATAGATTTAGGACATGTTTGTTTTGTGTATTATTGGACTAAAACGATTTAAATTTGAATTTGAGTATCGAAAATTCTCTCTTGATACTCTGATATTTTTGATATAGTAAAAGCTAAAATTCTCTCTCTTATATATAAGAAAAAAAAATCATAACTTTTTCATTTGATATCCAATTGAGATGATTTTTTTTCATTGTGTTCCTAGTGAAGAGAGGAATAAATGAAGATCTATATTGCATATTTTTTAAGATCATTAGCATTAAGATTTTATTAGATTTGTTAATAAATCAAAAACTATTTTCTCCATCTCTCTAAACATAAATTTTAATTTTATTTTATATTCAAATTAAAATTTAAGTGCACGTCTAAACGTCAATTCGAAGTAACAATTCAAAGCCATTAGACTTTATGGCATAAAAAATTAAAATGAAGTGTAAATTTATTGCTAAACTAAAACTGCAACCACTACATTTTATATGTGAGTTCAATAGTGGAGCTTAAAATACATTTCCCTTAACGTTACAACAAGCAATACAATCTATCAAAAACGTACCTAGCAAGAAAAGTTTATTTTCTCGTCAATCTATTACAGATAAATGTCATTTGTAAGTTGGGTGGCTGGTGGGTGGATATAGACGACCATTCTTCGTTAGGTCCACAACCTTGAAATTATATTTATATTTTCTTTGCTTTCATGTTTATTGCTCTCCCAATTTTTCCAACTCTTCCTTCTAGATATTGACAAATTCATACTAATATTTTATTCTAACTTTGCCTCATTTGTCTTTTAGTATTTTTTATTTTGTTATATGTTGGTACAATCTTGTCCTCTGCATCCTTGCTGCTAGAAACAGATTGATTTTACAGCTAAGCCTTCTTCTCTCACTTTGCTGCCGTTGTTGACCGTGCCACATCTTTTGAACATTTTTCTGATTTTTCCAGATACAAATCCATGAATATACAACAAAACTAGCAATTTCCTCAACAAGGGGTTGTTGGTTTCGTTGCCTATCAAATAAGTATGACGAGGGTTCTTTGAGGAATTTTGACGAACAGATGTGGGCAAAGCTATTTAGTCAAAGGGGTAGTTGTATTTAGTGGGGAAAAAAAAAAAGAAGAAGCTCTTTAGATGGTTTTTTGATTTTGAGTTGCAAAACATCGTTTAGGGCAGTTCCTAAAACCGTGGGTTGACGTTATTTTTGTTGGGTTTTGAAGTTAGATTTGGGTGGGTTTTTCTGAGGCCGGAAATGAAAGGAAAATTTGGGACGCCAGGGAATTACTTTGTATTGAACACAGGAGCGAGAATCCCGGCCATTGGGCTTGGGACATGGCAGAGCGGTGGAGACCTCTGCGTTGAAGCCGTGAAAACGGCTTTGTCTGTTGGTTATCGTCACATAGACTGTGCACATCTTTATGGGAACGAGGTTGAAGTTGGAGAAGCTTTGTCCCAAGCGTTTAATGGAGGTTCACTCAAGAGGGAAGATGTTTTCTTGACTTCTAAGTTGTACTGTACCATGAACTCGTTGAATAAGATTGACAATTATGTTAGAGTATCTCTCAAGAACCTTGGGGTTTCGTATTTGGATCTGTATTTGATGCACTGGCCCGAGAGTTCGGCTTTTGGCGATGCCACGGATCCTCCAACCAAGTCGGGGAGCGAGTATAGGCAGTTCTTGAACCGGTTGAAGAAGGCGTGGAAAGCCATGGAAGGTTTGGTTGAGCTTGGTCTGGTAAGGGCTATTGGAGTCAGCAATTTCAGTGTTCAGCAGATCAAGGAGTTGCTCAAGTTTGCCAAGGTTGTGCCTGCAGTTAATCAGGTATGAAATATTGTTACCTCATTTGCCTTAATTTGACAGATTCAGCATGATTGTTATTATTTTTTTTATTGTTTTTCTTCATTTTAAGTCATATGTTGATCATGACCATTTAGAAGTGCAGTGAATTTGTGTGTTCTAATATTAGTGTTTGGTCTTAAGGCTAGTATTTAAACTGGACTCAAGTAATTTTCAGCGTTAGTCATATCTACAACTTACCTCACTTGGAGAAATCATTTCCTAACAAGTTGTAGACCACGGTGTGTGATGCGTTTCAATGTTGAAAACCCAAATTAATGGGAGGAAGTTCGATAGAATTCATCGGTTGGATGCAATTAAGCAGATACTTTTGTTCTGGTCAATGCTGCTTTTTTGGCAATTGCAGTGCTTACTTGCTTAGATAGATTTTCAGTAGTTGTGATCTCCATCGTGGGTGAAAAAAAGCGTAGTTCGGTTTAGATGAACCCCTTTTGATGATTTGGAGTTGGAAAAACTCATCTTTGAACTGGTCTCAATGCAATATGAGCACAGCGTGACTCTTGCCCTGTGGCTTACTTTTATGTTTTTTTAGAACATAATACTATCTATCCTAGAAACAAATAACTTTTCTCTTCCAAGTATCTCTGTATAAATATTGAGGTTGGCTAAATCTTTGACGAGACTATTTTTCATTAATAAGAGATTAACTGTAGTGGTACTGAGAACCGTGCATTCTTTCTGTCTCTTTTTAATTCATTTTGATACAAAAACCCAACAATGATGCAAAGATTTTTAGCAAATTTCAGTCATTCGTGCTTAGCTTTATTATTTCATTATCTTTTTTCTTGTTCATTTTTTTTTCTTTCCTTGTTCAACTAGAAGAATGAGAGCTCTAACGTTCACATCCTAACTCCTTGAGTGTCTCTTTTTCTTCTTCATTGTTTATTATTATTTTTTTGTTCTGGCTTTTGTTTTGTTTTTTTTTTCTTTTTAATATATTTCCATCACTATCATTATTGCTTCTTCTGCGATTATTATTATTATTATTTTTTGAAACATACTCCTACGATTATTATTTTCTCTTCGAGAACTGATAATGATATGGTGAAAAGAACTTCCTCGACTTTCTTTCCATCGCTGCATCCGGGCAACTTAGGCTCATACAATCATGTGATGAATTATGATAATCTTTTCTTAGGTGGAGTTGCACCCTTTCTGGAGGCAAGATGATATTGTAAAGTTCTGCCAACTAAAGGGTATACATGTATCGGCTCACACACCGTTGGGAGTACCTGCTTCGGCTCCTGGACCATCTGATAGCAGTTCTGGTGGGGAAGACGAACCTGGAACTCCCCGTATATCATTCAGGAGGTCAAGATCTGTGCATGGGCCAATGCTGAAATTGTCAGTTGTTGCAGAGATTGCAGATCGACACAAGAAAACACCAGAACAGGTATTCTTCAACTAACCATTCTTCTTTATTTTGTTCAATTCTACTGTTTGTAATAAGTTTGGCTACATGAAACCAAGAACTCGACAGCAGAAAGCATGAATTTCTTAAGTTTTCACAGCTTACTTGCACAAGCTTGTCTCAAACTTTAGCCTTTTTTGGATTTTCTAATTCTCCAAGGACCATCAGCTCTCATAGCTTAATTGTATTGAACTCTCAAAGTGCCAAGCTCCGTGTTACACTCATGAGTTCTGTTAGAAATGCAAAACATGGAAACTATTCCAGATAGGGATATACAATGAACTATTTTGGAACGACACCTCAACCTCACGATATGAGTTACTGGAACTGCTTATGGAGTGCTGGATGTCTGATCCTAAATTTAAATTTGGGTTATCGACTTAGACTAAGCACAGAAGTCCTTGATTAGAGCAGAATGGGACTAGTAAGATTGTGGATAAGGTCTTAAGGACACGGCAGTATATTAGTGAACTCCATTTGTGTCGGGAATGGCTTGTCGGACAACAGATTTACAATTATTAAAAAAAGAAAAAAAATTATAAAGGATTTGAAAATTTTATAGAAATAAGAGTTTAGCAACAGCTGAATTAATAAATGTAGAGCAGGTACTTTTACATTGTTTAACTGGTAGGTCGGAATTGAAATAAATATTTGAATTAGGAAGTAACAAAAGCAAATAGCAGGTTAAGGCATTCACTCTGAAGAAGGAATTTACACCCTCAAAAGTACAGGAGGTGGCTGTCCATGGAGGAAGATTGTGCATTAAGATCCCCCACTGAAGTAGTTTCTTGTCTGTATTCTTTTTTTTTTTTTTCCTGTTTCTATTTGGATTTGTTTTTTCTTTGCTCTTTTGTCGCATGTGCATGAGGGCATCATTCTAGAGAGGATTTCAATCCTTGATGATTCTAGAAGCTTACTTTGCATGGGAATACTCAGGGCTGATCCAGTTTGTGGCCTCACTGTTAACCATCTTCACTTTCATTATCAAGTGGCTAGAAACGCATCCCTTTCAGTGCGTGCTTTTCTTCTGGGTTCCCTGGGCTGAATCGAGCTCAGTGTTTGCTGATGCTTGGGTCTTGAATAGGCTAAAGAGTTTTTAGGTAGATCTGATATCTTTTAGATAGTGGTTCTATTCGGCATTTTGTATGGTCTAGAGACGGAGAAATAGGGCCGAGTATTTATTTAATTCAAGTCACACCCCCCCCTACATTGTGTTGTTTGACCTAGCAATTATTGACAAATAGGTATTGACATGCTTAAAGAATGATTAAGTGCCATAATCTTAGCCATCTGGTTTTGGGGTTCATTGGATTTTTACTCATTTTTTTTGAGCCTTTTGTAGGGGTCTTGGAAATGTTAGGTAATAGATTGTGCGGTGTATGGTCTAAGATCAACTTTGGTTCTCTTGCTCATGAATAAAAGTAGAAAGTAAACATAAGTATCACCTTCTGAAAGACAAGCTGTTGAAATTCTCCACTATTGTAAAACCAGTACAAAGAAACGATAAGAAGAGAAGAGAATTAGGTGCATTTTACATACAATGTGCATTGGTTTTCAAATTGTTTGACACAACACTTAAAAAGTTTTATACCTAATCCAGATTAAGGCCTCGCTTTGATCATAAAACTTCAAGGTCAAAGGTTGATGACGCAGGATAACTTTGCTGTTGATTTCCATCCAAAGTTATTTAAAATGTGAGAGATCTGTTCAATTCCATGAGCTTCTAAAAGCATTCTAATTTTACTTGTACATTTTAATATCCAACACTTGAAGTGCTTGCTGCTGCACCAAATTATGGCTTGGCTTTTTAGACCAAGTGTTTGGTTTCAAAGAATCCCACCCCACCCACCCCCCCAAACACACACAAAAAACCACCACCACCACCAAAAAAAGAGGAGGGAAGGAGAGGGGGGGGGGGGGGGGGGGGGGGGGGGGGGGTGGGGGGGTGGTGTGGGGAAAAAACTTTTTGGCTTTTGACATCTTGCCCCCAAACTTCTAGTTTGGTAATTCATCCCTGCCTTTTTCAAATCATTGCATTGTGTACCATTCTGCTTAGCTTCCCTTTAAGCCGGTGACAAAAAACCCACGTGTGCCTCATGTGAGGGCAGAAAATCCGATGTCCAATAATTTTTTTTTTTTTAAATCTAATTCAAATTCTCAATTTAATGGAGATTTAACAAAATGGGCACATTGCGACAATTTAGAAAGTTTGGGGGCAAATTGCCAAAATTAGAAGTTTGGGAGGCAAGTTGCTAAAAGTCGTGAAGTTTAGCGTGTAACAATGCTAAAAGTCATAATTTACTATCAGGAATAGAAAATAAGAACTTGAAACTTGAGATTGCTTTGATCTGATCAGAACTCGTGAAGAGTTGCACTGATAAGGTTGTCTTAGTGGAATGAGTTCAGGGATATTATTTGTCTAGCATCTTATATACGTTTTCTAGCTTTAGAAAGAAATTGCAAAAACTAATGCTAGGTATATCATATACATGGACTGATAAACTGGGACTCTACTTTGGATAAGTGACTGACACAAATCCAATAAATTGGCTGAAATAGCATATAAACAATACAACTTGATGTAGATAAGGACATACTATTAAAATAAACTGACATGCCATTTTTGGGGCTGATTTTGACAGAATACCAGTTACGATACAACATAGGAAAGCGTAAACGAAACCAAGCCAGCAAAGATATAACTCTGTTGTATAAAGTAGTCAGACACTAGGGGTTACCCATACCTGTATTTGCTACCTGCGAAGCTAGTTGTTTGGTGGATTGAACGTTATGGTAGTGGTATTTTGTTATTTTGTTGGCTATTGCTGCTGTTCATTTATGATAATGATGCTCACTCTACCATGTGTGGCTGTATTATTGATACACACTTACCATTCCAGATTTTCTTGGATTTTTAATGTTGGTCCCTGTTTTCGGCATTTGGATTTTCTGTTGTATTACTTTCATTTTCAAATTAATCATGCATACGACAATGAACCTTTAGTAGTGTCTCTAATATTGGTAATAAGACGACGAATATCTGTTGTAGGTTATTTTACGCTGGGGGCTTCAGAGAGGAACCAGTGTCCTACCTTGCAGTCTTAAGGCTGATAGGATAAGGAAAAATGTAGACATTTTCAGTTGGTCTCTATCAGATGATGAGTGGAATCGCTTGAACCAAATTGAACCACAGGTATGCTTGTTTGGAAACAGCCCTCTGAATACATTTTCGGACAGTGGACTTGTGTTTGGAAGTGTTCCGCTTCAAGCAGTGCGCGAGATGGAAGATGACTTGGAGCCTAATGTCTAAATTTCTGGCAATATTTCTTCGGTTAGTGTGCAATTTTACATTCAATGATGTGATTATCTTGTAATATTTTGGATGCCAATTATTTGTGATTTGAATCTGTTAATGGTGAATAGAAAGTCTACAGAGACATTATTAACACTCTTCCAATGTAATATGGTTTCATTAGTCTTTGGCTACAGTGGCTGGTCGTTGATAAGAAACTAACCATGTTTCTGATGTTGATTGTTGAATTGGGAAAGAAGGGACAATTTCAGAGGTAAAATTCTAAAAGCCTAAACTCTTTTGTGAAGGCATTAGCAGCAGTACTATACACAGAAACAACTTTGCGTTCCTTCAATGTCACCAATTTGCTTATACTACTTCGAGGTTTCGGGTTCGATCTTGAGATTTGTTCCTACTTCATTTTAGAAGTTTCAAACGGATCCATTATTTCTTGAAGTGGCTACATTTTCTTAAAGTTGCTTGAAACAATGCAACTACAAGTACCAACCCAAAAGCCATTCCAACAACAATTTCATCATCAAATCCTGCTCCTCTTGATTTATTGAGCCGTTCACTAAGGTTATTCACTAAGGATTCTTAGCCTGATTGCCAGACATCATTTCCTTCAAAGCTTGAGTTGGGAAAGGTTGAAATCTGACCTTCTGTAGGGACCATTCCATTTAGTTGATTGCCTCGTATATCTCGTGTTAGGATCTGTTTGGTTAGGGGATGTTAGAACAGGATTAGTACTTTGTTAGAGGTGAGTTAGTAGTATAAAAAGGGAGGTGAGGAAAGGGAGATTGGGTAGGAAATTAATAGGAAATTGGTCAGCTTAGGCTGCAGGGAAAGAGATAGGCTCTCAAAATCCTATCACGATTGCAATTTCATACTTTTTCAGTTTCAATTCAAGATCTTTGTTCTTCCAATTTGCTCTTCTATTTCTCTTGTGCGTTCCTAATCTGAAATCTCAGAGATTAGGTTCTCAACACAAAGTTTGACAGAAAGCCGAGTCTCACCGAGGATGATGGTTTTGTGCTTGAAAGTTTGTCGGAAGACAGATCGAGTCTCGGATAGACAGTTGAGTCCTAGTTTGAGAACATGGAGCTTCCTTAGATTTCCTAAACCCTGGCCAGATATGTCCAGTTGGATCATTGAAACTTGGGTCCAATGTTGGTGGAAGTCTCCAGTGTTGATCATACTGCAACGATCTTGCGCTCTTGTGTCTCTTAATAAAAAATGGGAAACACAAAGAAGGGTGTTCCTCCAATGAGATAGCTCTATCAATGAGATTTTTCAGCTAAGTTATGCCCTTTTAAATTTCCCCAATAAATGAGTTGTTTGATAAGTCCAAGTAAAAGAGGAACTCAAAATTGCCAAACCAGTCTGGAATTTTTTCCTAGTCCCTCTGTTCCATGATAGGTACAAACAACTGCAGATTGCTGCTCTTAACTATTCAGGTAATGATCCTTTGAGCCTACAATTGGCAATAATGAGAACCTTCAACTCCTTCGAAATGTAGAGGTGGACCTGCTGGAATTGCCATAAAAGTTCATATTGTGCACCAGAATAGTAGGGTTTTAACAATGCTGTAAGATTCTAAGGGGCAGAAGAAAGATTAAGAGTTGCTAGAATTTGAAAGGGGCAAGAAAGACTACGAAATCTTTAAAGCTTTCTGGGGCTAGACCTGATGTGAAATTTTGCAAGTGCACAAATCGTCTCAAGTGATACAATGACGAGAAAGTTCTGTTCCATCGACGGTTAATTTAACAATTACTGAAATTATAATGTTCTTAACTATATTTAGAAAAATTATATTAAGTTGAAATGATCAGAATAAATTAAACCAATAAGAGCAAAATAAACAAATCAAGAATTCAATTAATGGAAATTCAATGATACAAAAGCAGTAGAGTATACAAGTTCAACAAGACAAATCTAGTTTGATTCTAGTTATTAACTAATATTATCCATTATTCATGTGTTAGAATGAGAAACCCTGATTTATTTATTACTCTTTCTAGGGGATGATAATAAAAATGTCTCTCTAGCATGTAAACCTACTATCGCTCAATTTGAGCTCCACTACCCTAAACACATATTACGGATTATGGTTCTCTCAAATGTTTACGCAAGTTATATTACTATCGCTCGATGTCATATGCACATTACGTTTAATTTTACAAGAAGCTAATCATAAGTATCTCCCTCTAGGTTTCAATCTTGGTCTTCTAAACAATTCAAATATTGGCCAGATATTCAAATGCATTAAGAATGGTAACATTAACAACACTCATGAATAATAAACTCTTGGAGAAAATAAATTCTTTGAAAGAAAATAAGTTGGAATTCAAACATTCATTGTCTTGGCTACACTTGTAGCCTTAGCAAATAAAAATTAGTACATAATTGAAAATATAACCGTAATCATAAATGTAACAATCATGTTCAATTACAAAACAAAGTTAAAAGATTAAGAGAAGCGAAAGGATGAAGAAGCCGTGAATGAAGTTGCTCTTGAGCCACCTTCATACTCCTCCTAAAGTGTGCAAAAAGCTCTTCAAAACAGCCCTAAGGATTTTAGAATTTGGTATCTTGAGATAAATTTGCGACTTTTATTTTTGAGAAACCACGAACCAACACCATGGTGCTAATTATCTGGCACCACAGCTTGGCCTTTCTGACATCAGAGCCTTGGTTGCTTTAACTCGAACATGAGTTTTCTAAGCTCTTTTCTCCTCAAAACCTTCGAAAACAAATTAAACTCAATTACTAACTAAAAATATTTAACAATTAAACTTAAAACCTAATAAAAACTATCTAAAATTTAGATAACTAAAAATAACTAAATTAACCTAAATAATCAAAAACTAATTAACCTAAATTAAAACTCTTAAGACTAATCCATTTTCCAATGAAAAATATGTGTCAAAACAACCCTATTTCATAGAGTTATCAAGACCTATGAACTTGTTCCGAACAAGATCTAAACTTAGCAAGTGTTGACGAAAAAATAGTGGGAAAGTTTGGTAACGATGAAGGTGGAAATTATTTATAAAAGTTATAAACGTTTGTAGTTTTCTCAAGTTACGAAAGACATCTGGGATGGTTCCTGAAAATCCATTGGAGGATATATCCAAATGAGGTTGCTAATTCCTTCACTCAACCCCCCAGTAAGCTTCTTGTCTTGAAGGCTAATTTCTATCAGTTTTCTTAGCTGAAACATATCCTCTGAAATACCTCCCCAAATATCATTCATGCCGCGATAGAGGAGCTCCAAGCAACTACAACTGCCTAGAGTCCTAGTGGAAGATTACCAGAAAAGTATTCTCCTCCAAGATTCAATACTATATGGACGTTGTTACAAATGCATCGGTATTTCATAAAGAGTAGATGGCGTGCGAATATTGAATTATTCCTTCTCAAAGGTATTTTTGTATCCTTTTTTTTTTTCTTTTTCTTATATGCATGGATATCAGTGGATATTTTGTAGATACTTGGGTAAAATTGTGAAAGAAAAAAAGAAAAAAGAAAAAAAAAAAGGCATCGAGTGGGAGAAGATTTTCGAAGAGGACCTAAGGATCTTTAGTCCATAGGTAACACATGGTAGTTCTGACCCTTAGGAAGGGCTTGCATCATGTATCGGGTTGGATCTTCAAGAAGATAATTTGCTTTAACATGATTTATCATTGTATACTCCTAAGTGGCGATTATAAATCATGAATAAAGTAGTTGAAACGATGGTTATACAATCAAGATTAATTTTATTATTAACCTCCACTGGGAGCTATGTTAATAAAATTAATGGTCGAAGAAAACGATTATTAGTATACACTAGATTAGACGGGTTTTGGATGGCATATATTAATCAGAAGAGATCCGTAGTCCTAATTGAATTTAGCAAGTCTCCCCTAGGCGGCTTGTTGAATTCTAAGTTAGGAATTATCGTTATAAGGTTATAATTTTTTCAAGGTTTTGACACCTAAATATGTTGATGCTTATTTGATTGTGTCATCTTATTAAATTGTTATTGAATGTTTGCTTATGTTTAGTATATGATTCTTTATTATAGATCAAAAATCTAAAAACGCATTATTTTTTATATTTGATAAAAACACTTTAATTGGCGAAAATTATAATAATCAGAAATGAAACCTAAATATCGTCCTATCTTTTGAGAAACTATAACTTTAGATAACTACGCCATATCCTCTTGCACCTATCGACAGACTTATTAACGAACAAATCCAAATGTATGATCGTTGGAGGGATGTCGATGATCAGACCCGCTGTTACATCATGGCAAGCATGAATAATATACTACAGGCTCACCATGAAGATTATGGGACTGTTCGGCAGATCTTGGATAATCTTGAAGACATGTGGAGGCCAAGACTTGACAAAATGGCAATGGGCTCTTCAGAAGCTCCTTAACTACAAATAGAGACTAGGGGTGCCTACGAAAGAGTACATAATGTTGGTCATAGGTTACCTTACTAAGGCTCAAACCCGTGGAGCTGACGTCGATGCTGAGTCACATATAACTATGGTCTTTAAGACTCTTTCTAAGGAATTCATTGTAACGTCCCCTTATGGGTGCCACAAGGAACGTTGCTTTTATCGTTAATTTAATAATTACCGATAAAAGTTCAAAACAATCAATAACACTTAAAGAAATATCCCAGGAAATACATGTATATATTTTTTCTTTAAAGACTACTTACTAGATTTAACTTTTCCTCATCGGTTAACTTGTTTAGCAAATACAAACTCACACATATAATGCAAGTACTCTTAACTTCTAAGCAAATAACTAATTAAGACTAATTATGAAGAAACAAACTATATAGCGTATTCTTTAATAAATACCTAAGAAACTAAAAATCTAAAATAAAAATTATATTTAACAAAACATAAGTTCTAAAGAACATAACATAAATAGAACTGATTCTCAAACAAAAGAAAATGTAGAGCATAATATATTAAATTTTATTTGAGTTTAAATTCTTTCATGACATGACTCCTTGCACACACACCCATCATTGTCCTCCATTCTAGTCAACTTGTATCTTATTCTTATATGCAACATAATATAAACTAAGTACGCATAAACTTAGTAAGTACACATTCTTATCTCACAACATAAAATATTTCATAAAAATCATTAGATAACATCGTAATCATAATCATAGTAGTGCACGAGGCATAAGTTTATATAGAACATATCTTTTCATTTAAATTTTCATATTAAAATATTATTCATTTTATCTTTAGGGGCCCAAGCGTTGCAACATAAATATAAACATAGTTGTACGAGGGAGTGAGGTAGCTAATTCCTGTTGGGTTTTGTGATTCAAATAAGCAGCGGAAAATCAAAATTAATTCCCACAAAACCCTCGCAGGATTCATGCAATTCGATTAGATTGATAAGAAAGTCATAGAATCTTACCAGGATGACAAAAAGGGCAAGATTGCTGAAAGGAAGAGAGTGGGTTCACTCCGGTGACATCTTAACTCAAGCTTTTCGTAATCGGGATCGAATTCAGACGTTGTTACTTAGAGCAATACCCTCTGTAGGTATCCACA
Source organism: Artocarpus heterophyllus (assembly GCA_025403435.1). Lineage (NCBI taxonomy): Eukaryota > Viridiplantae > Streptophyta > Magnoliopsida > Rosales > Moraceae > Artocarpus > Artocarpus heterophyllus. The sequence goes on from CM046339.1 coordinate 12,725,846, forward strand.
TAAACAGACTCTATCAAAAACCAAATTGGTGTGCTAGCACCCTCTCTTTACGTTAAATGACTCTGTCTAATTTTTAGGGTTTTTAATGTTTTTGCCTTTTAGAATAAGATAATGCCTTTTCTTTTCTAATTTGGCCAGAAACCCTAAAACAGATATATATATTGACTTCGAGAAAGAGTCAGATTTTAATTAAGGTAAACTGTAATTCAAATATGATTCATAGAATCTAGACAATGTCAGATTTAATGAACCTAGACATATCTAGTACATCGAATTTGAACATTATCAGGTTCATTGAACCTAGACACAGTAAACCCAAAATTCGTTTTTAGTCTGTTTTAAGTGTGCGACCCTATAGGTTCACATAACGTTGGTTGTGGGCTTAAAATTCTGTTTCTGGCTCACAAATCATAAGCGGCCTCTAGCAAGACATTATGATTACCCAAGTTATGCGAATGTTAATAATCCAGCATAACCTAATAGACAATAAGTATTAAAGTCATTTTGTCACTAGATACCTTGATTGAACATAAGGCATGGTTTATGTCATCCTTATACTATTCAATCATATTATTTCTCAATCTTAAGTAGACTGATATTGATAATCCCTATCAATTGATTCCATTATGGCCATATATTTTTCTTCAGTCAACTTATAGAGGGACCCATAGATATCTTTCTCATAATAAATGAGGGACAAATTCCTTCTTAATCCTCACATTCCTCACATGATTCACTCTATATCCAACAACAATCCATTCCATCATCCTGTTAAAGATAATATTAGAATGTGTGAAAATATAGAACTTGACATGTAGGAAACAATGGTGATTTCAAGTCAGAGGACTAGGATAATACTATTGTGATGAGAATCACTTATGACAATTATCCATGCAGTATTCTCATAGCGAGTTGATCCAATACATCATTTCTCAAATATGTATCTATGAGTTGACTTAGTATCTCATACACATGATTAGTAAAACATAGTCATCAGTCAAACTTCATACTAGCCTTTATTCATTATTATCCAAATAATAATGACCAACTATGGATAATTTAGAATAGAATTCAATTTTCACCTAAGAGTTTTACTATCAAGTCACATATTTGATGACCTTAGGCAGAATTAACTATTCATGAAATTAGAATAAAACACAATAATGAAAATGGCTTTTTATTAATAAAATGCAAATATAACGAAGTCAAAATGTGGTCATTACACAATTAGCCTAGGGCATATCACTAACAATTCCAAACTAAATGTACAAGTCCATCTTGTGGGACATCATAAACATAAACACAGAGCGTGCAATGCTCAATTAAGTGATACATACATATATATATATATATACACACCTTTAACATACCTCGTCAATGAAACATCAGCTAAACCTTCTTGTTGCAACAAGAGTTTTCATGAGAAGATAATACGTAAAAACAAACTTAAAAATTATCATAAAACATATTCTCAATACTTTTGCGTAAACTTTTATCATATTGCAGGTGAGAATGTACTTACTTGACTTGCTTGCTTACTAAACCTTAAATCTGGTTACATTACCGCGGTTTTTGGTGTGCTCGCCTTTTAGAGTGTTCATATCAATCATTTATATAATACATGAAATTAATATTTACGTTCATGATATTATTTAATACCATATTACATTATCATATATCATTTTAAATGAAACATAACATCTTTAAGTCACAAACATGCACTTAGATGTTGGAAAAATAGTACGTGGTAGGATTTTAAAATTTTTTATATAAGAGTATTTTACAAAACACAAGTTTGACACGCTATATACATAAACTGTTAGACATGTATGCCCTAAGGAGTAAAAATGTAATACATTTTTGGAGACATTTTTATCAATAAAGAATTTATTCATTTATATATACCAAATCTTGTCCTCTTTACCTTCATATTTGTTGAATGTATGATAAGCAAACTGTCAGTCTAAGCCTTAAGAATTGGGCATATGATGGACTGATTATGCGAAAGACACGATTCTTAAGGTGACGGTCTAAAACATATGATCCGCAATCGAGGGAATAAAGTTGGGCGCTTTATTCATGTAAAGATTGTTATGTTGTCTATATCCCTACTAGGAGATGGTTTGTCTTGACCGTCAGAGTTGGACTCCGTGAATAGAAACATTGGCACGTTGTCATAGGTGACGATGTGTTGGATCGGGACATAAAGTGAATTGATTTGGATTATTAATTCTGTCTTGGCAAATCGATTCACTTTAGACAGTCATTTGTATTGTATCTTAATCCTGAGATGAATAGTGGGCCCATTGTCTTGACTTGTGTCTTTTGATGTGCCAAAGGGTGACACCCACATCTCAATAGTGGTATGCATACCGATACGTTGGAGGCATGACTCTTGATAGCGTAGACTTGTTATTCATAGATATGGAATCTATAGCTCCTCTTCAGGAGTAATGATATCTTTTTATATGCGTTGTCCTGTAATTGAAAAGCTGGAGCGCTCAACCATTTGGATACATAGGTGTAACCGAATGGTATACTATCTTTGGATGGTAAGTTTTCTAATGGTGAGACAATGGAACGTAAGATAAAAATAATCAGAAAGGTAAGACAGAACTTGTCCTTAAGCCGATTATGGATAATCATATGGGGATGCGTTACACTATGATATGTCATGGAGACTTAGCTACACGAGCTTCGTAATTCTATAAAGTTCAAGAGTGTAGCTCCAAGCCTTTAGTGGAGCAGCGTTGGAGTTGATAATTTTGAAATGTATATCTGGGATATTGGGTTTCATAATTATCATGAGCTTGAAATTTATAGGTCCATTTTGGTCCCTTTTGCTAGCTCACAAAATCCTATAACGACACGGCGTGCTTTTCCAATAATTTGTGACTTATGTCGGATTTATCAGATTGGTTTAAAATTTGTAAGAATCAAATAATTCATGTCTGTTTATCGGTTGAATTAATTTTGTAAGAAATTAGTTCAAGATAAACTTGTTGAATTATTGCGATCAGATAATTCTTGTCTGTTTATCGGTTGTTTTAATTTTGGTCAAATTAGAACAAGATAAACTTGTAGAATTATTGTGAATTGATTTATTTTCTTAGAGATTATCTTGATAAAGTTTGTTTTGATCGGATAACTTCTCTATTGGGTTATTTGAATCAAAACTGAGACTTTATCCTTTAGAATCTTGGGTGGAAAATAAAAGATTCGCGGAGATTTTTTCTCCGGAGATCGGCCTACCGAATGATGTGGTCGGCTTGCCGAACTGGCCTGTTCAGCCTGCCGATCAGCAGGAGATAAGATTACACGTTTTCACTCGGATCTTATCAGATACTGATCCGAACTTGATTCTGTTTCGAGTTTTTGAGACCTAATCTGATATGGACTGACCCTAGGACCAATAGCTATAAAAAGGGAGTGAGTCTCATGATTTACTCAGATCAATAGAGATCAATTTGAGAGATTAAGAGTGATACTCTTCTAGTGAGCATCTGAAAACTCCCTGAGAGCTTTTATTCACAAATCACGAACACTAGCTTTGGGTTCTCTCTATTGGTTGGAATGAGAGTCACCGGTGGAAGAGCTGTACATGTGAGCCCACACTCACTCCGGTTGTAGATAGAGAATAGCAAAGAAAACCAGTTAGTTGAGGCTCTTCTGGAATGTTACTTCTCTACACAGGTTGCCGAGGTTTTTTGGCACACTGAGGTTAGTAAGATCTGTCTAATTTATACATATAACATGTCAAACTTGTGTTTTGAAAATTACTCTGATGAAAAAATTTTAAAATTCCGCTGCGCACTTTGTGTGCTGAAAAGCTCCTGTAATCAAGGAAGAGAAATAAAGTTCCAGAAGGCCCTTAACCAACTGGCCTTCTTTGCTATTCTCTATCCACGATCAGAGTAAGTGTGGACTCACGTTGTTCAGCTTTTCCTAGGTGGCTCTCCTTCCAACCAATTGAGAAATACCCAAAGTTATAATTTGTTATTTGTGAATAATAGCTCTCTAGGGAGTTTCAGAGTCTCACTTTAGATTTCTCAACTGATCTAAATAATAATGAGACTCACTCCCCTTTTATAGGGGTTAGGCCCAGGAGTCAGTTCTTTTTAGATAAAGCCTTAAAACTTCGAATCAGAATCAATATATGATAAAATTCCATGTGAAAATGCGTGATCCTTTTATCAACTGATCGGTAGGCCGAACTAGCAAATCGACCCATCGAACCTCCTTAATCAGCAGGCCAAACTTGCGATAAAAAGTTCCCTGCGAATTTTTATTTCCCACCCGAGATTCTTGAGATAGAGCCTCAGTTTTAATTCACATAATCTAATAGAGAAGTTATCTAATTAAAACAATCATATCTTGATAATCTCTAAGAAAATAAATATTCCTGATAAGTCAACAAGTTTATCTTGAATTAATTGATTTAAAAATTAATCTAACCAATAAACAGACATGAATTATCTAATCTTAATAATTCAACAAGTTTATCTTGAATTAATGTTATCACAAAATTTATTCAACCGATAAACAAACATGAATTATCTGATTTTATCAAATTTCAGCCAATCTAATATGTCTGACATAAGCCACAAATTATTGGAAAAGCATGCCATATCGTTATAGGATTTTAATAAGCTAGCAAATGGAACATGATGGACCTATATAGTTTAAGCTCCCAATAATTATGAAACCTAATATCCCATATATACATTTCATAATTATCAACTCCAACGCTACTTCACTAAAAGCTTAGAGTTGCACTCTTAAACTATATAAAATTACGAAACCCGAATAGCTAAGTCTCCATGACATATCATAATGTATCGTATCCCCATAGGATTATCCATAATCGGGTTAAGGACAAGTTTTGTCTTACCTTCACGATTATTTTAATCTTACGTTCTATTATCTTACCATCGAAAAACTTACCATCTAAAGACAGTATACCATTCGGTTACACCTATGTATCCAAATGGTTAAGTGCTCTAGTTTTTCAACTATAGGATAACGCATATAAGAGGATATCAACTACTTCTAAAGAGGAGCTATAGATTTCATATCTATAAATAACAGGTCTATGCTATCAAGAGTCATGTCTCCAACGTACTAGCATGCGTACCGCTATTAAAATGTGGATGTCACCCTTTGGTACACCAAAAGACACAATTCAAGACAACGGGCCCACTATTTATTTCAAGATTAACATACAATACATATGATTCTATTTCCCAAGACAGAATTATTGATACAAATCAATTCACTTCATGTCTCGATCCAACACATTATCACCTATGACAATGTGCCAATGTTTCTATTCGTAGAGTCCACTTCTGATGGCCAAGACAAACTATCTCTCATTAGGGATATAGAGAACATATCAATCTTTGCATGAATAAAACGCCTAACTTTATTCCTTTGGTTGCAGATCTTATGATTTAGACCGTCACCTTAAGAATCGTATCTTTCACATAATTAGTCCATCATATACCTAATTCTTAAAGGTTTAGAACGACAGTCTCAAATTTTTGTTTGCTTAACATACATTCAACAAATATGAACGTAAAGAGGACAAAATTTGGTATATAAATAATAAATAAATTTTTTATTGATAAAAATGTCTCCAAAAATATATTACATTTTTAATCCTTAGGGCATACACGTCTAACATTAGAGTCAAGAAACATAAAGACAAAAAACTTGACTTTTAATAACTTAGAGAAATTAATCTCAACTTATAAGTATGAATAAAGTGTAAAACTTATTTCATAGCATAGCTAATATATGAAAACATCACTCAAATATTCTTTTCTCAAAAATATTAGTCAAAAAGATCTTTTTCTAATTTTCCAAAACATTTAAGTAAATAAGTTGGTCACAAAAACTGACTGACCTTTAAGGACTCATCACCTTATATCTTTCAATTTACATTCAATTAGGGCATGGAAATTTACAAGAATAAATTGACACATATATACAACGCTTAGATTTTTCTTTAGCTATAAAAATTTCATTTAATAATTTAAATAAATCACACAATCTATACTACAAAATCTACCAACAAAGCCTAGTCCCAATTGAAAATTATGTATTAAATTATTTATACCGTAAAATAATTTATAAAAATTATTACACATAATAGAAATATAAAATCATAACCTATCTAAAATTTAGCTTCAAATAAATTCAGAGTAATTCAAAACACATGTTCAAATTCAAAGTTAATATGAACATTAGACATACTAAACAGTAAACATGTGTCATTCAAACTTTTTTATAAAATCAAATATATATGATATGCTTTTGAAATTTTTATGTGATATGCTTAATATATAAATAAAGACTAGAAAAATAATAAATCGTGTAAAACATATCCAAAAGTATGATTTATCATCTCACGAATTACAAAGAGCATATCAGGCAGACATTTATAACCACTGAGTACTTAGCAATCAATGAATTTTATCTTAAAACAGATCCATTATTGTAACACTTCTCAAAAGGAAGTTCAACACTCTACAGTGCCATTGAATTTCATTTTGCAGTTGCCATTCAGAAGTTGAATTTGGAACTACTATACTAAAGCCTAGTGGTCGATGTAACAATAATTACATTTGTCGATATGCCACCATCAGGTTCCTTTTCTTGTTTTCTAGTTAAGACGTCGATTCACTTCCTATGTTGTATTGGGTGATGAGATTGTTATCACCGATGCAGGTGTTGCACAGGGCCTAATAGGGACAACACACCCCCACTTCAAGCACATCTCTATATCGACTGAATCACTCTTCCTTTGCCTCAACAGGATCTATAGTTCCCTCAAGGAATGCGATAACAAGGGAGGTCCCACTTTGACTGTATTCAAAAAGCAAGCTCAAATCCATGAGATCAGTAACTAGCTATCGGAGTAGAGGTCTACCTAGCCGTTGAAAATGAAAAATGATACTAGGTTTGGGGCTCCTCTCATTTCATTCATTAAGTGCCTGTGGTGAGGCGCAATTTTAGTTTATTTTTTCATTTACCTTGCAATTTCGAATGCATTAAGTTTTTAGCCTCCCAAGGGCAGTTAAGGCCAGTGCCAGCATTCCACTGTTCTTCGTACTCATTCATAAACTCGATGAGGTACCTAAACCTTCTTCTTCGAAGCAGAAACAAATATATGCTTATAGTTTCCTAAGTCACTCAAGTATGGCTTTGGTTAAGTAAATTGACTCTATATCAACAATGACTCATAATTTTACATACCTAAGTCACTTAGGCATGGCTTTGGTTAAGTAAATTGACTCCATATGAAGCCAAAAATTTACATACATTTAGTTAACATATCAACAATGACTCATAATTTTTTACAGGATCAAAAGACGCTTTTTGGCCCATAAAACGGACTCTACAAAACACAAATACAAATCTACTAGCAAATACAATTTCGTGAGTAGTGTTTGATTGAAAGCTTATAACCCTAAAATTCTCATATCACATTCCAATAACAAAACTTTATTGTTATGATATTTCATGATATCATATGAATATAAATGCTTTCAACCATAAAATAACATTGTCATAATCAAAGAAATAAACAAAATAATTTATTTTTCGTACAAACAAACGTGCGTACACATTCACAACATAAAAGAACAATTTTTGAACAAAGTTTGTCACAAAATAATACATATCAATTATAAAAATTTAAACCATGAAAACCTTTAAATCATACCTTAAATTCTTATGTTTTATTCAACAAATATGAAGACTTGCATACAAAATCTCTAAAAAGAATTCCTTCTACTATGGCTTGAAAGAAAATAAGAGTAATGATTTCCTGGCTTTGAGGATTAGAGGGATGATTGAGGTCTTGTAGAGATTTTTGAGAGGGGGTGAGGAAGAGAATTTTCTATGGTTAGAAATTAAGAAAATGAAGACTTTGGTGGCTTAAAGGTACGTTTATTGGTTTATGAGAGAGAAGCGATTATATGAGTGTGGAAAACCTTAATCCTAATCTAATTAGGTTTCCCCATTTTTTTCGATGAGTGTAATCTTAATCTAATTAGGTTTTTCCCCCTTTTTCTAGATGAGTATAATCCTAATCTAATTAGGTTTTTTCTCTTTTTTTTTTTCCTTTTTTTCTTTTTTTTCCCATGATAAAATCTTTTTTTTTCTTCTTTACGTTTTCTTAGGTATACGTTTCTTTTATATATATATATATATATAATATAATATTAATATATTATAATATAATATAAAAGTATCACGGTTATATTATATTAACAGTTATATAATATAATATAATATACATATATAACATAATATAATACTTAATTATTTATATACAACCATAATGTTTGCACCTATGACCCCAAAAATAATAATTTACGCATTATTCTTTTGGACAATTTATATTATTTAATTTTTAACGTCATAATGAAAATGTTACACATGTAATTATGATGAGATCATAAATGTTATAAAAATAAAAAAAATACAATAAAATTCATGTCAATATCAAGAATATAACTCTAGAACATTATAAAGATTATAAATTTAGAGCAAGTAGAAAATCTTAAAAAATATACATACTTTATGCTTATCACGAATATCCCAAGCACATCGATCTCTCGTGGCCGTCACTTGTGACATTACTAAACAAAAAGTTAATTTAATTAACATAAATAACAATAGCCCTTAAGATATCACATTCTAATGTTAAATCAACATAAATGTCCGTAGAAGAAAACAATGGGCGTTACATTCATCCCGTTCAGAGCTTTATATAACTTGAGCAATAGACAGGATGTGACCGTAATTGAGCTGATGAAGCAGTTGTAGGAGTTTAAGAATTTGATCTAGGAAGCTCCAGCTGGTGGAGTGGCGAACTTGGCACATGCATTCAGTTCCAATCCTAGCTTTAGGAATGGAAAGACACAAAAGTCCAAGAATGACAAGTCGTCTATTCCGGCAAAACGCAAGGACAAGAAGAAAAAGAAGAGAAACCCAAAGAAGCTAAAATATTTTTTCTGCAGAAAGGTTAGGCACATTAAGAAGAATTGCAAGGACTTCAATCTAGGGGAGGTAAGTGCGAACTTTTGGTTATTGGGACTTGTTTAGTTGAGGAATTAAATGACACATGGGTCATAAATTCTAGAGCGACTAATCATGTTTATGTTTCTTTGTAGAGGTTCAAGGACACAAGAAGTCTGTTACATGAGCACTTCACGCTTTGGATAGGCGATGGATCCTTAGTGTTGGTTGAAGCAGTGGGAGATGTCCATCTTTATTTTGATAGTTATAGGAGTTTAGTTTTGAGGGATGTTTTTATGTTCCTAAACTTAAAAAGAACTTAATTTCTGTCGCTTGTTTATTTAAAGACTCTTATTCAGTTTCTTTTAATAATGAAGTCATGATTTGTAGAAACAAATTTTTATATGTAGTGGGCGGATGAAAAACAACCTATATTTTACCAAACCCAAGATGGACTCATTGCTAAACACTAAGGTTAATGATAACTCTAAAAGATGTAAAACTTTTCACTCTAATAAAACTTATCTTTGGCACCTGCAATCAGGTCATATTAGCCTGAATAGAATTAAAAGGTTGGTAAGGGATAGACCTTTAAATCATTTAAAGGTAGAATCTATACCACAATGTGAATCTTGTTTGGAGGGCAAAATAACCAAGAGACCACTCAGGTCTAAAGCAATCGAGCCAAAGGGGTTCTAGAACTTGTGTATAGTGATGTTTGTGGTCCCATGAACATCAAGGCAGAAGGAGGGTATGAGTATTTTGTCACTTTTATTGATGATTACTCGAAATATGGGTATGTCTAACTAATGCATCATAAGAGCGAAACTTTTGATAAGTTTAGAGAGTTTCGAGCTAAAGCGAAGAAGTAATTAGGTAAACCTATAAAGGCATTTCAATCCAATCGAGATTAAAATACCTCTTTGATGAGTTCTTAGGACAGTTATTAAAGAATGGGATTTTATTATATTTGACTATGTCAGGCACTCTGCAGCAGAATAGCATGGCTAGGAGAAGGAATAGAACTTTGTTGAACATGGTTAGATCCATGATGAGTTATTCGATGCTGCCTTTATCCTTTTGAGGATATGCACTTCAAACCACATGTTATCTTTTAAATGATATGCATTAAAAATTAGTTCCTAAAACTCCTTACAAGTTGTGGACAGGTGGTAACGTCCCTAAAATGTTTCTTCTTAAATGGTGAACGTATGTAGTATAGAAAAGTTATCAGTATCCATAAGGAGGTGAAAATTTGTAACTCTGAGAGATTGTTAAAAATAAACATTCAAAAAGGCAAGCACTTTTTCAAATCAAAGTTTAAAATAAAAGAAATATTTTTTTAGGATTTTTTTATTTAAAATTTAAAACATAAAATTAAAACGGTGAAGCTTTGAGAATCCCTTATATGTTTCGCAAGTGGTATAGAATTTTAACTCTAATTAAATTAATTATCAAAGGCATTTGATTTATTATATCATTTCTCATTAATTGCAAGCACTTTTACTACTTTTACAAGTCAATCGATAGTTACAATATAGCAAGCCATAATGCAATAAAGGTCTTCCTATAAAAAGTAGCAAAATAATCATCTCTCACTAATGATTAGGTGCACTAATTATGAAAATTATAACCGCTATCACTACAATTATCATTAACATAATTTTAAGATAGAAAAGATAATAACAAATCAAAATTATTATATTTTTATAGAATAAATTATTGTATTAATTCTGGCGGCTCCTCGACTTACTAATTGGTTTAAGGATACACTATGTCATCCTCTATCAACAATAAATTAAGAATTACTCAACATTTACTGTGCCAATCCATGTATATAATGTAGCAGAAACTTAACTTAATAAAACGAGCATAGCTTCAGTATTATTAATATTAATTATGCAACACAATTAAATTACATAAAGAAAGCATGATTGAATTTATGCAAGAATTGGGCAGCATAACAACATTAATAATAATTATAAAAGACTTAAAAATATATAATTTATTCCACAAAAATATAAGCATTACAAAGCAGATATAGAGTTAAAATTCATACCAAATTACTATGCATACAAGATCATCTCTCTGCCTCACCAGGCTCTCTACACTAATTTAGACATTATTTTATTATTTTTATCTAAAGGGATACAGTTGAGTCTAACTCAGCAATTGAAGAAAACAAAGGAAGAGAAGGGAGAGAAGGGCCATTTGGCGCGTTGAGGGATGCATTTTTAGGGGGAGAATTCTCCCCCTTTATTATTTTATTATAGTGTTTTAAAAACATTGTTAAAATTTTTTATTATTTTTTATTAGTATTTTTTTATTATTGAATTATTTAATTTCTATCATAATCTAACCGCCCTTCCCACGAGAGTCTCGCGAACTCTCCTCTTTTATTTTTCTTTTTTTTTTGTCACACTGAAATGCGTTCTTGAGAATGCATTTTTTCCTTTGTTATCCAGTGCTTCGCTGAACATGACTGGACACGTGAGAACCATTAGATTTGCTAACTATGACTAGAACAGCGGTGCAGATCAAGTTTGTGGTCAACAGTCAACCATGCCACTTTTGACTGCTTTACAGCCGTGAGATCAGTCATTCTAAGAACATCGGACGGGTGGCAGGACGGATGCAAATGAAGCTGCCTGCATCATATCAAAAGAGCATCTCAGACAGTAGGGTCCACCTGACACGCGTCAGTGTTTATGTTTGTTGCTCTGTTGACGGGTAGCCTACACGGGGTTGACAGCTGGCACCCTGATGGACAAACGACATTGATTGGGCGGCGCATCCGACGGATGAATTTCGCCACGTGTCCTCCTAATTTTGAACTTCAAATTTTTATTCTTTTTGATGCATGTGATGTCTGATTTTGTCCTTTTTACACTGTTTTGCTCTGTTTTTCCTTTAGATTTGAAATCTAAAATTTACAAACACACTTAAATTAATCATTTTACAACCAAAATATGAACAAAAATTATTAAAAATATTTATTTTACACTAAACACACAAAATTAATTACAAACTTCTAAAATTTCAGTCTTTTTTGGTTTGACACATATATGATTTTTAAGACTTGAAAATATTTTTAGAAATTACTAAAAATATAATAAAATATATTTACAAACTCAAAACACACTATCGAATGCATTAAGGCTCAAATAAAATCACATAACATTATTTTTACGGTTTTAATAATTTACAAACTAAACACTTATTTAACATACCGAAACGACTCTAAAAATTACTAAAAATATTATTAAACATAAAAACACACTAAAAACACATTTTTAAATACATTTACACACTAAGACATAAAAATAAATATTAATACAAAAATACTATTAATTAGAAAATTTAATGAGAAATAAAAGTATAAATAAATTATTTAAGCATTAGAAAATATACACTTTTATAGTCTCATCAACGGGTAGGAGGACATCCTTATTATGGGAATGTCCAAGTCATGTTTCGTACAAGGAGGCAAATAAGTTGGAAGCACATTTGAAAGTTTGCATGTTTGTGGGATATCCAAAAGGGGCTAAAGGGGATTATTTTTATAACCTAAAAGAAAAGAAAGTCGTAGTTTCAATGAATATAACTTTCCTTGAGGAAAGTTACATGAATGACTTTAAGCCTCATAGTAAAGTGGTACTCGAGGAGTTAGCGAGTGATACAATCACACCAGGGGGTTCCGTTTGAAACCAATCCGATCAATATAGAAAAATCGATTGAACAACAACCTAGGGAGCTTTAGCATAATGGGAGGATTAGGCGTTCACTAGAGATATATATGTTCAATGGTGAAGCTTAGTTGGCTGAACTAGTTGAACATGACAGGAATCCTTACACTTACATAGAGGCTCTAGAGGATGTTGATTCAAAGCTCTAGATAGAAGCTATGAATACTAAAATAAATTCTATGAAGGCTAATAAAGTTTGGAAGCTTGTGGACCTTCCCGAAGGGTTAAACCCATAGGGTATTAGTAAGTCTACAAGAGAAAGAGAGAAGTAGATGGGAAAGTCGAAAACTATAAGGCTAGAATGGTAGCAAAGGATTACACGCAAAATGAAGGAATCGATTATGGGGAAACCTTTTTGCCTGTAGCCATACTTAAGTTCATATGTATTCTCTTGTCCATTGTTGCCACTCTCGACTATGAGATTTGGCAGATAGATGTTAAGACGGCCTTTCTGAATGGTTATCTTGATAAAACCAATATATGGTATGGTTGGATGGGTTTGAAGTTAAGGGTCAAGAGAATAAGGTCTATAAGCTGCTAAAAGTCTATTTATAGACTTAAACAAGCTTCCTCGTGTTTGAAACATAAGATTTGATCAAGTGATCAAGACTTAATGAGTTTCAAACAAAACTAGGGTAAACCATGTGTTTACAAGCACATTAAGGATAGGAAGATGATTTTTCTACTGCTCTAAGTATATGACATTCTACTTATAGGCAATGATGATGGGGCATTGTCCTCGGTCAAATTATGGTTGATCAAAGCAGTTTGACATGAAGGACTTGGGTGAAGCTAATTATGTTCTAGGTATTCAAATCTTTCGAGAGTAGCAGCTCTAAGCTTTTAGTGGAGTAGCGTTAGAGTTGATAATTATAAAATATATGTATCTGGTATATGTTATTTTACAATTATAGGAGCTTGATCTATATATGTCTATTAGGTCCCCTTTACTAGTTCATAATGATTCCTGTAACGATACAGCATATTTTTCCTACATGTTGGTGACTTATATTAATTGTTAGATTGATTGAAATTCGATAGATTGGATTTAATAATTTATGTTGGTTCATTCGGTTAAATTAGTTTTGTGAATTAATTCAAGATAAACATGTTGGATTATTTGGATAATATTTCATTTGATATGGGATTCTCTGTATATGATTGTTTTAATCAAATAATTTCTCTATTGGATTATTTGAATTAAAACTGAGGCTCTATCTAAGATTTTGATGTAAAATAAGATATTCTAAGATTTTCAAATTATTGCTTAGTCGGCAAGCTAGTGGCTACGTTCGATAGGCCGGTGGAGCCAATGCGGCAAGCCGATTGTGCGATAATCTTGTTACGTATTTTTGACATGTTTTTTTATTATAAGTTGATCTAGATTCAAATTTTGAAGCCTAATCTGGCAAGGATTAGCCCTAAATTCGACTAGTATAAAAAAGGAAAGTATTTTTTTATTATTCTTAGATCATTTAAGAAGTATAGAGTGAGTTTTCTAGAGAGAGAAACTCTAAAACTCCCAAAAGAGCTATTGTTCAATATCTAAAAGCTTAGCTCTTGGTTTTCTCAAGTGGTTGGAATGAGAGTCACCAGAGAGAGACTTGTACAACGTGTGACCACATCTATTCTGATCGTGAAAAACAAAAAGCAAGGAAGACTAATTGGTTGAGGCTCTTCTGGGACGTTTTTCTCTAGTTGGTATTTCTACAATCTTCGGTCTACTAAATAAATATGTAAGATCTCTTATTAATTTGTGTACTTAGCATGTCATTGTTATGTGGAAAAGACTTTGATTTAAAAATTTTTAAAAATCCGCTACGTATTGTTTTCAACAAAATTTATATATAATGGCCATATCGAATGGACAACTCTATTTTTGAGTGATTATATATTTGTAATATTAAGAGTGAAATTCTAAGTTTTTACTGGAATAACTCTCGAGCTTGAAATTATGGGCCTATCCTTGCAAATACTATTTGTACAAGTGAATTTTTTTGTTTTAATATTTAATTTACAATTAAAGAATTCTAAATTGAATCACTCAAAATAAATTAATTATGAATTCATTTATAACCATTTAATAATAGAATTATTTAATTTAATAATTAATTTTAGATGACACGGTGTGGATTCCACCCAAACTCTGTGTGTGGCACATGGTGCATGGAGATTCCTTATGCTATTCAAGCTTGTTCTCCAAGTTTTCTATTTTTGGAAACTCAAAAGTCTCTAATTTTGAAATTTTGATTTTTATAAATTATGAATGTGAATTTTAGAGACAGAAACACAATTGGATAAAAAGTAGTGTTATTTCCTAGTTAAAGAATGGTGCCACAAACACAGAGAAGGTCCCTGTGTGCATCACTAATAACAACTAAAAAAGGGGAATGAATATTTTGTGTTTATTTTAAATATGTGATATTCAAAATTAAACATAAAGTAAGCTTCAAAAATTAAATGTGCGCCTCACTCTATAAATAGGAGGCTCCTTTATTGGTTTCAGTGCTAGTTGTAATTCATATTTTCGTTGCTAATACTCTATTGAAAAACCTAGTAGTAGCCAAATTTAGAGAGAGGAAAAGAGAGGAAAAGTTCTTCTAAATTCCTAGTCCTACTTTGTTTATGTATTGAGATTAATGAGAGAAAAAGTTAGAAGAGTGATCTAGAAAACCTAATTCCTTCTATGCCGCCTTTCGTCCAAGTGGTAATAAGGACTAGGCGACAAAGATTTTAGTTTCATAGAGATTGCTCATTGAAGATTTGCTTTCAAATCGCTTCAATCAGTGTATGTAATATTTATATATATTTATGAAGCGTTAAATTAATATAATCTCTAGCGTTGTATTCAAAAGTTTTTACAAATATTATTTTACATATAAAATCCTTAGAAAACGAACAATATTTTCACAAACTTTTTATTTCTCCATATATTCAACGATCGTTGCGATTTTACAAGTTTGCTTGCAAGCATTTACTTCTCTAGAGATATTAATCCATGTGTATCAAGATTCCTCCTAGGCAATATATCGCTTATTAACTCATTAATCATTATTGTAGAAGCTATTCTTTTTCCCTATTGATAGGACTGTTGTTTTAATCATGATCTTAACTTTTTAACAATTTAATCTATGATTAGATATAATTTTATGTTACACGATTTAAATATAATAGACACTTATAAATTAGATCGTTAAAAAATAAATCTAACAGCCAAAATTCCCTCAACACTTTTTCCTCTCCACCTTTCTCACATTCCTCACTGACGCTAGTGCTAGAGCCACCAACAGATTAATAAAATAGTATTTAAAATAGATATACATTTTTCCCAACGTCGACAACATCCCTAGTGGTATTTACATTTATTAGAAAATCACATATTTACATGTATTTATAAGAATGGCTCAAGCAATGTCACCAGTCGATGAATATACACATTGCTTAATATGAATCTACACTTATTTAGTGGAACAACTACGTCATTGTCACCGATCGTTAGATAAATGCAGTATTTGCCAGATTTACATGAGGTTACTAGAACAATGTTGGTGTCATCAATGGTTGATAATTATACAGATTTACCAAAATGACATTGGCATTGTTATCAATCAATAAATGCACGAACTGATAAATCCAACCATAATGAAACTTGGATGAAATTAAAAATCCATCAAAAATCCATTTTAGAAGAAAGAGAAAATAGGGCAAATCTCTGTCTGCAAAAAACTAGCGACCTCCATCGCCATCATATCTCTATTCTCGTCAGCATTAGATCTTTATCACCGTCATCATCGACGACCAAGGCTTAGATCAATCCTCAAATCTATTTCTTTTCATCTTTTTTTTTTTTCGTTGCACGATCATCATAGGTCCACTCGTGATCTCAGCTACAAAAACTTGAGTTCAAGCGACGTCATTTTCTGGCAGAGAGCATTCGTCAATGGCCATTGAGATATGAAGACGAAAATGTTATGAATGACATCTATCAAAGAAACGAGCCATCATCAATCTTAATTGCAATCCATTATTAATAAATGGATAATTTCACATAATTTTCTATCATTTTTTCCTGTATTTATTTTGTTATTTTTTGAGTTTACTTCTGTTTTGTGTCTTCTAGGTATTTAATGGCAATGGAATAAAACCAAGTGAAAACGAGAATTGAAATGCTTTTAGAAATATATTTTTATGTTTGGAGGATCACCAAGTGCTATGGCTTGCAACCATCAGGATGGTGCCGCAACACCAAAAATGGGCGCCGTGGTGCTAGGGCAATGCTATGGTAGGTTTTTTGTAACACTGCGTTGCTATCTTTTCAACGGATGTAGTCTTAAGTCGCGAAAATTTGATGTTTCCAAATTCAAATTGGCACTGAAGTTTCCGTTGTTGACCAATTTAGAGAGCCTATAATAAGTGACTTAAGGACACAAAAACACATCTTTTATTAGTTTTTCTCAACCAAAGGAGATATGAGGGAAAAGCTTCAGTCATGGCTCAAGAAGTATTATCTACGTGGAAGACTCTTTAACACCATAATCGTTCTTCTTCTTCTTCCTTCTTTCTTTTCTTTTTCTATTATGTTAGTTTAGGTTTACTTTTGGTTGAGGGTGATTTTGCAACCCTAGATATGGATTTTTGATTAAATGTTTTGATATTATTTTCCAATTTCTCAATAGAAATCGTTTATGTTCTTTCAATTTAATTGTTCATGATTATTCTTTTGTTTTAATTGGGTGTGCAACCATTTATGCATGCCAAATTATCTATTGCTATATTAAAAATTCTTGATCCGTAATTGTCTTGTCTTTTCTAATTATTAGTAGCAAATTGTGATCGACTATTACGAGATGCTTTTGTGTGATTGTAGTGTGGAACATAACCTAATTTAAATAATCCAATCTTGTGTATCTATTGCTTAGATCAATCTATCTCTCTTATCTTAATGCTTCCATTTAATTGAATCTAGAGAGCTTATTCTAGGTTATTTAAGGGAGAAGGATTAACTGAAGAGCTTCTTTTGCTTAACGACTAAGTAAGGAGAGATTAAGGATAGCATAGGCTTATTGTTATCTATGGTTGATGGTTTCTATAGAAAATTGGAGATAATATTATACATTCTTTGTAATTCCATAGTCTAGTGATAGGAGAACGATCCTTTAACCAATTTTATTATTATTGTTTCGTATTTATTTATTTTTTTGTCTTTTCTCTTATTTAGTAGTTGAGTTATTATTCAAAACTTCTTGTTTGTGTTTAGTTTTATTGTGCCTTAGGTTTTAGTGTCGATAACAAATTAATTAAAATCAATCCTCTACTGGAATGACCCTTGCTCACTACTAAACTCGATAACGACCATATTAATAGCAAGGTTTAATTTGGTGCTTCCCCTAAGGCGTATAAACGATCTTCATCAACGATGTTCATCTTTACATGACTCCATCTTGTTGTGAGCTTGGCCCATGGTGGCAGATCATATAGGTGTTCATGGATTGAATTTTACGGATTAAAGAACATACTTAAACCATATTCGCATATGGGGATGTCCAGCTCATGTCCTGTTTAAGGATGCAAATAAGTTGGAAGCACGTTCAAAAGTTTGTGTTTGTAGAATATCCAAAAAGGACTAAAGGGGGTTATTTCTATAACCCAAAGGAAAATAGTCATGGTTTCAAATAATGCAATTTTCCTTGAGGAGAGTTACATAGACGACTTTAAGCCTTGAAGCAAAGTGGTGCTTGAGGAGTTAAGGAGTGATCCAATCACTCCAGGGGTTTCGGTAGAACCACTCCAAATGGTGCAGAAAAACCAAACAAACTTGAACAAAAACCTAAGGGGCTTCGGCGTAGTAGGAGGATTGGGCATCAACCCGAGAGGTATATATTCAATGGTGAGGCCTTTTTGGTTGAACTGGATGAACATGACAGGGATCCTTATACTTACACAAAGGCTATGAAGGATGTTAATTTGAAACTCTGGACAGAGGCTATGAACATAGAGATGAAGTCTATGAAGACTAATTGGGTCTGGAAACTTGTAGATCTTCCCGAAGGGGTAAAACCTATAGGGTGTAAATAGATCTACAAAAGGAAAGGAGGAGTGGATGGAAAGGTCGAAACCTTTAAGGCTAGACTGGTAGCTAAGGGTTATACACAAAAGGAAGGAATCGAATACGAGGAAACCTTTTCGATTGTAGCCACGCTTAAGTCCATTTAGATTCTCTTGTCCATAGCAGCTGCTCTCGATTACGAGATTTGGCATATGGATGTCAAGATGGCTTTTCTAAAAGGCTATCTTGATGAGTCCATTTAAATAAAACAACCAGATGGGTTCAAGGCTAAGGGTCAGAGGGTAAGGTTTGTAAGCTGCTAAAGTCAATTTATGGACTTAAGTAAGTTTCTCGTTCTTGGAACATAAGATTTGATCAAGTGATCAAGACTTATGGTTTCTCATAAAATGTGGTTGAGCCATGTGTTTACAAACACATTAAAGATGGGAAGGTAGTTTTTCTACTGTTCTATGTAGATGACATTCTGCTAATTGGCAATGATGTTTGGGCATTGTCATCGGTCAACTTATGGTTGACCAAGCAGTTTGACATGAAGGACTTGGGTGAGGCTAATTTTGTTCTTGGTATCCATATTTTTTTGGATAAAAATAACAAAATAATAGTTTTGTCACAAGTCGGCTACATAGATAAAATTCTCAGGAGGTTTGCAATGTAGGATTCCAAGAAAGGTGGGCAACCATCTGGGTCTGGAATTACTCTTTTTAAGAAAGACTCTCTAAAGTCTGATAAAGAAAGAGAATACATGAAGAAGATACCTTACGCTTCGGCAGAGGATAGTCTTATGTTTGTCATGCTTTGCACGCGATCGGATATTTATTATCCATGATTTGAAGTTGTTACCATTCAGCATATGAATAAAATTGATGTTGGCAATAGTATTTGAGGCAGAACTAGTAGTTGAAACAGACAACAAAATAAACAAACCCAAAACAAGCTCACATAAGAATCCAAATAACAATAATAAATCCAAATAAAGGTAAGCCCATATCAAAATATCAAGCACTCCATTAATATTTAGTCTTTGTACAGAAATATTAACTTGTAAATGATATCTTGGTGTAGTAATCAAACACTGACAATAAGAACATGTCAAACAATAAATCTTCCTATGGGCTAATCTTTTATTCACATGTAAAACCGGATAATCATCACGTGTTTATTACCACAGGTGTACATACAATTCTGTCAAATATTACCTTTCTTTGGGCCAGTTAATATTCACATAAGTTGTATGGACACAGCCGTTTATATTCCAAAACAAATTAACTTCCACAAGAGATGTCACTTTAGTGACATGTTGTTTCAATTAATTCATCTCAAAAAATATATATATAAAATACCAATATTTAAATTTAAAATTGCATCATAATTGACCAAAATTAAAATTAAAAAATTAAAAAAAAATTGGTCAAAGATCAACCAGGCCAAAGTCAACCAGTCAAATTGACTAGTCAACCTTGACTAGGTCCGGGCTGGACCGGATCTGTAGACCCAACCCGAATCCTAACCCAGCCCCCCCTTTATTTTCACTTTTTCTTTTTTTTTTAATTTAGGTCACCCAGGGGTTTAGCCCCTGGGTTACACCTGGTCAGGGGTTCAGCCTGTGTACACCTTTTTTTTTTTTTTCTACTATCTGGCCCTGGGTTACACCCCTTTTTTTTTTACTACTATCTGGTCACCCAGGGGTTTAACCCCTGGGTGCATTGCTAGTCACGGGCCCTTTTTGGGCCTGTGTTTGAACTCTTTAAATGTTCTGGGCTTACTTCCCCAAAACTTCCCAGGGGTCTTTCGACCCCAATAAGAAGAGTGCAGCAGCCAAGCGGCCTGACGGCCGTCCTTTCTCCTTCGGCAAGCGTAGCCTTTTGGTTGCGCCCAGAAACCGCCGACTTCGACGGCAGCAAGGCTAACCGCCGGCCAAACATTCATACCCATATATATATATATGCTTTGGCAGCAAGGCTGCCATAAACAAGATTATACCAAAAAAAAAAATTGAGGGAATGTATGTATTACTAAATCGAATCAATCATAAACGCAATCATACAACTGATTTTTTTTTTCTTTTCTTTTCGGCAGATTGCCGTACATGACATCAGAAGAAAAAAATTTGCTACCTGGATCGTAAACAACCAAATCTGCAAACTTATATTCATATAAGTTTACTTATATTCATATATATAACCTGGATCGTAAACTCTACACAATCCGAATTCTCAAACTCTATATATGTATATACATAAACCAAATTCAACCGAATATATATATTTCATAAAACATTAAACCCAAAAAATTCTCCAAATAATTATCCTCAAATTCAATAATTTTAAAAAAATCATAAATTGTTAAATTTGAGAATTTTTCTATGAAAATCACATCTAGAAATTTTTTATTCCTAATAATTTAACATAAAAAGGCTCTAGATACCATTTGTTAGAACAAAATATTGTGATGAAAACCATCATCACTCAGGATCATTCATGTCAAATCATCAAGAATATTAATAAGATGCGGAAGTTAACCTGAATCTATAGATTGAATGTGATTATTGAGTCTGTAGGTTGAGGATCTTCCAAGTTTGATACATAAGTCATCCTTCAAAGAATGCCTCTGTAAATTCTCTGTAGATGAGGAACAAAAAAATAACGTACGTACTGACTTGGGAACCACAACTTTTTTATATAACTGTTAAACCCTAACAGTTATCTTTAATTATAAATTTAACCCATCATAAAATCCGTAATTATATTTTGGTCTCTACACATTAGAGGCCTACACTTAATGATGTATTAAAAGCTCAAAACCTAAATTAATCACTTTTAATTGTGCAACCTTATCTAATAACCTTTAATACATATTTATTTAATATATTAGCCCATATATTGGATTAATTCCAACACAGATCATATCCGAAAAACCAAAGTAGAGAAAGAGAGAAAGAAGCAAAATAAATGAAGAAAGAAAAAAAAAAAAAAAAAAAGAGATACATTGTTGAGGCTTTCTTTTGAGTTCTAATTAGTTTAAAATTCTCGTTTCTTTAAATATGCTATTTATTTTCCTTTTACAGAACTTATAATTTTATTTATTAATCACTTACCAAATTATGTTATTTGGTGCATTTTCTTTTCGTAAAATGTAACTAGCATGCAATGCCAGAATGGACTGGTCACGAGCGCAATAATTTTCTCCAATGCTATTCCTCCTTGAAAACCAAAAAAAAAAAAAAAGTTTAACGGAACATCAACATTTTAAATGCAACAAATATTTTAGTCAAACTTTCAAGTAAATTAAAGAAAAAAAAAAAAAGGGAAAGCACATTTTATAGTCAAGCGTACAGAAAAGCCTACAAAGTACAAAAACAAGTTGGGCCATAGTGACACCACAAAGTCTGACCGGTTGCCCACTTCGACGATAAATAACTTGATTACGGTGGTTGGGTCAATTGGTTCATTTACTCACCAATTTGTGCGACTTTGAATCTTCGAGAACTATTGTACGCACCCAAAATCCAAAAAGGCTTCTTATCGCAAAGCTGCAATTTAGGGTCAAACGAGGCGTTCAACCACTTTAAGGGCCGACACATCAACCACCCCCAGTTATGCAGATAAGATGGTGAGGTTTCTTCGAGCGGGGATATACCGTCCGTATCCAATACGCCACGCTTATTTCTTTATTTTTATTTTATTCTATTTTATTTTTTTGAGGGACACATTCATTTCTTCTTTAAAAAAAAAAAACAAAAAATGTAATTATCGACCCAATAACGTCCTACTAAAACACAACCTTTCTTTTACTGTTTTGAATATATATATATATATATATATATATATCTATATATTATAATAGTAATTAGTAATGGAAGTATAAGAAAATCGAATTAAAACTCAAGATTTCAGACCGTTGGACATTATTATAATTTTAGGGTCTGTTTGGTTCGAGTATTTGAGTAGAGTATTTGAATGAAGATTTAAATTTTTATAAGAAAAAATACTGTAGTAAAATGATTCGAACCGTAATTCAAATATCTAACCAAACGGGCTCTTACAGAGTACTATTTGAACCCTTTTACAAGTTTAGTATCTCAACATTTTTCCATCAGCCTTGCCTTATTACTTGAATTTTAAGATTGCTAAAAGCATCCTTTTTCAACCCTTCTTTATTCATGGACCACATACCAGGAGCCATTAGTGAAGAAGACAAACTCGTTTGATGAAGTCCACAACTGTGTGAACTTAATTTGTTTATAACTTGTTGATAAAGTCGCTTGTTTTTTTGGCATAAATTGATCTTGAGACTCTGGACAAACCACAACTTTCCGTTGTAAAACATAATTAATAAACGACTTGTCCATGCAAATTAGACTCGTAAACATTACTTGTGCTTGAAGAAAGCGCAGGCCAAGAGGAAAGAGAAAAGAAATAGATAGATAAAAGTTTCAGCCGTTAGGATAAATTATTACAAATAGTCATATGGCAGGTTCTAGATCCAACGAATTTCAACTTTGGGATGCGTTTTTGAAAAAGTTGTACCACAAGAAAATCTCCCTCAAATGAGGAGCACAGTTGAAGAAAAAAAAAAAAAAACTTACGTGTAAGTCAAGGCCATCTATAATGCATACCTAACCAACAAATTCCCTCCCTTTGTTTTTTGAAAATCATGGCGCTAATACATATACGACAGAGTACAAGCCTATTCTTAGGTACAACTTTTATGAGCTAAAGTCAGCTTGAAAGGGGCTGATATAGAAGAAGAACTTATGAGTGGCAAAAAACTAACATAATATTTAACAAAATCAGTTAACTTAAATAGTATAAAGCACTTATATGTTATAGTGTAAAATAAAAATATATTACAGTGTAAAACTCTTATATGCTACAATACTTTCAGTTCTAACTCTTAGTTTCAATTTACTTTCTAAATACTACGCTAGCTCAATGACTACTAAAAGAAAAAAAAAAAAGGCTTTTAGTAGTGTATCCCACAATAGAGCCCAAAAGCCACCATCCGCAGCCGTGTTGGATGCCAACACATGTGGTGAGGGGCACTTTAGCTTTATTCCCCCAATGATGTGCGATTCCAAACATTAAACGTGATCAAAAAATAAATATATCAAACATGCAAAACTGATCAACTTGATAAGATTTCACAGTTCAAAACAATAGTAAAATCGGTTCAAAACAACTTAAAGATCTTTAGAAATGAATGTGTCGGTTGAGCCTCCAGAACTTGGCAGCCCAGCGTTATAATCCACCGTTGTAACTGTGTTCCGCTCTTTTTCTTCTTTTTCAGTGAATTTTCATTCAAGAATTTGACATAATACTAAGTAAACATTACTCTTATATACATGAAATTCCATTCAAATTCCAACGAGCAACAAGCTGCTTAAGTTAAACCAAAGTGAGATGCAGAAAGTATACACACAAAAATTTAAGGACCAGTTATCTGAAATTCATGTTTTTCATTTTGTATCAACCATGACCTGAACATCCAAAAAAAGAATCAGAAGTTTATTTTACATACGTTTGAGAGCCATCTTCAAACTTCAAGTTCAAATGTAAACACTTCTAACGTCCGAAATAACAAGTTTGTTACTTCAGTTTGATCCCTCTGTCTACTACATCTTATAGAGAACAACAGACTCTAGGAACCCAGTGATGTGGGTAAATATTTACACAAGGATCTTTAGGTTGAGTACAAAAGGCTCCAATTATTTGCAGTTAATCAAGTATGGAAGTGATATCTCTAGACTCTAGCTGTACAACCAGAAATTCCTCGGTAACATGGTAAAATCTAGATGTTGATATCAAATTCCATTGAGCCAAGAAACGAGCTGTTGAGTCGAAGGTCTCAATTTGGGAAATTCACTTAAGCAAAGGCATGCAATCTCAAGGACCTGCAATAATTCCTTGTCATTCTGCTTGTTGTAAATAAATGGATCAAACACCTCGCTTTCCTTCTTTTCCTTCTTCATCTGAAAAACCCACGAGATCAAATCCCGGCATCCTTTTGGTTTGCACATGTCCATTGGTCTCTTACCAGTTAGGAGCTCCAAAAGAACAACCCCAAAGCTGTACACATCCCCTTTGTAAGTAGCAACAGAAGCTTGGCCGTACTCAGGAGGAATGTAACCTAACGTCCCAACAAGATCAGTCGTTACGTGAGTATCATAGGGAAGAATAAGCCTTGCAAGACCAAAATCAGCTAAATGGGCCTCAAAATTCTCATCCAGAAGTATGTTGCTCGACTTTATATCTCGATGAAGAATATGGGGCTCACACGACTGGTGCAAATAAGCCAGCCCTTTTGCAGCCCCTCGAGCAATTTGCAGCCGCATCTCCCATTTGAGGAAGGCTGAGCCATCAACCTTTTCATGTAGCCAGTAATCCAAGCTGCCGTTTTCCATGTAGGAATATATCAAGAGCCTGTCATTCTTGAACATGCAATACCCCTGAAGAAGGACCAGATTAGGATGCTGAGCTCTTGAGAGGGTTTCTACTTCGGCGCGAAATTCTCTCTCCATCTGTCCACAGTCACCAGAGAGCCGTTTGATGGCAACCTTTTTACCATCAGGCAGGGTGGCTTTGTAAACCAAACCAAAACCACCACATCCGATTATATTTGCTTGGTCGAAATTGTTGGTAGACTTCAGAAGGTCGTCAACAGAGAGCTCTTTAGTGGTCTCCTTGTTCTGGAACAGAACTACTAATCTGGACCCCAGTTGCTCCAACTCTTTGTCGTTGGTGTTGCCATCCTCTTTTTCCGAATCAACCTCTCCCGTGCGGTGCTTCCGCAAAACAAATACAAACAAGAGGGCAAGAAATAATGCCGTACCAAATACTATTCCAATTGTAAGCCCAACAACAACGCCCCATTTCTTCCCCGAATTATTGGATGGCTGACCAGGGAGGGACGCATTTGATGCACATGGCTTAGCTTGATCACCACACAAATAATTTCCTTCAAAACTTGAGTTGGGAAAAGTTGAAAACTGACCACCTGAAGGGATCTTCCCATGTAACTTATTGAATGCAACATTAAACTTGGACAGAAAGCTGAGTCTTTCCAAGGAAGATGGTATTGTCCCTGAAAGATTGTTGTGAGACAAATCCAGAGTCTCTAATCTGCTCATCCCCGACAAATTACTTGGGATCGATCCAGATAGATTGTTAAATTTTAGATCCAAAACATGCAGCTTTCTCAGATTCCCAAACTCCGGCCAAATTGGTCCTCTTAACTTATTGGAACTCAGATCCAAGGTTGGTGGAAAGCTCCAGACTTGATTATACTGAAACCCTCTTGCACTAGCGTTCCTCTTCACGAAAAAGGGGAAATCCGGGGAAGGTTCCTCCAATGAGATCTCCCTGTCAATGAGACTTTTTAATCCAGTTATGTTTTTTGGGATCTCCCCAATGAACGAATTGTTCGATATGTCCAAGTAAAAGAGGGAATCAAAATCGCCCAACCAGGCTGGAATTGTTCCAAACAATTTATTCCATGACAAATCCAACAACTGCAAGTGCTTGCTTCTACTCAACCATTGAGGTAATGAACCTCTGAGTCTACAATTGGCAATAACTAGAATCCTCAACTTCTCAAAATGAAAACTAGGATCCGCGGGCAATTCCTCATCATGAAAGTTCAAGCTGAGCACTAGAGTGGTAAGGTTCTTACACTGCTGTAAAATTCCAAGGGCGGATGAAAGATTAGTGTTGCTAGAATTCGAAAGAGAGAAATAAGAGAGACTGTGAAAATCCTTGTAGCTCTTTGGTATTTCGCCTTTGAATTTATTCCGGGCAATATTTATATTGTTCAGATGCAAGCAAGATGGAAGGTTATCGGGAATAGGACCACTAAACTGATTAGTGCCTAGATCAAGAGAGGTCAAACTAACCATTGCAGAACAGTTTATCTTTATTGAACCCTTTAAGGAATTGTTTCTCACATTCAACAAGGTAATAGTGGGAGAATTGGACAAGGAATCAGGTATACCACCAGTAAACTTATTTGAATGAGCAACAAAAGACTTTAACTTTCCTAATTGGTGAAAAACATCAGGAATGGCCCCAGAAAACTCATTAGTGGAAATATCCAGACGAACGAGGTTAGTGAGGTTACCAATTCCATCGCTCAGTTTCCCAGAAAGCTTGTTATCTGGAATGATCATTTCCGAAAGATTTCGCAGCCGAAAGACGCCTTCAGATATCCCTGTGAGTTTATTCATTCCCACACAAAGATGATTCAAAGAAGCACAATTTCCAATCCCCGAAGGAAGATCACCAGAGAAGAAATTCGCTGCCAACTTCAATATCTTAAGCTCAGAATGAACACCATTACAGAAATGATTGGGAAGAGAACCGTTCAAGTAGTTTTGAGACAAGTCAAGGGTTTGTATTGAAGATAAATTGACAACAACAGGAACAGCGCCATACAAGTCATTGAAGCTCAAGTCTAGAACCTGTAAACCGGACAAGTTGAAGACAGAAATGGGAAGCGAGCTTTTGAGATAATTGTGAGAGAGATTGAGAGTTCTGAGCTGATCCAAAGACCCCAACGATTCAGAAAGTTTGCCCGAAAGCTTCTTATTTCCAAGGTCCAACTTCACCACTCTCCCTGTATCATTATTGCAAGTGATTCCTGGCCATTGACAGCAATATGAAGATGGGTTTTTTCCTTCCCACCCATCAATAGAAGTTTGCAAACCCGCCATGAAATCTTGCAGAGCTTTAAGATCATTTTGGTCGCAGGTCAGGTTTTGACATTGAGCTCGGAGGAAAAAACCGAGAACAGTGAGAAAAACCCACAAAGCTTGAATACCCATGTTAGAGAATCAAACCCAGATGAGAGAGTTGGAAGAGAAAGAATGGGAGGAAATATTTTATGTTTAATCAAAAGCCCAACGCCATGACTTGCATTTTCTGCAACGAAGTGAAGAAGGCAAACAAGGTTATGAAACGAAGCTCTCAAAAATATTGATGGGGTTTTTGTTTTTATGTGAACGACATGAGAAGAAGAAGAAGAAAAAGAGAGAGAAAAAAAAAAAAAAAAAAGGGGAAACGAAAGGAAAAGAAAAGACAAGAAAAGAAGGAAAAAGACGAACCTGTCAGAAAGGGAAATGGAGACAGAGAGAAATGGAGAGCCTTTGACTTTAAGACGCTTTGTAAGAATGAAGAATGAAAACAGACGAAGCAAGAGCTTGGAATGGCTCCTGCTTTACTTGCAGCCTGCAGGCGAGCTGAAGAGAGAGAGAGGAGTGTGTGGTGTGAAGATGGAAGAAGAGGTGAAGAAAGTGGAAATTGATGAAGGGGTGACCGGAAGAGGTCTCAGGTGATGACCGGTAATAGTGGGTAGTGGGTTGGATTTTGGTAAAGATTGATGGGTGAGAGAGATTTTAGAGAGAGAAAGAGAAGTAGGCAGTATAGACAGCACGGTGGGCATTAAAAAGTCAAAGGGTGGGTGGCGAGTAGCGACACGTAAACACGGAGTTTCTCTTCCCTCCCTCAGTGCCTTCAATAAATTCAACTTTTGCGCTCTTTAATTTTTGGGAGAAACTATGGTAGCGTCCAGCCGAGACACACAATTGATAGTGTTTATTTTTGGGCCAAAAAAAGAATTGAACGGCTGAGTACATCGAAGGTACATGGTAACAAAAATAGATATTTGTATTTAGTATCATTTCCTTTTAAAGATAAATTTAGGGCCTGCTTCTTTCTATTTTTATATTTTTTTTCATTTTTTAAAATACAAAAAACAAAAATGGTTTAGAAATGTTGTTTGGTAATATTTTGTGTCCACTTTATTTTGAAAATACCCAAAAATTAGACAACAACTGAAAAATAATCATTTTTTTTTTTGAAAATGGAACTTCATTTAAACCAGAAAAAGTACAGACGAAGCCGTTTAAGTTGTCCATGAAGAACAAAATCTATTTCCGACCAATGCTACATCCACCAGTGCTAGATCCACTAATGCAGACAAAGAAGTGCAGAATGACAATTAACAGGGTGTTAAACCTGAAAAAGGGAGTACCTGCTTGAGACCACAAAACAAAGAGCTCGACCAAGGCTCTTTACAATGATCCATCAATTGACAATCCCAATCGATTAAGCCTAATTCCTCCCAAGTGGGGACAAAAATGACCCGACTTAGATACGAATCTAACCGAACATAACTACATACCCTGTAGATGCTTACAAGGAAACGGCGGTGAATCAACACCACATGCGGCTACGCACAGTGGATAGATGGCTCTTCCCCACTCGTCTCTACCTTCTTGAGCGAACTTGTAACAAAAGGAGAGACGCTTCGGATGTAGGAGGAAACCGGTTAGGTACTAAACAAGGGCTCTCCGATACTCAAGGCAGGTGCTACTCAGCAGAGAATGGGAGCTGGTTGGTTAGGAAGGAGCACGCTTGCTTGAATGCAATAAATGCATTCTATTTATAGGTTGCCACTTGAACCGGGTGTTAGGTGGCTTTTGCCCACGACTCGTATGTCATATCAAGGCCTGTCAGAAGGCAGAAGACAAGTGTCGTAGCCTTCGCTGATGGATTAATTCCCATCTAACGATGGGTTGTCCGACATCTGTTGGCTAGTGATGGCGAGTAGCAACCTGCTTGTAAGTTACAGAAATCCAACCCGAGCTGGTGTCTAACCCGAAGAGGTGATCATTCATGTCACAACCGAGAGGGCCCTGAAGAGAACCTTGAATAGACAATCCGAGCTAAACAGGGTTGGTTATATGCTCCCAATAGCTCATACTGAGCAGGTTTGCTGACCACCTAGAATAGGGTTCCTCGACGGTGGCGCCAAGCTCACCGCCAACATACCCCACTCCTCTCGAGTGGTATACCATGCAAAATAAATCTGAAGATTGAAAAACCATCTCCATTATTATAAATGGAACAAAAACAACACATAAGAAACACAAAAAATGAGGTGCAAACTTCATCGCCTTTATTGAACAAGCATCGTTGCCTCCACAAGGATCGCTGAATCTGAAGTCCCTCAACACCAACCACCCGGACACCAAAAGCTGTTGTCTCTAGCCACCTTCCTCATGGAGGGCACCCACGGCCACTCCTCCGCCAATCCTATGGCTAGCCCAAAACCACCAGGACCAGTCCATTGCCATCGGCACAAACCTAATTAAGCCCCTCAACACTGGCACTGAACGGGCGGTTGCGAAGCCCACCCAACCCACGGCTGAGCCAACCCTCTGAGCCCCCTCCCGCAACCCTTTGACCTAGCCCAAACTCAAATGAGCTTTGCGCTTCCCACGACTACCGCAGAAGGCCCCTTCCTCGTTGGTGCCAAACCCAAAACAGTGGATATCCATCCAAGCTTCAGCCTGAGCCAATCATCTCCCCTGGCAGCATGAACTCTAGCTTCGTGTAGATCACCCTTCGACCACCCCCCACTGGCCCTAGCTCTTCCTCTCTCTTCCTCGCGCTCGCTTTCTTTTTTCGCTCGCTCTCTTTTCCTCGCTCTCGGACTTGCTGTTAGTTGCCATTTGATTTTTTTTTATTATTATTTAAAAGGAATTGTGCAATTGCTTCTTTTAACCCAGGAGGGCTGGAAAAAAAAAAAAATTAACCGCTACTTTATATTCTTCCCGATTAGATAGCCAAGTATGTGCAAAATAAGAAGGAAATGGCCTCCTTTGGTGGAAGGCCAGGCTTCCACCGTGCAGCAGGTAGTTATGGCGCGAGGCTAGCCAGATCAAATCTTGCTTGAGGGAGAGAAATATCATCATTGTCCTTTATTGAATAACATATTTGTTTTTTTTGGTACGGCTTTATTTTGAGAAACACGTTAGAAAAACAAATTCAGTTGGCTATAATATAAAGTTCTCACATGCTACAGTGAAAAAAAAAAGTTTGTTACAGTATAAAGTTCTCACATACTATAATTTTAAGTTCTAACTAATTTTTCAAACACACTCTACAATGTCTGTGCAATTGTCGGATTCGATTAGATTTTTTTTTCTTTTTATTTTTATTTTTTATTTTTGCTAATGAGCGGTTATAATACTTTTTTATTCTAATTAGTTTTCTTCGATTTGAACTTAAAACTATAACATGTGAGAACTTTACAATAGTAGTTCACTATTTCTTATCATTGTAACACATGAGAGTTTTATACTATAATAACTAAAAATTTTGATTGGAACTTATTTTGCCAAACACTCTTTTTTACTAGTGTTTGATGTATATGATGCTTTATGGGTATTTCAATGCAGAGTTTGAGCTTTGAAGAGTGGTCTGAAATTTTTTCAGCAAGCCTGGATGCACGTTTAGCCCTCATAATGAAATTTTAGAATTGGTGATTAAAAAGGACCAATGGCAAGGAGAAAGGTCTGCCACTCCACTCAACAAACTCCAAATGCTATCTAATGGTCCATATTAAAGCTACCCAACTCGTAATCGTTAGATGGAGCAGTATTTATAGTGCTTCTCAGCTAATCACTACAACACTTTCCTTTTATTTTTTATTTTTATTTTTAGAAAAATCATGATAGGATATAAGAGGGGAAAAAATCCCCTTAAGTAGGATAAACTTTGAATTGCTAAAAATATAATTAAAAAAGACACAACAATTTGATATAATTTAATATGGAAGTTTAAAGTGTATTTATTGGGTACATCTGAAAGCTGTATTTATTGGGTTTTTTTTTTTTTTTTTTGAGAAAACTCTTTTTTAGGGAAAGTTCTCTTTTAATTTTAGGGTTTGAGTTTAATTTTATTTTCTTTGCACGAGTGAATTTATTATTAGTAAAAAAAAAAATTATGATAGGACATGGAAAAACATACCTGATCACTAAGATATAGCTTTTAACTGTTAGAATTGTGTCAAATTTTATTAAAATAGTTCTTTTTAACCTAATATAATTATTTTTTATGTTTAATCAAATATAATTATGATGTATCCTTTCGATTTTCATCATTTTATTAATTTCTTATGCCATATTTAGTAAGATTGATTGAAAAATTAAAGTAGGAGAAACAAATATCAAGGTGATGAAAATTAAAAAAAAATAGCTTTTTTTCTTTTTTAGTAGAAAAGGAAAAAAAAAGGAAAATATATATCTAGTTTATTTTTCAATTATACTCTTATACAAAATAAGAACTAACAAGATGGAGTATGATCAAGGTCAAAATAGTTTTAATGCAATATTTATCTTATCAAATATCGTCTATATATTTTTATTTCCAAAGTTTAAGGATTAAAAATAGCGGGTCACATGAATTTATAGCTTTATTCTTCTTAGTTTTCTCTTTAAAAAGCAACCCGACATTTCATTTTCTTCTCCAAATTTATTTTGCAACTTCTTTCCTTGTAATTGTTTTTTTTTTTTTTTTTAGTAAACCATCCTGTATCCGACCCACTACTAGAGGCACGAACCCACACTAAAGGTCCCTCAACTCTAGCGGGAGTATGCCCGACTAATCGGAATTCGAGCCGGGTCGGACCCTGCAGTAGGGGAAAGGTCTCCCAACAAATGCTTTTTTATACACAAGGCTAAAATCCGAGACCTTACTTAAGGAATAATGGGCTCCTTACCACCCAATCCCACATGTTGTTGGTCTTTCCTTATAATTGTTTATACTACCTAGCATAGCATTGTCTCTAATCCGGCAAAATTTAATCCTAATTCTTTGATGGATAATTTATTCCGCAATTAACTACTAGAGTTTTTACATTGCTCATGATGATATATTCTCTTACTACCATTTATAACAACGGGCAGAAGGATGGATCCCAACTTCAAATTCTGAGAACAACTAGCATTGTATAAAAAAAAGTAGCTTAGAAATACGTTCACTTCTAAATTACTAACATTTTTCTTCTTACGAAAAAAATTAAAATTACTAAAAAGATAGCACATTAACTTTTGTTTTAACACATATTACAAAATGAGTCATTTTATAGATAAAAGTAAAGATTACAAATAGAATCAAACTCATAATCTCCACCAAATTCCTCCTCAACCTCCCCTCCCATGCTTAATATAATTATGTAAATTTAAAATTGAATGTCTTGCATTATATGTATGATATAATTATGTACAATAATCGGTACAAAAAAATTATGTAACATATATTAAGACAAGTTCTATTTATTTATTTATTTATTTTGAAAGACAAGTTCTATTTATTAATTGATTTATCAGAGAGACGATCACAAAGAAGCTCTTTTTTCCTCAAAACTTTAAAAAAACAAAACAAAACAAAAAAGGCATTGGTCTTTTTGGTAAGCACATTTTTTCCTGAAATCATACCTCCTATTTTATTCAGTACAAAACAAAAATAACAGTGCTCTTTTTGGTAATGTTATTTTTATTTATGCATTGTTACTTTTTTTTTCTCTAAATGCGTTGTGATCTTCTTCTTTTTTTCCCCTCTAAATGCCTTGTTATCTTTTTATTAATAGCTAGTTCTTCGTGTGACCTTTAAATTAAAAAATAAAAAAAAAATGGGTTCTAGGTGTGGATTGTATCATCGTGGAGCCATTCGCCTTGTTAAGTGCGAATGGATTATAATATTATGTGGACCCCTTATGTCTTGGATCAAACAATGCTCCTCTTCTCTTTTTTTTTTTTTTCTTTTTTTTTTGTTTTTAGTGCTTGTTTGAATGTTTAGGTAATTGAACCAAGTAGTCACCAAATAGTTTAGGGCTCGTATCTTTAGCATATTAAGCTAATTTTTTTGACTTTAAATTCAAAGAATTCTTTGAATATATGTTTGTTTTCTCTCAAAATTCAAATCAAATGAATTCTTTAAATCCAAGTTTTTAGAATTCTACTCCCCCTTGAATTCTTTAGACATAGATCAGTTTGCTATAGTAAAATCTCATATTCGCTCTCTTATATTTGTAGGAAAAAAATTATTTCTTCATTTGATATTTGATTGAAATTATTTTTCTTTAATTGCATTCCTAATAAAGAGAGAAATAAATCAAGATCTATACTATATATTTTTTAATATCATGAACATTAAGATTTTCTGAGATTTGTTAATAAATAAAAAAAAATTTCCATTATTTATCCAAGTACAAATTCTAATTTTATCCCTATTCTGATTAATACTTTTAATACACATCTGAATGTCCATCAGGATAGAAAATCAAAATCACACAACTCAAATCAAAAATAATACAAATCAATACAATTCGAATCCATTTACTAAATGGACCCTTAGTCGCTTACAATTTAGTTCATGATCTTTTAATTTTAACAGATTTACCCTCAAACTTTCTTATTGATGAGCAATTTAAATCTTTCAACACTCATCAAAATCCTAGCAGGTTAAACGCACGTAAGTTACGTGACCCTCTAATACACTCGAAAAGACAAAAGTAACCCCACTAAAAAAGAAATGTTCTTTTTTCTTTTGATTTGCCAAGCTGCTATATTTTATTCGAGTTATACAATACACAAAATTTATACGTTATTCAATAAATAATTATCTTAAAAGGACCATTTCCAAAATAATCTTAAAATGAGGGAACTTATTAAAAAAAATGAAGATATCTTCTGACTTAAGTTTTAACCTTGCATTACCCTTTGTAAAAAACAAAACAAAACAAAAAACAAAAAACAAAAACAAAAACAAAACAAAAAACAAAGCAAAACAAAAAAGAAAAGAAAAAACAAAACAAAACAAAACTAAGAATACCTTTTATTTCCGTAAAGAAAATGTTAATACTCATTAAATCCTCTCGGGCGAAAATTATTAATGAACTTTTCAGACCCTAACTGTATGGAATTGTGTTACCAGTGCAAAATTTTATATCACAACTTTCTCAACCACTTTATCTTTTATAGATATATAACTAACCCTTCGAACCCGCAAAATAAGGATATTCTAATTCCAATTACTAAAAAATTTTCCCATATTTAGGAGAGGAAAAAGAGAACTAAAACTGTTAAAAGAAAGCTTGTATAAACAAAATGAGGACCAAAATAAACTGCCATAAATATTGACTACAACATTTTTTCCAAAAAATATCTTCTGCAGTTTTTGTTATTTCGTTTATAAATAACCTTTAGTATTTGGGAGGAAAATTTTATAATTAACACTAAGTATTATATTTTAGTGGGAAGGACAAATTTGGGGTAATTTCTAACTAGTCTTGTCACAGTGTTATTGACACAGAAAGTACTATTCAAAAAAGAAAAATTATTTTTATTCCATGAGGTTAAGGACGGTAATATGGGTTACGATATGACGACACAACATAAACCCGACACGAATTTTTGCAGGTTAGTGTCAAAAAAATTAACCCCGGGTCAATTTAGTGTCAACCCGAAACTGACTCGTCCAAAAACAGGTCGAGATCGGGTCAACCCGCCTAACCCTAAACTGACCCACTTATATTTATTTAGATATTTTTCTTATTTTGTTATTATATATCAGATCAGATATAGACAATAGTAGAACCCTAAATTCAAAACCCTACCTCTCACTTTGGAAGACAAATCAGTTCCGTTATCCTATCCTTGCTATGATGGCTCATGACATTTTAAGCATTTCGGTATCAATAATTGCATCAGAATCTGCATTTAGTAATGGTATCAACAGTTGCTATGATGGCTCGTGATATGTTTTAGACTTGTTGGATGTTTTAAATTTTAGGACTAGACTTTCTTGTTGTTATGGTACGAAACTCATCTAATTTTATGTTTGCTTTTATGGTATATATATATTAGTGTAGGTGGGTCATAGGTGGGTTGCAGATTATAGTCTGGTTGTGGGTTAAATACAGGTCACGGGTCTTTTTTTTTTTTGACATTGTGTGTAAGGAATGGGTTAGCACAGGTCGTTTTAGGGTTGAGAATTTTCAACCGGTTTGTGTTATGGATCGGGTTAGTGTCAACCTAATTTTTGTAAAAATTGACCCCAACCCAACACTAACCTGCCCCGTCGACCCGATTTGCCACTCCTGCATGAGGTTAAAACACTACTACTTATAAAATAGTGAGTCCCAATCTAGTATATAGTGTATTTTTTAGACTGAAATATACTATTTATGAGTAGTAAGGTTTTAATCCTATGGGGTTAAATAGAAGCGCTATTCAAAGAATTTATACTTGCCAAAGTTGAGTGACTAATATAACACAAGGTAGAAAAAAAAAACTATTTTCTTATAGAGCTCTTCTATTCTGTTAGATGGAGCAGGGACCGACCCTCTCATACGGGTAGGCTCCACCAGGTAGAACCCACATGGGCCCATCCCTGTGAGGGGGTGGAGCTAATGCTCAATGAGGTTGGAAAGACTTTTTCTTTCATAAAAAAAAAAAGGAGAAAACTTAAATGTTTCGATGAATTTAATTATTTAATCTAAAACTTCATGTTTTGTGCGTCAAAATTACAAATGTAGACCTCAAAAAACTATAAAATGTATCTACTAAAAAATTTACAAAATATATGTTGTAGAAAAACAGTTCGAGGGAAATTTGAGTAATTATTTTACCAAAATCATTGGTAGTATAATTAAAAATCAAATAAAAATAAGTGGGTGAGAGGAGATTTGCTGTTCTAACGCTGTCCCCAATGCCTGTCCCATTCATAGAGTTAACCCACGTATAATTTTTGTAACCTCGCCTTGCACCTTGTTTGGAGAAAACAAAACTGATGGTATGAAAATATTAAGAAGTGCAAACAATTGACGGCATGGTAATTCCAGATCGTCAAATATTCTTATTGTTAATGAATTTGCCCAAGAGTTTTTCTAAATGTGATGATCTGCTGTTCTCTCCCAAAGATAACTTCGCTTTTCCTTTTCTTTTCTTGCTTTTGGAAGCCTCTTAATTTACAACAAGCTTTATTCAATAATATATATATCTATATATATATGTATCTATATATATATATATATATATTTTCTTCATCGCTAAACGCTTCTTTATGTCTGCTGTTGGGAATTTTAAAAGGAATATTCCTTTAGTTTTCTTTTCTTTTCTCTTGGTTGAATAGGAGTACTCCTTTAATTATTAGCTTCATTTACAAGAACTTAGTAAGGATATATATGTAAGTTTGGCTTATAACAAGGAATCAATGTAACTAAGTGTTGCGATGACATTACTTTTCCTTATTCTTTATATTATGTGAGATTCACTAAACATTTATTAATAATTTTTTAATTAAATGAGTTTAATGGTGCAATATTATTTTTTCTTATTTTTTACATTGTGTGAGATTCATTAATTTATTACTTTTCCTTATTTTCTATATTGTAAGTAAAAACATGATTAAATAAAAAACGAAATCGTCTCCTCTTTTTTTTTTTTTTCTATTTTACGTGAAGTTAACATGCCCTTAAAGTTCTATTTTGGAAAAGCCAATAGATTTTCATATCAATTATTCTTAGAGAAACATTCTTTATAGTTTTGGGGGTGTATTTAAAGTGTTTTAAAGTTTAGGACGAAGGAGATGAATTGAAACATTCTTAGGGGATTTTTTAAAACAAACAACTTCAATTGTTGTCACATATTCTGTAAGAGAGATTGTAATATGTCTCTCTAATAATATTTAAAATCAAAGATCACATGGATATAAGTAGGAAAATACATTTCTAAAGTGTTCAGATTTAGTTTAGAGCGTCGCGGCACGTATATTGGAGGCCGCAATGCTAGAGGTGCAAAACAGTGCAAAATTGAATATTTGCGTTGGGGCCACGACGACCAAAACCAATGTTTTGAGCGCCGTGATGCCCATATCAAAAGGCCGCCAGCACCATGGCACCCAAGGGCAGCGCTGCGGTGACCATTGCTGTAGAGGTGCAAAATTTGCACAGAAGCGCAAGTGTCATGGCGCTTTGTCGACTCGACGCCATGGCGCTCTCCTGACTTGATTCATAATGAAATTTTGTGCCTTTTGAGTTGTTCCGAATTGGTATATTCATTGGTCGTATACTTTTATATAAACTTGAACATCTACTAGCAAAAAATACATCCGTTTTAATAGATGCATTGACACATAAGTAGACACCTTTATAAATAAAGAGACACTTTTACATTTAAAGAGGTACCTTTCTATAAAGTTTGTATGGGTGGATCGGTTATGTCCATTCATCAAATGACACTCCTGTCTTTTCATAAACTCCAGAATTATTACAAAATTCACATCTTATTCTGAAACACCATATTGTTGCTAAATGTAATGTTCAAGTGTTTTTATGTATCTTGGAAGTAATTTGCCACAAAACTCATTAGCAAACTTGAATAAGTGAGGGCAAAAAAAACCTTTAAGAAAAGTGTTTTATACACACCTCAAATACATTCTCTTTTCTAGAAATTCAAACCTCCATCTCCTTCCTTCTACTCAAATTCACCAACATATTCAATTCTCTCCAAAATTTGGACGAAACTGGATGGAGGGGAATTTTTTTATATGATTTTTAACATTTTAGGGCAAAAAATTCAATAGTTTAAAGTCTGAGAATTAATCTCACAGATGCTATAGCTTAAGAAGAATTTTTAGATGATAGAAGGAGGTAAATAGCATTTTTTGGAATAAAATAAATCACATAAATTAAAAAAAAAAACTAGTAAATCATGGTCTTATCCCATGGCCTGCTTTATTAAATTTGAGATTTATCCTCTAAAATTTCATACACACTCTCTAAACAAATATGATAAATTTAGGATACCAGATTTACTCACATAAACCATAATTGTATAAATAATTTCGTCGATATTTACTATTAACATAGTATTTATTAATTGCTAGTTAACAAACAATTTTTTTATCTTTATATATTATCTTTCTGAATAAAAAATTTTATTTATTAATAATGGTAATAAATATTCTATTTAGTGGTATAAATATTTAAATTTTTTTAGAGGAATAATTATTTAAAATTTGACTATTAGCCATATTTAAAAAAAAAAAAAAAACTAATCTTAGTTGGCAATAAGGGCTTTAAAATAACGCTCCAAAGATCAACTTGATAGCGGATCGTTGAATTCACGGTTTTCCCAACATGAATTTGTATTTGAAGTCAGATGTGGATTTCGCTATTCAGACACCGTGGCTGTTTACAATTCTTGAATTTTGATCTTTTTCCAAGTGTTGTTTTCTATTGACTTTTTAAAAAGAAAAAAGAAAAACTATATAATAAATTGGATTGAGAGATGTGTAAATAGAAACTCCAAAGTCAACTACGAATCCATGGTTCAAACAAATCATGCTAACTTCAGCAGTCCAGCTTTTTCCTACCTGTTGAAAAAAAAAAAAAGAAAAAAAAAAAGCCTTGCGGTCCATTCCTTCTAACTTTTTTCTTTTTTCTCTTTCTTTTAATTTAATTATAAGGCTTTGAAATCTTACATGTATCCTTCAAAACAATGCCTCACTGACGTGGCATTTTGAAAATAATTGTCATCTTCTTCCTCTTCTTCAAATTTATTTATTTATTTATTATTTTTTTTTTTAAGAAAGGGTTGCTTTCATATTGTGCACTCGAGTTACCTTTTGACTTTGACGGTGTTCTAATTTAAATACTAGTGCATCGTTATCAAAAAGAGGGGAGAATTTTTTTTGGTAGAAAATGTCCTTTCCCTCTGCGTTAGAAGTTGTTGTTTTAATTATTAAATTAATTTTTTAATTTTTTGATTTATAATTAAAAATAATTTTGTATTATGTGTACTTTGTAAATTTTTTTTTATGGGCACTCACAAATTAAATCATTGAAAATTAATCCAATAGCTAAACAACGGTTCTTACACGCAAGTATAAGGACTATTCTTATCGTAGAAAG
The DNA here is from genome assembly GCA_025403435.1 of Artocarpus heterophyllus. Taxonomy (NCBI): domain Eukaryota; kingdom Viridiplantae; phylum Streptophyta; class Magnoliopsida; order Rosales; family Moraceae; genus Artocarpus; species Artocarpus heterophyllus. The sequence goes on from CM046339.1 coordinate 12,765,440, forward strand.
TCTCAAAGAGAAAAATGTGTTTAAAAATGTATCCGAGTCAAAATGTTTGGTTCTTTTGAATTTCTTTTTTTTTTCAGTTCGAATATTTAGTTTAAATCAGTGTTTTTAAACGCCCTCATGATTGAACCCCAAAGTACATAGTAGAAATCTCATTTTAATTTCTAAAATATAGACATTTAGGCCCCTTAACTGTAAACAAATGTATCTAATTGGTATTCATCCTTAATTTTATTAAAGAACATGTATGTGTGTGTATATATATATATATATGTATAGAGTGTTTAGAAAAGTAGTTTAAATCATCAGTTTATGTTTGAGAATTATAGCATATGAGAGTTTACACTATAGCTTTTTATTGTAGCATGTGAGAGCTTTACATTATTAGCAGTTTAAACTATTGGTTTGAAATACTCTTCCAAATACCTTATTAAACTTGTTTTGTAGCACAGTTTGAATAGAAAAAATGTTTGGGAACATAATAATAAGTTTGTAACTAAACAAAGCAACTAAAAACAATCAAAAGCTAAAACTGGGCATATGTAATATTTGTGTTAAATTTACCACTAAGTTTAACATATATAGCAGCAAAGACAGTTATAATTGAGAGGTGGCAGATTCCACTCAAATTTTGAAACTTGAACTTGTATCCAAATAAATAATTTGATTTTTGTTAAGATTTTGATTATCTTTTATTCTAATTTATGTATGTTTTTCTATAGTTATATTTGTGATTTGTCTTTTTTAAGATCATCATGTGCTATATCTTATTATTTGAAATTATATAGCTATCTTTAATAGAATGTTTAGCAAAGTGAATTAGAACTAATTTTAGTTAAAAACACTATAGCATGTCAGAGTCTTACACTATAACAACTCTTTGCTTTTTACTATAGTATATAAAAGCTTTTCACTATATGAGTTAGAACTCATAAGTTCTAACTCATTTTACTAAATACCCCATTTCCTTTTAACATAGATTTCACCCACCCTTATGGTTAGTTCTTGAATTACTCTAATTCATCTGGCTAAAAACCTCATAAGGCGATCCGGCGTCTAAAATTTATTTTCGCTAACAACAATAGTTATCACAAAACATAACATGAAAGGTCTATAAATATGACAAATTATTAAAACGTATTGATTGTGGTGGGCATTGTTGTTATTATTATAATTATTATTTTGGTTTGAGAAAGCAAAGATCATGGTTGTCATGCGTTTTGTAAAGTGAGTCGAGTTCCAGAGTATCTCCTTGAGATCCACATCCATCAAGACTATTTTCCGTACAAAGCTTAAATCAACTCAGCCTGTTGACCCTGTAGAAACTTCGATAAAGTGTTTGACAAGTACGGTTAAAAGATAATATGATATATTAATGCTATATTTACACTCCAATTTAATTGGACAAGAAGTATAATATCTTGTTTAAAGTCAACTTTTTAAACAAAGATTGGGATTTTCAAGATAGTGAATACTTTATGTTAGAACATTTCTTTGTCGAGACGCAGTTGAATAATGATCTCAATAAGCACGCCTGCCAAAAGCACCCATTGTTCCTATCCATCCTCAAGAACCCTTAATACAACTTGGGCCGCAAGACCACCGGACACAAAAGTTATAATGCTCCACAAAAAGTAGAGAGATATTTGCCTTTTAACCTATATATTAACACGTTTGGAAACACAATTAAAACTATAATTGTATAGTTCCAACTAACTTTCACTATAGTATTTTTTTATAAATAAATAAAATAAATTTTTTATTATATTTGTATGCATGTATTGTTCAATATTTTATGAATATCATTAAAATTCTATAGATATCTATGTAATCTTATATATTGCATATAAGTGTTATGTATAAGAGGATAATATTTAAGGATAATACTTAAAATAGCCAACAATATATAATATTTAATTAATTATTCAATTAAAGATTTATTGAGTCTAAAATCTTTAATTTAGCATTACTAATATAAGTCATTTCCATTGAAAATGAAACTATCTTATCTGAACTGTTAATATAGTAAGTCATTAAATAAGTGGACTATATATAACAATGTTATATAGGACCGAGACAATGTGACATGAACGGCTAAATAACTCTTGTTAAGATATAGCAAGTTCTAATCACATCGACTAATTGTCATATATAAGATGATCTTAACATAAGTTATTAGTAGACTCCTATTTATAGAATTATGTCTTTTGATTTGCTTGGTACAGATTCAAGAACCTAATCCTATCCTTTGTACTTAGGAGACATAATGAAGTAAGTAGTCAGGAATATTAATATTGTAAGATAGAATTGATTTCTTTTTTAACAAAAAGTAGATGAATAATTTTTCTTGATATTAACGAATTTTATCTTGTTCTAATTATGAATTGTTTATGGAGGATTAATTTATATGCAATTATTATGGGCCAGTTTAGTATTGTTGTATTGTGTTGTTGCTTTTGTTATGCTATGCTTTTGCTATGTTGTATTGTGGACCAAAAGCAGGTAGGCGTTTGGTAAATTTTTGTCAAAAACGCTGAGAATACTAGAAGCAGAATTGTAAGTGTTTGATGAACTATATATCAAGTTATTATGAAGATGTCTACTAACAAAATGAACAAGTGTGTTTATAGTTTTAGTTTTTAATTTTAATTTTAAGGTCAAGATACGTGATATATGTACGTTAAAATGCTTAAAAAATTATTTTTTAAAAATTTTAGTTTTTAAATTTAATTTTAATTTTAATGTCATTAGGTCAGCATACGTATTGTTTTTATATTAAAATGCTAACAAAATATAATTTTATTTTTATTACTTAATATTTTTATAGAAAGATAAATTATCTTATAAATTAATTTCAAACTTCTTGTCTTGATATTATTTTACTTTGTTATTAAAAAAAAGATAGAATGGGAATTTTGTTATTAAGGTAAGTTTAGTAATTTTAAATTATAACAGCAAAAGTTGATGTAAAAAAGTAACCCTTGATCTGCTTCTCAGATTTTCCTAGGCAGCAGTTTTTAGAAGCAACTTCACAAAGCAAGATTTATGAAACATCCTAAAGTACTGTAGGTGGTAACAGGCGTTTACCAAAGTTAAAAGCAATGTCAAATGGGTCCTATATCAAATAGACAACTCCAAAATATGAGTAACTATATCTGTTATTTCAAGGGTGTAATCCTAAGTTTTTAATGGAGTAACATTGGTATTAATAATAGAGTTATATTAATTAAATAGTTTAATTAATATATTCACATATTGATTAAAAGTTTAATTAATATATTGGTTTTATTGGAAATTGAAATTACGAGTCCACTAGTTCACCGCCATCCTAACAAATACTATTTGGACAAGTGAAATTATTGGTTTGATTAATTAATTTAGTAGTGTATAATTTTAAATTAAATATCACTCAAAATAAATTAATGATGAATTTTATAATTACTAAGTAAGATAATTATAATTCATTTAATAATAATAATGATAAATAATAGTTAATTTTAGAAGACACATAATGGGACCCACCCATTGTGTGTGGCATGTAACAACAAGGGAAGGGTTCCTTGCGTAGTCCAAGACTTGTTCTCTAAATTTCTTATTTCTAGAAGTTTTTAATTTTGATAAATATGATTTATTCAAAATTAAAATTTTAAATTATGAAAACAAATTAGTTTGGGTAACAAATAATTTTTTTCTCTCTCCTAACTAGTGATTGGAGCCACTTACACAGACATTGTATCTGTGTACGGCCGATAAAGGAATGAAAAACTTATCTATTTTATTTTACTTAATTACGTGATATTTAATTTAAATTAAAAGAAGCTTTTAGAATTAATTGGATCTTTCATTTTCTATAAATAGAGGCCTCCTCTATTCATTCAAAACATAACTAAGAGTCTTGGTATGATTGCCAAACTCTACCAAAACCCATGTAGTAAGTGTGTCAAGAGAGAAAAAGAGAGAAGAAATGTTCTTTATTTTTAGTCCTACTTTGCTCATGGGTTAAAATTAGTGGGTAGTTGATCTCTAAGAATCCTTAATTCACTTCTACGCCCAACTGTTTGTCCATTTCTAACCTTTTTGTTTTATCCAGATAGATATAAATTGTATATATATTAAAAGTTAAATTAATATACTCTATATCATTGTTTTGCTAAAGTTTCATGAAAATTTTTACTATATTCTGCATTTTTACCACGTTTTCTCATATTTTCACTAAAAACCGTTTTAAGAATCAACGGTACCATAACTTATACAGTTCGCAAACGCCTTAATAATTTGTGCGCCTTGGCCATGTATATACAAACTAGAGAAATAACACTTTTAGAAAGTAGTTAGTCATCTATACGATTTTGTTTTTGAGAAAATTTAAGGTTGGTTTACTCATATTTTATACAAGTAAACAGCTAACTAGACTAAAAGTGGCGCCCAGCTCCAGCCCTCCTAAAGCCTAATAATAATGCAGCACTATGTTTAGTAATCTCGCTTATTTACTCGACAAAAACAAAAAAAAAGAACTTCAAAATTAGCATGTATGTGGCACGTTATAAGATGTCATTTGGCTCTTGTTTCGATTTGGTGAGCTGCATAATAGCATAGGGAAGCTTGAAATGACGACAATTGCTTATTTTTCTTGTATTTGGCATACGTAGCGGATTAGGAAAATGTCATTGTCTCAGAGGACTTGTCTTTAAATTTAAAGAGCTGTATTATAACATAGGAAAAACTTAAAGGGATGTATACATTTGAAACAAAGTTGAGACATTCGAAAACAAATATAAATATATATTGCAGTGAATTGTCTGCCCTTCCGAGACAACGCTTGTTTCATGAGCTTAGAGGGAGCTATAGATATGGGATGATACAAGGCGTTGTTATGTTTAAACACGGTGTAGCTTTGCAAGAATATGCAAAATAAATTATTAGTAGTAGAGCCATTATTTTGCAAGAGTCAGTTCCAACTTCTTTTTTTTTTTTGTTCAGTTCAAACTAAAACTACAGTTTGACCTATATGCAATTTAAACTATAAATTGTGGTTTAAATTTATTTTTTAGTTTAAATTAAACTAACATTTTGACGAACTTACCATGTATAAGTTTAAACTATAAATTGTGGTTTAAACTGGTTTCTTTTGTTCCGATTAATATTAGTTTTAAATGCTCTCTCAAACAAAATTATGTTGAAGAATAATTAATGGGCTTCTTAGATTAAAAAAAATAAAAAAGAAAACATTAAATTTGTACAACTGAGTAAAATGATGAGACCCATACAAGTTTAAGTAAAAATAATTCTCGCAGCCTTTTTAAGTCGGAATGAAGTTCAATCAAGTATTCCACTAGTTCATTACTTCAAAAAAAAAAAAAAAAATTCCACTAACTCAAGGAGAGTGGTTACTAGTGGTAGCGGAAATCCTTTGCCCAGAATTCCCAAAAAAAAAAAGAGGAAAACAAAAATAGAAAATATATTCTCCCTTACCTTTATTTATGCTTAAAAGCTAAATGTTCAAGAAGTGACTTGAAGTTGAGAATTTGAATTGAACGGGTGTTTATTTATGCTGTTATAAATGTTAAGTGTTCGAGAAATGACTTAAAATTGAGAATTTAAATTGAAATATTACAACATACAAGAGTTTTATATTATAACATATTTTTATTTTACATTATATTATGTAAAATCTTTACCTTCTTTGAATTGAAAACAATAAATTTTAACTGATTTTGTCAAACATGAGCTTAATTATAATCTTTATCATCATTGTTTCATACACAATGTAATATGGAGATGAATGATGCAGATTTAAAAGTTTTTTTAATGGGCCATCATGTGTAACCATTCTATGGACAAATGAATGCGATCCCTTGTCAACACCAAATATTATAATAAGAAATGCGCTTCGTGGGCAAGTTTCATTAGAAATGATTACTTTTCACGATTTTATTTTTTTCCTCTTTCGGCCATTACTTTTTACGCCTAGTGGAAGAGATTGAACGTTTTCCGGTCATAAAGAGTCCTTTCCTTGGTTTCAAAAACTGCCTGCTGGCTGGCATAGTATTTTCCATGAAGTTCCCAACAAACATTCCTGCAACGATGAGTGGTAATCCATCCTAATGATGGCTCTAATTTGACCAAATGGCTCAGAGTCTGAGATATGCAATGACGATGGCATAAATCTTCATACTATTTCTATGAGTCTCTAGTCGCTTGTAATATTGTTTGCGATTAATGGTCTTGGCATGAGAATCCAGTAGTAAGCATTGTAATTTGCATCCTAAATGATGAACAAGAAAGGTAGTTACAAATGGTCCTCTTGGATCTAATATACATTAATTATGAGACATTTAGGGCAGATGTCAAAAAAAACCAGTAGATTGAACTTTGTCACACTTAAAAAAATCTTGCATTTATTATCATGTTGTTTAAACAAGATTATTTTGTTAGACAATTATAACCTTTTGATCAACAAGCATTTTAACCAAAAAAAAAAAAAAACCATAGAACTTAATTGACATGAACCATAAAGCTTAAAGGTATATTTTGAATTCTATATATAATATGTGACATGGTTGGGATATTTTTTATAAATATTTTTTTCTCGTGGCATAAATTAATTTAAGCTTAGAATTTGTCGCATTCTTGTAAATATCTCATCATTATGTTTAGATAAATATTTAGGTAGTTTATTTATCAGTGTAATGCGTTAGTTGTCGAGTTAAAATTACCACAATTACTCTAGGCAAACCCTTTACATTAATTAGTTAATTTTAATTTTTTAAAAAATATTTTTTTATTTGCTTGATTTTAAAAGGACGCTTGAAATTCCATCTCCGTGGCAGAGGCATATGTTTTAGCTCCCACCAAAATTTTATAGTATTAGTAGTTTTTTTTTCTTTGAGGATAGGTTTTTTTTTTTATGTATAGTATAGCCTGAAGCATAAATTAATTTTTGGACATATTACGAACTATTATGTTTTGTTAAAAATAGAAAGGTGCCTTCATGACCAAAGCTAATTACATCAATCCTCTTGACTTTTTTAAAAAATTACAGAGACTTCTCTCAATTTGTTGGCTATAAAAATTGACCAAATTTTGACCCTTAATTTTTGTTAAAATGACAAAAATACTCTTCCATGCATGAAATAATAATAAAAAAAAACATTATTACCGTATTGGAAATGATGTTTTTAACCTTTATTTAGCATCGAAAACTAAATTTTAATTGATTATTACACATTCATCCCTATAATATTCAGCTTTTTTCTTATTCCTTTTTCGTTCAAAATTCCCCTCTTAATTCAAATTAACGTAAATTATAATCTAAAAAAACATATTATCATCTCCTAAAAAACGTTATTAAAGGCTTTGAAAAAAATATTATTAAAGGCTTTATAAAAATGCCATTAATAGAAAAATAAAAGCATATACAATCACAATTTCAAAAAAATAAATAAAAAAACAACATCACTATCGCTTGTAGAGAGAAATTCGACATTACTCGCGCATGTATAAACTTGGTAGACCTCTTCCATTCCTCAGTGGTCCCCAAGATTGTTAACATGCCAAAGAGAGTGGAGACGTGAGGTGTACCACTTGATCCTTTTTATATTCACAGCAAAAGAAAAAAAAAAAAACCCTCAATCTCCATATCGAGTGCAAACAAGCTTCAAGTTAGAGGGTCGCAAATATAGAAAGAAATCTTATAAGCTCTATGCACGTCTTTGCACTTGTAGTTAACTAAATCCATACTCCAATATGCTCACCAATAAGCATTTCCTTGACAAAAGCAGGCAAGCAGTAAGGCCCTTCTTCCAACAACAAGAGAGCATTCAATTCACGCGGCGAGAACAAGACTTTTGGTAAAAACCCTTTTCTTTTAGTTAGGAGTGGTTCTATTCAGATCCTTACTTGCCTATTTACATCCCGGGCAAATGGTTTGAGAGGTCCCCAACTTTTATAAAAAGGTACGATTTGGTCCCCAATCTTTTTTTATTGAACCAACCAAAACCTTTCATTTTAATTGCTAGGGATCAACCTAAAATGAAAATTTGGGGTCAGTTCAATTAAAAAAAAAAAAAAGATTGCTGATTAAATCACACTTTTGAAAAAGGTTGAAGACTTCCCGAGTTACTTACCTTACATCCCCTTGAAAATAAATTTTTATATTATAGGAAAACCCTTCAATAAAATGATAAAATAGGACAACGATAATTGACCTAATTACATAATTAAATCCCCTTTTAATAAATATAAACTAATAACACACTTGTTTTCTTTCCACACACACCTATATGTCATCTTGATAAATAATCAAGCTCCTAATACATAAGTCCTTTTGTGACAAAGCTCTAACTTTCATTATTCAATAACTATTCCAAAAAATTATATGGAGGTAGCTTAAATTTTCTTTATTATTCAACACAATTATTCTTTTATCTTTTTTGTTGATTGCTAGAAAAATTACAAAAATAGACCAAAATATGCTACATCAAAGGCAACAAGTCTGCATGATTGTTGAAATAATCCAGTGTCGTTAGCTTGCACGATTGTTTATTAATTTGCTCTTTTTATTAAATTAGTATATGTAATAATAAATAAATAATATTTTTTATAAAATGTAATTAGTATATATAATTTTTTAATAAACTCTAATGAATATATATTTTTTAATTTATAAATTTCTTTTTAAATGCCTCATGCCTAAACTTTCAAAAACAAAAAAAAAAAAAGAAAAAGAGAAAGATAAAGAAATGAAAATGTTAAAATAATGAAAAATAAAATGGTGGATGTAAAAAGAATAATAAGGTGAAAGGGAGTAATAATATTAAGGGTACTTTTAAAACTACAGGTGAGTGCAATAAGTAAATTTAGTTATTTTAAAATTATAAAAGGTGCATTCAGAATGAGGTATGAAAAGTTAAAAGCATGTGCAAACATAACCACCTTTTAGTTAATGAACCGCTCAAGAAAAAGGAATTTACTTTTTTTATACTATTTGTTTTAGGTTTATTTGAAAACTATACATTAATTTTTGATCTCATTAGATGTATATTTTTTTATTAGATCTAATACATAAATTTAAAACTTACTTCAGTCAATAATTGATATTGACATTGAAAATGACCAAACAATCCTATAGTAAAACAAAAAAAATTAAAATTTTCAAAAAATAAGAAGAAAATAAAAAACAAACAAAAAACTGATTTTTGGGAGTATTCTAGATATTTTTTTTTAGCTTAAACCCTTAGTTTGAATTTTCTTAATTTTTTAAGTTTTCTTTTTTTATTTAAAGGTATTTGGACATTTTTTAGGTCAATGTTGAAGGTGAAAAGAAAAAGGTATAAATTTATACACTACTTCTAATCTAAAGGTATGTATTTGATGAAATTAAAAACTAAAAATATAGTGTTTAAGTAGACCTAAAATATATGATATAAAAACGTAAATAACCTTACAAGAAAATCTAAAACACACAACATAGCTTCTACTTTTCCATTCTCCTCTAACCCGCCCAATTGATTAACTTTCTCAAGGTGGATACAAAATAACGCAATGCTAAGACTTGTGCCTGAAATTCCTAAAATGGTCGTCATGACTTGCGTAGGAATGAGTGGTTGGCTGAGATTTAGTAATATTAAATCAATGATTGATATTAAACATGGTATTTTCATATTTCACTTTAAAATTTAATAGAGTTAAGTAGAGAGGGTGTTGTCATAGTTAGTTTTGGGCTGTCTCTATTACTTTGGTAAAATATATGCATGAATATTTTACTTCCCTCGTATTCTGCTTCTGGATTTAAAATAGGAATATGCCTTTTTGGCACACATTTGTGCTTCTGCAATCTTTGTCTTGCAATCGAGTTAAATGTGATAATGGGATTGCAAGCGTCGTTTTAAAAAAAAGCAAATAAAAAATAATATTTAAAAAAATGAAATGATTTAAAGTAACTATTTAATATAAGGGATTTAAATATATCAGTATAATGAATATGACTTAACTATTAGAGCAATATATATTAAGAAAGAAAACATAATTATAAAAAGATGACATAAATAAATTATGTGAATGTTAAATTTTTATTTCATGGGTGTATCTAATAAACATAATAATCTGATACATCTGCTTTAGTGAATCATCTTTCTTATCTCATATTTTTCAACTACAATATCTCTGAAGCGGATCTCATTAAGTGACTTTATTCAGACAATTGTTGACCGAAAGAAAATTTGTGGTTACTTACATATGATTTATGGCTTATGGTATTACCTTTTCTTATAAAGATAAAAAGCAAAAAAAAAAAAAAAAAAAACTGCAGTTTCTCTTAACATAATTTTATTCGTCCTTAGGTGTCATCTTTTTACTACTTTTTTTGATGATATGCAGTATTGTCCCTTTTAACAAGCAGTTGCATTCTTAATTTTATAAAGCATTATAGAAATCTCCAAAGAGAAAATTATGTCACACTTATAAAAGTTATATTTATTCATGCTACATTTAAAAAAAAAAAGTTATGTCATAGTATCATTTATATTACCTGTTAGGTTATATGTTAGATTATGTCACAAAGAAACATGTATTATATTTATAAAAAGTAAATTTTAAAAGATAATGTTTATTAAAATTCCTCATCTCTAAAATTAACAAACTTTTATGCTTAGCTTGATGAGGAATTTTTTTAGTTATGGCCCATAAGCGCTAAAGCACCATGCCCAAGTGGATGATCTATAAAATTTTTTTTATAAATAGTGCCTCACATTCTTAATTTGATAAAGCATTATAGACATCTCTAAAGAGAAAATTGTTATATTTATAAAAGTTGTATTTATTCATGTCACATTTAAAAAGTTATATTATACTATCATTTATATTACACGTTAGGTTATATCATAAATAAATATGTAGTATTTATTAAAAGTAAATTTTAAAAAATAATATTTATTAAAATACCTCATCTCTAAAATTAACAAACTTTTATGCTTAGCTTGACGAGAAATTTTTTAAGTTATGGGCCATAAGCGCTAAAGCACTATGCCCAAGTGGATGATCTATAAAATTTTTTTTATAAATAGTGCTTCACCTTTCTAAATAAAAGCAAAGAAAGCAGTTGTAAATGCATTATGGTTTTTTGTTAAATTCAGTGGGATTTTAAGGGTAAACCATGATTTTGCCTATTCAATACTCCATAGCCCTTTTGTCCACTAAAAAGTGGAGGCCAACTTTGAGGTTTTAAAATTCTAAAGTGCTCCATCTTCCTTCCATTGACGTGTTGGTCATGTTTGAAGTTCATCTTATTAGTGAGTCATCTACTAGAGTCTGCACTTAATAATTCTCATTTGTATTTTCAAAGTTAAGAGTAATCCATTAGAAAAGCTTGAAATTTACTTATAATTTGACCCAGCCAGTTGTAAAGCTTTCAAATGCTATATTGTAATACTCTCGCCTTGAAAAAAGTACGTTTGGAAACCATGTTCCAACTACCAACTACGTAGTTGGTACTGCTATAGTGTAAAACTCTCACATGCTACAGTATAAAGTAAAAATCGACTATAGTGTATATCTTTCACATGCTACGATAAAATCGTTATAACTTTTAGGGGGCGTTTGGTATGCAGTAATCCTGAGATGGGAATGTAAATCTGTAAGATTCCCATGTTTGGTATACAGTAATCTAAGTTTTGGATTCCTGGGAAACTAATTCCCGTGGGATTCAGATTACCTCATTTTGGGGTAATATGAAGCCCACCCACAAGGTGATATTCATATTCCTGGGAATCTCAAAACTATAGAAATCTCATCTTTGTTTTCATGATGATGATGATAATAATTATATTATTATTAAATTATTATAATAATATTATTATTATAAATTAATATTTCTATGCAATATAAATATAAAAATTATATTCATATAAAATAATAATTTGATAATAATGATAATAATAACATTAACAATAATAATAAACATATATAATATATTACATATACAATATCTAAATATAATATATATAAATACTATAATAATAAAATAAAATAATGTTGTACTATTATTATAAATTAATATTAATATATGATATACATATAAATATTATATCAATATAAAATTATAATTTAATAATAAGAATAATAATAAAAATAATAATAAAAACATAATAATATAACATCAATATGAATAGTAAAATATTAATATTAATATGCATAGCAATATCAATATTAAACTATATAAATACTATTATAATAATTATAAATATAAAATATAGCTAAATATGTTTAATATTTTCTATAACAATATGTTTATTTAATGTTAATATTAATATAAATATTAATATATTATTAAGAATTGTATGTTTATTATTATTTATATTCATATCAATATATTTTATATTATATACAACATTTTAATATTAATATATTGTTAAATAATAATTATATGATTATTATAAATTAATATTTTTATATAAGATAAAGAAAGTATTATATTAATACAAAATAATAATTATTTAATAATAATGATAATAATAACATTAATATTCATAGTAATATTAATGTTAAATTATATATAATATTATTTTATTATTTATATTTATATTATTATTATTTAATATTAGTTCTAATATATTATATTGATATATTTAATGGTAATACAATAAATTATTTTGTCAATTATACAAGATTCCTATGTATAACCAAACACAGTAATATATTAGTCCTAGAAATCTAATAGAAGATTCCTATGTGCAACCAAACGTAATAATCTTAGTTCCTAGGAATCATATTCCCTACAATCATTTTCCAGGGAATATGATTCCTACTGATTACTGCAAACCAAACGCCCCCTTAGTTTTAACTATGTTTCCAAACACATTACTTATAGTTCTAACTCAATTCAAACTATATCTTTAAAAGCCTCCAAAATTGAAATTAGGCATTATAAAGCGAGAAAATTACATGTTATACCATGCTTTTAAAAGTTGAGTTATTTATGTCATACTACCATTTATATTACAACAAATAAACATGTGTAACATTTATAAAAAAAAAAATCATAAAAGACAATGTTTATGAAAATTCCTCTTATAAATTAGACCTTGATATTTCGTGGAAATTTCTCGGCTCTTGTACTTGACGTGGAAGATATGTGCAGAAATTTTCTTGCAATTTGGATTTTGTGAAGCATTCTTTATATGAATTAATAATTAATACAACATGGTCGCACATATATCAGTTTTTTTTTTTTTTTTTTCCTTTTCCCGTCTTCACATATATAAATTGCCCATCAGTAACAATAAATTTCCTTCTTTTTTTTTTTTTTTCCAAAAGTTTGAAAAGAGCTGCCGGCATTAACATACTCCCTAGACCTTACCAAAAGGAGTCTCTAAATAGGGACTATATTCTCTGAAGGCCAACAATGGGCCCTGTCCCTCAACAAGGAGGGTATAACCTCTGTCTGATTGAATGCTCTGTGACTAAAGATATATGCGGGTGAGTTGAGGGTAAAAAAAAAAAAAAAGATAATGAGAGGGTGTAGTCCCTCTGTCCAGGTATTCTAAATCAAGTGCTAGGTTGATACGCGCAAATCTTCGTATTTAAAACCCCAACACTCGAACCTTAAACCCACCATAGTACTTCATCACTGCTGGGGCCACCCCCACTTAGTGATAAATGGTAATAATAGTGTTCATTTGCTTAATTTTCCATCTCTAGCATCTGAAATTGAAACCTGAATCAGACGCAAGTTGAATTATGGTTTGTAATCTACTTGCAAACCAAAAAGAAAAAAGTTGCGCTAAACTTGAAAAAACAGACAAAAACAAACAAACAATCATTAACGCTTTGAGATCAATATGTAAGGTCTTCGTTTCGTCACTTCTATCACCAAATCAAAACTTTCCCTAGGAAAACACAAGAAAACCACACATTGGAGCCGAGCTTTTTGCTTTCAAAAGGACCAGCAATAAGCTGTTGCTTCTTCTTCTTTTTTTCTTCTTCTTCTTCTTAGTCTTCTTCATTGGCTAGGACCGTTGGTTTTTAGTACGTATGACCCAAGTTAATATATATAGAAGAGTGATATGCATCTTTAGTCAGCACAAGTCTAGTAGCACATTAGGATTTAGAGAACAAAATGTAAAACTAAGACAAGCTCTCAGATCAGAAGATTAGAACGTTTAGTCCCGACCATTTATGCTTTGGAGACAATCGTTTCTCATTTTGTGCAGAAGCAATTTATAAAGCGCAGACTAAAACAAGTGAAATCAAAAGACATTACTTAAATGCCACTGTAGGTACATGTAAAGAAAATATCAAAACAGTTGCATTTGCAAGAGAATTGGGAGTTTCTATTGTAATGCATGATTACGTAACAGAGGATTCACTGCAAATACAAGCGTCGCTTATTATTGTCTTGATACATTGCCAGATTTTATTTTTTTTTCCTTTTCTTAAAGAGAATTCGTTGAGAAAACAACACTAGCTAATTCATCTAGAACTAGTAGTGATGTTTTACCATTCTTTTACCTTGTGGTCGTGTACGGTGCATGGGGAAGGGATAACTAATCTTAAACTCTGAAATAATTCCCACTCTCCTACAGGATTATACATCATATGCAACAGGATTGTTTCGGACTTCCAGTAATCCCACTCTATAATTTCACCTTCTTTTTAAATCAGTTTATATAAAAACTAAACTTTTTAAGTTTCTAAACCTGACAAGTTTAATAATTTAAAAATGACAATATCATTTAAGCTTAAATCTATAATAAAAGCAAGGTATTACAAATCAATCTAATGCTATACCAAACATACAATATTACACCTATAGTCTAATTCAATTTAACCCAATCCTCAACGGAAATCTCATCCAATTTATGCACCAAACACAACCTATAACAGTTCCATACAGCCTGCAGTTAATTGTCAAGTGCTTAAGCACTTGTATATGACATAGGGTCCCACAATCCAATGCAGTAAAGTCCGTAACGAAAGTACGCCTGCGCGCTCTATGTATTGAACACGAACCGAACTACTCTACGCATAGCCGAACACATGTACGATCGATCAAGTGTTGGGCTCTGCTTTTGCTATTGCTGGTCATTCTTGAAGAGCTCTTGGTCTCGCATAATCGGCTCAATGGGCCGCAGATACATTCCTCTATCTATTGTATTTTGGTGCTATGATGGTTAATTTTTTCCCCCCTATTATCTTTTTGTTTTAATTTTTCTCTACAGCCAGGCCTAGTATTTTGCGCAACTACATGCAGACAGACACTCATATGATTTCATGTTCAAAAACAGTTAAGTTGTCATATAGAGGACTACCAAGATATAGAGTCTCTGTTGCTGACAATCATAGAGTACGATAAGCATATTATCCCAAAAGGCCAAAGTGCACAAATGGAATGAACAGTTAAGTAACCTGTAATGAGCGGGCCCTAGCTGCAGCTTTCTCCAGTGCCTTCAATCTATTAGCTTCCATTCGGGCTCTTTGTTCTTCTGTGATGTCATTTTCATTGGGCTGGCTAAGTTTGTCATTTGGAACTTCATTAGGTAATTCTTTTGCAGGAACAATCTCATTTTGCAAGGTCCCGGAAGGTTGCTGCAATTACATAGCAAAAAAAAAAAAAAATTAATGATATTAATATTTTTGCTGTATGTATTTAGTCTTCAACTCTTTTAGTAGCTAGCTACGTCAGTTATAAGGCATCTTAAACACATGGACGTTATCTTAGAAGAGCTAAAAGCACAATTAATGGAGCCTGGAGGATGTAACAAAAATAACTTATGAAAATGTCCACAATTTTAGTTTGTAAGACCAACATGTATTTCAAACAAAAAAGAAAATACTTGAGCAGTCCAATTAAGATATCTCCTAAATATCAGTAGCACCAACTAAACTAAAGCAAACGAAATGACAATATGTAACACTAATCTGGAACGTGCTTTGGTAACTAACAATTTTTATTTTTTTTTTCATTTTCTTTCTTTGGAGAATTTCTAACTGGATAATTTAACCTCCTTGCTGAATTTCCTTGGCAGGATTACACCACACAATAAAATACGTAGTCACGAAGATCTTCTTTTTACTAAATCCAACTTCTTTCATTTCAAGTTCACATAAATATCACTTTTACTGCTTTGATGTTAACTAGATATCGGATCTTAATCATCATATGTATACCAGTACTCGACACATTTGTATGTTGAACATGCTTGTATGGAAACGTATTTAAACAACAATGTTCAATAAAATTTGATCCTTAAGACAGCAGTTCGCGTCAATAAAATTAACAGACAAGTACTTTCTGACATAATGACAAAGTAACTGGATTCAATTATAAAACAAGAATAGCTTGAAAGAAGAATGTAACATACTTCAATAGCGTGTTCATAAACATCCTGGAGCATGTCTTCCTGAGTATTGTCAATGTTATGGTTCTTTGAAGATGAAACTTCCTTGTGATGCTGTATTTCCTCAGAATTTATTACCTCTGCAGAAATCGAAAGAATCAGTCAGCATTCACCATGGTTAAAGTTAAGATAATGTTTCTTCCTATGATCCTATCTAAATACCTTACTGATTTAGCATATTTAGTAAATTTTCAAGCAGGAAAATTTTATCCAGTAAATATAGTTGGAAATTAGCAACTGATCTGTCCCCTGATTCCAAGGATCAATTGCTGTTATGAATTAACAACTAATCTATCTCCGGATTCTAAGGCCGATTAGCTAGCAAAGTACAGATTTTAGGGAGATGTTAGTTTAGCCAAGTACGTAATTAGGCTGACTGATATTCCAAGCATTCTTTCCTTAGTTTCTCTAGTTTCTCTCACCTGAATAATCTTTTCTTTTCTTTTCTTTTTTTAACAGAGGCATTATTTTCATTCGACTATTACAACTGTAGATATTGAAGAAACACCAAGATCAGCATAGCAATGGATGTTTTGTGCAAATACAAGTTCCAATCAGATTATTTAAGAATATAATATTTGGTTATTTCAACTATGTCAGCAATAATGCTTTATACATCTTGTACTTAACGAAGTGGCACAGCAGCAAATCCATTGCCAAAATCTAAGCTACACACTTATACACACACAGAGAAAAAAAGAGGAAAAAAAACTGTTCAATTACTAACTCCGACATTTTCTTGGCCTTGATTTGTTATGTACTATATACTAGTCTCCATTTACTGGACATCCATTCTAAGATAGAGAATAAAGCTGGGCTGAGACTGGGGGGTAGATAATTTAGATTGCTTCTGTTGGAAAGACAAACGAAATCCCACGCTTTGTGGGCATATTAGTCTTAGTTTCCTTTCTTTGTTTGATAGACAGTTTCCTTATATTAGGAGGATGTTTAATTTCTAGGACTTCCTATTTTTTTCTTTATTCCTTTTTTCCTGAGATTAGATTATTGTAATATCTATATATGCTGTAATTCTGGCTGATGATTAATAATAATAAAAATAAGAGTGAATTACTCAATCTTCTCTTCTTCTCCGGTCATATGGTATCAGAGCCGGCGGTCACTGGTAAAAAACTGATCAGCAAAGCTTGCTGGTTGTAACTCAGAAATCATGTCATCCATGTCAAAATCAACCGAGTCACAAATCATTACAAATCCTCCTATGTCTATTACTTCTAACCACCCAGAAAATCCGTCTATCCAAATAACCACACATAAACTAAATGGAAGCAATTTCAGATAGTGGTGTCAATCTGTCCTGCTTGTGATAAAGGGCAGAAGAAAGATGGGATATCTCACTGGAGCAGCACCTGCACTGGATGAAGCAAATTATAGCGTGTGGGAGGCAGAGAATTCGATTATGATGGCCTGGTTGATCAACTCGATGGAGCAGAGGGTTGAACGCTTGTACCTGTTCTATCAAACGATAAAAGAAATATGGGATGCTGTGAGAGAGATGTATTCGGATACGGAGAATATCTCACAAAGATTTGAGATTCGTTCTAAACTTCGGAATACTAGACAAGGTAGATTGTCTGTCACTGAATATTTCAATAATACCTCTGAGCTGTGGCAAGAAATAGACTTGTTCCAAAATGTTTCTTGGAAACATCCTGAAGATGGAGTCCAGTACAGCAAAATGGTGGAGAATGATCGAGTTTTTGATTTTTTACATGGCCTAAATCAAGATCTCGATGAAGTAAGAGGTCGTATACTTGGCACAAAGCCTCTACCTTCACTGAAGGAGGCATTTGCTGAAGTGAGGCAGGAGGAAACGAGAAGGAAAGTGATGACTTCATCCCCACAAAACCCGGTGGCAGCCCAAGGATCTGCGTTGACCACAAGTCGTGTGGATTCAAACACATCTCACAGGAAAGACAAGCAGATATGGTGCGAGCACTGTAAGAAGCCGTATCACACCAAGGATACGTGCTGGTATCTCCATGGAAAGCCTGCTGATTGGAAGCCTCAAAGTCAGAGGAAAAATAGTAAAAATGCTTATGTGGCCGAGACAGCAACTGCTACAGCCCCTCAAGCATTCACGGTAGAAGAGATGGAGGTTCTCCAACGACCGATGAGTTCTTCGTCTACTACAAAGGAGTCCGGCTCTAATTCATCTACTTCCACAGGACCTGCTGCCTTAGCTACTCATAGAGGTATTGTAACTTTCCTGTCACACAACGGTGCACATAACACCTGGATTGTAGATACTGGTGCATCTGATCATATGACAAGCTTGAGCACAGGTTTTAGGAACTATAAACCTTGTAGTGAGAATATTGGAATTACCGTAGCAGATGGTTCTGTGTGCACAGCAACAAGGAAAGGAGACATGGAGGTTGATGGATTGGAGTTGAAGTCGGTTCTTCATGTTCCTAACCTGGAGTGTAACTTACTTTCAGTTAGTAAAATAACTAGAGACTTGAATTGTTCTGTAACCTTTTCTCCTTCCTCTTGTACTTTTCAAGATTTGTCATCGGCGAGGACGATTGGGAATGCTGAGGAGCAAAGTGGTCTATACTATGTATCGGGTGTTGACTTTTCTCCAAGTCCGAAGTCATCTACTGTTTTCTCGTTATTTTCTGATTCCAATGTTCAGTTGTGGCATAGTAGATTGGGTCACCCAAGTTTCATTTACTTAAAACATTTGTATCCTCATTTGTTTGTTAATAAAGATCCCTCTTTGTTTCATTGTGATCATTGTATTCTTGCAAAACAAGCACGTGCATCATATCCTTCTCATATGTACAAACCATCTAAACCATTCCATCTAATTCATAGTGACATATGGGGACCATCAAGAGTCACAAGTTTAACTGGTAAAAGGTGGTTTGTTACCTTCATTGATGATCATACCCGAGTATGTTGGGTCTATTTAATGAAAGAAAAATCAAAGATACCCACGATTTTTAAGCAATTCCACGGAGTCATCACAAATGTATTTCAATCTTCTATACACATCCTTCGAACTGACAATGGTCGGGAGTATTTTTCTCATGAATTTAATGAATATCTCAAAGAGCATGGGATACTTCGTCAAAGTTCATGTGCTTATACTCCTCAACAAAATGGGATTGCCGAACGGAAAAATCGTCATCTTTTGGAGGTTGCCAGATCAATCATGCTTGCTAGTAATGTCCCTTATTCTTTTTGGGGTGAAGCTATTCTCACGTCAGCCTTCCTTATCAATCGTGTTCCTACAAGTCCTCAAGTACCGAACCCCAATCAGTGAGTTGTTATCTATATTTTCTTCTACTCGTGTTCATAATTCTCTCAAACCTCATGTATTTGGATGCATAGTATTTGTTCATAATGTTCAACTAAATCAGGGCAAGTTTGATCCAAAAGCTATTAAATGTGTCTTTCTTGGCTATTCCTCCACTCAAAAAGGCTATAGATGTTATCATCCCTCCACAAAATGTTTTTTTGTCTCTTGTGATGTCTCATTTGTCGAGGATCAATTCTTCTATTCCCAAGTTTCTCTCTAGGGGGAGAATTCTACTCAGGGAGATAAACATTGGGATCCGAGATTCCGAGGTTTTTTCCTTTAAATATTCAAGATGTCCAAAATATGTCTTCACATGTCATGTCCCAATCTGAGTCTAGTGGTGATGACTTAAGCAAAGGGGGAGAAGTCAACACTGCAGATCTGAAACCACCATTGTTGGTGTACTCCAGGAGACCACGAACTCCAAGGCAAACTCAAGAGACCGAACCGGTGGCAGATCTAGCTCCTACCATTACAGACAATCAAAGTCAAGAGGAACCTTGCGAGAATACGGCCTGTGATGAGGATGAGCCAGGGGATGATAATGAGGAACAAATAAGTGATTTTGATCTGCCAATTGCAGTAAGGAAGGGGGTAAGGTCGTGCACTAGAAATCCACGGTCTCCAATTTCAAATTATCTTACCTACTCCAAATTGTCAGGAAATCTAAGGGCCTTTATCTCAAGAGTAAATAAGATACCAATTCCAAGGGATGTTCATGAGGCACTCCAAGATCCTACCTGGAGGGAAGCTGTATTAGAGGAAATGAAGGCACTAAAAGATAATGGAACGTGGGAAATGGTACAATTGCCTGAAGGAAAGAGAGCAGTGGGCTATATTAGTTAGATATCAAGAATGCCTTCCTCAATGGCACTCTAGAGGAAGAGGTATATATGAGGTCTCCTCCAGGATTTGAAGCAGAAGAAAGGTTAGACAAGGTGTGTAAACTAAAAAAATCTCTTTATGGTCTAAAACAGTTTCCGAGAGCATAGTTTACTCGATTCAGTTTAGTGATGAAGGATTTCAGTTATACTCAAGGGCAAGCTGACCATACCTTGTTTGTCAAGAAGAGCAAGTCCGGTAAGCAAGTAGTGTTAATTGTGTATGTAGATGATATGGTAATTACGGGAGATGAAGAAGAAGAGATTGATAACTTGAAGAAGCAACTACAAGCTAAGTTCAAGGTAAAAGATCTGGGAGAAATAAGGTACTTTCTTGGAATGGAGGTTCCAAGAAGTCGTAAAGGGATTTTTATTTCACAAAGAAAGTACACACTTGACTTATTTAAAGAAACAGGTAAACTCGGGCATAAACCAGCAAGTACTCCCATGAAACTGCATTGGAAACCGAAGATCGCAGAAGATGATCCTCCTGTAAAAAAAGAAAGCTACCAGCGTTTGGTTGGGAAGTTAATTTACCTATCTCTTACTAGACCAGATATCGCCTTCAGTGTCAGTGTTGTAAGCCAATTTATGCATGCTCCCAAAAAAGGGCACATGGAGGCAGTAAATCAGATTTTGAGATATTTAAAAGGGTGTCTTGGCAAAGGTGTGCTGTTTAAAAGGACAGATGTTAGAAATGTGACTGGTTTCTCAGATGTAGATTGGGCAGGAGCTGTTGATGATAGCAAGTCTACTATAGGATACTACACAAATGTTTGGGGAAATCTGGTAACTTGGAGGAGCAAAAAGCAATCTGTGGTAGCCAGGAGTAGTGTTGAGGCAGAATATAGGGCTATAGCTCAAGGGATCTGGGAGTTTATTTGGATACAAAGGTTTATGGAAGATTTGAATATGCAAGTAACAGGGCCTATAAAGTTGTTTAGCGACAACAAATCAGCTATTTGCGTGGTTCATAATCATGTACAACATGATCGAATGAAACACGAGAGGATTGATAGAAACTTCATCAAGACAGGTAGAAAGTGGAATCATCGACTTGTCTTACATCTCTACCAACTCACAGGAAGCAGATGTTTTCACTAAAGCTCTTCAGAAGTCAAGATTTGATCTTTGTGTGAGCAAGCTGGAAATGACAGACATCTATTCACTAGCTTGAGGGGGGGTGTTGGAAAGACAAACGAAATCCCACGCTTTGTGGGCATATTAGTCTTAGTTTCCTTTCTTTGTTTGATAGACAATTTCCTTATATTAGGAGGATGTTAATTTGTTTCCTGATTTCTAGGACTTTCCTATTTTTTTCTTTATTCCTTTTTTCCTGAGATTAGATTATTGTAATATCTATATATGCTGTAATTCTGTCTGATGATTAATAATAATAAAAATAAGAGTGAATTACTCAATCTTCTCTTCTTCTCCGGTCATAGCTTCCACACTAGTGAAGAAAGGGCATGGCGATTAGACAGATCATTTGAGAAAGCTAGCATCAAGAAAATGGTTTTAAACAAAACAAGGAAGAAAATGGAGAACAAAACGTCTTCCGCCATATCCATGAAAATAAACATTAATGCTCAAACTGCTTTTATTTTGCATAGTTAGATTTTGGAATTTGCCATAGAAATTCAATGAAAGTTGGGATTGAAAAATAGAAAATGGATTTGTGATGAAAATAAAAGGATTCTCCTTATTTGTGGATGCTTTGTGTAAGATAGTAAATGGGCTAAAAAACTGTCCTATGATTGGATTTACTTATAGTGTGGAACAGAACTCTATCCTTAACGTTGTGCAGTCTACCGGATGACATGCTTCTACCTTGTTTTGTCCACAATTTGACAGATGAAGTAAATATGGGTAAAAAAAAATGTGAGGGCAGACTTCTGCAATATCAACGGGCAACTTTTTCGTTATTGCTAACACTGTTTCTTGTATGTGCAGCCCTTAAAATATCTTCAAGTTCCTTTCCTTTGGAAGGCCTGCCACTGGATTTTTTTTTTTTTTTTTTTTGAGAGTTCTGCTACTGGATTTTGAAAACCAGCCATTGCAAAAGTTTTTTAGATTGGTGGAGAGGGATGTTGTTCTTAGGGGTGAAGTCTTTGTCAAGAAATGTCATCAAGTATTCCAATAACATGTCCGTTTAAAATGCAGGGCAGACCACCAAAAAGTTAGTAAATTTGATCAAATATTTTTGTAGGAAAGGTTGGGGGGGATTGCTGAGGCGACAAGAACTGTTTGGTGGCCAGGGAAATAGTGGTCATGCCTCAGGATGAAGATGGTGTAGGAGTGGGTAATCTCGATAACAAAAATTGTCTCTTGCATAAATAAAAAATGGAGATTCCCAGGAAAGCAAAAACCTTTAGTGTATGGTTCTCACGACCCCTGGAGTAAGTATTCCAGATACTAGCATACTGACTAGAGTTTCCTTTGGAAATCTCTGGGAATCAGGTCTTCCACTTTCCCGGAGACACGTGATACTGGTAGTTATAAGGTTAAAAAAAATTCTCAGGTCTCAATTTTAGCAGGCCCTTTATTTTTTGCATTTGTTTTTCCCATGAAACAACCTTTCTTCTAAGCGTTGACTTGGTTTAAGAGTCTTGAATCATTTTCAAGCATTAGCTCTTGCCATCTATGATTTTGAGAGGCATTTTGATAAAATATAATGCGTAGTAGTGTCGAGCCCCTTTTTGCACGAAATAATATGTCATATAATGACCATGATGAAAGCAACGCCAAATATGGGTGACCATATAATAGTAGATAGATGTGGTGCAAAGCATCATCGAAACAAGTTTAGGCCATGCTTAATAAGCTCTCAGGCTTAATGACATAACTAAAATATCATAACCTACTATGACAACATTACCAAGTTGATGATTAGCTATAAAGAAAAGTCACCAATAAGCCTTACATAATGAACTAATGTCAGATGTCTGTGTCTGTGAAAAACCAGTTGACAAGATCTTGTTTAGAAAGCATTTATTAGATTGCGGCATCCAACAGTGTCCATGTCGTGGAATTGGATAAAGAAGATATAGCAGATGCATGTAAGTCACTACAACCAAACACTTGCATTATAAAACATTAGCAAAAGATCCAGCAAACCTTGTGCATCACGAGGATTGTTATCTTCAACAGGTGGCTCATGCAATTTTGTTGGATCCCCACCCTTGGCGACTCTTTCTCTCAATTCTCTGAGACATGTCTGCTCAAAAATGCGCAGAACGTTTTAGAAATATGTTTTGCTTGTTTGCATCAGTGCATGTGCTAAGCAAAAAGATCACATTGAAAGATAGCAAATGAAACCACAACCAATATCTAGAAAGAGTTCTGCTGTGTTGCAGAGAACACACCGAAGTAAATTGTGCAACCATTTTTTTTTTTCTGAAACAAGAAACAAATTGTATTGGAGAACTTCAAAAGAAAAGAGTACTACAAAAGCAAGGTTTTAAAAGACAAAAACGGGAACCGAGGCGTTTTGTCCAATTGACTCGAGGCGGATTGAGGCGTAAGCCTCGAATGCCAAATAAAAAAATTCAGAAAGTTGAATAAAATTCATAAACATGCCATAAAACACACACTTAGTTCATCACAAAACCATAACACACAATAAGAAAGTGCATAAAACACATACAATATAATATGTATGCTACTGTTCTTCTAATATGGTTATAATTATATGGCTTTTATAGCACATAAGATAACCTTTTTTTTTTTTTTGAGAAAATGAAATAACTATAGATCTAAATGAATAAAAATCACTTATTGCACTCTTTATATAACTTTCATTTTATATAACATTATAACTTTTGCATAACACCTACTTCTATAAAATATACATTACTACAGTAGCTATAAGAGGGGAAAAAAGAAAAAAGAAAAAAAAAAACCCAACCTACAGTAGAAAATAAAAGAAAAAGGGGGGAAAAAAACCTAAGGAGTGAGGGCTGAGGAGGTCAGAATCTGGAGGTGGCTGTTGTCAGTGGGCCGTCGTTCTAGTCACTGCTCATAGGGCAGTGGGCTTGAAAGTTGCAGAGGTTGATGATCAAGAAAGGGTCGATGATGAAGAAGAAGGCAGATGATGAAGAAGTGTCGAAGAAGATGGTAGACTTAGGGTTAAAAAATCTATTTGCATATTTTTATCTAATTAAAGCCCGATTTTGATATTGGGTTGACTTTCTTTGAAAGGGAAAAAAAAATATTGGATTGAAAACCGGCTCAAAATAGCCTTCAATTTGAGATTCACGCCTCATAAGCCTTGAGGCAAAAACGCCTCAAGGCGCACGCCTCAATAAAAAAAAGCGTAAGCCTCGTTCAAGCCATTTAAGGCTTAAGCCTTGAAGCGCTGATCAAGCGTCTCAAACTGAGGCGAGCCTCGAGGCGTACGCCTCGAACGCCTTTTTAAACCATGTACAAAAGGAACCACTTTATTAATAAGAAACTAAAATATCGACTAAACTGCTAAAGAAAAAGGAAAGATATGCAATGAGAATGTGAGAGTGTGTATGAAACTAAAACTTTGTTGAAAAAGACTAAAGAGTCATAGTCATGCTATTGCTACAAGGAGGTTTTAGGTGAAACATTTGGAACAGGGAACTTGATAGAGATAGTATCATAGAAAAAGTTTATAAGGTCTGAGAAAAAATACCATAACGATGTCAATAATTTAACTTGCAGGACACAACTCTGAGGCCTTTTTTTTTTTTTTCTCAACTTGCTAAACCAATGTAAAACTGACCAATTTGAATGCCAAACCCCATAATGCCAATTTTTAGTAGAATGATCTATGGTGCATTATTCATAAAAGATGTTTTCAAAGTATAGATGAAATTGAATCAGATATTAAAGGTTCTGAGTCTACGATGCAAAATATTTTTATCCTTTCCATTGTCTTTAGAAAATATAAAAGTGAAAATAGGAAATTATTAAAGTATCTAATAGACTAGTACCAATACAGAAAAGCATACAGAAGGATATTAATACGACTGTTTTGATAAATAGCATGCCTTACCTTTACACGTTTTGTAGCAGCAACTTGTTCAACCTTATGCACAAACTGATCAAATGAATAATAAGGCAGCAACCGAGAGTGCCATTCGCCATACATTCTAATCAGGTTTCCCAGATCACTAACCTGCAAAGGAATTAGCAAACAGAAGAGCACCTACAATTAAGAAATCTCAAACATTATTCATTCCTTTTTCTTTTTCTTTTTTCTTTCCACAGAACATATCTCAATTTGGAGGAACAAAGTAATCTCATAAATATCTACTAGTCTTGGAAAAAAGAGAAAATTAACTGCCGGCCTCTAATGCCAAGGCTGATCAGCGATTAGAGTGCAAAGAGTTCAACTACTTTCTTATCCAAGCAGTCGCTGTTTTCGTCTTCTAAAGAAATAATAGCTACAAACAATCAAAAATGAAAGATTACCTCAGTAACTCTTCAATTTTTCCCATCAACACGTATGGCAGCATAAAATATATGAAAACATATGTTTTAAAGCTGCATTGTAATTGGCAACGCACCGAATAAAAGTGCCCAGTAACAGTTTTACATGGTTGTGAGTCACCTCTGATAAGTGATAACGACCAATCACTGAACCCAAACTTAACATTGATTAAAATTAAAAAAATATATATATGATTGAACTCTTGAGTTTCTATGTGATATGGCACATGAACACAAACCCAGGTTAACAATACTAATGATACCTTAAACTATTCAAGAAAAAAGGTGATAACAAAAATCACTTGAAAATTGCAAATCTGATTATTTTACAGAAACATCCAAAAAAGAAAAAATGTGCAGAAAGGGAAATGAGAGCGGACAATTAAGGAAAGGGAGAAGTTTTACTATCAACAGCAGAAGAGACGAACCTCGTGGCCACGACCGCGATACTTGAAGGCGCGAGGGAAGTGGCGGAGGACATAACCGAGGCCATCGTCGGAAAGAAGCAGCTGAGAGGTGAGCTTGGGCCTCGTCCTTGGAGGCAGAACCTTCTTCGGCGGCTTCGTTAAGGCCTTCTCGGTGGTTCCAAATCTCGAAGCGGTGAATCCTGGACCACTCTTGGAAGAAGAAGGAGATGGAGATCTTAAGGAACTTTGGGAATCGTTGGAAAAAGAGATGTTGGAATTGGGATTGGAATTAGGGATTGGAACGGAGGAGGGACAGTCGCGGGACCAGTGGCCTGGTCGACCGCATTTGTAGCAACCGGTCGGAGCTGCCCTCTCCTTCTCCATTTTCTTCTTCTTGTTCGTTGTATTTGAATATCAATTTGCTTGCTCTTCTTATGCAAGAGCGATGATGGCTTTCTAGGGTTTGGTTGGTTCCTTATTTTGCCCTTTCCCTTTGGTTTTGGTTTTGTTTTTGGCGGGAAAATGCGAGGGAAACTGATGAAACGGACTACAAAGGAAGTGGACACGATTGGTGTGCCACGATATTGTTGGACATTCCCATGACAACGTTTATATTTTGAACTTTTTTTTTTTTTTAATGATATGTCGTTAAAATATCCACAATACTATTATTATCGATAAATATTTGTGAAATATTTATGATATTTTTAAAAATATCCATAAAATATCTAAAAACATCGGATTTTTTTGCATAAAAATCAAACTTGTGAAACTTTTTTTATTATTTTTTAATAAAAGGTGTCTAGTACATTCAACCTAAAAATAATAAAAAAAAGTATTTATTAAAACTTAATTAGTCTTTAAATAGATTTTACATTTCAAATGAACATGATATATCATTGACACTTAGCTAGTTGGGCTTCGTAATTTTATATAGTTCGAAAGTACAGTTCTAAGCTTTTAGTGGAGTAGCGTTAGAGTTGATAATTATAAAATATGTATCTAGGATATTATATTAGGTCCATCAGGTCCCTTTTGTTAGCTCATAATAAATCTTGTAACGATACGGCGTGCTTTTCTAATAAATTGGTAACTTATGTTAAATTATTAGATTTGCTGAAATTCGATACAGATAATTCATGTTTGTTTATCGGTTGAGTTAATTTTTGTAAAATTAATTCAAAATAAACTTGTTGAATTATTCAGTATATTTATTTTCTTAGAGATTATCTAGATATAGTTGTTTTAATCAGATAACTTCTCTATTGGGTTATTTGAATTAAAGCTGGGGCTTTATCCAAAGAATCTCGGGTGAAAAATAAAAGATTTTTAGGGATCATATTATCGCAAGTTTGACAGGTCGTTTAGTTAGTTTGGCAGGCCGATTTGTTAGTTCGGCCTGCCGATCTAACGATTTTTTGATCACGCGTTCAGACGATATTTTATTAGATATTGATCCATATTTGAATTTTAAGGCCTTATCTGATAATAACCAACCATGGAGACGACCTCTATAAATAGGGAGTGGGTTTTCTATATTATTTAGATCAGTTGAGAATTTAAGAGTGAGTACTACACTATTAGATACTCTGAAACTCCTTGAGAGCTTTTGTTCACAATCACGAATCTTTGCTCCAGGTCTTCCCAATCGGTTGGAAGGAGAGTCACCAAGTGGAAGAGCTGTACGACGTGTGGCCATACACATATCGATCGTGGATAGAGAATAGCAAAGAATACTAGTTGGTTAAGGCTCTTTTAGAGCATTCTTCTCTTCACAGATTGCAGGAGCTCTTTGACATACAAAGGTTAGGAAGATCTCGTTAATTTATGCATATTGGATGTTAAATTTGTGTTTTGGAAAAGACCTTGATTTAAATTTTTTACAATTTCTATTGTGTACTATTTTTCCAACACTCTTTCTATTCTTTCCACTCTCTATCTCTCCTAACAAATGAAGCTTTAAAATCAATTTTCATAATTAAAGAATTGACTTACACACAACTTAATTGTACAACATCATTGTATGACATTATAAGAAACATAAGACCACATTAACTTATATATCAAATCAGGAAATTCTGACCTCTACAAACTCAAGAAATTTAATATGACATTATATGTATGCTTTCTGTGTAAAATTTGGAAACCAAACAACCAACAAATAGATACAAGATCACAAATTTTATCTTGCTGAAATACATCAATCAGACATGGTTTTTCATTTTCCAAAGCCTGCACAACATATCAGACAAACATTGAGAAACATAAAGCACTCAATTAGTAAACGAATTTTAGCTCAAAATATGAACATGAACAAAGATTGAAAATTCTCATACTCATAGTCAACACCATAAAAAGGCATCTCATAATTTTTATAGAATTATTTAGTTTTGTTTAGCAACTAAGACAGATTTTACAAATTACACCATAAAATTAGTCAACATGCAAGATATAGTGAACAGTGGCTATTCAAAATTTCATATTAATTAAAATAGGCTTAAAAATCCATAAAAATTATCAATTACAGTTGACATTTAATTTCATAACATATCCAAAAATTAGCGTGTTCATTTAATTTTATGTACCAATCAAAAACCAGAGATTATATAACATGCCGATCTTCAAGAAATAAATACTCTATAAATGAAATCCATTAAAAAGTCATGTAGAATTCTTTAAACTCTAAAAATTTATTCTAATGTTAACATCATGAAATTAAACATTCTCAAAACTCAAAACCTTAGAAAACATGCTCTTAACACATCATAAAAATTAATGATTGAAACAAACTCTAGAATGTCAATTAACATAATCCAATATCAAAATCATTAAAATACCAAAAAGGCTTTAAAACATATACTCAATATCTTATAAACATAATGAATAAAACAATATAGTTAGCATGTTAATTTCCAAAAGGAATTTCCTCTAAGGTGCCATGAAATGGAGAAGATAGTGACAAAATATCGGCTTCGGTTTTTGAAGAACAATAGAGTCTTTTCTTGAATTTCTTTGAGAGATGGTGAGGAAGAGTGAGCATGTATTTGGAGAGAGAGAAACTCTCTTCTGTAAAAGACTAATAGGAGCACGAGAAATGGATGGCCGAATGTGGTCTTAAAAGCATACATAGAAGAAAGACTTTAAGTGAGGAAAAACCCTAGTCTTTAGAATAAAATTGTATAAATTTTTTCTAAAAATATTTTTAGATCAATTTTCTAATACTGGGGCTATTATGGCATTGAATTCTCAGTCAAAAATAGAGTGGAAAGAAAACGGGCAAGTCCAAAGGTTAAAAAACATGTGAAAAACACGTCTCAACCTGGAGTGTAACACGAAGGGGCGTCACAGTTCAAGTGGGCTACATTCGTGGCGTTGGGGCTACTGCCACTAGCTAGGCTTCATATATTATCTTGGTGTTTTGGTCATAACTTTTTACTCACTTATTGGAAATTGACCAACTAAGTAGTCTAGCAAAAGCTAACGAAAATATATATATAACTTTATATAAAAATAATTTTCTAATTCTAATGGTTTATAAGTCAAAATTTGGTTGGAATTTTGTTCTTACTAGTAAACTCTAAGATTACTACATGTATTCGATTGTAATTAGTATAAATATCAACTTATTTAAACATGTTACAATTCCTCATAGTATATATTAATTCATCATAATAAGACAAAATTCATATCATATACTATCATGGAAAATAATCACTTCATATATTAGCAATCAATAAACATTAACATGGACCCCCAAGCGCATCGATCCCTCAAGTGCATTCACTTGTGATATATCTATATAAAACTTTAATTCACTTAGCATAAATTATAAATAATAAATAAAATACGTATTCAAACATAGAGTTCACATAGAGAGAACGGCGGGTGTTACATCGATGATGTCGCTGACGACCAAGAGATACAACATCATGTAAATATTGTATTCATATGTAAAAACAAGTATTTATTGATAATTTGCTAGACCACATAATGGCCGAAAAATATAGCATTAACTTATAAATAATGTGTGTGTATGTGTGTATGAAAATACATAAGTTTTATGACAAGCTTGTCAGCAATCAAAAAATACAATATCTACATAAAAAATCATTTTTCCATGTAAATATTGTAGACAGTTTATCTACAATCAAATGTCAAAATTCTAGATTGGGTTGTTAAAGTCCTGTTTAAGGAAATTGGGCCCTTAAATCATCATTGAATGGACCTATTAGCTCGAGTTAATGTGCAAGATTTGAGCATAATTAGCAAAACAAATAATGTCGTAACAACAAGAATAACACGCGAGATTTATAGTGGTTCACTCTGTTAATGAAGAGCTACATCCACTGTAATGTACTATAATATTCTGAGTACAGATTACAAAGAAACAGGAATAGATGAGAAAGCAAATGCGTAGAGTTTTTGTATCTATTTCTATGTATCGTATAATGAAACAACCATCCCCTTATATAGAGGATGAGGAAGAATCGTCGCTCCTAACCTTCTGGCAGAGTAAAACAATGCACTGTAAGTAACCACAATAGTGGGACACGTGTTGATTAGCAATAGACTACAAGAATCACGCCTCCCTCACGTTTCGATCCATGACTAGATGTGCTATAACCGTCAGTTCATGCTAATAATCGTCAACTCGTGATGATCGATTCGGTGGAACGAAGACTTAGGAAACGAATACGAATTATCCAGAGCAGGCAAGAAAATCGAATGCCTCTAACCACGCAGGTAATCGAACCAATCGAACCAAACAATGTCAATTCAATTGGACTTCAGTTAGTTGATTCTATTCGATCCATTTGATTAGTTTCAGCATTGGGCCGACTAGGCTTGTTAGCAATTTGGGCCTAACTAAATTGCACCCCAATAGTTAGCCCCCTACTCTTTAGTTGATGTAATCGACTACAGGAGTGATTAAAGGTCAGGCTCTAGTCCGACGACATGTCACCTTGATTGATATCTTACATTCATGCTTGAATCATTACCTTTCCTCGAAAAATTGCAATACTTAATTAATTACAGCATGTGTCATCACACGATTGGCAGGCTCCAAAATATCTCTACAGCGTTGACGAATGCGTCTTATTCGAAAGGACACCGCCTCGGTTTGAGCGGGAACTCGAAAAGATGCGAAATCTTAGCCCTCGGATCAAATGGTTTTGAATGGATCTTAACTCACGATCAGACACCTTTGGGTAGTATATAACACATTTTCTCTCTCACTTGTTTATTTCGCTTCTCTCTCTTTGAACTCAAGGCAATTTTCTCTCCATTTCTCAGAGTTTCTTGACGATTTTCAGGCAAGATTTCTTTCTTTTCTTCTAATTTTCTTTCCATAATCTTGTTTTTCTTCCAATTTTGAGCATTTTGATACAAAATACACCTCATTTTTTGAGGAAAACAGCAATTGATGAACCTGTTTGGCTGTCACGAGTCTAAAACAGTCATGAACTGTTGGAACCTCCCCAGATTTTAGGATCCTTTGGCTTTTTTATCTCCAAAACCCTAGATTTCCTTTGGTAAACCTATTTCTGTGAGAATGTCAAAGGCGGTTATCATCAATTCAAGCTCCAGCAGTGGCGAGGACCCTTGGTCGAGTAGTGATGAAAGGGAAATCAACAAAATGATTTGCCAACAGTCCATGATCGAATTGGGTGCCAGAGTTAGTGGTATGAGGACAAGCAAAGTAGCGAACCCCAGGGAGGAGCAAAACTAGCCAGTAGGTCCCTCCACAAGAGTCGATCATATAGAATCACTTGAAAAAAGGAAGTACACTTCTCCCACCAAAGGAGTATCTTTTTTCACAAATAATCCAAAGTCTGTTTTGATGGAGGGGGATTTGTTGACAATAAGATCAAAGTATGGAATCCCATCATCGATAGAGATTCGATTGCCTTACTCTAGGGAACGAGCTGACATACAAAATGATAACTAGGTTTGTGTGTACACCAAATGGTTCAAGCTCAGCCTTCGACTACCAATCCCGAGTTCATGATGGAGATTGTTGGTCACTTCTACATCTCCATGATGTAGCTAATACCAAATGGAATTCAGCTACTGATAACATTGATGGTTCTAATCGAAGAGGCAAGGATTGACTTCGATATTTATGATTTCATTCGGTGTTACTACTTAAAGCCAAACAACCAAAACTTGGGTCGCTTCTGCTTCATGTACCGACAGTCCAAGCAACTCATAACAGAATTTGTTAACACAGACAGACATTGGGAAGAAAGATACTTCTTTATGTCGATCAACCGCGATTCCTTTGAGCTGACTACTCGATTTCCTTTTCCATTTGCTTTTCATCACATTGGTAAGTCTCGATACTTGCGTTTATTTCAAGCAGTAATTCCAACTGATCTCAAGTGCTCTTTTTCTTTGTAGATTACGAGCTGAATCACCTGACTCCAACTGACGAAAGGTTCCAAGCGAGGTTGAACGCACTACTTACGTAGAAGGTCAAACTTGGGTTAAAATCTTGCAACCTGATCGACTTGGGAAGTCGTGGATTTGGAAGTACTTCAAAGAAATCCCAACAGGTATTCCTATTTGATTTTCAAAACAAGTCGATTAGGTCTTTGTATGCCGTGGTGCACTTCAACGGTTGTACGGTCTGTCCAAATATATTACTCCTCTATTTGACGAGGACGTTCATCTCTTAGAAGCCACATTGTCAACCATGAAGATAACATTGCCCTCAGTTGGAGAGATGCAAAAGAAGAAAATTGCAAACAAAGCAGCGAAGAAAAGGAGCAATACTAGTGAACCATCAGTACGAAAGGAAGTGATCCTCTAACCGCTTTGTTCGATCTCCCTCCACCTCCTCCCTTTGACATACAGCCCCCATCATCAAAGAAAAGGAAGGATGGAGAGCCTTCTCATTCAACCAGGGACGTCGAACAAAGGGTCCCTAAGAAGACCCTTGACATCCCAGAAGACGTCAACATTATACAAGATAGAGAGGTAGCGACAAGAGCGGCAATAAATTTTTACTTCAGCAAAGACAAGGAACTTCTTTGAGGGAAGCCATTCACTTGGTTCTACAACAAATCGGCTGCAGCAATGGGACATGTAAATTGCCTAAGCATGTTCAATCTGGTTGGCTTCAATCGTATCATTTCATACTAAAAATTTTTGTTATGTAGGCCCTTTTGCTTCACAATCTCTTTGCAAACAAGGCTGCTGAAAAATAGAGAGCTTGGAAAAGAGCTGAGGAAGACAAAAACTGAGAGAGATGACAAGTAAAAGGAGCTCAATGATGTGGCCGACGTATTGAACAGATCGAATGAAAAGGTGCTGAGCATGGCAAGTAGCCTTCGACTTTCCAAGGAAGAAGTTGATGACCTGAAGAAGACAATGGTTGCGAAAGACAAAGATATCGAAGAAATCAAGGAGCAGCTGCTTGAGGTCCACGGCACTTCCTCTTTCAAGGCACGACTCGAGGCCTTGTTAGAATTCAAGTCATGCAACTCAGTGCCGAAGCGATCGATGAGGAAATAAAAGAATTGCAAGAACTGCCGTCGATGAACGACTCAGATGTTCAAGTTGTTGACAAAAGTGAATGGCCCGTTAAGATGTTTTCGTCAAACTTCCTACTCCAGAGCCAAATGTTGTTCCGACGAGAAGTGATGAATTCTTGGACCCACTAATTGTCGAGCTGACTGAGGGACAATGTGTTCAACCTGCAGAGGGAGGAGACTTGTGAAAATAATTAGTTTATATTTGAATCAATGTTTATCTCTTTTAATCTGTATCAAACAACTTTAATTTTTCCAATGAAATTTAGCACCAAACTTCATTAATTCAGTTTTAAATTTTCCGTGCTTTTATATAACGTGTATGGCAATCAAACAATTGGCAAATTTTGAAAAAAAAATTGAGACGCCATCACGCTATTAGAATGCTAAATTTGACTATCGTGTCAAAGAGATGCCATGATGATGGCAAAATTTTGATTAAGTGGACACTGATGGATCAACGTTGATTCATCGAGCCATTAGCACGGTGTATATCGAACTCTAAAAAAGTTGGTCGAACCATGTATTGACATAGACAATGGAAATAATGATGCAAGATTGAGCTCTAAGAGATTTGATCAAATCTACTTTGGTGTTAAAGCCATGACAACAGCATCAGTCTTCCACGTGTACTTGTTCAGATCAAATTGATCGATTCCGAACTTAAAATAGTCATGGAAGTTTAAATTTGGATCAACTTTATCGAGTCTAAAGGGGCCATAAAGATGGCGATGCAAAAGCATTCAAATAGAACTGGTCGAGTCCGAAAGTAAGTCATGAAGATGGCAATGCAAAAGTGTTCAGATCGAACTGGTCGAGTCCAAGGTTAAGCCATGAAGATGGCATGCAGGAGCATTCAAATCGAGCTAGTTGAGTCCAAAAGTAAGCCATGAAGATGGCAAAGGGAGGGCGTTCGAATCGAACTAGTTAAGTCTAAAAGTAAGCCATGAAGATGGCAATGCAAAAGCGTTCGGATCGAGTTGGTCGAGTCTGAAATTGAGCCATGATGATGATGTTATAAAATTGATTTTTGATCGAGCTAGTCAGATCCAGTAGTCCATGAAGATGTCATGCAGGAGCATTTAGATCGAGCTGGTCAAGTCCAAAGTGGCGTTACAAAGCTTTGCCGCTTATCCTGAGAAAAAATTGTCAATGATCTTGGGGAAATAAAATTTGAATTAATAAAGTGACTACACTCGTTTATAGTCCACGAGCTGCCTACATACCCCATGAATGGGGATCAAACCAAAATGTATTTCAATTACATAAGTCAATCATAAAGTGAAATAAGTATTACACATAATACTTCCATAGATGATTCGCTTTTTAGCTCTTAGTAATAAGTGATCCATCTAGCCTCTGTAACTTGTATACTCTGTCTTGAACAATTGAACGAATTCGATAAGGGCATTCCCAATTAGCCACCAATTTTCTAGCATAAGCTTCTTTTGTATTTTTTAAGACTTTTTTGAGCACAAGTTCTTCTTCCTGGAATTTCCTGACTTTAACCTTTCGATTGTAATATCTGGTGGCGGCTTGCTAATAACTACTAAGGCGATAGAAGACTTTGTCCCTTTTCTCGTCTATCAAGTCCAATGCATCCTACATCATTTCATCATTCTTCGCTTCATTTAAGAGTAAGTAATCGACTCGAAGATCTCGAGCGACTACCTCTGCAAGAATAATAGCTTCTGTTCCATACACGAGAGAAAAAGGAGATTCGCCAGTCGCCTTTCTAGGTGTCCTTTGATAGGCCCAAAGAATCATTAGGAGTTTCTCGACCCAACGTCCTTTTCTTGCCTCAAGTTTCTTCTTTAGATTCTTCATGATTGTCTTATTCGTTGCTTTTTCTTGGCCATTTCCTTGCAGGTACCTTGGTATTAAGAAGCTTAAAATAATGTCCCAATCGCGATAGAACTTCTTGAAGGATGAGGAGAGGAATTAAGAGCTGTTATCAGTGACAATCTCCAGCGAAACTCTAAAACAACAGATGATATTCCTCCAAATGAACCTTCAACATCTTATTCTTTGACATCAGCAAATGCTTCAACTTCGAACCATTTGGAGAAATAATCCATGAGAACAAGGAGATACTTTACTTGTCCAAGAACCAGAGGAAACAGCCCGACCACGTCCATTGAGTACTTCATGAAAGGATATGGCAAACTGACTGAGGAAAGTTTTTCAGCTGGTTGGTACATGATGGGAGCATGCCTTTGGCAGTTGTCACATTTGCGAGCGAAGTTCTCACAGTTGCTCTACATTGTTGGCAAGTAGAATCCTTGCCTCTTAAACTTGTTGCACAGTGATCTTGCCGCAGGATCCCTCATGGACTTCTTGATTGACTTTCTCGACCTCGTCTTCCCCAAGACAACGAAGATAAGGCCCCGTGAAAGAACGCTTATAAAGTTTTCCATCGATTAAGCAGTATCTTGCAGCTTTAACTTTGATCTTTCTCATAGTCTGCTTGTCTTCGGGTAACCAACCATCACGTATGTACATCTGAATAGACGTCCTCCAATTGTCCTTTGGGTCAACATAATTCATCTTCTCGACTAGCTCAACACTCAGACTATCAATTCACTCCAAGGGGATTATTCTCCTTTCATTGACTTCGACCGCAAATCCCAAATTTGCGAGTGCGTCGACTTTAAAGTTCTATTCTCGTGGGACATGTTTCACTTCTAAATGATCGAACTGGGTCTTGAGCTTTGAAACCAGCCTCAAGTATGAAAGCATCTTCTTGTCTCGGACCTCAAACTCTCCATTTATCTAGTTAAGGACCAAACTGGAATCATTTTCTAAAACGAGTTCGGTAGCTCCCAATGTGGCGACAAGTTTTTTACCAACAATCATAGCCTCATACTCAGCTTCATTGTTAGTAACCCTAAATCTGAGTTGAAAACTTTGTTCGATTTCCTCACCAATTGGTGACTTCAGCACCACTCCTACTCTTGATCCCTTCTCGTTACTTGATCCATCGACTTGCACAATCCATGCCATGTCCTTCAGGCCTATACATTAATTCAGCAACAAAATCCGCAAGCACCTAAGCTTTTAGCACAGTTTGAGGCCTATATTTGATGCTGAACTCTGTCAACTCAACGACCCATTTCGTCGTTCTTCCGGAGACGTCTAGTTTGTACAAAATAGCCTGCATTAGATAAGACGACGGTACCACAATTGTATGGCCTTGAAAGTATGGACAGAGCTTTCGAGCTGACACAACGAGTGTAAGGGCAAATTTTTTATGACAGAATATCTAGTTTCAGCATCAAGCATGGTGTGGCTCACAAGAATATAGGCTTTTGGACCGCATCTTTCGCTCGAACAAGGGCCAAACTTACCGCTATTTCTGAAAATGCCAAGTACAGGTGTTGAGGGTAAGCTCGGCGCCGCCACCGAGGACCCTAACTTGGTGGTCGGCACCGCCACCCGAGGACACTACTTGGTGGTCGGCAACTCAGTTCGGCAGACATAGGCTACCGCCCGACCCGACGACTTATGCTTCTTCCTGAGGTGCCTTCCATTTATCTGAGGGCACACCCCCAAGAAGGCTGCCACCTCAGGGATGTATAGTAGCTCGGGCCAGGCCATGCTATTCATCATAATATGTCACTACCCATCCTTGTAGGCCAACGCCAGGCAGACGTGTTGCCGTCCGATAGAGTCCAATCCATTGGATAATGGACGCGACACTTGTCACTTATTGCTTGATACACTTTGATGTGACACCTGGGTAATGGGTAAAACCCATCTTACACCCGATCCAGCTAGTGGCCTATAAATAGGATGCATTTATGACGTTTTAGAGAGAGAGACCTCTTCTCACTTAATTAGCTGCCGAGCAATACTTGCCTTGAGCATCGGAGAGCCCTTGTCTATTGACTAACCCCATTTCTCCGAATCATCCCTCTCGCAGGTACTCATTCCCGACCAGGGGCAAGCTTAAGAGGAGGTCAGAAGGTGTACAGTTACACGTGGGTGTTGATCCGACACCGGACAACGGTAAGCATCAACAACAGGTATAGTGGTTCGCCATCTTTTGGCTTCGACAAGATTGGCAGAGTAGTCAAGTATCTCTTTAATTCCTAAAAAGTTGATTCGCATCATTCGTTCCACTTGAATTTTGTATTCTTCTTAAGCAATTAGGAAAAAGGAAGATATCTGTTAGCAGATCGGGTAATGAATCGACTGAGCACGGCGACTCGACCAGTAAGTTTCTGTATTTTTCGCTTGGTTCTCGGCGAAGGCATCAATTGAATAGCTTTTATTTGATCCGAGTTCGCCTCAATTCCTAGCTTTGTGATGAGATACCCCAAGAACATATTGTTTGTCACTCCAAAAGTGCACTTTTATGGATTCAGCTTCATGCCATATTTTCGAAGAACGCCAAAGCATTCTTGCAAATGTTGGACATAGAGATGAGCCTACAAAGACTTAACCAATATGTCATCGATGTAAACTTCCATATTCTTACCGATTTGCTGTTCGAATATTATATTGACAAGCTTTTGGTAAGTAGCTCCGATGTTCTTTAACCCGAACGGCATGACCTTGAAACAAAAAATCCCCTGCTCAGTTATAAAAGCGGTCTTCTCTTGGTCATCAAGATGCAAAAAGATTTGATTGTAGCCAGAGAATGCATAGAGAAAACTTAAAATCTCATGATCGACTATTGCATCGATGAGTCAATCGATATGCGGCAATGGTTAATTGTCTTTTGGACAGGCTTTGTTTAAATCGGTAAAATCAATGCACATGCACCACTTTGTATTCTTCTTCTTTATGATCACCACGTTGGCGAGCCAATTAGGATATTGAACAGGACGTATAAAACTGGACTCGAGTAGTCTCCTCACTTTGTCTTTCACGATGTTGTTTCGTTCGATTCCCAGCTTTCTCCTCTTCTACCACACAGGTTTGTGGTCTGGATCGACGTTTAGTCGATGCGAGATTATGCTCGGGTCGATTCCAAGCATATCTGCATAGGACTATGAGAAATAATCATTGTTAGCTTTAAGAAAATCAATTATTTGGGATTTTATACCCGCATCAAGTTGTGACCCAATCTTCACTGTATGCCTTTCATCTAGTAGGTCAATTTGAACTTCATCAAGCTGTTCCAGAAGCGATTAGACGTAGCTTTATTTACTAGGCCCATTCTGTTGGGTCGTCTGTAATTCCTATAAAGCCTTTTTCTGCTTCATAGTCGTGACGTAACACTCCGTACTGCCTCCTGGCTACCTTGAATCTCCCTGATCCCTCACTTCGTTGGGAACCTGATCGTCTGGTGATGTGTTGATGGGATAGCTTTCATGGCATGAATCCATGGTCAGCCGAAAATGATATTATAGCCCGAAGGGCAATCCATGACGAGAAAACTCGTCATCTTATTTTCTCCAGCTGCATAAACCGAAAGTTTTATTCCGTCGATAGCCGTAGGTGCTTCTCCATTAAATCCCACCAACGACGTGGCTGATTTCTCTACCTCTTCCTCGCTAATCTCCATCTTTTTCAGCGTCGAGAGGAACAATATGTTGGCGGAGCTTCCGTTGTCCACCAATATTCTGTTGGTCTCACAATTCGCTACATTAAGTTTTATAACCAAAGCATCATCATGTGGATTGTCAAGCTTGAAAGCCTCGTCACTACGAAATGAAATAACGTGTTTGTCGTATTCTTCAGATGTCGAACTGACTGTAGCTTGGCTCACTCTCCGTTGGTGTGCCTTCATTTGATTGGAAGAATCACCACTAAAAACAGAGCCTCCACAAATGGCCCTAATTATCTTTTTGATAGGTGGTAGCGATGGGGTCTTATCTTGGATTCGATGATCCTTCTGTCTTTCCCTTTCTCTATCGAGCCCGTAAACATTCCTTCTTTATTTAAACAAAAATTCTTCAAGTATCCTTTCTTTAATAGTTCTACAATTTCTGACCGTAATGCCTTGCAATCAACCGTCAAATGCCCTGTGTCTCAATGGAACTCACAATATTTCGACCGGTCACGTGAACGGCTTGGTGCCATTTTGCTCGGCCATCGAACATAATCTTTGCCTTCGAGTTGAGCGACTAGTTGGGATAGTGAAATGCTGAGGGCATACTTTGGGGGCGATAATGGTCTCGTCATGGATCATGACCTGTCTTCTTTCTGCCTCCACTCCTTCTTTGGTAGTGTCCTCATTCGTCCCCTTCGATCTGGCTGTAACCTTTGCTTTTGACTCCCCTTATTCTAGTCTCTAGTTTTGGCTAGCTCTCGCTCACATCTTTCATTTTCCTTTTCCAGGACAATCCATCCTTTTACTCTGTTTAGGGCTTCTTGGATGGTGTGTGGATAGTCGAAGCAAATGTTGTTCTTGAAAGAGGACTTGTGCAGAATTCCTTTCTTCAGTGCTTCTCGTGCTATTCCATCCTCTAAATCAGAAATTTCTGAGAGTGCTTTGCTAAATCTCTTCATATAAGCCCGTAGCGACTCGCCTGGGCTCTGAACGACTGACCACAAATCTTTGGTTATCTTTCCTGTTTTGATGTGTACCGAATATGCTTTGACAAATAGATTTGCCAAGTCTTCAAAGATATCAATCGATCCAGTAGGCAGGTTACTGAACCATCAAAGCGCCAAACCTTTGAATGACTATGCGAACAACTTGCACATCATCTCATCAAGAATCGAGTCTGGGATATTGGTAGCGTTGACCACGTTCTTGTACTGTAACAAATGGTCTTTTGGATATGAAGTTCCATCAAATCAAGCGAACACAAGGTTTTCGTACTTTGGTGGTACGATCGAAGTGATCTTCCTCGTGAGTGGGGTATCTCGAATGTTTTTTGAGATGTCATCCAGTGCCAGGGTTTTGCTCGTCGCCTTTGAAACTTTTTGGTCGATCTTCTCTTTTACAAGCTTTGTGTTATGTTCAAGCATTTCTTTCATCATCTATTGGATCGACTCTGAAGTTAAAAGAGTTAGAGTTGGAGCTTTTCCGGATCAAGCGATAGGTTCTGTTTCTTCGTTTCTGTCAATTTTTCACAGCGTTGGTTGTATTCTACACGAGAGTTTTCTATAGTTGTAGTTGTCATCATAGCCGGAGTTTCTGTGGTTGTAGGAGCTATTAGCGTTGTCGCTGGTGCTAAGGTCGAGGGAGTATACAACAGCCACATCTTCCCAATTGGGCTATATGAGGACTATTGTCTTCTAGGCTGTGGCATCTAGAACTGCCACTATGCTGTTGTCGACACCAGGAATGTGGAATACCCATAATACAGGTAATAGTAAGATTGCGAGGCCATCTGAGAGTTCTGATAGTTGATTTGACTCTTCAAAGCCACAGTCTCACTACTAAGTTGTTCTAGTCTTATGTCGTGCTCTTGTGAACAAGTCGTCTGCTCCTAGATCATTTTCTTCAGAGCTTCTACTGTTGAAAAAAATAGTACGTAGCGGAATTTTAAAATTTTATATCAAAGTATTTTTTAAAACACAAGTTTGACATGCTATATGCAAAAATTAACCAGATCTTACTAACCTTTGATTGTTGAAGAACCCCCACAAAGCGTGAAGAGAAGTAACGTTCCAGAAGAGCCTCAACCAACTGGTCTTCTTTGCTATTCTTTATCCATGATCGGAGTGAGTGTGGGCTCACACGTACAGCTCTTTCACCAGTGACTCTCCTTCCAACCAATCGAGAAAATCCAAAGCTAGTGTTCGTGATTTGTGAACAAGCGCTCTTAGGAAGTTTTCCAGACGCTCACAAGCAGAGTATCACTCTTAATCTCTCAATTGATCTGAGTAACTCTTAAATTTGCTCCCTATTTAGAGGTTGGGTCTAGGCTCAGTCCTTATCAGATTAGGTCTCAAAAACTTAAATCAGAATCAAATTCAGATCAATATCTGATAAGATCCACGTGAAAACACGTGATCTTATCCTTCGCTCATCTGCAGGCCGAACTGGCCCATCGGCAAGCCAAACTAGAGGATCGGCAGGCCAAACTGTCGAATAAAAAATCTTAACAAATCTTTTATTTTTCACCCGAGATTCTATAGGATAAAGTCTCAGTTTTAATTCAAATAACTCAATAGAAAAGTTATCTAATTAAAACAACTTTATCTAGATAATCTCTAAAAAAATAAATTAATTCCTAATAATTCTACAAGTTTATCTTGATGTAATTTATTCAAAATTAAATCAACCGATAAACAGACAAGAATTATCCAATCCTAACATTTCAACAAGTTTATCTTGAATCAATTTTATCACAAAATTAATTCAAACGATAAACAGACATGAATTATTTGATTCTTCCAAATTTTAACCAATCTGATAAATCTGACATAAGTCACCAATTATTGAAAAAGCACGCCGTATCGTTACAAGATGTTGTGAGCTAGCAAAGGGGACCAAATGGACCTATATAGTTCAAGCTCCCGATAATTATGAAATCTAATATCTCAAATATACATTTCATAATTATCAACTCCAACGCTACTCCACTAAAAGCTTGGAGCTACACTCTCGAACTACATAGAATTACGAAGCTCGTATAGCTAAGTCTCCATGACATATCATAGTGTATCGTATCCCCATAGGATTATCCATAACCGGCTTAAAGACAGTTTTGTCTTATCTTTCTAATTATATTTATCTTACATTCCATTATCTTAGCATCAAAAAACTTACTATCCAAAAACAGTATACCATTCGGTTACACCTATGTGTAACGCCCATATGTGGGGGTTAACAGTTTTTAATGAGATAAAATAAAAATAAATAATAAAAGTAAAACCTTAAAAATAAAATTTGCCCGGGACTTAAATGAAAACTCTCAACTCAAAAATAAAAATATAAACGACAAATAAACCACAGTTTTAATGTAGCACCTTAAATTTAATAATATAAACTGTTGTCATCATCATTTTAACCCTCAACACATTATAATTACAGTCACAGAAAGTAACAATTGATGCTTACATTATCATGAAGAACATTCTTTACAATTGAGCAGTCCCAATGTAATATAGTTACATCGCTTCCTCAACTATATTTCTCGTAGCCACCTCACACTTAGTGAGTCCTGAAAAGATATAAACATAAGGGTATGAGCAACACTATGCTCAGTAGAGAAAGCCATTACTCACCTTTAGGTTTTTATCATTATCACATTAAAACCTGCATGGTTAGTAAGTTACATCATATTCCAAATTATGAGGTTTATTATGATCACATCTTATGGATACCGTAGTTAATCATTACCAAGTGTCATAATTACACATTTATACAAATATTACCAATCATTATTGTTCCTAGGTATCCATATTAAATTGAGTATCACTCAACTCATCGAAACCCAAATGGGCGCACTTGATCACCCTATAAACATTCCAAGGGTGTTCCGGTGAGGGGACATCAAGCCCCGAGTCCTCACCAAGTCGATTCCTGTACAGTGTGTTCTGGGACTTTCAACCCAAGGAAGCGTCATCGCCTTCCCCCTACTTTACCTTTTAGGGTATTCATGCCCAAGGACGTAACCGTCGCCCTTTTCATGTCTCACAATTTTTCTATATTAAATCATTATCAATAGAGTTAGTTTTCCTAACCATGCTTCTCAATTTATAACATGTGTCAATTCATTATGTTCCTCGCCGTACAATACAAGACGAGTCCATGTCATAGTTTCATATGTGATACTCATATAATATCAGTTCAACATAGATATATATATATTGCGGCAAAACAATCAATTTTAATTCTATAAAAACCTCACAAAAGATGAGTAATAGAATCCCTACCTTTTAAGCTTATCAACAGTCTCTTAATCCTGGAATCAATTAACGTTAGCTCCATACTCCCTTGATCCTAAGGCGTGCATAAGGACAATTAAAACTAAAGCACAACATACAACTACATTCATAAAATTTATTTTAATTTAATCTTAGAATTTCAAGAAATAACCACTGCCCATAGAGGTATTATAAAGTTTAACAATATAAATTTTCTGTCTAGGGCATATACACTTAGACTTCATACATATGCTCCAAAATAGCAACAAACATATACTTAGGTTTAAGAACGCAAATTTGAATAATCCTTTAGTATAAAAGAAAATTTATAAATGAAAGACTAAATTTGTTCATAAGATTCTAACCTCGGATTATGGTTAGTTGGAAGCTTGAAATGGCTTCAAAACAGGTTCCTTTACTTCGGTATGACTGAAATTCTTGCTCAAATGGAGGTGATGGTGGCTGATTTTTATGGCTGCCTTGAAGAAGTTCTCTAAGTATTTTGCTTCAGCAAAGAAATGAGATGAAGAGTGTGGGAACCGTGGAAGAGAAAGGAAGAAAAGATGAAGTCTTTGAAAAGAAGTGATAGAAACAATTATAGAGGAGACATGCTTCAGCATGTCACGGAGGAAATAAAGAAAATGAGGGTCAAGAGTAGTTGGAAAAGATATCCTTATGTCTCATCTAAAGACTTTAACACACATAATGCCAATATGACATTTTTAAGATTTATTAGAAGTTCTAAGGCTTTTTAGTAATCATACTAAATAAATATAGGAGAATTTTAGAAAACTTAAAAATAGATAAAAATAAATATTATAAAATAAATTTAAATGAAGCAATTTTTTTTTATACATTAAAAATTAATTTAATTACCTCAATACCCGTTAGAAGAATAACGGGTGTCACACTATGT
Source organism: Artocarpus heterophyllus (assembly GCA_025403435.1). Classification (NCBI taxonomy): domain Eukaryota; kingdom Viridiplantae; phylum Streptophyta; class Magnoliopsida; order Rosales; family Moraceae; genus Artocarpus; species Artocarpus heterophyllus. Next base: position 12,810,129 of record CM046339.1, read on the forward strand.
ATCTAAATAGTTGAGCGCTCCAGTCTTCCAATTACAGGATAACGCATATAAGAGGATATCACTACTCCTAAAGAGGAGTTATAGATTCCATATCTAAGAATAACAAGTCTACGCTATCAAGAGTCAACCCTCCAACGTACCGACATGCATAACACTATTAAGATGTGGGTGTCATCCTTTGGTACATTCAAAGACACAAGTCAAGATAACGGGTCCACTATCCATCTCAAGATTAATATACAACACAAATGATTGTCTAAAATAAATCAATTTGCTGAGACAGAATTATTAATCCAAATCAATTCACTTTATGTCCCGATCTAACACATCGTCACCCATGACAATGTGCCAATGTTTTTATTCACGAAGTCCACCTTCAATGGTCAAGACAAACTATATCCCAATAGGGATATAGACAATATAACAATCTTTACATGAATAAAGCGCCCAACTTTATTCTCTCAATTGTGGATCTTATGATTTAGACCGTAACCTTAAGAATCGTGTCTTCTGCATAATCTATCCATCATATGCCCAATTCTTAAAGGTTTAGACCGATAGTCTCAGACTTTGTTTGCTTACCATACATTCAACAAATATGAACGTAAAGAGGACAAGATTTGATATATAAATGAATAAATTCTTTATTGATAAAAATGTCTCCAAAAACATATTATATTTTTACTCCTTAGGGCATACATGTCGAACATCTACTTCTACCTTAGGGCTTTTATCTGTTTGTTGGCCTAAGAAGTCGCTTCATTCTCTTCAACCGAAACATCTGAAATGTGCTGATTGTCCTCCATTTGCGATTGAGCTAAAGATCCTGGAATTGATGACTTGAAGGCCCCACGATGGGCGCCAAACTGTAGACGGTTTATCTACAATCAAATGTCAAAATTCTAGATTGGGTTCTTAAAGTTCTGTTCAAGGAAAATTGGGCCCTCAAATCACTGTTAAATGGACCTATTAGCTTGAGTTAATATGCAAGATCTGAGCGTAATTAGCAAAACAAATAATGTTGTAACAACAAGAATAACACACGAGATTTATATTGGTTCACTCTGTTAATAAAGAGCTACGTCCACCGTAATGTATTATAATATTCTGAGTACAGATTACAAAGAAGAAGGACTAGATGAGAAGCAAATGGGCAGAGTTTTTGTATCTATTTTTGTGTATCGTACAATGAAACAACCATCCCCTTATATAGAGGATGAGGAAGAATCGTGACTCCCAACCGCCTAGCGAAGTGGGACAATGCACTGTAAGTAACTGTAATACTAGGACACGTGTTGATTGGCAATAGACTACAAGAATCACGCCTCCCCCATGTTTCGGTCCATGATTAGATGTGCTATAACCTTCAGTTCGTGCTAATAACCGTCAACTTATGGCGATTGATCCAGTCGAACGAAGACTTGGGAAATGAATACGAATTATCCAGAGCAGGCGAGAAAGCCGAATGCCTCTAACCATGCAGGTAATTGAACCAATTGAACCAAACGACGTCAATTCGATTGAACTTTAGTCAATTGATTTGATTTGATTAGTTTCAGCATAGGGCCGACTAGGCTTGTCAATAATTTGGGCTCGACTAAATTGCACCCCAACAAATATAAAAAATTTATCGATGATGTTACCAAACATCACTGGTACTAATAGCATCGTTGGTGGCTAGAAAATGCCATATTTTGCTGTAAATGTTTCATTTTGTTAAAAAAAAATATTACATCACACAAACATTCGCTCGCTCTAAGTTCTTCATATTTTTTGTAATTTTCTCATATTGTAAGAAACAAATAAATTTGTAAAGTATGCTCCTATGACTAACTCTCTACTTGGAAAGCCACGACAGAGTTTATCCATATTTAGTGAACACATCGGTAAGCACAACATTTTCCTTGACCTTTAACCTGGAAGATTTATCAATCAACAAATATTATGCAAAATCTACAACAAAAAAAGAAAAAAATAGGCCTTATTTAATGGTTGTTCAAGAAATGCAACAAGCATTACCTTTTCGTATATCCACTATCATGCCATCGACCACTGTTTCCTACTGTTATTCCTTGCCTTAATGCATCTTACGACACCATCATCATAAATCGACTTACCAAACTTCGATATACAAAACCCCAACAACATTGAGCTCATCCGCCACAGCCAACCTCTCTGTCCATCAATGTTTCTCTGCAAATGCCTATCACTATCGAAGATGAGATCGACCAACTGTCACCGAGGAAGAAAAAATCATGAATGCCTGTCATCGTCAAAGATGATATCACCCAACATCATCATGAAAGAGAGAGGAAAGAGAGAGAGAAATAAAGGAAGAAACCAAAGATAGGCCATCCCCATCGCCGTCACACTGTCGTAAGGAAGTCCTATCGCCATCGAAGTCTGGTCTCCATCTAATAGGAGATCCAAGCTCCGTCATGAGGTTATTTAGGGAAGAGAGAGGTCGGGGAAGAAGAGAGAGATGAGGTAGATAGAAGCGAGAAAAGAGAGAAGGAAAAGATTGCTATAGGAGCATTTTTGAGTTTTTGATTATTTGAAAATACTAATTTATTTACATAAATGCCATTTACTCCACATTTTTCAAAATTACTAACATTATTTACAAATCACCTAATAAATTATATTGCTTGCTACAATTTCTTTTTAAATATATTTCTTGTAATCAAAGTTTTGAAATGAGAATTTGTAGCACATAGTAGATTTTATTAATTCATTAGTAAACTGTGCCTGGTACTTTTAAAAAAGTAAAAGCAAACAGCATATTTTAAATAAATTAGCATTTTTAAACAATCAAAAACCTAAAATGCCCTTTGTAATCTAATTAGATGTTTCCCTTCCTCTATCTTCCCCTCGTTTCTCTCTCCTCCCCATCAACTTCTTTCCTTTCTCTTTCTTCAGCTTCCTCTCTCTCTCTCTCTATCTCTCTCTCTTTCTCCAACCCCTCGTTCAAGTCTGCGGTTGTCGACGTCTGCCCCTGGAAGTTGTCGCATTCCAAATTGCAGGTCGACGTATCGCTTCGTTAGAGTCATTCCTACACGATGTCTTCTTAGTTGCAAAAGGGAGAGAGACAAAGATCGATGAAATTCAACGATGGTTCCTTGCTTCGAAGACTTTGATGCCGTCTTTTCCGACCACAATAGCGACTCACGGTAAAACATGTTCATAGGAGATTGATATCCTTTGTGACTAAACGGGACGTCAATGATTTGTTAATTGCGATCTGTTCTTGATAGATCCTTTAGTTGCGATATGTCAATCGGAAGGAGACAATCAACGTTTTCCGGTGACCATGCTGATGACTGTGGAACCTCGACACCGCTAGTGCTCACTCCTCCTCACCGATGACATCGTTAGATCTTAATCTAAATCAGACACTCACGGATTGGATCTGAACCTCGACGCCACCAACAATGACGAAGAAGAAACTCTATTGTGAGTGAATGCGATCTGAATCTTCGTCGAAGATCTGGTACGAGCGATGGCGAGCTCCGAGCTTTGAATCGGGTTGTAATAGTTGGGACAAGCGACGATGCTCTGACGCTGAACAGTCAGTTTTGCTGCCTTTTTTTCTTTTTTTTTTGCCGCAAAGACGATCTGATTCGACTTTTCTTGATTTTTTTTTTGTACGAGCATCTGATTTTTTTAAGGGATTTTTATGTAGACATTTGACCTACAATTTTATATGGGATTTTATATAAATACGATATTTTTTAGCCCTTCGCAAATGTTTGTATTTAATAAACATGAAAATGTTGTATTTTTATGTAAACACTGAATTTATCGGCCGTGCGACGGTGGTCCAACGATGTTGTCAAATTTTTTATTTATATAAAAATATAATATTTTTATTTAAATATAGTATTTTTTATCCGTTAGTGGTCCAATAAATTCATCAATAAACTTTTGTATTTTTTAAAAAATAATATATTTTTAATAAAATATAGTATTTTCTTGGCCACCGCCGACATTGTCGGAGCAAGTGATGTTCACTAATGTTGTCAATAAATTTTTATATTTACATGGTAGTATATTATTTCCATATAAATGTGTATTTCTTGGCCACTATTGGTCTATTGACATTGTTGGGAAATTTTTCTATTTACATGAAAAGACAATATTTATATGTTAACATGATATTTCCCAAGTCCGACAAGGTTGCTTGTAAATTTTTGTATTTATGTAGAAATATAATATTTACATGTTAATACAATATTTTTGCACTACCAATGACGTTATCGGTGCTAGTGATATTCATCAACATTTTTGGTAAATTTTTGTATTTATATGGAAATACAGTTTTTACATGTTAATTCGGTATTTTTCTGGTCCGACAATGTTGTTGGTTAACTTTTGCATTTACATGAAAATGTAGTATTTACATGTTAATACGATATTTCAAGCTATCAACGACGTCGCGGTGCTAGTGGAAAATGACGACATCGTTGGTAAATTTTTTCATTATTTAGAAATACAGTATTAACACGTAAATATTGTATTTCTTAGCCACCGCTAGTGCTAGCGAGGGAAGAGGGTGAAAGACGAAGAGGAGAAAGAGATATAGGTATTTTTGGGGTTTTTGTTGTGAATTTCACATGAGATAAATCTCAAGTTCTCATTATATGCTATTTATTATACTTTTTTTTAAAAAAATATCTGCTACACATTTTAAAATAGAGGTGTTCATCTAATCTAATTTAACCTATTTTAGAAAATGAACATCCAATCCAATCAAAAGCCAGTTTTTAAAAATTTCATCTAATCCAATTTGGTGGTAGCATATCATCTACTTTGATTGAAGTCGGTTTGGATTGGCTTGGCCCTATCAGTTTTTAAGTTAAGGCTTTTGTATATTTGCTCTCTTTTTTTTTTTTCAAGTTTGACCTATGCATGTTATCTTTTTTAACAAAGTTTAACTACAATTGAAAAAAAAAAAAAGAAAGCAAATATTAACATCCACAAATCCAAATACACATATAACTTCAAAGTTCATTGAACATCCAACACTTCAAAGAAAATAAAGTCATAAACTGCTGAGCATAACAAGTTCAACCTTTAACCAAAATGTTATGCTCAACCTTCAACAAAAATAAAAAAATAAAAAAAGAAAATAAAATCTATAGATCCAATTCTATATGTTTACTCCTTTTTTTTATGGTGATCATCAATAACACACTGTTTCAATCTATAAACACACCAAGTCTAGGAAAAAGAAAAGTTGAAGAAAAGTTAATAAAATGGATATTACATGTATATTATGATGTTTATTTGCTATGTATAAGTATATGAAAAAACAATAGACTTTTAATTTTTGGACCAATAAATACATGTAGGTAATATAAATAGAGGTTGAATTGGATTGGAACATATTTTTTGAAAGTAAAATGAATATTTAATCTAATGCATGTTGGTTTTTAAGAATTGACATCCAATTCAATCCAATCCAATCCAAATGAGGTTGGTTATCTGCCGAATATGGATTAGATTGGATTGGACCGATCGGTTTGATTGGTTGAGTTGATCCAATGAATACCTATATTTTAAAAACATATTACATTTTTTTATTACAAATTCTTAGTCTAAAAATGCTTTTTGGATCTTTCTCCCTTTTGAAAGACGAATAAAATCGGTTCTCAACTAGAAATAATGATAGGTACCATCTTTGCCATAGCTTAGGAAAATAAGAAATTGCCATATATTGCTTGGAGGTCGTTTTCCTCCTTTTTTTCTTTTTTGACTCTTTAAACTATGAAATGCTAGGACCTCATCCTTCCACCTCTACATTGCGTTTCCTTGGAGTCCATTGAACCGTAGCAGAAATTCAATTTCTTTTCGAGAAATCAAAATATCTCACTTGTGATTTAAACACATGGAGAAAAGATAAAAAGAATTGACTTTGAGGATTTCTCCACATGAAAATTATTTTTATTACCATTTGATAATTGCAGATAACTCTATAGTAAGGCGCAAAATTTGTCAACCGTTTGCAGTTCATTTTGGACAAAAGTTCCACCGATGCCTTCATGCAGAATCAAAAAGTTAATAATGTGATCTCTCCATGAGACTATCATTCATTACAAAATTAAAGAGAACCTCAAGCACATCCCTAAGATGACCTGCATTAGGTTGCCTCTTATCCTTAACACATCACCACCTATTCCAAATCAAGAAATTATCAAGCCCCTATACTTCTAATTCTATTTCAAGCCCCAATCGACAATGACTTGTGACAAATGTTTTCAAAATTTCACGAATTATATACAATGTTTCCCATGCCAAAACAGGTGCCTCACATGGGAATTTTCTCTCGACGCCCCAACAATGGCGTTAAGTGAGCGCATATCATTCAAGAGTTCATAGACCAATCATAATTCTTGTACATAATGCTAACCGGGCCTCCGTCGCTCAAAAGATGCGTCAAAAGACCTGCTTTGGTTGCATCCAAGTAATTCACGATCCACTTCAGTATTTCTTTCTCCTGTCCAAAATCAGAGTCGAACCTGCAGGAAATATAAAATTTTACAGAGAATTCCTTGTCACAACTAGATGCTTGCATTAACATACGCAAGTCCACACAAGTTTTCTTCAGCTTCATTAACAATTACGTATTTCATTGTTGAGATGAAAATGAAAAGTTTAGGGCTTGATTGGCTCACCACTTAACGATTCGGGTGAGATGCACGGTCCTCTTATCCAGATCAACATCCATTCCAACATTCTGAAAGAACTCTCTTGCAGCACTTCTTAGTTCAGTTTCAACTCCTTGAGATGAAAAGAACCTTACGGTTGGGCTTGACCTTGTCCCGTCGCATAGTCCAAAATGAATTAATGGATTCACTTTAGAGAGAGAGAGCTGAAATTTTTTAAAATGACCTTTAGAACTTCTGTCCAGTTCAAACCAGAATGCACGCAACAGAAGAATTATATTGTAATTCCTTGCCACGTAATTGATAAATTAATCATGTTCCATCAAGTCTAATTCACACCAAGTTGAGTTTTAAGCAAACATCTAAGCGAAGCATAGAAAGGGTGAAACAGCTATCATATTTTCTACTTCAATTCAAGTTGCAGGGAAGCCATATCTACAGACTAGAAAATTTTCCTCTAAAACTGCTAATACGTATATAATGTTTTTAAGTTGTATGATTTCAACCAGAATTCTCCAAGTTAAACTTATTTTAAGCTTATAATGATGCTTATAAAAGTTAATTCTACCTCTAAACGCTTGTCTCCAGAGCCAAAGGGCTTGACCAAGAAATACGGAGGCCTGTGATTGTTTCTCAGAATCCCATTCTTTATGGTACTGAGGGAATATGGATGTCCTCCGACTAAATATTGGAAGTCAGAGAAGAATCTTCTATCCATAACACCTTCCGGATGCCCTAACCTGATGACCGCATGGATGACCATGGCATTGTACAAGTTCAAGAAGAAGGCTAGCCTCTGATCTGGTGAGAGTTCAACAAGGCTGATCCGATGAAGTTCTTGGGTCAAATTTACATACCTGAATCCAGCACAGTAAGGAATACAACTTAAAAGATAATTCAATTTGACTTAAAAGACAAATATGCATGACAGTCACAGGTGCTGTCATTATATTGTCCTCGGCAATTTGCTTGGAGAAAAAACTGCTGGATAGGCATTTTTGTGCGCAAAAATTTAGATTTTTTTCCTTAAGCAAGGAAAAGGTAAGGCCAGAAGAATAAAGACCAAAGTTTAAGAAAAAGAATAATTCTGAGTGCCTCTTTGAGGTAAGAATCTGATAATGCACACACTCAACTGTTTCAAATTTACTATTGCAGAGATATGTTTAGCAAGGAACAACAAAGAAGAAATGTGAACTTACCTTCGAAATTCCTCGCTGTTGCTTATGCCAATATAATCAACATGGCATCTGTCGTCAGACGCATAGGCCTCAAGTATGGCAGACATGATCTTGGTGAGCTTTTCACCAATTTTGGCAGCAGGCTTTGGCTGACCATCGTTCGTGGATCCTCGGAAGTTAAAGCATTTGGGGATAAATGGTTCATGTTCAAGAAAACGATAGAAATGGTTCCCATCTTCAAAATCATTCTCTCTGCATAAATATGTAAAAGGTTAACATTTATATGGGGAGAAAAAATGGGTACTGATCATCTTGCTTGCACGAAATGCTTTATTACCCAAAGACGTGATGGATGAAGTGCTTTTTGGCAAGCTGCTTTCCAATCTCAACTGCCTGCATGTGTTGTAACATATAACTTGTCAACCTTTAAATGAAGATACCACTTCTCAGGAGGCATAAACACCTTTTGTTATTCATCAATGTTATTTTCTAAGCCAAAGCCTAAAAACACCGTCAATCAAACCACAATGTCCCTACTAGCTTGGACTGTAGGAACCCAAAGCTACTTGACATTTTAGCGTTTCAGTTTGCAAGAATTACATGTAAAGAAAGCACGCATTTCCCAAAGATTGAACAAGTATATGTTTTTCTAAAAGAATAGTTTGATGATAACGCAACGATAATGTTATGACCAACAAACTACGTTTAGTTTCCCTTTTCCTTGCTATCCAATTGTCAAACAACAAACAGAAACACAACCAGATACATAATATGTATTATGTATCGTTTTATGCTATGCAAGGGAACAATTCAACAAATTAAGTAATTAAATAAGCCCCTCAGCTCATATAAAAGTTGTCATAAATCTCCAAGCTTATGAAGTCAACGGCCTCATCATAATAAATTCTTTAATGAAGAGGGAATCGAATTGGCAGGCAATAAACATAAATCTCATGGGGACATCCGAATGGCTAATCCCCTCTCCCTAATCTCCAAACACAGGTTCTAGCCCTGACCAGCAGAAAATATGGGATAAGATTAATTTAAAGTAGTGATTAGCCGAATTGAAACAAGCTAGTCTAATTGCTCGCGGTTTGTAAAATCGAATCTGAAAAAGAAAATACGGGACGTCAGAGGACACGATCATTTGACGAGTCAAAAGCTTAACGTGTCTCCCTGTTAAAGGGACGGGTGTACAAGGAGATCAACGACCAAAACCGCCTTACATGATGTTATTATGGGTCCCACCTCGAAGGGCTTGCTCATTTTTTAAGGAACCGTGTAAACTGATGGGTCGTGCATGCAGAAACGTTAGCTAAAATGGCCCACCAACAAAGTCAGAAAAGAAAATGAAAAAAAAAAAAAACAACAACAGATGCGTGTTTTTCATGTACGGTACTTTACATAAAGAATCATTAGCATCCAGAAAATTCTAAACATAAACTAACCACGTGAGGACTCGCAAACAAATATATAATCACATGGAGACTCACGGTATTTATTTTTTTAATGTGACTCGCGTTACTAATTATGCCATGACTTTTTCCGATAAAACGCAAAATAACAGTAATAAATCGACACAAGTTTCAGATCTTATTTTATTATTATTTTTTAAATGCTATTAAACATAGCAGATATCCTGTGGTGTAAAATTTATGTACTACACATCTACGTGTGTACAAATTGTGTGAGAAGATATGTGGTTGTTTTCTTATTTTTCATTATCAGTCATTCGTTTCCAGTCCTGTCCAAATACCGAATTGAATGACATGGAGCGGTATCCCACGACCGTTATGATAGCAAAAAGAGTGGGCCCCCACCTACTAACAGGCTCTTAAAGATAATTACACTCGTGAATGCAATTATTATCCCAAGAACTCTATCACCATAGCCCCTATTGATCAATAGTAACGCGCAAACTAGCATCATTTTTCTTTAAAAGAATGTAAAACAAATAGATTCAGATGGACAGCATAAATCATGACACACCCGTTATTGTTTATTTATTACTAGATTTCTCCATTGCATGATGAAGACTAAAAGAGGTCCCAGTTGGGTCCAGATAAATACTTCAGCAATTTACACCAATTGATGAAATAATGAAGAATTTTTTTTTTCCTTTTCTATTGAAAAGAACGAGAGTATAATAAAGACTCGTTTACTTTGAGTATTTGAGTAGAATATTTAAATGAAAATTTAAATTTTTGTGAGAAAAAATATTATAGTAAAATAATTCAAACTGTGATTTAAATATTCAACTAAATAGCCCTAAATCTATTAACCAAGTTGAGACTACGTTCCTCTTTGCTACATATTTTTTTCCTTCGAGGTTTGCCAATTAAATGACATATTTTTCACCCACTAACAATAAATAATGGAATTGTTTATGTTCCATTATTTTTCACCTATTATTTGTGTCAAGTGATATGTTCAACTCCGCAAACAATAGTTTGTGGTTGGTCATCATATCCACCGCATGGTCGTCATCATTAATATTTGCCAACTTTACGATTTACTCCACTTAGTTTGTTTCTTTTCCAACAAGTTTTTAAAAAATCGCTTTTAATTAATTAATTAATTAAATTCTATGACTCTCCATACCGTTAGACATTTCCAAACTTCAACTTTTTTAACGGACAGAGATGCCTTCGTATTACTGATGCCTGAGGGGCCCAAAATACGACAAAAATTCAGATGCTATGCACGTCACTATAACAAAATGGTCCGCGAATTCTATGCCACATATTAATAGGTCAACAATATGATCATCAAATTATGTGAAGAAAAACAGCGAGTCCACTCCTTAACATGCACCCGAAGCAGAGAATCTAAGAGAGGCAAAACGGAAAACGAAACGAAATGTACCTTCCGACGGCCGCAGTCCAAGTGTTGAACGATTGCCTCCACCATCTCTCCCCCAGCGAAGCAGTTCTTCACGATCCTCATCTTCATCAGACGGTCCTGAATCGGCAATCTCTGCCTCAAAACCCTAACGATCCCAACAATCTCGTCCGTCGATTCCCCCTCTTCCTGCGGATGATCGTCGTCGTCATCGAATCCGTAGACCGGCGGCGACGGCGCGTCGTCCGGGCACTTGCTCGCCAGCATCTCCCTCACCCTCCGGTCGAAACCCCCGCTGTTCCTCAGCGAATTCAGCGCCACGAGACCTCCAAACAATTTCTCGTTGAAGAAAATCTGAGGCACCGAGGAACTCCCTGTTCTCTCCACCAGCTCCTTCTCCCTCTGAGGATAAACGTCGATGTTGATTTCCACGAATCTCAGCCCCTTCTCTCGTAGAAATAGCCTCACCGCTCTGCAGTCACGGCAATTCGACCTCGAGAAGAAGCTGATCCTACCTTTAATGACCTCTTGCTTCCCCGATTTTTGTTGTTCTTCTTCTTCCTCGTTCTTAAGCTTCACGATCACTCTGAGACTGGGAAGATTAAACTCCGTAACGTCGGCTTTGGTGTTCGCCTTTGGCTTGTCGAGGCTTTCCTTGAACGACGATAATCTCTTGACGATTGCCGCCGAGAAGTTGTTGCTCCGCTCGCGGATGAGCTTCCCGATTGCCGGCATGTCGTACGGCGACTGCGTGTCGTTGTCCGAGACTTCGGCGTTCATCCCCGGTGGTGCCTCCGGCTTCGGGAGCAGCGAATGAGGCTGGAAAATTTGCACTTCACAAATCGTTTTCCGAGCAACGCTTGTGCTATCTCCCATCTCGTTGGACGAAACTTTCTCAAATTCCCCAGATTTTTCGGGCGAATTCGAACCATTTGGCTGCGAAACCGCGGAAAGTAGTCCGTTTCTTTCCCCGGCGGCTTGGGCGATTCCGTTGTCGCACGAGGTTGTCGTGTGCTCTGAAGAATCCATTATCAAGAAACGTGAAAGCGAAAGGAAAAGAGTGAAAGAGAAAACGTAAGGGCAATGTTCTAAGAAGGCAAAAACGTGAGAAAACAAAAGAGAGGTAAAAGAAAGAGGACAAATTAGAGCGAAGAAAGCAAGGGAAGTGAATGGGAACGGGACAGAAGGAAACGATTATATCGGGGAAGGTTTTATGAAGAGGGGGGGTTTAACAGGGGAGAGAAGAGGTCAAGGACGGCACCAGACGTTATATTTTTTTAATTATTTATTTGGCCGAATCGTCACTCGACGGCCTAAATATCCAAATTTACTCTCCTCCGGTAGCCCCACGATCCCGTGTTCTCCGGCGAAGATTTTAATTTCTAACGAGTAGAACACGACCTTTTATTATTATTATTATTATTATTAAGGAGAACACAACTTTTAATCCCCCTATCTTTTTTTTGGGGAAAACCCCTCATATCTTTATTACATTATGTTAAATTATCATGTATTTTTTAGCACAAATTATCATTCATTTTTTTGACAGTTTTGAGTTTTTTCTTCCTTTAAGGGATAAAGTTTTGTTGCTATGATATTTTTTATGGAAACTTCTACATAACAATTGTTTTTTTTTTTTAATTGGTAGGAACTGTTAGATTAGTTTTTTCACGGTTTAATTTATAAATATCTGTCTTAAAAATATAACGCTACTTTAAATCATAGATCCTATACTTCAATAGTTAATGTAACAATTAAGACAACCGTTACTGTTGGTAGGAAAAGAAAAGATTGTTCCTACTCTAGAGATTCTCTTCTTTTTTTTTCATACCTTATTACATTTACATATCAATTACAAAAGGTTCCTCCATGCTTTTGTTTAATATATTTTTTTTACATATTATATGCCCATGTTGTTTAATTTTTATTTTTATTTTTTTGAAAAATGGGGTGAAATAATTTTTTTACCAAAATAAAATGATAGAAATTTAAATAAGTTAGTGAATAGCAATAAATTTAGGGTTTAATGGCTAAACCATGAATCTATCCTGTTATCAAATTTGATAAATCTAATTTTTTTATAAAAAATTTTGGATTTACCCTATGAACAAATTTATTAAATTCGAGATTTACCAGATTAACTCTCATAAAACTCTAACTTATATACATTTTTATTAGTATTTGCTATTTTCTATATGACATTTACTAATTTTCTTAGTTAATAAACTCTTATTTTACCCTTAAAACTCATCCTTTAGAATTAAAAATGTTATTGATTAATAACTTTTATAAAAATTAAATAAATATATCGATACTTTAAAGATTCAAACTAGATTATTAGTTCCATTTTTTATTTTGATTACATCATTTTTCTTAAAACTTTTAACGTCAGCCCTTTAAAAAAAAACCCTTTTAGCATCTATAGTTTTGAGATTATTTTTTAAAAATATAATTCATGCATTTGACTGCTTCTGAACACAAATATATGCATTCCATTTTAATGAAATAAATTGCATATGGGTAATAATTTGGTGAGTTAATACCGCTCTTCACTATGCTTGCTAAGATCTTGAGTTCGAGACCGATGACTAACTGTGGTGGTCATATCAAATATATGTGCAATTAACCTGCAAGTGATCCTAAATATTACGTGTAAGAGTGATTATTTTGGAACATCATAATCTATTTATATATATTTTTTTCCTCATAAAACATGTCCATTATGATTTGTGACAATTAAATTTTTAAACAATAATTTTTGTGCTTAGCCAGAATCCAAGAGATAAGATTATAAAATTAAAATCAATGGGGAGCATGATGGATCTTTGTAAGTTTCCAAATGGCATTTGAAAGAATGTTTTAGTCATTTTCAGTAACTAAAAATGCCCCCACCATGGCCAAGTCGCGGATGGAATTGTGGAAACTTGAGTTGAGTCATTCAATGGCGCTAATCTAGGGGCTAATGTTGTTAATTGCCTGTTGGTGCGCTTGACACGGTACGAGAAAATATAAAAAATCTATTCCGAGTGACATAATACTGAAAAAAGATTAATAAACAAAAGGTTTGGTGCTCATCATTTTTTCTTTTTTTTTTTTTTGGAAATGAGCCCTTCAACTCTTGTATTGAGCTTGTCTGGTTATAGTTCTGTTACCAAGACCAGAAAAAATAACCCTTAGGAGAGTTCAAATTTTCAAGTCACAATTCTCCCTTCAAATGGGAAGAAAAAAAAAAGGAAAAAAAGAGAGAGAAAAGGCAATACAACTTATTTCTTTATTGAGAAGAATTATCTAAGAGCTCAAAAATATGAAAGCGATTGAGAGTATGTTTATAAAAGGGTTAGTTGCGGATGAATTTTAGCTTCACTTTTTTTTTCCTTTTATTTTTTTATCATATATACCAATATGTATATATATATATATAGTTAAAATAATCATAATTATGTTTTCAACGGTTACATTTATGATAACAATATGATTTAAGAACAATTGATGATGCATTGTGTTAAGAACTCAATCTCATTTATTGTCAAAATATTTTTTGGTCAATCATTCATTTTGCTATAACCGTCAAATTAATATTAACGACTAATAATAATAATATTTATTAAAAACGTAATTATTAAAATCACATACATATGTATATATATATATATATTACGAGAACCAAAAGCTTACAAATATAAGAAATCTACATAATAGATATGTACAAATCCATCTAAATTTAGGTAAAAAAAAAAAAGCATTATTTTGGAGTACTTCTCTTTTATTTGAAGTAGAGGCAAATGTATATGATGACGCGGCTAAAGTATTTTTCTTTTTATTTTATCACCTTAAGTGAGGAACATAATTTTTTTGTGATAACATTAACAACCGACTTGTGAACATGTCAAAACCTATTAAGTCAATTTGACATGTATTTTAGACTTATCATGGCCTTGGCCTAATTGTCTGCCTACTACGTAAGGGGGAAGTAATTAATGTTTTCAAATTAAGCAAACCAGATTCCTATGAAGATCAAGTCCATAAAACGTTTTCTACCCGAATAAAAAGTCCATAAAAGGAAAAATATTCAACAAATTAAACAATAATAGGAAAAGTCTTGGAAGGAAACGTTTTAAAGCTTTTTTCCCCTCCTAGAAGTATTTTCATAAATATCATCTTTAAGACATTATTTTATCTGTTTACATATGTTTAAAACTTATTATGTTACAAAAATATTTTGCTTCCTTAACAAACATAACTAGTCAGCTTTGTTGAAAGCCAGTAGCAAAAAATATTTTGGTGGAATAGTTACAAATCCTACAAGATTTTTTTTTACTCACAAAAATAGCTGGTCATTTTCGACTATGGTCATCGACAACCTGGCAATAAAAAATATTCTAGTAGGATTTTTTTTTTTTTCATATCCTACCATAATATTTTTTTCCTTTGTGGTTTGAAGCCGATGTTGAAGAATATTTAAATAGGATATTTTTCATATTTTATCAGGATTTTTTTTTCCATAATATCAAATTGTTTAAATATCTTAGCTACAACATAAATCCAAATACAGTCCGATACAACTACAAACTGAAATCCAAAAAGAGATAAACATCGATTCACAAGAACATCTAGCTCAGAAAATTAATTAAAAAAAATTAACACAAATATGATAAGACGTCATTAGTAAAGAAGGCAATTTGATTTCTCATAAAAAAACAACATCAGCAGCCAAAAGTTTAATAGATAAAAAATTGTTAGAAGAAGAAAAACAAATCAACAAATAATTGTGCACAACCACAATTTCATTGTCACATAATACAATGTCAAATTTATAACAACAAGAAGACGACCGCCACTACCACCACCACCACCAGTACAAAGAAAGTGAAAGTATGTACAACCAACTATCTAAAAACTTTAGTTGAAGAAATGGGTAAATAACTCCTTTCATTAAAATGTTGTCAAACTCGCGTTTTAAGTGCAAAATGATTAAATTAACGACTAAATGTCTAATTTTAGACTGATTTGTATCATGTATGCCTCACATGACTAGTTTTTGTTAAAAATACCAAAATAATCTAAAATATTTATAGAAAAAAAGAAATTGTACTAAAGACATATTTTAGAAACTAATTGTAAACTATAGCTAAAGTTTTTGAAAAAGTAAATTAGATGATATATTCGACTAAATCAACACTTTCAGACAAAAATACCCCAATTTTATACATATATATATATATATATTTTAACATTTCAGCATTTTTTCACTCTCTCTCTGTCACGCCCCAGAGTATAGGAGGTGACATGGCGGATTATTTAAATCAATTAAAAGAAAAATTTAATTAAAAATTAGGAGTTTAGGGGCTAAATTAAGTAATAAAATCGAGAGTTTCAAAACAACATTTTATAAAAGAATTCAAACACATTAAGCAATTGAAATCATTAATCGAATAATAAAACAATAGAGAGCCGCGAGTATGGGTCCCATAGACTCACAACTTGTGCACACACATAGTACGACAATATAATAATACAACTACAGTCCAAGCGCAAAGAAAGTTAAAAACATTACATGCCTTGTTTAATTTATACAAACAATCTAACAAATCCTTCTACTGCTCTTGAATTCGGTCCGTTGAGTCCTCTCCGAACCTAAATAGGGAACCACCTAGAAGGGGGGAAATTTAAAAACAAAGAAAATGTGAGCGAAAGGCTCAGTAGGACTATGTTTTAATAAATCATTTAATTTAAAGAAAAATCTTATTATTCAGGGAATTATATAAATGAAACATTAAATAAAACCGTTCTTATCCAAAACAGTTTACTCGGACAACCAGAAATATCATTTTCTTTTCCTAGGCAAACCATAAGAATATCACCACCGTAGTGGCCCAGCTGGGTTTCGGGACCTGCCCCCAAGGTCGATCGCTACACGATCCGATCTCTGATATGGCATCATACCTATGTGTTTATTTTCATCATCATTCAAAACCCATTTACCGAGTATTGTCATTTACATTCATTATGAAGTTCATTTCAGTTCACGGTATATTAAAATATAACCGATAAATTCATTTTTAAACAACCGTTGAAAACATTTTTATAGAAACCATTTTCAAAGCCAAATCATTTTGAAATTGGGTTACCAAAGACAGGGTAGAAGTCCTACCTTGATACTCGTAATGGTGCCCCACACCATAATCACGGTCCGCTATACGTTAGCACCGCGAAACCACGAACGATCCTAGATACACACCAAGTCGATCAATATCTAGTTCGAGACATTCTATGGTACTAAACCATTCCATGATGTCCTAGTGTGCCATTTATATTTTTAAAATCATTTTATAAGGTTGAAATTTCAATCGGGGTTCAAAATAGTAAAAACGGGTGAAAAATCACAAAATTTTCAATGCTCTGCCGGCCTACCGGACGCCCTGCTTCGGTCGACCGAATTGTGTAGTTCGGCCTGTCGAAAATCAGGTCCGGTCGACCGGACATTTCCTAGGTTCAGCCTGCTGAACGGTGCAGTCCGGCTTGCCGATCCTTTGAATCTGGCCTGCCGAACACGTAGTTTGGCCTGCCGAACACGTAGTTTGGCCTGCCGAGCTGGAAAAACCAAGAAATTCCAGCCACGGGTTTTGGTCCTCCCAAAATCTAAACCTTGATTTTAACATGTTTTTCTCAAATCTCAGGCATGGAAAACAACCATAGATGACAAAAAAACATACTAGAACACTTTTGAACTTATTTAAACAAGATTTTCAAAAATCCAAAAATGGGAAAAACATGGGGAAAATGAAAAATCTTGAATCCAATATGTTTTTCTTCAAACAAAGCATAGATTCTAGGTGTTCTAAGTTCCTTTAACTCAAATCAAGGGTTTTCTAAGCTCAAACAAACTTAGATTTCAAAATGCACAAAATTGAAAATTTTGAAAAAGTTTAGAAATTTCAAAACTAATCTCGAATCGAAGCTTCAATCCACGTTCTTGGTTGCTAAATCTCGTTCCCGAGCTTCCTCCTTGCTAGCCCGAAGCTTGGATTCTAATTTTGATTCAAAAATTTGAGAGAGAAATTGAGAGAGAAGAAAGAAACCGAGAGAGAGTAGGAGAGAAACCACGGGCGAGAGAGAGAAAGAGAGAGATCAGAGAGAGTGAGAGCTCAGAGTGAAGAGAGAAGAAGAGGAGAGAGAATAAATAGAGAGAAACGGTGGGCAGTTTTACTGTGCGAAAACCAAGTGCCACCCACGGTTTTGTAAAACGGAATATTTTTAACATTTTACAAACTGTTGTCTTTTAAAACTCAAAACAACATTTTAAAACAATAGGAAATCATTAGAATTTATTAAATTAACAAAACAACCTAAAATTCAAAATTCAACCAAATAATCAAATTAATGTTGAAACATTAATTATGGCACACTAATTCATCATTTATATTACAAAAACATTAAATAAATTTCGGGGCGTTACAACTCTCCACCCCTAAAAGAAATTTCACCCTCGAAATTCACATCTCATTTCAGAAACAAAACAAATACGGATACAACTCCCGCATACCCGACTCTAGTTCCAAGTGGCTTCATCAACCCCGTGATGCTGCCACACGACCTTTACCAACGATATCTCATGATGACGTAAACTAATTTCTTTTTGGTCGATGATCTGAATCGGCACTTCTTCTTACATCGTATCTTCCCGAACCTGCACATCGTGAAACAAAACTATCTTACCCTGCTCAGGTGGACACTTCATAAGCATCGACACATGAAACACATTGTGAACATGAGAAAGTTCGGGTGAAAGATCAAGCCGATAAGCAACCACACCAATACGTTGAGTGATCTCGAACGGTCCAATATACCTCGGTGCAAGCTTTCCACTCACTCCGAACCGCATAGTTCATTTACGAGGCAATACCTTCAAGAGAATGAAATCTCCTACCGCAAACTCTAAAGGTCTACGTCTTTTATCTGCATAACTCTTATGTCGACTCTGAGCTACCCTCAATCGATCTCGGATCACGGTGACTTTCTCATTGCTATCACGGATCTCATCCGGCCCTAGAATAACCCTGTCTTTCGGCTCTGCCCAACACACCGATGACCGACACGGTCGCCCATACAATGCCTCCAATAGTGCCATACCAATACTCGCCTGATAACTATTGTTGTACGTGAACTCCACCATATGCAAATATTTCTTCCAATTCCCGCCGAAGTCTAACGCACAGGCACCCAACATATCCTCGAGAATCTGAATAAACCGCTCAGACTGCCCGTCAGTCTGAGGATGAAACACTATACTACAGTTCAAATCCGTACCTAAAGCCTCCTGAAAACTCCTCCAGTACTTAGCATTAAACCTGGTGTCCCAATCAGAAGTGATGGATAAGGGAACTCCATGCAACCTTACAATGTTCTGCAGATACAAATCCCTGAGAATCTTCCTTGAACATGTCGACCTGAACGGAATGAAATGCGTCGATTTCGTTAACCTATCGACCACGACCCAAACTACATCATGCCACTACTCCGTCCTTGGCAAACTTGTGAGAAAATCCATCGTCACATGCTCTCATTTCCACCCTAGAATAGGAAGCAACTGAAGCTGACATGCAGGCTTCTGATGCTCAGCTTTCACCTAAAGACACATCGTACACTTGGCCACGTACTCTCGAACATCTTTTTTCCTGCCTCTCCACCAATATTGCCTCTTCAAATCACGATACACCTTTGTGCTCCCCGAATGAATAGCTAACTGAGACCTATGAGCTTCGTCCAAAACGACTTTCGTCACCTCGGCGATAGCTGGAACTGCGAGATGCTCCCGGAAATATAACGATCCATCTGCATGAACTCTCCATTCTTCAAACTGCTCCCCGTTCTGAATCCGTGTCCAAATCCCCTGCAAATGCTGATCCTGCCACTGATTTTGCTTCACCATCTGAACAAGAGCTAGGGTCACCTCCACATGATATACCGAAACTCGATCATAGTCTTCATGATACCGTAGCCCATACTCACTCACTGTTGCATCCCTGCTCCAGTCCTCAAGAGCCAAACTCAATTTCTGTTGGCGCCATCCGATAAGGTGCAATAGAAATCGGTGCTGTCCCCGAAAATAACTCAATACCAAACTCAATTTCCTGATGTAGTGGTAATCTTGGCAACTCATCGAGGAAGACATCCTCGAACTCATCATCCACCAGAATCGCTACACTTCCTCTCAAAGCATAGGCCTTGTACTCTAGATTCGTAAGAAAAGCACAACAACCCAGATTCCTTCGCTCTCCTAGACACGACTTTATGAGAGGCTCACTCATCAACCAATCACTACCACCCTGGTAGGTGATCATCGTTCCCTTATCAAACACTAGGGTCACTTTTCTAAGTTGGCAGTCCACAACTGCATTATATCTGGACAACTAGTCCATCCCTAGAATTATATCATATGAGCTCATGGGGAGTATAATCAAATCACTTTTCAAAACGTCATCCCCAATCTTTAATTTACAAGCTTTACATACACAATTCACACACACCCACCCCCAAGGGAGAAGTTATGACTAGGGGTTCATTAAACTCTTCTATCTCTAATCCCAAGGCATGTACAAAAGAACTCGAAATAAGAGAATGAGAGGCACCTGTATCAAATAAAACACGAGCTAAGGATTGAGAAACTAAGATTGTACCATCGACAACCGCGTTACTAGTCTAAGAATCTGAACCACCCGATGCCATTGCATGAACCTGCACTGGTGCCTTTCCTTTTCCTCTACCAACATTGCTGGGTCCTGGATTATTCTACCGATGCTACTGAGACGGAGATGACTGCACACTAGCTACACTCGATGCTCGATACTGAGGGACGCTATGCTAGAAATGCTGTGGCTGCTGCCCTCGTGCGGGATATGAAAATTGCTGAGGGGAGAACTGAGGATACTACAACTGCAGATACTACTGAGGCTGAGGTAGGGTCTGAGGCTGAGACTGACGACTAGCATCCTCCCCGGTCTGAGATCCAAGACGGGCACTCCTGATCGGGCAATTCCTCTTGATGTGTCCGGGTTGCTGACAGAAATGACAATGGAAGCTATAGGGATTGTTGCGCCCGCTACCAGATGAACTGCTGCTACCACTGTTCGCGCCACCTTGCTTGCTTTTTCCCAGAGTTGGACGACTATTGGTGCTCTTCCTACCGCTCCTCTGCGATCCTCCTAAAGCCTTTGCTCGATCCTCACAATACTACGCATAATCATTCTCATTGATATTGTTGACGACACAAGCTCTCCAAAACTCCTAAGTCGTAGAGCAACCAACTGTCACTGAATATGAGCCTTGAGCCATTCCTGAAACTTAATGCACTTCTCGCGTTTCGATGCCACTGCTGATTGAGCAAACCTGGCCAACTCATTAAATCTTGACTGGTATTCCCGAACTGACAAATCACCCTACTGCAACTTGTAGAACTCAGCTACCTTCTGATCTCTATACCCCTACAGAAAATACCGATCATAGAGCAGTTCCTCAAATCTGTCCCAACTGATGTCACCACCCCGTTGCAAACGCTTAGCTTGTTTCCACCAAGTGTTAGCACTACCCTTGAGCTTATATGCAGCAAACTCCACGCAGTACTCATCAGGCATACCAAGGGTATCCAAATGCTTCACGATCGAGTCTAACTAATATTCTGCCAACTGCGGATCCCCATTACCATCGAAAGTCAGAATAGACGAGCGTCAAAATTCCTTAAAATACGTATGCCGACGACCAACATTAGAATCCTCCGGTCTAGCCCTGGCTGCCATCTGTCGAAAAGCCTCAAACATAGACCTCATCATACCTTCATCATTTTTGAACTCGGTGTCAGCTGTCGAACGACATCTAGTTGCCATCCTCTCACTTCTGAAAACAAAATTTTGGACTGTCAAAGGTATTTCATTGTCATACCTATGTGTGCACAATTCCCAAGGTTCATAATCTTGAGATCTGATACTATTCTGTCACGCCCTGGAGTACGGGAGGTGACGTGGCAGATTATTTAAATCAATTAAAAGAAGAATTTAATTAAAAATCAGGAGTTTAGGGGCTAAATTAAGTAATAAAATGCGAGAGTTTCAAAACAACATTTTATAAAAGAATTCATACACATTAAGCAATTGAAATCATTAATCGAATAATAAAATAATAGAGAGCCGCGAGTATAGGTCCCACAGACCCACAACTTGTGCACACACATAGTACTGACAATATAATAATACAACTACAGTCCAAGCGCAAAGAAAGTTAAAAACATTACATGCCTTGTTTAATTTATACAAACAATCTAATAAATCCTTCTACTGCTCCTGAGTTCGGTCCGTTGAATCCTCTCCAAACCTAAATAGGGAACCACCTAGAAGGGGGGAAAATTTAAAAACAAAGAAAATGTGAGCGAAAGGCTCAGTAGGACTATGTTTTAATAAATTATTTAATTTAAAGGAAAATCTTATTATTTAGGGAATTATATAAATGAAACATTGAATAAATAAATAAATTTAAATAAAACCGTTCTTACCCAAAATAGTTTACTCAGACAACCAGAAATATCATTTTCTTTTCCTAGGCAAACCATAAGAATATCACCACCGTAGTGGCCCAGCTGGGTTTCGAGACCTGCCCCCAAGGTCGATCACTACACGACCCGATCTCTGATATGACATCATGCCTATGTATTTATTTTCATCATCATTCAAAACCCATTTACCGAGTATTGTCATTTACATTCATTATGAAGTTCATTTCAGTTCACGGTATATTAAAATATAACCGATAAATTCATTTTCAAACAACTGTTGAAAATATTTTTATAGAAACCCTTTTCAAAGCCAAATCATTTTGAAATTGGGTTACCAAAGATAGGGTAGAAGTCCTACCTTGATACTCATGTCGGTGCCCCACATCGTAATCTCGGTCCGCTATACGTTAGCTCTGCAAAACCATGAATGATCCTAGATACACACTAAGTCGATCAATATCTAGTTCGAGACATTCTATATTACTAAACCATTCCATGATGTCCTAGTGTGCCATTTGTATCTTTAAAATCATTTTACAAGATTGGAATTTCAATCGGGTTTCAAAATAGTAAAAACGGGTGAAAAATCACAAAATTTTTCATGCTCTACCGGCCTGTCGGACGCCCTGCTTCGGCCGGCCGAACTGTGCAGTTTGACCTGTCGAAAATCAGATCCGGTCGGCCGGACAATTCCCAGGTTTGGCCTACCGAACGGTGCAGTCCAGCCTGCCGATCCTTTGAATCCGGCCTACCAAACACGTAGTTTGGCCTATCGAACTAAAAAAACCCAGAAATTTCAGCCACAGGTTTTGGTCCTCCCAAAATCTAAATCTTGATTTTAACCTGTTTTTCTCAAATCTCAGGCATGAAAAACAACCATAGATGATAGAAAAATATAATAGAACATTTTTGAACTCATTTAAACAAGATTTGAACACTAGATTTTCAAAAATCCAAAAATGGGAAAAAAATGAGAAAAATGAAAAATCTTGATTCCAATCCGTTTTTCTTCAAACAAAGCATAGATTCTAGGTGTTCTAAGTTCCTTTAACTCAAATCAAGGGTTTTCTAAGCTCAAACAAACTTAGATTTCAAAAATGCACAAAATTAAAAATTTTGAAAAAGTTTAGAAATATCAAAACTAACCTCGAATTGAAGCTTCAATCCACGTTCTTGGTTGCTAAATCTCATTTCCGAGCTTCCTCCTTGCTACCCCGAAGCTTGGATTCTAATTTTGATTCAAAAATTTGAGAGAGAAATTGAGAGAGAAGAGAGAAACCAAGAGAGAGTGGGAGAGAGACCACGGGCGAGAGAGAGAAAGAGAGAGATCAGAGAGAGTGAGAGCTGAGAGTGAAGAGAGAGGAAGAGGAGAGAGAATAAATAGAGAAAAATTGTGGGCGATTTTACTGTGCGAAAACCAAGTGCCACCTACGGTTTTGTAAAACGAAACATTTTTAACATTTTACAAACTGTTGTGTTTTAAAACTCAAAACAACATTTTAAAACGATAGGAAATCATTAGAATTTATTAAATTAACAAAACAACCTAAAATTCAAAAGTCAACCAAATAATCAAATTAATGTTGAAACATTAATTATGGCACACTAATTCATTATTTATATTATAATAACATTAAATAAATTTCAGGGCATTACACTCTCCCCCTCCAATTGAAGGAGCCAGCGCCGCATCTTCTTCAGGTCAGCCATCGTAAGTGTCAGTGAAGGAAGATCGTGATATGAAAGGTGCAACAAAGCAACATCTTTGATTACTCTCAACAAACCGTTTTCTGTGGCACGGGGGAGATCTCTTCGGCGCCTCCTCACAACCACCACGGGCACTGATCTTCTCTGCACAGCCAACGAATTGCAGTTTCATCGCGAGCTTTGTATCCCAAAAGCTGACGCAGATTGTCCTCCCTTGACAAGTTGTCTTCTCCAACGTGGGGGAGATTTCTCCGGTTTCACAATCAAAACTTAATTAAAGTAAAGAAATAAAAAAATCAAATAGAAGGAATAAGTAAACTATATCTCAATCCTTTAAATCTACAAGTAATTCTTCAAATACTATGGCTAACAAGGTATAAAAAAGACAAAATTAAGAAGGACATTTCGAATTTGACACATGAATGAAGTTCATAAAACTTGAGAATTTGAAACCCTACCTTAATCCTTTAAGAATCTTCTTGAATCTTTACTTCTAACTTGAAAACAACTCCATATTCAAACTCTATATGGAATTTACGTGAAAGCCTCATGCAGAACCTTGAATTGCACAATTCCAGCTTTCAAGTCTGGAAAGAAAGATCATTCATTTTTTAAGTTTTGAGAAACCACCCACCAATTCTGTTTAAAAGCCAGACCTCCCCACAATAACATATCAGAAAAAATCCCCCCTTTCACGTTCTCTCTCACACTCTCTCTCTCTGTCTGCTTTAAAGAAACCCTGATAAAGTCAACCCTATTGCAAGCCAGAAGAGAAAAAAATCATCAATTCAAAGCACAATAAAGAAGTAATGTAAGGTTAGAAACCTTCAAACCTATTTAATTTTGTCTACTCCATGAAAAGCAAATTAGAATATGATTTACTTATTCGAATTCGGTTTTGAAAGACCTGTTATGACATTTTGTTGTTATGCTTTGTTCTTAAAGGTTCTATATTAAATATGAGTTTGCATGTATAGAATCTGAGTTTGGATTAAGTTTTTGGTGTCTGAGCATGATGAGAAAATGTTAAACATATATCACTGTTACGATTTACAAACAAGATTTAACCTTTAAATGCATGTAATTCAAGTCGAAACCTGTTTGGGTTCTATTTTGCTTATTTGTTTGATTCATATGATGTTTATCAATCATTATTTCATGTTGTTTAGAATGCCTAGAAGCTAATTTGGGTCAATTTTTATTCGAAATGAATTCAGAACTCGCAAAACAAAGCCAAAACTGGTTGCTGATTTCATGCGCCCCAGTTGACCATACCGTGCGTATCTTGATTGATCAGCCCCTCCCAAAGAATGCTGATTTAGCAATCCAAGCCTCACAAACAAGCACTTTTACACCGATTTTATTTTTTCTTGTTTTCGTGATCTAAAATGCTTGGAAATATGCTGCTGAGTGTTTTTAAATATTGTGAACCAAAAGTTATGCATTTTCTAGTGTTTAAAACTAAATATTAATTAAGGCACAAGAATTGTAACGCCCTGGGTGGGGGTTAACAGTTTTTAATAAATAAAATAAAGATCAAAAAATAAAAATAAAACTTCAAAACAAATATGCTGGGACTTAAATGAAAACTCTCAAAACAAAATAAAAATATAAACAACAATTAAACCACAGTTTAATATAGCGCCTTTAAATTTAATAATGTAAAACTATCATCATTTTTCATTTCAACCCTCAATAATCTTAATACAGTCACAGAAAGTAACAAACAATGCTTACATTTCCATGAAGTACATTCTCAACAAATGATGCAATTCCATCGTAATACAGTTATATAGCTTCCTCAACTACGTATCTTGTCACCACCTCATACATTGTGAGTTCTAAAAAGATGAAAATATGAGGGCATGAGCGACAGCATGCTTAGTAGGGAAAACTATTACCCACCTTTAGGTTTTTACCATATTGAAACCTGTATTATCATGTTCAATTTCGGTGGACACATTATGATCATTCTTACTAAGTTTCATACATATATATACATACTTATTCAGGATTCAATTATGCTTATCTATATCCACCGTGCAATCACTCAACTCAACGAAACCCAAGTGGGTGCGCTTGATCACCCTACAATCATTACAAGGGTGTTCCAGTGAGGGGACATCAAGCCCCAAGTCCTCACCAAGTCGATTCTTGTACAGTGCGTTCTGGGACTTTCGACCCAAGAGAGTGTCATCACCTTCCCCTTATTTTACCTTTTAGGTTATTCGTGCCCAAAAACGTAACCGTCGCTCTCTTCACGTCTTACTATTCCTCTATAATCATTCATTATTTATAAAGTCAGTTTTTCCTAACCATGCTTCTTAATTTACAACAACACATGTCAAATCAATATATTCCTCGCTGCATAATACAAGATGAGTATATGTCATAGTTTTATATGTGATATTCATATAATAGCAGTTCAACACACACACACACACATATACATATATATCTTGCAGTAAAATAACCAATTTTAATTCCATAAAAACTCACAAAAGATGAGTAATAAAATCCCTACCTCTTGACGAATACCATGTTGATAACTTTCAGCTCACAATACCAAGCTCACGACGTAAGCTCCAAGTACTTTATCATCCTACGACGTATAAAATAACCATACTTTAACTAAATTCCTAATCCATAATCATATAGATTTACCATTTACTCTTATTAGTGTGCCATAATCATTTATATGAAATCCTTGGAACATTTGTAACACAAGACGATAAAAAAAACAAGTGAGTTTGAACTGTCCGATCAGCCTACCGATCACTGTTTTCGGCCTTTCGAACAAAACTGGTATTTTTGACCTTCTGTCGGCCTACCGGTCTCAAAGTTTGACCTGTCAGTATTGTTCGGCCATCGGCCTGTCAAACTCAACATTTCAGTCTACCGATGTTCGGCCTACCCATTTTTCTCAGTGCAGTTGACCGGACTATACTATACGCAGTTGACTGCATCCCATCAGAACTGAGCTTTACCCAGTTCGTCCCAAAATGGACAAATTAGTTTCAAAACACTTTTTTGACTCCAAATCAATTTTTAATGCGTAAACTCATTTAAAACATTTTGAAAATATGTTAAGATATGTATAAACAAACTTCTTTGATTTTTCATACTCAAATCATGATTTTCATACTAAAATTCAACTTAGAACTAAGATTAAAAGTTTTAAAAATCTAACCTCAAAGCGCAGCTCAAATCTAAGGTGTGATCTTGAAAATGTTTAGGTTTTCTTGATCTTTGAGCTTGTGAAGAATCATTTGTAGAGATTCTTATGAAAAGGTAGCTTAAGGTTCCCTTTAGTTTTCTCTAGGTTGTTTCTTCGCGAAAGAAAAGAAAGAAAAGAGAAGAGAAAACAAAGAAAGAAACGTGGAAGAAGAAAGGGAGAAAAGCAGGGAAGAAATGAATGGTTATAATGATTGGGGAACATAATAGGTGAGGGCAAGTAAGAATTGATTGATGCTTGTCTCCTCCAGAGACTTTTGAGTATATAATGCCAAATGACAGTTTTGTAATTAATTAGAAGTTCCAAGGGCATTTCGGTAAATATACTAAATAGATATAGAAATTTAAAAATAAGTGAAAATAAATATTGTGAAATAGTTTTTTTAAATGAAACAATTTTAATTAGCACACTAATAATTGATTTAATTACAATAATACCCGTTAGGAAAATAACGAGTGTCACAAGAATCAATAAATTAGATACCAATTAGGTGGTTAGTTTAAAATATGAGTTAATTTGTTAACGTTTGGACAAACTTTTAAGGTTAGTCGTTGTCCTTAAGGAGTAAATGTATTAGATACAGAACGGAGTTGTGAGGAGTGTTCCATAGCTTGAAACGCTAAGGTAGGATATTTATGTCCTTTCTTTTTTAGACATGATTTTTAGTTATTTGGCCTTGAAATACATTCTTAAAATGTTTTAAGAAATGATTGATTATTTATTTTCAAATGTTTTGAAAATATGATTTTAAAGATATTTTATAAATAAAGGTTCAATATCTCAAAATGAGATTTGCGGGTGAGAAAGTATTTAAAAATAGTTGTCAAATGCTATCCGGCGTGAGATGCTCCAGACAATTAAGTTTTTAATTCATAGAGCCTTTAGAGTTTAAGTCGTGCGGAGAGCAACTTGGGGGTCAGGCCCAAAAAACCCTTACTTGCAATGAGTAAGTATTTATGCCATGATTTCGTTAAATCATATGATGCAGTTAAGAAAGCTTTTGCTTAAAATTTTGTTTATTTCTTGTATTTTATTTAGTCATGTTTACTATAGTTTTTGTTGTTGTTGTTTTGATATTATCATTAAAATTATAACCCTGCTAAGCCTTTTGTTCAGAGTTTTTATACGTTTTTGTTTTATTTTAAATCTCCTAGGAGGATCTTAGTATGTTGTGGCGTAGCGCGTCGATCAATGTAGCTTGTGGAGTTTGTGAGTTAAGTTATGATCTGTTTGCAGTTTAGTTGTGTTTTCTATTAAGGCATGTAATAATTATTTATTTTTATGCATGTTATTTTCCGTTAGACTATGGTTTGGATGTCTACTTTAGCTTTTTTGTATTTTAATTATATATGCACGTACTGTGCGGTTTGGTGAGACCCAATCGATACCTTTGCGATATTTAAATTTGCAGTTATTTCAATGTTTTAAAATATGGTCTCTATTATATCTTGCACATTTAGTAAATTCGGTAAACAGATCTTCATATAATAAACTTAGATAATTTTGTTAAACGGTGATAATTTTATTATTTTTTTAATTTTTCTCGTCTTTTTTTTAAATCAAATTGCCATAATCAGTGTTTTAAAACTAATTTAGATTAATGATTTAAAGTAAGCTGCCATGTCATTAACCCCGGGTTCGAGGCATGATAATTCCAAAGAAATCCAGTTCCCTCTAATAATATGTATATTATTTTTTTCACATATTTGCGTAACAGATCCTTCAACTTTGTAATCTTTGACACTTAGATAACACTCTATGGGTTGTCCTTGGGAAAGCCTAAATAACAGCAATAAAAGTAGATAAACCCAGACTACATCTACTCCTTTCTCGCTCTACCTGGCATCTATGGAAATTTACGACCTTATCTGGGGATTATGACTTTGATTTCTATTTTCAGCTTATGGATAAAAGGATTAAATTTTTGAGTTTCAAAGGCTTTCAAGGGCTTCACAACTCTTCTTTCCTTAGGGTTTTCTCTAGAATATTTAGAGGAGGTTGGGAAGATTGTATACATAAAAGTTTTTTTTTTTTTTTTAATTTCACACCTTGATACAAACGGAAGAGAAGTTCCAAATATATAGAACTCCAGCTACAAACTTTCAAGTGTAAGCCCTTACATCACAACACACCGAATATTACTTTATACAAAGGTGGATAAGGTCTGCACCTTTACAGCTCAAAAGATTCGCACACAAAAGGAAAACACACTTTCTTTTGGATTTTGTGGGAGGACATCTTTAATCTGTGTCGTGGCCATTACAATCATCTATCCAGCTTTTTTCTCGTGCCATTTCTCTGAATGCTTCATCGATTTCATCATCATCCCTTGGTGGGCACGCGTCATAGCATGACCAAAGGATCTTTTGGCAAGGTGGTCCAGTGCTGGGCACATTTCTAAAGAGATAAGGTTCTTCAATCAGGTATAGGTCCTGGGAATCTTGGAAAGCTGGATCTTTATAATAGAGTACTCCCTCAGTGCTTGTCTGGGTGTAAAGCTTAGGGCTAAGGTTTTAACTAGTTATGACATCACTATTTTTGGACGGGTCTTGGGAGTATTCTTTCAGAGCCTTTTCAATCTTCTAGCTGTATTTATGTGGAAACTGTTCCTATGGGGCATCTGAGTCAAGAGATGGCCATATCTACTCTGGAATAGTCTGATTTTTGATGAAGAGAGTTTTCTAAATTTCTCTCTGTAGGGTTCCTATGCCTTCAATAGGTTCTTTGATGGATCCATATATCTCAATTGTAGAGTTTGTGATAATGGAGCCATTTTCCTATAATTTACAAGATAGACTTAAGAACAGAATGGTATAACAATTTAATGGAATTACGGTCTCTTTAGGTCTTCTTGGATACAGGAAAGCTTGTCGAGAACCTATGATCCTTTCCCATTCTTTGGTAAGAAGTTCATCCCATTTCTCAAGAGGGGCAAACCATGAGAGCACTTGCATCTGTGTTTCATAGGCATCCTTAAATTCATCTTAGTCTTGATAGGCTCTGATGTATGTCCTTATGGCAATTGTCTGAACTTCAACAGCTATGGTGAAAGTGCTGGTAAGAGAACTAGAATAGATGCGTTAGTGGTCTTGGCATAAACAAAGTGTCCTTGAGAAGAAGGACTGTCGAGAATGGATACTAAGGTTGAAGTCCAAAATCTTTGTAAATGGACGGGCCAACTTTTTTAATCATATGATTTTGCATGAAGATTGCTCTTTTAGTGGCCTTTTCTTTCTTGTTTTTCCCTTGGATGATTATGTGAGCATCAATGGAAAATAAGGTTGTTGGGAGAGGGGCAGAAAAGGAGGCCATCATGAAGATGTAAGGAATTAGGATGGTTCTATTGGTGGCTCTGGCAATGGTTTTTATAGTGGGTCTTGATAGATAATCAGGAATAACATTTTCTTTTCCCTTAATATGTTTAATATCAAAGAGTATTGATCAAACCATACAGCAAGTCTGATTAACTGGGAATTAAGAGTCTTATTTTGTTTGAGCTTAATCATTCCTGCTGCGACCGCTAAATATGTCTCAATTAGAAAGTGGTGTCCAATGAGGTGGAATTCAAATTTGATTACCCTTTGCTTGATTGCTAACAGCTCCTTGAGAGTGGAGTGATAGTGCTTCTAGGAATCTTTAAAGCATCCACTTTTGTAGCCACAATTTTTTCTTCTTTTATCCTTATCTTCTTTGAGAAGGATAGCTCCCCAAAAATCATTGCTTGCATCAGTCTGGAGGATCCTCTTTCCATCAGAAGGAATTTGCAGTGGGGGCAGATCTTGCATGACCTCTTTTAAAACCTTTATTGCTTTAGTATGAACATGTGTCCATGGAGGAGGTTGTTTTTTCAAAAGTTATGTGAGGGGATTGATGAATTTGGAAATCTTAGGGACGAAGTCTCTAAGATAATTTACTATCCCGAGAAACTATTGGACCTGGACCTTGGTGAGATTCTCATCAGGAAGCTTTAGGAGTTCTTGAGCAATATAAGGCTGGGCCTGATATTGTCCATTTAACAAAGTCATGCCCAAGAAGTCTTTCTTGGTTGGGCCTATTACCATTTTCTTTTCTAAGAGCATGATACCATGGGCTTTTGTGATTTAGGCAAATTGGGTCAACAGGTCTATATGAGACTGGACGTCAGGGGAGAACAAGAGAATATCATCGATATAAACTAGGGCATTTTGGAGTATTGGGCCATTGCCTTTTGAAAGAGAGATGGGGCGGTTTTGAGCCCAAATGGCATAACAAGCCATTGGAAATGGTGGTTGGGAATAGATGTCACAACCCGCTTTTTTTTTCCAGGCTGTGAAAGACTCTTTTATATATATATATATATATATACTTACGTATAGGTGTAAAACTCAGGATTTTTTTTTTAAGGACAAGTCATTCATGTGAAGTTTAGCAACTCATCATGTGTAAACAGATACATATATGTACATAACACACTTTCTTTTCCAAT
Source organism: Artocarpus heterophyllus (assembly GCA_025403435.1). NCBI lineage: Eukaryota > Viridiplantae > Streptophyta > Magnoliopsida > Rosales > Moraceae > Artocarpus > Artocarpus heterophyllus. The sequence goes on from CM046339.1 coordinate 12,841,762, forward strand.
ACTGTTGCTAAATATTCTCAAGAGAGGTTTTGACATACTTAAATATGTTCAGCTCTTACATAGCACATTCAAAGAGAACAAGTTTAAAATATACAGTAGCAGAAACATAACTATGGCGGCATCCATACCAATTTCTGCTCATTACTCATCACCCTCTGCCAGCTCATCAGTGACTTAGTTCTGACCTTCTAGTAAGAATACCTACAGCATGAAATACTTAATGAGCTTACGCCCAGTAAATCCCATATAACCCACATGCTCATTCAATAAAATGCATGAACCATTTATGCTTTCTTATAAACCTTCTTTATCATTTTCATTTCTTATCTTTAACTAGGGCCCAAGTATTCGTACCATTGCGCACTTAGGTCTACGTAACACCGTGACCATACTATATCCTTGAACTCCTCTTGAATCAGGAGTCGGTACGACACCTTTCTTAATTTCTGGTGACATAATTACCAGCCCAATTATTATGGTTAACATACCATGCATGAAGTGACAAATGCATGTTATACACCATACATAAATACTCTTGTACAAAATAGTATACACTGGTACATACTTTTATACTTACAGGTATACGTTAACATACACACCAGTATACCATATAATATACACACAGGTATATGCATATGCACAGGTATACACCGACGTACTTATAGATACTCATATCATAGCATACATATAGGTATACACCTTGTTATACACACAGGTATACATATACATATGTCACACTTTATACTTACGATTCCATACTATAGGTGGGATGGGTACTTACTTGATTCGAACGTCAAGTAATTCAACCTCAATTTTGCTCCGTCCTAAACTTCTAGGATCCTGTTGGCCAATTTCAAAGCCATTAGCCAATATTCACTATGTTTCAACACACAGTGATCGTTAATTAATGGACTGAATTGCATAAATATATACAACTCTGGAAACCACTAGTTTTTCTTATTTCTATCTAACTCTACCCTACCATTTCTAACAAAGGGCAAAAATCTTTCTAATCAATACTTTTTCGCTTGTTGAAACATTTGATACGGTTCGGGTTATACAAGCAAAAATGACGATTTTGCCCTCTATGAGCCTACTAACCTATCCGAGCTCGATTTCGTTATTTTAACAAAAATAGTCACGTATTAATTTTAAAATAATACCCTAATGGCTCAAATCTCCTTATTTCATATCTACACCCCATTTTCGTAAAACATTGCAGTTTAGTCTATAAATTGAAAATTTTTGACAATTTTGCCCCCGGGCCTAAAATTTATCTCTTTAAACCAAAATTTCCCATTTTTCATAAGAACCATTTTTACTCAAAGTACCATATCTTAAATCATTTTGAAAAATGACATTTTTGCCATTTAACATTTTTCCACTTTTAAGAAATTCTTGAAAAATTAAAATCTCACAATTGGTTGAGATTTTTGACGGACCGTCCACCATGCCTAACAGTTTCATCGAGATCTACAACTTTTATGTTTTAACTTTTCCTAAATTCTCACTGTTTAGGGGTGTTTTTGGCATTTTTCAAATCTACCGAGGGAAAGCTTTTTCTTTCAATTTAGTCCTTGAGGTATTTTTGTAAAAATCCATTTTAAAACTACCTTTCAGCCACTGCATAGATAGATTCACCTCTTGTCCAAAACTTTTCTATACCAAAACATAATTTTTGCAAAACTTAACCTTAAAATTACAAAAAATAACATATATTGCATAACTACCATTTTGCATCAACAACTCATAATTTTGCCTACACCATCATACTATAAGTCACATACTCATGGAATAAAATCAAAACTTTGCCTAAAAACATCACATGCTTTAGAAATAATAAAGATCAAAACAAAAATTACATAAATTCAAGTTTAAGGGTTTAAAACTTACCCAAATAGGAATTTTGTGCTTCAAGCCTTCCAAAGACTCCCTTGAAGCTCTTTCCTAAGCATTATTCATGCAAAAAATCACCTTGAATCAAATCCCTCCTTAACCCATGCAAACCCTAAGAAAACTTGAAAAAAAATTAGGTTTTACCTTAAATTTGAAGAAATCCTTTGACCTATACTTCTTGAATTAGGTTAGGGTCAATTTTTGCAAGGGTTTTGAGGTTGGAAAATATTTTTTTGAAGGCTCTCCAATGGCTGCCGAATGTTGAGGGAAGAAAATAAGAATAAGTTTGGCTTATTTCAAAATTAATACAAGTTTATCACAACTATGGTGACTCACCAACAATTAATGGGCTTGCTAGATGGCAAATTGTGATTGGGCCACTCTTTGTGATGTGGTGGCCCAATAGGATTTTGTTGGGTGTCCACTTAGTGGCCCAAAAAATTTTACACTGTATAATTTTTCACCACTCAGTATTTTTTCTACACTGCAGTGATCAAATTAGTGCAAACTTGTAACCTTAGACTGTGTAAACTATTTTACTGGCCTTTAGTCTACTTTTGAAGGCCAAATGTAACATTTTTCATATCTGTGTTTTCACTTAGCAGTATACTTTTACTGCGTCGGCCTCCTTTTACACTAGGTTGGGTTTCAGTGGACTCTATGTCTTACTCGTATTCTAAGTACTCATTCATTTGTATCACAATTTTACAATTAATTGTGATACAAAATTCACTTTATGGATATTATTTACAAATTTTTGAGTAATTTAACTCATAAAATCTGTATTAAAAAATATCCATCATGATATCACATCACAGTGTAATACTCAATTAATACTGCTTATTTTCATATTATCACAATTTTACAAAAGTTATAATTTTAAGGGTAAATTCATTAATTAAACTCAATTAAATATTAGGTTTTATTAATAAACTTTTTTTTTCTAGTCATTACAATAGAAAAGGTTGTTTTAGGCCGATCTTTTGGTTTTATCCCAAGTTGCCAAAATCCCGCTTTAAGATCAAATTTAGAAAATATTTTCGCCTTTGTGAGGTTTGCAAACAGAGAATTTTTGTTAGGTAAAGGGAATTTATCATCTGCTAAAAAATGGTTTTAAGGCTTATAATTGATTACTAACCTTTGTTTTCCCTAAATTTGTTTTGACCTTTTATTTACATAAAAGGCATGGCATGCCCACGGTGAGTTTGTTAGCTCAATTAATCCCTAAGCCTGTAGCTCTCGACATTCTTGGGAGGCCATCTGCTGATACTCTAGGTTCATTCCTAGATGACTGGCCTTTGTGGGATTTGTTGGAAACAAAGTGCGCAGCGGAATTTTTAGAAAATTTCATCAGAGTATTTTCCAAAATACAAGTATGACATGTTATATGTATAAATTAAACAGATCTTACTAACCTCAGTATGCCGAAGAACCTCCGCGACCTGTGTAGAGAAGTAACGTTCCAGAAGAGCCTCAACCAACTGGTCTTCTTTGCTATTCTCTATCCACAACCGGAGTGAGTGTGGGCTCACACGTACAGCTCTTCCACCGGTGACTCTCCTTCCAACCAATAGAGAGAACCCAAAGCTAGTGTTCGTGATTTGTGAACAAAAGCTCTCAGGGAGTTTTTCAGATGCTCACTAGAAGAGTATCACTCTTAATCTCTCAAATTGATCTGAGTAAATCATTAGACTCACTCCCTTTTTATACCTATTGGTCCTTGGGGTCAGTCCATATCAGATTAGGTCTCAAAAATCGAAACAGAATCAAGTTCGGATCAATATCTGATAAGATACGCGTGAAAAACGCGTAATCTTAGCTGTCGCGGTCGGCATGCCGAACTGTGAGATAGGCAGGCCGAACTGGCCAGTTCGGCAGGCCGAACTTTCTGATCGGCAGGCCGAACTGCCGAGAAAAAATCTCCGCGAATCTTTTATTTTCCACCCGAGATTCTAAAGGATAAAGTCTCAGTTTTGATTCAAATAGCCCAATAGAAAAGATATCTGATCAAAACAAACTCTATCAAGATAATCTCTAAGAAAATAAATCAATTCAAATAATTCTACAAGTTTATCTTGTTCTAATTGTCCAAAATTAAAACAACCGATAAACAGACAAGAACTATCCGAACGCCATAATTCAACAAGTTCATCTTGAACTAATTTCTTACAAAATTAATTCAACCGATAAACAGACATGAATTATTTGATTCTTATAAATTTTAAACCAATCTGATAAATCCGACATAAGTCACCAATTATTGGAAAAGCACGCCGTGTCGTTACAGGACTTTGTGAGCTAGCAAAGGGGACCAAAATGGACCTATAAAGTTCAAGCTCATGATAATTATGAAACCCAATATCCCAGATATACATTTCACAATTATCAACTCCAACGCTACTCCACTAAAAGCTTGGAGCTGCACTCTCGAACTTTATAGAATTACGAAGCTCGTGTAGCTAAGTCTCCATGACATATCATAGTGTATCGCATCCCCATATGATCATCCATAATCGGCTTAAGGACAAGTTCTGTCTTACCTTCCCGATTATTTTTATCTTACGTTCCATTGTCTCACCATTAGAAAACTTACCATCCAAAGATAGTATACCATTCGGTTACACCTATGTATCCAAATGGTTGAGCGCTCCAGTTTTCCAATTACAGGACAACGCATATAAGAGGATATCATTACTCCTAAAGAGGAGCTATGGATTCCATATCTATGAATAACAAGTCTACGCTATCAAGAGTCATGCCTCCAACGTACCGGCATGCATGCCACTATAGAGATGTGGGAGTCACCCATTGGTACATCAAAAGACACAAGTCGAGACAACGGGCCCATTATTCATCTCAGGATTAAGATACAATACAAACGACTGTCTAAAGTGAATCGATTTGCCAAGACAGAATTATTAATCCAAATCAATTCACTTTATGTCCCGATCCAACACATCGTCACCTATGACAACGCGCCAATGTTTCTATTCACGGAGTCCAACTCCGATGGCCAAGACAAACCATCTCCCAAAAGGGATATAGACAACATAACAATCTTTACATGAATAAAGCGCCCAACTTTATTCCCTCGATTGCGGATCATATATTTTAGACCATCACCTTAAGAGTCGTGTCTACCGCATAATCATCCCATCATATGCCCAACTCTTAAGGTTTAGACTGACAGTCTCAGACTACTGTTTGCTTATCATACATTCAACGAATATGAACGTAAAGAGGACAATATTTGGTATATATAAATGAATAAATTCTTTATTGATAAAAATGTCTCCAAAAACGTATTACATTTTTACTCCTTAGAGCATACATGTCTAACAATCTCCCACTTGCACTAAGTGAGTAAATACTGCAAATTTCGCATCCCCATAGCTTCCACATGCCTTTCGAAGACTCTCCCAGAAAGTGTCTTCGTAAATGGATCAGCTAAATTGTCCTCTGACGCGATCTTGCATACCGTGACATGCCCGCTCTCAACGAAGTCCTTTATCACATGATACTTCCGATCAATATGCTTACTCTTCTTGTGAAATCTTGGTTCCTTAGCATTAGCTACCGCCGCACTGTTATCACAGTACAGTGATACCGCTTTATCCATACCAGGAACTACCTCAAGATCCCCAAGGAACTTGCGGAGCCACACTGCTTCTTTCGAAGCATCACTAGCCGCCACATACTCGGCCTCCATCGTTGAATCCGAAGTGCAATCTTGCTTCGCACTTCTCCAACTGATGGCACCGCCACCCAGAGTAAACACAAACCCTGAAGTCGATTTCCTAGAATCCAGGCAGGATTGAAAATCCGAATCAGTGTATCCTAGAGGAGTTAAATCCTCACCCGAATACACAAGCATATACCCTCGAGTCCTTCTCAGGTACTTGAAAATATGCTTTACCGCAACCCAATGGTTCGGTCCTGGATCCGCCTGAAATCGACTCACAATCCCGACTGCATAGCTAATATCCGGTCGAGTGCAAAGCATGGCATACATGAGACTACCCACTGCCGAAGCATAAGGCACCTTCTTCATGTATTCTCTTTCTTCATAAGACTTTGGAGAGTCTTTCTTAGAAAGAGTAATTCCAGACCTAGATGGTTGCCCACCTTTCTTGGAATCCTGCATTGCAAACCTCCTGAGAATTTTATCTATGTAGCCGGCCTGTGACAAAGCTATCATTTTGTTCTTCCTATCCCGCAAGATCTGGATACCGAGAACAAAATTAGCCTCACCCAAGTCCTTCATGTCAAACTGCTTGGTCAACCATAATTTGACCGATGACAACGCCCCAACGTCATTGCCAATTAGCAGAATGTCATCTACATAGAGTAGTAGAAAAACCACCTTCCCATTCTTAATGTGTTTGTAAACACATGGTTCATCCACATTTTGTGAGAACCCATAAGTCTTGATCACTTGATCAAATCTTATGTTCCAAGAACGAGAAGCCTGCTTAAGTCCATAAATAGACTTTAGCAACTTACAAACCTTACCCTCTTGACCCGCGACCTTGAACCCGTCTGGTTGTTCCATATAAATGGACTCATCAAGATAGCCATTTAGAAAAGCCGTCTTGACATCCATCTGCCAAATCTCGTAGTCGAGAGCGGCAGCTATGGACAAGAGAATCCGGATGGACTTAAGCATGGCTACAGGCGAAAAGGTTTCCTCATAATCGATTCCTTCCTTTTGCGTATAACCCTTAGCTACCAGTCTAGCCTTAAAGGTTTCGACCTTTCCATCCACTCCTCTTTTCCTCTTGTAGATCCACTTACACCCTATGGGTTTTACCCCTTCGGGAAGATCCACAAGCTCCCAGACCCGATTAGTCTCCATAGACTTCATCTCAATGTTCATGGCCTCTGTCCAGAGTCTTGAATCAACATCCTCCATAGCTTCTGCGTAAGTATAAGGATCCCTGTCATGTTCACCCGGTTCAGCCAAAAAGACCTCCCCATTGAACATATACCTTTCAGGTTGACGCCCGATCCTCCCACTACGCCGAAGCCCCTGTGGTTGTTGTTCAGGTTTGTTTGGTTTTTCTACACCGATCGGAATGGTTTCGTTCGGAACCTCCGGAGTAAACGGATCACCCCTCAACTCCTCAAGCACCACTTTGCTTTGAGGTTTAAAGTCGTTCATGTAACTCTCCTCAAGGAAAGTTGCATTAGTTGAAACCACGACTTTATTTTCCTTTGGGTTATAAAAATAACCCCCTTTAGTCCCTTTTGGATATCCTACAAACACGCAAACTTCTGAACGTGCTTCCAACTTATTCGGATCCTTAAACAGGACATGAGCTGGACATCCCCATATGCGAATATGGTTTAAGGATGTCTTCCGTCTTGTCCACAACTCGTGAGGAGTTTTAGGGACCGATTTTGAAGGCACATTGTTCAAAAGATAACATGCGGTTTGTAGTGCATATCCCCAAAAGGATAAAGGCAATGATGAATAACTCATCATGGACCGAATCATGTCCAACAAAGTCCTATTCCTTCTCTCCGCTACGCCATTCTGCTGCGGAGTGCCCGGCGCAGTCAAATGGGATAAAATCCCATTCTCTAACAAGTGTCCCAAGAACTCATCAGAAAGGTATTCTCCACCTCGATCAGATCGAAGTGCCTTTATGGGTCTACCCAATTGCTTTTCCACTTCAGCCCGAAACTCCCTGAACTTATCATAAGTTTCGCTTTTGTGGTGCATTAGGTACACATACCCATATCTTGAGTAATCGTCAATAAAAGTGACGAAGTACTCATACCCTCCTCGTGCCCGGATGTTCATCGGTCCGCAAACATCACTATGCACAAGTTCTAGAACCCCTTCGGCCCTATTGCCCTTAGACCCGTATGGTCTTTTGGTCATTTTACCCTCCAAACAAGACTCACATTGAGGTATAGATTCCACCTTTAAGTGACTTAAAGGTCCATCCCTTACCAACCTTTGAATCCTATTCAGGTTAATATGGCCAAGGCGTAAATGCCAAAGATAAGTCTTATTAGAGTGAGAAGTTTTAAGTCTTTTTGAGTCATTATCATTTATCTCAGCATTAAGCAATAAGTCCATCTTAGGTTTGATAAAATATAGATTATTTTGCATCCATCCAGAACAGATAAAAGATTTGTTTTTACGAATCACCACTTTTTCATTAAAAGATACCACGTAGGAGTCTTTAAATAAAGAAGATACAGAAATTAAATTCCTTTTAAATTTAGGAACATAAAAACAATCTCGCAAAATTAAACTCCTATAATTATCAAAATAAAGATGGACATCTCCCACTGCTTCCGCTGAGACCAAGGATCCATCGCCCATCCGAAGCGTTAAGTCTTCACGAAGTAGACTTCTCGTTTCTTTGAATCCCTGTAGAGAAACACAAACATGATTAGTTGCACCAGAATCTATGACCCAAATGTCACTGGATTCCTCAACCAAACAAGTTTCTAAATATAGAAGATCACACCTACCTCCCTTGGAAAGGAAGTCCTTGCAATGCTTCTTTATATGCCCGACCTTACCACAGAAGAAGCACTTAAGCTTCTTTGGGTTCTTCTTCTTTTTCTTCTTGCTCTTGGTAGCAATAGGAATAGAAGACTTACCACTTTTGGCCCGTTGCTTCTTTCCATTCCCAGAGTTAGGATTGGAACCAGAAGCAGCTACCATATTGGCCTCTCCACCAGCAGGAGACTCCCTGATCAGCAGTTCAAACTCCTGTAACTGTTTCATCAGTTCTGTCAAGGTCATATCCCGTCTATTGCTTAGATTAAAAGTAGCTCTAAACGGAATAAATTCCTTAGACAGAGTCTCAAAGACCATAGTCATCTGAGTTTCAGCATCGATGTCGGCTCCATTGGTTTGAGCCTCAGCGAGGTAACCCATGACCAACATCATGTGCTCCTTTACAGATGTCCCCGGTCTCTGTCTACAGTTTAAGAGTTTCCGAAGCGCCCCTTGCCGCTTTGTTATGGCCTGGCCTCCAAACATGTCCTCAAGATTATCCAAGATCTGCTTCGCAGTCTCATAATCCTGATGTTGAGCCTGCAGCACGTTATTCATGCTAGCCATAACATAGCAGCGGGCCTGATCATTAGCATCTTTCCAGCGTTCGTACGCTTGGAATTGCTCATTACTTGAGTCTCCCGTAGGCTCGGGAGGACAAGGAGTTGTCAGTACATACTTCAGTTTCTCAAAGGATAGGACGATGTCCAGGTTCCGTTTCCAATCATTATAGTTCTCACCGGTTAATTGGTTTTTGTCAAGTATCGATGATAAAGCGTTTTTAGACATTTTCAATCTACAATAAAGAATCATATACCAAACATAAGCAAACATATTTAATAATTTAGTAAGATAACACAATCATGTAAAATCATACAAATGTGTTTATGTGTCAAAACCTTGAAAATATCACAACCTTACAACGATAATTCCCAACTCAGAATTCAACAAGCTCCTAGGGGAGTCATGCCAAATTCAATCAGGAACACGGATCCCCTCCTGATTAATATATGCCATCCAGGACCCGTATGATCCAGCATATACTAATAATCGTTTCTTTGGCCATTAATTTTATTAACAGAGCTCCTAGGGGAGGTTAATAATAAAATTAACGTGAGTGTATAACCACCGTTTCAATATTTTATCCATGATTTATAATCACCACCTAGGGGTGTGCAACCATAAATCATACTAAAATACCTTATCCTTTTAGAGATCCAATCTGGTACATAATAGAAATCCCTTCCTAGGGGTTGGGACCATCATGTTCTTCCTATGGACCAACGATGGAGGCCTTAGGTTCTCTCTTCGAAAACCTTCTCCCACTCAATCTTTTGAAGTCAAGGTTTTATTTTAAAATTATGCATGAACAATTTTAATATGAGCGGCACTCCCTATTCTATATGACATGTTATCAATATACATGGTAAATCATATTATAATGCAGACAAGCAAAGCAATCAAGCAAAGCTACAAGCATAATAATAATAACCGTAATATTATGGTTCCACCCTAGAGAATAGAAAAACTAAGATTACAAGAGAATAATCGAGACATTTATCGATTCTTCATCCTTGAATCCTCAAGTTGTATCCTTCTTCATGTAATATCCATCTTCAAGTCCTCAATCCCGTATGAATCGAACACTTCATATTTCCGGTCATATCCAAATTTAATGTTTCTCAGAATCGTCCCAAAAATAAAATTAAAACTGCACCAAAAATTGCACCTTTTCTGGACACCTGGATGCTCTCTGTCGGCAGGCCGATCTGGGTGATCGGTCTGCCGATCATGGTGGTTCGGCCTGCCGAACATGAAGGTTCGGCCTGCCGGCAGAGCACCAAAATTTCTGCCCCACTGTCGGCCTGCCGGACCGTACGTCCGGCCTGCCGATCTGTGACCTTCGGCCTGCCGAACTGTGAGGTCCGGCATGCCGACCGAGCAGAAAACCCTCAATCCAGAAAATACAATTTTAATGCAATTCATCAATTTTATTTTCAACAATTCAAAAACACAAAATTAGAGACTCAGGAAATACCTGGAGGCGCCATCATCTATCTTTAAGATCCGACTTCTCGTTCCGTCTTCTCCGAATAATTATTTAATTACAAAATTCTTACAAATTAAAAATTAAATAATAATTCCTAGACGGAGATGATAGTCCGCCATCTAATTACATGAAAAACCTAGATACACATTCTAACCTCTAAGGAACCATAACCGGTATTAATTAATTAATAAATAATTAAACAACAATTTAATCAACCATAATTAATTAATAAACATTCACCACATAATCCATGACAACATATATATTATATAGAAACCTAGAGTGCCATCTCTCTATAAAATTTAATTCAAGCATAGGAGAGATTAAGATCACAAAATTTATGCATATAACATGATCACAAACTTGCAAATTTATGTAAAAACCTCGGCTCTGATACCAATTGTTGGAAACAAAGTGCGCAGCGGAATTTTTAAAAAATTTCATCAGAGTATTTTCCAAAATACAAGTATGACATGTTATATGTATAAATTAAACAGATCTTACTAACCTCAGTATGCCGAAGAACCTCCGCGACCTGTGTAGAGAAGTAACGTTCCAGAAGAGCCTCAACCAACTGGTCTTCTTTGCTATTCTCTATCCACAACCGGAGTGAGTGTGGGCTCACACGTACAGCTCTTCCACCGGTGACTCTCCTTCCAACCAATAGAGAGAACCCAAAGCTAGTGTTCGTGATTTGTGAACAAAAGCTCTCAGGGAGTTTTTCAGATGCTCACTAGAAGAGTATCACTCTTAATCTCTCAAATTGATCTGAGTAAATCATTAGACTCACTCCCTTTTTATACCTATTGGTCCTTGGGGTCAGTCCATATCAGATTAGGTCTCAAAAATCGAAACAGAATCAAGTTCGGATCAATATCTGATAAGATACGCGTGAAAAACGCGTAATCTTAGCTGTCGCGGTCGGCATGCCGAACTGTGAGATAGGCAGGCCGAACTGGCCAGTTCGGCAGGCCGAACTTTCTGATCGGCAGGCCGAACTGCCGAGAAAAAATCTCTGCGAATCTTTTATTTTCCACCCGAGATTCTAAAGGATAAAGTCTCAGTTTTGATTCAAATAGCCCAATAGAAAAGATATCTGATCAAAACAAACTCTATCAAGATAATCTCTAAGAAAATAAATCAATTCAAATAATTCTACAAGTTTATCTTGTTCTAATTGTCCAAAATTAAAACAACCGATAAACAGACAAGAACTATCCGAACGCCATAATTCAACAAGTTCATCTTGAACTAATTTCTTACAAAATTAATTCAACCGATAAACAGACATGAATTATTTGATTCTTATAAATTTTAAACCAATCTGATAAATCCGACATAAGTCACCAATTATTGGAAAAGCACGCCGTGTCGTTACAGGACTTTGTGAGCTAGCAAAGGGGACCAAAATGGACCTATAAAGTTCAAGCTCATGATAATTATGAAACCCAATATCCCAGATATACATTTCACAATTATCAACTCCAACGCTACTCCACTAAAAGCTTGGAGCTGCACTCTCGAACTTTATAGAATTACGAAGCTCGTGTAGCTAAGTCTCCATGACATATCATAGTGTATCGCATCCCCATATGATCATCCATAATCGGCTTAAGGACAAGTTCTGTCTTACCTTCCCGATTATTTTTATCTTACGTTCCATTGTCTCACCATTAGAAAACTTACCATCCAAAGATAGTATACCATTCGGTTACACCTATGTATCCAAATGGTTGAGCGCTCCAGTTTTCCAATTACAGGACAACGCATATAAGAGGATATCATTACTCCTAAAGAGGAGCTATGGATTCCATATCTATGAATAACAAGTCTACGCTATCAAGAGTCATGCCTCCAACGTACCGGCATGCATGCCACTATAGAGATGTGGGAGTCACCCATTGGTACATCAAAAGACACAAGTCGAGACAACGGGCCCATTATTCATCTCAGGATTAAGATACAATACAAACGACTGTCTAAAGTGAATCGATTTGCCAAGACAGAATTATTAATCCAAATCAATTCACTTTATGTCCCGATCCAACACATCGTCACCTATGACAACGCGCCAATGTTTCTATTCACGGAGTCCAACTCCGATGGCCAAGACAAACCATCTCCCAAAAGGGATATAGACAACATAACAATCTTTACATGAATAAAGCGCCCAACTTTATTCCCTCGATTGCGGATCATATATTTTAGACCATCACCTTAAGAGTCGTGTCTACCGCATAATCATCCCATCATATGCCCAACTCTTAAGGTTTAGACTGACAGTCTCAGACTACTGTTTGCTTATCATACATTCAACGAATATGAACGTAAAGAGGACAATATTTGGTATATATAAATGAATAAATTCTTTATTGATAAAAATGTCTCCAAAAACGTATTACATTTTTACTCCTTAGAGCATACATGTCTAACAGGATTAATGTCCTTATTCTGTTTAAATGGAAGGGCAACAAAGAATGCTTTTTTGGTCCACAAAGGATAAGAGCACTTATTTAGGAATTCAGAATGAGAAGTAGCACAGGACCTTTGGATGAGTCTTTCTTTGATTTGACTAAAAGGATCGTCATGAATCTAAAGAAATTTTTGAGAGGTTCCCAAGCTTTAAAAAATTGTTTATATGCTAACCCATCCAGAAGGATCTTAAGTCCTTTCTTCTTGGTGTAGAGATAAAAACCGATGATGAGATCTTTGCCTGGAAGTTTTGATCCGATCACTTTGTGAGCTGTAGAATAGTCGGGAAAGAATACAAGCTTGATTAGCTTACTGATGAGTTTTATGCTGAAGATAGTATTGTTGGCGGTGTGGAAATATTGCTTCTGCTTAATCCGGTATTCTGGGGGAAAAATGTCTAGATTCATTATGGTATAGGAAGCACCTGTGTCAAAGAAGGCTGCCACCTTTATTGGCTTTGAATTCTTTGATGGTAAAATCTGCATTTTGATTACTGGAACAGGCTGTGTCAGGTTGATGCTGCTAATCTGATAAGTCTTTTGAGAAGTTTTGAACTCTTCAAGTTGTTCAATGGCACAGATTGAATCAGGAGATTGTTCGTCTTCTAGGGAAAAGAGGGACTCTAAATCATTGTCAAACAACGAAATGCCGGTAGCATCTTCAATGTGGGAGATCATCTTGGCTGTTTTCCCTCAGGGCAATTCTTTGCAAAATGGCCCTTTTTCCCGCATTTATAACATTTGTCAGTGGTCTTCCCGATTCTTTTCTTTTATCTGAGAAATTTAATGAACCTTTTCTTGGTCTTGAAGTGTCTTTGTCGTCTTGTGGGAAAATCTTCTTTGTTGAAAGAGTGTCTCCTAATCTTTCGTGTAGGACAAGAGCAAGATTGTTGAGATGGGCACTTGATAACAAAATCTTTTTTGTTGCAGACTCGCTCGAGCTGTTTAGACTGTTTCAAATATTCTTGTAGGAATTTGTTCTGGGAACACATCTTTTCAAGAGCTTGGATAATGAATTGGTACAATTTTCCCAAAGTAGTCTCTCTGAGTTCTTTTCCCACTTGTCCTAGGAGCCTGGATGTTTCTTCTCCTAGGGGTTCCAGGATGAACAAGATAAAAGCTTGTTTGAGATTGAGATCATTGATTTTGCCAATTTGATAGAATCGTTGGGAGATTCGTTTAAAATCTTTTTCTAAGTCTTTTTTATCCATGGAGCAACACTTCATTCTGAAGAATTCTGCTCGTAACCGTTCTGTCAATTGGGTATCTTGTCCTCAAAATTCTGTATGGACTATAGCAAGAGCTTCTTCAATCTTTTCAATCTAGAGGAATTGTAGCTGTCTATAGTCTCCTAAGCTTTTCCACCATTCTTGAAGAATGCCGGTGAATCTGGAGGCAAATCCCAATAGGACATTTCTAGTCTGCATCTTGGGCTTTTGGGATTCAAGTAGAAGCCAGGCTTTAAATTCTTGAAAACGGACGTTCCACCGATGAGAAGGGATATCATCAACTGTAAATGTGTGGAACTTTGAAGACTTTGATGCTTGTGGACACATGCTTTCATTATCTACTTGTTCTTCAACATGATAGGCTTGGGTAGTCTCCGATTGTTCATCCAGGTCAGCTGGTTGTGCCATAAAATGAGGCAACATTTCTTCTTCAGTTGATTCCTCTTCTGAGTCAAATTCTGAAGGATTTGGAGAAGTTTGAGAGGACATAGTCCCTGAAGTGGAGCTTGTCTCATTTGTTTGGTCAGAATTTGAGGTGAATTTATAAGAAGGATAGCCCTGTTTGTATAGGGTTTGAGATAAAGGATTATGGGCCATGAGTTGAGTATCGGTTTTTTGGAAAGGAGGAGGAGGTGGATTGTTATCTTTTGATTGAGGTGGTGTGTTTTGAGATGGTGTTTTGGCCAGATAGGCTTTTCCTTTTTTTCTTTTTTAGTTCGTCTTGTTCTTTCAGTATTTGCTTAAGTCGAAGCATTGATGATGAGGCAGGTTTTGAGAGTTGTACTAATGGCTGAGGTTCTTGGTGCATCGTGGTATATCTCCAAGGAGTGACATCTTCAGTTGCGGCAACTTTCATCATTTCTTGTCATTTCAATGCTTCATACTGGATCTTCATATTCTTCATTTCTTCTTCTTTAGAAAGAAAGACATGCATCAGAACTGTTTTGTTCTTGATGATGGCTAGAAGCTCTTCATGGACTTGTTGGATTTTGTCAGACAATTTTTCAATAATGAAACTTGTAGAAGCTTGAAGGTCTGCAGCAATTTGAGAGGTTTGGTGATGGAGCTTTTGCAGCAGCTTATTTTGGGAGACTATTTTCTGATTGCCAGTTTAAGGTTGCTTCAGCTGGTGATGGCATTGGTAGTTCTTATTTTAAAATTTAAACACTCAAGTCTCTTAACTTTTAATTTGTTAGCACTGTTAGGCTCCATCGTTTTTTTTTTGTCGTTAAATACCATAAAAGATGTCAATTTTTTTTTTGTTCTTTAATCCCGAAAACATACATATACATGCATACATATATATTCAAAAAGGTCCCCAAAGCTCTCTTTTTAAAAAAAAATTTAATTTGTTATTTTTTTGTCCAAAAACATGTTAAAAGGTCCTAGCATAATATTAATTATGATAATTAACGACAACAAAAAGATCAACTATAAATGAAACAAATAAAAAAAAAATAACATTGATGACATTGCCCCACTTCTTTAACGGAATGAAATTGGCCAACTTACCCATGAAACCAATTTACTCAAAATACAATGAATGCATGGCCAATTTTCCTGATGTTATTGTGAAAATTTTCTTTTCTTTTCTTTTTCTTTTTTTTTTTCCGTTTACAATCAATCATTTTCTTGTCATTAATCATTATACAATTCACACAATTAAAGAAGTTACAAAAAGTAAACTAAAAAGGAAATTGATACTCTAAATTAAGTCAATTTGACATGTATTTTAGATTTATCATGGCCTTGGCCTAGCTGCCACGCTGACTACGTAAGGGGGAAGTAATTAATGTTCTCAAATGAAGAAAACCAGATTCCTGTAAAGATCAAGTCCATAAAAGGTTTTCTACCCGAAGAAAAAGTCCAGAAAAGGAAAAAAATTCAACAAATTAAACAATATACATGAGGAGGGGAGGGAAATAGGGATGAGTGGGTTGGGGTAGAGGAACTTACAACCAACTAGGCTGCCCTCATTAGTCAATAAGAAAAGTCTTGGAAGGAAACATTTTAAAGCTTGTTCCCTCCTCTTAGAAATATTTTCATAAATATCATATTTAAGACATTATTTTATCTATTTACATATGTTTAAAACTTATTATGTTACAAAAATATTTTGCTTCCTTAAAAAAACATAACTAGTCAGCTTTGTTGAAAGCCAGCGGCCAAAAATATTTTGGTGGAATATTTTTATATCCTACCAGAATTTTTTTTCCTCACAAAAATGGCTGGTCATTTTAGGCTTCGGTTATCGACAATTGGCAGTAAAAAATATTCTAATAGAATTTTTTTTTTTTACATATCCTATCATAATATTTTTTTTCCTCTGTGGTTTGAAGCCGACGTTGAAGAATATTTGAATAGAATATTTTTCATATCTTACCAAGATTTTTTTTTCATAATATCAAACTGTTTAAATATCTCAGCTACAACATAAATCCAAATACAATCCGATACAACTACAAACTCAAATCCAAAAAGAGATAAACATTGATTCACAAGCACATCTAGCTCAGAAAATTAATTAAAAAAATTAACGCAAATACGATAAGACATCATTGGTAAAGAAGGCAATTTGATTTCTCACAAAAAAAAAAAAAAAACCGGCAGCCGAAAGTTTAATAGATAAAAAATTGTTAGAAGAAGAAAAACAAATCAACAAATAATTGTGCACAACCACAATTTCATTGTTGCATGATACAATGTCAAATTTATAACAACAACAACACCGCCGCCACCACCACCACCACCACCAGTACAAAGAAAGTGTAAGTATCTACACCCAACTATCTAAAAACTTAAGTTGAAGAAATGCGTAAGAGCTCATTTGGTTCGAGTATGTGAATAAAATATTTAAATGAAGATTTAAATTTTTGTGAGAGAAAATAATGTAGCAAAATGATTCGAACCGTGATTCAAACCATGAAACAAACGCACCCTAAATAACTCCTTTCATTGACATGTTGTTAAACTCGCGTTTCAAGTGTAAAATGATTAAATTAACGACAGATGTCTAATTTTAGATGGATTTGTATCATATACTCCTCCCATGACTAGTTTTTGTTAAAAAGACTAAAATAATCCTCTCTCAAAAAATTAGGAAAAAAAACCAGAACCTTCACAACCTCAAGAGCTCAAGATGTTAAGAAAAGATTAAAAAAACCATCACAAAGACAAGACTAAGGTGAGCTTTCCAAAAAACAAATATGGTGTTCTTGAATCCTCCCCCTAAACCAACTTTTGCTTTGATTTTAAGACCTATTTTTCGATGTTGACCTGAGTTTGTGGTGGTATAAACATGCATGTGGAAAAGCCAGATCGGACTGACCGTGGACTTCTTCTATTCAAAGAAACCAACCAAAAGGAAATAGTTCACCTTGCCAGAGTGACCTGTGGAAAGAGCAGTTAGAAACATTTTCGTGTGGATTTGGGTATTTGGGCTGATTTTGTTTGTGGAAGTTGTGATTTCTTGTTTTAATGTTATCAAAGTGTTTATCATATTGAGTATGAGATTTCTTGTTGTATATTAAGCTTTTATTGTGGTTGTGATTATAAGATTTGGATTTGGGCAAGTTGAGCTATGTTTTGAAGGTTTAAATATGTGGAGAGCATATGCTGTGGTAGGAGCTTAAAAATTGGGGGAAAATATTGTTCATGATTTATGATTGTATTGTACCGGTTTCATGTGTTTTTCTTGCCCTAGGACTTGAATAAAATAGGTGGGGAAAGAGTTGAACTCAGGAGACTTGAAAGGGTTGTTTGGAAATTTTCCAAACAGCAACGAATCGGTCGGTTAGGCACTGATATCGACAGCCGGACTGCCTCTGACCGTAGGTTGGCGGCCGTGCACTGGCCGGTCGGTGGATATGTCTCAGAGGCAGTTCTTACTTTTACATATTTTGTGACTTTTAAGCCCCTTAAAAAGCCTCAATTGTGAAAATCAATTTTTTTTTTAAGCATAGTTTCATCCTGTCCTCAATTTTTGAGTGCGTTTATTATTTAAATATTTGAAAAGGCACACTCCTAAATTAAATTGACATATCCTTAACTTTTATATATATATATATATATTTGTTGAGCTTGAATTCTGATTTTAAATACGTCTTAGGGTTCTGGAACGTAGAGAAGTGCACATTGGGTTCCAGTTTGGAGCTAACAGTATCGTTATGCTAATATCAAGATAGGATTTTCTATTCCTTTTTTATAGCCGTGTTTTAAAGTTGTTTTGGCCTAAAAATATTCTTATTTTCTTTTTTTAAGAATTGTTCTATATTGCTTTCAAAATTATATGAAAATATGTGATTTAAGTTATTTGATTTTAAATTTTTTTATGTGTTGAAAGCCTTGGGCTAAGATTGCTCTGAGCTACTTTGTTTTTGAATGAGATTTAAAATACTATCTAGTATGAAATTTATCGAATAGTTATGTTTTTATGTACTGAGCCTTCAGATTTCAAAAGTTTTGTGCAGAGGGCATCCTAAGAGGTAGGTTCTAGAACCAATATGAGTTGTTATAATGGTATAATTAGTCTTTTATGCATTTAAGGTGCTTAGTTCTTGAGTATTGTTTTATTTTATTTTTATGTTATTTTTTTGGGTTTCTCTTTCTTTTATTTTGCTTGAGGAGAAGCAAAATATTTAGTTTAGGGGTATGATAACTCTATAAAAATAGAGTTATGTGATCACTTTATAAAAATAGAGTTATTCATGTCTTTTAATATATATATTTTTGCTATGTTCTTGAATATTTTCATCTAAATTTGCTTATTTTTATCTATTTTATTTTTTAGTTTGGTCTTATTTGTTTTTATTTTAATTGAATTGAACTGAATTATTTGCTGTATTGTTGTTGTTGTAATTATTATTTTCCACCCCATCTATTTTATTTTCCTCTTTTGTACGGGTGAAAATGAGGAAAAATGACAATCGAAAATTAACACGGCGCCAAACAGTAAAAAATTCAAATTCAGCACACGCCTAGCTTGCACGTGGGATAAACACCTTGACAGAAGCGCGTTTGAGCAGCCAACTTCAGCTCTCAGCGAGCCCGTCTCGCCACGTGGCGCTCTGTCTACCACAACCCAACGTGCCATCTGGTGTGTTGCACTTCTGTTCTGCTTCCATGCGCCCTCTGGTCCAGCGAACCAAATGTCGCCATGTCACCCAGCGCCCAGGTCACCCTTTCTATGCGAAATGCGTACTGTCACGTGTACTTGTTATCTCGCCTTGCTGGTGTGTGAAAATGAACGAAGGGGTGTTTGGAAGGTGGTGGGAACCATTTTTACTGTAGCATGTGAAAGCTTTACATTGTAGTAATTTTTTAAATTGTTACTGTAGCATGTGAGAGCTTTACACTATTTATAACTGAGTTTGTGGTGGGAACCAATGCCAAACAGGGGGGAAATCGCCATTTGAACCACATTCTTTGCGGAAAGCTCAGCACGGTGGCCGATAAAACCCCGTTCTTGGGGATTTTGAGAGTTTCCAAAGAGAAGAAAATGGAGAAAAAGAAAAGAAAAGAAAAATAAATAAATATTTAGTTTAGTTTTATTTTAGTTTAAGATTTATTTTTTGATTTAGACTAGTTATTTTTTTTTTTTTTGGAAGACATTATTGAAAGGCATTCTGGAGCAACTAAGAGGAGAAAGAAGAACATTTAGGGAGATAATTTATGAGCTTGTGACAACTACTTTTGGTGGTTTCTTTCTAATTTTCTTTTGCTTAATCTTTGTATATTTTAAGAATGCTTGATTATTGATGTTATTTAGTTCTATTGTGATTATGTTTAGTTAAATTTCTTAGTCTAGAGGGTTATGGACCTAAGTTGAGATTGTGTTTAGTTTATTGTCTTGGATTAACACAAGTTGATTTCTATTTTCCATTTACTTGTGTTTCCTTAAGCTTAATGCCTCTAATTGCTTAATCACCAATTAGTTGACTTTGCATTTAGGATCACAGCTTGGAAAATGAGAATTCTAAAGACAAGTTTAGGATATACAACCTAGAGAATTATAGAGTTGAGAGACCTATGGTTTTCTTTATGGCCAATCAATAGAACTTGCTTAATGAGCTATTAATAATTGATTTTGAATAGGATATTGAAATTAATTATGTTGGGTCTTGTTCAATTGAGTTCTTGGGAAAGGAAAAATTAAGATACATGAGTGTTCTAAACCAATAAACATGGGAAATAAATTTGTTAGCAATCTAGGCAATTACTAATCAAAATAGAAACTTAGTGAAATACTTCCTCTAGATCCTTTTTGTTATCATTTATTTTTATTTTAGTTTTCATTTTATTTATTTTTTTATGTTATTTCTAATTATTCAACTAATTTTAAAATTAATCTAATTTCGATACTTAACTAAAATTGAACACAATTCTCGCGGGAACGATATCCGTACTCCAGTATAGTTTATTACTTGTCTGACTCGTGCACTTACGGATTGTGAACAAGTTTTTGACGCCATTGTCTGGAATTGTTAGTTTAACTTTGGTTAATATCGATACAATTAGCTCAAGGACTGATTTG
Organism: Artocarpus heterophyllus; assembly: GCA_025403435.1. Lineage (NCBI taxonomy): Eukaryota > Viridiplantae > Streptophyta > Magnoliopsida > Rosales > Moraceae > Artocarpus > Artocarpus heterophyllus. Next base: position 12,862,460 of record CM046339.1, read on the forward strand.
GAATTTTTTTTGCCTTTATTCTATTTTTCTTATCCTTATTATTTGTTTTTATGTATTTGTTTGAGGTACTTAGATATGTTTCATCAACAAGTCCTTTTAAATTTTGTTCAATAAGATTCGAAACCATTTTATAGTGCTTAGTAAAGATACAAAGAATGGCTTCCAAAGTTCTTATATCATGGTTTGTCAAAGGAGGGTCAATTCACATTTTCCTTGATGGCTTGAACGACACAACAAGATCCGCAGTTGAATTTAGAAATGGTACCACTACTTTCTAACAACTATCTGCCGATAAAACCTCCTACAAGTTGGAGGATATGTCGGAGTATAAATATTGGGATTTGTATTGTTCAATGAGCAATCACAATTGGGAGAATAATTCCAACTTGATAGAGTCGCGAGTTCACACCTACCTTAAGCGACTATATTAGTATGTGAAGAGACACTTACCCAAATGACAATGCAAATCAATCAATTGAAGGGTAATGCCAACTACTTGGCGATTGTCCAGCTTAGTCAAATTAATGATATAGAAATCCAAGTTGGACAAAATACCAATACGCTTGCCGAGTTGAAACAATGTAGTTTGCTAACATATCGGAGGTTAAACCAAATAAAGAACCTACACCAAGGGAGGAGGACTTACAGATTTTTCAAGAAGACTCTCTAAATGAAGAAGAGACTCAAAAGCTGGACATTCAAGAAGAATTTCAAGAAAGCATCTATGTTGTCCAACTTGTAGTACCAACAACTGTCAAAGATAACATATATAAAGATTCTATGTGGCCGACACTTACTACACCAGTATTAGCATCACTCCTATAAGTCTAACATGCCTATTCATGGGACCCTTGTTGTAACACTCGAGAATTTCTAATGCATTAAAAATGCAATAAGTTAAAGATTATGTTAAGACAAAAATACAATTTAAGGAGAAAAATACTATATAATAACATGAAAAATTTACAGTATTAAAATAATACAGTGTAAAAAAATACACTGATAAAGTTAGTATAAAAATTACACTGTAAAAGTAATATAGTGTAGGAATTGGACTGTTTAAGGTTAAGTAGTACAAAAATTAGATTGTTTAAGTTAAATCAGTATAGGAATAATGTTGTTTAGCGAATATGGATGAATAAAGAATGTTGTACAGTATATAGAATATACTGACAGTATAAGAAAAATATTGTTAGTATAAATTTAGACTGTACAAGGTTAGATAACATTGGAATTACATTAAGGGTGGATGTAGATAAGTATTGGCGGTTGTGGGACCTCATGAACAATATAGAAAAGAACACCAATAATATAGAAAACATGTTGTCAGTATAAACTTTGACTGCGTAAAAAGTTTGGTGGACACCCAATGGATTTTGATTGGGCCACCACATCATGAAATGTGGCCCAATCACCTAAAGCCACTCAAGGGGACCTATTTGATTACATGGTGACTCACCACCTCTTTAAAAAAAAAAAGGAAAAGAAAAGAAAAAGAAGAAAAAAGTTAAATGATTTCATAATATAAGAGACCATAATTTGGTCTCCATGGTAGAAGGAAAAAAAGAGAGAAAAGAGTGAAACGTGAAAAGGAAAGGAAGGAAAGAAAGAAAGAAAGAAAGAAAGAAAGAAAGAAAGAAAGAAAGAAAGAAAGAAAGAAAGGAAACAAAAAAAGGCTCCATTTTCTTCTTTAAAAACCGCCACCCCAAAGCAATTCTTTCTCAAAAAATTAGATGAATTCCAAGCTCAAATCACATTTAAAGCAAGTTCAAAGGTTTGGTTCAAGATTTGATACTTATGGAGGTAAAATCCCAAACTTTTTCTTATTGGTTTTTGTGATTTTCTTTAAGCTTTGGAAGGGTTTTAGTGAGGTTTTGCTATGGTTTTTATGAAGAGGGCAAAACAAAGTTTTGAGCTTGGCAAAGGAGGGACAAAAAGGTTGGCAAGTTTAGGTAAATCTCTAAACTTTTTGTTTGAAATTTATATGCATGCCAAGTGTTTGAAGAAATGTTTAGGTTTATGGCATGTGAATGGACAATATGACATGATTATTTTATGTTATATGTTGATGGTGATGATGATGGAAAGAAGAAAGTAAAGGTTTTGGTGAAATTCCAATAAGAACTAAATTGCAAAGAAAAAGTGTATTCTCGGCAGATTTAAAAATCAGCCAAAAAGTCCCCCTAAACGTTGGAATTTCAAAAAATTTAAAACATAAAAGTTGTAGAACTTGTTGAAACTGTTAGAACAACATGGACATTTTTTCAAAATTCTACTCGGTTGAGGAGCTATGAATTTTATGAAATTTTAGACACAAAATTTCAAGAAATGAAAACGTTGTAAATTGTATTGAATTTGACCAAGGAGCTTTTGTAAGTTTTGTTCCTTGTGAAAAACTAAACATTATGGTACAAATTGGTCGTTTTTGGTTCCGGGAGCAAAAATGTAAATATTTTTGTATTTCAGGCTAAAACTGTAAACTTGTGTGAAAATTGGGTTTTCACCTGGAAATGCTGAGTTCCTATACTGTTGTAGGCAGTGAGTAATCATAGATGCTAAGTTTTAAAGAATTTAAAGTTTAGACAAGGAAAGAATAAAAGAAAAAGAGACTAAGGGCAAAATGGTTTTTTTATGAAAAAGCCCAAAACTGACCCGAAAGGCTCAATATCGGAAAAACACTCATTAGCATGAATTTTTTCATAATATGTAAGTAATAAAATGTTAAAGTTAAGAAATAGGTTTTATAGAGTTATAAAGTTGACGAAAAAACCATCAAAGGTAAAATTGTCATTTTTGAGGAAATGGCAAGAACGGAGTCGAATACTTTGATTTAACATAACGTTCTTAGACAAAAAATGTTCTATAATACGTAAGGCAACGAAATCGTCATGTGAGACGAGAGATTTAATAAGGAATGTTTAAGTAAACGAGAGGTAACCCTGTAGGTTACAAAGTTAAGTAAAGAAAAAGGTAACTCGATGGGTTACAGAGATAAGTAAAAAGAGTGATAATTTAATAGGTTATGGAGTTAAGTAAAAGATACGGTAACCTGGTGGGTTACAAAGTTAAAAGCAATAGGGTACAAAGTAAAAGAAGGTAAACCGATAGTATACAAGTTAAGTTAAAAGGAATGAATGGTTAATGTTTACGTTTTATTATCAATCGAGTAGATTGATAAAAAGAAAGTTAATTAATGAGTCGTCTATCGTTTGATTAGGACATATAGGCCAACTAATGAAAGGAAAAGGAATGGAATAGAGAATGCTAGAGCGTAGTCTAGGTAAGTTCAGACCTCACCTACAACATGAAATAAATGATTTTCAAATGCATATATATATGTTTGCAAATGTGTTTACAATTGTTATGCAAGTTGTTTTAAAAGTATGTTTGCGTTTGCTATGCAAAAGGTTTTAAAATTTAAATTAAGATTTGTATTGTACTTGCAACTATTCTGTTTAAAGCATGATTGCATTTAATAGGCATAAAGTTTTAAAGATTAAGAAAAAGTTCGCAATGTATTTACAATAATTATGTTTAAAGTATGTATTGCATTACGTCAATGCATAATGTTTTATAGTTTAAGTTTTAAGTTTATTGATTGCAATTGTTATGCAATAAATTTTAAACAGAACAATTATGATTTGCAAATGTGTTTGCATATAATGTGATTACATTTGATATGCTCACTAAAGTTAAAAAGAAGGTAAGAGTAAAGATAATGAAATAAAAGTATCATACCAGCCTCCTTGTTGTGAGGTATTGAAAGTAAAGTTAAAGTTGTGACATCCTAAATGTGAGGTACACAAGTAAAGTTTAAGTTTGACCTCCTAAATGTGAGGTACACGACCTCGGTGTTCGATGGTCTCAAGTCTTCCGCAAGGGAAGTATCATGTTTATGATCTCATGATTAATGATGTTGGTACGAACACTATAGTAAGATAAGAAAAGTTAAGGAACAAAGATAAAAGTTGAAGCAAAAAAAAAAAAACATAATGGAATTATGGAATCATGATTAATGATTAATGATGTTTATAATTCATAAGACGCTCATAAATGAAAGTTTATAATTGAGCATAAATGGAATCATGCATTTTGATTTTGCTTGAATTTCTTTTTATGAAATATTTATCTGTTATGTTATGAAAGACATGTTGGAAAAACAGTGCGCAGTGAAATTTTAAAATTTTTACATCAGAATATTTTTCAAAACACAAGTTTGACATCCTATATGCATAAATTAACCAGATCTTACTAACCTTTGTATGCCGAAGAACCCTCGCAATACGTGAAGAGAAGTAACATTCTAGAAGAGCCTCAACCAACTAGTCTTCTTTGCTATTCTCTATCTACAACCGGACTGAGTTTGGACTCACATGTACAGCTATTCCACCAAGTGACTCTCATTCCAACCAATCGAGAGAACCCAAAGCAAGTGTTCGTGATTTGTGAACAAAAGCTCTCAGGGAGTTTTCAGATTCTCACTAGCAGAGTATCACTCTTAATCTCTCAATTGATCTGAGTAACTATTAAGACTTACTCCCTATTTATAGATGTTGGTCCTATGGTCAGTCCTTATCATATTAGGTCTCAAAAACTCGAAACAGAATTAAGTTCGGATCAATATCTGATAAGATCTGCATGGAAACGCGTAATCTTATCCTTCGCTCATCGACAGGCCGAACATCTTGATCGGCAGGCCAAACACGTGGATCGGCAGGCTGAACTGTCGATAAAAAATCTCTGTGAATCTTTTATTTTCCACCCGAGATTCTATAGGATAAAGTCTCAGTTTCAATTTAAATAACCCAATAGAGAAGTTATCTGATAAAAACAACTTTATCTAGATAATCTTTAAGAAAATAAATGAATTCCCAATAATTCTACAAGTTTATCTTGATCTAATTTATTCAAAATTAAACCAACCGATAAACATACAAGAATTATTTGATCCCAATAATTCAACAAGTTTATCTTGAATTAATTTTATCACAAAATTAATTCAACCGATAAACAGACATGAATTATTTGATTCTTCCAAATTTCAACCAATCTGATAAATCCGACATAAGTTACCAATTATTGGAAAAGTACACCGTATCATTACAGGATGTTGTGAGCTAGCAAAGGAGAGCAAATGGACCTATATAGTTCAAGCTCCCGATAATTATGAAACCCAATATCCTAGATATACATTTTATGATGATCAACTCCAACGCTACTCCACTAAAAGCTTAGAGCTGCACTCTCAAACTACATAGAATTATGAAGCTTGTATAGCTAAGTCTCCATGACATATCGTGGTGTATCGTATCCCTATATGATAATCCATAATCGGCTTAAGGACAAGTTTTGTCTTACCTTCTCGATTATTTTTATCTTACGTTTCATTATCTCACCATCGAAAAACTTACTATCCAAAGACAGTATACCATTTGGTTACACCTATGTATCCAAATGGTTGAGCGCTCTAGTTTTTTAATTACAGGATAACGCATATAAGAGGATATCATTACTCCTAAAGAGGAGCTATGGATTCCATATCTGTGAATAACAAGTATACGCTATCAAGAGTCATGCCTCCAACGTATCGACATACATACCACTATTAAGATGTGGGTGTCATCCTTTGGTACATTAAAAGACACAAGTCAAGACAACATGCCTACAATTCATCTCAGGATTAAGATACAATACAAATGATTGTCTAAAGTGAATTGATTTACCGAGACAGAATTATTAATCCAAATCAATTCACTTTATGTCCCGATTCAACACATCGTCACCTATGACAACGTGCCAATATTTCTATTCACGAAGTCCACTTCCAATGGTCAAGACAAACCATCTCTCAAAAGGGATATAGACAACATAACAATCTTTGCATGAATAAAGTGTCCAAATTTATTCCCTCGATTGCGGATCTTATGTTTTAGACCGTCACCTTAAGAATCATGTCTTCCGCATAATCTATTCATCATATGCCCAATTCTTAAAGGTTTAGACCGACAGTCTCAGACTATTGTTTGCTTAACATACATTTAACAAATATGAACGTAAACAGAACAAGATTTGATATATAAACAATGAATGAATTCTTTATTGATAAAAATGTCTCTAAAAACATATTACATTTTTACTCCTTAGGGCATACATGTCTAACAAGACATTTGGAGGAATGTTTTACATTAAATGTTTATGAAAAACATTTTTATGTTTTCAAGAAAAGGTTTATGAAGAACGTTTACGAAAAAAATGTTTCAGAAATGCTTTATGAAAAACGTTTACGCAAACGTTTCATAAATATTTTATGAAAAACGTGTTTAGAAATGTTTTATGAAAAATGCTTATGGAAAACGTTTTAAGAGAAAAGTTTTTAAAGCATGTTTAAATGATTTGTGAGATTACGTTTGAACTTACTGAGCGAAGCTCATTAAAAATTTCTTCATGATGTAGGTAGTCTTATGGGTGACCAGTAGGACCTTTTTGAGAAACTTGGTGCTGTGGAGGGCAGATGCGAAGATTTGGGTATGGATACCACTACGGTATGCTTTCGTTGTTTAAAGGAAAGGTCTTCCACTTTTTGATATAGTGTTTTCAAAGTTATACAAAAATCAAAGTTTTAAGAAATGTTTTCAAAGTTTTACGATATATTTACAAAATGTTTTATTTACTTATAAAGTTAAGTTTTAATTAATGATTTAATAAGTGTTTCTTAATAAGTTTTAATAAATGATTTGAAATTGTTTTAAAGTCAAGTGTTGAGCAATGTCTCAACTTGAATGGCGACAGAGGTCGCTACAATTTTTAAGTATGTTTATCAAGGATGTTGAAAAGGAAAAAAAAAATTATTTCAGTATTTTTTTATTAAGTAAGCAAGATTAATATTTAAGTAATGATGTTTAAGAAAGTTAAGTGACTGCCTGAAAAGACGGGTTGTCACACTTGTCAAGTTGGACACATGTGCTAAGTCTTTTCACTTCTAGCCAAGCTTGAGGTCATCACATCGCAAGATCCATACATGGAGTTGTATGACACTTACTATGGGCGGAAGCTGTTCTTTGATGAGTGCTTCTCCAAAAGTCAAGCCAATGACTTAAAATCAAGCGCTTCTTGGGAGGCAACTCAAGTTTTCTAGAACTCTTTTTCTTTATTTGGTTTGAATTTTAGTAAATGTTTAGTTTTAGGATCTTTTTTACTTCCTTTTTCTCTTTCTTTTGAAGGTGCAAGCGGTGCAGCCAATGTGAGTTGGAGACATAAGAGATGCCTGAGCTTCAAAGACATCAAGCCATACCTAAGCGCTAGCAAGCATCAACGAGAGGAGTTTTCTTTAAACCTTCCTATATTTTTTGCTTTCTTACACATTGAGGATTTTATGCATAATGAGTTTGGAGGGAAAATAAAGTTTTTTTTTTTTGGTTTTGCTTTTTCGAAAAAAAATTAAAAAAATTAAAAGCTTGGAATAATTAGATTTTTGTGCTTTTTCTAGTGATCTCTTAAAAAATTTTTGCTTTTGCTTTTGCTTTTTGGAGGGAAAATAAAGTTTTTTTTTTTGCTTTTGCTTTTTGGAAAAAAAATTAAAAGCTTGGAATAATTAGATTTTTGTGCTTTTTCTAGTGATCTCTTATGGACCAATGATGAGAACATCATTTAAAAATTGTGCATTGCTTGTGAAAAAAAATATATGGACATATTGCCTAAGTTTCTACTTAGTTCTTGAGTTTTCTTTAGTTTGATTATGATTGTTCCATATTGAGCATCATGACTTGATCTTAGAGTTGCATGCATTTTTGGAGAATGTGTGTGAATATGTGATCTTCAAGATCTTCCAAGTCCTAGAATTTGCTTTATTTGCTCTCAAGGCAAAATCCACGACCTCACCTCGTTAAGAAAGTGACTTAGGCCCTTGTTGGGCCATTTGAGTCTTTTTAAGCCTATCTTGATAAATTTGCATCCCTAGTATACCCCATTGAGCCTAGTTTTCACTTTGTTTGTCAATCACATTATTAGCCTAGTGACTAAAGAGTTTCTATTTATTTATCCTATTCTAAATATATGATCTTTTTAGGAATTACTTTTGAGTTATTATAAGTTATGGGAGGAAGTGTGGAGTTTCAAAAGTTCTCTAAAGAAGAATAAGAAATGGTGTTACACCCTTGGTTCATACAAAGAAAGAAACAAACAAATTTGTGGATATAGTAGCAATAAAAAAAAAAACAAATAATAAGAACAAAAACAAAACAAAAAGAGGAAATAAAGTGGATGACAAAAGAAAGTTTGAGGGTGTTATTAGGATGATAAATTTAGTTCCAAAAGGTCCTAGAAGATTTATGGGGTCTTTACAAGAATGCCACAAATTCTAAGCTTAGATTGATTTCTGCTACATGGAAAAAATATTTGTAGAAAATGCCAGTGTCATGTCACACAATATATTTAAAATACAAATATACCCTTAAGCTCTTTGGTTCATATCAATTAAGCTCTATGGGTTTTTGTTGAAATGCTTGTTGATCAAGATGATATAATTGTCTAATAAAATAATTTTGTTTGAATAGCATTGCAGTGAATGCAGGACCTTTTTGGGGTGTGGCAAAGTTCAATCCTTTGGGTTTTACTATGGCATCTTCCCTAAATACCTCAATATTTATGTGCTTAAGGTGTGATTTGAGCTAAAATTTTCCTTATCCCACCTCTCACCTAAGTTATTCGTTACTTGCCTAGTGAAGTTCTAAGGATTCTTAATGTGGTGTTGGTTTACATTAGTGAAGAGAGACATGGAAAAGTAGACCTATAGAAGTTGCATATTTCTTGAGATTCTATGCTTATTACATGTTTTATAAGCTTATCCAAATTTGCATGCGACAAAGAGTAAAAAGGCCACACACATGCTTGAAAAATCTAACTGAAATTGCACATACTTTAGGATTAATCACAATGCTTGATAAATGTTTGTATTTTTCTCTAAGTTAGGCTTTTTAGTCAATCTTTGAAGAATCCATGGAAATTACCAATTTAACGCAATTTGCCTCTAGTTTATTTTTTTTATTTTTGTTTCTTTTCTTGTTTTTGCTTAAGGACAGACAAAATATTAAGTTTGGGATGTTATAACTCTATGAAAATAGAGTTATTTTTACCTCTTTTATGCATTTAAAATGGTTGGTTTTTGAGAATTTTTTATTTTATTTTCATGTTATTTTTGTCGATTTCTTTTGCTTTAGAGCAAGCAAAATATTAAGTCTGGGGGTGTAATAATTTTATAAAGTAAAGTTATTCATCTTCTTTGATGCATATATTTTTATTATGATCTTGAGATTTTTATTTACTTTTGCTTATTTTTATCTATTTTATTTTATTTTATTTTTGTTAATTTGATCTCATTTGTTTTTATTTTACTTTTGCTCATGTGTACTGCCATGTGCATAATGTGCCAAACCCTCGTTGTGCTCTATCATTTCTCCAAGCCAATGTGCAAAAATGATAAAAAATTACGATATGAAGCACAACAAATTCTTTGGGGAGAGCTAAACAAAATGGCTGAGAAACCTAATTCTTGTGGATTTTGAGAGTTTCCAAAGAGAAAAAATGGAGGGGAAAAAAGAAAAGAAAAAAATAAATATCTACTTTAGTTTTATTTTAGTTTAAGATTTATTTTTTGTTTTAGTTTTGTTATTTTATTTTTCTTTTGAAGACACTATGGAAGGACATTTTGGAGCAACTAAGAGGAGGAAGAAGTAGATTTGTGGAGATGATTTTTGAGTTTGTGACAACTCCTTTTGGTAGTTTCTTTCTCATTTTCTTTTTCTTAATCTTTGCATGTTCTAAGAATGCTTGATTATTTGTGTTACTTAATTTTATTGCAATTATGTATAGTTAAATTTCTTAGTCTAGAGGGCTATAGACCCAAGTTAAGATTATGTTTGGTTTATTGTCTTGGATTAAAACAAGTTGATTTTTATGTTCCATTTGTTTGTATTTCCTTGAGCTTAATGCCTCTAATTGCTTGATCACCAATTAGATGACTTTGCATTTAGTTTTAGTACTTGAGAAAGGAGGATCTTAAATATAGGTTTAGGAAATACAACATGAAACTATAGAGTTGAGATACTTATGATTTTCTTTGTGGCTAATTTATAGAACTTGCTTAATGATCGTTTAATACTTGATTTCAAATAAAGATATTGAAATTAATTACTTTGGGTATTCTTCAATTGAGTACTTGGGGGAGGAAAATTGAGATACATGAGTCTTCTAAGCCAATAAATTGGGGAAATTAATTTGTCAACTATCTAGACAATTACCAATCAAAAAGAAAACTTGGTAAAATAGTTCATGTAGACCCGTTTTGTTGTCATTTATTTTCAATTTGGTTTTTAGTTTGTATTTTATTTAAATTTTAGTTGTCCAAATAATTTTAGAGTTAATTTAATTTGGTACTTAACTAGAATTGAACACAATATTCGTAGGAACGAAATCTGTACTTTGGTATACTTTCTTACTTGTACGGTTTCAAGCACTTGCGGACATGCAACAGTATCCTTGCAACTATTGTATGTGAATTGTACTTTACTGTTTGTCCCGATATTAGTTTTCGCTATTTATACTTAGATAGTTTTATTATTTATGGACTTTTAAGCCCTTACGAGACATACATTGTTACTTACCATTCGATACCATTTTGATCGACTCAGTTTATTTATTTTTGCTTACATTTTCTTAGTTTTTACTTAATCACGACCCTCATTTTTTGATTGTGACAGTTGGAAGCCAAACTGACTGAGAACTTCAAAAATATATATAAATGTAATGATGATTATATACTACCTCGTTTCCAATAATTACTTTTTCAATAAGGGTATATTTTAACTATAATTGATAATATGGTTTAATAAGAATTCAACTTCATTAATTATCATATTTGTTTCTTGTTAGTCGTCCATTTCATTACAACCGTTAAATTTATATCAAACGGCTAATAATAATAATAATATCCATTGAAAACGTATCATTAAAACCACACCCAATTATATAATATATTAATATTATATGTTTAATTATTAGTAATATATGTACCATACAGTTTAAAATATATATGAATATTTATATATAATATATGTTATATTATTGTTGTTGTTGTTATTATTATGTTTAATAATATGTCATGGATAATTTACATTTTGACTAAAAAATAAAAAACAACTAGGTTACCATATGTAGTCTGGTTTGTTACCGGCTTACTATTATACGAGACCGATTGCCATAAATTGACTATCATTAGTCGAAAACCAATTTAACATCTCTTACAACTGCTCGGTGCTCGATTTGAATTTCTTAAACCCGACCATCGTCAGTTGAAAATGGACCAACGAAAAACTGATTGATGCCCTAATTTGTGAATTTATAGGTAAATCCCATTAATTTGTAAATCCATCTACTAAAGTATCATATTTTCTCTCTATCTCCATGGATCGTACACCGGCAAATAAGTGGAGCATCCACATGTAACCGGATAATTCTATAAAGTTAGAGTTGTTTTGTACTTAATTGCATATAATTTTGCTACGTTCTAGTCATTTTAATTTCATTTTGTTTAATTTTGTCTAATTTTTAATATAATTAATTTTTAGTTAATTATATTTTATATGTTTTTGTTTCAATTTAACTTAATTGCAATGAATTTTATTGTATTTTATTTTCTCCTTTAATTATTTATTTTGCTCATTTGTGTAGGAAAAATTAACTACGAGGGCAAAAAATGAAAATTAAAAGCTAAAATAGGGATAAAAAGATGAATGAAATTCAAATATAAATGTGGCCATCACAAGCTCCAGGCAGAGTCTCCTCCAACACCAGGTCACGTGCATTCTAGGCCATCGATCAGCCTCAGAAATCCATCAGACGAACATGTGCTTCTTAACAAACGTTCGCCACTTGAACTTGTTGTCTTCCATTAACTTCTGCACTTCACTCTCATGCTTCACAACCCAGCAAAAGACTCATGCATATGTGTGCCTTACCCAATCCCACCTGCCACTTATCCAGCGCGCCCTAACACCCACCCAATGTGCGCCACATGTCTAGGCGCTTCCAATGCTTGTTGCATGTTGTTTTCTCCCTTTCTCTCTTTGGCGCGGCGAATCGAGAAGAAAAATAAATAAACAAAAATGGAAAAAAAAGGAGCTGATGATTTAAGGAGGGAAAAAAATACCATTAGGGATTAGAGACCCATTCTTTGGGGATTTGAACCGAAACCAAAACCCCAAGTGAGGAAATAAAAATAAAATAGAATAGAATAAAATAAATTTATAGTTTAGGACTTTGTTTTGAAGTTTTAGGACTTTTTTTGTTTAAATAAAACACCATTAAAGATAGCATTTTGGAGCTATAAAGAGGGGCAAGAAGAAGATTAAGGAAGAAGTTTTGAAGCTTGTGACAGCTCCATTTGGTGACTTTTTCTCCACTTTTTATTTTCTAAATTTTTGTATATTAAAAAAATGCTTGAATATTTGTGTTATTTATTTTTAATTTTAGTATTATTTTCATTTATAAATTAGTTTTGTGTTAGGGTTCTAATGGATCCTATTAATGGATTTTGGTTTATTTTTGCTCCTTTGGATTGGTTGTTGATTATAGAAATTCTTTATTATATTATGTGCTTAATGCTCTAAGTAACTTGGCCATTCATTAGGTGTTAATCAATAATATGATAGCATATACAATTTGGAATAAGAATATATTTTTGGTGCATGTGTATTCATTTTGAATGCATGAACTTAATGAATTTCTGTTAATTAATTCTTACAGGAATATAGAGGTTCTAATGAATATAAATATTCCCACTACTTTATCAAAAGAGGCGAGTAGGTAATTTTATGTATTTGGCTAACAATTCTATTATAAAATTGGTCACTTGGAGGTAAATTTAATTCAAATGTAGTTAATTAGGTGAGATTGGATCCCTAGAGCCTTGTTCTATTTGTTAATTTAGTTTATTTTAATTTTATTTAATTAGCTCTTTAATTTTTTAATCAATTGTTCGAATGATCTTAAAGTTAACACAATTTTGATAATTAACTATAATTAAAAATAATCTCTACGACAACAACACTCTTCTTATCACTTTATCACTTGTTTATACCATACTGTGCACTTGTAATTTTCCAACAAATAAGTTTTTGACGCTATTATCGGGGATTGTTTTGTTTAATTTTGGTTAATATTGATATTAATTAGATATAGGATTGGTTTAAATGTTTTTATTTTATGTTATTTCATTTTTGTTTGAGTTGTTTATCTTGACTAAGGTACTTTGAGATGTTTCATCGACAATTCCTTTTACATTTTGCCTTAGAACTTTTTTTTAGCGCTTGGTAAAGATATAAAGAGTTGCTAATCATGTTTAATCATCATGGTTTCTCTAAGGCATGTCAGATACAAGTCTTCCTCAATAGCTTATGTGCTCCAACAAGGTATTAGGTTGAAAGAGAATATGATACCACCTCTTTCAACCAACAATCTATTAATGAAGCCTACTACATGTTGGAAGACATGGCCTAGTTCAATTATTGGAAAAAAAGAATTGTTCGTGTAACAACTATATGTTAGACTAGATGCTCTAATGATTAAACAATGTAATTCTTTTTAAGACTTTTAATCAATAAAGTATTTTATTCATGCCATATATCAATATTGTCCACATTAAGTTCATTTATGTTGAATGTATGATAAGCAAACTAATAAGGCTGTCATTCTAAACATTTAAGATTGTGCATATGATGGACAGATTATACGAAAGACATGAATTTTAAGGTGATAGCTTAAACATAAAAGGTTCACAATTGAGGGAATAAAGTTGGACACTTTATTCATGTTAAGATTGTTATGCTGTCTACATTCCTAATAGGAGATGACTTGTTTTGGTCATCGGAGTGAGACTCCACAAGCAGAGACATTGGTATATTATTATTGGTGATAATATATTGGATTGGAACTCAAGATGAATTGATTTAGTTAATAATTCCATTTATGTAAATCAATTTACTATAGACAATCATATATGTCACATAGTAATCCTAAGATGAATTAGTGAATCTATATTCTTAACTTGTGTCTTTTGATGTACCAAAGGATTACATCCTAAATCAAGTAAAGGTACACATACCGGTACATTGGAGACATGATTCTTGAATAACGTAGACTCATTATTCATAGATATAGAATCTATAGCTCTTTTGTAGAGTTAATATCCTCTTATAGGCATTTTCATGTGATTGGAAAACTAAAACGCTCAATCTTTTGGAGACATTTGTGTTACCAAATGGTATCCTATTTATATTAGTTATGAATAGTAAGTATTCTAATTATGAGATAATAAAACATAAGATCAATAACATAGAAAGGTAAAATGAAATTTATCTTTAAGCTGATTATGGATATGCTATAGGGATGTTGCACATTATGATATGTCATAAATGAAAGACTTATTGGAGTTTCGGAATTTATATATAGCTTAAGAGTGCAACTCTAAGCTTTTAGTGGAATAACTTTAGAGTTGATAATTGTAAAATGAATGTGTCAGGGACATGTCATTTTATAATTATAGAAGCTTGATCTATATATGTCCATTTAGTCTCCTTTGATAGCTCATACATTCTCTTGTAATGATACAACATATTTTTCCTACAAATTGGTAACTTATATTAATTCTATAATTGGTTCAAATTCGGTTGATTGGTTTATAATTCATATTAGTTTATTAGTTGAATTAATTTCACGAATTAATTTAAGAGAAACATGTTAACTTGTACATATATATGTTTTATATAGGATTATTGATATATGACTATTTTAATTAGATAACTTCTACTTTGGGTTGTTTTAATTAAAACTGAGGCTCTATGAAAGATTCTTGAGTTAAATAAAATAGGTAAGTTTCTGATCAGATAGGAACCAATCGATTGGTGGCTTGGGCCGATTGAACGGTGTGATTTAGGCACATTGGAGTGCTCTCTGACCCTATCGACCAGTCCAATAGCACCGATCAACCTACCTGCCGTGTGGAAAAACATAGCTTTACATGTTTTGACATGAGATTTTGACCTAGAACTGAGTTTAGATGCTCTTTTTGAGTAGAATTGAAGCCCTACCAGCCACTATAAATAGGAAACATATTCTTGTTGTCAATTAAATTACTTGAGAAATTAAGAGAGAGTTTTCTAGAGAGAAAAACTCTGAATTTCCATGAAATTATTATTCAATATTAAGAATTATAATTCTAGGTTTTCTCTTATGGTTGGAAAGAGACGTTGCCAAGAAGAGAATTGAACGTCGTGTGCCCAGTTGCATTCCAATTGTGAAAAGAGAATAACAAATAGAACCAGTTGGTTGAGACTCTTTAGGACGTAATTCTCATGTAACAGTTCTGCCAAATAATTTTCTATCAGAAGCGCGGTTACTGAATAACTAAGATATAAAGATCTTTAATTAATTTATAATACAAAACATGTCTTACCTGTTTTTTGGAAAAAGCTTTTATTAAAAATTTTAAAATTTTGTTGTGTGCTTGTTTTCTAACACCAAGGTTGGAAGGACAATTCTACATTTGCAGAGGCATAGTTTGATACCCAACCTCAAAAGTCTAGGAGTAACCTTGAAGCATTCTTAGCTCAAATCTTGAAAGAATGCGTGAAATGACGGTGGAATTGTTTGAAACCATGAGACGTATGGCAGCAATGGTGGAACACTTTGAACAATTATGAATGCTTCAATTACACATATGTAAGATTACCACTTTGAAGTGCTGACACCAAGATAGGAGCATTTGTAGATGTTTGAAGAAGACTTTCTATGTGACGAAGGGATACAACACTTGGTTATGCAAGAAGAATTACAAGAAGTCTATGGTGTGCAACTTATGTTGTCAACTTCGTTCATCAAAAATCACATCCAAGAAGGCCCAATATGGCCAACACCTTCTCCACCTTTATTAGCATCACTCCTATATGCTCAATAAGCACATTTGCTAGAGCCAAGTCAAGTTGGAGCAATATATTAAATAATTCTAAATCTTGCCAAGCTTGAGAGCATCTCAACGCAAGACCCGCATTGTGGTATTACATGATACCTACTATAGGCAGAACCTGCTCTTTGATGAGCACTCCTCAAATAGTCATGCCAATGACTATAAATCAAACACTTATTGGGAGGCACCTAAGTTTTCTAAATATTGTCCTATGTTCATTGAACTTTAGGATTTTTTTCTTTTCTTTTCTTCTTTCTCTTTTGTTGGTTAAAGCTTGGAGACATGGGAGGTGCCTAAAAAGCTTCAAGGACATCAAACCATGCTTAAGCACTGACAAACATCAACAGAAGGAGTTTTCTTTGCTTTTTTACACAATGAGAGTTATGGGCATATATTATTTGCTATTGCTTTGTGAAAAAAAGTAAAAATAAAAAATAATTTTTTTTGAATAATTAAAGGTTTTTTGCTTTATTTAATGATTTCTTCCGAACCAATTAAAGACCCATGTTTGAATATGTTCATAATTTTTGGAAAAGTGTTGATATTGTCTAACTTTGTATTTAATTCTTAACTAAAGTGTTGATATTGTCTAACTTTGTATTTAATTCTTAAGTTAGTTTTAGTTTGACTGTGATTGTTATATATTGAGCATTATGTCTTGGTCTTTGAGTTATTATTTGGAGAATGTTTGTGTAAATATGTGACCTTTATTGATCTCATGTTTTAGAATTTGTTTGATTTTTTTCTTGAGGTGAAATCCTAGACTTCACTTTATTAAGGAAATGACTTAGGTAAGTTTTGAAACGTTCAAGCCTTTCAAGCCTACCATTGCTATATTTATCCATAGTACACCTCTTTGAGCCTAATTTCCCCTTTCTTTGTTAGCCACACTTTTAGCCTAGCCTGTAAATAATTTCTATGTCCTTTACCTCTTAAGCATATTGGTTTTTTGAAGAAGTATTTGAGCGATGCTAAATTTTAGAAAGAAGGATGGTCTTTTGAATAATCTTACTTTGTGTTATGTATTTATCTTTGAAGTAAAAAAAAAAAAAAAAAAAACAAGGTGCTACACCCTTGGTTCATAATAGAAACAACGATATAAGTTTGGGGGTGTAGTAGGGGGAAAAAAAGGACCAAATTAAAGAAACTAAAAAAAAGGAATAAAGTGGATGACAAAAAAGTGTTGAAACAGAATTCGAGGTGTTGCTTGAAGTGTTGATTAAAGCTCTACAATAGTCTTAGATTGATTGATATACTTAGGAGGTATTTTGACCCATAATTTTTCATATATTCCAACCCTCACCCTAGCAAGTCATTCCAAATTTAATCAAGTCCAAAGGATCTTTGCTGTTGTATTAGACTACATTAGTAAAGAGAGACATGAAAGGCAAACCTGTGAGGCTTGTTTATTTTTTCTTTTTTGAGATTCTAGATGATTCCATGTTTGCGTAAGTTCATTCGAATTGTATGCAGCAAAAAATGAAAAGGTTATACATACACTTGAAGAATCCAATTAGAAATGACACACTCTTAAATTAATTACAAAGCTTAGTCAATATTTACATTTGTCCTTAAGTTGTGTTATTTTGTCAATCTTCTAGAAATTAGTAGAAATTACGAATACAGCACAATTTGTCTCTAGTTCATTTTTATTTTTGTTTTTTTTATTGTTTTTTCACTAGGACTATCAAAAGAATAAATTTGAGGGTGTAATAATTCTATACAATCAGAGTTTTTTGGTATTTAATTGTATATAATTAAGTTATGTTCGAGTCATTTTAATTTCATCTTATTTAATTTTGTTTAATTTTATTATATATATTTTATTTTAGTTAATTTTTAGTTAATTTATTTTTATTTCAATTTAAGTTAATTGTAATGAAATTTATTGTATTTTATTTTTCCCTCTAATTATTCATTTCTCTCATTTGTGGAGGAAAATTAGCTAAAAGGGCAAACATGAAAATTTAGAGCTCGAACGGGAACAAAAAATACAAGAAGTTCAAATTCAAATGCACCCATCACATGCTTCATGCCGAATCTCCCCTAGCACCGGATCACATGCATTCCAAGCCATTGATCAACCTCAGAAAAATCCATCGGACGAGCCTGAGCTTCTCACTCCTGACGAGGCACGTCGTAGCAGATCTGTAGTAGCGCCTCACTCAACTGACGTCTGCCACGTGTTCGATGGAGCTTGTTATCTCAATGAGACATAAAACATACGCCGGTGGGATACAAAATATGTCCCACTAAGTCTGTGACATAACAAATTTTCATATTTTATGGCATACATAAAAAATTGTCTCAAAAAGTTGCGTTTAGAGATTTTTTTTTTTTTTTTTCCTGGTTGGTTAAATTTGGGCCTCCTTGTTGTGGAGCAAAGCCCAAAGGGAACCTTCTGGGCTTCGGGCCCTATTTTATTTTCATAAAACCTATGGAAAGCAGATTGGATCAGACATAACAACACAACCCTCCAGTTTCCAGTTCTCACGCACGACAAACAACATAAGAAGTTACGGCGACGAGGTGCATCAATAAGCCGCATCTCTTTATCTCTCTCTTTTCTGCCTTCTGCTTCACCCTCGGAGCTTCCGTCGCTTCCTCCCCTCTTTTTCCTCTCTCTCTCTCTCTCTCTCTCTCTCTCTTACTTTCTCTCCTCTCTAATGACCGCGAACAAACCTAGATTTTGACGCTGCCAATAAGAACCAGGTGTGCTCTTCTCTCTCTGTTTTTGCCATGTGATTTCATCTGCAATGGACTCCTTTTTTTTTTTTTTTTAATGTTTTACGATTTTTCCCGTCTCTTTTCTCCTTTTTGGCTGCCGAGAAAGTTGCGAGCTGCAAAATTTAGAGATTTGGAATTCTTTTCTTCGGTTTTGATTTGCGAGAAATTACGACAAAAAAGTACCTCCATATATGTATATATTCTTTTGTTTTATGTTTTTGGATTATTGTGGAATTCGGAGTTTGGGCTTTTTTTTTTTTTTTTTAATAAAAATGAAGTTTTTAAGGATTACCAAGCAAGTCTCACCTCAGAAAATAAGGAGAATTCCTTGTGATTAATTTGTGATTCGGTCTTAATCTGAACAAGTTAGTGCCTTTTTTTCGTGTAAATCTGTAATACTTTACTGTGTACAATAATGGAGACTAATGAAATCATTCTTTGCAGTACTTAGGGTATTGTGGTAATAAGTTGCTATGTATGCAAGGAAAATAAAGTGTAAACATCAGTTATGGGCAGCATTTCAGCCATCAAAATATTTAACAAGGCCATACTGCATTGCTCGCGGTTCTTCTCAATCTTTGATGAGAACAGTTTCAGGAAACAAACGTTCACATGATAGTTTGATAAGAAGACATTGTTCATGTTGGTTTTCGTCAAGAAGTGTTGTCTCTGCCTATTGTCATACCCATTTGGATTTGAAGTGTAATACTTATTTAAAGGCTATTCAGTTACGCGCTTATAGTTCTGAAGGCGATGGGAGAAATGCCAGTGAGGATAAACATGTACCTGTAAAAGATGACTCTAACTTTGTTAAAGGAAAGAATTGGAAAGAAACGGCTAGGGAAGGTATCAGGAATTGCGATGCACATGCTCAGCTTGGGGAGCAAGATCAAAAAGAATGGCTCATTAATGAGAAGCTTTCCATTGAAACTAGAAAAAAGGAGTCACCTTTCTTGACTAGACGTGATAAGTTCAAAAATGAGTTCCTAAGAAGGGTTGTTCCGTGGGAGAAGATAACGGTTTCGTGGGAAACGTTTCCATACTACATTCAGTAATTACTAATCACTAGTGTTTCTCTTCCATCATTTTTTATTTTCAATTTTGGTGATCCATAACTGAGTTTTGTAACTTTTTTTCTCTTCAACAGTGAACATACAAAAAGTCTTTTGGTGGAATGTGCTGCTTCTCATTTGAAACACAAAAAGTTTGCTACTTCTTATGGTGCTCATTTGACATCTTCAAGTGGCAGGATTCTTCTCCAGAGTGCACCAGGTCGGTGTTGATCCTACTACTTAACTTTCATCCACCACTGTATTTTGATGGTTTCTGCAATGACAATAATTTATTTGTTTTTTTGCATTAAAACACCATCTACAGGCACTGAGCTTTACCGTGAGAGATTGGTTAGAGCTCTTGCGCAGGATTTACAAGTCCCACTTCTCGTTCTAGATAGCAGCGTTCTTGCGCCTTATGTAAGAGTACAGCAATTTCAATATTTTGGCTTTTTAGAAAGATTTTCTCTCTTTCTTTTTTTTTTTTGTGGTGCACAAAAGTAAAGTAATTATGTTTTGGGATAGGATTTTGGTGATGATTGCCAATCAGAGAATGAATTAGATGATGATAGCGCATTACTTGGGGAGGAGTATTCGGAATCAGAGGTGGAGGATGATAATGATGCAAATAATGAAGAAGAATGGACTAGCAGTAATGAGGCAAGGTCAGATTGTACTGACAATGACGAAGTGGATGTGCAGGCAACTGCTGAAGCAGCCCTCAGAAAGCTTATTCCACACGGTATTGAAGAATTTGAAAAGGTATGCTTACTTTTTTGTTTTTTTTGTTTTTGATAAGAAACAAAGTTTTCATTAATAAAATGAAAATTATACAAAAATTTGGATGGTTGAGAGATCCATCAAAAAACAAAATACACATAGTATAGTCTGTGTAAGACTACTATAGCAATCTTTTACAACACACAAAGAAACTGACCAAAGCCAATTCTCTAAACCAGACAACCCCAATCCAAAAAAAAAAAAGAAAAAAAAAACACAAGCTAAAACAAAATGTCTCTCCAACTTAACAAAATCAAGAATAATGGGACATCCTTAAAGGATGCATCTGTGGATGCCCAAAGAGGGGCCGGAAATTTAGCCTTCTCAAACAAGTCTTCACTACTCATCTCCTTCTCTTCAAAAATCCTCTGATTTCTCTCAAGCCATATGACCGATAATGTAGCTAATACCATGGCTTGCCACATCGTTTTACCTCTCATTCCCTTTCCGAAACCGAATAACTCTTCTATCAATAGTGAGTTCCTTTGGGTAGGGCAAACTCAAGAAAGCGAAGCAGCCCCAAATACCTTAAACAATAATTTTCCGGCCATCTTACAATGGAGGAATAAATGGTCCATCGATTCCATATTTTCCCTCCACACAACACACTAACTAGGGGACAAAGCAGTGTGAGGATGTTTCTTCTGCACTAAATCGTAGGTTTTCAATTTTCTATGAAAAAATAGCCAAGCAAAAACTTTAACCTGAATAGGAGCACAGGATTTCCAAATGAATTCAAAGGGTACAAAAGAACGGTGGTTCGGACACGGACACAAAAAATGGAAGAAAGAATTGCAAGAAAACCCTAAAGACCCTACAATCCAAACCCTCGAATCAAGAAGCGAAGTGTCTAGGGAAAAATTTTGCATGGAGTTTAGTAACTCTAAAAAATCCTCACACCCTTGATTATTCAAATTCCTTCTAAATCTACAGCTCTGGTTAGGTGGAGATCCCTCCTTACACACCAAAATCTCCTTTATTTTAAGCTCCTTCTCCCTCACCAAACTATACAATCTAGGAAAGGCAATTGCAAAAGGTAGGTCACCACACCGTTTGTCTTCCCAATACCTCACTCTACTTCCATCTCATACCTTCCAACTTACTCTTTCAAGAAAAAAGGTTTAAACCTTGAGAAATAAATTTCCATGGATTCCTATGAGTGCCTCTAGTAACAAGATTAGAATCTCAGCCATTGGATTGCAGTCCATATTTGCTCTTGATAAGAGTGGCCCAAAGCGCATCTTGTTCCAAGGAAAATCGCCGCAACCATTTACCCAAAAGAGCTTGATTTTTCTTCAACAAATTCCCAATTCCTAAACCCGTCTTCTTTACTAAGTGAAACAACCATCCAAGCAACCAGGTTATCAACCGACTCTCTCTCCAATCCATCCCACAAAACCATCTTAGATGAGCTTTAATCTCCTTAGCAACCCCTAGCTGAAGCTTAAAAAGAGAGAGGAAATAAATCGGAATGCTTGACAATACTAATTGAATAAGTGTAAGTCTCCCTCCCCTAGACGAAAAGCCTTTTTTTCCACGCCTCTAATCTTCTTGAAATTTTTTCCATCACCGGGTTTCAAAATTCTCTGGATAGAGGATTCCCTCCTAATGGTAAGCCTAAATACTTCATTGGCCAAGAACCCACCTCACAACCCAACTCCTTAGCCCTCCCTTGAACCACCTCTTCCTCCAAGGTAATCCCATTCAATGTACTTTTCCCCATATTTATTCTCCAACCCAAACATTTTGAGAAGAATTTCAAAATTGTAGCCATGTTTTGAAATTCTCTTGTGCTGGTTTCAGAAAAAATAAGGTATCATCTGCAAACTGCAAATGGAAAACCTAAATTTTGTCCCTACCAACTTCAAAACCCTTGACCAAATCCATTTTCGCCGCCCTTTCCACCAACCTACCCAAATCATCAACTACTACAGTGAAAAGGAACGGTGAGAGCGGATCTCCTTGCCTTAATCCTCTTGAGGCTCCAAATCTTCCTTGCGACTTCCCATTAACCAAAATGGAAAAGTTTGCCAAACTAATACATCTCAGGATCCACTTCGTCCATCTCTAACCAAAACCTTTCTTCTCTATCATTTGCCTTAAAAATTCCAATTTCCATGGTCATAAGCCTTCTCAAAATCTATTTTGAACACCAATCCTTGTTTTCCCTCCACTCTATATTCTTCAACTACCTCATTTGCCACCAGAATACTGTCTAAGATTTGTCTTCCCTTAATGAAAGCACTTTGACTCTTGGAGATTGTATCCTCCAATACTTCCTTCAACCAATTTGCCAATACCTTTGCAATTATCTTGTAGAGACTTGACACTAAACTTATCGGTTTGAAGTCCTTCACTTTTCTAGAGACTTCCTTTTTAGGAATGAGATAGATAAAAGTGTGGTTTGTATTTCAATTCACTATTCTATTTCTAAAAAATTCCTCCATTACTTTTAACAAATCCCTTGCCACCCCTTCCCGACATGTTTGATAGAATCCCATTGAAAAAACGTTAGGACCCGGAGACTTGCAAATTCTACACGAGAAAGCCGCCTGTTGAATCTCTTTTTCCTCAAAAGGTCTCTCCAACCAAGCTGCCCTATCTGCCCCAATCGGTTTCCACTCCAAGCCGTAAAAAGAATACTGAACTGATTCCTCCGCCTTGTACAAATTCTCATAATATTCAATTAATTCCTTCACCACCTCAGCATTTTCTATAACCACTCCGTCTTCTTTGTCAAGTCTAGATATCACACTTTTATTTCATCGATTATGGGCCAAATTGTGGAATAACTTCGAGTTGCATCCCTTTCTCTCACCCACCTACATCTCATTTTTTGTCTCCACGATACATCTTTAAAAATTACCTCCAAAGCAATTCTTAGAGCCCTTCACTCACTCCTTTCTTCCTCGTTTAATCCCTGGACCTCCTCTCTTCTATCTATAGCATCAATCTTGGCTAAAGTCTCACTTTTGATCAATCTTACATCACCAAACACCTCCTTGTTCCACTCCTTAACAGACACTTTCAATCTTCTAAGCTTCGTAAAAAATTTATATCCTTCCCATCTTTCCATGCCTACAGCCTCCCATTCTTTTTTGCAAAACTCTAAACCTGGGGTGTTCAAGCCACATATTCTCGAATCTATAAGGACAAGGCTAACCGGATTAGTTTTCAATATCACAGGGTAGTGATCCCCCACCAATTGTCACACTTCCAAAAATTTTTCCCCCCATTCCAAAGTAAACAAAAATTTATCCAATCCGCTCTTTATTTCATCCTCTCTAAAGTTGGTCCAAGTAAAGCTCGCATTACTTAATGCAATATCCTTCAAATTCCCTTTTTGGATAAAACTATCAAACATTCTTATGCTTCTTGTGGACCTAGAAGGGGGTGCCTTTTCATGAGAAAATCGAACCACATTGAAGTCTCCTCTTAGAAGCAAATGATTTGCAGCCCCACCAATTCATCCCATAAAAATTTCCTCTACTCATATGACATTGGACCAAGAACACCTGTTAATCACCAGCTAGATTCCCCTCTTTGAATTTGAATTGACACCGAGAATGACCCTATCAACGTATCTGTTACTTGAACACTTTTAGCATCCCACATCACCAAAATCCCACCTGACCTACCAACTCAAGGTAAGTAAACCCAACTGCTAAACTTAGATTTCCACAAACTAACTACAACTCTCTTCTATGAATTCTCTTTTAGTTTCTTGTAAAATCACCACATCTGGTTTTATTTTCCCAAGACTATCCTTAATTACCCCTTTTCCTTGCTGACCCTAACCCTCAACATCATTAGCTTTTCCCTTTTGCTTCTCCTGAACAGACTATGGACTTTCTGGATCTAATGGTCTTTCTGCTTCAATATAAGAGTAAACAATCTTGATAAGTTGCTAGTCTTTATAGACTTGAATTTAACAATTGGACCGAATTTTAGGTCTATCACGATTATGTAGAAGAATTATATAAACTATGCCAAGGATTTCCGAGCTCCATGGCTTTGTATCCTTGTTTCTGTACTTTGGAGATGAATAACGAGCACTAAAAGTTGCGAAAAAAATTAAGCCATCATGAAACAAATGGCATCCAGTTAACTACGAAGAATTGATTATTGCTGATGAAATTATTCAAATAACAAGCTACCGTATGCGATTTTACCTTGCAACCTTAGCTTATTATGTCTATGGGTCATAAAGGAGAATACTCCTTAAACATAAGTAAAAAATGGTGGAAGCTTGTCTTCAAGCGATTTCTAGTCCAAGTAGAGAATGAAATGAGTGCTAGCCCTTGGTCCTTTCCCTCTTTTGTTCACAATCTAGAAAACATAGAAGGATATGGGGAAAATGGCACTTTATTGCTTGCATAGACAAAATAAGTATTTCTTTTTTAGCTTGCTGGTGTCCAATTTTAGCATCTAATATGAATAAAAAAATTTTGCGCAGCCTTATTTAAACGCAGGTGAAAGAGATGAAATTGGATTTAAACCATCTTGAATTTTATGCTTCGAGTTGATGTAGGTGGTTCAAATTAATAGTATATAGCTCTGTAACTGTTCCTGTGAATTGATAATTTGGCTGAAGTGAATAATTTCATATATCTCAAGGGTATAAATACAAGATACATGTGATTATTTTAGGATAGTCGACTATACAAGCTGTATAATCAAATTACAATTAATCAGAATAAATCAGACAACTAATCCTTGCTAATAAGGGAAACATAACCAATTAGAATAATATAGAATATATGCTAACTTATATGCTAACTCTCCTCCTCAAGTTGGTGCATGGATATCACACATGCCCAACTTGGATAATGAGGCATAAAACGGGCCACTTGTAACAACTTGGGTCATTATGTCTACCAATTGATCTGCACCCTTGATGTAGGGAATCGTTATTTGGCCAGAATCTAGGTTGTCCTTGATGTAGTTTCTGTCGAGTTCAAATGCTTAGTTCTATTGTGCTGTACCATATTGTTTGCAATCTCGATAGCCATTGTGTTATCACAAAAGAGCACCATAAGCTTCTTAGGACCAAAGCCAAGCTCACTTAAGAGGATTCATAGCCAAGTAAGTTCCGTGGTTGCATGATGAAGAGCACGATATTCAGCTCCCGCGCCACTCACCGAGACCACATTTTGTTTCTTGCTCCTCCAGGTCACCAAATTTCCTCCTACAAATGACACACCCTGAAGCAGACTTCCTATCCAATTTGGATACAGAGTCTGTATCCTTCAATCTCTAGATGTCCGTGTCTGGAGAACATAATTCCTTTGAGTGGGGAAGACCTCAGATAGGCGAGGATACGATAACACTAACTACATAAGATAAATCAGGTTTAGTGTGGGTTAGATGGATCAACTTCCCCACTAGTATATCTTTCTTTATTCGTTGGAATTTAATTAGGATAGATGGAGAGGCCCTGCTTTACTTCAATGGGAGCTTTTGTAGGTTCGGAAGCAAAGTTACTAGTCTCAGCCAAGAAATATATACTTCCGTTGTGAGAGGAAAAGTCCGTGCTTGGACCGAGAAACCTCAATGCCCAAAAAATATTTCAGTATCCAAGTCCATTTCGAATTCGTTGGCCAGATAACTCTGAAGTTTCTTTATTTCCTCAAGGCTACTACTTGTAATAATCATGTCACCAAAATAAACAATAAGCAAAGTAATATCATCACCATCTCTGTTGTAAAAAAGAGTGTGATCTGCCATAGCTTGTTTGTAGCCATACTCCATTGAGTAGCACAACTTGCTAAACCATGCTCTTGGCGACTGCTTCAACCCATATAAGGCTTTTTTTCACTATGCATGCCTCGCCTTTTTGTGTAAACCCTGAAGGAGGATCCATATACACCTCTTCTAACAGATCACTATGAAGGAAGGCGTTCTTTACGTCAAACTGTCTCAATGGCCCATCCGGATTAACTGCAAGAGAGACTATGACTCTAATAGTGTTCATTTTGGCCATAGGAGCAAAGGTCTGTTAGTAGTCAATTCCACAAGATTGGGTGTATCTCCTGGCAACCAACCTAGCTTTATACCTGTCAATCGTTCCATTTGACTTGTACTTTACTGAAAACACCCACTTACATCCTATAGTGTTCTTTCCTTGAGGAAGCTCAACCATCTCCCAAGTAGAGTTCTTTTGGAGAGCCTTCATTCCTTCTACCATAGCAAATTTCCACTTAGGATTTTTAAGGGCTCCCTCAAAATGACTGGCAATGGACATAGAAGACAACTGAAGTACAAAAGCAAGAGGAGTCTTAGATAGACGATGACAAGGGATAAAATCAGAAATGGGATGGGCAAAATTAGAGGATGATTTGGAGAAACCTAACCTATTTGGTTCCTTACCATCATGAAGGGGATATCTCCTACCTTGATTAGTTTGAGGATTCAAGGTAGCATTTTCAGAAGTTAAGGGTGAAGGAATTTGTCTCTCAGAATTAGTCTCAGAAGAGCCATTCGATGGCATGGTAGTATCATTGTGAGGAATGTTGGAGCCTGGAGGGGGTATAGCAGTGTCATCTTTGTTCTTCCTTGTATAACGTTGTTGAAAAAATCTGTTTGGTCTCTCCCTGCTTTTCTTAGGTTCAGACTCGGCTCTTATAGAATTAAGAGCATTTGGAATTTGTAATTCCCCCTTACTCGAATCAGCTGAATCAGTTGAGTCTTCCCCTTACATGAAATCCACCACCTCTTTTCTTCTAACCATAATTTTTCCTCTTCCTTGTTCTTAATCTCCCCTTGAAGAGGAACCATGGACATATCCCTGGAAAAATAAAACACACGCTCATTGAATTGAACATCCATGAGACATAGTACTTTCCCGAAGGAGGATGGAAACATTTATAGCCCTTTGGGAACTAGAGTAACTGAGGAAGACACATTTAAGAGCACAAGGATCAAGTTTGTCCCTTTGATGAGAGTGTATATGTACATAATAGACAACCAAAAACTTTAGGACAAAGATTCAAAGTAGAAGGAATAGAGTGAAACCGTGATAACATCCGAAAAGGTGTTTGGTAGTCAATAACACGTGCAGGCATTCGGTTGATGAGAAAGATAGCGGTCATGACAGCATTAGCCCAAAAACGTTTTGGAACATGCAGAGTAAAGCATAAAGCCCGAGCCACTTCTAGAATGTGGTGGTTTTTACGCTTTGCTATACCGTTCTATTGTGGCATGTATGTGCTCGTTGTTTGGTGGAGCATTCCATTTGCATGGAATAAATCAGTAAGGGACTGGTTTACAAACTCACGACCATCGTCAGAATGAAAAGCCTCGTGCATTAGATTGTGTGACAATCATTTTGAAATATTGAGGAATAACATGCAAAACGTCATGCTTAGATTTCAACAAATATACCTAGCTCAGTACAGTCATCAATAAAAGATAATATTTATGACCCGAAGCAACAGGAGTAGGACGAGGACCCTAAACATCTGTGAAAACACAGACAAAAGGAACTGGACGTTTATTGAGACTTATTTTGAAAGTTACATGATTTTTAGCGTGAATGCATTGTTCACATCGTACACTAGATATTGAAACTTTTCGAAATAACTGAGGAAACAAACGTTCGTAATAAGAAAAAGAAGGGTGATGCAATCGACAATGTCTTAACATAATTTTCTCTATTAGACGTCTCCCATGTTACTTGAAAAGTGCGATATGATTTGGTTGTAATTCCCTTGCCCCCTCCAAGTAGTAGAGACCTCCTCTCTCCTTACCAATGCCAATCGTCATCTTTGTAAGATTGTCTCGAAACACAGTGTGTAGAATGAAATGTTATAGAACAATTAAGATTTTTAGTAATTTTACTTATGGAAAGGAGATTATTAGAGAGACTAGGTGCAACTAGGACGGAGGACATGGGAAGTGTGGGAGAAAATGAGACATTTGCAGCCCCTGAAATCGGCATAGGAGTCCCATTAGCAACCTGAACAGACTTAACATTGGAGGACATTAGAGAGTCAAGGAAGGAAGGATTACTAGTCATATGATCAGTGGCCCTTGAATCAATAACCCGAGTGTTAAATGCAGCAGAATAAAGACAAACCAGAATTACCTTCTTGAGTAGAGAAGCGAGAAACCTAAGAGGTAGAAGCAGAAGGATTAGTGTCTGTCACAACAAAATGAGTTGATTTCTTTTTCTTTTTTTTTTTTATTTTAATTTTTTGTTCAGCTTGCTTCAGTTTGTGCCACTCTGGATAACCGTGTTTCTTCTAGCATACATCAAACGTGCGTCTGGTGCTATTGTAGTGAGTGCAAAACCAAGAGGGAGGGTCGATAACAGGAGTTGGCTTTGGATTATGTTTATTCACAGCCATGGCTGAGGCCTCACTCTGGTCTTCTACACCCATAGTGGCTTGCATCTGCGCTTCACGACGGTCCTGAGAGGAGGCTTCCTCAAGGCTTGGTAAAAGAGAG
Source organism: Artocarpus heterophyllus (assembly GCA_025403435.1). Taxonomy (NCBI): domain Eukaryota; kingdom Viridiplantae; phylum Streptophyta; class Magnoliopsida; order Rosales; family Moraceae; genus Artocarpus; species Artocarpus heterophyllus. The sequence goes on from CM046339.1 coordinate 12,891,482, forward strand.
GTAGCCAATACACGACCACTATCCTGATCCAAATTGTGATCAAGACCTGCAAGAAATATATGAACTCGTTCCTCAGTTGTATGCCTCCTTTGTTTCTCAATATCCGTGGGACATGCCATATCATTAGGCCTTCGGTAATCAAGCTTCAAGAATATGGAGTTTAATTAATTGTAGTATTCTGCAAGAGGACGACTAGCTTGGCGTGATTGAAAAGATTTCTTCATCAATTCATAGACTTGAGAAGAATCGGAGACATCAAGATAGCTCCTCTTGACTACGTCCCAGACCTGTTTGGCTGTTCCACACTGCTCAAAATGTGACATCAATTTATTAGTCATGGAATTAATGAGCCAAGACTTAACTAGAGTGTCTTCGGCCTCCCATTCATTAAAACCCGGGTCATCCTCTGCGGGTGCAACCTTCTTCCCTGTGATGTAGCCCTTCTTTTTCTTTCCAGCAATGTGCATCTCCAGAACCTGCGACCAAACACGATAACTTCCACCATCCAACTTAATAGAAATTGTCGAAGTGGAAGTTTCATGAATGGTCATCGTGGATGGCTTCTTGCTATCAGTTTTCTCAGCCATGGTGTGGAAATAAGGAGAGGAAAGACGGAAGGAATGGCGATTTTAGGGTTTCAGCCAAGAAAAAAAAAAGAACAGCAGCAGATATTCTTGCCTGCTCTCTAATACCAAATTGATAATTTGGCTGAACTGAATAATCTCATATATGTCAAGGGTATAAATACAAGACACACGTGACTATTTTAGGATAGTCAACTGTACAATCTGTGCGATCAATTACAATTAATCAGAATAAATCAGGCAGCTAATCCTGGCTAATAAGGGATACATAATCAATTAGAATAATATAGAATATATGCTAACTTATATGCGAACTCTGTGTTTTCACTAGAGTTATAATTGTTGGGGAAAAGAAGTTGATGTGAACCGTGACAATGTACCATTTCTCACAAGTTTTGTGAACACTTTTACGTGACAGAGAGTCTCTGGAGAGCCTGACAACACATCGGCATCCTCAAATGCTGATGCTGCTGAGTCTTCTAGACAGCCGCTGAAGAGAGGTGAAGCTTTGAGGTTTTTTGGTCCTCCCGATAATATTTCTTCTTTATCAACAATCTTTTTATCACTAATTCTTTTGTTCTTGTATCTTCTAGGTGATCGGGTGAAATATATTGGGCCATCTGTTCATGTTGAAGCTGATAAGAGGTAATGCATCCATCCGTGTTTGTATCTTCAATTTGTTAGTGTGAGATGATGCATTCATTTTGATTTTGTTGTTCTGTTTTTCTCTTTTTTTGACAGTTTACTTTCTTTTATGTGAAGAAGGTAACAATCTATTGAGAGGAAATATTTTCGTTATTTGATGATTTTGGTTTTACTTAGAGACCCTAAAATTTTTGGATGAGGGGAATGATGATCTCTTTCCTATTGTTCGTGAAATTCACCTTGAAATTTTTGGAAAGCATGAAATTCAAAGTTATTCACTTGGTCAAGTTTTTGACCTGCCATGTTTACTCAACAAAAGATAAATATCCCCTTTCCACTGTAGTATGTGAGAGCTTTATGCTATAGCAAACTTTTACTTTACACTGTAACATGTGAAAGCTTTACACTGTAACAGTTGGAACTTATTAGTTTCAACTAGGTTGCTATACGAAGCCGAAATTTTCCTCTTGTTGGTGAAGGTGGGAGGAATTTATTTATTTATTTATTTTTTGTGTTGAGAGTTTGCCTACTCAAGTACCTGGATCCTGTGCTATGCTCTAGGTAAACACTCTTGACCCCTAGACCATTTGGGAGCACATTACTTGTCTGACTGCTTAGTTAACTCCTTCGTATTGGAAGTGAAGAACATCTGGATCTAGACTCTAATGTTGCGGCTTGGGGATCTCTCAGGAGTTCTTGCTGATACATTTTCCAAAAACTCTTTAGCTATAGTTAATTTTAATCTTTGTTTGAAGGATACTAGGGAAGGAATATATTCACGTTATGGGGATATACCTTTGGGAACGACGAATCATGTTTTTGGCCTTCCATTAGCATCGGCCTTCGCATCAAATGAGTTTTAAGGATATCAACTTTTATGATTTTAAAACTTTCTGTAAATTTGAAATATCCGGGGTTTTTCCTGGCTGGTTGATGGACCTTTGCTTTTCTTATTGTCATTCTATCTTTTTTACTTTTTCTTCTTATAAAATTTTGTCTTTTTTCATGTCAAAGAAATTCCTTTTCTTCATAGGTTAATGTCTTTTACTTGCTTCGTGCAGTAGTAGAAAAGATTGAGCTTTTTGTGTGGTTCATTAGCAAGTCCATTTGCATGTTTCTCTCTATTACATGTTAGATTGAGTTGTAACTGAAATGAAGTTGAAGAGTTCCATGGTTGAATTGTTCCTCTATGTTTGTTCATCTCATTTATTGGTTTTTTGTCTCTCCCGGTTATATTCAGATTCCTAAATTAGCACAATTGTTATGCGGGTCTGTACTCAATGTTGTGTTATTTTCATACTTTCTTTGCCTTATATTAATGTGGTCCCTTAATTTCCACGTGAAATAACCATCCATTAGTTATGTCTTTCAGAGCGCTGGAGCTTTTTGTAATTGTAACTTAGTGTTGTTGGTTCTCCCTGGTTTAGTCTTGCTGCAATAGGTGTCAGCAAATGCCTGTCTGCAATCCAAGCAGAAATACGATGCAAATAATTTTTCATTCTTTTTTGGCTTGAAGAATCGTTTGCCATTTTATTAATCAATCCTTTTGCCAATATCCTAATTATTCATTGTTATTGTGCTGGTGATGCCTAGATTACTTGTCGCTTGCTGATTTTCTTTTTTTTTAATCATCATTTGTTTTTCTTCGAGAATAGTATATCATTCAAGTTATGCATTTTTATTTTATTTTATTTTTTTGATAATGTCAGTTGGGATTGGGCATAGCGAAGTGTGCTACTAAATTTCATCGTTTTGCTCTGTGCTGATGACAATTTATCCTACATTTTTGTTTGTTAGTTCATAAGGTTATTATGTATATTAGAAGAGTTCAAATCAGAACAGGTCTAAGAATTTTTGGTTAGAATCTTGAAAGTAAGACAATGTTTAATCAATTATTTTGGTATTGAATATAGCGAAAACATATTGTCAGCCTTAATGGAGGTTACTTGTGGTCTGTCTGTTAACCCCTTGGCACAGTGTTATCTCGACGTGTCTCTGACTTCACCCCACTGAGTCCTGACATTGACACACATGATACAATACAGGATCGTGTTGGGGAAGATATCAACATCCGATGGTCCAACAAATGCTTATACCATTATCCGTGGCAGGTGGGTTGGTAAGTCGTCCTAATGATAGGGAAGAAGGGAAAGCTTTTGAATGTCTACTTTGACATTTGCTTAAAACTGCTATAGTAGTGAGGCCGCTTCTCTTTCTCTAGGACTTTAAGTTTGACCCTCGTTTTATCATAGCCCTTACCTTTTGTCCTCATATATGAGATGGTTTATAGGTTGAAAATTGTGATTTCATAAAAGATGTCAGTGGCTCTCTGACTTTACCGTTACCTTGTCCTATAGCAGTTTTTATTTTTCAGCTTACAGATCCTAAAGCCAAATAACTAGCTATTTGGTACCTGGCTCCTGGCTAACTTTCAAATGAACTGTAGAAACTGTAACATTGGTACCAAGGAAAAAGTAACAAGGACTGGCATAATCATAGGCTACTAATAGATATAATTTTTGATAAGAAACAAGAATTTATTGAAAAAACAACGGAATAAGTACAAAGAAAAGGACAAGGTGTCTTAGAAAATAGAAGGAACTAAAGATCCTTGACCAAAACAGAAACAAATTATACAAATCCAAGTTAAAAATGATCTGACAAAAAGCACTCCACTCCTTGTAAATATCGGAAAAGAACCCCCTCAAAATCTTTTGACTAGGAAACCCAAAGAGCAGACCAAATCTGCTCAAGCTCTGAATCCTTGTCATCATCAAAGAACTATTTACTTCTTTCGTGCCACATGACCCAGCTAATGGGATGAATAAGCACCTTCCGAAGTTTCTTGCAACAATCCTTCCCACCATAAAACTTTTATTGTTCTTATCATTTATTTTTTGTGGGATTGCCCAATAAAAGCCAAAATCTTTCATAATCCTCCCCCTAATGCTTCTGGCAAAAGAGTAGAAAGATACGGTCAATGGATTCATCACAATCTCTGCATAAGATACACCACCCTGGAGAGAGAGAAAAGTAATGATTTGGTGGGTTCTGAATAGGAAGTGTTTAGAGGTTATAAGTTGATTTTGCTCCTGCAGGGTCTTATTTGTCGTGCTGTAAGAAAAAAGTAAGCTGGTGCTTTTTTGTAGAAAATGACCATTGTTTTTAGTAGACGCATTTTCAACTGGTCTCGTTCATAACATGTAAAAGATTATCCCTGGGCGCGCACACAAAGATCTCCTTGTACAACATTCATTTTCATCCACTGCTTTTTGTTAGATTGCACTCCTGTACACAACTAGCACTTAAGTTGATGTCAATGTGTTCCCTTATGCGACCTTTACTTTTAGCCAGCTATATTTTGGAAACAAATCACTTGTTTTATTTTTTTTATTACCTTTTAAATAATCTTGTGATTAACAAAAAACCTAAAAAACAACACTCAGAAATTAGAAAGCCAAGCTCTTAATCCAAGTTACAAATTGTACATCTTTCCAATTAGGAAATCTCAATGAGAAAGGAAAGCCCTTGAATGTGGAAGCCCATAATGACGTAGAAAACTTTGCTTTCTTGAAGAGGTTTTTAGGGTCCATTTCTTTATCTTTGAAGATTCTTGCATTCTTTTCCAACAAATTGCCCAAAGAATCAAAATGACTATATTGGTCACCACCTCCACCACCACCACCACCACCACCACTACTGCTACTACCGCAACCACCACCGCCAGTAGTACCATTGTTGTTGTTGTCATTATTATTATTATCATTTTTATTGTTCTTTATTTCTTTTTGTGGCATTCAGCAAATTGTTGAATGTGCGCCCCCCACCCAACCACCAAAAAAAAAAAAAAAAAAGAACATTGAAGAAACAAAAAAATGGATAATATGGAAGAAATCTGGACAGGACTTTTTCCTATCATTATGCTGACTTGTACCTTTGTGTGCGAACCAGGTTTTAATCTGCTAGCTAAATAAAATAGTTGCTAGTTTACCAATTCTCCTAAAAGCTTCAGCTGGTTGGAGTTCAGGCAATATTTATGTTCCATTTCAATACTTCTCGTCATCGCTTCATGTGTGTACGACTTTAGAGAGAGACTAATCCAGACAAATGCGGAAATTCCATCTTCAAACTGTTACCTTTGTTTTGATGTTGCTTCATAAAAATTTAGGAATTGGAATATATGTTCGATTTAAAAGGCCTTTTGTTCGTTTCTTGGTTCATAAACATGGATTCTTTCTGTGAGTGAACAATAAAGCAATTGTATGCTCATGAGTTTAATATATGCGTACGTGAAATTTCTAAATAGTTTCTGACAGAACAGTAGTGGCATCTTTAGGACTTTGTCAAAGGGTCAACGAGGTGAGGTATATGAGGTGAATGGAGATCGAGCTGCTGTTATTTTGGATTTTGGTGAAGACAAAGTAAATGATAGTACAAAGGAGGACAAAGATCCAGAGCAGCCTGAAAAGCCGCCTGTTTATTGGGTGCACGGTAACGTTTCTTTTCTTAAAGAATGCATTGGCTAATTTTTAGACTTAGTGTCCTCTAGAAATATTTGACTTAATTGTATGCTGTTTAATGTTTTGTATTCTCATTTTTATTTAATTTATGGGGTTGCTATGACAATATGATTGATTTACAAGGCACGCTTATGACAGGATATCAGATTTCTCAATTTCTCTATATAATTTTGCGTTTTTTGTTTTAAGGTTAAGAAACTTTTCTTAATATAATAAAGGAATGAAATGCAAGTTCGCTGTAGGAACCCATAGGTTCCTGCATTTGGCATTTTTGTTTGTTTGATCTTGTTTCTCTGTTGTTTGTAAGCTTTCTTTTGTTTGTCTTTTATCTTCGAGGGCCTTTTCCTTGCCTTTCCAGACTTTATTTTTAACAATAATCTGTTTTGTTTTTGATTTAAACAGTCAAAATTGAAAAATGAAGAAATACTTTGTGTTGGTGGGGGAAGGATGCTTTTTCTTGAAATGTCTTTGAAGTTTTTGATATGTCCTAAATGATGTTTTTATGTCAATTGTTCTTGAAGAACCTATAGATTAACGTTTCGTTGTAGCTCAGGCTAAGCATCAGGAACTGCAACGTGATCTTTTGGTCTGGATTATAACCTGACAAGTTTTCTGGCCATGCAGTTAAGGACATTGAGCATGATCTAGACACACAGGCTGAAGATTGCTATATTGCAATGGAGGCTCTGTCAGAGGTATATGTGTGGATATTTTGATATGTTATATGTTATAATAATGATCAAAGAGTGTGCACGCGTGCAAGTGTATGTATAAATGTTTCTTGATATACTTGTGTTTGAGGTTCCACTCCTGGCCATTTTAGACCCATTTAGGTTTGTGATCTAAAACCAAGTTCTTAGATATTAATTCAAGTAATGAAGAAAAGAAAAATATTGCGGAAAATAGATGCCATGAAGAAAAACTGGGGGAAATCACTGGTAAGGAGAGCTTATTCCAGGGAATAAGATCTCCTTTAATAGAAAATACAATACAAGCAACAAATTTATTCCCTTGGAACAATAAAAAGTAGACTAGCATCCCTAAAGTCGTCAATAGAAGATAGTTTTCTATTGAAAAACACGTTAAATAGTTTCAGATTTCAAAACTATGCTAAAAAGGGGAAAAAAAAAAAGGAAAGAAAGAGGTTCTTGCTCTGTTGGCAAGGCAAAATCTGTAGGTAATGTATATGATTTAGAGGGAATAATATGTAAATCAAATTATAATTTTGTAAAATTGTAATTTCTCACAGAACGAAATAATAGAAGAAAATAAAATCTTATTTTGTTTTATAAAGTATATATATATCTTTCAATATATTTTGTCCTCGCAAGAAAGGAAGAAATCTGATATAAGTTTGGTAGTGGGACTGTACTCTGAAGTAACATTCGCTTTTTTTTTTTTTTTTGAAAAATCTAGTATCTGAAAACAAGCCCGCAAAACCACAAACCCAACCACCCCCCTCCTAATCAGGCTTGAAAGCACAGGTATAATTCAGGAATATTACCAACAGCCCTTTAATAAATGAATTTGGTTTTGCTTGCAGGTGTTGCATGCAATGCAGCCTATTGTTGTTTATTTTCCAGACTCGTCTCAATGGTTGTCTAGGGCAGTTCCAACGTCAAAACGGAAGGAATTTGTTCAGAAGGTTCAAGACATTTTTGATAATTTATCAGGTCCTATTGTTCTTATTTGTGGGCAGAACAAAGTTGAATCTGGATCAAAGGGGAGAGAGAAATTTGTAAGTCTATACAATTTAGTCTCAGTCTACAGTTGTATAAGGGTATTCAATCCATTTCCCTTGTTCGTATAGCAATGTACATATGTAGGCTGACGTTTTTCCCTCACAAATGCTTGTTTGACAGACAATGATACTTCCAAATTTTGGTCGTCTTGCTAAACTGGTAAGGCTCTTTTACTCTTGATACAGTAATGTGAAGATGGCAGTAAAACTTAAAAACTTATACTAGGCGCAGATTTAGTAAATAAGGCGTAACTCTTGGAGTTTTTTTTTGACACTAAGTTTCTTCATATGCATTTTTCTTAATGGTCTTTCTGTTAATTAATGTGGTATTCTGTTTCTTATTAAAAAAAAAATTAACTACGTCGACACTGTGCACCTCATTTTCCAATGATAGAAATGCGAAGGAAAAAAGACAGCAGGATTGTGTTATTTTAATTAAATGTGCAAATTTACCTAAATTTCCAAAGAAAAAGGAAAAAAAAAGAAACAATGGAGGTTTTGTTTTTATTATAAAGATGGTGCGATTAATTATTTTAGCTAAGCAATGCCGGTTTTGCCTAAACTTTGTTTTCTTTGTAATTCCAATTTTAAATAAAACTATTAGTTGTTTAATTTACTTTGTTGTTAGATGCTTGTGATTAAGATTAGTATGTTGTTGCTATTGTTTTGCCTCCATTATTTGACTGAGTTGAAAGGATTGGCGTTAATGTTTAATTTTTATTTTTTCCCAGCCTGTGTCTTTGAAGCGTCTTACTGAGGGACTGAAAGAAACAAAGAGATCAGATGATAATGAAATAATAAAGCTCTTCCCAAATGTATTGACTTTATATCCTCCTAAGGTACACGATAGCTCTTCCATCTGAAATTTTTTCCCTTATATAAGAATATACTTTTGTAAATTTTTTCATGCATTATTTTGGGTTATTTTCCCTTTTAGTTTATTAAAAAACTATACCTTATTCAAAAAAAAAAAAAAAAAAAAAACTATACCTTTAGTTTTTTATCTTATCGAATGTTTTCTTCCTTTTTTTTTTTGAAATGGGAAACTTTCATTGAGACTACAAGTACAGACCTAGTTGTATGAGACCACCCATTGTGGAAGAATTTGACCCTAAATACTAACTAAATCCACCAGTAAAGATAGATAAAACACGGGGACTAAATTCAAGTATCGAGACTTGGAGCGGACCAACTTGCTCATGAAAAAGGCTCGTTTCGAAAACTCACTATAGTTGATGAAAAAGACTAATCGATTAAAACCAAATGTTCCTCGCCGAGGGAACATATGACATGGTAGACTAAGGTCTAGTCGGACACCTACACACCTTCCTCTGTTTACAAAGGGAAGAGAAGCAAACTGGTTTGAGGAGATCATCTCCGTTACAATGACAAACCAACAAAACACAGAAAATAAACTACTAAACGACGAAAACATTGCCGAGTTTTTTTGATGAATACAAAGCATAAAACAAATAGGTAAGACCCAACTTTCGACGACGAAGACATTAGTGATAAGCTAGCCACCATCAAGTGAAGACGAGGACTCCGTAGACCTACCAGAAAACTGATGGAGAGCCCAACCAGATCTCTGCTGCTCCCCTTAACCAACCCAAGAAAACGACACCACCATGGCTCCATCTTTCCGTCAAGGCCAAAGGAACACCAGCGCAAACTCGACGAAAGCCTCCAACTTGCGGAGCAAGAAGGCTCCTCCACCAAATCTGCTCGTTGCGCCGCTAGGCCACCATTGATTGTTGCTTGAGAAAGCTAGCCCACCTGCGACGAAGCCCCTCCACCAAGTTACGAACATCCCCTCAAACCCCAAGCAAATAGCGCCATTGAAAAAAAAAAAAAACGCCACGATTTTAGGCCACACCCTCAGGGGGCCGGGAGTCCGAAGAACCGTCCAAAAACGGCGTTGGACTCTAGACCCATGACCTTCCCAAGAGAGGCGGCGTACTTATGCAAAGGGAAAAAGGAGAAAACCTTAGCAGAGCCTTTGCTTTCTTGCGGAGCACCCTTCCTCTCCCTCGTTTTGAATTCTTTGATTTTTTTCATAATTAATAAAGCTCATTTCTTGCTCAAAAAAATGTATAGTTCTATGGCTAATCCAAGCAAATAACCCCACAACTGGAAAAAACGACGTCACGATTTTAGGCCACACCCTCAAGGGGCTGGGAATTCAGAGAACCATCTAAAAACGGCACCGGACTTTGGTCCCATGACCTTCCCAAGAGAGGCGGTGTACTTATGCAAAGGGAAAAAGGAGAAAACCTTAGTAGAGCCTTCGCTTTCTTGTGGAGCACCCTACCTCTTTCTCGTTTTGTATTGTTTGATTTTTTCATAATTAATAAAGTTCGTTTCTTACTCAAAAAATAGACAGTTCTATACCTTTTCATGGTTAACTCACAATTTTGACCTAAAAATGCCTAAAAGACCCTCAAATAGAAAATAAGAAAAATAAACTTTAAAATCTTTAAACGTAAACAGTTTTGGCCTAAAAATGTGCAAAAATACCCTCAAAATGCATTTTTTTTCTTTTTTTTTTCCCTTTAATTTTTGAAGGTTTTAGCTCGCTTTTTTTTAAAGGATAATTTAGTTATTTTAAAGGTCGAATTAATTATTGATCAAGCTAAGGTATAGATTTGTATATCAAATCTAATTTAAAGGTATGTATTTGATGAGTTCAAAAATCGAAGGTATAGTTTTTGAATCCTATGTTTAACTAGTTTAAAACCTTTTTTATTTATCAACAAAAGTCATCATATTTTGTTGCTATCCTAGAGAGAGATTTAACTACCTTGTGTCGCACAGTTACTTGGGTTCAAGGCTTTGAACTAATTTGACCTTACCGCGTTCACCAACACCATCTGTTAATTCAAGACATGAAATTTAATATAAGCTTTGAAATTAGTTGCCATTTGGTTCACTGCAAATGAGTATTGGAATTAAATGACGATCCCAAAAGAGTAAATTCCAATTGTTTTGTTAGGGGTGTTCAAAAAATTCGTTAAACCACACATACCGTCCAATCCAAACCAAACTGGTGGTTTATTTGTGATTTTTGACGGTTTGGGTGGTTTTTACACAAATAATTTGGGTAGTTTGGGCTTCTCAAATAGTCCAAACCGCCTGCTCAAATCACCTTCAAACTGCCATATATATAATTTTTATTTTTTAAAATATTTTTTGTAAAAGATGTTAGAATATTGTGTTTGATTCTCTGTATATTAGTTTTTATGTATATTAGATTTTTTGTATATTAGACGTAGGATACTCCTAGATTAGCTGAATCTTATGTTTTAATTTAAATAGCTAAGTTTTAGAGACTAGATTATCTTTAAGATTCTGTTAGATTTTTCTGTTAGTCCTTATTTGGAAACCCCTAGTATAAAAGGTTGTACTCCCTATTGTATTATAATTTTTCCGAATGTAAGCAAAAAAGGACTTCATGTTTGTCTCCTATATTAGCTTTTATGGTATTAGAGCTGTGAAATGCTAATAGCTAGTTGAGCAAAACAAATGTTTGGAATAAGCAGCGGTGGTGAGGTTGAGGCCGCCGTAGGTGACCCAACCTCCACTTCTAAAATTATTCCCTCTGTTCCTCCTACAGTATTCGAAAATTCCTCCACCCTTCAAATAACCACGCAAAAGCTTAATGTGAAACTTTCTATAATGGTCTTGTTCGGCTGCTATCGTGATTCATGGCAAAGGGAAGATGGGCTTCTTAGACGACACCACACCAAAACCTGCTATTATAGATTGTAGAATATTGTAGACTTAATTAGTGTCCTAACTGTCAAATTTGATGATTTGTCATTAGCTGTCAAATTTGATGATTAGTGTCCTAGGATATTGCTGAGATTATGGGCTGATTTGATGGCTGATTTGATGCTTTCCTGATTTCTAGCAATTACTATTATTTAGGAGATTTGTTAGGAGAATTGTTAGGATTTTCTAGATGAATAATCTCCTATAAAAGGGGCTGTATTGTATGTTAATCATCAGAGGAATAAAAATAAAAACTTCTCAATTTCCTCATGGTATCAGAGCCACTCTTGGAGACCTAATAAAAAAAAAAAAAAAAAAATTTCTTATGGTGAAATACGGGATGGCTACAGAAAGAGTTAGCTCTTCTTCCACCACCTCTGATGTTACCTCTCACCATGAATCCACGGTTTCCAACTCCAGTGGAATGGCAGAGGGAAGTCAAGTCCTTATCACAGGACACAAACTCAATGGGAACAATTATCTCCAATGGTCCCAATCTGTTATGATGTTCATATGTGGCAAAGGGAAGGATGACTACTTATCAGGTGCAGTAGCCCCTCCAAAGGCAGATGACCCAAGGTTCAAAAGCTGGAAATCAGAAAACAGTATGGTTATGTCATGGTTGATTAATTCCATGACTAACAAAATAGGAGAAAATTTTCTTCTCTATAAGACAGCAAGAGAAATCTGGGAAGCAGTGAGGGAAACTTATTCAAATAAGGAGAATACCTCAGAGCTGTTTGAGATAGAAGGCATCATACATGATCTGCGGCAAGGAGACTTGACAATGACCTAGTATTTCAACACCCTTACACGCTATTGGCAGCAAGTAGATATGCATGAAGAGCTTTCATGGAGTTGCCCTGAAGACGGAGCCAGGTATAGGCAAATTGTTGAAAAGAAAAGAATATACAAATTCTTATTTGGGCTCAACAAAAATCTTGATGAAGTTCGAGGTAGAATTCAGGGGATGAGACCACAACTCAGTAATCTTCCAATGATAGTAATCTTCCAATGATAGTATTCTTCCTATTGCAATAAGAAAGGGCGTTAGAGAATGTACAAAGCATCCAATCTATAACTTTGTGTCATATCAAGGGCTTTCTAATAAGTACAGGGCATTTGTGGCAAGTCTGGATCAAACACAGATTCCTAACTCCATACAAGAAGCTCTCACAATACCAAAATGGAAGGCTGCTGTTGAAGAAGAAATTCGAGCACTAGAGAAAAATGGAACATGGAAGATCACTGAGCTGCCACCTGGAAAACGACATGTAGGATGCAAATGGGTCTTCACAATTAAATACAAAGAAGATGGAAGTGTTGGTCGATTCAAGGCTCGACTTGTTGCAAAAGGTTTCACACAATCTTATGGAATTGATTATGAAGAAACCTTCACTCCTGTAGCCAAACTGAATACTGTCCGAGTTCTCCTATCTCTAGCAGCAAATCTTGACCGGCCACTTCATCAATTAGATGTCAAAAATGCTTTCCTTAATGGAGACCTGACAGAAGAAGTCTATATGAGCATTCCTCCTGGATTTGAAACACAAGCAACAATCAACAAAGTTTGTCGACTGAAGCGATCCTTGTACGGACTCAAACAATCTCCAAGAGCCTGGTTTGACAGATTCACAAGAGTAATCAAGCAGTATGGATATCTACAATGTCAGACAGATCACACCCTCTTTGTTAAACATTCATCTGAAGGAAGAATTACCATTCTTATCGTTTATGTGGATGATATTATTTTAACAGGTGATCATATGCAGGAGATAAGCACACTCAAAAGCCTACTAGCCAAAGAATTTGAAATCAAAGATCTGGGAAACCTCAGGTACTTTCTTGGAATGGAAATAGCTCGGTCAAAAGCAGGAATCTCAGTTTCTCAAAGGAAATATGTTCTGGATCTTCTGAAAGAGACTGGAATGATCGGATGCAAGCCAGCTGACACTCCCATGGACTCAACAATTAAATTAGGAACCAAAGAAGACTGTGCACCAGTAGATAAAGGCAGATATCAAAGACTTGTGGGAAAACTTATATATTTATCTCACACAAGACCAGACATTGGTTTTTCTGTTAGTGCGGTGAGTCAATTCATGAACAATCCGAATGAAGAACACATGGAGGCAGTTTACAGGATCCTGAGGTATTTAAAACTGACACCAGGAAAGGGCTTGTATTTCAAGAAATCAACAAAGGTATAAAGTTATATAGTGATGCTGATTGGGCAGGATCAGTAACAGATAGAAGATCAACTTCTGGCTATTGCACATTTGTATGGGGAAACCTAGTCACATGGCGTAGCAAGAAATAGTCTATTGTGTCAAGAAGCAGTGCAGAAGCCGAATTTAGAGCAATGGCACATGGTATTTGTGAAGGAATATGGCTGCGAAGACTTTTAAAGGAGTTAAGGTTTGAAGTTGAAGAACCTATGAAGATGTTTTGCGACAATCAGTCAGCTATAAGCATTGCAAAGAATCCTGTGCATCACGATAGGACGAAACATGTAGAGATTGATCGACATTTTATAAAGGAAAAAATCGAAGGAGTAGTCAAGTTACTACATCAGCCAACCAGTCTTTAGATAGCTGACATCCTCACCAAGGCTCTACCAAGAAAGAACTTTGAAGATTTAAACTCCAAGCTCGGCTTAATTAATATTTACAGCCAAGCTTGAGGGGGAGTGTAGAATATTGTAGACTTAATTAGTATCCTAACTGTCAAATTTGATGATTAGTCATTAGCTGTCAAATTTGATGATTAGTGTCCTAGGATATTGCTGAGATTATGGGCTGATTTGATGGCTGATTTGATGCTTTCCTGATTTCTAGCAATTACTATTATTTAGGAGATTTGTTAGGAGAATTGTTAGGATTTTCTAGATGAATAATCTCCTATAAAAGGGGCTGTATTGTATGTTAATCATCAGAGGAATAAAAATAAAAACTTCTCAATTTCCTCATAGATCCTAATTATCGGAATTGGGATTCCTAGAATTCGATGGTGATGGTGTGGCTGATTCATTCGATGGAGGATACTATCGGAGAGACATATCACTTCTATGCAATTGCAAAAGAGATTTGGGAGGCAGTGACCCTTGCATATTCAGTCTTGGAAAATTCATCTCAATTGTTGGAATTGAAAAACAGGGCAAGAGAGCTTCGACAGGAAGAGCTCGAAGTCACCCGATACTTTCATATGTTGAAGAAACTATGGCAAGAGATGGATCTCTTCAACAATTGTAAGTGGGAGAACCCTGTAGATGCCATTGTATTCAAGAGGATACAGGATAAAGACTAAGTTTATGAATTTCTCACTGGGCTTAGTAAAGAGCTCAATGAGGTGCAATGTAGAATTGTTGGCATGCGACCCCTACCATTGATTGGCGGAGTTTTTTCAGAAGCACGACGAGAAGGGTCTTGCTGATGTGTAATGCTCAAGGCCTTGCATAATTTATCCACCGACACCTCTGCCCTTATTGCAAGCAGGCCCAAAAATAATAAATCGACCAAGAGAAACCAGCCTTGGTGCTAGAAGCTGTATCACACCAAGGGGACCTGTTGGAAGATCCACGGCAAGCCGCAGGAAGGGGTCTCTAATAGGTTCAGAAGCTGAAGGGATAGCCACAAGGTGATGGAGATTCAGGCGAGACCAAAGGAGCAATAAATTTTTCTAAGGCACAAGAGCATTTATGCAATCTTCTTTCTAATAGTAAACCAATTAGCACTTCACTCATGGCACAAGCAGGTACCAAGTCCTCAGGCTTTATAAACAAAACAGGTAAGCCTTGGGTAATTGATTTGGTGCAAACGATCACATGACCGGTTGTGAACCTTTTTTAACCACATGCACTCCTAGTTCGGGACACCATAAGGTGAAGATTGCAGATGGATCATACTCGGTAGTTGTAGGTGTAGGGACTGACAATTTTTCCCAATATGACATTGAAATTTGTCCTTCATGTCCCTGACTTGCAATCTGCTTTCAATTAGCAAGTTGACTAAGGATTTGCATTATCTCGTTAAATGTTCCCCATCTGTGTTTTTCAGTACTTGATCTCGGGGAGGAAGATTGGTAGTGCTAAGGAAATTGATGGACTCTATTACTTTGAGAATGAGTCACTCGTGAGTAGTCAAGGTCATGCTATGGGTTTACCTTCGCTTTCTAGGCAACAACAAATGTTACATTTTAGGCTAGGACATCCAAGTTTCTTTTACATGAAACATCTGGGTCCCTTGTTATTTAATAATAAGTCATTTATTTCAATGTGAAAGTTGTCAATTAGCAAAGCACAAGCGTACTTTTTTACCATCTCCCTTTGCCTTAATACATAATGATATTTTGGGTGCATCCTGTATTCTAAGTTTAACCAATAAAAAATGGTTCATTACATTTATCGATGATCCTTCTCGAACTTCTTGGGTGTATTTGTTAAAAGAAAAATCTGAGGCAGTGCAAGTTTTTGAAAATTTTTATAGAAAGGTCCAAATGCAATTCAACGAAAAAAATTAAAATACCATGTACTTACAATGGTACTGAGTATTTTAATGCCATTCTTGGACGATTTTTTGAAGAAAATGGAATTTTACATAAAGCTCTTGCACAGATACACCCAAACAGAATGGGATTGCAGAATGAAAGAACCGTTATCTTTTAGAAGTCGTCGGGTCAATCATGTTTTCCACTAGGGTTCCAAAAACTTTTTGGGGAGATGTAGTTCTCACGGCATGTTGATGGAGTCAATAGACCACCAATTCAAATCACTTATGTGAGGAGGCAGAAGAAAAAATCAGAGACAACAAATTGCTTGAGTTGGCTGAGGTGGAAATTAGTCAATATGCTGAGATGGAAAAGTCCAATGGAGCTGATATGGTGGGAGAAGCAGCTGAGGTGGCCCAAGAGCTGTCAAAAGAAGCAGATCATGTGGGAATGCTCTCCGAAGATTGTGGAAGCATTGGCATTAGCTAATAGGGAGGATGGTTGGTTAGTTAGCATAGGGAATTGAGAGAGTCTGTTCGAGGGAAAAGAATAAAGGTGAGGCAAGGGGGGAGAGGGGATTCATTCAGATTTTTGTCTCGTGAAACTGGTATGAGGAGTGCAAAAGGTCACTCGAAAACCTTCCTATCTTTAGCCTTAGTATTTCTATAACAAGTCTTGCTACTGGAAATTTTCTCAGAAATAAACAAACATTTTCTACTGTTTCTATTGTCTACAATTTCATTCTATGCTGTGTACTTGGTGATTAGTTGCCGTTCTTATCAAATTGGTATCAGAGCCGGCCACGATTCCGCCATGACGACAAGGAAGACGGAGGAACGTTGGTTGGAAGAGCGAATGGAGTGGGTAGAAGCAGTGAAAGGGTGAGCTGCAATGAGACCTGGGAACTATGAGCAGTGAACTGGCAATAAGGGAGGAATTGAAGAAGATACCAACTCTGGAAAAAGGCTTTGAACGGATCCTCACTAGCCTTGAGGAGTTGAGGCAGCAGCAACAGGTGGTCGATCAGATTGCCGGGCTTGCCGCATCGAGATGCCGGTCTTCGAAGGACAAAATCCCGATGGATGGGTGTTTCGGGTTGAGTGCTATTTTGCATTGAATTGGTTGAGTGAACACGAGAAATTAGAGGTTGTGGTTGTTAGTCTCGACGGAGATGCCTTGGCTTGGTTCCAGTGGGTGGACGGCCGACGTGCTATTCGGAGTCAACCTGAGCTCAAAACGATGGTGCTCGAGTGTTTTAGACCTACGCAGGAAGGGAATCAATATGAGGAGTTCTTAGCACTCCGGCAGGAGTCCATTGTGTGTGAGTTCTGTCGACAATTTGAGCTGTTGGCGGTGCCGTTGAAGGAAGTCTCCGAGCAGGTATTGGAAAGTACGTTCATCAACAGATTGCGTCCGGAGACTAGGGCAGAATTAAGGATGTTGAAACCTCAGGGATTGGGCCAAATTATGGAGATGGCCCAACGAATTGAAGATAGGAACGTACAGTTAAGGCCCGGTAAACCACAAGGTTATTCTAATCTTGGGTCCAAATTTAGTTCCTCAAGTTTCACTGCAAACCAGAAGCAAATGACGACTGGGTTGTGTTCTTCAACCGTTTCGGAGAAATCAAAGAACTCTTCTTCGGCGCCGTTTCGCCGGCTTACCAATGCGGAAATCCAGATGAAACGAGATAAAGGGCTGTGTTACCGGTGTGATGGGAAGTACTCTTTTGGTCACCGTTGCCCAAACAACGAGTTGCAGGTTCTTTTGATCAAAGAGGAAGAAGCTCAAGAAGAGGTTTTTGAGGTAATTAACGAAGAGAAGCCCACTGAAGAGCTGGTGGAGGTGTCCTTGAACTCATTGGTTGGTTTAACACCACCACAGACGATGAAGCTCAAAGGGAAGATTGGGCATCAAGAGGTAACTGTACTCATTGATGGTAGTGCTACCCATAATTTTATTTTTGCTGATTTGGTTAAGAAATTGGAATTGCCATTGGATAAAACAGGTGTATATGGGGTGATCATGGGAACGGGGATTTCAGTGATAGCAGAAGGAATTTGCCGTGGGGTAGGGCTGTCTCTTCAAAACTTAGAGGTGATAGAGGATTTCTTGCCATTGGAGTTAGGGAGTTCGGATGTTATTTTGGGTATGCAGTGGCTAGAGACCTTAGGTGTTATGTAGGTCAATTGGGGAACCTTGACCATGAAATTCAAAGTGGGGAGTACACAAGTGTGCTTGCAGGGAGATCCAAGTTTGTGCTGTACTCCAATTTGCTTAAAAGCAATGATGAGGGTGGTCCGCCATGAAGGACAAGGGTTGTTCTTGGAATTGGGTAATCTTTTGGTGGTTTCGGAGGACAAGCAGAGGACAGGCTACGGATCTCCTAACTAAAAGACTCATAAGACCGGCGTTTGAAAGGCTAGTTGACAAGCTTGGAATGTACAATCTCTACTGCCAAGCTTGAGAGGGAGTGTTAGAAGATTATGTTAGATTCTCTGTATATTAGTTTTTCTGTATATTAGGTTTTCCCATATTGCGTTATTGTTGAATTTTAAATTGACCTTTTAAGTAATTAGGTATGACACTGCTACAGACGGGTGCTGATGTATAACTCTGTGATCTCTTATACATACTTTCCTTTTTTTAATAAAAGTGTCTTGTTTCTTTTCACAAAAAAAAAAAAAAAAAAAAAAAAAAGGTAGAAAGAAAGAACGATATAGAATTCAGTTATCTTTTATGCAAGTTTTGATTTTAGTGTCTATCATCTGGTTGTAACTTTTTCGGCTACCAGGAGACAAATTTTGTTCATTTGATGATGTTAATTGGTACTTTTAAACATGAAGATTATATTCTGATCTTTCATGCTCTCCCTTTTTTTTTTGCGATAATTTATTTCATGCTTGTTTTACTTTTGCTTTTTGTAGGAGGATGATCTCCTTCGAACATTCCATAAACAGGTGGAGGAAGACAGAAGAGTTATCATATCACGAAGCAATTTGCATGAATTACATAAGGTATATGGTCTAGTTTCAAATTGGACCACCTTATGCAGATTGGCCATTTGACCTGTTTTGTGTCAAGGGCAGATAAAAGGCTTTTTCTATTTAGATAATAACCAGGGTTATTTTGGAAAAATACATATTTGAATCATCAGACCAGTTCATGTTCATTTGTATTGCAGGTTCTTGAGGAACACGGGCTGTCATGCGTGGACTTGCTGCACATAAATGCTGATGGTGTGATCTTAACAAAGCAGAGTATGAATACTAAATTTTCTTAATTAAAAAAAAAAATCTTATATGACCATTAAAGTCTGAAAGAAACGAAAGGATTGATAGATAATGATGGGGAATAAAAGATGCTAGGCTGTTGGGCCTACATCTATTTTAGTATGGTCTTTATAACTACTATTATATGGCCTGCATTTAAAGTCTTAAGCAGTGGAATGATCAGTTTAAGGGTTGTAAATTTGGTCAGAAAATATTCCTTTGATCTCAAGTCTTTTTTGTTTTCTTATGGCCCATTTGGTTCATAGGTTTGAATAGAAATTTAAATTTTTATGAGAGAGAATACTGTAGCAAAATGGTTCGAATTTTGATTTGAGCCTATGAAACAAATGGGCAAAGATTTTATTATTTTCTCAAGAACTCTTTTTTTTTTTTTTTTTTTTTTTTTTTTTCGAATGTTGATTTGTCTTTCTTGGATCCTATCGCATTTCTGATCAGGCTATATATGTGTGTGTGTGTGTATATATATATGTATGTATATGTTTTTGTGGATATTCCCCGTACAGTTACATAAATGTTTTCTGTTCCTTATTCTGTGTATTATTGTTGTCGTCGTTGTCGTTGTCGTCGTTGTTGTTATTATTATTATTCTCTTGTATTTCTTCAGGAGCTGAGAAAGTTATTGGATGGGCAAAAAATCATTACCTTTCATCCTGCACCCTTCCTTCTGTAAAAGGAGAAAGACTATGTTTACCTCGTGAAAGGTATTTTTTACGTTCATCTGTGCTGTATGCAAGGCCTCACATCATGTTGATGTTGGAGATGTTCTAATACTTGTTTATTGTGTAAAAGCCTTGAAATTGCGATTCTGAGATTGAAAGAGCAAGAAGCTGTAGCTCGGAAGCCCTCACAGAGCTTGAAGGCATGATTCTTCTCTCTCTCTCTTTTTTTTGGTTGCTATTAATTAAATGCTAAAGTAAATATTAAAGAACTTCTATACATGTGTTAAATTACGACAGAACCTTGCAAAAGATGAGTACGAGACCAACTTTATTTCAGCAGTTGTCCCTCCTGGTGAAATTGGCGTTAAGTTTGATGATATAGGTGCTCTCGAAGACGTGAAGAAAGCATTAAAAGAACTCGTGATTCTTCCAATGAGGAGACCAGAACTGTTTTCTCATGGAAACTTGTTGCGGGTACCATATCTTGATCTTGTGGGCCTTTTTTGTTGATATAGGAAGAAGTCTGTTCTTTGCCTTTCCGGTTACTTATTATGTTAAGTCTGTTCTTTGCCTTTCCGGTTACTTATTATGTTAAGTTTTAATCAGCCTTGCAAAGGAATATTACTTTTTGGGCCTCCTGGAACTGGGAAAACACTTCTTGCAAAGGCACTTGCAACTGAAGCTGGAGCGAACTTTATCAGCATAACTGGTTCAACACTTACATCAAAGGTGGGCGTTCAAAGGTCTCTCTTAGATCGTGCGTCATATTCTTGAGGGAACATAGAGCAGACTGCTCGATGTTCCAGCTTTATATATCACACACACGCGCACGTATATATAATTTGGTTTCCTTGCATATATGTGAGGTGGTCTTGAATTATACTTATTTGTAGTTTCATACATCAGTCAAGACACATGCGTAGATGTGTGCCTCTAATGTATTATATGAGGAATACACCTCTAATAGTTGCGGCGGAAGCCTCGAGGCTGTTGGGTTGTTAGCCTCGTTGAGAATGGCCATTCGGGCCGAATATACTATCTTAAGCCCAATTTTAGTATTTTTGGGCTAGTTTTTAAGCCCATTTTAAATGGCTGCTGGCCTGTTGGGCTTCTTTGATTTAGACAGCAAAATAAGAGAGATATAAAACTGAAACTGAAGAGGAAGAAAACGAATTTTTTCTTCTCTTTATTCAACTAGAGAACGCATCTCTCTTATAGGAATTACAATAACTGGTTTTCCTAATTTTCAGGAAACCAAATAAACAAGAATATCCTAAAAAGAAACAATAACAAAATCCCACAAGTAAAGGAAACCAAACAAACTAAAAAACTGCTAACTAATGATCCCAATATCACCAGGAATTCCTACTCGATTTTCCCACTCTCCCCCTCGAGCTGGTGAATAGATGTCGGTCATTCCCAGCTTGCTAACACATGAATTAAAACTAGACTTCTGGAGAGCTTTAGTTAGAACATCTGCTTCCTGTGACTTAGTGGAGATATAGGACAGGTCAATAGTCCCATTCTCTATCTCTGTCTTGATGAAGTTTCTGTCAATCCTTACATGCTTCATCCTATCATGTTGCACAGGATTATGAACAACACTAATAGCTGACTTACCATCACTAAACAACTTCATTGGCTCGGTTATCTGCATGTTTAAATCTGCCATCAACCTCTTTATCCAGATAAGTTCACAAGTTCCTTGAGCTATGGCCCCATACTCAGCTTTAGCACTGCTTCTAGATACAACGGACTGCTTCTTACTTCTCCAAGTCACCAAATTTCCCCAGACCTTCGTGCAGTATCCGGTTGTTGACTTGCTATCATCCACAGCTCCAGCCCAATCTGCATCTGTGAAACCAACCACATCTCTAGCTTTAGTCCTTTTAAACATTAGACCTTTGCCTGGACACCCTTTCAAATACCTTAGAATCTGGTTTGCTGCTTCCATGTGCCTTTTTGTAGGAGCATGCATGAACCAACTAATTATGCTCACACTAAAGGCAATATCTGGTCTTGTGAGTGATAGGTAGATTAATTCCCCTACCAAACGTTGATAGCTCTCTCTATCCACGGGTGGATCACTTTCTGAGATCCTTTGCTTCCAGTTCCGTTCCAAAGGTGTGCTAGAGGGTTTACATCCGACCTTACCCGTCTCCTGGAGCAAATCAAGTATATACTTTCTTTGTGAAATAAAGATCCCTTTATGACTCCTTGCAATCTCCATCCCGAGAGAATACTTTTAAGTCTCCTAGGTCTTTCACCATGAATTCAGCCCGAAGCTTTTTCTTGAGATTAGAAATCTCTTCTTCATCATCGCCCGTAATCACCATATCCTCTACATACACAATCAACACAGCCTGCTTCCCTACCACATTTCTCTTCACAAATAAAGTATGATCTGCTTGTCCTTGTGTGTAACCAAGACCCTTCATTATTGTGCTAAACCGAGTGAACCATGCCCTTGGAGACTGTTTGAGACCATAGAGATTTTTTTAATTTACACCTTGTCTTAGCCATAGTTTGCTTCAAAACCTGGTGGTGCCCTCATATAGACTTCCTCCTCTAGTGTCCCGTTGAAAAATGCATTCTTAATGTCTAACTGATGTAGTCCCCAGTCTAAATTAGCGGCAATAGACAAAAGAATTCTGATTGATTTAGCTTAGCCACTGGTGCAAAAGTCTCTTCATAATCTATGCCATAGGTTTGAGTGAATCCTTGTGCCACAGGCCTAGCCTTGTACCTTTCTAAAGTCCCATCCGGTCTATATTTTACTGAAAAAACCCATTTACTGCCAACTGTTTTTTTCTCTGCAAGTAATTGTACTTCATCCCAAGTATCATTATCTTTTAGTGCCTTCATTTCTTCTTGCACAGCTTCTTTCCAGTTTGGATCTTGGAGAGCCTCGTGAATATTTCTTGGGACTTGAATCTTATCAACTTTGGAGATAAATGCCTTCATTTTTCCTGACAACTTAGAATAGGTAAGATAATTGGAGATGGGATACCTTGGATTTTTAGTGCAAGTCCTTGTTCCCTTTGTCCTAAGTCATCACCATTATTTGGCTCAAAACAAGATGAAACAGATGAGGAAGAATTTTCAACAGTTAAGGGTAGAAACTCTGACACTAGTTAAGGGTAGAAACTCTGACATTGACACAATAGGGTCCCAATGTTTTTCTCCTTGAGTCAGATTCTCCCCCTAGAGAGACACTTGGGAGTAAAGAATTGGTCTTCGACAAACGAGACGTCACAAGAGACTAGAAAGCGTTTTGTGGAGGGATGATAACACTTATAGCCTTTTTGTGTAGGAGAGTAACCAAGAAAGACACACTTGAGAGCCTTGGGATCAAGTTTGCCACGGTTTGGTTGGTGGTTGTGAACAAAAACCACACATCCGAAGACACGAGGTTCAAGGGAATTGTGGACTCGGGACGAGGGAAACACATATAACTTACTGATGGGGGTTCGATACCCAAGGACTTCGGTGGGAACACGATTGATAAGGAATGCAGAAGTAAGAATAGATTCACCCCAGAAAGAGTTAGGGACGTGGCTTGCAAACATAATAGATCTAGCAACTTCTAATAGGTGACGATTTTTTCTTTCGGCAATCCCATTTTGTTGAGGGGTATAGGCACATGAACTTTGATGGAGTATTCCATGCTCTTTAAGATAGTTGTTTAAATCATGAGAAAAATACTCTCGACCATTATCAGTTCGAAGAATATGTATGGAGGATTGGAAGACGTTTTTTATGACTTTATGGAATTGCTTAAAAATCGTGGTCACCTCAGATTTTTCTTTCATTAAATAGATCCAACATACCCGAGTATGATCATCAATAAAGGTGATAAACTATCGTTCCCTGTTAGATTTGACACACGAGAAGGTCCCCACGCATCGCTATGTATTAAATAGAATGTTGTAGAGGGCTTGTATGTGTGAGGTGGATGAGGTGCACGTGTTTGTTTTGCAAGAACACAATGATCACAATGAAACGACAAAGGATCTTTATTAATAAATAAACGAGGGTACAAATGTTTTAAATAGACGAAACTTGGGTGGCCCAATCTGTTGTGCCATAATTGAACATCAGAAAATAATGAAAAAACAGTAGATGACTTTTGGTTTGAAGACAAATCGACATCCAACACATAGTAGAGACCACTTCGCTCCTTAGCATTCCCAATCATCCTCGCCGATGACAAATCTTGAAATTTACAAGAAGGAAAAAGGGTTACGGAACAATTCAAATCTCTGGTTATTCTACTAACTGACTGTACATTGCACTTCAAATTAGGTACATAAAGAACTGAGTTTAATTTTAATCCGTTCACTTCAATGTCTCCTCTCCCTGTTGCTGTACACACGAATCCATTTGCCACAGTGATTCCAACATGTTCTCGACACGGTTTATAGTTACTTAACCCTGTCTTCAAGCCGGTCATATGGTCAGAGGCGCCAGTGTCCACAATCCATGCACCCTGTGATCCTTTGTGTGATAAGAACAAAAGAATACCTCGCTGAGTTGTCAAAGCTGCAGAACCTGTAGAGCCGGATGAAGCAGAAGTCAACTCCCTTTTTGCAGATGATGAGTTCATGAGCTTCCAGAGTGCTTCCATCTCCTCGACGGTAAAGGCTTTCGGAGCTGCACTATTTGTCTCAGCAATATTGACGTTTTTGTTGTTCTTCCGTTGATTCCTTGGCTTCCAGTCAAGAGGTTTTCCATGCAGATCCCAGCATGTCTCCTTAGTGTGGTATGGTTTTGTACAATGCTCACACCACAACTGCTGATATTTGCCAGATAACACCTTTAGATTACCACGGTTTGTGGCTAAAGCAGATCCTTGAATTTGACTGTCAACTACAGAACTCTGTGATGGTGAGGACATAGCCTTTTTTCTTGTTTCTTCACGCCTAACCTCAGCAAATGCTTCCTTTAGGGAGGGTAGAGGCTTTGTCCCGAGTATGCGTCCTCAAACCTCATCTAAGTCTTGATTAGACCGTGTAAGAAATCAAAGATTCGATCCTTTTCCACCATCTTGCTGTACTGAACTGCATCCTCCGGATGCTTCCAAGTAACATGATGAAACAAGTCGATTTCTTGCCATAACTCGGATAAGTTATTGAAATACTCGGTGACTGACAGTGTTCCTTGTCTGGTATTTCGGATCTTGGAGCGAATCTCAAAACTCTGTGAAATATCCTCCATATCCGAATACATCTCCTTCACAGCATCCCAGACTTCTTTTGCCGTCTGATAAAAGAGATACAATCGTCCAATCTTTTGGTCCATTGAATTTATCAACTAGGCCATCACAATCGAATTTTCTGCTTCCCAGACATTGTAGTTGGCTGAATCCGGTGCAGGTTGTGCTCCAGTTATATATCCCATCTTTCCTCTGCCTTTAATTACAATTAAGACAGATTGATACCACTCTCTGAAATTATTCGCATTGAGTTTGTGTGTGGTAATTTGAACTGAAGGATTTTCTGGATGGCTAGATGTGATAGACACTGGGAGATTCGTAGGGGTTGGTGTTTTGGTTTTTTTTGTGGTTGACATGGTGTTTTTTTGGCTTATTTTCCCAAGGAAACAATCAGCTCTGATACCATGAAATTGAAGAGGAAGAAAATGAATTTTTTTTTCTCTTTATTCAACTAGAGAACGCATCTCTCTTAGAGGAATTACAATAACTGGTTTTCCTAATTTTCAGGAAACCAAATAAACAAGAATATCCTAAAAAGAAACAATAACAAAATCCCACAAGTTAAGGAAACCGAACAAACTAAAAAACTGCTAACTGATGATCCCAATATCACCGGGAATTCCTACTCGATTTTCCACAAAAACCCTAAAGGCTAAAAACAATTGTGAAGTCTTTGGGTGTGGCTTAAGAGTTGAATTGCTATTTTGCATCGAGTATTAGAGAGGCGAGACTACATTTCTCGACTCTAGACTTTTTCATGTACTGTACTATGTATATATATAACAAAAATTCTTTTCATTTCCCAAAATTTTTTAAAAAAAGAAAACATCCTTTGATTGATAGAAAATTACGAAGGACAGAGGATGAGAAATCCTCTAAAAACAGAAAACTAGAGAAAACAAAAAAGGATCTAGCCAATCATGGTATGGGTTTCATGTGTTATGTGATGAAAGCTTGTATATATATATAATTTATGGGATATTTATGAATTTTCTTCAATTTTATGAATTTTTTTTCATCAGAGGCTTACACCTCAATCAGCCTTGAGGCTTACACCTTGCCTCGATTAGACAGAACACTTTGGTTCCCGATCATCGCCATTGTCATCATTATCTTAGCGTGCTTGGTGTATGTCCTATTAGGTTTGACATGTAAAAGTCTTGCATCTCTAGAATGTTATAGGTTTGTCTTCATAAAACCTGTCTCCGACAAATTTGTTTCCTGCTTTTCATGTTTCACTGAAAAAGCATTATTGTGTGGACCTTGCGCATTTAAATTTTTTTTAATCCATTCTTGGGCTAAAAAGGACTTTGTTGTTTTTTGCAGTTGAATTTAAAAAAACGAGAAGCAACTTTATGTTAAAAGTAAAATATATGTTAGGAATATCTGATGTCTTTTTATTTACAGTGGTTTGGCGATGCTGAAAAGCTTACCAAAGCTCTCTTCTCTTTTGCCAGCAAGCTTGCTCCCGTCATTGTATTTGTTGACGAGGTAAATTCTTTGTCTAGTTTGTAGCTAATTGAGTTGATTATGCTTTTATGGTAATGACATATTTTTTTTCTTTATTTAAAAAAATATTAAGATGAATAAATGTCAATGATATCCAAACTTTGAGATCTTCCTACGATTTTTCTTACGTAAATATTGGATTGTGTTTAGGTTGACAGTTTGCTTGGTGCTCGTGGTGGCTCTTTTGAGCATGAGGCAACTAGAAGAATGAGGAATGAGTTCATGGCAGCTTGGGATGGATTAAGATCGAAAGAGAGCCAAAGAATCCTTGTCCTTGGTGCAACAAATCGGCCCTTTGACCTCGACGATGCTGTGATTCGTCGCTTACCAAGGAGGTCTGGTTGTTTTGATGGTTGCGTATTCAATAGAGATGATGTACCACATCATTTTATCATTTGTGTTCTGATCACCTGTAGACATATTTTATCTGCTTCATACATGCAAGCATAGCCCAGATGATAAGAGGAACCCGTGTCTGGTGTATGAATGGCACAAAATCAAGCAATTTTATAATTTCTTGTTGGGTGGCGCAGGATATATGTAGACTTACCAGATGCTGAAAACCGTTTAAAGATCTTGAGAATAATTCTTGCACAAGAGAATTTAGAACCTGATTTTGAGTTTGAAAAATTAGCTTCTGCGACGGAAGGATACTCTGGTAGTGATTTGAAGGTAATGAGCGAATGCCATATGTCTCTAATGTGATTGTTTTGTATCTTAAACTTTTATCTCTAATGTGATTGTTTTGTATCTCAAACTATTGCTTATTCATTTATTTGTGTTTTGCTAGAACCTCTGTATTGCTGCTGCATATAGACCTGTCCAAGAGCTTTTAGAGGAAGAAAAGAAGGTAAATGCCTTCCAGTCAAAGTTTGCTTTTTAAAAATTGCCTGAGCAGGGACATTTTATAAAGACCATATTTATTTAAGATTTACTGCAACATTTGTTATTTTTGTTGGTCGTGTTCTTTTCCTTTGCCAACTAGTGACAATTAACTGAGTTGTGCCAACCGGTGTTGTGTGGTTTTGTTTTTTACAGGGAAGCACAAACGGTGTCCCACCAGTTTCAAGGCGGCTCAATCTGGATGATTTTATTCAGTCAAAAGCCAAGGTAAAGACCATGTTTATCTACTTTAAATATTTGTTTCCTCCTGACGTACTTTCGGAGCATACTACAAGGACATACATGGAAAAAAAATGATACAATCTTCCTAAAATCAATTGATTTACTTAGAATAGTGGACAATAGGCCATCTACTGGAAAAACAAAACTAATTGTTTCCGGAATACCAAGAATTGCGCACCATAAATTTAAAGTAAAAACTCTGAATGATAGTTTATTTATTTATCAAACTCTTAAAAGTAAATAGGATGCGAAAGCAAATATTTCCTAAAGAAAGGACAATCCTAAAGTTAAAAATCATAATAATCCTAAGATAATTAACTTAGGCTAGTCCTAATAAAATGAGGATAATTTCCGATTTTTTTTTCAATTATTTTCTGCATCACCTTTTCTTTTATGAAGTTGCTTCTTGCATATCTTGAGGGACAATGCCTTGACTTATCCGATTCTCGACTCTCAAGTCTCTCATATGGTCGCTTTGTTGCTGGCTTGTGTATTTTTCACTTGAAACAAAATAATTCTGTCGCACTGAGATTTATGTTCCCAGAACCTCTATGTTACGTTCTTCTAGGACAAGTGGATCTCTAATAGTTATTAGAATAACTTCTATGCCTTATAGAATGATGAAGCAAGTGAATCGACATGGCAAGAAGGCTTCCCTATATTTACTATAAAGTTGAGCTAGATCTCTAAGAGTGATAGGAGAGGAGCGTAGCGGGTGACAATAATTACAAAACGTAAAAAGATATATTGAGACTAGCAAAGGAAAAAACGAAATTGTCATGCCTCTTAATTCCTATGGTCTGATTTTGACCATTACCGTTTTAAAGTTGGAGGTTGACAATTATAGGCGCTAAAGTTTCTTTTGTCTTTTCTGAAGGAAAAAAAAAATTAAAATATTCAGAAGAATCTTCTTAAAGTTTTAACTCTAGTGAGGACAAAACTCGGTCTCAAATTTCTTGTGCAATTTAAATGCCAGGAGATTTAATTCTGTTGAATCGACATCTCCTCTTTAAATAAAAGCCTGTGTGCTGCAAAGTTTGTTTAAATTTTTGAGTTCGAGAATTCTAAAAAGTCAGATCAATTTCCGCTATCATTTTTGTCACTGATCTTCAGTTGACTCTTAGATCTCAATGTTATCTTCAGATCTCTTTTCTCTTTCTGACAATCTGATCCGTAACGGGTTCAAGTACTTCATAAGAACATGTTTAGACAGATGGCTAAGCAAGTCCATAACTGGCAACGAAGTCTGTTTTTTACTATCCATTTTAACTATCCAAATATATAAATAAATAATGGAAAATAGAGAGTCCTTTGGATTTCTTAACTAAATGAGACATCTGCTACACTGTTACCTCATGGTAGTGTTGAAACTGCACCTTGTCATGATGTAGCATGCTATTAGTCATTAGATACGCTTTGAATTATACAAAACGAAATTCTGAACAATTCTTTCTGTTACATCGACAATTAGAATATCGATGTTATTTTGATTCTAGTGGACATAATATCGGACAAGCATGTGAATTTTACTTGTAGGTTGGACCATCAGTTGCTTATGATGCTACGAGCATGAACGAACTCAGGAAATGGAATGAGCAATACGGTGAAGGTGGAAGCAGGCAAAAATCACCATTTGGCTTTGGGAACTGATCTTTACTTTGGCTGTTACAATACTTGTTCTTTGCGGGAAAGAGAGATGGAAAAAAAAAAAAAAAATAGAGGCCCTTAATGAGTTGGCATGATTCTTGACAATTAATTTTTTTTTATCCTTTTCGTCCAGGTGGGAAATGGCCGCCCTAGAAAATGCCTTGTAATTTAGGTGCTTCATAAAAATTTTTGCTTCGCTGCCAGTCTCTCGACTGCCGTGTATTAGTATCTATTTACTTAGATTATTTCCTAATTTATCAATTTTTTTGAAGGGCCTACTTCATCAATTTTGAGAAGTGATTTATCTTTTTTTTTTTCCTTAAATAAATAGAACTTGGGACCTTTTTAACTGTGTACAGGTTATAATCATGCACTATTGTGATTTTGTAATGATTAAGGAATTGAAATTGGACCCTAAGGGTGTGTTTGGTGTGAGGGATGAAATGGGGGAGGGATTGAGGTTGATGGATTGAGGTGTGGAAAGTGACGATGGTTGTTGTTTGGTTGGGGGGATTGATGGAAGATTAAGAATCAAATGGGGCCCACCAAAATCAATTAAAAGGAGAAATTGACATAGAATGCCCTCTAAATGGTACCATTTATTAAAATTGTCCTTTCACTTGTTTTTTCAACTCTCTTTTTATTTTTTGTTAAAATACTAATTTTACATTTATTGTTTTGCCCATTTTAATGCACTTCACAAAATTCAGAAAACCTAATTGCACATTACTTGCTTTTCTCTCCTCTTCTCTCCTTAGCATCCTTCCTCTCTGCTCTCTTTCTCTTGTCCTCGCACTCTCTCGCCTTAGCACTCTCTTTTGCTCTCTCTTCTTCGAATCCTCTCTCTCCTTTGAGTGCTTGCTTGACGAGGATCCAATGGCATATGTTCTCTTTTTCGGTGTTGCAAGAAAATTTGAGCGCAAGATTTATGGTTGAGCATCGACAGAGAAGATCTGGTTTGCCATTGCGAGGTTCACTATCGAAGATCGTGATCAAAGTTTAGTTCACCATCGAAGACAAAGTGGCTTAGCAAACTCCAATCTGACCGTTGGCTCATCGAATCATGTCGTAGGTAGCGTCATGAGCTCGCAATGGAGATCTGGCCGTGGAGATTTGAAGGTTCTCATTTTCAGATTTGTTCGTTGAGTTTGAAGCTTGCAAGTTTTTTTTGTTGATCTATTTTTTTAATCTTTTTTTTAGATTTGTTTTTGTTTTTTCTCTTTTGCTTTGCTGTAATTGTTTATTATAGAGTTCCAATGAGTTTTGGCTTAGTTTCGGTGATTTTTTGGATAGAATCCGGCATGTTACATGTTGGCAGGTTCCATCCTGCCCTAACGACCGAAGACAGTAGGTGCTTTTTTGTTAAAAAAATGTTAGAATCTGGTAGGTTTCAAGTTGAAACTTGGTAGGATCCAAGTACTAGAAGTTGTTGGCGTTTCTTTATTTAAAAATTTTTTTGAAATTTGGTAGGTTTCAAGTTAGAACCTGACAAGCTCCAATCCAGCTCCCGTGCAGGTTGTCGGAGCCGTCGACGTTTCTTTGTTTGAAAAAAATATGTTGGAATCTGGTAGGCTCTAAGTTGAAACATGGCAGGTTCTAATCTGGCACTCTGCTTTGGTGACCGACACAAGGATCCTTGACGAAACCTGGCGAGTTTTGGGATGGAACTTGGTAAGTTTCACCTCTAGAGGAAGGGTAACTTGGTCTTTTAATAAATCCTTAATTTTTAATAAAGGAGCAGTTTTATAAGTAGTTTATTAGATAGCATTTTTAATAAGGTGATGTATTTGAGGAGCATTTTTGCAAGTTGATTATTTAAAAAAAGAATCTAGTGGGGCACACCAAAATTAATGCTCCCTAGTGGGATGGATTGTGTCAAGTTAATGAAAAAGGTGGTTGTACTTCCTATGTTGACCTCTATCAAATTGCTTATTTCCCACAAAATTTTTTTTCCACATATTTCATGTCTCTTTTTTTAACATTATTCACATCTTTTTTTTTTTAATAGTCTATTTAAGTATGCTTGTGCATAAACACATTTATGCTTTTCTTAAATAAAACATACTCATTTGTGCTTATTTATTTGCATTAAAAAAGGTCCAAGGTATAACATATTTAGTTCTTCTAGTGTAAGAATTCAATAATTAAAATATTTAGTAAAAAATTAAAAATAATATATATAAAGCAATAAAATGTGTACAGTACTTAAAAAACAAAGATAAATGTTACAAATTCAATCCAACTATGTGACTTGTATCAATTACCTTTGAACTTTAAAATGTGTATATTGTGCCCCCTAAAGTAAATATTTCTCTAAATTCACCCCCGAACTTTGAAAACATTGTTTTTTAGATGGAATTGTTAAATTTTTGTTTGATTTAAGATTAGATATGATAATTAGGGGTTAATACGAATGTTCTTTTCACTTTAAATGAATTAATTGGACATCAAATTCTTGTATATTCTGTCTTTAGAGTACCTACTTTAAAACGAGAAAAAGATAGGAAAAGTGAAGAATTATCATAATTCAAGTTGGTCTTTAAGGGTTAAATAAACTAATAAATTTATTCTTTTAATGAGGGTAACAAGTATTATTTTGTCTAAAAAAAACATGTTTGGAAGTTCAGGCTATGAATATAGAGAAGTATTATAGTTTAAGGGGTACAATAGGTATGTTTTAAAGTTTAGAAGGCATTTTGACATAATATAGTTCAAGGGCAATTCATAAAATTTGTCCAAAAAACAAATAATATAAATACAAATTTAACAATCACCTCAAAAAATTATAAATTTAAGAAAATATTAGTCTGGTAATTGTACAAAGAAAAATGAATCCTTCCCTTTTCTATTCCCTGTATTCCCTCCATAGGCGTCACTGATAGTGTTTATTTTGAAACCGTAAAGATAGAATCAAACCAGCATGGATTGTGGAGCTGCAAAAGGGTTGTGTGCGCATGGTTATGTAGGCTGGAACTCTTTCATTCTAAAAATATTGGGATAAAGCCTTGTGGATCATCCTTTTTTTTATATATATTTTGAAAAAACGAGTCATCCGTCTTCTTCCAAGTTCCAACTACCCGTGGAAGAAAGAAAAGAAAAAGAAAAAAAGCAGTTACTGAATCGCCTTCCTTCTTCTTTAAACAATTTGGAGGCGTTCCTTTCCAGGGTACTAAAGCCATCAAATTTCCATTTCCAAATTAGCTAGTATCATTGGATAATTCCTCAATTCTCAAAAAATTATCAAATTCAGGCTTTCAAAATTTTCCTTTTCAATTGGCCAAAGGTTTGAATGAAAGTTTGTGAATTATGTTCTTAAATCACAGACCTTTTTGTCTTCTGTTAGTTTAGTGTTAAATATTTAATAGAATATTCTTGAAATATTTCACTTTAGTTCCTAATTTATTAGTTTGTCTCACTTTTGATCCCTCCGTTAGCAAAGTATTATTAAAGATTAGAATTTTTTAAAGAAATCAAAGTGAGAAACTAAATACAAACAATTTTGATTCATGTAACTAAAATAAAAAACAATTTATCATATTTTATTTGAGACAAGTTTCAATATTTTTTAAGAGAAAGTTAAATATTTAATGTCAGTGTATTATATATGCACAGCTAGAAAACGAGTATACAACAAAATTTTAAAATTTTTAATAAAAACTTTTCCATAAAACAAGTTAGACATGCTATATACTATAATTAATTATACATCTTTGTATCTTGGTGAATAGGTAACTGTACTTCTGATAGAAAAATTATTTGGCAGAATTGCTACATGAAAATGACGTCTAGAAGAGACTCAACCAAGTGGTCTTCTTTGCCATTCTCTTTTCCATGACTAGAGTACGAGTGGGCACATGTCATTCAATTATCCTCTTGACAATGTCTCCTTCCAACCACAAAAGAAAACCAAGAATAGGAGTTTCAGAGTTTTTCTCTCTAGAAATATCTCTTTTAATTTTTCAAGTGATCTAATTAACAATAGGAATGTGTTTCCTACATACAGTGGTTGGAAGAGCTTCAATTCTACTCGAAAAGGGCATCCAAACTCGATTCTAGGTCAAAATCTCACATCAATACAAAGAAAGCCACGTTTGTCTATGTGGCTGATTGGTCGACCAATCTTGTAGCACCGGTCGACATGCATAAATTGCACCGATAGGTTGGTCCAAGCCATTGATCTATTGGTTCATGTCTAATTAGACACTTACCTATTTTATTTGACCTGGAATCTTTTATGGAGCCTCAGTTTTAATTCAAATAACTCAATGTAAAAGTTACCTGATTAAAACAATCATATACCGATAATCCAATATCAAATAAAATATATACAAATAATTCAATATATTTATCTTGAATTAATTCCATGAATTAATATTCAATCAATAAACTGATATGAATTATTATAATCTAATCAAACGAATTTGAACCAATTGTAGAATTAACATAAGTCACCAATTTGTAAGAAAAACACGTTGTATCGTTGTAGAAAAATATCAGAGTTAGTAAAAGGGACTAGATTGATATATATAGATCAAGCTTCTATTATTATAAAATGACATTCCCCAACATCACATTTTATAATTATCAACTTTAAAGCTATTCCATTAAAAGCTTAGAGCTGTACTCTTGGACTATATATAGAAATTATGAAACTTCAATAAGTCTTTCATATATGACATATCATCATGTGTAACATCCCCATAGGATATCCATAATTGACTTAAGGATGACTTTCGTTTTATCTTCCTGATTATATTTATCTTATGTTCTATTATTTCACCATTGGAATAATTATTATCCATAACTAATACAAATAGTATATCATTCGGTTACACAAATGTATCCAAATGGTTGAGTGCTTCACAAGATAATGCCTATAAGAAGATATCATTAATTTTATGAAAGAGCTATAGATTTCATATCTATGAACAACGAGTCTACATCATCCTAGAGTCATGTCTCCAAAGTATCAGTATGCGTACCTTTATTTAATTTTGGATATTACCTTTTGGTACATTAAAAGTATAAGTCAAGAATACAGACTCATTAATTCATTTCAGGATTAAGATGTAACACATTTGATTGTCTAAAGTGAATTGATTTATTTAAACAGAATTATTAACTAAATCACTTCAACTTTAGTACCGATCCAATATATCGTCACCAATTATAATATACCAATGTCTCTACTCATGGAGTCCCACTTAATGACAAAGACAAGTCATCTTTCATTTGGGATGTATATAATATAATAATCTTAACATGAATAAAGTGCCTAACTTTATTCTCTCGATTGCGGACCTTTTATATTAGACTATTACCTTAAGATTCATGTTTTCTATATAGTCTGTCCATCATATGCATGATCTTAAAGGTTTAGACTGACAATCTCAGACTTTTGTTTGCTTATTATACATTCAACATAAATGAACATGAAGAGCACGTATATGATATTGGACATAAATAATAATTCTTTATTGATTAAATGTCTCAAAAACTATTACCTTATTTAATCCTTAGGGCACTTAGTCTAACAATCTTCCATTTTCTCTAAGTGAGTAAATGTGATATGTTACGCATTGCCATAACCTCGATAGGCTATGGTGCCCTCAAATGTGTTCTTGCATATGGCAACATGCCCATTCTCTATGGAGTCCCTTATCACATGATATTTTTGGTTTATTTGCTTACTCATCTTGTGATATCTTGACTCTTTGGTATAAGTTATTGCTGCACTGTTATCATAGTACAATGTTATTGCCTTATCTAGACCAGAAACTTCCTCAAGATCCTTAAGGAATTTGTAGAGCCACACTACTTCTTTCAAAGCATCTATGGTAGCCACATTTCGGCCTCCATTGTTGAATTAGCAATGCAACCTTGCTTGATACTTCTCTAAATGATGGCTCCTCGATAAGAGTAAAATACAAACCCAAAAGTTGATCTTGTCGAATCCAGATGGGATTAAAAATCTGAATTAATGTATCCAAGACATGTTAGATCCTCACCAGAATACACTACCATATAATTTCTAGTCCTTCTCAGGTACTTGAAAATATACTTGACCACAATCCAATGGTTCGGTCCTAAGTCTGACTGAAATTGACTCATTATCCTGACCGCATAGCATGTGTCAGATCTTATACAAAGTATAACATACATGAAACTATCTACTGTCGAAGCATAAGACACTTTTTTCCTATATTCTCTTTTCTCATCAGTCCATAGACTGTTCCTCTTAGAAAGAGTAATTCCAGACCTAGATGGTTATCTACCTTTCTTGGAATTCTGCATTGTAAACTTCTCGAGAATCTTATTATGTATAAAGCTAGGATAGTGCTATCATTTTGTTCTTCCTATCTTGAAATATTTGGATACACAGAACATAATTAGCCTCACCTAAATCCTTCATGTCAAACTACTTGGCCAACCAAACTGTGACTTATGACAATGCCTGTAACGTCCCCTTATGGGCGCCATAGAAAACGTTGCTTTTATTGTTAGACTTAATAATTATCGATAAGAAGTTCGAAACAATCAACAACACTTAGAGAATTATCCTAGAAACACATGCATATATTTTTTTCGAAAAAGTAAAACTAAGAAACCAAAATCTAGAAACACAATTTTGTATTCAACAAAACATAAGTTCCAAAAAACATATCACAAATAGAACCGAGTCTCAAACAAATGAAAATGTGGAACATAACATATAAAATTTTGTTTGAGTTTCAATTCTTTTCATGACATGACTCCATTTCCAATCCAACACTCCTTGCACACACGCCGATCCTTATCCTCAATCCTAGTCAACCTACATCTTATCCTTATCTGCAACATGATAAAAACTAACTAAGCATAAGCTTAGTAAGTATACATTCCTATCTCACAATATAAAACATTTTATAAAAATCATTATATAATATCGTACTCATAATCATAGTAGTGCACAAGAAATATATTTAAATAGAACATATCTTTTCATTTAAAACTTCCATATTATATCGTTATTCAATTTATCTTTAGAGGCCTAAGCGTTGCACCATTAACATCATAGGCGTGCCTTCATGAAAGGAGTGTGGTAGCTAGTCCTAAACCAAACATGATAAGTCCAAACCTTCGGGACATCATAAACATAAACATAGGGTGTGCAACATATAATTAAGTGATACATATATATATATATATATATTACTTATGTATTTATTTATATTAATACGTAATTAGTAGCCATGAAGGAGGGAAAAAAGAAAAAGAAAAAGAAAAATTGGAAAAAGAGAATTGTATTATGGGAACTCTTTACTCGAAAATATTTAGATTTAACTTCAAAATAATCAACTAATACATCCCCTCATTCGTGAAATAACCAATACCTTTTATAATAGTGACCATACACCATACTTGAAGCTTGACTTTCTTTTCTACAATTTTCATAACAGAATATTAAACATTGTTTTTGAAATATCATGTATCATCATAAAAATTTTAGGCTTATTTTGTCACCTTGTTCCTCAACCAATATCCTCTACAAGAAATAATACTCTCATATTTATTTTGTGGCCTTCTGCATTAATAATTCTAGAATACTCCATTGAAGTCTCTACTAATTCAAAAGTCATCCCTAAAAAGAACTATTGTGTATGATCTCTTTCATATCATGTCATGGACCCTTCTTTTTGCTAAAATATTACCGAAAATAATTTTCTCCCAAAGTAATCTTCACTAAGCCTTAAACGTTCATATAGTCAATCCTGTTGATAACATGCACATTTTCAAAATATCCTTCACTTAAAAAATTACTATAGAGATCTCACATATGACCTTACAAAATCCTCTTTTTTTTAACCTTGTATAATTCTCAAATTTGTTCATTAAAAATCCATAACTATCGTTACACTTCTCTTGAGCTACATATCATTCATCAACTCCTTTATAAACTTTTTCTCTAAGAAAAATAATATAATCACATAATTAATCTCTTGTCACAAAACTTCTTGATTATCAACTATTCCGTTATATATAAATAATGAGGCAAAGATCGCATCTTTCTCCAAGCAATAAAAGTTTGGATTTCATAGACTCCTAAGTAGTTTGGTTATAATCATAACAAATCTATTGTAAGATAATATACTAAGAGAGAAGAATCTTATACTTACATGGAGGACTTGAACCTGACGTATGGCAATGCATATTGGAAACGAAAACTGCTCTGATACCATAATCTATAATGCCCCCTTATAGGCGCCACAGGAGACGTTGCTTTTACCGTTAAACTTAATAATTATCGATAAGAAGTTTGAAACAATCAATAGCACTTAGAGAAATATCTCAGGAACACATGCAATTTTTTTTTTTTTTTTGGAAAAAGTAAAACTAAGAAACCAAAATCTAGAAACACAATTTTATATTCAACAAAACATAAGTTCAAAAGAACATATCACAATAGAACTGAGTCTCAAATAAATAAAAATGCGGAACATAATATATAAAATTTTGTTTGAGTTTAAATTCCTTTCATGACATGACTCCGTTTTCAATCCAACACTCGTTGCACACACGCCCGTCTTGGTCCTCTTTCTTAGTCAACCTGCTTCTTATCCTTATCTACAACATGATATAAAACTAAGTAAGCATAAGCTTACTAAGTACACATTCCTATCTCATAATATAAAACATTTCATAAAAATTATTATATAATGTCATATTCATAATCATAGTAGTGCACAAGGCATATATTTATATAGAGCATATCTTTTCATTTAAAACTTCCATATTAAAACATTATTCATTTTATCTTTAGGGGCCCAAGTATTGTGCCATTAACATCATAGGTGCGCCCTCATAAGAGGAGTAGGGTAGCTAGTTTCAAACCAAACATGACAAGTCTAAACCTTCGAGACATCAACAACATAAACGTAGGGTGTGCAACACTTAAGTAAGTGATACATATATATAAGTTTTAACATACCTTGTTATTAAAACATCCTTTAAACCTTCTTGTTGCAACAAGAGTTTTCATGAAAAGATAATATGTAAAAACAAACTTTTAAATTATCATAAAACATATTCTCAAAAATTTTTAGCAAACTTTTATTATGTTGTAGGTGAGAATGCACTTACTTGACTTGTTTGTTTACTAAACCTTAATTCAGGTGACGTTGCCATGGTTCTCGGTGTGCTCCTCTTTTGAAGTGTTCATGTCAATCATTCATATAATACATGAAATTAATATTCATCTTCATGATATCATTTAATACCATATTACATCATCATTATACATCATTCATAACAAAACAAAACATTTTTGAGTCATAAACATGCACTTAAATTCAAGAAACATAAAGATAGAAAACTTGACCTTTAATGACACATAGAAATTAATCTCAACCTATAAGCATGAATGAAGTGTAAGAATTATTTCATAACATAGCTAACATATAGAAATATCACGCAATTTTTTTTCTCTTGAAAATATTAATCCAAAATACTTTTTCCAATTTTTAAAACATTCAAGTAAATCTGCCAATAGTAAAAATTAACTGACCTTTAAGGATTCATAACCCTATATCTTTCAATTCACATTCAATTAGAACATGAAATTTATAGGAATAAAGTTAACATATATATATGATACTCAGATCTTTCTTTAGCCTTAAAATTTTCATTTGGTAATTAAAATAAATTACATATTCAATACCATAAAAGCTGCCAGCAAAGTTTGGGCACTAAGCAGTCCTAATTAAAAGTTATGTATTAAATTATTTATGCTATCAAATAATTTATAAAAGTCAATACACATAATAGACACATAAAGTTATAACATATCCAAAATTTAGCTTCAAATAAATTCAAATTAATTCAAAATACACGTTAAACTTAAAGTTAATATTAACATTAGACATATCAAACAGCGAACATGTTTCATTCAAACATTTTTATAAAATCAAATATATGTGATATGTTCCTAAAATTTTTATGTGATATGGTTAACATATAAATATAAGTTAGAAAAATAATAAATCATGCAAAACACGTTTGAGAATATAATTTATCATCTCATGAATTATATGGAGCATATCAGGTAGACATTTCTAACCATTGAGTACTTAAGAATCAACAAATTTTATCTTAAAATATAATAAGGATATGAAGCTAAATCTTTACAAACATTTAGTTAACGCCTCAACAATAAGTTATAATTTTTTACAAAATCAAAAGACGCTTTTTGCCCCATAAAAAGGACTCTACAAGATACAAATACAAATATGCCAGCAAATAAAATTTCATGAGCAGTGTTTGATTGAAAGCACCCTAAAAATAGTTTGAAAGAAAATTTATAAAAAAATCCCAAATATTTCTAACATATATATACACATCATATCAAAAAATCACAACAAAATAAAATCATTTGTTTTCAAAACATTACCAGCTACCTTACCAATAAACCGAAAACCTTAAAATTCTTATATCACACTCCAATAACAAAATCTTATTTTCATGAAATTTCATATATGAAAATAAATACTTTCAACCATTAAATAACATTGTTATAATCAAAGTAATAAACAACATAATTTATTTTCCATACAAACATACATGCATACACATTCACAACATAAAAGAATATTTTTCTAACAAGTTTGTCACAAAATAATATACATCATTCATAAAAATTCAAAACCATGAAAACCTTTACACCATACCTTAAATTCTTATGTTTTCTTCAACAAATACAAAGACTTGCATACAAAATCTCCAAAAAGAATTCCTTCTACTTTGGCTTGAAAGAAAATAAGAGTAATGAATTCCTTGAGAGAGAAAAATCTTGAAGAAAACAAAATTTCAAACTAATGGCATGTGAGGTTTAGGGAAGAAAAGAGAGCATAAAAGCATAGAGAAATATGAGAAAAGATGGAGGCAAGAAAAAATGATAGGAATAATATGTGTGCTTGAAGTCACATATTTATAGGCATAATTAACCCTAGTCCTAGTCTAATTTGGTTTTCCTTTTTTTAGAGGAGTGTAGTCCTAATTTAATTAGGTTTCTTCTTTTTAAATGAGTGTAATCCTAATCTAATTAGGTTCCCTTTTTTTCTTTTTGTTTTCCTCCTTCATGGCTACTAGTTATGTATTGATATATATAAATGTATAAGTAACTCTTTTTTCACAACAACATTGCCGTTTACTGATATTATATCTCAATATATATAATATAATATAATATATGATTTTTTCAATATATATAATATAATGTAATATAATATAATATAATATAATATAAATGCATAATTATTTATACACAACAATAATATTTACTTCTATGACCCCAAAAAAAATTAATTTACACATGTAATTATCATGACTTCATTAATATTATAAAAATAAGAAAATATGCAACAAAATTCATATCATCATCAAGAATATAACTCTAGGGCATTGAAAAAATTATAAGTTTAGAGCAAGTTGAAACTCTTTAAAAAAATAAATAATTTAAACCTATCATCATTTTTGACATGAATATACCGAGCACATCGATCCCACGTGGCCGTTACCTACGACATTACTAAATAAAAAGTTAATTTACTTAATATAAATAATAATAGCACTTAAAATATCACATTCTATTAAATTAATATAAGTGTCTATAGAAAAAAACGACAGGTATTACAATGCCTCTATGTCATTGTCAATAAGTAGAACGTCATATACATAGAGTAGTAAAAAAAAAAGACTTTCCTATCCTTAATGTATTTATAAACACAAGGTTCATCCTTATTTCGTTCAAACTTATAAGTCTTGACAACTTAGTCAAATTTGATGTTTTAAGAACGGGAAGCTTGTTTAAGTCCATAAATAGATTTTAACAACTTGCAAACCTTATTCTCTTGACCCTTACCTTTGAACCTGTCTGGTTGTACCATATAAATGGTTTAAGTAAGGTGTCCATTCAAGAATGTTGTCTTGACATCTATTTGCCAAATCTCGTAATTGAGAGCAGTAGTGATGGACAAGAGATCACTAATGGACTTAAGCATGGCTATAGATGAAAAGGTTTTCTCGCAATCAATTCCTTCCTTTTTATGTGCATCCCTTTACTACCAATCGAGCCTTTTAGGTTTCGACTTTATCATCTGCACCTCTCTCTCTCTTATATACATACTTACATCTTATGTGTTTTACCCCTTTGGGGAGATCCATAAGTTTTCAACTTGATTAGGCTCCATAGACTTCATCTAAGTTTTCTTAGCTTCTATCCAAAATTTTGCATCAACATCCTCCATACTCTCCTTGTAAATGTAAGAATCCCTGTTATGTTCAACCAGTTCAGCCAAGTAGGCTTCACCATCGAACATATAGACCCCGATCCACCCACTTTATAGAAGCTCCCTAGGTTGTTGTTTGGCTAGTTTTTCCATATTGATTGTATTGGTTATCACTAAATAGCTAGAGTGATCGCGCCACTCGCCATCTCCTCGAGTACCACTCTACTACGAGGCTTAAAGTCATTCATGTAGATATCCTCAAGGAATGTCGCATTTGTTGAAATCACAACTTTATTTTCTTTTGGGTTATAGAAATAACTAAGTTTTGTCCCTCTTGTATATCCTGTAAATACGCAAATCTTTGAACATGCTTTCAACTTATTTGCTACTTTATCTAGGACATGAGCAAAATATCCTCATATGTGAATATGGTTTAAGGATGTCTTCTTACCCATCCACAACTCATGAGGAGTTTTAGGAACCGATTTTGAAGGCACATTGTTCAAAAGTAACATGCGGTTTTTAGGGCATATCCCAAAA
The DNA here is from genome assembly GCA_025403435.1 of Artocarpus heterophyllus. Lineage (NCBI taxonomy): Eukaryota > Viridiplantae > Streptophyta > Magnoliopsida > Rosales > Moraceae > Artocarpus > Artocarpus heterophyllus. The sequence continues at coordinate 12,933,479 of CM046339.1, forward strand.
TGATGGTGGCAATGGAGAGTAACTTATCATGGACCTAACTATATCTAACAAGGTCTTATTCCTTCTGTTTAGCCACATCATTCTATAGCAGAGTGCTAAGCGCAGTGAAATAGGATAAAATCCTATTCTCTATTAAGTGTCCCAAAAACTCGTCAGAGGGGTACTCTCCACCTTGATCAGATCAAAGTGCTTTTATGGGTTTACCTAACTGCTTTTTCACTTCCGCTTGAAACTCCTTGAACTTATCAAAAGTTTCGCTCTTATGATGCATAAGGTAAACATATCCATATTTTGATTAGCCATCAAGAAAAGTGACAAAATACTCATACCCTTCTCGTGCCTTCATGCTCATGGGACTATAGACATCACTGTGTATAAGTTCTAGAACTACTTCAACTCGATTTCCCTCTTACTTGAATGATCTTTTGGTCATTTTTCCTTCCAAACAAGGTTCACATTGTGGTATAGATTCCATTTTTAAATGGTTTAAAGGTCAATCCCTTACCAACCTTTGCATCCTATTTAGGTTTATATGACCTAATCACAAGTGCCAAAGATAGGTCTTATTAGAGTGAAAAGCATTAAGCCTTTTAGAGTTATCATTAATCTGAGTGTTTCGCAGTGAGTCCATCTTAGGTTTAATAAAATATAGATCGTTTTGTATCCATCCACTACATATAAAAGATTTGTTTTTATGAATCGCCACATTATAATTAAAAGAAACTGAATGGGAATCCTTAAATAAACAAGGAATAGAAATTAAATTCCTTTTAAGTTTAGGAACCTAAAAATAATCTCACAAAAGTAAATTCCTATAACTATCAAAACAAAGATGGACATTTTTCACTACTTTAACCAACACTAAGGTCCTATTGCCCATACGCAATATGAAGTGCTCATTTAGCAGACTTCTCGGTTTACCACTTGTAGAGAAACACAAATATGATTAATGGCTCTAGAATCTATAACTCAAGTGTCACCTGATTCTTCAACTAAACACATTTCAATAACTAGAAGTTCACACTTATATCCTTTAGCTAGGAAGTCCTTGAAATTCTTCTTCATGTGATCAACCTTCCTACAGAAGAAGCACTTGAGTCTCTTTGGGTTCTTCTTTTTCTTCTTCTTGCCATTAGTTGGCAAAATAGAAGACTTCTTGTTCCTGACCTTTTGCTTCTTTCCATTCCTAGAGTTAGAATTGGAACCAAATACAATCGCCATATTCGCCTCTCCACTAGCAGGTGCGTCCTTGATCAGGTTTTTGAACTGTTGTAACTGTTTCATTAGCTTAGTTAAGGTTACATCTTTTTTATTGTTCAAATTGTATGAAGCTGTAAACAGGATAAATTGCTTAGAAAGAGTCTCAAAAACCTAGTCATTTGTGACTCAGCATTAATGTCAGCACCATGGGTTTGAGCCTTAGTGAGGTAACCTATGACCAACATCATATGCTCCTTTACAGGTGTCCTTAGTTTTTGTCTATTGTTAAAAAACTTCTAAAAAGCTCCTTGCTGCTTCGTTAAGGCTTCGCCTTCACACATGTCTTCAAGATTGTCTATGATCTAACGAGCAGTCTCACGATCTTCATGTTGAGCCTGAAGCACGTTATTCATACTAGTCATAATATAACAGCGAGCCTGACCGTTAGCATCCTTCTAGTTATTACACGCTTGGATTTTTTCATTAGTGGATTTGCCATAGGTGTGGGAGGATTGGGCGCGACTAGCATAAATTTGAGTTTGTCAAAGGATAAGACAAAATTAGTTTTCTTTTCCAGTCATTATAGTTCTTGCCATTTAGTTTATTTTTATTGAGTATTAAAGATAATGTGTTTTAGACATTTTGATTTACAATAAAGATGTATATATTAAACATAAGCAAACATGTAATAATTTAGTAAGATAACACAAACATATAAGCAAACATATGTTATGTGTTTATGTATCAGAATCTTGAAAAAATCACAATCTTACAACGATAATTCCTAACTCAGAAACCAACAAGCCGCTTAGGGGAGACTTGCCAAATTTAGTTAGAAACGTAGATCCTATTCAATTAGTATACACCATCTAAGACTCGTCTTGGTCTAGCATATACTAATAATAACTTTCTTTGGTCATTAATTTTATTAACAGAGCTCCTAGGAGAGGTTAGTAACAAAATTAATCTTGAATATTTAACCATCGTTTCAATTACTTGTTCCATGGATTATAATTGTCGCCTAAGGATGAACAACGATAAAACAGGCTCAAGCAAACTATCCTCTCGGAGATCCAACCTGGTGTGTGATGCATCCCTTCCTAGGGGTCAGAACCATTATGTGTTACCCATAGACCAATGACGAAGGCCTTAGGTCCACTCTTTGAAAACCTTCTCCCACTCAATATTTCAAAAAACAAGATTTTCTATCAAAGCATGCACAAACAATTTTTAAGGAGTGGCATTCCATATTTCTATAAAACATGTTATCAACATACATAGCAAAATATATTATAAAGCAAACAAGCAATGCAACATGCAAAGTTACAAGCAATATAATAATCAACCGTAATATCATGGTTCCATCCTAGAGAAAAGAAATAAATATTACAAATTGAATTGAAACATATATCGATTCTTCATTTTGTATCTTCATGTCGTATCCTTCTTCATATGGCGTCTGTCTTCAATTTCAATTTTATATAGATCGAAAATTATTTTCTGGTTATCATAAAATTTATGTTTCTCATAATTGTCTCAAAAACTACAAAAAATAATTGAGAAATCCTTCTTTGCCAATGTCCGGTCGATCGGTTCTCCGTTCAAAATAGAGAACCGATTCTACCATGTTTGGTCGACTAGTGACAAAGGGTCCGATCGATCGATTCAACACTGAGCCATCTTTCCAGTCAATTTTTCAATTATTTACAATTTTATAATAATTCAAAAGCATACAAAAATTTATAAATATAAAAAATACATTTGACTCGCGATCATCTCTATTTTCTAGATTTGTCTTCAATATTTTGATAGAAACTTATAACTAAAACCTATACCAAAACAGTTTACAAAATTTTAATTAAATAAAATAACAAACCCCAAATGGTGATAATAGACCGTCATCTAATTACATAAAAAATCTAGATATATGTTCTAACTTCCTAGGAACCATAACTAGCAAAATTAGTTGATCAAAATAATAATTAAATTTAAAATCAATAACATGCACCATATAATCTCATGATAGCATATAATAATATAGAAATCTTAGAGTACCAACTCTTTAAAAAATTCAATTCGAGCATATGAAAGATAAGATAACATAATTTATGTACATTGTATGATCACAAATTCTGTAAAACCATGGCTCTTATACTAATTCTTGAAAAATAAGCATGCAATAGAATTATAAAATTTTTGATAAAAACTTTTTACATAAAACAAGTTAGACATGCTATGTACTATAAATTAATTAAAGTTCTTCGTACCTTGGTGAATCAATAATTGCATTTCTAATAGAAAATTTATTTGGCAAAATTGCTATATGAGAATGGTGTCCAAAAGAGCCTCAACCAACTGGTCTTCTTTGATTTTCTTTTTTTCACGACCGAAATACTAGTAGACATATGTCATTCATCTCATCTTCGTAATGTCTTATTCCAACCACAAGAGAAAACCAAGAATTATTGTTCTTGATATTAAACAATAATTCTATAGGAGTTTCAGACTTTTTCTTTCTAGAAATCTCTTTTTTAATTTCTCAAGTGATTTAATTAACAATAGGAATGTGTTTCCTATTTATAGTGGTTGATATGGCTTCAATTCTACTCAAAAAAAGGAATCCAAAGTCGGTTCTAAATCAAAATCTCACATCAAAACGAGTCAAACCATTTGTCTACATGGCTAATCGGTTGACCAGTCTTGTAGCATCGGTCAATGGGTCAGGATCAGAGAACACCCTAATATGCAAACATTATATTGATCGACCAGTCCAAGCCACCGGTCGATCGGTTCATGTCTAATTGAATACTTACCTATTTTATTTGACCAGAGCTTTAGTTTTAATTCAAATAACCTAATGTACAAGTTACTGCTTAAAACAGTCATATGCCAATAATCTTTATCAAATATAATCAACATGCTTATAATTAATTAATTTCATGAATTAATTAAATTAATAAACTAACATGAGTTATTATAGTCCAATCAATCAAATTTGAACTGATTATAGAATTATCATAAGTCACCAATTTGTAAGAAAAACACGCCGTATCGTTATAGAAAAATATATAAGCTAACAAGGGTGACCCCATGGACATATATAGATCAAGCTCCTATAATTATAAAATGACATATCCTCAACATGCACATTTTATAATTATAAACTCTAAAGCTATTCTACTAAAAGCTTAGAGTTGCACTCTCTAACTATATATATAAACAATGAAACTCTAATAAGTCTTTTGTCCATGACATATTATCATGTCTAATATCCGCATAGGACATCCATGATCGGTTTTAGGACAAATTCTATTTTACTTTCCTGATTATATTTATCTTATGTTTCATGATCTCACCATTGGAATATTTCTATTCATAACTAATACAAATAATATACTATTCGGCTACACAAATGTTTCCAAATAGTTAAGCGCTCTAGTTTTCTAATCATAGGATAATGCCTATAAGAGGATATCATTAACTTTACAAAAAAGCTAGGAATTCCATATCTATGAATAAGTCTACATCATCCTAGAGTTATGTTTCCAAAGTACTGGTATGCGTACCTCCATTTAAGAGAAAATTACATGTTATATCACATTTTTAAAAGTTGTGTTTATTCATGTTACACTTAGAAAAAGTTATGCTACACTATTATTCGTATTATATGTTAAGTTATGCCACAAATAAACTTTTATGGTATTTATGAAAAGTAAGTCTTACAATATAGCATTTATAAAATCCCTCTTTATTTAATTCAGGATGTCACTCTTTCGTATATCAAAATATATAAGTCAAGAATACGAACACATTAAATCATTTCAGGATTAAGATCTAACACATATGATTGTCTAAAGTAAATTGATTTATTCAAACAAAATTATTAACTAAATCAATTCAACTTTAGTTCCTATCCAATATATCATCACTAATAATAATATACCAATGTTTCTACTTGTAGAATACCACTCTGATGACCAAGACAAGTCAGGATGTAGACAACATAACAATCTTAACATAAATAAAATGCGAAACTTTATTCCCTCAATTGCGAACCTTTTGTATGTAGACTATCACATTAAAATTTATGTCTTCCGCATATTCTGTTTATCATATGCATGATTTTAAAGGTTTAAATTGACAGTCTCATACTTTTATTTGTTTATCATACATTCAACATCAATGAACATAAAAAGGACGTATATGATACATGACATAAATAATAATTCTTTATTGATTAAATATCACAAAAATCATTACACCATTTAATCCTTAGGGCACCTAGTCTAACAAGTACGTGTATATATAGTAACTACAATGTTAAGAATTATAATTATCCAACACAGTATATAAATATATGTATATAAATCATAATATATAGCTTGTTATTTAAAATGTGTGATTATCTAACACTAATATATGTATATAATAATGCATAGCTAGTTATTTTAATGTGTAATTATCCAATATTAATATACTAGTATTAAAAATACTTTTCTTTTTCTAAATTAAAATTCATTTTTATTAACAATCTGATAAAGTTGTTTTTTTTTTAAATTACATGCATCAAAATCATTATTTTTACTCTTTCACTTTAGATTTTTTAAGTTTTAGTCCCTAATAGCTCTTAATAATGACAAAAGGACCAAAAGTGAAATAAAGTAATAGATTATGGACTAAAGTAGGACATTTTTAAAGTTTTCTGTTAACTAATTAGACTGAAACAAAGTAAAAAATTAAGAAACAAAATGAGATTTTTTAAATCTTATGGACTAAACCGAGACTAAGAGTAAATTTTAGGGAGTATTTGTATAATTAACCCCTTTTTTTGTTGCAGCAAGAGTTTGGGCGTATCCCAACACATATTCACTTTATAAAATGGCTGTTAGTAGCAACTGACAATACCTTTAACAATACCTTTTTCACCGTCGATTGAACACCACCGGTAGTGCATAGTAGTGCACTATGGGATGCACTACTATAGACCTTCCCCAACAAAACATATATATATATATATATACATAAATATATTGAAAAAAATATTGTAGTTTAACTGACAATATGGATTACATCACGATAACATGACGCAAACCAAAACACGCTTTTTTACGGGTTAGTATCGAAAAAATTGATCGCAGGTCATGTTATTGTCGACCCACAATTGACCCACTAAAAAACAGACTATATTTGGGTCAACCCTTCAGATATTAAATTGACCCATTATTTAATTAATTAAATATTTTTTTACATTTTTTCCTATTATTATATCAGATATAATATAACCCTTAAAATCGGGACGTTTGGATAAAAGGGTTAAAAAAGAAGTGTATATGGATAAGTAGACCCCAAAATCTTAAAATTAGCTAAATGACCTAGAAGCCATGTCATCAAAAAAACTTAAAAGAAAATGTCAAATTGAAAAGCCACCTCAGCAACCAAAATTGAAGAAAGAAAAAAAAAACCTAAATCACTAAAGCCCAATCAGCAAGAAAATTAAAAAACCCCCAATTCACATCTAAAAATATAATTTTGCCCTAATTTTGCCATTCCAGCTTCTTTTTCCTTCACATGCGGCCATCCCAACCCACCTCTCCCCCATTTCTTCCCTCGTCTCCAGCCTTCGCGGTGGACCACCAAACTTCTCCAGTTCTTGTTCTCTTCTTCAATTGACTCCCTTGAGCAATTCAGCTCGTCTTCTTCTTCTGCTCCGTCTTCTCTCCATCTTCTTCGGTCCCAAATCTGTAGCAGCTCGTCTCCACGATTGATGTACCAGGTATTTTAGATTCTTTTATTTCTTCTACAATGTGCAAAGGTAAACCCAACTATTGTCGCAAAGAAGAAAGATTATGAAGCTATGGTCATTGGTAACCATCTAACATGTAAAAATAGAGTAAGAATGCAAGTAGCATTCCAAGCGTAAAAATAGATTATGAACCATCTAACATGTAAAATAGAGTAAAAATAGATTATGAACCATCTAACATGTTGATAGATGCATTCCTTAGCTTTGAGATTATGAAGTTGTTTTTGTAAAATTTGCTTATGAAGTTGTTTATATACTGGGTGAAACTTTAGTTATGAAGTAGGCATGCTTTCAATGTATCGGTTTTTGTTTATGCCTAGATGCTTGTCAGCATATGCATTTAATTTTGAGATTCAAGTTTTTTTTAATTTTTTAATTTCATTGATATACACATTTTTTTTTCAAGTTTTCTGGTTTGCAGCATTTTTTTTTTTCATTTTTTTCTAGTGGTTATTTGGATGTTCCAGTATTTGAGCTTTACATTGTGAATTGATTTGTCAGCTGCAAATTTATGTGAGTGTTGCAACTAATATAAACAATAATAGTGTTACGTTACTTACTTAATCTACTTATCCACATTTTCTTTGTGAATTAAGGCAATAAATGACACAAATTTTCATTTTGTTTGAAGTAACTGTTAAATTTATTCTCTTAAAATTTGTTTATCTATATTTTTTAAAATTTTGAATAAAAATTAACAAATCAAATCACTTCGAGTCAATTTCGCATTAATGTCATCGAATTAGGCCGATTTCAAGTCATTTATTCTTTTCTTAATTATTTTTTTATAAACAGAAATATTCTTTTTTTTTTTTCAAACTGAGGCCGCTCATACATGTGTATTTAAACTTTACGTTTGGACAATAACAATTTCTCAGCAGAAATGCCATATTTGGAGGATTGTAAAGGTTTGAGGGTTGTTGAACTTGGAAGAAATAGATTATCTGGTAGAATACCAACATGGATAGGAGAAAGTCTACCAAATTTACTAGTTCTCCACTTAAGACACAATGAGTTTAGAGGAAGCTTTCCCTCAAGCTTATGTTGTTCATCAACCCTTTGTGTTTTGGACTTCTCTCATAACAGGATAAGCGGGTTATTGCCAAATTGCCTTAATAACATAACAGCTATGTATAGTGATGTGGATGATAGCAGAGATCTTGGCTTTGTACAAGTGATGTAGAAAGGAATAGAGACTGAGTTTGGAGAAAATCTTAGATATCGAAGTACTGATATCTCAAGCAATTACTTAAGTAGGGTCATTCTTGAAAACATTAATCGTCTCTTGAAACTAGTGGCTTAAAACCTCTCAAGAAACAACTTGACCGGAGGCATTCCTGGAAACTTCAATAAGTTGAGCTCCTTAGAATCTCTGGACTCGTCAAGAAACCGATTTTCAGGGGGAATTTTAAGAGCCTTTTTTGGTGTTTTTGTAAGTTGCATTTAAGTTAAGGAAATCTCTTTCTTTGGTTAAGTAACTCCTGCATAATTTAGCATAAAGGAATGATTTTTCATTTTTGGATCAATATGAGATTCATGACAGCATAGTTTTGTGCCTGAAATAGAGAAGGATGTTTTTAGTAAATGGTAGGGAAAATTGCAAAAATCCTCCCTCTTGTTTGAGTGAAAATTGATGTTTCATCATGTATTTTTTCCAAATTTGCATAAGTAACACCATTCGCAGTCTTTAAAAAGTCCACCCTTGAAATAAAAATAGAAAAAAAAATAAAAAAATATAACTCAGTGGAGAGAGATTTGATTTCTAACATCAATCTATACTAGAAGAGGTGAGAAATATTTATGATATTTCCATATTAGAGAATCATTCACTAAATCCCCAATCTCTATTGATGATCAGATTGAAACTACATGATACATGCAATTTTCCCCCTAAATAGGGCTACCCATCACCAAATAACAACCACAAATTTATCTATATCTATGTAATTGTTAATAGCATTAGTTGTTAATCTTGCAATGGTGCTTTGTTTTGTTTGGGTTGGAATTGTTAGTAGCATCTTTTGATTGAACTAGCATTGAAGATTTGCCTAAGAGTCATTATTTAATAATTTTTTTTGGTTTTGCAGTTCGGTAACTAAATGGCTCCGTTGCCAATTTATTTCAACGTTGGAGGACATTTGAATGAGTTGGAAACTTGTTGGGTGTGGTGTGAGGCGCAAAGTGAAATGAAAGGAATTATGTTAGAAGAGGAGAGTCCATGTATCATATTTAAAGAAAAATTGTGCCTATGGGATTTCTCTACATGTTTCCATGTGTAACATGAGAATGGAAATAGTCAAACGAACATTATCTTCTTTATGTTCTCTAATGTTCAGCCCATTACAAGGATGAGAGTTCACACATGAAATTAAAAAATGTACAAATATATAACATGGGAGATGGACATGTCAAGAGGGAGGTCACTGTAAATCTTGGGTCGACATGGGGTCCACCCATGTCGACCTCGGTGTCTTTTTGGTCAAAATTTTACGTCATCGTATGTCACTCCCCATGTATAACATTTAAAGCAAAATTCTGCCTGTGGGATTTCTGTACATGTTTCCATGTTTAAGAATCATCGCATGAGAAGGAACATCTTTCAAAGGAACATTATCTTCCTCTTCTCTAATAATGTTCAACCCATTACGAGGATGAGAGTTCACACATGAAGTTAAAAATATAAGATAGAATATGGACACATCAAGTGGGAGGTCACTATAAATTATGGGTCAACATGGAGTCGACATGGGGTCGACCCTATGTCGACTCAATGTCGACCCATGTCGACCTCGGTGTCTTTTTGGTCAAAATTTTACGTCATCATATATCATTCCCCATGTATAATATTTAAAGTAAAATTCTACCTGTGGGATTTCTGTACATGTTTCCATGTTTAAAAGAATCATCACATGAGAAGGAACTTCTTTCAAAGGAACATTATCTTCCTCTTCTTTAATAATGTTCAACTCATTACGAGTATGAGAGTTCACACATGAAGTTAAAAAATGTACAAATATAACATAGAAGATGGACACGTCAAGTGGGAGGTCACTGTAAATCTTGGGTTGACATGGAGTCGACATGGGGTCGACCCCATGTCGACATCGATGTCTTTTTAGTCAAAATTTCACGTCATCGTATATCACTCCCCATGTATAATATTTAAAGCAAAATTCTTACTGTAGGATTTCTATACATGTTTCCATGTTTAAGAATCATCGCATAAGATGGAACATCTTTCAAAGGAACATTATCTTCCTCTTCTCTAATAATATTCAACCCATTACGAGGATAAGAGTTCACACATGAAGTTAAAAAATGTACAAATATAAGATAAAAGATGGACACATCAAGTGGGAGGTCACTATAAATCCTAGGTCGACATGGAGGCGACATGGGGTCGACATGGAGGCGACATGGGGTTGACCCTATGTCGACTCAATGTCGACCCATGTCGACCCATGTCGACCTCGGTGTCTTTTTAGTCAAAATTTCACGTCATCGTATATCACTCCCCATGTATAATATTTAAAGTAAAATTCTACCTGTGGGATTTCTGTACATGTTTCCATGTTTAAATTCTACCTGTGGGATAGAGTCGACCCCATGTCGACCACATGTCGACCCATGTCGAACTCGGTGTCTTTTTAGAGTCAACCCCATGTCGACCACATGTCGACCCATGTCGAACTTGGTGTCTTTTTGGTAAAAAATTCACCCCATCATATATCACAACCCCCATGTATCATATTTAAAGAAAAATTGTGCCTGTGGGATTTCTCTATATGTTTCCATGCGTAACATGAGAATGGAAATAGTCAAACGCACATTATCTTCTTTATGTTCTTTAATGTTCAACCCATTACAAGGATGAGAGTTCACACATGAAATTAAAAAATGTACAAAAATAACATGGGAGATAGATACGTCAAGTGGGGGTCACTGTAAATCGTAGATCGACATATGGTCGACCACATGTTGACCCATGTCGAATTCGGTGTCTTTTTGGTAAAAAATTCACCCCATCATATATCACTACCCCCATGTATCATATTTAAAGAAAAATTGTGCCTGTGGGATTTCTCTACATGTTATATCGATCCCAATGTGGAAAGTATATCAACCCCATGTGAACATGCTATCTGTAGACCTCATATCGATCTCATATTGTCAATTTTTGGAAGTTGTAAGGGATATTGTCAAAACTTGAGGAAGATGAACACGTCAACTGCCTTAACTAATCAATTCATTATGCATAGTGTGTCAATTTTCCGTAACAAAAAATTATTACTTTACAAATAAACACATTGAAGAAAATTACTAAAATCATTTTGCAATATTTGTTGACAAACTTTGTCAATTCCCCATAACTATTTACACAAAATATTGGAAATTTTGCTCTATTTTTTTTGTAAAAAAAAAAATTTCGACAACATAACAACTTCTATTAAACAATATCCAAAACCTACAAACACAATCCAGACAACTATAATCCAAAAAACTAGAATGCCTGCAAACATAACCCAAACAAGTACATTGTCCGTCATACATATGACAAACACTTTAATCATTTTCTTCTAGGATCAGTATATGGAGTGTAGGAATCAACATCTCTCGGTATTTTTACCGAACTTGAGTTGGGAGAGTGGGATAATGAAGCATGATTATTCAGTGGACTTCCCAAATCAGAAGATAAGTCTATTGATGAGGAGCACGATGAACTTCCCTTCCTATTTTCATGTGGTGGATTCTGACATACGACATTTGACTTTTCAAGTGGTAGTTTTGATGCTGCCGCATGTTTTTGTTACTCCCTTCAGTGCCATTAGTCAATGTGTCTATTGTATTCTGCAATTTTATTCAAAATCTAGGTCAACACAACGCATGTTGACAATGATACAATTTCCCTTACTAATTATAGGATGCAACAATGATAGTAGCAATAACAATGGACGTAAAATAATAAAGGTAGAATAAAAATGGTTATCTCCAAAAACAAAAAGAAAAGAGTGAAACAGAAGCAAACCCAAGTACAAACATTAAGAACTACAATCAAAATGAAAAATAGTACAATTCCAAAAACACCCTATAGTACTATCCTACAGATTTTTTATTGGTGTGAAGGGGACTGTTTTGGGTATGAAAAGCACCTATAATTCCAAGGATAGCTAGTCGCAGCCGACAAAAAAGTTTCTGGAGCCATGCCATGGTAGTCCCTCGAGCGGATACCAATTGTGAATTGAGCATCCTGCGTTAAACGGGTAATAGTATATCAGTTCCAACTCTAGTTGCAGTATAATATTTAGCTGTGAATTTGTATGGCAAATAAGAGAGGAAATGAAAATAATCATAAACTTTCCATCATTTTCTTGAAACCATTTAATAAAGGGAAACAAAATTCAGCATAAACGTCCAAGGTAACAAGCATGAAATGCATATCATCCATAAAATCCCTTTTAAGATTTCTTATTTTCTGCCAGTGGCAAAGAGATATCCAACAACAACTTGAATCATAACTGTAAATAGGCTTGAATAATTAAGAAAACACAGAAACACTAATTGATAGTATAACTAATCAATGCTAAACATATTTGACTCTACAACAAAATGTTCTTACTTAGAGTAATGTGCATCTATATCTCTTTATATATATATATATATAAAAGAAAACAAGCATACAGATATCTAAATCTCTTTTTATGGCATTCAGAAGATCAAGAACAGTGACTTTTGGATGTGTTTGTTGGTTATCCTAAAACATATGACGACAAGGGAATTAGAAGAGACGATTATTGAAAATAACCATACAGATACAAACAAAGAGTAAATTTTAGATATTAGTCAAAGAAAGTGGTCATGTTAGAAATCAATTAGTCAACTTAAACCAATTTAGCACATTTTAGTTCTTATTGGCAATTAGCCCGTTTGGCATACCTTGCCTAAATTATAAATAACCATAAGCAATGTTTAAGATATCGACAAATAATTATGCACGCCCTTTAAAATAACTATTCTTGCACAGGTTTTAGATCTCTATTCATGGTCAGAGAAGAAAAACCTGAGCTCAAAGTAACATCCCAACTCCTAGTAGCAAATAATACCTCAACAACAAATGACTTAAATTACCTCATTGTTTACATCAAACACACCTTCCTGAATGTTCTAAAGGATCTTTGTAGCAGTTTTAATAAAGGCCTATCAGATATGTGGCAATATCAGTCTAAACATATTGAGTCATTGCTGCTAAGAGGAAAAACAATTCAATAAAATAGAGGGCTTGTTAACGAATTGGTACAGTTAATCACCTCCTCAACATTTTGAGCAGTTCTTGTAGATGCCTCCAAGAATAAAAGCCCATTTTCCCTTGCAAATTGCTCCCCTTCCTCCTTGCTGACAACCCTCCGATGAGCAAGATCACATTTGTTGCCTATAAGCATGATTGTCATGTTGGGATTTGCATGCTGCTGTGCATCCTCAAGCCAGTTTGCCAAATGGTTAAACGTTTCTCTCCTGAACAAGAACAATTTCCCTTGTTATGGCCGACACAGTCTACAAATATCTAACAAAAACACATATAGGAGTTATGGGCCTCCCAATAGCCTTTTATTGTTTGATCTTCGACCATACACAGAATAGGGACATTTAAGAAACCATCTGACCACGTATATTCAAAGAGGCAAAGTTTAGTACATGGCTCAGCTATATATCATATAGGCTAGTTTACACAGAGGATTCAAAAGGTCGTAAGACATGCCTACGACGACGTCATTTGCAAGAACGGAATAATTGTTCTCTCTGAGTTTTTCTTTCTTTTTGTTGCTTGATCGTCTGGAAAACCTTAGAGCCTTCTATTATTAGACGAAGAAGAAAGGAGAGAATGGAAACGAGTAACGGGTTACCTCCATTGGACTTCTCGTGGCTTGCGGCGTGGAACAACGTTAAGGGAACGACGGTGAAAGGTGGCCGGTGTTGATGCTCGCTGGCTTCTAGTTTGGAGACGATCAAGAGAGAGCTGGAAAAGGAAAGACAGAGGGTCAGCAACGGAAAAATTTCGAGCAAGAGAGAGCTGGGAGAAGAAGAGAGCCTCAGCCTCGGCGGAGAAAGGAAGGAAAGAGAACTGAGAGAGTTGGGCTTGGGCGGCAGAGTAGAAACGAAGGAAGACTGGCAGGAAGAAAATGAGGGGATTAGGGCAGAGCTGGAGCTGGTCTAGGAAGCAAAGGAAGGAAGCAGACGTGGTAGGAAGAATTAGACATGTAGGAGAGAATGTGAGGGGATGAATTAGACATGTTGGAGAGAATTAAACACGTCATTATTTTTTTTGTGCCAAAAAAAAATGGTCTACTTCTCTAATTCAAGTTTTTGGTGAGCCCTTTCGTCAAATTCTTCCCTTAAAATCAAAGCCCTATCTCACTTATCGTTTTCTTCCACTAGCCGCCTCCCTCTCAAAATTCGAAACCATCTCCCTCCCATCTCCGAATCTCCCTGCCCTTCTTCACTCCGGCCTCTGCCTCTCCATCCCTCTCACCGTTATTTCTCCACCCCTCTCACCGTCAAAAGGTCGGCTTCTCTACAGACTCTCTTCTCCTTCGTAGGCTCATAGAATTTGGAGGTCCTTCGTTGCAAGTTCATAAGTTACAGCAAAGTAGCGGTTTGCTTTGCCCTTCTTCCCTCTCCGGCTTTCTGTCTCACAGCCTCCATTTCTGGTAGGTTGAGTCTCTTCCCTCTTAATTGTTTTATTTCAAGTTTTCAAAGTATGATTGTTGTTGATTGTTTTTCAATTGTTATGTATTTTTAATCTTAAGTGTTTTCTATGTTTTTTTTTCAATTAAAATTTTCAGATTATATTCATTGGTTTGGGAACATACAAACTACAAACTTGTTTAGAATCACTGGGGTAAAATTATTAGATATCAATCACTGGGGGTGGTTGCTTGTAATGGCGACGGGGTGTTTTGTGGTATATAGTGCAAGAAAATTCCTCTTTCTTCTATGGAGGTAGAGGAGCTGAGGCTTTACTTTGGGCTATTCATATAGCTTTGGAAAAAGGCTTCAATAGAGTGGCCTTCTCCATCCGTTTGCTGTGCCTGAATCTTGGTTCTCTATGTTCTTATATTTTCAGTCCTGTTGCTTGCTGGGCTATCCTTGTGTGTTTCTTAAACAATTTAACAAGTGGAACTTTAGGTGGTTGAGAAAATTATTATTATTTTTGTGCTGTCAGGAAATTATATCATAGTTTTTATAACAAACAGCGGTTTAGTCAAAGAAGGCGTCTCAAGTTTTTGATTTTGTATGGAACTAAAAAAAATAAAAGGTCACATTCTAGATGATACGGCGTTTTGTCAAATTTATCCTAGGTGTGATAGAAAGGTTTATGTGCAGTGGGGAAAAAGAACTTGTATAAGTTGAGTTGCATTATCCAAAAAAACGCGCTAATAAATTTTTTTCCTTCCTTTTTTGTTTTTTAATTGTAGATTTTATTAATGTCCTTGGCTTTTGTAAGAACAAAACACCACCCAATCCTTATATATACCATTTTAACTGGTCGTTATTTTATTATGTACAGATGACTAATCCAAATTTCAATTGGTCTAGCCAAAATGTTCATGATGACACTAAACTTGGAAAGTAATGATGACGCCAATATTGAGATTGAAGAGAATGTTGCATGTACAGATAAAATGACAATCAATTCTTCGCAAACACTATTGAAGAAAGATTTGAAGTCAAAAGTGTGGAAATTCTTCAAAATACTTCTTTGGGGTCAGATGGAAAGCTTTGAAGTGCTTGTATTAAATGCGGTCAAAAATATCTTGCTTCAACTAAGTATAGAACATGTAATATGAAATGTCATATTAAAGCATGTAAGAAAAGAGGCGCACTTGACATTTGGTCAAATGCTTATTTCTCATGATTCAACTGTATCTCTTAAGTCTTCCAAGTTTAATTCAAAAAAATGGCTTGAGTTGGTAGCTTTTTGTATTATTATGTATGATTTGTCATTCCAATTTGTTGGATATAAGGGATTGTGAGCAATGCTACAATATCTGTATCCTGATGTAGAATTAATTTCTAGAAACACTGCTAAAGTTGATTGTCTTAAAATGCATCATAGGTAGAAAACAAAAGTTAAGAATATGATGAGTTCTTGTCCTGGTCGAATATCGTTGACATCTGATTTGTGGAGTTCTTTGACAATTGATGGATATTTGTGTCTTATTGCTCATTTTATTAACAAGAATTGGAAATTGAAAACAGAATATTAAACTTTTGTAATATGCCTCCTCCACACAATGGTATTGCACTATCTAAAAAGATTTATTCTTTGTTGCATGATGATTGGGGCATTGAGGGAAAGATTTGTACTATCACTTTGGATAATGCTACTTTTAATGATGTTTCTGTAGATTTATTGCAAACACAATTGAATTTGGATGGTTTGTTGCCCTTAAAAGGAGAATTCTTTCATTTAAGGCTTATATATTGAATCTAATTATACAATATGGTTTGAAAAAGATTGATTACTCGATTAAAAAGATTCGCGATACCGTTTAAAAGCATTACCAAGGGGAGGAAAATATTTTTGGAATGTGTGAAGTTGGTGTGCTTGAATGTTGCCAAGATGTGACGACTAGATGGGATTCAACTTATCTTATGCTTGATAGAGCTATCTTTTTTCGACGCGCTTTTCAACATTTGGAGTTAAGTGATTCCAACTACAAGCATCACCTTTCTACCAATGACTGGGTAAGAGTTGAGAAAACTCACAAGAATTTAAAAGTTTTTTATGATGCAACACTTTATTTTGTGGCACCAAATACACGACTATCAACTTGTATTTCCTAAAAATTATAAAGTGCTATGTAACCTTAAAAGGAGCTTTGGAAAGTGATGATGATTATTTGAAGGATATGGCATTGCCAATCTGGACAAAGTTTCAAAAGTATTGGCTAGATTTTAGCCCTATTTTATCTATAGCACTGGTCTTTGATCCTCGGTATAAGATGCTGTTCGTTGAGTTTGGCTACAAAAAAGCTTACAGGATAATTCCATTGAGTTGGAATCAATGCATGACAAGTTGACTTTTTTTTTGAGGAGTATAAAGCTAAGTGTGAGCAAGGCAAAAATGTATTACCATTTGCTTTAAAGAAAGGAAACAAAAATAATCCAACATCAACCATGAATGTTGTCCAGGAACATGAATTGCTTAAAGTAACAATTATTTTATATATTTTATTCACTTTAAAATATTCATAAAAGTACTTCTTATTGTAAATTTGTTTTTAATCTTATATAAGAATTTGATGATCTCGTTGATGATGACTTATTTGATGCTCTCCAAAAATCTCAATTAAACAACTTTACTTAGACGAGCCTAGGATAAATAGGAATGCACCTTTGGATATTCTTACATTTTGGAAGACAAATCAATTCCATTATCTTATCTTTGTTATGATAGCTCGTGACATTTTAAGCATTCCAGTATCAATAGTTGCATTAAAACCTGCATTTAATAATGGTGGTGGTGTATTGGATCAATTTTGAAGTTCGTTGAAGTCTGAAACTGTCGAAGCAATTTTTTGTACCAAAGATTGGTTATTTGGAAATGGAGCTAAAGTGTTGGACTTTTATTTATCAATGTTTTTAGTTAATTTCATTGTTACAATTATTTCTAATATTATATTTTCTTTTATCTTATTGATTGTTAAATTAGGTGATAAAGGCAAAGCATTATATGAAGATATGGATGAGATCACACAAAATGCAGTTGATCTTAACTTGAATGAGATGTGCAAGCTTCAAACTAAATTGCTTTATAACTCTTCAACAACAGGAAAATGATTTTAGCTTGATCATTTGAGACTTTGTTATTTCATGGACTTGTTATTTTGTTAGACTTGATATGTTTTGGACTTGTCATTTTGTTGGATATTTTTGAAATTTTAAGACTGGACTTCTTGTTGTTGTGGTATGAAAATCATCTAATTTTATGTTTGTTTTTATGTTATATTTATTAGTGTAAATTCAATACTAACAAATGGCACGGATTGCTTCGGGTCATAGGTGGGTTGCGAGTTAAATACGGGTCACGGGCCTTTTTTTTTTTTTTTTTGCATTGTGCATAAGGAATGGGTTGGGTTGTGTTCTCATATTAGAGTTGAGAATTCTCAACCCGTTCGTGTTACCAGTTGTGTTACTGTCGTGTTAGTTTCTCTAAAAATTGACCTTAACTCGATACTAACTAATCCGGTCCGTCGACATAAATTGCCACCCCTATGTTGTAGTATACCTTTTTTTTTTTTTTGTAGCTGGAGGTAACATGGTATACACTTCTTAATAAAAATGAATAGATCGCGCCACTTTTGCTCTTCATCTTTATGTAATATGCACATTAAGAAAACACTTAATGAAGGCAAATTCTCTCTCTGTTATGGGATTTTTTGATGGAGTCATAGAAAGAAGCAATTCTATTTAATCCAATAGATTACAACCTTGCCACAAATAAAATTGTGAATCATAATCTAAAAGGTACAGAGAAATTGTAGTAAATGCTACTTTTTAAAAACCAAAAATAGTAAATAGCAGGTTTTGAAAATATTTGTATTAAATAGCTATTTGATGATGTAAATAATTTATTTTTCTCTTTGCCCACCATGAATAATTTTTATTTACATATAAAATAGATTTAAGGTGTAAATAATTTATTTATCCCTTTGCTTAGAGAGTAAATAATTCTTATTTGTACAAAAAATAAATTATTTACATCATAAATGTACTATTTACTATAAATATTTTTAGAACCTAATATTTATTTCAAAAAATTTCAAAAATATGCCATTTACCTCATTCTTCAAAAAATATACAACATATTAGATTAGGACTCATAGTTTTATGAGTAGTGAGGTTTTAAAACCTCACCATTTGTATCATAAATGTACTATTTACTATAAATATTTTTAGAACCTAATATTTATTTCAAAAAATTTCAAAAATATGCCATTTACCTCATTCTTCAAAAAGTATACAACATATTAAATTAGGACTTGCAGTTTTATAAGTAATGTGGTTTTAAACCCATAGGGATGATAAGGGTTTCTCCATAGGAAATTCTTTTTACCACTTATTTATTATAAAAAAGAGATTTAAAGAAGAATAATGCTAGGGATATCAACTCTAATCCGAACTTGTGTACTAACTTATGAGTTGCCATATTTTTATTAGTAGGTGTTTAAAATATTGTTACATTAATAGAATACAACTACCAATAAATTAATGATAACTCATGAGCTAATACAGAAGTTGAGATTATAGTTGGCATCCCTAGCATTACTTTTTTCTTTTAATAAAAAAAACCCAATTCTCTTATCTTTTTATTAAAGTTTTTTTTTTTTTTATCAAGAAGGTATTTTCCTTTTCTTTTTTGAAAGAGAAGACATTTTCCTTCTTGATATTATTTTGAAATTAACAGTTTTTAAAAGGAATTAAAATAAACTAAATAATCCTTAAAAAATGAACAAATAATGATCATACTAGAGTTGAGTTTGAAAGAGTAGTTCAAGCCAATGGTTTGAACTATGAAAAGTGTAAAACTCTCATATGCTATAGTAAAAAATTACAGTGTAAAGTTCTTACATGCTATAGTTTTTAAAACCAAATTGATGGTTTAAAACTATTCTTACAAACACCCTATAAATTAGATAAATACAACATATATACACCCTAAAAAATTTAAAAATAAATTTTGATGTACTCTGCGCAAGATCCATACCGTAAGTGTTGCATTGTTTACAACCTTGAACACTTTGACGTCTGCTTAAAATCGCTCAGGAACGCTTTTCTCGACACACATATTTCTACTCCAATCAAAGATTCTCGTTGCCTTGCCTATCTCAAGTAACACGTTATCCACAACAAGTATTTGAACCACAAATTATAATTTGAACTATCTTTTCGGTTTGAATTAGTGTTTAAATTGAGTGTCAAAAAATTAGTTTGAACTTATTTTAAATCACAAATTATATTTTGAACCACAAATTTAAGTTCCCACTAAAGATTTTTTTTAATGATATATATATATATATTTATATATATACTCGAAACCGACTTCTATTCATATTAAGCACCTAGGGGTTTATATGTGTATCACACAAAACGTCGTAGGTAACTAAGTAATTATATTTACGAGCAAAAACAATGGAGAGAAACCCTAGGGGTTTAGAAGCCAACGGAGGAGAATATATGGGGGAAGGAGAAGAAGATCAGGGTCGCCATGATCGTCTGATGATCAATAAGGCGATGGGAGAGGAAGCGTTCGTGGACACGGCTGTACCGCCATGGACGAAGCAGATAACGATGAGGTCGGTGGTGACGAGCCTTGTGTTGAGTGTCGTCTTCAACTTCATCGTCTGCAAACTCAACCTCACAACCGGAGTTATTCCGTCCCTCAACGTCGCAGCAGGGCTTTTGGGATTCGCGGTGGTCAAGGGCTACACTGCCTTGCTCCACAAGTCTGGTCTCTTGAAGCAGCCTTTCACCCGCCAAGAGAATACTGTTATCCAGACATGCGTTGTCGCTTCCTCCGGAATTGCCTTTAGCAGTATTTTTTTTTTCTTTTTCAAATGTCTGAATTTTCGTCTTTAATTTTTTTTTTTTTTACTATTATATAACTTTTCTTGTTACTCTTACTGCTATAATATGTAACTCTCCTACGCATATTTTATTTTGATTATAAGTTGTAATTCTTTTTAAGATTGTGCATGTCCAGATGATCAAAAGAAAACTTGTGCTTGTTTAATTAATACTATTATATGCATCATAATTTATATGCGTCTTATTTATTTTCTTTTCATTTTTTTTTTGGTGGTTTGATGATTATACCCTTTTGTATATAATGAGGGCACTTTAAGAAAACAAATTTTGGTTTTACGTCTACTAATGGGTGATTGATAATGAGTTGATTTCTTCATATACCTTTTAGACTCTTGAGTTTTATATTCAATTGACGTAGTAGTTGATATGGGAAAAATCAATTAGGCCGTTTTGGAACACCAATTTTAACTGTTTTAGGTTTAAGAATTGCATGAGAGCTTTATCAATTATTTTTTTTCTTTTTACTCTAGTTCACAATTAGAACTGATAAATTGGAATAGAAGTTCCAAATAGAGAGAATATTGAGTGTTTTTTCCCTTATAAACGTGATTAAACCATTATTTCGTTATTA
The DNA here is from genome assembly GCA_025403435.1 of Artocarpus heterophyllus. Classification (NCBI taxonomy): domain Eukaryota; kingdom Viridiplantae; phylum Streptophyta; class Magnoliopsida; order Rosales; family Moraceae; genus Artocarpus; species Artocarpus heterophyllus. Next base: position 12,954,700 of record CM046339.1, read on the forward strand.
TCATCATCATCATCTTTTTCATATCTTTTTCTTATTATTGGAGCAAGGGATTAAAACTCTATATCTTATGCATACAATTAGATTATCATCGTTATTTTATCATTGGTGGTCAACTTTGTTATAATTATTCACTTAGTTTGCTGAAAGTTTTGTGTACTTACAATTGTGTATATGTCGATATATTATGAATAATAGGTGGCACTGCAAGTTATCTACTGGGAATGAGTGCGAAAATAGCGGCTCAAGGAGAAGAAGGTAACACTCCAATCAACGTGAAGAAACTGTCTCTTGGCTGGATGATTGGATATCTCTTTGTCGTGAGCTTTGTGGGCTTATTCTCTATTGTGCCCCTTAGAAAGGTAATCAACAGGGAAAAAAACTATTTTTTTTAATGTATCTATAAACCTTTTTTTTTTTTTAAACTTGAGGATAAGAGATTTGAACTCTTTTATCGTCTTTGACACACTGTTTTCATGACAAAATTCTTAGTTTCCATATGTCGGCCCATTGATGCTCATTTGTTAATTTGTTAATTTGAACAGATGATGATCATGAAGTACAAATTAACATACCCAAGTGGAACCGCCACGGCATACCTTATCAACAGCTTTCACACTCCCAAAGGAGCTAAGCTTGCAAAGTAAGCAACATATCATATTACTATTATCAATTCAAGTTTTCTAAAATTACCACCGGTGTTAAGCCTCACCTGTGGGTCCCACACTACGGGACCCATCTTCTATCAATGGATGGCGCTTAACATCACCGATGCTTTATGGCAAATTTTATTTTATTTTACAGAGAGAGCAAAGAAAAAATGAGGTTCTTAACCTTTTTTGCAAGATGTTACTTTAGGACCGGCATAAACCTCCAAAAGAGCCCTTTTAATTTATTTGTTTTGTAGATGTTGTTTTGTTTGTTTAATGCCTCTATTCTGACGGACATGACACATTACGGTGCAGGAAACAAGTTTCAGCTCTCTTGAAAGCGTTCTGTTTTAGCTTTGTGTCTGCATTTTTCCAGTGGTTTTTCGCTGCCTCTGACGGCTGTGGATTTGCCAATTTCCCAACTTTCGGTTTCCAAGCCTTCGCACAGAGGTGTATCTCTCCCTCACTCACTTTGTTTTTTTTGCAGTTTTTTCTCTCGTACTAGAAACAATTTCATTGTCCAACATGCTAAGATAATTATAAGCCAATAAAGCAATTCTAAGAGTTATCAATGCAGTCAGTGGCGGAGCCAATAAGTTTGTTTAGGGGCGAGAAGTAAACCAAATTTTTGAACTGAAATAATTGTACAATTACATTCTTTTGCCATTATCTTTACAGAATAGAAAAATAGTAACTTGTTTTATAATATTTTCATTGAATTTTGATTTGTTTGGCATTTTATATTTAAATATCAAATATTTAAAAGTTAAAACTTAGGCTGCAATAGAAAGTTTTTAAAAATCTTATATGAATGTCAGAATTATACAAAAAAGTGAGATTTTCTTTTTTGTTGGGTTAAAAATTAAAGAAGTCCCGGACAAAAGTGGCTCTTCCAAAGAATAAATATAATTCTTTTTTCTTTTTTTTTTTTTTGCTTGGAGATCATAATAAAGCTATTTCTTTATTTGGCAGGTTTTACTTTGATTTTTCAATGACATATGTTGGTGTTGGAATGATTTGCCCTTATATGGTAAATATATCTCTGCTTCTTGGAGCTATACTCTCCTGGGGAATCATGTGGCCTTTAATTGAACAAAAGAAAGGAGACTGGTACAGTGCTGACTTATCTCCAAGCAGTCTGCACGGCATCCAAGGATATAGGGTAAACACCTTCTCTTCTATATGTTTCTCTCTCATATGCAAAAATGATTTGTCGTCCATGTTGAAAGACTATTCTTTTTTTTAATTTTTGTCGCAGGTTTTCATTGCCATCGCCATGATGCTTGGAGATGGCCTATTTCACGTCGGCTACATGCTATGCAAGACAATATATAGCCTGGCAAAACACAAATTAAACAAGAAATCATTAGAGACATCCTCAAGTACCAACTCCTGACATAAGTACTTCTGACACCTCCTCCTCCCCCACCTCCGCCGCCATAGCCCAAAGCGAAAACTACGACAAGAAACGCCGAATCGAGTACTTCCTCAAGGATGAAATTCCCACATGGGCCGCCATTGTCGGCTACATTGTCCTCGCAGCCATATCCACCATCACTGTCCCCTTCATTTTCCCTCAATTGATCTGGCACCATGTCCTGATCGCCTACCTAATGGCGCCCGTCCTTGCTTTCTGCAACGCCTACGGCTGTGGCCTCACTGACTGGTCCCTTGCCTCCAACTACGGTAAGTTCGCCATCATCCTCTTCAGTGCCTGGGTCGGCCTCGACAATGGTGGCGTCATCGCAGGCCTTGCCTCCTGCGGAGTCATGATGAGCATCGTTTCCACTGCTTCCGACCTAATGCAGGACTTCAAAACTGGATACCTAACCCTAGCTTCTCCTCGAGCTATGTTCGTCAGCCAAGTCATCGGTACCGCCATAGGATGCCTTGTCTCGCCTTTAGTCTTCTGGTTCTTCTACAAGGCTTACAACGTCGGTGAGCCAGGAAGCTCGTACCCTGCACCGTACGGACTAATGTACCGTGGCATTGCCCTCCTTGGCGTCGAAGGTCTCTCGTCGTTTCCGAAGCACTGTTTTGCACTTTGCATCGGGTTCTTCATCTTGGCGATCGCTCTGAATTTGGCCCGAGAGTTGTTGGAGAAGTATGAGACCAAGCGCAAGATTTACAGGTTCATCCCCAGTCCGATGTGCATGGCGATTCCGTTCTATCTCGGCGGTTACTTCGCCATTGACATGTGCTTGGGGAGTTTGCTTCTATTCGCGTGGCGAAGGATGAACCGAAGAAAGGCCGATGAGTTCGCGCCGGCCGTTGCGTCGGGGCTTATCTGTGGCGAGTCATTGTGGGGAGTTCCTGCCGCAATTCTCTCTCTCGCCGGTGTCAATGCGCCAATCTGCATGAAGTTCCTGTCTGCTGCGGTGAACAACAAGGTTGACAGCTTTTTGGAAGGTTAAATAGAGAAAGTCTTCATTAATTAGTTGCTTTATTTTCAATGTACATATTTCATAGCTGGTTTATTTTTTTATTTATTTTTTCTTCGAGAGTAATATAGGTGCGTAATTTTAATTTTAGCTCGATCATTCACAAATTAGTTGCCTAACATGTCATAATTAGGTTATTATTTTATATATAAGGATCACGACATTAGTCCTTTTATTAAGAAAAAATAAGAAATTTGAAATCCATTTTGCGAATTTTATTCTTTTCCTTCTAATATTTTCTCACATCTCCAATCATAAGCTTTAATCTTGTGCTTAGAGAAAAAAACATAAATGCCGCCAAATGACTCATTTTATTAAAATTGCCCTTCAAGAAACCACTTATTAAACTGTCCCTTTATTAGAAATTGGTTATTTATTAAAAGTCTAAGTTACTCTTCTTTCTTTAATTAAAAAAAAAAGTGATTTATTGGAAGTCTAAATTACCCTCTCTCCTCACATCCTCATCTGATAGATTACTCTGGTTGCTAGCACAGGGTGTCAGATTGTAACATGATAAGTTCTAAGGTAAGAACCTTCTAGATTCTAATATATTTTCTTTGAAAGAAAGAAGTACCAATTATCTCCAGTCGTTGGCTTAGGGTGTTGGATTGTAACTTGATAGGTTTTAAAGTTGAAACCTACTAGATTCTAACGCATTTTCTTTGAAAGAAAGAAGCATCTGCCTCCAACTAGAACCTACTAGGTTCTAACATATTTTCTTTGAAAGAAAGAAGCATCAACTGCCTCTAGTCGCTAGGCAGGGTTTTGGATTATAACCTGGTAGGTTCCAGATTCCGACATATTTTTTTAGAACAATCTAATGCCAACTACCTTCAGCTGCTAGCGTGAGGTGCCGAATTGTAATCTACTCTTTTTGAACAAAAAAGCACCAACCGTCTTCGATCGTCGGCTTGGGGTATTGGAGTGTAATGAAACCCGTCAAATTCTGTCACAAAACCTACTAGATTCTGTCCTAAAATCTAGAATACTATTTAAAATATTATGTGATTCTTAATAACGAAATAAAATCAAACAATCAATAATCAGTAATTTACTAAAAAATAAAAAAAAATTGATAAATATACAAAAATTTCAGATAAACTACCAAACTTAAATCTAATCAAATAATCTCATATCATCTTTATCTCTTCCATCAAATTTGTAAAACAACAATAACGCACAAAAGAATAGATCAGTATAATGATTGAGAAAAAGTGTGTAAAACAAAGTAATCTCCAAAAAGGCAATAGTGTGCTATATCCTTATGGAAAACCCAACTCTCTCGAATTAACCTCTGGTTATGAATAATATATCATCAAATATTAATCAGATCATGGAACTTTCATTGATGCCTTCTAGCCCCTTCTTTTTCTTCTTCATCGATTCAATCACTCTCATCTCTCTATCTCTTCCAATTCACGCCAAATCGCTAAAAGAAAGAGGCATGTACAACAAATCTCACAACATAAAATCAGACATCGTCTCTATATGCATATTCACATCAAAATTCAAAGCGTAGACTGATTCACAACAGAGACGATGTTTGATTTACTGTTGTGAGATTTGTTGTACATGCCTCATATTTTTAGCGATTTGGCGTGAATTGGAAGAGATAGAGAGATGAGACTGATTGAATCGATGAAGAAGAAAAAGAAGGGGCTAGAAGGCATCAATGAAAGTTCCATGATCTGATTAATATTTGATGATGTATTATTCATAAACCAGAGCCTAACCTAAGATCTCCTTCTTTATAAGGTTCTTAAGTCAAGTGTTGTTATCAATTGACTACTGGACGCAAGGTCAATTAATACCAACACTTAATTTAAGAACTTTATAAGAAGGGAGGTTTTGAGTTCAATGTTGGGGGAATCGAAAAAATCCTGAGGGCCACTAGGCGCCCAAAAAGGATAGTACGTATGAGTAACGAGTATAAGACCTGACTATGCTAGGGTTTCGCCAGATGGGCCCATGTTGGACTGAGGTGTAGCACGAGAGAGAGAAAAGAGGGAGGGAGGCACACAGAGAAGGGAGAGGCACTTTTTTTTCTCATCTAGGGTTTTCTTAGTGTATTGGTAATCATATAAAATAATAGGCAAAGTAGTAATTGTGTAATTATTATTAAAAAAGTAAAAAGGGGCAGTTATGAAAACATAAAAGATAAGGAGGCCATTTTAATAATTAGTGCCATTTAGGGGGCATTCTGTGTCTATTGTGCTTATGCATTTTATTGACATATTTGTCAATAATTATCCTTCTTGTAGAAGGAGGCTAATGTATGATTGCTACAGTAAACAAAGTTTGCCCCAAAAACTATGTCACTTATGTCACTTTATCCTTCGACTTTAAAAATGTATCACTTTATATTCTCAAACTTTGTTCTATTAGCAAATATCCCCTTCCATCCAACTTTGTCAGTTTTTAGACTTTTTTTCACGGAATATTTTTAAATTTTTCTCCAAAATTATGTCACTTACGTTATTTCATATGTCCTCTCAATTTTCTTTTTGTTAGCAAATAACTTGCTTTCGTCTAATTCTGCTTGGCTTAATGAACTGATTTGTTTTTCTTCTAACTTTACAAGACCTCCACATCAAGGCAATCGACATACCCAAAATTGAATATTTTTTACAACATTCTATTCAGATACAAATACAAAAAAAAAAATGCTTTTCATCTCCATAGGATTAAAATCCCACTGTTTACAAAACTATAGGCGCCGCTCTAATATGTAGTATACTTTTTAGACTAAGTCTCACTGCTTTATTAATAGTAGAGTTATAACCCATGGGTTTAAATATGGTTATTCTTAACAGGCATTTTGTCAAAAAAGTTTATATACTTTTTTTTTTCAATTTTTTAAGGATTAATTAAAAAAATTTACCTAAACTATAGCCTTTGTAACACTTTGCCATCGAACTTTAAAACGTAACATCCGTTTCCCCTAAAATATGAACTCTTAATAAAATTGATCCTTCTATTATAATTTTAACTACTCTTTGACTAACAATTTTAAAATTAGAGGTATCTTGGTAATCCTGGTTTTAACCAAAAAATTATCTACAAAGAGTAGTTGCTTATTTGGAAAGTTCTCTTAGAAGGGTAGAGCATCCTCCTCATGAACAAGGTAGCTAAGACAGTACACCACCAAGTTTTCGGTCCCCCTCTTGTCTTTAATCTCCAATTCTAATTCTTTCAAAAAGAGGATTCACCTTACAAGCATCGACTTTGCATGCTTCTTTGTGAGTAAGTAACTATAAGCTATATCATCAGAGAAAACGGTTACTTTTGTGCCTATCAAATAATATCAAAATTTTTCCAAAGACAAAATAACCGCCAAGAGCTCTTTCTTGGTTGTGGAGTAGTTGAGTTATGCGTGTTTAGATTCGGAAAGTGCAATAGATGGCATAAGGGAGCTTGCCAACTCTTTGTCTTAAGACTACACCCACTGCATAATCACTTATGTCACACATGATCTCAAAAAGGAGGCTCCAATTTGGTAGTTAGATGATTAGAGCTATAATAAAGAGCTCTTTCAATTTATCAAATTCCTCTTTGCACTCTTCATTAAAATCAAAAGCCACATCTTTTTGCAATTGCATAGAGAACAAGCTATTGTCAAAAAATCCTAGATAAATTTATGATAAAACCCTACATGACCAAGAAAAGAACGGACCTCCCTCGTACTTTTATTTGTCACGTAATTCTCTCTCAACGGATAAAAGGGCAAACCCAACCTTTTCTCTATTTTTAACTGTACATGTTCATTTTTACATTTATGTGGTTTTTGTCGAAAAGAGTCAAACTAGTTATTTAGCATACAAATATTGGAATTAATAGATTTAATGGCAAATAAAAGTGTAAAATGATGACATTAAAGGATTTAATACTATTTTCATCATTTTACACTTTTATTGTCAATAAATCCTCTAATTTAAACATTTGTGTGTTAAATAACTATTTTAACTCAATTCTGCAAAAGCCGCATAAATATGTATTTTTAGTGTGTCTTGTATTTCAAATTATTTTAGCTTAAAAAAGTATTTATTTAATTTTTATAAGTATTTTGTGTCAAATAATTAATTTTAGTTTAATTATCTACAGATTTGAAGTACCAAAACAAAGTAAAACGGTATAAAAAATACTAAATTTGGAGCCAAAACACCTATTTTTCTTCCTCATCCGTGTTAGCCTTCATCAGTTTGGTCAATACATGTTAGCAGTGGATTCGCCCAGCAACCCAAAAGCTTCAAATTCTTCTGTCCACATGCAAGTTGCGCTTTTCACGCACGTTCCATCCTAGAGCGCGCATTTTGACTGCTCTTCCGTGCGGCACATCCCGACCATCTCTGCAATCCTGCAATAACAATTCAAATTGTGATGCCTATATAATCAAGTATGTGTAGCCTAAAAGGTCGAATAAATGTCGCATAAAAATCTTAACTAACCAATTTTAATCCAATAGTTGTCCTAAAGAATGCTCCACTGGTGGTTACAAATTGCTGCTTCCACTAGAAAAATCCCCTTGAGTATAATTTCATGTTATTTTCTTATTATTTTTTTTACCTTTAATTACTAATTAGTAATTCACTTGATATATTAGTAAACCAAATGATTATAGTAAGTCAATAAAATATTAGCAAAACAAATGATTATAGTTAGTCAATGATTTACACATGATAATCACTAAGGGATGATAAATTATTTATTACATCAGTGATTCATCAAACCAATCAGTTAATAAGATGGAGAAAGAGCATTATAATATATTTAGGTTAAAACTTAATAAATAATATCATATAGTTTCAAAATGTGTAGTAAATAACATATGATAAGAACTTAAGTAATATTTCATAAAAAATTGAAAACAAAAACCACAAATACTTTACCTTTTTCTCCTATATATCTATCACTCCCTTCTCTCGTTGGCATTGTAGGTAGTCGAAAAATATAGTATTAACTTAATAATACTTTATTGTCTTGTTAATGTCAAAATTTACCAGCGATTTCGTCAACCGCAAACGGTTGTAAAATACAATATTAACTTTAAAATATTGTTTTACCGTATAAATATAAAAATTTACTAGTGACTTTACTAAACCATCGACGAACGAAAAATACAATATACACCTAGAATAATGTATTATTATCATGTAAATAAAAAAATTCACCGACGACTTCGTCGAATCATCGACGGCTGGAGTGTGTAAATTGAACAATTTACTAGTAACTTTGTTGGACCACCAGCAGCTAAAAAATACAATATTAACCTAATAATACTGTATTACCGTATAAATGTAAAAATTTACCAATAATTTTGTCGCATTACCGACAATAAAAAAATATAATATTAATTTAATAATACTATACTTTATATAAAAAATATTATATTTTTATATAAATACAAAACTTTGCTGACAACTTTGTCAGATTTCATCGGCATCAACAAAGTCGTCTAACGGTCGAAAATTTTTTTTTCCTTGGTAAGTACAAAAAAAAAAAAAAAAACTAGAAAAAATTACTTTTCCCTGATTTATCACAAAAATCTCCACAATTTTATGAATCAAAATCCGATAAACAAACCATCATTTCTCTTGGGTCTCATAGATTTATATATAGATTCAGCTAACAAAACTAGTTGTCAAATCGATAATTTCACCGTCCAAACAGACCAAATCGCCAGCAAAAAAAAAAAAAAAAGAAGAGAAAATGCATCAAATAACAGATTCAAGATTTTAAATCAAAACTAGTTTTGGAATTCAAAACACCTAATTGAGAAAATGCTTCAAATAGCAGACCAAAACACTTCTTATCATTCCTCCGTGCATTGTTGTGACACCCGTTATTCTTCTAACGGGTATTGAGGTAATTAAATTAATTTTTAATGGATAAAAAAAATTGCTTCATTTAAATTTATTTTATAATATTTATTTTTATCTATTTTTAAATTTTCTAAAATTCTCCTATATTTATTTAGTATGATTACTAAAAAGCCTTAGAACTTCTAATAAATCTCAAAAATGTCATATTGGCATTATGTGTGTTAAAGTCTTTAGATGAGACATAAGGATATCTTTTCCAACTACTCTTGACCCTTATTTTCTTTATTTCCTCCATGACATGCTTCAACATGTCTCCTCTATAATTGTTTCCATCACTTCTCTTCAAAGACTTCATCTTTTCTTCCTTTCTCTTCCACGGTTCCCACACTCTTCTTCTCATTTCTTTGCTGAAGCAAAATACTTAGAGAACTTCTTCAAGGCAGCCATAAAAATCAGCCACCATCACCTCCATTTGAGCAAGAATTTCAGTCATACCGATGTAAAGGAACCTGTTTTGAAACCATTTCAAGCTTCCAACTAACCATAATCCGAGGTTAGAATCTTATGAACAAATTTAGTCTTTCATTTATAAATTTTCTTTTATACTAAAGGATTATTCAAATTTGCGTTCTTAAACCTAAGTATATGTTTGTTGCTATTTTGGAGCATATGTATGAAGTCTAAGTGTATATGCCCTAGACAGAAAATTTATATTGTTAAACTTTGTAATACCTCTATGGGCAGTGGTTATTTCTTGAAATTCTAAGATTAAATTAAAATAAATTTTATGAATGTAGTTGTATGTTGTGCTTTAGTTTTAATTGTCCTTATGCACGCCTTAGGATCAAGGGAGTATGGAGCTAACGTTAATTGATTCCAGGATTAAGAGATTGTTGATAAGCTTGAAAGGTAGGGATTCTATTACTCATCTTTTGTGAGGTTTTTATAGAATTAAAATTGATTGTTTTGCCGCAATATATATATCTATGTTGAACTGATATTATATGATTATCACATATGAAACTATGACATGGAATCGTCTTGTATTGTACGGCGAGGAACATAATGAATTTACACATGTTATAAATTGAGAAGCATGGTTAGGAAAACTAACTCTATTAATAATGATTCAATATAGAGAAATTGTGAGACATGAAGAGGGCGACGGTTACGTCCTTGGGCATGAATACCCTAAAAGGTAAAATATGGGGAAGGCGATGACGCTTCCTTGGGTTGAAAGTCCCAGAACACACTGTACAGGAATTGATTTGGTGAGGACTCGGGGCTTGATGTCCCCTCACCGGAACACCCTTGGAATGTTTATAGGGTGATCAAGTGCGCCCATTTGGGTTTCGATGAGTTGAGTGATACTCAATTTAACATGGATACCTAGGAACAATGATGATTGGTAATATTTGTATAAATGTGTAATTATGACACTTGGTAATGATTAACTACGGTATCCATAAGATGTGATCATAATAAACCTCATAATCTGGAATATGATGTAACCTACTAACCATGCAGGTTTTAATGTGGTAATGATAAAAACCTAAAGGTGAGTAATGGCTTTCTCTACTGAGCATAGTGTTGCTCATACCCTTATGTTTATATCTTTTCAGGACTCACTAAGTGTGAGGTGGCTACGAGAAATATAGTTGAGGAAGTGATGTAGCTATATTACATTGGGACTGCTTCAATTGTTGAGAATGTTCTTCATGATAATGTAAGCATCAATTGTTACTTTCTGTGACTGTATTACAATGTGTTGAGGGTTAAAATGATGATGACAACAGTTTATATTATTAAATTTAAGGTGCTACATTAAAACTGTGGTTTATTTGTCGTTTATATTTTTATTTTTGAGTTGGGAGTTTTCATTTAAGTCCCGGGCAAATTTTATTTTTAAGGTTTTACTTTTATTATTTATTTTTATTTTATCTCATTAAAAACTGTTAACCCCCATATAGGGGCGTTACAATTGTTCATCGGTGTCGTTCAAAGCCACCGAAGAAGCGAATCCACGAGATCTTGAGTTGCCACTTCCAAAGATTGCGATTTGCAGTCGTCTTGTGATTTTTGCGACCCAGTCCGAGACCGTGCTTGTCGTCGCTGTCTAAGCATGCCAGTAGGAGTCGCAGAGTTTTCAGATTTGAATCTCTAGAGCAGTTTTGGAGAAGGAGACGACGACAGTGGGATTTCGGCGAAGAGATCGAGCGAGAGGAAGAGTGAAGGTTGCAGGTGAGAGATAGAGGTTGGAAGAGGAAAACGTCGACAGTGAGACACCGAAGCGGAGAGAGGAAGGGAGCACGGGGGAGAGGGGAAAGAAGATTAGGGATTTCACAATGGGATAGAGGGAGGAGAGAGTCGATGGGGGGTTGGGACGAAGAAAAAAATGATGTGTTTTATAATTGGGGGCATTTTGGACTTTTTATACTTATAAAATATTGAGTAATCCTAAATTTTCTATTTTCTTCACATTTTCAAAACTTATGATGTAATTTCCTAAAACATTAGAAAAATATGTTGTTTGCTATTAACAGAAAAAAAAAAAAATCCTTTTCATCTTCATAAGATTAATATTCCACTATTTATAAAACTGTAGGCACTGATTTAGCATATAGTGTATTTTTTAGACCGAGTCTCACTATTTTATTAGTAGTAGAGTTATAACCCATGGGTTAAATAGGATTGCTCCTAACGGGGTATATTTTTCAAAAAAGTCAATATACTTTTTTTTTTTCAATTTTTAAGGATTAATTATAAAAATTCCACCTGAACTATACTCTCTATAACATTTTACCCCCAAACTTTAAAATGTAAAATCTGTTCCTCATAATGTATGAACTATTAGCAAAAATGGTCTATTAGTTAGACTTTTAACAGCCAATTGACTAACAATTTTAAAATTAGGGTTATTTGAGTAATCCTATGTAACACCCGCTATTTTTAATGTAACGGTTAATGATTGATATGTAATGACGTTAAGTAATTTCCTTATGATATAATGTTACTGACTTTTTTTTTTTTTGAGTAAGATGACAGGTGACGGTCACATAGAATTGATGTGCTCATGATGTTTATGACAAAAGTAATGATAAGCTTAAAGTTATTATTCTTTTTTAAGAGTTTCAGCTTGCTCTAAATTTATAATCTTTATAATGCTCTAGAGTTATGTATGCTCTAAAGTTAAATTCTTGATGATGACATGAATGTTGTTGCATATTTTCTTATTTTTATAATATTAATGATGTCATGATAATTATATGTGTAATAATATTTTTAGGTCATAGAGTAAATATTATTGTTGTATATAAATAATTTTGTATTATAATTATATTATATTACATTATTATATTATATAATATTATAATTGTTAGACATGTATGTCCTAAGAAGTAAAAATGTAATAAGTTTTTGGAGACATTTTTATCAATAAAGAATTTATTGATTATTTATATACCAAATCTTGTCCTCTTTACATTCATATTTGTTGAATGTATGTTAAGCAAATAAAAGTCTGAGACTATCAGTCTAAACCTTTAAGAATTGGGCATATGATGGACAGATTATGCGAAAGACACTATTCTAAAGGTGATGGTCTAAAACATAATATCCGCAATCGAGGGAATAAAGTTATGCACTTTATTCATGTAAAGATTGTTATGTTGTCTATATTCCAATTGGGAGATAGTTTGTCTTGACCATCGAAGGTGGTCTCCATGAATAGAAATATTGGCACGTTGTCATAGGTGATAATGTGTTGGATCGGGACATAAAGTGAATTAATTTGGATTAACAATTCTGTTTCGGCAAATCGATTCACTTTAGACAATCATTTGTATTGTATCTTAATCCTGAAATGAATAGTGGGCCCATTGACTTGGCTTGTGTCTTTTGATGTACCAAAGGGTGACACCCACATTTTAATAGTGGTATGCATGTCGGTACGTTAGAGGCATGACTCTTGATAGTGTAGACTTATTATTCATAGATATGGAATCCATAGCTCCTTTTCAGGAGTAATGATATCCTCTTATATGTGTTATCTTGTAATTAAAAAACTGAAGCATTCAACCATTTAGATACATAGGTGTAACCGAATGGTATACTGTCTTTAGATGGTAAGTTTTTCGATGGTGATATAATAGGAACGTAAGATAAAAATAATCAGGAAGGTTAGACAGAACTTGTCCTTAAGCCGATTATGGATTATCATATGAGGATATGATACACTATGATATGTCATGGAGACTTAGTTATACGGGCTTCATAATTCTATGTAGTTCGAGAGTGCAACTCCAAGCCTTTAGTGGAGTAGCATTGGAATTAATAATTATGAAATGTATATCTGGGATATTGGGTTTCGTAATTATTGGGAGCTTAAACTGTATAGGTCCATTTGGTCCCCTTTGCTAGCTCACAACATCCTGTAACAATACGACGTGCTTTTCCAATAATTGGTAACTTATGTCGGATTTATTAGATTGGTTGAAATTTAAAAGAATTAAATAATTCATGTCTGTTTATCGGTTGAATTAATTTTATGATAAAAATTAATTCAAGATAAACTTGTTGAATTGAAAGGATCAAATAATTCTTGTCTATTTATCGGTTGATTTAATTTTTGGATAAATTAGATCAAGACAAACTTGTAGAATTATTGGGAATTCATTTATTTTCTCAGAGATTATCTAAATTAAGTTGTTCTAATTAGATAACTTATCTATTGGGTTATTTGAATTAAAACTGAGACTTTATCCTATAAAATTTTGGGTGGTAAATAAAAGATTCATTGAGATTTTTTTTCGGCAGTTTGGCATGCTGATTCTCAAGTTCGGCCTGTTGATGGGGCAAGTTCGGCCTACCTATTAGACAGATCGGCCTACCTATGCGCGAAAAAAAATCACGTATTTTTACGCAGATTTCATCCAATATTGATCCAAATTTGATTCTGATTTGAATTTTTAAGACCTAATCTAATAAGGAGTAACCCTAGACCCAACCTCTATAAATAGGAGGTAAGTCACACAAGTTATTTAGATCAATTGAGAGACTAAGAATGATACTCTGCTAGTAAGAATCTAAAAACTCCTTGAAAGCTTTTGTTCACAAATCACAAACACTTGCTTTGGGTTCTCTCGATTGGTTGGAAAGAGAGTCACTTAGTGGAAGAACTGTACGTGTGAGCCCACACTCACTCCGATCGTGGAAAGAGAATAGCAAAAAAGACCAGTTGGTTGAGGCTTTTCTGGAACATTACTTCTCTTCACTGATTGCAGGAGCTTTTCGGTACACAAAGGTTAGTAAGATCCGGTTAATTTATGCATATAGCATGTCAAACTTGTATTTTAAAAAATACTCTGATGTAAAATTTTTAAAATTCCTGCTGCATACTATTTTTCCTACAATTGGTATTAGAGCCAAGTTTTTTATATAAATTTATGAGTTTGTGATCATGTTATATGTATAAATTTTACGATTTTAATCTCTCCTATGCTTGAATTTAATTTTATAGAGAGTTGACACTCTAGGTTTCTATATATTACATATGTTGTCATGGATTATGTGGTGAATGTTCATTAATTAATTATGGTTGATTAAATGGTTATTTAATTATTTATTAATTAATTAATACCGGTTATGGTTCCTTAGAGGTTAGAATGTGTATCTAGGTTTTTTATATAATTAGATGGCGGACTATCATCTCTGTCTAGGAATTATTATTTACTTTTAAATTTGTAAGATTTTTGTAATTAAATAATTATTCGGAGAAGACGGATCAAGAAGATGGATTTAGAAGTCGGATATAGAAGAATGATGATAGGCGCGATAAGGTATCTCTTGAGTCTCTAATTTTATGTTTTTTAAATTGTTCAAAATAAAATTGATGAATTGCATTAAAAATTGTATTTTCTGGAATGGGAGATTTCTGCTCGGTCGGCATGCCGAACTCACCAGTTCGGCAGACCGATGGTCACAGATTCAGCAGGCCGAACTTGAGGTTCGACAGGCCTGTCAGTGGGGTAGAAATCAAGAGGCTCTGGCGGCAAGCCGAACTTGCATGACCGGCAAGCCAATCACCTAGATCGGCCTATCGCCCGAGAGTTGGAAAATTTCCAAAAAGGTGCAGTTTTTTCGATGCAATTTTAATTTTATTTTTAGGACAATTCTGAGAAACATTAAATTTGGATATGACTGGAAATATGAAGCATTCGAATCATACGGGATTGAAGACTTGAAGATGGGAATTATATGACGAAGGATACAACTTGAGAATTCAAGGATGAAGAATCGATAATATGTCTCGATTATTCTCTTGTAATCTTAGTTTTCTATTCTCTAGGGTAGAACCATAATATTACGGTTATTTATTATTTTGCTTGTAGCTTTGCTTAATTGTTTTGTTTGTCTGCATTATAACATAATTTGCCATATACATTGATAACATGTCATATAGAATAAGAAGTGTCGCTCATATTAAAATTGTTCATGCATATTCTTAAAATAAACCTTAATTTCAAAAGATTGAGTGAGAGAAGGTTTTTGAAGAGAGAACCTTAGGCCTCTATCGTTGGTCCATAGGCAGAACATGGTGGTCCCGACCCCTAGGAAGGGATTTTTATCATGTACTAGATTGGATCTCTGAGAAGATAAGGTATTTTAGCATGATTTATGGTTGCATACCCCGAGGTGGTGATTATAAATCATGGATAAAATATTAAAACGATGGTTATACAATCATGTTAATTTTATTATTAACCTCCCCTAGGAGCCCTGTTAATAAAATTAATGGCCAAAGAAACGATTATTAATATATGCTGGATCATACGGGTCCTAGATGGCATATATTAATCAGGAGGGGATCCGTGTTCCTGATTGAATTTAGCATGACTCCCTTAGGAGCTTGTTGAATTCTGAGTTAGGAATTATCATTGTAAGGTTGTGATATTTTCAAGGTTTTGACACATAAACACATTTCTATGTTTTTACAAGATTGTGTTATCTTACTAAATTATTATCATATGTTTGCTTATGTTTGGTATATGATTCTTTATTGTAGATTAAAAATGTCTAAAAATGCTTTATCATCGATATTTGACAAAAACCTATTAACCGGTGAGAACTATAATGATTGGAAATGGAACCTAATATTGTCCTACCCTTTGAGAAACTAAAATATGTACTGACAACCCTTTATCCTCCTGAGCCTACGGGAGACTCAACTAATGAGCAATTCCATGTGTACGATCGCTGGAAAGATGCTAATGATCAGGCCCGCTGCTATGTTATGGCTAGCATGAATAATGTGCTGCAAGCTCAATATCAGGATTATGAAACTGCGAAGCAGATCTTAGATAATCTTAAGGATATGTTTGGAGGCCAGTCCATAACAAAGGGGCAAGGGGCGCTTCAAAAACTTCTAAACTGAGATAGAGGCCGGGGACATCTGTAAAGAAGCATATGATGTTAGGTCATGGGTTACCTCGTTGAGGCTCAAACCAATGGAGTCGATATCGATGCTAAAAATCAGATGACTATGGTCTTTGAGACTCTGTCAAAGGAATTTATTCCATTTAGAGCTACATTTAATTTAAGCAATGACATGATATGACCTTGACAGAACTGATGAAACAGTTACAGGAGTTCGAACTGCTGATTAGGGAGTCTCCTGTGGGTGGTGAGGCCAACATGGTAGCTGCTTCTAGTTCCAATCTCAACTCTGGGAATGGAAAGAAGCAACGAGCCAAGAACGGGAAGTCTTCTATTCTTGCTAGCACCAAGAGCAAGAAGAAGAAGAAGAAGAACCCAAAGAAGCTTAAGTGCTTCTTCTGTAGAAAAGTTGGGCATATCATGAAGCATTGCAAGGACTTCATTTCCAAAGGAGGTAGGTGTGATCTTCTGTATTTAGAAACTTGTTTAGTTGAGGAATCAAGTGACATTTGGGTCATAGATTCTGGTGCAACTAATCATGTTTGTGTTTCTCTACAGGGGTTCAAAAAAATGAGAAGTCTGCGACATAAGGACTTCACGCTTCGGATGGGCGATGGATCCTTGGTCTCAGCGGAAGCAGTAGGAGACGTCCATCTTTATTTTGATAATTATTGGAATTTATTTTTGCAAGATTGTTTTTATGTTCTTAAATTTAAAAGGAATTTAATTTATGTAGCTTGTTTATTTAAAGACTTCTACTTGGTTTCTTTTAATGATAAAGTAGGTGATTCGTAAAAACAAATCTTTTATCTGTTTTAGATGGATGCAAAATAATCTATATTTTATCAAACCTAAGATGGACTTATTGCTTAATGTTGAGATGAATGATAATAACTCTAAAAGACTTAAAACTCCTCACTCTAATAAAACTTATCTTTGGCACTTGAGCCTTGGTCATATTTACCTGAATAGGATTCAAAGGTTGGTAAGGGATGGACCTTTAAGTCCCTTAAAGTTAAAGGTGGAATCTATACCTTAATATGAATCTTGTTTGGAGGGTAAAATGACCAAAAGACCATATGGGTCTAAGGGCAATAGGGCCGAAGGGGTTCTAGAACTTGTGCATAGTGATGTTTGCGGACCGATGAACATCCGAGCATGAGGAGGGTATGAGTACTTCGTCACTTTTATTGACGATTACTCAAGATATGGGTATGTGTACCTGATGCACCATAAAAGCGAAACTTTTGACAAGTTTAAGGAGTTTCAGGCTGAAGTGGAAAAGCAATTGGGTAGACTCATAAAGGCACTTCGATCCGATCGAGGTAGGGAATACCTTTCTGATGAGTTCTTATAACACTTATTAGAGAATGAGATTTTATCCCATTTGACTGCGCCAGGCACTCCACAGTAGAATGGCGTAGCGGAGAGAAGAAATAGGACTTTGTTGGACATGATTAGGTCCATGATAAGTTATTCATCATTGCCTTTATCCTTTTGGGGATATGCACTACAAACCGCATGTTATTTTTTGAACAATGTGCCTTCAAAATCGGTCCCTAAAACTCCTCACGAGTTGTGGACGGGTAGGAAGACATTCTTAAACCATATTCGCATATGGGGATGTCCGGCTCATGTCCTGTTTAAGGATCCAAATAAGTTGGAAGCACGTTCAGAAGTTTGCGTGTTTATAGAATATCCAAAAGGGGCTAAGGGGGTTTTTTTTATAACCCAAAGGAAAATAAAGTCGTGGTTTCAACTAATGCAACTTTTCTTGAGGAGAGTTACATGGACGACTTTAAACCTCGAAGCAAAGTGGTGCTTGAGGAGTTAAGGAGTGATCCGATCATTTCGGAGGTTCTGAATGAAGCCATTCCAATTAGTGTGGAAAAAACAAACGAACCTGAACAACAACCTAAGGGGCTTTGGCGTAGTGGGCGAATCGGGCGTCAACCTGAGAGGTATATGTTCAATGGGGAGCTCTTTATGGCTGAACTAGATGAACATGACAAGGATCCTTATACTTACGCAGAAGCTATGGAGGATGTTGTTTAAAACTCTGGATAGAGGTCATGAACATTGAGATGAATTCTATGGAGACTAATCAGGTCTGGGAGCTTGTGGATCTTCCCAGAGGGGTAAAACCCATAGGGTGTAAGTGGATCTACAAGAGAAAAAGAGGAGTGGATGGAAAAGGTCGAAACCTTTAAGGCTAGATTGGTAGCTAAGGGTTATACGCAAAAGAAAAGAATCGATTATGAGGAAACCTTTTCGCCTGTAGCCATGCTTAAGTCCATCCGGATTCTCTTGTCCATAGTTGCCGCCCTCGACTATGAGATTTGGCAAATGGATGTCAAAACTGCTTTTCTGAATGGCTATCTTGATGAGTCTATTTATATGGAACAACTAGACGGGTTCAAGGTCACGGGTCAAGAGGGTAAGGTTTGTAGGCTACTAAAATCAATTTATGGACTTAAGCAAGCTTCTTGTTCTTGGAACATAAGATTTTATTAGGTGATCAAGATTTATGGGTTCTCACAAAATATGGATGAACCATATATTTAAAAACACATTAAGGATGAGAAGGTGGTTTTTCTACTGCTCTATGTATATGACATACTGCTAGTTGGCAATGACGTTGGGGCGTTGTCATCAGTCAAATTATGGTTGACCAAGCAATTTGACATGAAGGACTTGGGTGAGGCTAATTTTATGCCCAATATCCAGATCTTTCGGGATAGGAAGAACAAAATGATAGCTTTGTCCTAGGCCGGCTACATAGATAAAATTCTCAGGAGGTTTGCAATGTAGGATTCCAAGAAAGGTGGGCAACCATCTAGGTCTGGAATTAGTCTTTCTAAGAAAGACTCTCCAAAGTCTTATGAAGAAAGAGAATACATGAAGAAGGTGCCTTATGCTTCGGCAACGGGTAGTCTCATATATGCCATGCTTTGCACACGACCAGATATTAGTTATGCAGTCGGGATTGCAAGTCGATTTCAGGCGGATCTAGGACCGAACCATTGGGTTGCGGTAAGCATATTTTCAAGTACCTGAGAAGGATTCGAGCATATATGCTTGTATATTCAGGTGAGGACTTGACTCCTCTAGGATATACTGACTCGAATTTTCAATCCTGTCTAGATTCTAGGAAATCGGCTTCGGGTTTTGTGTTTACTCTGGGTGACGGTGCCATCAGTTGGAGAAGTGCTAAGCAAGATTGCACTTCAGATTCAACGATGGAGGCCGAGTAGCTGGCAGCTAGTGATGCTTCGAAAGAACCAGTGTGGCTCTGCAAGTTCCTTGGGGATCTTGAGGTAGTTCTTGGTATGGATAAGGCAGTATCACTGTACTGTAATAACAGTGCGGCGGTAGCTAATGTTAAGGAACCAAGATTTCACAAGAAAAGTAAGCATATTGATTGGAAGTATCATGTGATAGAGGACTTCATTGAGGGTGGGCATGTCACGGTGTGTAAGATCACGTCAGAGGACAATTTAGCTGATCCATTTACGAAGACACTTACTGGAAGAGTCTTCGAGAAACATGTGGAAGCTATGGGGATGCGAGATTTTTCGTATTTACTCATTTAGTGCATGTGGGAGATTGTTAGATATGTATGCCCTAAGGAGTAAAAATGTAATAAGTTTTTGGAGACATTTTTATCAATAAAGAATTTATTGATTATTTATATACAAAATCTTGTCTTTTTTACGTTTATATTTGTTGAATGTATGTTAAGCAAACAAAAGTCTGAGACTGTCGGTCTAAACCTTTAAGAATTGGGCATATGATGGACAGATTATGCGGAAGACACGATTCTTAAGATGATGGTCTAAAACATAAGATTAGCAATCGAGGGAATAAAGTTGGGCGCTTTATTTATGTAAAGATTGTTATGTTGCCTATATCTCAATTGGGATATGGTTTGTCTTGACCATCGGAGGTGGTCTCCATGAATAGAAATATTGGCAAGTTGTCATAGGTGACAATGTGTTGGATCGGGATATAAAGTGAATTGATTTGGATTAATAATTCTATCTCAGCAAATCGATTCACTTTAGACAATCATTTGTATTGTATCTTAATCCTGAGATGAATAGTAAGCTCGTTGTCTTGGCTTGTCTCTTTTGATGTACCAAAGGGTGACACCCACATCTTAATAGTGGTATGCATGTCGGTACGTTGGAGGCATGACTCTTGATAGCGTAGACTTGTTATTCATAGATATGGAATCCATAGCTCCTCTTTAGGAGTAATGATATCATCTTATATGCGTCATCCTGTGATTAGAAAACTAGAGCACTCAACCATTTGGATACA
Source organism: Artocarpus heterophyllus (assembly GCA_025403435.1). Taxonomy (NCBI): domain Eukaryota; kingdom Viridiplantae; phylum Streptophyta; class Magnoliopsida; order Rosales; family Moraceae; genus Artocarpus; species Artocarpus heterophyllus. The sequence goes on from CM046339.1 coordinate 12,975,364, forward strand.
TAAGTGTAATCGAATGGTATACTGTCTTTGGATGGTAAGTTTTTTGATAGTGAGATAATGAAACGTAAGATAAAAATAATTGGGAATGTTAAATAGAACTTGTCCTTAAACCGATTATGAATAATCATATGGGAATACGATACATTATGATATGTCATAAAGACTTAGCTATACGGGCTTCGTAATTCTATGTAGTTCGAGAGTGCAACTCCAAGCTTTTAGTGGAGTAGCGTTGGAGTTGATAATTATGAAATGTATATCTAGGATATTGAGTTTCGTAATTATCAGGAGCTTGAACTATATAGGTCCATTTGGTCCCCTTTGCTAGCTCACAACATCCTGTAACGATATGGCGTGCTTGTCCAATAATTGGTAACTTATGTTAGATTTATTAGATTAGTTGAAATTTGAAAGAATCAAATAATTCATGTTTGTTTATCGGTTGAATTAATTTTATGATAAAAATTAATTCAAGATAAACTTGTTAAATTATAAGGATCAGATAATTCTTGTTTGTTTATCGGTTGATTTAATTTTTGGATAAATTAGATCAAGATAAACTTATAGAATTATTGAGAATTCATTTATTTTCTTAGAGATTATCTAGATAAAGTTGTTTTAATTAGTTAACTTTTCTGTTGAGTTATTTGAATTAAAACTGAGACTTTATCCTATAGAATATTGGCTAGTAAATAAAAGATTCGCTGAGTTTTTTTGGGCAGTTTGGCCTATCGATAGAGCAAGTTCGGCCTGCCTATTAGACAGATCGGTCTGCCTATGCGCGGAAAAAAAATCACGCATTTTTACGCAGATTTCATCTGATATTGTACCGAATTTGATTCTGATTCGAATTTTTGAGACATAATCTGATAAGGAGTGATCCTAGACCTAACCTCTATAAATAGGGGGTAAATCACACAAGTTATTTAGATCAATTGAGAGATTAAGAGCGATACTCTACTAGTGAGATTCTGAAAACTCCCTGAGAGCTTTTGTTCACAAATCACGAACACTTACTTTGGGTTCTCTCAATTGGTTGGAAGGAGAGTCACCTAGTGGAAGAGCTGTACGTGTGATCCCACACTCACTTCGGTCGTGGAAAGAGAATAGCAAAGAAGACCAGTTGGTTGAGGCTCTTCTAGAACGTTACTTCTCTTCACTGATTGCAAGAGGTTTTCGGCACACAAAGGTTAGTAAGATCTGGTTAATTTATGCATATAGCATGTCAAACTTGTGTTTTGAAAAATACTCTGATGTAAAATTTTTAAAATTCCCGCTGCGTACTATTTTTCCTACAATAATATATTATATTATTATAATATATAACCGTATCTTAATATTCTTATTTATATTATAACATATTTATATTATATTTTATATTATATATTATATTATATAAGTATATATGTTTATGTTTAAAAGAAGAAACAAGAAACGGCAGCAGTAGCTGTGCAAAAAAAAAAAAAAAAAAAAAAAAGAAAAAAAAAAAAAAAAAGGAAAACTGAATTAAATTAGGATTAGGGTTTTAGTCTCCACATAAAATCTATATAAAGACCTCTTGTTAGTAACCTTAGATCACACTTCATTCCCTCCTCATTGATTGGTTTCATGCTTGGTTTTCTTTAGCTTTATCATAATTTTCCTAATTTCATTCATTTTGGTAAGTGTACAATTGTTTAACATTTTTGTTTGATGGTTTGGTGTATCATGTTAGTCTTAGAATTATTACTATCACCACATGGATTCTTTTATTATATGTATTTTATGTCAATTGGTGATTAAAAAGAGTTGATGATTTGGTTGTTTTGATTAACTTCTCATTAAACCCTAGATTGGAGATATCATATATTTTTATATTTGTTATATAGATCTCTATAGGTATATTTTATTATCAATTAGTATCATGTTAATTATGTGTTTACAATTTAATTGAGGTTTTATTGGGTTATGAATTGGTATTGAATTTTTTTGATGCCTTATGCCTACTTTTCATACAAACACATGATAGTCGTCGTGTTTTAGCGATTTTTGATTCTGTGTTGTTCTGTTTATATTTTTCTCAAGTACTAGACATCTTAAACTCTCTTTTGCTTTTGAATCGCTTGAATCAGAGTTTTCTTTAAATAGTTATGATTTTTCGAAGTTGACCCTAAAAGCTGTACAGTTTTACACGGACTTGAAATTTAGATTGAACTTTGAGGATTTTTTCTTTATGTAAATTTTTGTGAGAATGTGTGTGTAATATATCAAATTCTTTGTTTTTGAGTCTAGTTTCTAATGCCACTAGATTTAGCTGAGTTGGAGTTAAGATGAAATTATTATGAATTTTGAAGTGAATAAAGGTCATTCTGCCTACTATTGGGAATTATGCCCAAAATTCATAAATTGTGATTTTGTGTTTCTTGATGTTATTGCATGACAAGGTGATGTTCAATGATAGTATGAGATGTTTATAGGTTGTTTGGAAAATTTTAGGGTCAAAGAAATTTTATTTTAATTATTTGAATATGATGAACATGTGTTGCTCACTGCCCTATGTGTTCAAAGTTTATTTTGTCTTTGAATTCTAATGCATGTTTTAAATTATTGAAAATTTATTCAAAGCTAATTTTCGGATATGTTATAGTTTAGGTGTTTATTACATGTAGGATTTTTATGGAATTATTTTGTGAAATAGATATTTTATTATATGAATGTTAGATAGGATTGTTCACCGCGCACTATTATTAGCTAATTTTATGCTATGAACTATGTGACTTGTTTTGGTTATCAAATGGAATTTTTATGACCAATGAAAAATCATGATATTATGTTTATATGTTAGCTTTGTCCCTTTAGAGTCTCATGCTTTAATTGTGTGTGAATTGTGAATTATTGAATTATGAATACATAAGGGTCAGACAGGTATTAGTATTGCAATTTTTGCATGAATATTTATAAGTTAGTAAAGTGTGTGTATGTTTTTGAAATTCTTGAGACGGAAGTATGAATAATGTCATATGGTTTTGGATGATTTCATAAGAATGAAATTTATTTTTATTTGTATATGGATGTATGACATGAACACACCAAGAAGTGAGCACATCAAGACCACAACGGCGTCATTTAGGATGAGGTTTAAGTAAGCAAGTCAAGTAAGTACATTCTCACCTATAAAACTGATAAAAGTTTATGAAAAACTTTTGAGAACATGTTTTATGATAATTTTTAAGTTTGTTTTTACATGTTGTTTTCTCATAAAAACTCTTGTTGCAACAAGAATGTTTAAAGAATATTTCAATAACGAGGTATGTTAAAAGTATAGCTATATATATGTATCACTAAATTAAGTGTTGCACACCTTATGTTTATGTTTATGATGTCCTAAAGGTTGGACTTATCATGTTTGGTTTGGTATTAGCTACCCCACTCCTTTCATGACGGCGCGCCTGCGATGTTTATGTTTATGGTGCAACACTTGGACCCTTAAAGAAAAAATGAATGAAGTTTTGAATATAAATAATGATAATAAAAGATATATTATATATAAAATTGTGCCAAGTGCACTATTATGTTAATGATGATTATGATTATGATGTTTCATAAAGGTGTTCATAAAATGTTTTATGTTGTGAGATAGAAAAGTGTGAACATGTTTTATGTTGTGAGATAGAAAAGTCTACTTACTAAGGTTATGCTTACTTAGTTTTTATATCATGTTACAGACAAAGGTAAAAGGCATATGGAATAAGTGGAGGACGGAGGCGAGCGTGTGCGCTAGGAGTGTTGGATTGGAAACAGAATCACACCCAAAAAAAAATTTAATTACTTGAACAATTATTTTATTATTGATTTTATTTTTATTTTTCGCACTAATGTTGACTCAAGATTTGATTTATTTTCTTATAGGCTTTTGAGATTGTTTAATATTTCTTTAATTGTGGTTTCTTGAGGACTGTGCCATGTTTCTTTATTTTGATATGGTTAAAATACTTGGATATATAAGTATTTTTCTCGAGAGACTTAAACATTTTTTAAAGTTTTGTGTGTCTATAATTTAGTAAATGATTGTACTTGTAAACTAACCGTTTCTATAGGTGATCGATTAGCCAAATACTATAGGTGTTTTGTTAGGCTAATTGAGGCGAGAGAAGCAAATCTAGTAAGTTGTTTCAAAAAATAAAATTGTATGCATGGATCCGAGGATATGTTTATCAAATTGTGTTTAAATTTAAATGGTTTATCTTAAAAATAATGATGACAAGAATGAAAGTAACTGATTATTGTGACATCCGCAAGGGGGTGTTATATCTTAGTTATAAAAATGACCAAAAAATTAAAAGTATAATAAAAATGGTCTTTATTGATGGTTAAAAACAAAAAAAATCAATTCAAAACATAATATTATTCAGATTTCTTTTTTTTTTTGATATTCTGAAATTTTCTTTAAGATTTTATTAACTTTTTTCACGTTTAAAAAGTATTTTAAAATTTTAAAAGGTATAAATACCAATGAAAACTTTAAAACTATGAAAGAAATTTTATTAATACTATTAGAGTTTTTTTCTCTTTGAAAATTTTGTGCGATATGTTTTTTTATATTGAATATATTTGTGTTATATTCCTTTTCCATTTCACTAATATATATAAGTTTTAAAATTTCAAAAATACTTTTTGAGAGCGAAAAAAATTAATAAAATTTTGAAAAAATTTTTGATATATCAAAAAAAGAAGGTTTTCAATAGTATATGGTTTTAATTAATTTTTTTTGTTTTAATTATTAATAAAGACTATTTTTATTATAGTTTTAATTGTTAGATTATTTTTATAACTAGAATTATAAAAGTACCCTTAACTTTCTAATTATTTGTCAATTTTATGTTAAAATTCTAACAAAAGGATTATTTTTGTTAATAATTTATACTTCAGAAGAAACGTATATTATGTTTTGAAGTTTAAGGGTTAAAGTGTTACAAATGCTATAATTTAGGAGAATTTTTGAAATTAATCCATTTTTTTAAAGCTTGGGACAGTTTTTTAGGGTAAAAATGTGGGACTTTTATAGCATTTGGAGGGTGGTAGCAGAAATTTAAAATGGAGAGATTTAAGGGGAAATTAACGTAGGCAAATTCAAATGCTTGTCGAGCACGTCCCACGAGCAGAGCTTCAGCTTTAACTCAAGCAGCGATCAACCATTATTTTCTGGGTCCTTACGCCGTCGAACTGGTACGAAATACCTTGGATTTCCCTCTCTTCAAATGTCTGTTCTTAATTTTTTTGGAATTTCATGCACTCGAGAATTCTTTGAATTTCCTTTTACAAAAATTAGCTTTTTGTTTGGTTATTGGGAAATACCGCGCGAAAAGATGGGAAAGTTATTTTCCATTGAGTGCAATATCTTTGTTTGATTTCTCTAATTAGATGCAGATCATACATAAACGCTTGATTCGGTAATAATATGGCGAATTATTGGTGGAATTGGATTTTCCTATTCCGCTTCTTGAAATAGGAAAATCCAATTTTTCAAGAAGCAATTCAGTAGTTTCTCAAATTCCGTTAATATTAACTTGAGCGCAACAACGTAGTTGTCGTCCCCTTATTATCTTGCATGTGTTATTGTTTTGCCTTGAAGTTTCATTGCAACTGTGAATTTCACTTATTTCATGGGATTTTTATAGGGACATTCTTGAGCTAGGAACTTCTGGTTCATGCTTTTGGGAATTACGTAGTTGAATTTGTTGCAATGCAGTTGCTTCTGACATTAATCTCTTATTTATTTATTTTTTCCATTTAACTATGATGTTTTTGATAGTTGTATAACATATTGAATATTATCCATATGCATACGTACAGGTTGCTTTAGCATATAACATAGATGTATATTATGATTTACGAATTCAGGTTGTCTTTGAGGGCTTGAGGTTTTTTTTTTTTATGGTTTCGTAATAGAGGGCTTGAGACTTGAATTGCTATTTTAAGTCTCTTGTAGTGTCTTAGACTAAGACATGGCCTTATTTCTCAACTCTAGACTTTGCACACTTTTTCATCATGTGTTTTATGGTTTTTGTGATGACCTATGTTTGCGTGTAGGTTTTCATGGCATGTTTATTTTATTTTTATTTTTACATTGGAGCCTTACGCCTTGCCTTGATTAGAGAAAAGGTCTTGGTTCTCATTTTCGCCTTTTAAAACCTTGGTTTTTGTATTTTATTTCCTTGATGATGTCAAAGCTTTCAACTTTCCTTGGGCCAAAAAATCAACAGTAGGTGTTATCTCTTTCAATTTCTCTATATTATTAGTTGGTAAAAGAGAATTTTTGGTTGTGAAGTTCATATTTATAGCATCCTATGAGGGAGTCATAGAGGTTAATATCAAATTCTGGGTCTGGATTTGCATTTAGTTTCACCAAAAAATGAAGGGAGGTATGGAAATTGGATGGATATTACAGTCAGAAGCGTTTATGGATGTATTTAAGTTTTCACTGAAAGGCGCAAGGAAGGAAAAGCATGTTCATATGGAATTTCAGTGCTTGGTAGTTTGTACAAGTACATTAATTTTTTGTATTCTTTTCTTTCATAAAAATTTATCACCTGATCTGGTTCCAGAATATTTATAAAAAATGCTTGGAGTGGCTCCCGCTGACGAGGGAAGTAGGCGGCGTTTACCACAGTGGATGCTCAGGATATCTTCTGCTGATCAAGTGGTGAAGTCTGGCAATGTAGAAGTAAACAAGAAGCACTCAGAGGAAGAATTCTCTTTTCACGCTTGCAGTTCTGATCCAAGTACTTCGAAGATACGTCCAGGAAAAGAGAGCTTGCTTCCTGAAAAGGAGTTGTTGGAAAATTCGCATGTTCTTGCAAAATGTATGACGAAGAGAAGAAAACAGAAGGTGAAGCAAGAAGGTGCAGACTCTGAAAATAAGACCTTGGAAAATGTGCCAGCAAGGAAGTACAATAGAACTAAGAGAAAATATTTGGAATCTACTTCTCGGAATCAGAAAAGACAAAAAACAAAGGATTTTGGTTTGAAAAGAAGTGAGGAGGTAGAGATCCGTCCCCCAACTGAGGATGAAGATGTGGGACTGACAGTGGAAGATCTAATGACCATTGCTGAAGAGGTGATTTTTTTTTTTTTAACCGTGAATTCTTCTTATCTTTCTGTCTCGGCATTAGTGTTGTTTATTCTTCATATTGACGTAATGTTCTTATCCCTTCTATTAATGACTATATTAAACACTGTCCTATTCTTGCTTGAATACCAAGTGCAGAAGAACATTTAATTGTCGGAGCCTTCCTTATGCTTATGTATCTCTAATCTTAGATAGGAAGTTGAACTTAATGACTTCTTTTCCTGAAAAATCTCAAGTACTATCGCGTCTGCAGTATGTCAGAGCCAATGAGAATCTGGACCAAGATCAAGCAGCAAAGAGAGCATGTGGACCTAGAATCATACGCCCAGCAAGAGTATCTCCCAGGAAGGAGTCAGAAGATTGTAATGATGCCCATTTGGCTACTGCTGATACTACTTCCTACCATCAAACATCAGTTACCCATGATATTAGTGCTTTGCATGAATCAAACAGTTCTACGGAAACAATTGCCATAAGTACCATAGCAACGGGGGATCCTGCTCGAGACATGCTGGATCTGTTTTTAGGTCCTTTGCTGAGAAAACCTGCACAGGAGAAGAAAAATGATTCTGTGGTTGAGGATGCTGCTTTTTCTCAGGACTTTGGAATACAGGGTAAGAAAGAAATAGCCCTTTCGGTAAAGAAAAAGAGCAGTTTCAAAGATAAGGTAGCAATGTTTCTTGACTGAATAAGATTTTCTAATTCGTGGGTACTAACACAAGCATGCTTCTAAGCTGCAACAGTTTATGATATTACTCTTGCTAAGAGCAATGAAGTGGGTTGGGAGGTTGACTAGCCAGATTCATCGTCTCATGGAAGTGAAGCCTATGTAGGTGTGTATTGCCAACTTCTTATCTTTGTCACCGATTGTAAGAATATGGTTTATTTTTCTATATATGATTGTAGCAAATATCCGACCAATTTGTATAGAACACTGAAAACTAATGACATAAAGCATCAACTATTATCAGAAAGAATTTTGATTCTCACCTCATTCTAAGAGACGATGTGGTGTTTCCAACATCTGTGAATTGAATATGCTCTTTATTTTCTTATTTATATATTTTTGATGCTACTTTATATGCTTCTGCTAATTAAACAATCATTCTTGATATAACAATGATTATCTTTGCATGTTTGCAGTTGTATGAAAGTAATATGATTGTTGTCTACTAAAAAACTACATTTTATGTGAATGTCCTGGTAAAGAACATCAACCACTGCAGTGCACTACACCGCTTCAAGGAGAAGCAAAATAAGATGTATCTATTTCTCAAAGTCCAGCAAAATATTAGAACAAATATTTTATATGATGTACTATATACGCAGTCTGTTTGCTATACATAGAGTATGCTATTGTACTTTCTTTTCTTTCATTTTTTCTGGTGAACATTGCTAATGGAAAACATTTCTGCAACTATAACATAGGATATCCCTTCTAAAAAAAAAAAAAAAAAGGACCTATAACATAGGATAAACCTAGGAAAGTACCATGAACTTGAGGAAGCGCAGGCTTCCTTAATCGAGTGCCTTCTTTATGTCTATTGTTCTAGTTACTTTCTACAGAGTTTATGTGGTTTTACATTGCCTCTAGTGTGGTATGCGTACTTTCATCCTGGAGAAGAAATCTGGATAGCCCTACTTTGTAGCCCATCTTTTTGACATCTTCTTGTACTTGGCTTCTGTATTGTCGAAAAGTGAACTTTCTATAGACAGATGGTTCTCTGCAGCTCCCAATAAAAGAGTCATAGGAAGGACATAGGAAATATGCTATTGAGTATCTTTCCATCTTGCTAGCCATCACTCTGTGCTCCACGCTTTTGTATACATCATTGCTCCATGCCTACAATTTTGTTTCCCAAAGAATAAATTATTAACATGTTCACATGTTTCACGAATAATTTAAGAGGACGTGGACCATGGGTCTATGGTAGAGAGCAAATAAGATTATATAAATCCAGTAAAAAAACCTCGCTCGATGACTCAATCATTTGTTTCTTTTGTTGTTGCTGATGTTATCTACCAACAACAGACAATAATTAAAGAGTGCCCCTTGGTAGTAGAGTAGTTAACTTATATACTTTGTGTTTATGTTTAAAATAAGCTAATATGATGGGGAACGCTATGTCGGCCAGTCAGAGAAACACATGCAGTGTCTGGTTTTTTTACCTGAAAGAGATCTCCGATATTGACAATAAGAGCATCTTGATTGGGTTTTACAGATACCCATTTGTAATCTTTCATCAGTTGAAGTCCACCGACATGATCTTGACCAAGAATTGTAAGAAAGCCACTGTCTGTGTGTGGCACCAGACCAAAAGTCTCCGTGGATACAGGACAAGCTGGGTAGTGATTCAAGCGAAGAAAGCATGTGCTTTCATCACAAACATCTTCCAACACTTCTCTGCGGTGGCCCAAATTTTCCGCTAAAACCCCTGCAAGTAACCTTGCCAGTTTTGACATGGCTGCTGCAAATTCCTCCATCGGCTCCCTGTTGCCAAAAATTGTCAAGCAATGCAGTTAGTTCACCTATTGCAAAAGGGTGCCATGCCACACAACATTTTCCTCTGGAGTTGCACAAGACAAAACCACTTTGCAACATACCATAGAAGATGGTATCTTGGCTTTTATATTTTATGAGAATACTGCAGGTAAGTTCTCCTAATGCGCTCTTCTATCTGTTTTAATCCTATGGGCTGAATGAATATCGGTTTCGGTTTCGGTTTCGGTTTCGGTTAAGAAGATGCAGCTAACTTAAGATGTTATCTAGTGTTGTTTTCATATTGCTCATATATGACATGATTATGGATGCATAATGCTCAGAAAGGTTTCTAGTTTACCTTAGGGAGATAAAATCGCCGTAGCAATCTTCTTCCGAAACTTTTGTTAGAGGAATGTGGAAAGCTTCAGACCACGAGAACTGGCTTGGGCAAGTAGCGGTCGGTGTCCCCCACTTGTAGGAATTATTCAAGAGCCCAGAAGTAGCTTTGTGCTTAAAGGGTGCTTCAAATAACTTTATTTGCTCTTTCCTCATCTTCTTAACTAGCTCAGGGCTTATACCATGGTTCACTACTTGGAAAAATCCCCATTCAGATGAAGCCTTTGAGATAGCTTTAGCACATTCTATCCTTGCCCATTTGTCACCACTTTTTAAGCCGCTGAGGTCTATCAATGGGAGTTGGCATTCTTCCATGGCCACTTCATTGCATTGGCTATTGTATTCTGTTATTTGGAGGTCGGATGAGTGGTCTAGAAGAGCTGCATAACGGTCAAGTAGAGGCGGGTTAGAATCGATAATCATTGTTTCGTGCTGGGTCTAAGTAGCTGAAAGTTTACAAGAACAAAGTATATATAGCTGAGATTGAGTATTTCAAGAGCAAGTTCAAGGTGGGGAATGAGAATTAGCAGCTTTATTTATATTGGTTTTGAAGCGAGTGACAAAAGAGAGATGGTGGGACAGTCCAACGGGGAGTTATTTTGGAGTAGGGCAGAGCACAAGGAGAAAGGAACAAATTGTTAAGAAGGGGACAAAGAAGGAGCTTCTAGCAATGCGACAATTGTCGCAAGGAGAGCATCTCTACACTGGTTTTCTAAATAGAGACCAAGTCTCGACAGATATAAATAAATTACCGAACGGAGGAAATTAAAGTAGAGTATTAAACAATAGAAAAAGGAAGGAAAAAGAGAGAGAGGCGTATGAAAAGGGGTGGGAATTTGACAAAAAGCATGCATCCAAACCTAACTTCCTCTTTTGACTTTCTTAACGACATGAAAAGGCCGATTCAAATAAGGTAGGACCCCTTCTTGTCAAATTGCAAAATTTGTCTCCTGTTACTGATATGGATTGTTTTGGACTCTAGGAATTTGATCCTCCAAATCTCCATACACCACATTTGTTCGTGTTTATCCCAGTAGTCAAAAGTAAGAACTCAAAATCAAAACGTAAAAAATTTTGTTCACACGATTGCACCTTTTTTGGTGGTAAATTCTAAGAACAAGTCCGTTGATGATATTATCATCAAAAGCACACTTATTTAACTCTATAAGGTAAAAATCTTGCTAATCACAAAACAATAAATTATGGTTTAAAAAATACACTATATACTAATTCTGGCTACTGTTTTGTTAGCAGTGAGATTATATCCTCATGCGACGAAAATGATTTTTCAATGATGAATTTGGCTGCTCTCACGCTGACCACAGTATCCACTACAATAACTGTTGAATATTGGCATGGTTTTTGATGAGACGACCTGTATCGCAAGAAGTCGCAGAAACAAGGCTACTTGTTGAATGCAATATAATTTTTTAGTACGTACCAAAACAAAATCTTATTCGTTAAAGAGAAATAGTCAATATGTTTGCAGGTGAGTAATATCCACCGCTCAACATTAATTTCCTCTCACACCAGGGTGATTTAACACGTATAAAGAACGAGATGACACTGTGTATCTTGCCACATTAAAGTAGAGTAATTATTTGTGACATATCAGGGAAGAAATATTCTATTTTCTACCCGTGCTTAAATTCTCATCAAATTCATTCTCTCTCTCTCTCTCTCTCTTTTCACCAAATATGCTCTTTCCGTAAATCTAATCTAATGGATATGTTCATAATATTCACTTCTTATATGTATTTTATACGAGATAAGTTCAAATTACAATGTGTTGATTCTATAGCATAGTACCTAGTGTGAAGAAGAATTTTATTCACACTCATGCCCAGTACTATGGACGAGATCCTCTAAACTCGCTTTCATTATCTCAAATCACGATCATCGATTCAAAAAAGAACCATATGATGAGATAGTAAGACAGTGTTGGAAACCATCAATAGTCATCCATTTTGTGTTTTTTTATTGTTTTGAATGTAATTTTTACCGGATTTAATATTTAATTAAGATGCATCTGATATGAAGCAACTATAAGAGGAAAATCCTATTGGGGGTATTCTCATACCCTGCAAAAAAATTATCAAAAGAGAGTTTTTTTTGTTTGAAATTTCAGTTGTAATCGACTTTTTAAGTTTAAGAGCTATAATATATAAGAGCTTTATATTTTAATAATTTTTAATTTTTAATTTTTTATTATAGCTGTTAAAAATTTTACACTGATTAGATTTGTAACGATCGATTAAAACTTGAAATTCCACACACTCTTTTGCTCTCGTGCTAAGAATCAAGCATGAGGGGGACCCAAAATCAAAAGGGAATCCTGGGGCACGGTGCCGCCCAAGACACACGCCGAGGGATTAGAGACGGTGATGTGACAACATGCAAACGGCAATATGATTGGATGTCTTTTTCGTTTCAATTATCAATTTGACCCACCATGTGTTCGGCAATAATAAAAAAAAAGAGAAATTATATTGGTTCTATATTAAGGGAATGGGTGTAGGAAGAAATTATATATATATATCGAAAAATGCAGCGGCTTTTACATAATTATCAACTAGGATTACAAGATTCATGCACTGAATAAAGGAAGGGAACTAATTAGGCGGCTTATTCTTATGTCCAGAAAGTAGAAAGTATCAGATTCTCAGAGTTTTGGAATATCATTAAACAAATAAAAATGTTTGACTAAATTCAAATTTTCAAAGAATTTGCTTGCTGATGCACATGTTTTGTAGAATTAGGCAACGTAACTGTTTCTGCTCGGAAGAAACATCCTTTTTACTAGATGATTCCTTTTTTTCAAGGAAAGAGAACATATCATTTGGTACTTTTTAAAAGGGAAATAAATTGGTGGATTCTCTGCCTTTTTTTATACCCGTATTTTAAGTTCTTTAAAAAATTATGTTTATCACATTAAATGTATATTAGATTGAATACAAAAATTCATAGTTTATCCCAATCAATTATTAATTTTGACCTAATAAATTGCTCAAAATACCATAAAATATAAAAAAACTTAAAAAGCTTTAAACTAAAGGTTTTGATCTCAAAAATGTTTACAATACCTTTAAAATAGATTTTTTGAGTACTTTTGTTTTTAGTTTCTTCTTATTTTTGTAATTTTTATTTTTCTTCTTTTTTACTTGAGGATAATTTGGTCATTTTAAAAGTTAAAATCAATTATTAGCTAAGGTAAGGTATAGATTTTTATATTAAATATAATCTGAATATACATATTTGATGAGATTAAAATTTAAAAATTAGTAGTTTATAAGTAAACTTAAAACATAGGGTATGGAAAGGTAAATATCGTAAATTGATTCCTGCAAGTGATAGAATTAACTCCCTGAATTCCCGCTCACATATAATATAATATATATGGCCAGTTTGGCTTTATTGTGTTGTGTTGTTGCTTTTGTTGTGTTGCACTTTTGCTTTGCTGTGTTGTGGACTAAAAGCATGTAAGCGTTTGGTAATTTTTTTTCAAAGCCAGAATTGCACGTGTTTGATAAACTATATATAAAATTACCTGCGGAGATGTATAATACTGAAAATAGACATATTTTTCTAATCATATTTATAGTTTTCATTAATATTTATAAAATACTAATTTATTTTTCTAAATATATATTAAACAATAAAAATAAAATTACCTTTTTTATATTATAATGCACAAATATTACATATGTTAACCTTAATTGCTTGCTTGGACTATAGTCTTGTCACTTTAATTTATTTTTAACATGTCATTTGATTTATTTTAATTTTTAATGAAAAAATGAGTAGATTAGCAATTATGTATCATTATGAAGATTATTTTAGTAATTTAAAATTATAAAAGCAGAATCTGTTGTAAAAAAAGCAACTCCTGGTATGCTTCTCAACTTTTTCTGTTGGACAGTAGTTTTTAGAAGCAATTTTTCAAAAGCAGGGTTTAGCAAACACCCTAAACTGCTATAGGCGGTTACATAAGCTAAAAGTAGCCTTCAAAATCAATACCAAACGGACTCATAGCATACGAAGTGTGTTAGTTTTAACTTCATTTTCTTTCACTTGGCAATGGTATGGTAAAAGCAGGTGGAGAAATTGATGAAGAAAACTATGAAATTCCTGCATTTTTTATATTAATTTGACATGACCAAGAAATAAGCAGGCATTGTTTTTTCAAAGTACGAGTTCTATTTGTTGTCTCAAACTTCCTGTCCAAACGTTGTCTCCCAATGATTTCAGTTTTTCTTCTGTGTACCCAGTCATCTCCTCACCTTCACCTCTCTCTCCTCCCCAATCTAGACAAAATGCACAAGGCTCCAAAACAGATCTGAGAGATTTCATCCTTTTGCCATGGATGAAATACCTAAAATACTCTTTTGGATTTTTTTTTTAAATAAATAGAAATACTTTTTTTTCAGAGAGATTCTTTGAGAAAAGGGGAAGAAAAAAAAAGTCTGAAAGAAGAAGGAAAGGTAAAGGGGGGAAGCTAAGAGGCAGAGAGATGGACACCATTCATGCTCTAAGGTGGCATAGTCGTAATCTCTACTTTTCCTCCGTCTGAATAAAATTACTACTTGGGAGACTTGGACACGAATCTTATTTGGTTCTCCATCTAACAATTTCCTTTTATTTTTGGAAGGAAGGAATGTGTAGCTTTATTAAATATTTAAATCGGTATGAACAGCCATAGCTACAGAGCGAGGAATACTATCAACTCCAATAAAATCTAATCACTACTAAAAACTGAATTTGCTAAAAGGTGGGCGACCATATTCCCTATACTAAAAATGTGTTTGCAAGACATAGCACCAACAGCATTAAACATCAAATGCTTGGAGCAAAATCTAAAGAAACAGCATAATTTACCACAGAGACCACGTTAATAGTATCCAACTCAAGAATAACCACCGGAAGACCATTATCCGACCCCTCACGAGTTGTAATGCATTCAAACAGTGTGAGGAGAAAAAAAAAACCCAGAAATCCTTTTGGCCAAACACGCCAAGACTGTCCCACTGTCGTCTCGAACGATTGCTCTAACTCCAATAAAATCGACTTCTGACAGGAGTTGAAGAACCTAGCTAGAGGACCGTCGTCGGTAGTTACAAGGTATACGTCATATTCTATAAATGGTTACACTTTCAACACTAGCGAAAGAGATAAGAAGCATTTTGTGTAAAATAACGGTGTGACTCTCCGTGTGGAGGCTATGCATATTACCTCCGCTAAGGACAAGAATCCAGTATATGGGACCATGAACTACTTTGGTTTCATTAAAGATATTTGGAAACTTGATTATGGGAGATTACACATAGCACTTTTTAAGTGCAAGTGGGCCGACAATAACTATGTTAAGAATGACGATGACGGCATCACGGTGGTTGACTTTAGAAGATTGAGATATAGGAATGATCCCTTCATTATGGCATTACAAGCAATCCAAGTTTTTTATACTATAGATCCCCAAGACATGGAGTTGTCTCTAGTCGTCCCGACAAAGCCAAGAATAGTTATCGACAGTGAAGAAGTTGATGAGGATTGCTTAGACATCCCTTCATTCGCAAAGGGATTGCCACTGGTTGAAGAGATAAATAATTTTGAAGATGATGTTTCACACTTGCTTTGTGAAGATGTGGAATGGATATGTATTAAGGAACCAATAAAAAAAAGATAAAAAGATGAGCATCAATAAACCAATTTATGTTAATTTACTTTTAAGATTTTTTTTAAATTATTTCATTTTTCAATCTTTTTTAACAGGTTTTGTATATGTATCTATAGTTAAATTTATGGTGAAAACGGAGATAAAGTATACATGATTCTGGGCCATTGGATGCTTAACACACAGGCTGGTTACCCTGGACAACAAAGAATATTATTATGTGTAAGAAGTGTTTAAGATAATTTTTTGCAAAAACCGTCGTGAAAAGGACTTTTCCACGACGGTTTTTGTAAAGCTTCTCACAGCACAACAATGTTGTGAAAGGCAGGAATTTTTCACGACGGTTTTGGAAAAAACTGAATAGAAGCATCAACATTCAACTTCAGTTGGCCGAGAGGGGACGAATCCACTTTGAAGAGGGTCTAGACTGAGGGTTTGGAACACAACAGTCCACAGCCTGGCAACAATGAAAGTCTTCCAAGAATCTTCCAACACCAAAAATCCTCACCCTTCCCCGACGACCTCTCAACAACACCCATATTTGGAGCAATCCACTTGCTGGATTTAAAATTGTATACACTATTGTCACTATAGCGCCACACCAAAATATTCGAAGGGTTCCTTTTGCCCAGAGGAATAGAGAGAACACACTCTGCATCAATAGGCCATAACACACTTGAAACCCGATCCCCATCCCACTGCCCATGAGAAATCAAATTCGCCACCTTCAAAGTAGCCATGTTGACGTTATGCGTAGTAATTGGTTTAAAGGAACTCAGTCGAGGCAACCAAGGCGAGCCAAAAATAGAGATGTTCTCGTCATTTGCCACCCGCCATCTCACACCTTTCCCCAACAACTCTTTACCCCTAAGGAAACTTCTCCAAGTGTAAGAAATATTGTGACAACGCTTTGCTTCCATAAAAGAGGACGTTGGAAAATATCTCGCCTTCTCCAAGGGTATTCTAGCTTTTCTCTTTGACACCACGATCTTCCAAGCCAAGCCTCTACATCAATGGAAAGACGAGTGGGCGTCAAACTACAAGAATAAATTAACCTCACACTTTTTTGAATCTACTATATACTCAACACATGAGACAACATATTTTTTTTTTTTAAAGAACTCTCAGTTTTTCTCTCTAAGTATTCTACAAAAGTTACGTGAATGATGGATCTGTAGAAATAACTGTTATCTCTATCTTTTTATATCTGAGCAATTAATTATTTTTTAATTAAGTTTAAATTTAAAATAATCACCATATCAGGTATATGGGGAAATGATATACTCTATATTCCATTCCTTATCTTTTTTTTTTTAAAATGAATCACGTTTTGTGATTGTTTTAATATATATATATATGTGAGTGAACGTTTACGTAAACGTAAACCATTCTGTTTTTTTTTTAACGTAAAGAACGTTTACGTTCTTTTAATATATATACATATATAAAATAAAATCTTATATATATATATATACATATAAGATTTGGTTAAAAAACATATATATATCTAAATTTAAAAATAAATCATATTTATTTAAAATTAGATTTTTAGATTAATCAATTAATTATTTAATTTTGTGTCCAAATAGAAAAAAACAAAAAGGTGGTCCTACCACACATGTGTCATACACAAAATTAAAATTATATTCAAATAATCTTATTATTCAAATATTATTAATTAACTAATTTAAAAACCATATTTAACTAATCTCATTAGTTAAATATAATCAATTAATAAATTAACTAATGCTTAGTTAAATTGTGACAACATTTATTATATTACATTATGTGTCATAGAGAATATTTTTCTGTGTTACATTAATAATTTAAGTGTGAAATAATTAATTTGAAATTCAATAATTCCAAAGTAAATATGTATAATTCATTCAATGCATTAAATCTAATATAGTGTCATAGAGGTGGCATTGGGGACCTACAGACTTATAACCCAAGCTCTAATAAATATGACAATTAATCAAACTCTGTAATTAATATGTGTCATAGAGAATATTTTTATGTGTCACATTAATAATTCAAGTGTGAAATAATTAATTTGAAATTCAATAATTCCAAAGTAAATATGTATAATTCATTCAATGCATTAAATCCAATATAGTGTCATAGAGGTGGCATTAGGGACCTACGGACTTATAACCCAAGCTCCAATAAATTTGACAATTAATCAAACTCTTTAATTAATATGCCAAATTTATTAGTTTAAGTGTTATTCCACTAAAAACCTGAAACTGAACTCTTGAGATTATAGTAAAATTACTCAAAGAAAATTAACAAGTAGTTTATTGATTTAATCATTACATAAATGTCAGCTCTCCATAAATAGTTTATAATAAGAGTTAGATTCAATTTTCGTTTTCCTCTCTTATTATAACTTTATCTTTAAGTTTCAATAATTCTCTAATACACAGTTAATTCATAATCTTATTATGAACGAGCGCTCTACTGTTCAAACCTCGAATTATCACTTAAGAGAACTATTTTTCTAACTTCCATAAGGAAGGAATGGAATCCATATCTGTATAATATTATTTCCAGCCATTTATTACATTATATTTTCAAGATGCTAAGTTATGATCTGTATTTAGACAAATCTTACCATGCAAGTCAAAAAACATAATGTCATAAATAAGAGTCTAATAAATATTTAGGATTAAGACTGTCAAATATATGATTATCATAGTGATAAATTTGAATACTCTATTTATAACGGATGATTATTAGAGATTTACAATTTATCTGGTCCAGTCCTCTATAATTTCATTATATGAAATACCTCCAATTCAATGTCTCTACATTAATAGCCCAGATAAGACTATTTCATTCTAAATGAGATTGGACTATACGTGTAATATTTAATTAAAGATCCTAAAGTTTAATTAATTATTACGGACTAATTAGATTATTATCTATAAATTTTATCCCTAAGCATATAACACTTATATGCTAAATTTATAGTCACATAAATAATCATAGAATTTTCTTGATGTTTATAAATGTATTCATAATACATATAAGCAACCAAAATAATTCTAAATGTCACTTTATTTATTTATTAACAATATATACAATGTCATAGCTTTTAGGGCACCAAACCCAACAATTTCTAGATACTTATAATGGTGATGGACGTTACTATTTAGGCCGAGTTGTTGTTGCACCTCCACCTAAAATCATCCAAGACATTAGCACTAAAGGTAATAAGTGACTTTGAGAAGTTAACAACCTGACCCAAGGCCCTAGCATACTTGTCCGACACATGCGAAATGTCTACCCCATCTTATAAAAAAGCCCACCTAAACACAACTAAATGATCAGTGAACAAAAAATGGCTCACCCACGGAGCGACGGGCCATCGAAATGTCCCTCAGATTTCCCAATATCTCCTTATGATGAAGCAAAACTGAGAAGCCTTCGACACGAAGTAAAAACAGGTAAAAAGAGAAAGGACACCCTTGGAATAGGCCCCGTGAGGGGGTAACCTTACCAATCACACCTCTATTTATAATAAATGAAAACCGAGATGTGGACATACAATCCATTACAACTCAAATTCATCTTTTAACAAATCCTAACCACCTCATTATAGCCTCCAAAAATTCTCATTCTATCCAATCATAGGCTTTGCTCATATCAAGTTTCAACCCTATCAACCCGCCCTTACCCACCCCCCATTTTACACTGAATCACATGGAGAATCTCAAAAGCCACCAGGATATTATTTGAGATCAAATACCCAAGGACAAAAGCAATCTGTTTCGAAGAGACAATAGAAGGCAGGTTACCTTTAAGATGATTAGCAAGAACTTTGGAAATCACCTTATAAGAGACATTGCATAAGCTGATTGGTTTGAAATCTGTAACCCTCCTTGGATCCTTAACCTTTGGAATAAGAATGATATGTGCCTTATTGCACTCCTTAACTAAATAAGAGCCATTTAAAACTCCCAACACCACTTGCATTAACTCATGGCCAACTAGATCCCAATTTTTCTAGACAAAAGCTACATGGAAATCGTCTGGTCCCAAAGCTTTATTCAGACCCATACTAAAGAGAGCCAATTTTACCTCAGAAACTAAAAAAGGGAAATCCAATAAAGTCTTTATCTTTGGAGTAATCCTTGGCTCTACCAAGTTAATAACTACATCCAAATCCTATTGCAACAAAGAAGATGAAGTAATCTGCTAAAAGAATTGTTCAATCTCACATACACTGTCTCCCTCATCTGAGATCCAAGTCCTGTCTGATCGTTCAAAACCAGCCAACCTATTCATTCTCTTTCTCTTTGTAGCCGTTGAACGAAAGAATTTCGTATTCCGATCACCACCTTAGAGCCAATATACTTTTGATCTCTGCCTCCAATAGTACTCTTCAAGAGCCATGACACTATTTAATTCCTTTTCCTTAGCCCTTATTCTCAATTTTATCTCTCCCAAGAACAGTCTCTTATTGAGATCTTCAACATTCCATTTTAATTCCCAAGTATGCTGAGATAAATTACCAAATGTAACCCTACTCCAATCCTCCAAACCCTCTACACAGCTACCAAGCATATGCATGAAACACTTACCATCAATAGTCTCCCCCTCCCCGGCTCCACATACTTCCCACAACCTGTTTGAAGTTGGTTTTCGTCATCCATACTAGGTCGAACATGAAGCAGTGACATTTCTTAAGACCCCTCCCAAAGCCCACAGCCCGACCTCGTAAAGCCAAAAGGATTGCACGGGGGTTCAACCCGTAAAAATCCAAAGTAATAACCTTAAAGTTAGGAAATAAATATTTCCACTCCTTGTATGCCACACACCAATCCAAATGTTCCTATATATTATAACCACCAACTTGAAAATTATTCCAAGAAAGTTCTGGGCATGTAAATCTAAGATCCACCAAACTGCAATCACCAAGAGTTTTATCAAACTAATTCATGCTTGCGTGAGTCCGATCACTACCCCCTAACTTCTTCGAGGCATAAAGCATTTCATTGAAGTCCCCACCTAAAACCCATGGCAAAGATAATAGACTTTTAAGTTGATGCTTTATCCACAGTAGGGACAGCCATAAGCTCCTATAAAATGCCAAACACCTTTAAGAGGGCTAATCACAAAACAATTGATATGAAAATGGGAAAAACTTTTAACCTCTACATCAATATCACTGTTCCATTAAAGAACCAAGCCCTTGCTTTTACCCACACTATCAATATGAATACCATGACGGAACCCTACTTTATCTTTAAGTGATGCTGTTGTATAACCACAAAGCCGAGTCTCGATAAAAAATCTACACTTAGGGAAAAGTTAAGAATAATGAACCGCAAGTTATCTATAGCATGGGGGTCCCCAAGTCCTGTGTATTCTAGCATAGGAGATTCATTGGCCCGGCAGGGTTGCTCCTCAACCTCTAGCAATTTTGTCAAGTTTGTACAATCTCCCAAAGCCAACTTCTGCTTCTAGTCAAAATAACTCCAACAACCACTGACTACACTTTTCCTCTTAACCGTACCATTCTCTTTCTCCATCAGACCCATTTTCAACTTTGTCCCTCCCTGTCATGTTTAACCGGTTAAGCCAAATAGTTTTCACCATTGAACATATACCTCTTGGGTTGACGCCCGATCCTCCCACTATGCTAAAGCTACTTAGGTTGTTATTTAGTCAGTTTTTTTACATTGATTGGATTGGTTTCAACTGGAAACCCTGGAGTGATCGAATCACTCACCAACACCTCGAGTACTACTTTACGTCAAGGCTTAAAGTCGTTCATGTAACTTTCCTTAAGGAATGTTGCATTCGTTGAAACCACGATTTTATTTTCTTTTGGGTTATAGAGATAACCCCCTTTAGTCCCTTTTGGATATCTTACAAACACATAAACTTCCAAACGTGCTTCCAACTTGTTTTCCTCCTTATACAGGACATGAGCTGGACATCTCAATATGCAAATATGGTTTAAGGATGTCTTTCTACTCGTCCACAAATTGTGAGGATTTTTAGGAACCGATTTTGAAGGCATATCGTTCAAAAAATAATATGTGGTTTGTAGTGCATATCCCTAAAAGGATAAATGTAACGTCGAATAACTCATCATGGACCTAACCATATCTAATAAAGTCCTATTCCTTCTCTCAACTATGCTATTCTGCTACAAAGTGCCCGACATAGTCAAATGGGGTAAAATATTATTCTTCAATAAGAGTTCCAAGAATTCATTGGATAGGCGTCCCCACTGCTTAAGCCAACACTAAGGATCCATCGTCTATCCGAAGCATGGAGTGCTCATGTAGCAAACTTCTTGTTTCCTTAAATCCCGTCAGAGAAACTGCTACAAAGTGCCCGACATAGTCAAATGGGGTAAAATCCTATTCTCTAATAAGAGTTCCAAGAATTCATTGGATAGGCGTCCCCACTGCTTAAGCCAACACTAAGGATCCATCACCTATCCGAAGCATGGAGTGCTCATGTAGCAAACTTCTTGTTTCCTTAAATCCCGTCAGAGAAACATAGACATGATTAGTCGCACCAGAATCAATGACCCAAGTGTCACTTGATTCTTCGACTAAACAGGTCTCAATTACTAGAAATTCGGACATGCTTCTGTTAGACAGGAAGTCCTTGCAATTCTTCTTTATGTGCCTAACCTTCCCATCCTTAGCCATTTGCTTCTTTCCATTCCCTGAGTTAGGATTGGAACCAGATGCTACTACCAAGTCAGCCTAGCCATTAGCCAGAGCTTCCTTGATCAGATTTTTAAACTCCTGTCTTCAACAGCTCAGTTAAGGTCACTATTGCTCAAGTTATATGAAACTCTAAATGGGATGAACTCCTTAGATATAGTCTTAAAAACCATAGTCATCTGTGACTCAGCATCGATATCAGCTCCATAGGTTTGAGCCTCAACAAGGTGACCCATGACTAACATCATATGCTTCTTCATAGGAGTCCTCGGTCTTTGTTTGTAGTTTAGGAGCTTCCTAATAGCCCTTGTCGTTTTGTTAGGGCTTGGCCTCCAAACATGTCTTCAAGATTATCTAAGATCTGCTTTGCAATCTCATAATCTTCATGTTGAACCTGCAGCATGTTATTCATGCTAGCCATAACATGACAGCAGGCCTGATCATTAGCATCTTTCTGGCGATCATACGCTTGGATTTGCTCATTAGTGTATTCCCTGGTAGTTCGAGAGGACACGGTGTTGTCAGCACAAATTTTAGTTTCTCATAGGATAGGATAATATTTAGGTTCCTTTTCATATCATTATAATTCTCCCCAATTAACATGTTCTTATCGAGTATCAAAGATAAAGCATTTTTAGACATTTTAATCTATAATAAAGATTCATATACTAAATATAAGCAAACATTCCACAACAGTTTAGTAAGATAACACAAATAAGTAAACATACAATTGTGTTTGTATGTCAAAACCTTGAAAAAATCACAACCTTACAATGATAATTCTCAACTCAGAATCTAACAAGCCACCTTGTGGAGACTTGCCAAATTCAATTAGGAACACGGATCCCCTCCTCTTAGTATATGCCATCCAAGACCCCTCTGATCTTTCATAGACTAATAATCATTTCTTTGGCCATTAATTTCAATAATAGAGCTCCTTAGGAAGGTTACTAATAAAATTAATCTTGAGTGTATAACTATTGTTTCAACTATTTTATCCATGGCTTACATTGCCACCTTGGGGTGATTAACAATAAATCATGCTAAAATAAATTATCCCTTTGGAGATCTAACCTGGCACATGATGAAATATGTTCCTAGGTGTCGAAACCACCATGTGTTACGTATGCACCAACGACAGAGGCCGTAGGTCCTGTCTACAAAAACTTTCTCTCACTCAATATTTTAAAAGTCAAGGTTTTATGTTCACATACACGAATGATTTTTAATGAGTGGTACTCTCTATTCTACATAACATGTTATCAATATACATGACAAATCATATTATAATATAGACAAGCAAAGCAACATGCAAAGCCACAGGCAAAATAATAATAAATAAACAGTTGTAATATTATGGTTCTATCCTAGGGAAAAGAAAATAAAGATTACGAAAGATCAATAAAGACATATTATCGATTCTTTATCTTGTATCTTCAAGTTGTATCCTTTTTCATGCGACATCCATATTCAATTCTTCATTCCCTTATAGGTTAAAGGTTTTTATTTTGCCGATCATCATAGAATTTCATATATCTCAGAATTGTCTCAAAAATAAAATCAAAATTGCAATGAAAAACGCACCTTTTCTAAAAATGTACTGCTCTCTACCAACCTGTCGAACCTAAGGTTTCGACCTACCGCCAGAGATGATAAAATTCTACCCCATGGATGGCTTGCCAAACTGTGACAATCGGCTTGCCAAACTTGAGGGTTCGGCCTGTCGGCCAAACAGAACTCACGCTTTTCCAGAAAATAGTTTTTAAGTAGTTTTTCAATCTTATTTTCAACAATTCAAAAACATAGAAGTTTTAGAAACTCAGGAGAATTAATTGAACTCCTATCATTTCCATCTTCTACATCCGTCTTCAATTTGAATGATTATTTAATTATAAAATTTACAAACTTAAAATTAAAATAATAATTACTAGACGGTAATGATAGACTGCCATCTAATTACATAAAAACCTAGATACATATTCTAACCTCTAAGGAACCATAACCGGCACATTCTAATCTCATGACGACATTTAATTCTATAAAAACCCTAGAGTACCAACTCTCTAAAAAATTAATGTACAAGCATAATAGAGAATAAGATCATATAATCTATATATATAGCATGATCACAAACTCATAAATTTATATAAAAACGTTGGCTCTAATATCAATTGTTAGAAAATGAGTATGCAGTTGAATTTAAAAAATTTTAAAATCAGAGTATTTTTCAAAATAAAAGTTTGACATGCTCTATAAATAAATTAATGGCAGATCTTACTAACCTCTTTTGTATACTAAAGTGGGCTCAAATCCATGTAGAGAAGAACATTTTAGAAGAACCTCAATCAATTGGTCTTTTTTGCTATTCTCTACCCACGATTGGAGTGTGGGTGGTCACACATCGTATAGCTCTTCCTCCAATTACTCTCCTTCCAACCACTTGAAGAGACCTAAAACTAAGGTTCTTGATGTTGAACAATAGTTTTCAAGAAGTTTCTGAGTTTCTCAAATTAGAGTACTCACTCTATACTTCTCAACTGATCTAAATAACTAAGAAAACTCATGCCCTATTTATAGAGGTCGAATTTGGGGTTAATCTCTATCAAAGAAAGGCCTCAAAATTTGAATCTAGATCAAATTCTAATGAAAATTGCATCTGAAATGCATAAACAGGTTTTCGCGTGATCGGCAGGCCAATTTGGAAGATCAGCCTATCGAACTTACTACATCGACAAGCCGAACTAATGGATCGACCTACCGAACTTGCGATAATTTGATCCCTGAGAATATCTTATTTTCCACATGAGAATCTTAGATAAAGCCTTAGTTTTAATTTAAATAACACAATAGAGAAGTTATATAATTAAAACAATCATATCTAGATAATTCTATAGAAAATAAAATACTATCCAAATAATTTAACATATTTATCTTGAATTAATTTACAAATTTAACTCAACCGATAAACTAACATGAATTATCCAATCCTATCAAATTTCAACCAATCTAATAATTTAACATAAGTCACTAATATGTAGGAGAAACATGCCGTATCATTATAAGATTTACTATGAGCTAGTAAAGGGGACCGATGGACATACACAGTTCAAGCTCCTATAATTATAAAATACAATATCCCAGATACATATTTTATAATTATCAACTCTAACGCTACTCTACTAAAAGCTTAGAGCTACACTCTCGAACTATATAAAATTACAAAGCTTCAAGTAGGCTAACCGTCCATGACATATCATAATGTGTTCCATCTTCATAGGATATTCAAAATCGGCTTAAGGATAAATTCTGTTTTAGCTTCCCGATTATTTTATCTTACATTCCATTATGTCACCATTGAAATACTTACCATCCAAAGATCGTATACCATTTAGTTACACCTATGTATTCCAATGATGAGCGCACCTGCCTTTCAATTATAGGATAATACATATAAAAGAATATCATTAACTCTACAAAAAGAGCTATGGATTCCATATCTATGAATAACAAATCTACGCAATTAATAGTCATGTCTCCAACGTACTAGTATATGTACCATCATAAAGTCAGGATGTCACCTTTTGGTACATCAAAAGACATAAGTCAAGAATACGAGCCCATTAGTCATTTCAGGATTAAGTCACAAAACATATGTTGTCTAAAGTGAATCGATTTGCACAAATGGAATTATTAACCAAATTAATTCAACTTTTATGTCCCTGATCCAATACATCGTTACCTATGACAATGTACTAATATTTCTACTCACGGAGTCTCACTCCAATGACTGAAGCAAGCCATCTCCTGTTAGGGATGTAAACAACGTAACAATCTTAGCATGAATAAAGTGCCCAACTTTATTCGCTCGATTGCGAATCTTATAATTTAAACTATTACCTTTAAGTTTCATGTCTTCCACATAATCTGTTCATCATATGCGTGATTTTTAAAGGTTTAGACCGATAGTCTTAGACTTTTATTTGCTTATCATATCTTCAACAAAAATGAACATAAAAAGGACAACATTTTGTATATGAATAATAAATAAACTCTTTTTTGATAAATGTCTCTAAAAACATATTACATCATTTTACTCCTTAGGGCACTATGCCTAACAAGTTCTTGCATTTAGGGCCTAAATGCTATCATTCTACAAAGACATCCAACTTTTTCCAAGGATTCCTATCACCGAGGTTTTTTAAAGCTTCATAAACCAGTAAGTTTTGAATGATACTTCAAATGCCATGTTCCCATGATTGATGTTGTAGTTTTTTTTTTTAAAAAAAAAAAGAAGTTAGAGGGTAACAAATTGCATTAGGCTAGAAATTTACGAGTTTTGAATGTGTTTGGAATTGTTTTTTGTGCATTTTCCAGGTTATTTGGCTCGTTTTTGTATCTAAGTTTCTACTTGAATAGTCAATCTTCTCTTAAATAGGTTAACTTTCTTTTGAATGGGTCAACTGTTTATTCATTAGCTTTAGCTTTGGCTTTTATGATTTGTATTTAATATCTTTGCCCCTAAGCTTTAGGATTGACCTCTGGACTTACACACGATCTTGATTTTGCTTTCTTCTATTTGACTTCATATCTTCATGCCATCCCTTAGTGGTCAAGAGTTCAAGTCTTCCTCATGAGTCTGGCTTGACATCCATGATGCTGCTGGACCTTTTAGCCAAGATGTGATAGCTGAGGATGTTTACACCATATCTTTAGGGACATTGAAGACTTTGGCACGATGTCTTCAAACGAGGCTATGTTGGACAATGTCGATGAGATGGTGGATAATGTCCCCATCCCTTTGCCTAAGGCTGGGTCATCACTCAACCTCCCTTGAGCGTTAAATCTAAGGGTCTCTAGGATTGTAGTACTGGGTCTGCCACTCTTATAGACGAGCCGATAACCTCGGCCATTAAAGAGTGCATTCTTATGAAGACGAGTGATTTTAAATTAGCATGACTGCCAAGAAAGATTCATAAAGCTTTCAAGGGTGACGATTTTGACGGGTGATACTTCGAATTCGTCATCCCAATTAAGAACCAACTAGCCGGTGTTCCTTCTCCTTAATGCCTCACCGTCATCACATGTTGCATCACGACCAGGCTGACCTTGCCTCTTTGCCTTTTTGTGAAGATGTTATGCGGAAAGTTAGGAATATCCCCGACGTAACTCTCTCCCAATTTTTGGTATATTTTTCTAGCGACATGGATACTTTGGAATATCCATTTTGAGGAGCTTATTACCTTTGACGAGTTCCTATATGTGCATTGTATTAACGTGGCGACAGTGTAACTAGGATATTATTATCTCTATGCCTATAGTGAGGCTAAAGACAAGGTCCCACCAATCACATCTGGTCTCCTTTCTTTCAATCACAACTAGAAGAAGATGTTCTTTATCATAAAGGGGGACTTTAATAGGCATCCTCTCAATAGTGAAAAAAAATTACACTGTTGAGCTCCACTTCGAGATCCTATAAGTTTCATCCATTAGAAACTTTGTTCCACGTTATCTTTGTTTTGAGTGCCTATCTAACTTTTTATTGATTTATAGAGCTTTATGAACGTCTAGTTTTGTCCAAAAAGAAGTTAAAGTGTGTCCCGCACATTGCCAAGCCTCTTGAATAGGATATACGTATCCAAAATCTCTTGACCGAAGAGAATGGATGTCTCTCCGACCTGATCATCGAGCTTCCTACCCAAGGAAGACCATTTTTTACTAGCAATAATACAAAGTTACAAAAGAACGTAGAGATTTGATTTGAGTTATTTTTTATGCCACTAAAAAAAATAATTGTAAAAAATGTCATACTACATCATCACATTACATTTAAAAATACTAAATATACCCTTGAGATATCTGGCATCCACTATAGTTACTGGCTATCTGTCATTGTTACTTGCTGGTATTTGACGAAAACCACCATTTTTGACGATAACCGCCAATATAATACTTGAAAAAAATTCAAAATTAAAACACCAAAATTAGTCAAATTTCCAAGAAAAAGCACAAAAATCACAAAAACATTTCATAGAATGGAAAAAAAAAAAAAAAGGTTCACAAGTGAGGACTATTCAAGTTACTTTGATGATTCTCATTCGTTTTAGATTATAATTTGCAACTAGTTGGTTGCTTTACTTGAGATTATAGGAACCGATTTTGAAGGCACATTGTTCAAAAGATAACATATGGTTTGTAGTGCATATCCCCAAAAGATAAAGACAATGATGAATAGCTCATTCTAGACCTGACCATATCCAACAAAGTCCTACTCCTTCTCTCAGCTATGCCATTCTACTATAGTGTGTCTGGCACAGTCAAATGAGATAGAATCCATTCTCTAATAAGTGTCCCAAGAACTCATCAGAAAGGTAATCACCTACCTCGATCGAATTGAAGTGCCTTCATGGGTCTATCCAATTGCTTTTCCACTTTAGCCCGAAACTCCCTGAACTTGTCATAAGCTTTCGCTTTTGTGGTGCATTAGGTACACATACCCATACCTTGAGTAATCATCAATAATAGGGACGAAATACTCATACCCTCCTCGTGCCCGGATGTTCATTGGTCCAGAAATATCGCTATGCACAAGTTATAGACCCTTCGGCCCTATTGCCTTTAGACCCAAATGGTCTTTTGGTCATTTTACCTTCCAAACAAGATTCACATTGTGGTATAGAGTTATTATCATTAACCTCAGTGTTCAGCAGTATGTCTATCTTAGGTTTGATAAAATATAGATTATTTTACATCTATCCATTACAGATAAAAGATTTGTTTTTATAAATCAACACTTTATTATTAAAAGACACTACATAAGAGTCTTTAAATAAACAAGCTACAAAAATTAAATTCCTTTTCAATTTAGGAACATAAAAACAATCTCGTAAAATTAAACTCCTATAATTATCAAAGTAAAGATGGATGTTTTCCACTGCTTCAGCCAACACTAAGGATCCATAGCTCATCTGAAGCGTGAAGTCTTCATGTAGCAGACTTCTCATTTCTTTAAACCCCTACAGAGAAACATAAATATGATTAGTTGCTCCAGAATTTAAGACCCAAGTGTCATTGGATTCTTCAACTAAACAAGTTTCAACAACTAGAAGATCACACCTACCTCCTCGGGAAAGTAAGTCCTTGCAATTATTCTTTATATACCTGACCTTCCCACAAAAAAAGCACTTAAGCTTCTTCGAGTTCTTCCTTTTCTTCTTCTTGTTCTTGCCGTTTGCAGCAATATAAGACTTGCCATTCTTAGCCCCTTGCTTCTTTCCATTCCCAAAGTTAGGATTAGAACCAGAGGTAGCCACCAAGTTGGCCTCATCACCAGCAGGAGTTTCCCTTATCAGATTTTTGAACTCCTGTAACTACTTCATCAACTTAGTTCAAGGTCATATCCCTTCTATTGCTTAAATTAAATGAAGCTCTAAAAGGGATAAACTCCTTAGATAGAGTCTCAAAGACATAGTCATCTATGCATCAGTATCAATGTCATCTCCATTGGTTTGAGCCTCAGGGAGGAGCCCCAATCTTTGTTTGCAATTTAGAAGTTTCTGAAGTGCCCTTGCTATTTTGTTAGGGCTTGGCCTCCAAACATGTTCTTAAGATTATCCAAGATCTGCTTTATAGTCTCATAATCTTCATGTTGAGCCTGCAGCATGTTATTCATGCTGGCCATAACATAATAGCAGGCCTGATTGTTAGCATCTTTCTAGCGGCTTATACGCTTAGATTTGCTCATTAGTGGAATCTCCCGTAGGCTCAGGGAGGACATGGAGTTGTCAGCATAAATTTCAGTTTCTCAAAGGACAAGACGATGTTCAAGTTCTATTTCCAATCATTATAGTTCTCATCGGTTAGTTGGCTTTTATCAAGTATCGATGATAAAGCATTTTTAGACACTTTTAATCTACAATAAAGAATCATATACCAAACATAAGCAAACATACCGTAATAATTTAGTAAGATAACATAACTATGTAAAACATAATGTCTTTATATGTCAAAACCTTGAAAATATTATAACCTTACAACGATAATTCCTAACTCAGAATTCAACAAGCCGCCTAGGTGAGACTTGTCAAATTCAATTAGGGACATGGATCCCCTCATGATTAGTACATGTCATCTAGGACCTGTATGATCCAGCATATATTAATAATTGTTTCTTTGGCCATTAATTTTATGTATAGAGCTCCTAGGGGAGGTTAATAATAAAATCAACTTGAGCGTATAACCATTGTTTCAATATTTCATCCATGATTTATAATCACCAATTAGGGGTGTGCAATGATAAATCATGCTAAAATGCCTTATCCTCTTAGAGATCCAACCCCGTACATGATGAAGTCCTTTCCTAGGGGTCAGAAACACCACGTGCTATCTATGGACCAACGATGGAGGCCGTGGGTCCTCTCTTCGAAAAGCTTCTCTCACTCAATCTTTTAAAATCAATGTTTTATTTTAAGAAACATGCATGAACAATTTTTAATGAGCGGCACTCCCTATTCTATATGACATGTTATTAACATACATGGCAAATCGTATTATAATGTAAACAAGTAAAGCAATTATGCAAAGCCACAAGCAAAATAATAATAAATAGCCATAATATTATGGTTCCAACTTAGAGAAAAGAAATCAAAGATTACAAGAGACAAATCGAAGCATATTATTGATTCTTCATCCTTAAATTTTCAAATTGTATCCTTCTTCATGTATTTTCTATTTTCAAGTCTTTAATCCCACATGGATCGAATAATCCACATTTTCGGTTATATCCAAATTTAATGTTTCTCAAAATTGTCCAAAAAATAAAATCAAAACTACACTGAAAATTCCACCTTTTTCAAAAATTCATAGCATCTTTTTCGGTTATATCCAAATTTAATGTTTCTCAAAATTGTCCAAAAAATAAAATCAAAACTACACTGAAAATGCACATTTTCGGTTATATCCAAATTTAATGTTTCTCAAAATTGTCCAAAAAATAAAATCAAAACTACACTGAAAAATGCACCTTTTTCAAAAATTCATAGCTCTCTGTCGGCATGCCAATCTGCGTAATTGGCCTATCGGTCATGACAGATCGGCCTGTCAAACTTGAAAGTTCGGCCTGCCTCTAGAGCCGTCAGAATTTTGCCCCATAAATGGCCTGTCGAACCCAAAGGCTCGGCTTGTCGGTCATAGCCGACCTAGCTATATTCATGTTTTCCAAAAAATACAATTTTTCAATCTTATTTTCAACAATTCAAAAACCTAAAATTAGAGACTTAGAAAATACCTATGGAACGCTATTATCCATCTTCTAGATCCGTCTTCTTTGAATGATTATTTAATTACAAAATTCTTACAAATTTAAAATCAAATAATAATTCCTAGACGGTAATGATAGATCGCCATCTAATTATATGAACAATCTAGATACACATTCTAACATTTAAAGAATTATAATCAGCACAAATTAATTAATTAATTAATAATTAAATAATAATTTAATCAACCATAATTAATCAATAAACATTCACCATATAATCTATGACAACATAAATATATAGAAACCCTAGAGTGCCATCTCTGTAAAAAATTAACTTCAAGCACATGAGAGATCAAGATCACATAATTTATACTAATAACATAATCACAAACTCATAAATTTATATAAAAACCATGGCTTTGATACCAATTGTTGGAAAAATAATACGCATCAGAAATTTAAAATTTTTATACCAGAGTATTTTCTAAAACACAAGTTTGACATGCTATATGCATAAATTAACCAGATCTAACTAACCTTGTATGCTAAAGAGCTCCTGCAATCAATAAAGAGAAAGGCATTCCAGAAGAGCCTCAACCAACTGGTCTTCTTTGCTATTCCCTATCCATGATTAAAGTGTGTGTGGGCACACGTCATGCAGCTCTTCCCTAGTGACTCTCCTTCCAACCAATTGAGAAATACCTAGAACTACCGTTCATGATTTGTGAACAATAACTCTTCAGGGGAGTTTAAAGACTCACAGTATAGAGTGCTCACTCTTGATCTCTCAATTGATCTAAATAACTTATGAGTCTCATTCCCTATTTATAGAGGTTGAACCCAAGGGTTAGTCCTTATCAGATAAGGCCTCAAAATTTTGAATCTAGATTAACAACTGATAAAATTGTGCAAAAACGTGTGATCAAATTATCGTTCGATCGGCAAGCCGAACTGGTAGATCCGTCTATCGAACTTACTCCTTTTATAGGCTGAACTTGAAGACCAACCTGTAGAACTTACGATAAATGATCCTTGTGAATCTTTTATTTTCCACCCAAGATTCTTTAGATAAAGCCTCAGTTTTAAATCAAATAATCCAATAGAGAAGTTATCTGATTAAAACAACAATATCTAGATAATCTCTAAGAAAATAAATATTCTTGATAATTCAACAAATTTATCTTGAATTAATTTTTCACAAAATTAATTCAATCGATAAATAGACAAGCATCATCTGATTCTATCAAATTTTAGCCAATATAATAGTTTAACATAAGTCACCAATTTATTGAAAAAGCACGCCGTATCATTACAGGATTTATTATGAGCTAGCAAAGGTGACTTGATAGGACCTATATAGTTCAAGCTCTCGATAATTATGAAACCCAATATCCTAGATATACATTTTATAATTATCAACTCTAACACTACTTCCACTAAAAGCTTAGAGTTGCACTCTCGAACTATATAAAATTATAAAGCCGAATAGTTAAGTCTCAATGACATATCATAATGTATAGTCTCACCATAGGATATTAATAATCAGCCTAAGGATAAATTCTATCTTACCTTCCTAATTATTTTTCTCTTACATTCTATTATCTCACAATCGGGAAACTTACCATCTAAAGACAGTATACCATTTGGTTACACCTATGTATCCAAATGGTTGTGCGCTCCAGTTTTCTAATTATAGGATAATGCATATAAGAGGATATCATCGACTCCTAAAGATGAGCTATGGATTCTATATCTATGAATAATAAGTCTACGCTATCAAGAGCTATATCTCCAACGTACTGGTATGTGTACCAAGATAAATTATGGATGTCACCCTTTGGTACATCAAAAGACATAAGTCAAGACAACAGGCTCATTATTCATCTCAAGATTAAGATAAAACACATATGATTGTCTAAAATGAATTGATTTGCTAAGACAGAATTATTAATCCAAATCAATTACACTTTATGTTCCAATCCAATACATCGTTACCTATGATAATGCACCAATACTTCTATTCACTGAGTCCACCTCCGATGGCCAAGACAAACCATCTCCCATTAGGGATATAGACAACATAACAATCTTTGCATGAATAAAGTGCCTAACTTTATTCCCTCGATTGCAGATCTATGATTTAGAGCATCACCTTTAGAATCATGTCTTCCGCATAATCTGTCCATCATATGCCTAATTCTAAAGGCTTAGACCGACAGTCTCAGACTTTTGTTTGGTTATCATACATTCAACAAATATAAACGTAAAGAGAATAACAATTTGGCCTATGAATAATAAATAAATTCTTTATTGATAAAATATCTCCAAAAACATATTACATTTTTACTTTTTAAGGCATACATATTAATAGAGGAAGCCCGATCTAGTGGGGGTGTTGTACGCAGAGAAAGAGCTGGATCTGATAGGAAGCCACATGGAGAAAGCTGAATCTATGGTGGAAGTTGGGTAGAGAAAAAGCCAGGCCTATCTCAGTGTACGGATTCCAATAGAGCGACAACAAGATTAGAGATCCCGATGGAAGCCATGGGCCAACAAGAAGAGAAAAAAAGAGATAGAGAAGATGTCAAGGTAGAGAGAATGGGGCCTAATTAGATTAGCTGACATTTGACATAAGGATAAAATTGTTTTTATGATGGAATTAAAGTTTAAAAATCTTGTTTCCAATGGTATTCAATCAGATAGTTTCTTGGTGTGTGCAAATATCGATCCAAGGATCCTATTCATAGAAGCCGACCTAATTACCTTGGTTATATAACTATGAAAATGGTATAAACTAGTAGATTTTGGAAAATAATTGAAACAAATAGGTGCTTTCAAAAGAATTGGAGCAAATGTCGGTTTTTAAATTCCAATAGTGCAATATATTTTTGAATTCTCAAATTTCTCCTATAGTCGTCTTCTCTGTCAATGTCTTCCTTGTCTCTAATGACAACGATGGCTTTAAGTCGTCTTCTTTATGAATCATGATTGCTCTGGATTTGTTCACAGTGGAAAGAGAAAGAGAGAAAATTAGAGTTCTCTACCAAAGTCTTCCAGTTGACGTTTCTTTGCAATCAAGGAGAAGCCAAAGTTGACTTTTTTGTTTTAAAGCTCCTACTCCTGCTTAATTCACCATGACCATGAAGGAATTTTTCAGTCATATCGTGGAGCCAGGCATTGCGAAGATAACAGACTAAAAGCATATCCGTGTTGATCAATGAACCAAGTTCAAGATGTTGCCTTTGCAAGTGCACGGTCGCTACAAGTAATATAATGATTTAGTAAGAGTATCGAATCCCACAAGGATTACGTTTAATTTTAGTTATGTATCGAAATTAGATTAACTTTAGAATTATTTGGATTACTAAAATTAAAATAAAGTAAAAATAAAAGAAATAAAAATGAAAATAAAATGTCTAGAAGGTTGACTTCACTTTACTATTCCTATGTTTATCCAATCTAGTAATTGTTAATTAATTTCATTCAATTCATTAATCAAAGCTTTGATCTCACCTCATTACCTCTCCCGAGCGTCAAATGAAATAATAATATGCATGCAAATTAAAGCGATATCTCTATCTAGTAAAATGTGTATACATTCATTAAGTTTAAGCCTTACAATTGAATACCCAAGTATTACTGACCTCCCAAATATAATAACACTTAGGTCATGTTACTCAAATCCAATATATGAAATTCTCTCTCCTGAGTGTCAAGTCCACATATCTAAGTCATCCAATTTAGTGATCAAGTATATTAGAAGGATTAAGTGTAGAGAACACAAATGAATTGAAATGAAATTTCATTAACAATAAATTAAATATTCAAAACATAGTTCAAGCTAAGCTACATCAATCCTTTAGATAAAGAAAGTCAATCCATATGAATAATCATCAACAAAATCCAAAAGAATTTACACATCATTAAGACAACAAAAGTTAAAAGAGAATAAATATTAGAATAAACTTTATAGAGATAACCCAAGTCTCTTCTCCTCTTTTGCATTCTTGAAGCTCCAAAAATGATCTCCTCTTGAATTTGTTGAAGATGAATTGGGAAGATTAAAATCTAAATCTAAAAACCAAAAACTAACACTAATTTTATTTATTTACAAAATAGGGGAGTTCTTCTATAACATAGAGACCAAAAATAGCCTTAATGACTATCTTCCTCCCTCTCCAATTGTGCCTTCAGCCCCCCTCTACAAGAAAATGCAAACATTTTCCTCTTATTAGTATCATTTTTGATATTTATATTCTACATCATCATGTCTGACACATGTTTTGACGCTGCAATGGAAGTATCCGCGCTACAGCCCCAAAACATAGAGATGTGAAGTTTGAGAATTAACCTCTTTCACTACAATAGAAATTTTTATTGCTGCAGCACCAAAACATCTAAGTCTACGGCTGCAGCGGAAGATTTTGGGTTGCAGCGCCAAAACACGCGAGAGGTTGGGGCTAAAGCAGTAGATTTTAGGCTATAGCGGCCAGCCTTTGCCCTAGGTTGCCT
This sequence comes from Artocarpus heterophyllus, assembly GCA_025403435.1. Classification (NCBI taxonomy): domain Eukaryota; kingdom Viridiplantae; phylum Streptophyta; class Magnoliopsida; order Rosales; family Moraceae; genus Artocarpus; species Artocarpus heterophyllus. Next base: position 13,011,481 of record CM046339.1, read on the forward strand.
TGTTTACACAAATTGGCACTGCAATGGAGGTTGTCGATGCTACAATGCCCAACTTTGGTCACTTTGTCCTTTTTTTTTCTATTTCTTTTCACTCCCAAAGGCTTTTCACAATAACGACCTAGCTTTCAGGCCGTCATTTAGCTTGCTTAAATATAATTTCTTAAACTTGATCTTACTTACTATTAAGAAAATACCGGGTAAATTTTTTTTTCCATTAACATACTTAAAACATAGTTGAAACTGTTGCAATTTCTGTTGCATCATAAATTGAAATATAAGTATAAAACTTGACTTAATAACCATTCAAAACATTTTATAAGATATAAATATATCTTTTAAAATGTTTTCATAAAATATTTCATATAAGATATTTCCTTAAGCAGTTATTTTCTTGAAACTCTTAAAGTACTTTTTCAATAAGTGAAAACTTTTTCTTGATACAGTGGAAGACTTTCTATAGTGGTATCTATGTCAAATCTTTATATTTGTCTACCACAACACCACAACACCGAGCTCATCACCAGTCATACTAGTCTCCCATAAGACTACCTACAGATGAAGAAACTTGCAATGATCTTTCGCTTAATAAGTCCAAACATAATCTTACAAAACATTAAAATATTCCTTATAAACTTTTCTCTTAAAACTTTCTTCTTGAACTCTTTTTTCGTATAAAATGTTTTTCATAAACATTTCTTGTAAAATATTTCTCATAAAATGTGTTTCACTAAACATTCCTTATAATAACATTACTTAAAAAGAATGAAAGCAATGTCATAATGCATAATTCTATTTATACTTAATTATGAACTTCTTATTGTCATTCATAACTTACTTAAACTTCTTATTATCATTTTTATCTTTTCTTTATCTTGTGAGCTTAAGTGTTCGTATCGACATCATCAATTATGAGAACATAATGCTTCTCATGGGAAAGACTTAAGACCATCGAACAATGAGGTCATAACTTTATCCTCATATCTAGGAGGCTGGTGCGACACTTACTTATCTTAACTTCTTTGGTTTTCCTTCTTGTAAACTTTAGTGAGCATATCAAATGCAAACATATCATATGCTATAACTTAATAATTAAAACATTATGCATATCAAATGAAAACATATAGAATATCATGACTTTGTCTTTAAAACATTATGCATAACGAATGAAACACATATTTCAAACATATATATACATATAGCGTTTGAAAATTATTTTCTTCATGCCATAGGTAAGGTTTGAAGGTTAGTTAAGCATTGTTCTAGCGTTCCCAGTTTATCCTTTAACCTTCTATTAGTTAGCTTCTGTGTCCTATTCGAATGACACCTGACTCTTAGCTAACCTTTCTGATTTCTTACCTACTCAATTGATAATGGAACTTAAATGATAACCACTCATTCCTTTTACTTGATCTCATTTCCTATCAGTTTGCCTCTTTATTGCTTAACTTGTTCATTCCTTAGTCAGATTTCCAATCTTACTTGATGGTTTCATTACTTAACATGATCTGGAACATTTTTTTGTTTAAGGGCATTTTGTGAATTCAGAGAACTCAAGCTCCATTTTAACCATTCTTTAAAAATGATGATTTTACCCTTAACGGGTTTTTCATCTCATGACTCAAACATTATGTGACTAAACTTCTCATTCTTATTTTGGCATATTGTTACTTACGACTTGCAGAGAAATTCTCACTAAGAGCGCTTTTTTAAAATCGAACGTTTCGGTATCCGTTTTGGCCTTTTTGCAAAAAATAATCATTTTGCCCTTGACGAGTCTTAGAAAACTTTGGGAGCCAATTTTAAACAAAAACTTACATCTCTTGTCAGTCATAATGTTATGACTAACAAAATCAACAAGATTTTTGTATTACGGGTAAAACCATAAAGTTTTGATAAAATGTTACATCTCTTGTTTGGTTTTTCATTCAAAAAATCCATTTTATCAAAACTTTATGGTTTTTACTTGTAATACAAAAACCTAGTTGATTTTGTCCGTGACGTGTTTCTTTTTCTTTTCTTAGTAAAAACCTTAAATCCTTTCAAAATTAAAATATGAGGTTACTCACTACCCACAATAGTACAAAAAACCAACATTTCTCAGTAAAAATCCAGTTTTACAATTTTGGCCCAAAACATAAAATCTTGACTTTTTGGCCCCCAGGACCAAAAATCACAACTGTTTACCAAAACGTCCATTTTTTTGCAAGGATTAAAACTTATAAAAGTTGCTTGGTCAAAATTAATTCATTTCAAAATGTTTTCCTCATGTTATCATTTTGAATTTTCATGACTAAATCTCAAAAAATTCATTACTCATAATCAGGGCAAAATTTTCGCGAACTGTCCATGGTTTCTAATAGTTTCAATGAGATCTACAACTTTCTTATTTTAATGTTTTTCAAAAACATTTATCTTCATATAGTTTTTGGATGGGTAGAACCAAAAACAACATTTTTTGGCTTGATCCGATTAGAATTCAAATGGAATTTCTTCATGAAATTTATCTAGATCATTTTCAATAAATCTCATGTTGAACTTAGAGAATGATTCGGCCTCTAAGGGCCTCGTACACTTAAATATTTAAAAAATGCCGTTTAAACACACTTTTTCCATCACAACTTATCTTCGCTTGATTTTCTAAAGTTTAATCTCATTCAAACCTTTCCAAACATTAATCAAGTACTTAATACTCAAAATAACCATGCCATAATATTTCCTTTTATGCCATGCTCAAATTTTTTTATCAAGCACTTAGAGTGCTAAAAAAAAAAATAAGTTTGTGCTTAGAACAAAGCTTGTCATTTTCCTCTTTTTGAGCATAAAACCCTAGTTCCTATCTTTCTATCATTATTATCATTCATATGACGTAGCATATAACTACACCATAAAGTCCCTTATATATGCCATCGTCAAAAAGGATTACAAACCATAATCTTAACTCATGAAAACAACATATATTTTCAAGACTAGGGTTTAGAATTTACCAAGGATTTCTCCAAGCCTTTGATCCTCCTTTGTGAAACTTAAACCTTGATATTCCTTCTTAATAAACCATAGCAAAGCCCCCATCAAAATCCATCCATAAACTCAAGAAAATCACTAGAACTCATAGGAAAAAAATTAGGATTTTTACCTCCAAAAGTGCCAAATCTTGAACTAGAACACTTGGACTTGATTTCAAGCTTGATTGGCTGTGAAATATTTGAAAAATATGGAGAGGAATATAAGGTGCTAGAACCGGTTTTCATGAGGACAGAAAATTGGTGTTTTTTCATGTTCCATGCAAAAAATGGAGACATCACCAAAATATATCACTTAGGCCCTTATTTGCAATTTTAGCTCAACTTTGGGCTTAATTATAATTAAAACTTTTGTCTCCTTGACTTGTAGAAAACCGGGGACAACTAGGAGAAACGTGGCCAAATTCACATCTTTGGAGTTTCTCATGGTGAGTCCCACAAACCTTTTTACATAGTCTGAATTTACAATTACAATATTTTTCTTATACTGTCTGTATATTTCTAATATTGTTATGAGCTTACATAACATTCCATACTTGTCCATATCTTCTACATAGTATAATTTCTATACTGCTTAGCTTTATAGAGTCTAATTTTTATACTGCTTAACTTTATATAGTATAATTTTGATACTGCATTATTTATGCAGTATAATTCTTATATTGCATTATTCTAATATTGTATAATTTTTATATTTTTATACACTATTTTTCTTAATCTACATTTTCATTTTAAAATTCGTTGCAACACATTCTGCAACATTTAAGCTTTCTAGCCTATTTTCGCATAATTCACTCTTTCCTTAAGACTATGTCATGATTTTTAAAAATCCCATAATTACTCTTATAGAAGTTATCATAAAAATTGATTTAAATAATAATCCTATTGACACCAAAATTGCTCCTTAAATTCTTAGCAAATTTATTAGCATAAAATTTAGCTCATAAAATTCATTCATAAATTACTTAATATAATCCTTAATTATTGCATATATAATACACTAGAAATTCTTGGGTGTCACGTTCACTATCCTAAATCTTCTGTTTTACTCTTCACATTGCCTTTTTATCCCATTTTCTCAAGTTCACCTACACAAATGAAAGCTAAATAAAAATATATTTAAATGTATTCTAAAATTAATTAAAATAAACAAATAAAACTAGAAATAAGAAAATCAAATCAAATCAAATAAAAATAACTAAAATTAAACAAAATAACTAAAAATAACTAAAGATAAAATAAAATCTCAAGCACAAGTCCAATTTAACTATATTTTCATATAGTTATCATACCCTCAAACTTAATATTTTTATTGTCCTCAAGTAAAATAAAAAGAAAGAGAAACAAAAAAATAACATAAAAATAAAATAAATTCTCAAAGATTAAGCACTTTAAATGAATAAAAGAGGTAAAATAACTCTATCTTCATAGAGTTGTTATACCCCAAACTTAAGGTTTAGCTTGCCCTTGAGCAAAAACAAGAACAAAAATTAAAATTAAAATTAAAATGAACTAGAGGAAAATTGTGCTAGATGGTGATTTCTTAAAATTTCCTCAAAGATTGACTATAGAACATAGCTTGAAGAAAGATGCAAATAGTGACCAAATGATGTGATTAATTTTAGAGTATGTCCCATTCCTAATTGGATTTTTCGTGAGTGTGTGCCTAGCCTTTTCTCTTTTCATTGCATACAATCTAAATAAGCTTATGCAACCATGAAATGAACATTGAATCTCAATAAATGAACAAATCCTATAGGTTTGCTTTTCATATCTCTATCCATTACTATAAACCAACATCATACTAAGGATCCTTAGGACTTCAAAAAACTTGTAATAAATGGCTTATATAAGGGGTAGGATAAGGGAAAATCTATGGCTTAAAACAACATTAGAACATAAATCAATATAGGACCTTGATAGAGTGCAATTCTACACTTCCAAGTAACACCCTCAAACTTTATTTCAACTTCCTTTATCAACCACTTTATTTTTTTCTTCATTTATTCTTCTTCTTCTTTTCTTGCTACTACACCTCCAAACTTATTTCTTTCTTTCTTTGTATGAACCAAGGGTGTAGCACTTTTTTTAATTTTTTTGTTTTAATTTTTTTCAAACATAAATACATAGCACAAAATAAATCGTTCTAGGCTCCATTCATCCTCTCGTAAATTAGCAAAGCTCAAAATAATTCCTAAAAAGATCAATATGTTTAGGAGTAAGGGAATGGGATGGAAATTATTTAGAGGCTAGGTTAAAAATGTGGCTAACAAAAAAGAGAAAAATAGGGTCAAAGGTGGATATTATGGATGCAAATTTGTCATGGTTGGCTCAAAAAGGTTCAAATGATCCAACAAGGGCCTAAGTCATTTCTTTAATGAGGTGAGGTCTAGGATTTCGCCTCGAGAGTAAATCAAGTAAGTTCTAGGACTAGGGAGACCTTGAAAATCACACACACACACACATATACATATATATATATTCTCCAAAATGCACATAATTCAAAGATTAAGGGCGTGATGCTCAACATGGAACAATCATAATCAAAATAAAACTAACTCAAGAATTCAACACAAAACTAGAAAATGTTCAAATTTTTCTAAAAGCAATAATTTCTAAGCAAGATTCTCGTCATTGATCCAAGAGAAATTCACCAAAGAAGGCACACAAATCTCCCATTATTCCAAAGTTTCAATTTTTGAATTTGTTTTTTCAAAAAAAAAAAAGTTTAAATCCCCCCCAAAGAAAAAAAAAACTCGATATGCATAGAATCCTTAAAGTTTAAGGAAGCACAAAAAATAAAAAAGTTTAAAGAAAACTCCTCTTGTTGATGCTCGAGGGTGCTTAAGCATGGTAGCTTGGTGTGCTTGAAGCTCATTCAGTAACTCCCATGGCTCCAAATCCCATTGGCTCCTCTAGTTGCACCTACTAAAGAAAAGAGAGAAAAACAAACTAAAAGGTTGCCTAAGTCTTGAGTCCCCTCTTCACTTAAGATTCTTCTTGAAAAATTTCTATAGTCCCCTTCCCTTAGTGTAGGTTGCCTACTTGATTTAACCTCAGATGTGTTACGCAAACTACATTGTTTCAACTAAGCAAATATATTGGCAATTTGTCCAACTTGGATTTCTATATCATTAATTTGAATAAGATAGGTGATCGTCAACTGGTTGGCATTACCCTTCAATTGATTGATTTGCATTGTCATTTGGGTCAGTGCTTCTTCAAATGCCAGTATAGTCTCTTAAGGTAGGGTGTCAACTCGCGGGTCCATCAAGTTGGAATTGTTCTCCCAACCGTGGTTGTTCCTTGAACAATTCAAATCCTAATAATTGTAATGCGCTATATCTTTTAACATGTAGTAGGCTTCATCGACGGAGAGTTGGTAAAAAGTGGTGGTACCATTTTCAAATTCCATTGACTTTCTTGTTATGTTGCTCAAGCCATTAAAAAATTTTTGAAGTTGACCCTCCTTTGCCCAACCATGACATGGGAACCTTGAAAGCAATTCTTTATATCTCCACCAAGCACTATAAAATGGTTCTGAATCTTGTTGAGCAAAGTTTGAAAGGACTTGTTGATGAAACATCTCCAAGTACCTCAAACAAAAACACAAAAAAAAAAAAAAGATTAAAGACAATAAAAATAGAATGAAAACAAATAAAAATGTCCAAATTAATCCTGATATTAATTGGTATTGATATTAACCTAATCCCTAATAATGGTGCCAAAAACCCATTTCCTTCATAGGTGCACTAGTCACTACAACTAATATAATGATTGAGTAAGAGTATCGAATCCCACGAAGATTGTGTTTTATTCCAATTAAGTACCAAAATTAGATTAACCACTACAAGAAAAACTACATTTAACGACATATTATTTACAACATGTAGTTTTTGAATGTCGTTGAAAAGTATATACAACGACATCTTCAACAACGATGTCATTAACGACATTTAAAACAATAATTAACGATATTTATATAGATGTCGTAATAAAGGTCTCTTTTTAACGACAATAGTTTAGTGTCATTAAATTATTTAACGACAAGTAGGAGATGTCGTCAAAACCTTAGAGATTCTACGACACCCCTTATAGATGACATTGGTCAAGATGTCGTCTATAAAGGGAGTCGTGGAATCTCCAAGGCTTTGACGACATCTCCTACTTGTCGTTAAATACTTTAACGATACTAAACTATTGTTGTTAAAAGGAGACCTTTAACACAACATCTATATAGATGTAGTTAATTATTATTTCAAATGTTATTAACGACATGTTTGTTGGAGATGTCGTTGTATGTATTTTTCAACGACATTTAAAAACTACATGTCGTAAATAATATGTCGTTAAATGTAGTTTTTTTTTTTTTTTTGTAGTGAACCCAAGAACCATGTGGATTACTAAAATTAAAATAAATAAAAATAAAAGAAATTAAAATGAAAACTAGAAACTAGAAACTAAAATGAAAATAAAAGCTCTAGAGGGTTCATTCAATTCATTAATCAAGGCTCTAATCTAACCTTATTATCTATCTCGGGCATCAAATGAGATAATATACATACACATGTAAAGTGACATCCATATCTACTAAAATGTGTGTACACATTAAGTTCAGGCCCCAAAATTGATTACCTAAGTATTATAGGCCTTTCGAACACAATAACAAATAGGTCATGTTACTCAAAACTAATATATGCAATTCCTGTTCTCGAGTGTTAATTCTGCATATCTAAATCATCCAATTTAGTGATCAAGTAAAATAAAAGCATATAGTGTAGAGTACACAAATGAATTAAAATGAGATTTCATTAACAATAAACTAAATATTCAAAACATAGTTCAATCTAAGGTATATTAATTCTCTTGATAAAGTAAGCCAATCTATTGGAATAATCATCAGCAAAATCCAAAAGAGTTTACATATTGTTAAAACAACAAAAATTAAAAGTGAATAAAGATTTGAATAAAATCTTGTAGAGAAACCCTAAATCTCTTCTCCTCCTTTGCCTTCTTGAAGCTCCAAAATTGGTATCCTTTTGAATTTGTTGAAGTTGAATTCCAAAGATTAAAAACTAAGTCTAAACACCATAATGTAACACTAATTTTATTTATTTACAAAATGGGGGAGTTCTTCTCAAAAATAGAGACCAAAAATAACCCAAATGACTATCTTCCTCTCTCTAATTATACCTCCTGCTAGCACCCCCTAAGAAAATCCTAACATTTCCCTTTAAGAGGACTTCTTTTTGAGATTTGTGCACCGCACCATCAGGTCTGACACTTGTTTTGGCATCGCGGTGGAAGTATCCACACTACAACCCCAAAATACAGAGCTGGAAAGTTTGGGAATCAACCTTTGGCGCTGCTGCAGAAGTTTTTGCCATTGCAGTGCCAAAACATGCTCGGTCTAAGGCTGTTGTGGAAGATTTTGGGTTGCAGCGTCAAAATACGTTTGTGGCTGGGGCTATAGTGCCCAAAAAGGCTGGGGTTACAGTGGAAGATTTTGGGCTGCAGTGCCCAACCTTTACCCTAGGTTGCCTTGCTTGCACAAATTAGTGTTGCAACGGAGGTTTTCCACGCTGCAGCACCCAGTTTTGGTCACTTTGCCCCCTTTTTTTCCTTCTTTTCACTCCCAAAAGCTTTCCACTATCCAAAATCCCCTATTTTACTCTTCATTGCCTTGTTATCTCATTTTCTTAAGTTCACCTATACAAATGAGTAGAAATAAAATATTTAGAAGGAAAACTAAATAAATATATATTCAAATACATTTTTGAAATTAATTAAAATAAACAAATAAAACTAGAAATAAGAAAATAAAATCTAAAAATAACTAAAATTAAATAAAACAACTAAAAACAACTAAAGATATAATAACTCTATTTTCATAGAGTTATCACAAGGCCTTAGTCATTGTCGAAGACGGCAACGACAATGCAGGCTCATTGTTAAGCATAGCAGGTTCAAAGCGCTGAAAAAGAGCTGTCGTGCTGGAGAAGATGTGTCACGTCATCGAGGAGAAGACCTATCACTCCAGAGAATAGAAGAGAGAGAGAGAGGAAGGAAAAAGAAAAAAAGAAACAAACTGTGACTGAGTTGTCAAGGAGAAGGGGAGAGAGAAAGAAAATAGCATAGAAAGAGCACTTTTGATATTTTGTTTATGCAATCTGATTTTAACTAAATCTTCACTTACTGATTATTTGTCTAATAATTGCAATTAATTTCAATTGTTTCTCTCAAATCTGTTATTTCTTCCTCCTAAATATTGGGTATACAGAAGCTTTAAATTGTTATATAATTTGCACCCATCAAGTTTATTGATGATGTCTGTGTCCCCACCCGAGTAATACCATCTTAAAAAGATTTCAAATATCTATTCTTTGTAATATTGATTTCATAATACCTAGTTTGCCCTAAACAAAATAAAATAAAATTTAGATTGCCATAAAGCAATATATAGAACATTTTTCCCTAAAAAAAAAAAAACAGAACTCTAAACTTCAAGTGTTTGTCTTCCAAACAAAGCAATCGGTTGAAGAGCATAAACTAATGCTCAACAACCGACAAAACAAAGGCGAAAACCCATGAGACATTCTTTCTTTCTTTCTTTTTGAATTTTTGTCTCGCTTATGGATTTCATTAAGATTTTCAAATAATAACAAAAACTTATTGAGAAAGAATTTGTGGTTGAAAAGTTTGTATTTTGTAATACTATTTCTGCTTGGAGCATACATTAAGGCGTATTTATATTGGGTTTTAACATAATTTTATAATTAGGTAAAATTATAGCAAAGATAGATTATGATTTAGTGGGTGCATTTATGAATATAGTAGGTGTAAATAAATAAAAAAAAATTGTATGTTATGTTATATTTTAAAAAGTGTATTTATTCATGCCACACTTAAAAAAGTTGTTCCCGAGTACATTTCATATTACATATTTAAGTTGTGTTATACTTACGCAAGTGTTACATTTTCTAAAAAAACATAAGTTTATGAAAGTTCTCCTAAATAAAATCACTCAAAAGAAAAGGTTAAGCCCAGACCTTCATTGGCTATGTCCCTATCATGATCAGGCGAGTTATTGTAAGGTGTGTGTGTGTGTTTTTTTTTTTTTTGAACTTGTGGAGGAGGATTTGAACCCTTCGCCTTAGGTGGAGTCGGAGGTAGTTCTTACCGTTAAGCTATGTCTGCAATATTTTAAAAGTTTGTATTTTCTTTTTCTTTTTCCTCAAAAGTTATAGCATCAATTAATGTTTTTAAAAGACAATCTACTTTTAAAAATAACAACTTATTATCACCTTATAGATGTGATAGTAAAAGATTACCATAAAGAAATGACAACTTATTCTTATAATTAAGAACATTATTATTCATGCAATAGCTCATGACTGACAGAGATATCTAGTCTTTTTTTTTTCCTCTCATGATGTAGAAATTTGACGAAAATTTTTGCTGGGATTAAAAATTCAGTAATTTGGAACGCTGCCCATGTGCGTATAACTTAGTCGTAGTGGGAATCCACACTAAATGATATTGGAAATGAAGAATCTCAATCTGGTATTTCATCCGATCGAATGCATGATGTTGTCCCACCAACAGTTTGATGCAAGTTGACAAACGATTTCTGACATGATTTGATCCTTTGGATAACTTCCATTACTCATATGCAGTACGCACACACAAAACATGTTATATTACTATTTTCTCACAAGTGGGCATGCATGGAGCATATTCCAGTTCATCCTCGCATACGCATATAATAAATGAATCATCACATGATCATGGACAAAAATTTCTCCTATATCTTCAAAATTTTCGCCAAAAGTTTTGTAATCTTAAGATTTCGAAATATCTTTTAGATACCGTAAAAGAATTTCTCTGATACATATTTTGGAAAATTTCTCATTTTTCTTTCTAAACTTTTTGTTACGCAAAAAAAAAAAAAAAGTTTTGAAACCTAAGATATCCGAAATTTGATATATATTGAAAATTTTTTTGTTCATGTTCAAAATTTCAAGAGTATTCAATAAATATCAGAACGTATGGACAAAAATATTAATTTCAAGTTATATCAGAGAAATATAAAAAAAAATATCGAATCCTTTCGAAATATATCAACACGTGATGTATAACTTTGCTTATTTTATCAATGTTTATTAGCTAAATAATTGATTTCTATCGCCTAGTGTGTTTATACACGTTAGCATGGCATGATACTGATAATGTTGCTCGAATTACAAATGAATTCCAACTGTATCTTAGTCTTAATTATAAGAGTTTCTTTTGTTATATTTAGATTTCAATCTAATTTCTATCATAATTTTTTTTCAATGTTTAACATAGTCTAAAATATTAAAAAAATCAAAATTTTAAACCAAATATAATTTTCACAATTCTTTCGATATTTAACCGGTATTGATATATTGCATGTGAGAAAAGGCAAACTTATTTGTATATTATATTAAGCTTAACTAATCTTTGTGCGGTTTATCTTCAGGATATTCCTGAGATGACGTTTTAGAATAGGAATACGGCAGCTAGGAAAAGAGCTCCTATCCGATATATTTATTAAGGAATCTTTGCAAACGTGTTAACAAACTTTGAATATTATAGATTATGTTATAAAAATGTAAAATAATATGCGTGTTTTTCTTTCCTTAGCAGTTTGTGTTGGGATGGGAGATGACTTGGTTTGCAGTACATCTCATTGGCTTCTCTGGAATGGAAGCTTCTATTCGGTCTTTACGAAATAAAGAATACTAATATAATTGGGTTGAAGATAACTTACATTTAACATTTCGTTTTTCCTTCTTTGTAAACTATACTAATTGAGTCTTTTAAATTTAGGAGAATTGTGAGTTCTTAATTTTTTGAGAAAATTACATATTATGCCACACTTTTAAAAGTTGTGTTTATTTGTTCTACGTTTAGAAAAGTTTAGGTCACACTCTCATTTATATTACACATTAAATTATGCTATAAATTAATATTTATGGTATTTATAAAAAATAATTTTTTTTAAAAGAATTTCTTGACAGAGAACAATATTTTGGTTTTCTAAAAAATCGTGGAATGTACTAACAAATTGCAACATAAAGATTTTCATTTTTAGAAAGCTATATCACAAGTTTAATGATGGTCTCTCATATACAATCCGTTGGAACAAAATTTACAGATGAAAACCATCATCAAATCCCAGAACTCATGTTAATTCATTAAGAAAATTAGCGGAAGCACACCTGAATCCATATGAATTGATGTAATTCTTGAATTCTCTTTTGGTTCTTGATCTTTTGAGTCAATAAAGTATGATTTCTATGAGAGGAAGTTTTCTTTCTATCTTTTCAGTGATGGGATGCCAAAAAGTTACGTACCCTCTGACTTAGGGACTACAACCATTTATAATATTTTAACTTTGTCTTATTTCTATTTTGGTTATTTCTATTTTGGCCCATCATAAAAATAGAAATCAGACTTTAGGTTTATACACATAATTTTGTGCCCACACTTTATGAGATGCTTTAAGACCCAAAACTTTATACTTTATTAGATCACTTTAATTGGGCTAATCTTATCTGATAGCATTAATATACATTTATTTAATATATTAGCCCACATATTATTAGAATTAATTCCAACAATCTCCCACTTGGGCTATATATGAAACTTTATAAATGTGAATTATATTTTATGAGCTCATGAATTGCGCTATTATTACCAAAAATATCTCCAATCAATCTGATCCATCAATCATATCAATATAGGATCAAAGCGATCTTTGTTACATTCAATGTAACTAAACCTATCAATGGTTATGTATATTAATATAATGAACGACATGGATCAAGTATGGATGTGTAGCAAGGAAATTTCATGTAATGTGATCTTAACATGCCTATTTCCTACTGGTCCAACCTTATTCTTTAGTAAGATCAAATCAAACATATTCAAAGTGAAAATAAACTGTAAACTTTATTTCTATAGAAAGTAACCATAAATTATCCATAAAATGACCGTAAAATGTGTCTACAACTAAAAGCATCCAAAATACAAACTCTCGCTAAAACGACATATCCTCAAGAGATACAACACCCATTTGAGCGGTGTGCTCATGAAAGACTTTAGGTGGTACTCCTTTCGTAAGCGGATCCACAACCATAGAGTTTGTCCCAATATGCTCTATAGACACCTGACTACTCTGAACTCTTTCTTTAACAACAAGGAACTTAATGTCTATATGCTTTGACTTTGTTGAGCTCATGTTGTTATTGGAATATAGCACTGTTGACTTATTGTCACAAAATATCTTAAGTGGTCTTTCAATTCCATCCACAATTCACAGCCCAGTGACAAAATTCTATAGCCATATCCCATGGTTGGATGCCTCATAACATGCTATAAACTCTACTGCCATGGTGGAGGAAGCTATAAGTGTATGCTTAGCACTCTTCTAGGAAATAGCTCCTCTAGCAAGCAGGTAGATATAGCCTGATGTGGATCTCCGACTGTCTTAGCATCGAGCAAAATCAAAATTTGAATACCCTATGATCTCCAACTGATCCGATCTTCTATATGTGAGCATGTAATCCTTCATTTTCAGTAAATACAGCTTAACTCGTTTGGCTGCTTTCTAATGATCCATCCCTGGATTACTTAAGTATCTGCCTAGCATCCCAACAATGTACGCAATATCCAAACGCGTACATACCTGAGTGGACATTAGACTCCCTATGGCTGACGCATAAGAAATCTTGTGCATCTTTTTAACTTCAAAGTCATTTTTGGGGCATTGACTGAGGCTAAACTTGTCTCCCTTAGCAACAGGGGTATCACCTAGTTTACAATCTTGCATGTCAAATCTTTTAAGTACCTTCTCGATATAGCTCTTTTGTGATAATCCAAGTATACCCCAAGAGCGATCCCGGTGTATCTGTATGCCTAATACAAAAGAGGCGTCCCTAAGATCCTTCATCTCAAATTTCTTTGATAGAAATCTCTTGGTTTCGTACAATAAGCCTATATCGTTGCTAGCAAGTAATATGTCATCGACATACAAAGCCAGGAAAATATACTTACTCCCACTGAACTTATGGTATATACAATCATCGATCATATTCATCTTAAAATCGAATGAGATGATAACCTGATTAAATTTGTAATACCACTAACAAGACACCTGCTTAAGCCTATAGATGAATTTTTTTAATTTGCAAACCATCTTCTTTGCATCTTCTGACACAAAGTTCTTCAGTTGCACCATATAAATCGTTTCATCAATGTCACTATTAAGAAACACAGTCTTTGTTAGACATGTATGCTCTAAGGAGTAAAAATGTAATACGTTTTTGGAGACATTTTTATCAATAAAGAATTTATTCATTTATATATACCAAATATTGTCCTCTTTACGTTCATATTTGTTGAATGTATGAGAAGCAAACAGTAGTCTAAGACTGTCAGTCTAAACCTTAAGAATTGGGTATATGATGGGATGATTATGCGGAAGACACAATTCTTAGGGTGACGGTCTAAAACATATGATCCGTAATCGAGGGCGCTTTATTCATGTAAAGATTGTTATGTTGTCTTTATCCCTTTTGGGAGATGGTTTGTCTTGACCATCGGAGTTGGACTCCATGAATAGAAACATTGGCACGTTGTCAAAGGTGACGATGTGTTGGATCGAGACATAAAGTGAATTGATTTGGATTAATAATTTTGTCTTGGCAAATCGATTCACTTTAGACAATCATTTGTATTGTATCTTAATCCTGAGATGAATAATGGGCCCGTTGTCTCAACTTGTGTCTTTTGATGTACCAATGGGTAACTCCCACATTTCTATAGTGGCATGCATGCCGGTACGTTGGAGGCATGACTCTTGATAGCGTAGACTTGTTATTCATAGATATGGAATCCATAGCTCCTCTTTAGGAGTAATGATATCCTCTTATATGCGTTGTCCTGTAATTAGAAAACTAGAGCGCTCAACCATTTGGATACATAGGTGTAACCGAATGGTATACTATCTTTGGATGGTAAGTTTTCTAATGGTGAGACAATAGAACGTAAGATAAAAAATAATCGGGAAGGTAAGACAGAATTTGTCCTTAAGCCGATTATGGATGATCATATGGGGATGCGATACACTATGATATGTCATGGAGACTTAGCTACACGAGCTTCGTAATTCTATAAAGTTCGAGAGTGCAGCTCCAAGCTTTTAGTGGAGTAGCGTTGGAGTTGATAATTGTGAAATGTATATCTGGGATATTGGGTTTCATAATTATCATGAGCTTGAACTTTATAGGTCCATTTTAGTCCCCTTTGCTAGCTCACAAAATCCTGTAACGACACGGCGTGCTTTTCCAATAATTGGTGACTTATGTCGGATTTATCAGATTGGTTTAAAATTTATAAGAATCAAATAATTCATGTCTGTTTATCGGTTGAATTAATTATGTAAGAAAATTAGTTCAAGATGAACTTGTTGAATTATTGCGTTCGGGTAATTCTTGTCTGTTTATCTGTTGTTTTAATTTTGGACAATTAGAACAAGATAAACTTGTAGAATTATTGTGAATTGATTTATTTTCTTAGAGATTATCTTGATAAAGTTTGTTTTGATCAGATATCTTTTCTATTGGGCTATTTGAATCAAAACTGAGACTTTATCCTTTAGAATCTCGGGTGGAAAATAAAAGATTCGCGGAGATTTTTTCTCGGCAGTTCGGCCTGCCGGATGACGTGTTCGGCCTGCCGAACTGGCCTGTTCGGCCTGCCTATCAGAAAGTTCGGCCTGCCGACCGACGACAGTTAAGATTACGCGTTTTCACGCGGATCTTATCAGATATTGATCCGAACTTGATTCTGTTTCAATTTTTTGAGACCTAATCTGATATGGACTGACCCTAGGACCAATAGGTATAAAAAGGGAGTGAGTCTAATGATTTACTAAGATCAATTTGAGAGATTAAGAGTGATACTCTTCGAGTGAGCATCTGAAAACTCCCTGAGAGCTTTTGTTCACAAATCACAAACACTAGCTTTGGGTTATCTCTGTTGGTTGGAAGGAGAGTCACCGGTGGAAGAGCTGTACGTGTGAGCCCACACTCACTCCGGTTGTGGATAGAGAATAGCAAAGAAGACCAGTTGGTTGAGGCTCTTCTGGAACGTTACTTCTCTACACAAGTCGCGGAGGTTCTTCGGCACACTGAGGTTAGTAAGATCTGTTTAATTTATACATATAACATGTCAAACTTGTATTTTGGAAAATGCTCTGATGAAATTTTTTAAAATTCCGCTGCACACTTTGTTTCCAACAGTCTTAACAACCATCTAGTGAACCTCAAGATCAAAATGTGCCACCAATGCCATTATAGTCCTGAAAGAGTCTTTCAAAGAAACTGGACAGAAAGTCTCTTTACAGTCGATGCCTTCTTTTTGAGTAAAGCCCTTTGCAACAAGTCGAGCCTTATATCTCTATACATTGCCCTTTGAATCCCTCTTGGTCTTAAATATCCATTTGCAACCAATGGGTTTCGCACCTTCAAGTAATGGGACAAGATCCCAAACATCATTGTCTTTCATGGACTTTATCTCCTCATTCATGGCATTAATTCACTCTTGAGATTTGAACTTTCCACGGCTTGATGAAAGTTGATTGGATCATCTTCTACCACACTAATGTTAAACTCATGTTCTTGGAGAAATATAACGTAATCATCTAGCACCGCACTTCTCTTTTCTCTATTAGATCTTCTTAATGGCATAAGTTCTTGAGGTGGAAGAGTTTGTTCTTCTAGAACAATTTCTAGAATAGAAGGTTCTTCGACATTGTCTTGATTTGGATCTGCTTCTTGAACAATGTCAGGAATAGGAACCTGATCAATGTTAATAACAGCTGTGGCAATATCAATATATTTCTCTTCAAAGACAGTCCTTCACTTTATCTCCCCTGCAAACTCGACATCCTCAAAGAACTATGTAGTTCCCGTCTCAAAAATCGACTTAATCATGGGATCATAAAATTTGTAACCCCTTGACCTCTCAGAGTATCCAATAAAATAACAACTCACCATCCTTAAGTCCAGTTTCTTTTCATTTGGCCTATAAGGCCTTGCCTCAGCTGGACAGCCGTAAATGTGCAAGTGACTTAAATTAGGCTTTTTGCCTGTCCAAAGCTTATAAGGGGTTTTGGCAGTTGCTTTAGTTGGAACTCTGTTGAGTATATAAGCTGCAATCTTTAAGGCTTCTCCTTAGAGAGATTCTGGCAAGGTAGAATGACTAATCATACTCCTCACCATGTCCTTAAGTGTTCTGTTTCGCCTCTCAGTAACACCATTCATGCTAGGTGATCCTGGCATTGTGTACTGTGGGACGATACCACTCTCCTCTAGGAACTTAGCAAAGGGTCCTAGACATTGTTCACTTGATCCATCATATCTGTCATAGTATTCTCCACCATGATTAGATCTGACATTTTTAATCCTTTTGCTAAGTTGGTTCTCAACTTTAGCCTTATAATTCTTGAACACATCCAGTGACTAGGAGTTCTCATGAATGAGATACAAGTAGCCATATCGTGTGAAATCATCTATGAACGTAATAAAATATTGTTAACCATTCCAAGAAGCCATAGAGAATGGCCTACAAATATCCATATTAATTAGTTCTAAGACGTCTGAGGTCCTGTTGGCACCTAATCTCGTTATGTTTGTCTCTTTCCCCTTTGTGCAATTAACACAAGTTTCAAAATCTGTAAAATCAAGGGCATCAAGAATCCCGTCAGACACAAGTCTCTCAATTCTCCACTTGGAGATGTGACCTAATCTTTTGTGCCATAATGAAGTGGAATTCTGGTGGGTTAATTTTTGCGTTACACCATGTGTACTTATATGCAAGGTTTCATTAAATAAGGCAACCGTATTAAGCAAATAAAGGTTATTATAAACAGATAAAGAACCAAAACTAATAACTTTTGAATTTTGAAAAAGACTAAATTTACTATTTCTAAATGAACAATAATAACCAAATTTGTCTAATACAAAAATAGAAACCAAATTCGGTCTGAACGACGGTACAACATAAGTCTCATTCAAATCCAAATAAAATCCAGTCCTTAATAATAACCTAAATGTTCCTATTGCCTCAACTTTCACTGATTTGCCATCACCCATATAAATGTATCTTTCACCATCACTTGGCTTTCGGCAGCTCAGACAACCCTACATAGACACACTTATGTGAGTAGTAGCACCATAATCTATCCACCAAGTGTGTCTTAGTACCGAAGTTAAATTAACCTCAGAACAAACTAAATTAAGAAGCGTACCTTTCTTTGCACGCCATGCGTGATAATTGGCACACTGCTTCTTCTTGTGTCCCTTACCTCCACAGAAGAAACAGGCAAATTCATCACCTTGTCCCTTTCTGTTGTTTCTTCTGTGGTGTGGCACCTGTAGCTTCCTTACCTTTCTTCCTTTTCTTTTTCTTGTCCTTAGAGGTTGTAGCCAAATGAGCACTTTCTGCCTTCTCTTACTTCAGCCTTTCTTCTTCTTACACACAATAAGAGATGAGCTCGTTAAGGGACCATTTGTCCTTTTGATAGTTGTAGCTCACCTTAAATTGACTGAACTGTGTAGGAAGGGATATCAAAACTAAATGCACAAGTAAGTCCTCAGACAGCTCTAACTTAAATGCCTTTAGTTTTGAAGCAAGATGAGACATCTCCATGATGTACTCCCTTATGTTTTCTTTTCCTTTATACCTCATTGAGATAAGGTTTGCCAAAAGCGTACTTGTTTTAGTCTTTTCGTTCTTGGCAAACCTTTTCTCAATTTCCTCAAGAAAACCTTTGGTTGTAGTAACCTTTTCAGACATAGTGCCCCTGAAAGTTTCTGGAATAACACGTTTCATGATTATTAGACTCATGCGATTTGAACGATCCCACCTTTCCATGTCCCTCTTATCATTAGAGAAACTGTTATCTGTAAGGTCAGGAGTTCGTTCAACCCTCAAAGCAAGGTCTAAATCCATGACTCCGAGAACAATCATAATGTTCTCTTGCCATGCCTTGAAGTTTGTGCCATTAAGCATGGAAATTGAATTGATGCTAGCAGAAATATTAGAAGCAGAACCTGCAACTGAACAGAGAATAAAACAACAAAACAGCAAAACAATAAGCTTACATAAGTTCCATATCAGACTTAAATAAATTCAAATAATGGTAGGGCCCATCACAAAATACCTTGCACAACATTAATATTTAGTCTTTGAACAAAAATATTAACTTGTAAGTGGTACTCTTGGTATAGTAATCAAACATTGATAATAAGTACATGTCAAGTAATAAATCTTCCTTTGGACCGATCTATTATTCACATGTAAAACCTGATAATCATCACAAATTTATTGCCACAGATGTTTATGCAATTTTGTCAAATATTAACCTTCATTTGGGCTGATCAATATTCACATACGTTGCATGGACACAACCATTTATATTTTAAAATAAATTAATTTTCACAAAAAATGTCACTTTGGTGGCATGCTGCTTCAATTAATTCATTTCAAAATACATATAAAATATCAATATTTGAATTTAAAATTGCACCAAAATTGACCAAAATTAAAATAAAAAAATAAAAAAATTATTTTTTGATCCAAGTCAAAGTCAGACCATAAAAGTCAAACCGGGTCGGGTACTGTACGCGTCAAGTTACCCCTATCGAGTTCTTTACCCAAAACCAACCCATTAACCTATTTGACCCAATATAAAATCCAAACCAAAAGAAAAATGACCCAAGCCCAAATTTTTTTTTTTTTTGTTACTTGGGTCATCCAAGGATTGAGCCATTGGGTCTCTTTTTGGTCACGGATGCATTTAGACCCATGTATATGAGTCCCTTCATTTTTGGGCTAAAGCCCAAAACACCCTTTTTTATTTATTTAGTTCTGGGCCGAAAGCCCAAAACTTCTAAAACTTCCTAGGGTCACCACCCGTCGGAAGACAACTTCCCTGGAAAGTTTATGCAATTGCAGCCTTTTCCTTTTTTTTTTTTTTTTTTTTTTTTTTTTTTTTTGTTTCATGTTAATGTACGGCATTCTGCAAAACTGAAGAAAAGAAACAAGCTTGACAAGTACTCTTAAAAAATTATATATAATAAAGGTTTCTGCAATGCATATCAGCCACCCCTTTTCTTTTCGGCGCAAACTGCTGCATCAAACAGACGAACAGACACATGTACATATACATATCTATATGTAAAACAAAAAGAAATAATGATCCAACGATTTCGACGAAATTGTTTATACATCGAATTCGTCCAGTATACATATGCACATAACGTCATATGCCGTATAATATGCATATCTATTTGCTGTATGATTTATGAATCCAGAATAACCATTTCAACGAAATCGTTTATACAAATCTTGTTTTATATGCCAACAAATATATATATATATATATATATATATATATATATATATATATATTAATAAAACCAAAATTCAACCAAAATTTTGAGAAAATATTTCTCAATAATTCAACATGAGAGACTCCAATGCCACTTGTTGGAACAAAATTTACAGATAAAAACCATTATCAAATTATAGAACTCATGTTAATTCATCAAGAAAATTAGTGGAAGCATACCTAAATCCATGTGAATTAATGTGATTCTTGAATTCTCTTTTGATTCTTGACCTTTTGAGTCAAGAAAGTATGATTTCTATAAGATGAAGTTTTCTCTCTTTTCCAGTGATAGATGTCAAAAAGTTACGTATCTAACTCAGGGACCACAACTATTTATAATATTTTAACTTTATTTTATTTCTATTTTAGTCTATCATAAAAATATAAATTAGACTTTAGGTCTCTATGCATAATTTTATACCCATACTTTATAAGATGCTTTAAGACCTAAAACTTTATACTTTATTAGATCAATTTAATTAAGCTAATCTTATCTAATAACATTAATATATATTTATTTAATATATTAGCCCACGTATTATTAAAATTAATTCCAACACAATCATCTAATGCATAAATATATATATATATATATATATATGTGGCAGAAATAATTTTTATGTTTTGAAAATCTATATGTTGACAACGATAGTTTTTTGAAAACCATACTTAAAAATCAAACTTTAAATAACAGTTTTCAAAAATCTATCATCGAACGTAAAAAGTTTTCAAAACGAAAGGTGGACTTTTTTCCTCCCAAACTTACATTCCTCTCTCAAATAAAGTTTTCAAATTTTTTTTTTTTCATCTCTTCTTATTTCGAGCATTTCCTTTCTTTTCCAAAGTTTAAAAAAAAAAAAAGTTTTCCTTAAATTCTGTCTTTTTTCCATCCCTCTCACGCTAATCCCCTCCCTTCCCATGTGCTACATTTTTTTTCTCCTAATTCCTCATATCTCTCTAAATTCACTCTCTTTCTCATTCCCTTAATCAACCCGCCATTGTTTATGACATTCTCTACATGCTGTGACTGCAATCTATTTTTTTCTTATGGATTTGGTTATATTTATGGTTTTGTTGCGTTAGTTATATTTTGTTAAGAATGTTAGTTGATTTTTTTTTTGAATTTATTTATGTTATTGATTTGTTTTATTCATGTATATTTTGCAAACAAATCTTGTTTATGGATTTGAATTAGGTTGTGTATTGCTGATGATGATGTTGATGATAGAGATTTATAATTATTTTAAATTATTAGAGGACAGATTTCAAGAAAACTTTGTTAAAACTGACATATTTAACGATAATTTTTGCGTTAAAATTAGCAAAGTTAACATTGATTTTTTGAAAAAGAAAAAAAAAGGGGGGGAACATCATTACAAGTGCCACTTCACAGATTGCATGGCATTCTATGCACATATTTGATAACAGCTAAAAACCATTGTGATATGTTTTTAAGTCGTCGTTGTATGTAGAATACATACAACGACTCTAGATTTGAGAATAGTTTTTAAGTCTTGGTCAAATTTTTTGACGATTATTTTTACCCTTTATCAAATTCATTTTTAGCACTAGTGAATATATATGAATCGTTAACTCACATTTTTTTAAAAAGAAATTTGTTACAAATTACTGAAAAATTGGCACTTGTTCAATATCAATAAGTTTTTTCTTTTTTTCTTTTTTTTAAATACAAATTACTGAAAAATTGGCACTTGTTCAATATCAATAAGTTTTTTCTTTTTTTCTTTTTTTTTTTTTTAAATATCCTACTAGCGAGAAGCATGCTTTGCTTGTGTATTCTTTACGAATACGAACATATAAAAAAAATGTATATTATAAAATTTAGTTTTATTTTATTACTTTTCTGATCATTTGATTTAGTAAAAAAATCAAGTAGAGAATATTCAAAAGGAAAAAAATTGGTACTCAGAAAATTTAAGAGGAAAGCATTAAAAAAAACAATTAAAAATAAAGGATGAAATAAACAAATAGGAAAAAAGAAGACAAAACAAAAAAAAATTGAAGCAAAAAATAAAAAGTGAAGAAAAAAATAGAAAGGCAAAAGGCAAAAAGAAAAAAGAAAAAAAAAGAAAGAGAAAAAAAGTAACCCCACGTCAAGTGCCAAGTTTATATGCAAAAGCACGTTCACATTTTATATATAATATAAGTCTAGATTAAAAAATTCTTATTTACTATGTTTTATATGATGTAATTTTATCATCGAATTTCCATGTAATTAGCAAAATTGTAAAAAAAAAAAAAAAAAGTCGAATTAGCAAGTGTCATTGCAAAATTTCAACTGATTCTATTATTAGTCTCGTCTTCAATGCTGATAAATATGAACAACTTTGCCAATATTTTGCTAGATAATAACCTTAAGGCGGGAATTCTCACCACTCTCCCACCCAAGTTTCGTCCACGGTTTCGTTTCCCTTTTTTTTTTTTTTCTTTTTCCATTTAAATTTTTTGAACCTTTTTTTTGGCCTTTTTTTTAACGTCTTTTTCTTCTCTTCTACTTTTTGGTGCTTTCTGTGTGTTCTTCCTCCTTTTTTTTTCTTTTAAATTTCTCTTAAAATTTTATACCTTTTATTTTATAATATGTGTCATTAAATTATATTTTTTAAAATTGGTTATATATGCTATAACTTTCTTTCTTTTGGTGACATTATCAACTACTATTTTACTAATATAAAATTTCTCTAATTTATCTATGTTGAAATAATATATATATATATATATATTTAAATATGTCCCTCTAAAAAATATAATATGTTCATTTGAATAACTATATTCTTGTAGTACTTCTTAATTGTTTATTCTCAATTATATCCCTAATTCAATATTTTCCTTTCTGATTGTACTGTCAACTATTAATTAACTCATAAATACTGCTTTTCTAATATATCTATGTTAAAATAGAATGTTTCAAATATGTCCTTACTAAAAAATAATACGGTTGTCTCAACTGTTATTTTTTTATAGTACTTCTTAAATAATTTTTTATGTTTTGTATTTTTTTTCTTTTTCATTGATTTCCTACTTGTTTACACATACAAATAAATACACATATTCAAGCAAAACACGTGTTTTGATTGAATGTATATTTGCTTTTTTGTTTATCTCTAAATCAAGCTTTTAATTGCACCTTAATGTTATTATTTTTTCCCCTAATGTTCTCCTATTGAAATAGCTTTTCTCTATTAATTGAGAAACTACTATTTTTTTTTTAGTCTCTCAAAAAAAATTTAGAAGTTTATCAGTTATGCAATTGCTAAAATTTTTGTTTTTTTTTGAGCTTTTAAGAAATTTTGGAGAGATTTTTAAAAATGGCCTTATGGGAAAATTTTTTTGGACAAATGGTCTAAATTTTTTTGAGCAGTTTTTGGCATAAAAAAAAGGCTTTTTGGACATCAAAACGGTTCCAGTTTTTTTTTTTCATCATGTTGAGGTTCCTTATCCTGCTACAGTCATTTTTCTTAATTTTTTGAAAAAAACTGGGACAGTTTACCTGCGTAAAAAAGTGTGTTTTTTGGTTCTAAAAAAAAGGGGGCCATTTATCCAATTAGGATTTTTTTTGGCCCTTTCATCAAAATCTTCCGAAATTTTGTATGTCTGTTTGTAAAAAATGAACATAATATAAATACTCACATGCAAAGAATATGCTTTCAACTACTCTCACTACAATGTTTTTTATGCCAACCACAAATGACATCACAAGCTTTTATCGGCGGTTAAACAAACCAACGTGGAATCACACTGATATCGGTGAAATATCCATGCTTTTTAAAAAATTTTGTAGAGCATTGTTTGGTGGTAACACCCCAAATGAAATGTTTATCTTCTTAATAATAAACGGCAGACGTATGTAGTACAGAAAGATTGTCGTATCCACAAGGAGGTGAAAATTTGTAACTCGAGAGAATGTTAAAAATAAACGGTCAAAGAGGCAAGCGGTTTTTCATATCAAAGTTTAAAATGAAAGAAATATTTTTGTGGTTTTTATTTTATTTTATTCAAAATTTAAAGCATAAAATTAAAATGGTGAAGCTTTGAGAATCCCTTATATGTTTCGCAACTGATATGGAATTTTAATTCTAATTAATAATTATCTAAAGCATTTGATTTATTATATTTTTTCTCTTTAATTGCAAGCATTTTTTACTAATTATATAGGTCAACCTAAATCGACAATATATCAAGCCATAATGCAGTAAGGGTTTTCTTATAAAAACTAGCAAAATAATCATCTGTCACTAATGATTTGGTGCACTAATTATGAAAATTATAACCGCTGTCACTCAATTATAATTAACATAATTTTAAGATAGAAAAGATAATAACAAATCAAAATTAATATATTTTTATGGAATAAATTATTGCGTTAATTTCGGCAGCACCTCGACTTATTAAATGGTTTAAGAATACACTATGTCATCTTCTGTCTACAATAAATCAAGAATTACCAAGCATTTACTGTGCCAGTCTATGTCTATAATGCAGCAGCAACTCAACTTAATAAATGAGCATGACTTTAGTATTATTAATATTAATTATGCAATGTAATTAAATTACATAAAAAAAGCATGACTGAGTTTATGTAAAAATTGGCAGCATAACAACAATAACAACAATTATTAAAAACATAAAGATATAATTTATTCCACAAAAATATAAGCATTATAACACAGATATAGAGTAAAAACCCATACCAAAATACTATGCATACAAGATCATCTCTCTGCCTCACCAGACTCTTTATACTAATTTAAGCATTATTTTATTTTTTATTTTTTTACCTAAAAGAGTTACTACTAAGTTTAACTTAGTAGTAAGGAAAAGAAGAAAAAGGGCCAAAGGCCCGAAGGAGGTGTGTTTAAACTAAGGCAAATACCTCAGTATTTATAGGCCTTAATAATCACTATTGAGGGATTCTCTCAATTATTTATACTGTTTAAGCGTTGAAATTCCTTTCCGTTCTTCTTCGCGCTGCAGCCGGCCCCCTTCGCACTGAGAATCACGGGATTCTAAAAATTTTCTTCCTTCTTTCACGCTGATCCGTGGTTCTGAGAAGGCGAATTTGTCTTTGGGATCTTGTGCTTCGCGGCTCATGGTAGGACTAAAACAGCTCGATCTGGACCGTTAATTGCATGATCGAACGGCTACAAGAGACAGGAAAATTAGGCCCAGGTGGGACCAGTGGAAACGCAATTATGGACCGTCAGATTGGTCCAAGTATTCTCATCTAACGGCTGACAGAACACTCAAGGTGAGCTTGCCCACACACGATCCAAGACTGTCTGAGACACTCCACTGACACGCTGCAACTTGTCGGCGCGTGTAACGCACGCGCCAATCATATTTTGACACGTTGACTACGCCTCTGAGATTTCGCTAACGCACCGAATGACGCGTTGACAGGCGTCTCTTTCTAGGACGGCTGAGATTGATTTGGCAGTGAATCCAACGGCTCTCATGATGCCACGTGTCCCATTCGAATTTCTTTTATCTTTTTGATGCATTTGATGTCTGATTTTATCCGTTTTGGTGCCGTTTTGTTCCATTTTTCCTCCAGATTTTAAATCTAAAAATCACAAACACACTAATATTAGTTATTTTACAAACATAATATTTACAAAAATATTAAAAATATTTATTTTACATTAAAACACACAAAAATAAATAAAAACTCCTAAAATTTTCCGTCTCTTACGGTTTGACATAGATATAATTTTTATGACTTGGAAATATTTTTGAAAATTACTAAAAATATAGTAAAACATATTTACAAACTTAAAACACACTATCAAATACTCTAAAACTCAAAATAAAATAACCGCATTATTTTCACGGTTTTGACTATTTACAAAATAGACACTTATCTAACATACCAAAATAATTCTAAAAATTACTAAAAACATAAAAACACACTAAAAATGTATTTTTAAACATATTTTCACACCAAGACATAAAAATACTTATTAACACAAAATGCTATTAATTAGAGGATTTAATGAGAAATAAAAGCATAAATAAATGATTTAAGTCTTAGAAAATGTACACTTTTACAGTCTCATCACACCCCTCAACCAGCTTATTGCTAGTCTCTAGCAATTAAAGCGATATAATTTTGAAATGATATATTGAATATTCATAAAATGGAAACCATTTAACTATAACTTGACTTATCCAACTAGATAAACTAACAAAACCAAAATTTTATTCAAACAATTTATATACTATTTAACAAAATATATATAAGCCAGACTTGGTGTAGAAAAAGGGGTATAATGAATAATTATAAAGTTTCATCCAAAACTAGGAATATTATGGTTATGATATTTTGCTTCAAATCACTCCTGCAGGCAGGAACACTTCAAATTATTGATTTGAAACAATTAAAGAGTAGAAACATAAAACATAAATATTTACAAACTTTACAATTATGGATAGTGCAATGTTTGGCTCCCTTAAGCTTTCTCCATAACCCATTTAACGAGCTTTGGGTTAGTAACTCCTAGACCAGTTAGCCTAAGGTACTAGGTGTTGAAGCACCCCTTAGAACTTACTTACTCGAGCTAAAGAGGCTACGAAACCAAACTTATCCAACTTCATTCATTTACATAATTACACACTTTATTTATTTACAATTTTTTTCTTTTTTTTTTTGAAATATTGCTGCCTTTAATTGTTCATCTTCACAAAATAACAAAACTCAAATATTCATAGTTTGGACTTACCACCATAGTTACGCATTATAGTGAGTGTGTGAAAAGAATGGCTTACAAACACTTTGAAAAATAAACACATAAAAATGTTAAACAAAACTAAAGTTTTAAAAGTGTATAAAATTAAATAATTCAAAGAATAGAAAAATAATATTACATCAATATGAAATTCAAAAATCAAAACAAAATAATAATACATTAATTACTAAGAAACTAATATTTACAAGACTTTTTTATTTTTATTTTTTTAATTTTATGACCCACAGAAAAAAATAACACACAAAAATGAAAAATGTACAAGAATCTGGAGCAAAATAAAAAATTTGGGCAAAAATCGAAAAATTTTAGCACAACATTGAAGCACAAATCGCACATGCACAACTTTGAAGTACAATCCTCTCATGTATAACTTTTAAGCATAACCCTCTCCCCCTAACCTAAAATATATATTATCCAAAAAGAATAAAAGAATGGTGAAAGCGGCAAAAATATTACCTGAATCAGCACAGCTACAGAAATGATCTGTAGCAAACTTAACAAACAAAAACTAAAACACACATTTTTTTGTTGAAATTTATTTGAAAATCCAAACCAATTGCATTTACAAAATTTAATTCATTAGAATGCGTCTCGAGAGAAAACAATTTAACTCCTTAACTCAGCCATTCTGAACAAATTTAATTAATAGCCTTCATTTTAAATTTTCAAAACAAATCTCTTTTTTTTAATTTTTTTTTAAAGAAAATCAAAATAGCACACAACAACACACAAAAATATATTACAAAATATATTACAAAGAAGGGAAGGTAAAGATATTACTTGAAAAGTGTTTTCTCATCACTTGATGCTCTAAAATCAGCAAATCTTTCTTTCAGCTCCTGTTCCTAGTGGACAATCGTCAAAGAGCGGCTTCCTCCCATAGTAAGTGTCAAAAGACACAACTTATGGGTCTTGTGTGAATATGCCCTCAAGATTGGCAAAATTTGAAACATTTAAACTCATGCAACTTAGACACTTTTTATATTCTTGGTTGGTCCTTAAAAACAATGCTAGAGACAGTGGAGGAGGTGTTGGCCACATAGGATCGTGGTAAAAATAGTCTTTGGTGAACTCTTGTGGCAACTGAGGTTGAGAATCTAAGACTAAGGGTGATGATTGTTCCTGTTCTACAACTAAGTCATTATTCTCTTCCTCACATTCATTTCCTAAAAGTTGTTCCTCAAAATAGGCGGGTTCTAAAGTTTCTTCAATGATTTCTTTTGCACCTAAAGAATCAAGATGATATTCAAGCCTATATAGTTCTATTCTTGCCATGGTTTCCATATATTTGTCCACAGTTTCTTCCAATGTTTCTAAGGTTTCTTCTAGATTCATCCTATTTAGGTCACTATATGTTTCTTGCAGTTCAAAATTTGACTCCAAAATTTCGGGTTGAGTTTCAGGCCACGGTTCTAAAAAATTTGAATTGTTCTCCCAAATTAGATTGTTCCTAGAACTATTCAATTTTCAATAATCATATTTGGCCATATCTTCCAACATATAATAGGCTTCATCGATAGGTAATTGGTAGAAGGCGGTGGTACCATTTCCTCTCTCTACCTAATTTCTAGTTTCAAGACTTAACCCATATATGAAAATTTCTAAAAGATAATCCCTAGAAAAACCATGGTGAGGATACTGATCTAGCAAGTCTTTATATCTCCACCAAGCACTATAAAATGGTTCTAAGCGTTGTTAGGAAAAACTTAAAATGAAATGTTGATGAATTTCCCAAATCATTTTTTTTTGTTTTTAATTTTTTTATTTTTATTTTATTTATTATTTTTTTTTTGGATTTTTTTTTAAAGAAAAAAATTTTCAAGCTAAATAATGCTCAATTAATTGGATTCCCAGATCATTAGGGGGTCATAGTGGACACGCTCAGAATTCCCAACTTTCTTAGGCAAGGGTGTTAGCCTTATGGTCGTGAGATCAAGTCCCAACAATGGGCCTTTTTGACAGAATCCAACAAATTTTACAATTACCTAAAATTGCAAAACAAAAGACAGAATGCAAAGCTTTTCTTTATCCGAAACGAATAAAGTAGTGAGTGAAAAGCATCCATCTCTTTTTTTTTAATTTTTTTTGTTTTTTTTTTTAATTTTTTTTAATAATAAACACACAAATTAAAAATGCAAATAACCAAAATAATATTTACAAAGGATAGGGATAGATTACTTACCTGTTTTTTCGTTTAATTCAGCAATCTAACAAAGCAACGGCACCTCCCCGGCAACGGTGCCAAATTTTGTTTGGTGGTAACGCCCCAAATGAAATGTTTATCTTCTTAATAATAAACAGCGGACGTATGTAGTATAGAAAGATTGTCGTATCCACAGGGAGGTGAAAATTTGTAACTCAAGATATTGTTAAAAATAAACGGTCAAAAAGGCAAGCGGTTTTTCAGATCAAAGTTTAAAATGAAAGAAATATTTTTGTGGTTTTTATTTTATTTAATTCAAAATTTAAAGTGTAAAATTAAAATGGTGAAGCTTTGAGAATCCCTTGTATGTTTCGCAACTGATATGGAATTTTAATTCTAATTAATAATTATCTAAAGCATTTGATTTATTATATCTTTTCTCATTAATTGCAAGCACTTTTTACTAATTATATAGGTCAACCTAAATCGACAATATAGCAAGCCATAATGCAGTAAGGGTTTTCCTATAACAACTAGCAAAATAATCATCTGTCACTAATGATTTGGTGCACTAATTATGAAAATTATAACCGCTGTCACTCAATTATAATTAACATAATTTTAAGATAGAAAAGATAATAACAAATCAAAATTAATATATTTTTATGGAATAAATTATTGCGTTAATTTCGACAGCACCTCGACTTATTAAATGGTTTAAGAATACACTATGTCATCCTCTGTCTATAATAAATCAAGAATTACCAAGCATTTACTGTGCTAGTCTATGTCTATAATGCAGCAGAAACTCAACTTAATAAATGAACGTAACTTTAGTATTATTAATATTAATTATGCAACACAATTAAATTACATAAAAAAAGCATGACTGAGTTTATGTAAAAATTAACAACATAACAACAATAACAATAATTATTAAAAACATAAAGATATAATTTATTCCACAAAAATATAAGCATTATAACACAGATATAGAGTAAAAACTCACACCAAAATACTATACATACAAGATCATCTCTCTGCCTCACCAGACTCTCTACACTAATTTAAGCATTATTTTATTATTATTTTTTTGTACCTAAAAGAGTTACTACTGAGTCTAACTCAGCAGTAAGGAAAAGAAGAAAAAGGGCCAAAGGCCCGAAGGAGG
The DNA here is from genome assembly GCA_025403435.1 of Artocarpus heterophyllus. Taxonomy (NCBI): domain Eukaryota; kingdom Viridiplantae; phylum Streptophyta; class Magnoliopsida; order Rosales; family Moraceae; genus Artocarpus; species Artocarpus heterophyllus. The sequence goes on from CM046339.1 coordinate 13,042,064, forward strand.
TGTGTTTAAACTGAGGTAAATACCTCAGTATTTATAGGCCTTAATAATCACTATTGAGGGATTCTCTCAATTATTTATACTGTTTAAGCGTTGAAATTCATTTCCTTTCTTCTTCGCGCTGCAGCTGGCCCCCTTCGCATTGAGAATCACGGGATTCTAAAGATTTTCTTCCTTCTTTCACGCTGATCCGTGGTTCTAAGAAGGCGAATTTGTCTTTGGGATCTTGTGCTTCGCGGCTCATGGTAGGACTAAAACGGCTCGATCTGGACCGTTAATTGCATGATCGAACGGCTACAAGAGACAGGAAAATTGGGCCCAGGTGGGACCAGTGGAAACGCAATTATGGACCGTCAGCTTGGTCCAAGTATTCTCATCTAACGGCTGACAGAACACTCAAATTGAGCTTGCCCGCACACGATCCAAGACCGTCTGAGACACTCCACTGACACGTTGCAGCTTGTCGGCGTGTGTAACGCACGCGCCAATCATATTTTGACACGTTGACTGCGCCTCTGAGATTTTGCTGACGCACCGAATGACGTGTTGACACGCGTCTCTTTCTCGAACGGTTGAGATTGATTTGGCAGTGAATCCAATGGCTCTCATGATGCCACGTGTCCCATTCGAATTTCTTTTATCTTTTTGATGCATTTGATGTCCGATTTTATCCGTTTTGGTGCCGTTTTGTTCCATTTTTCCTCCAGATTTTAAATCTAAAAATCACAAACACACTAATATTAATTATTTTACAAACATAATATTTACAAAAATATTAAAAATATTTATTTTACATTAAAACACACAAAAATAAATAAAAACTCCTAAAATTTTCAGTCTCTTACGGTTTGACACAGATATAATTTTTATGACTTGGAAATATTTTTGAAAATTACTAAAAATATAGTAAAACATATTTACAAACTTAAAACACACTATCAAATACTCTAAAACTCAAAATAAAATAACCGCATTATTTTTATGGCTTTGACTATTTACAGAATAGACACTTATCTAACATACCAGAATGACTCTAAAAATTTCTAAAAACATAAAAACACACTAAAAATGTATTTTTAAACATATTTTCATACCAAGACACAAAAATACTTATTAATATAAAATGCTATTAATTAGAGGATTTAATGAGAAATAAAAGCATAAATAAATGATTTAAGTCTTAGAAAATGTACACTTTTGCAGTCTCCTCAAGCATCACTGTCCATCTTTCTCCGTCATAATTTATCATAGGATTATTAACATTAATGGTCCTTAAACTGTAAAGTGTCCATCATTTTGCCTTCTGAATTTTAAAAATCACCACTTTACTCCATGAACTTTCAAAACTCATCACTTTGCCTCTTGAATTTTTAAAAATCACATTTTTGCTATTGTTTTAATCCTTCATTTATTTTCATGTTTACCGATTTTCCATTCAAATAGATGGAATTAAGCCCTTTGTAATTCGCATATGGGTCACCTATAAGAGCAAAAATGAGATTTTATCATCTTAAGTTTTGTTTATATTTACATTCTCATTTAACATTTTTTTATCTGCCCTTATTTAAGAAAGGTCTATATGCATATTTCTTTTCAATATTATTCGTCGATATCTTCTGATCTTTAATACGTAACTCATCTTCTTTAGTATTTAAATTCAAGTCTTAGTAAACAATATCGACTTATTAAATAAGTTACGCATTAAAAATGAGAAGAAATATGTAGGCAAACCTTTCCTCAATGAGAGTTTAGATAAAAAAAAACAACGGCGTTAAGTGCAAGTGTAAACCTAAAAGAAAACTTAAGAGTGATAAAATTTCATTTTTACCCTTACAGGTGACCCATATATGAATCACATGAGCTTAATTCTATATATTTAAATGAAAAATTAGAAAACAGGTAAAAAAAATGGAGCAAGACCGGCAGGCCGATCACCCAGATCGGCCTGCCGACCGAGAGCTGCCGGGTGTCCAGAAAAGGTGCAATTTTTTCGGTGTAGTTTTAATTTTATTTTTGGGACGATTTTGAGAAACATTAAATTTGGATATGACCAGAAATATGAAGTATTTGATTCATACGGGATTGAAGACTTGAATATGGATATTACATGAAGAAGGATACAGCTTGAGGATTCAAGGATGAAGAATCGATAAATGTCTCGATTATTCTCTTGTAATCTTAGTTTTCTATTCTCTAGGGTGGAACCATAATATTACGGTTACTATTATTTTGCTTGTAGCTTTGCTTGTCTGCATTATAATATGATTTACCATGTATATTGATAACATGTCATATAGAATAGGGAGTGCCACTCATATTAAAATTGTTCATGCATAATTTTAAAATAAAACCTTGACTTCAAAAGATTGAGTGGGAGAAGGTTTTCGAAAAGAGGACCTAAGGCCTCCATCGTTGGTCCATAGGAAGAACATGGTGGTCCCGACCCCTAGGAAAGGATTTCTATCATGTACCAGATTGGATCTCTGAAAGGATAAGGTATTTAAGTATGATTTATGGTTGCACACCCCTAGGTGGTGCTTATAAATCATGGATAAAATATTGAAACGGTGGTTATACACTCACGTTAATTTTATTATTAACCTCCCTTATGAGCTCTATTAATAAAATTAATAGCCAAAGAAACGATTATTAGTATATGCTGGATCATACGGGTCCTGGATGGCATATATTAATCAGGAGGGGATCCGTGTTCCTGATTGAATTTGGCATGACTCCCCTAGGAGCTTGTTGAATCCTGAGTTGGGAATTATCGTTGTAAGGTTGTGATATTTTCAAGGTTTTGACACATAAACGCATTTGTATTATTTTACATGATTGTGTTATCTTACTAAATTATTATATATGTTTCCTTATGTTTGGTATATGATTCTTTATTGTAGATTGAAAATGTCTAAAAAAGATTTATCATCGATACTTGACAAAAACCAATTAACCGGTGAGAACTATAATGATGGGAAACGAAACCTGGATATCGTCCTTTCCTTTGAGAAACTGAAATATGTTCTGACAACTCCTTGTCCTCCCGAGCCTACGGGAGACTCAAGTCATGAGCAATTCCAAGCGTACGACCGCTGGAAAGATGCTAATGATCAGGCCCGCTGCTATGTTATGGCTAGCATGAACAACTTGTTGCAGGCTCAACATCAGGATTATGAGACTGCGAAGCAGATCTTGGATAATCTTGAGGATATGTTTGGAGGCCAGGCCATAACAAAGCGGCAAGGGGTGCTTCAGAAACTCTTAAACTGTAGACAGAGACCGGGGACATCTAAAGGAGCACATGATGTTGGTCATGGGTTACCTCGCTGAGGCTCAAACCAATAGAGCCGACATCGATGCTGAAACTCATATGACTATGGTCTTTGAGACTCTGTCTAAGGAATTTATTCCATTTAGAGCTACTTTTAATTTAAGCAATAGACGGGATATGACCTTGACAGAACTGATGAAACAGTTACAGGAGTTTGAACTGCTAATCAGGGAGTCTCTTGCTGGTGGTGAGGCTAATATGGTAGCTGCTTCTGGTTCCAATCCTAACTCTGGGAATGGAAAGAAGCAACGGGCCAAGAGTAGTAAGTCTTCTATTCCTGCTACAACCAAGAGCAAGAAGAAGAAGAAGAAGAACCCAAAGAAGCTTAAGTGCTTCTTCTGTGGTAAGGTCGGGCATATAAAGAAGCATTGCAAGGACTTCCTTTCCAAGGGAGGTAGGTGTGATCTTCTATATTTAGAAACTTGTTTGGTTGAGGAATCCAGTGACATCTGGGTCATAGATTCCTGTGCAACTAATCATGTTTGTGTTTCTCTGCAGGGATTCAAAGAAACGAGAAGTCTACTTCGTGAAGACTTAACGCTTCGGATGGGCGATGGATCCTTGGTCTCAGCGGAAGCAGTGGGAGATGTCCATCTTTATTTTGATAATTATAGGAGTTTAATTTTGCGAGACTATTTTTATGTTCCTAAATTTAAAAGGAATTTAATTTCTGTATCTTCTTTTTTTAAAGACTCCTACGCGGTATCTTTTAATGAAAAAGTTGTGATTCGTAAAAACAAATCTTTTATCTGTTCTGGATGGATGCAAAATAATCTATACTTTATCAAACCTAAGATGGACTTATTGCTTAATGCTGAGATAAATGATAATGACTCAAAAAGACTTAAAACTTCTCACTCTAATAAGACTTATCTTTGGCATTTGCGCCTTGGCCATATTAACCTGAATATGATTCAAAGGTTGGTAAGAGATGGACCTTTAAGTCACTTAAAGGTGGAATCTATACCTCAATGTGAATCTTGTTTGGAGGTTAAAATGACCAAAAGACCATACGGGTCTAAAGGCAATAGGGCCGAAGGGGTTCTAGAACTTGAGCATAGTGATGTTTGCGGACCGATGAACATCCGGGCACGAGGAGGGTATGAGTACTTTGTCACTTTTATTGACGATTACTCAAGATATGGGTATGTGTACCTAATGCACCACAAAAGTGAAACTTATGATAAGTTTAGGGAGTTTCGGGCTGAAGTGGAAAAGCAATTGGATAGACCCATAAAGGCACTTCGATCTGATTGAGGTGGGGAATACCTTTCTGATGAGTTCTTGGGACACTTGTTAGAGAATGGGATTTTATCCCATTTGACTGCGCCAGGCACTCCACAGCAGAATGGCGTAGCGGAAAGAAGGAATAGGACTTTGTTGGACATGATTCGGTCCATGATGAGTTATTCATCATTGCCTTTATCTTTTTGGGGATATGCACTATAAACCGCATGTTATCTTTTGAACAATGTGCCTTCAAAATCGGTCCCTAAAACTCCTCACGAGTTGTGGACAAGACGAAAGACATCCTTAAACCATATTCGCATATGGGGATGTCCAGCTCATGTCCTATTTAAGAATCCGAATAAGTTGGAAGCACGTTCGGAAGTTTGCGTGTTTGTAGGATATCCAAAAGGGACTAAAGAGGGTTATTTTTATAACCCTAAGGAAAATAAAGTCGTGGTTTCAACTAATGCAACTTTCCTTGAGGAGAGTTACATGGACGACTTTAAACCTCGAAGCAAAGTGGTGCTTGAGGAGTTAAGGGGTGATTCGTTCACTCTGGAGGTTCCGAACGAAACCATTTCGATCGGTGTAGAAAAACCAAACAAACCTGAACAACAACCTCAGGGGCTTCGGCGTAGTGGGAGGATCGGATGTCAACCTGAAAGGTATATGTTCAATGGGGAGGTCTTTTTGGCTGAACCGGATGAACATGACAGGGATCCTTATACTTACGCAGAAGCTATGGAGGATGTTGATTCAAGACTCTGGACAGAGGCCATGAACATAGAGATGAAGTCTATGGAGACTAATCGGGTCTAGGAGTTTGTGGATCTTCCCGAAGGGGTAAAACCCATAGGGTGTAAGTGGATCTACAAGAGGAAAAAAGGAGTGGATGGAAAGGTCGAGACCTTTAAGGCTAGACTAGTAGCTAAGGGTTATACGCAAAAGGAAGGAATCAATTATGAGGAAACCTTTTCGCCTGTAGCCATGCTTAAGTCCATTCGGATTCTCTTGTCTATAGCTGCCGCTCTCGACTACAAGATTTGGCAGATGGATGTCAAGACGGCTTTTTTAAATGGCTATCTTGATGAGTCCATTTATATGGAACAACCAGACGGATTCAAGGTCGCGGGACAAGAGGGTAAGGTTTGTAAGCTGCTAAAGTCAATTTATGGACTTAAGCAGGCTTCTCGTTCTTGGAACATAAGATTTGATCAAGTGATCAAGACTTATAGGTTCTCACAAAATGTGGATGAACCATGTGTTTACAAACACATAAAGGATGGGAATGTGGTTTTTCTACTGCTCTATGTAGATGACATTCTGCTAATTGGCAATGACGTTGGGGCGTTGTCATCGGTCAAATTATGGTTGACCAAGCAGTTGGACATGAAGGACTTAGGTGAGGCTAATTTTGTTCTCGGTATCCAAATCATTCGAGATAGGAAGAACAAAATGATAGCTTTGTCTCAGGCCGGCTACATAGATAAAATTCTTAGGAGGTTTGCAATGCAGGATTCCAAGAAAGGTGGGCAACCATCTAGGTCTGGAATTACTCTTTCTAAGAAAGACTCTCCAAAGTCTTATGAAGAAAAAGAATACATGAAGAAGGTGCCTTATGCTTCGGCAGTGAGTAGTCTCATGTATGTCACGCTTTGCACTCGACCGGATATTAGCTTTACGGTCGGGATTGTAAGTCGATTTCAGGAGGATCCAGGACCGAACCATTGGGTTGCGGTAAAGCATATTTTCAAGTACCTGAGAAGGACTCGAGGGTATATGCTTGTGTATTCGGATGAGGATTTAACTCCTCTAAGATACACTAATTCGAATTTTCAATCCTGTCTGGATTCTAGGAAATCAACTTCTGGGTTTGTGTTTACTCTGGATGGCGGTGCCATCAGTTGGAGAAGTGCGAAGCAAGATTGCACTTCGGATTCAACGATGGAGGCCGAGTATGTGGCGGCTAGTGATGCTTCGAAAGAAGCAGTGTGGCTCCGCAAGTTCCTTGGGGATCTTGAGGTAGTTCCTGGTATGGATAAAGCGGTATCACTGTACTGTGATAACAGTGCAGCGGTAGCTAATGCTAAGGAACCAAGATTTCACAAGAAGAGTAAGCATATTGATCGGAAGTATCATGTGATAAATGACTTCGTTGAGGGCGGGCATGTCACGGTGTGCAAGATCGCGTAGAAGACAATTTAGCTGATCCATTCATGAAGACACTTACTGGAAGAGTCTTCGAGAGGCATGTGGAAGCTATGGGGATGCAAAATTTGCTGTATTTACTCACTTAGTGCAAGTGGGAGATTGTTAGACATGTATGCCCTAAGGAGTAAAAATGTAATACGTTTTTGGAGACATTTTATTAATAAAGAATTTATTCATTTATATATACCAAATCTGGTCCTCTTTACGTTCATATTTGTTAAATGTATAATAAGCAAACAGTAGTCTGAGACTATCAGTCTAAACCTTAAGAATTGGGCATATGATGGGATGATTATGCGGTAGACACGATTCTTAAGGTGATGGTCTAAAACATATGATCCGCAATCGAGGGAATAAAGTTGGGTGCTTTATTCATGTAAAGCTTGTTATGTTGTCTATATCCCTTTTGGGAGATGGTTTGTCTTGACCATCGGAGTTGGACTCCGTGAATAGAAACATTGGCACGTTGTCATAGGTGACGACGTGTTGGATGGGAACATAAAGTGAATTGATTTGGATTAATAATTCTGTCTTGGCAAATCGATTCGCTTTAGACAGTCATTTGTATTTTATCTTAATCCTGAGATTAATAGTGGGCCCGTTATCTCGACTTGTGTCTTTTGATGTACCAATGGGTGACTCCCACATCTCTATAGTGGTATGCATGCCGATACGTTGGAGGCATGACTCTTGATAGCGTAGACTTGTTATTCATAGATATGGAATCCATAGCTCCTCTTTAGGAGTGATGATATCCTCTTATATGCGTTGTCCTGTAATTAGAAAACTGGAGCGCTCAACCATTTGGATACATAGGTGTAACCGAATGGTATACTATCTTTGGATGGTAAGTTTTCTAATGGTGAGACAATGGAACGTAAGATAAAAATAATCGAGAAGGTAAGACAGAACTTGTCCTTAAGCCGATTATGGATTATCATATGGGGATACGATGCACTATGATATGTCATTGAGACTTAGCTACACGAGCTTCGTAATTCTATAAAGTTCGAGAGTGCAGCTCCAAGCTTTTAGTGGAGTAGCGTTGGAGTTGATAATTGTGAAATGTATATCTGGGATATTGGGTTTCATAATTATCATGAGCTTGAACTTTATAGGTCCATTTTGGTCCCCTTTGCTAGCTCACAAAATCTTGTAACGACACGGCGTGCTTTTCCAATAATTGGTGACTTATGTCAGATTTATCAGATTGGTTTAAAATTTGTAAGAATCAAATAATTCATGTCTGTTTATCGGTTGAATAAATTTTGTAAGAAATTAGTTAAAGATAAACTTGTTGAATTATTGTGATCAGATAATTCTTGTCTGTTTATCGGTTGTTTTAATTTTGGATAAATTAGAACAAGATAAATTTGTAGAATTATTGTGAATTGATTTATTTTCTTAGAGATCATCTTGATAAAGTTTGTTTTGACCAGATAACTTCTCTATTGGGTTATTTGAATCAAAAATGAGACTTTATCTTTTAGAATCTCGGGTGGAAAATAAAAGATTCGCTGAGATTTTTTCTCGGTAGTTCGGCCTGCCAGATGACATGTTCGACCTGCCGAACTGGCCTGATCGGCCTGCCGATCAGAATGTTCAGCCTGCCGATCAGCAGAGATAAGATTACACATTTTCACGCGGATCTTATCAGATATTGATCCGAACTTGATTCTGTTTTGAGTTTTTGAGACCTAATTTGATATGGACTGACTCCAGGACCAATAGATATAAAAAAGGAGTGAGTCTCATGATTTACTAAAAAAAGATCAATTTGAGAGATTAAGAGTGATACTCTTCTAGTGAGCATCTAAAAACTCCCTGAGAGCTTTTGTTCACAAATCACGAACACTAGCTTTGGGTTATCTCTGTTTGTTGGAAGGAGAGTCACCGGTGGAAGAGCTGTACGTGTGAGCCCACACTCACTCCGGTTGTGGATAGAGAATAGCAAAGAAGACCAGTTGGTTGAGGCTCTTCTGGAATGTTACTTCTCTACACAGGTTGCGGAGGTTCTTCAGCACACAGAGGTTAGTAAGATCTATCTAATTTATACATATAACATGTCAAACTTGTGTTTTGAAAAATACTCTGATGAAAATTTTTAAAAATTCCGCTGCGCACTTTGTTTCTAACACAAATGGCATATACCAAAAAGCATTAGTATCGAAAGGACATGTAAACGTGGTCTTTTTCGATCTTCTAATGCTATCTATATCTGATAGTATCTTGAATATCCATTGAGAAAACAATAAAAAGGATTATCACCTACACGTTCTAAGACTTAATCAATGAATGGGAGTGGGAAATGGTCTTTTTCCAGTGGTGGTGTTCAACTTTTGATAGTCAATGTACACTCACTTTCCAATAACAACTCTTTTAGGAACAAGATCTCCTTTTTCATTCTTTATCAAAGTTACACCTGACTTCTTAGGTACATTTTGAGTTGGACTGGCCTATTTACTATTTACAATAGGGTAAATGATACCCATATTTAGCAGCTTCAAAACTTCATTCTTCACAACTTTTTTCATTGTTGGGTTTAATCTTCTTTGAGAGTCTCTTTTCATGTATTAGTACCTTCTTCAATTGAATATGATGAAAGCAAATTAAGGGACTAAAACCCTTGATATCAACTATTGTCCAACCTAATATAGTTTTGTGATCACACAACATGTTGATTAACCGTCGTTATTGTGATTCATCGAGTTATGATGAAATAATGACAAGAAAAGAATCATCAGCTCCTAGGAATCCATGTTTTAGTCCTTCAGGAAGTTGGGCTAACTTAACTTTTAGGATTTCTTCAGTGGATGGTTTTGGCTTTTCTCCTTCTAGAATCAACTTTTAAAAAAGCTGTTGCCAAAACTTTGTTTCTTTGTCAAGTGAATGTTTGGGAATATAAAAAATAGGATCGAGATTTTTAATATCAAAACTTTTGAAGATTTCTTCAAGCACATCGGTTCGTATTGGAAAATTTTCCTTAACAGCTTTGTCAATGATTTCAGTGTCAAACAATCATCATTGCTTTGAAATTGCTTCCTAATATGGAAACGTTCACTTCCAGAGATATTTCCAAAAGAGATTTTCATGAGACCATTTCGATAGTTAATGAGAGCATTAGTTGTGGCTAAGAAAGGACTTCCAAGGATGATAGGAATTTTTGATTCCACATCCACCTCACATTGAGTGTCTAAGATAAGAAAATCCATCGAGTAATAGAACTTATCAACTTGCAACAAAACATCTTCAACTATTCCTCATGGTTCATTGATGGATCGATCTGCTAATTGCAAGATCATAGATGTTGGCTTACTCTCTCCAAGTCCTAGTTGCAAGTAAATTAAATAAGGCATGAGATTTATGCTCGTTACTAAGTCTAATAAGGCTTGAGTGATTTCATGGGTTCCTATGTAACAGATGATTATGGGATATTCGGGAACCTTGTACTTGATCGGTGCTCTTTGCTCAAGAACTATACTTACTTGCTCAATCAAGAATGCAGTCTTTGTGACGTGATGCTTCTTTTTCACAGTGCATAAGTCCTTCATAACTTTGGCATAAGAAAGCACTTGCTTGAGTATTTGCAAAAGAGGAAGATCAATTTGAACTGACCAATGGATTAAAAAGCTTGGAGAAAAGGAGCTTCTACGTAAAGCTTATTCACTTCTTCACTACTCGCGTCTGTGGTGTTTGATTTTTCCAACGATTTATCGATGCAAGTGGTAACATGACTAACCTTCTCATCATTCTTTTGTTCAGTGTTAAAGGTTTGTTTCTTGTTTTGTTCTTCTTGATTGACCTGAGTTTGAGATAAACATTTTTAGTTAATTTTGAGATTTCTTTTGCCATTTGTGTGATAGTAGCTTTGACTTTCTAATTTGACTTACTTCATGCTTCAACAGATACTTACAATGTATCCTCAATAGATTTACTTGATAAGTGTGGATCATGCTGAGGAACATATTCTCTTGGATGCATTTCTTCTTCATTTCCCCATTGATCTCCAAATGATTGGTCTTGATTTGAATTCCTCCTATCAAGATTCGAATTGTTTCTTCTATTAGGATTAAGAATTTCGGGATAAGGAATATAAGGTTTATGATATGTCCTAAGGCATTACATCGTTCCTCGTATGCTCCCATCACTTCCTGATAAGCATGAAAATCCTATTGGCTTTTAACTCTTCCACTCACAAAGTTTATTCCTTGCAATTCAGCTCTTGTGACAGATGACTTCTCTCTCATTCTTTGCTTTAAGGATTGCTAACTACCTTGTAAAATTTTCAACTTGAACTCTAAGGTTGTAGTTACTTTCTTCTTTCCATTGATGAATTCCAGTTGATCAGGACTTATTAGTACTATGAGAAGTATCTAATTCAGTCCACAAATGAACTTTCTCAGCAAATTCGTTAAGAAATTCCTTAGCTTCCTTAGGATCCTTGTGTAAGAATTTTCTATTGCACATCACTTCTAGATATTGGCGATTATGACTTGTAAGTCCTTTGTAAAAAAAGGTAACAAGATGCCAATGCTCGTAACCATAGTGAAGACATTGACTTAACAAATCTTTAAACCTTTTCCAAGCTTCATAAAAATTCTCATGATCGTTCTAGGAAAAATTTAGAATTTGTTTCTTGAGATTGTTGGTCTTTTGATATCAATAATATTTATGGAAGAAAGAAGTCATCTCATGATTCAATGGATTGAGGTCTTAAAACATAGAGCCAGCGTTTGGCTTTATCTTTCAAAGAGGAGGGAAAGAATTTCAATTTGATGGAATCAGCAATGTCAGAATGGTTGTGGAAAAAAGCAACAACTTCCTCAAATTCACAAATATGAACATAAGGATTTTCGCTTTCTAATCCGAAAAAGGTTGGCAAAATTTGAATCAGGCTAGGCTTCAACTCCTATCGTGGAAGAATCGATGGAAAAACAATACATGAACGAGTTAAAGTGCGAGTTGGGTGTATCTAATCTTTTGTCACATTCTTTGAGGATTCCTATCAAGATTCACCATCACAAATGGATTTGAAAGAACTGGAGAATGTGGAGAAAGGTTCGATGATTTATTACCAGGGTTTCCTAAGTTAGAAGCTTTAGCAAATCGGCCTAGTCTCTAGTCGAAGCATTAACCCTAAGCATTTCATTCCCTTTTTTTAATTTTTAATTTTTGCACAAGAGAAAGACGAGATGCTAAGCTTTTCTTTACTCAGAGAGAATAAAGTAGTGAGTGAAAACCATCTGCCTCACTTATTTTGTAGATCTTGAGAATTATATGCTTTAAGGATATTTCTAGGAAATATTAGTGGGGCAAGACCTTCTTTAAAACCAACCTCTACTCAGAACAATGTTCTCAGAATTAGTGGTCTAGGAGAATCTCCAAATGTAACTAGTTATGAGAAAAGTTTCTGAACCAGTACCAGCCTCCAGACAAAACTTCGTAAAGGTATACTTTTCACAAAATCACAATTTATTTTATGAAAAACCTCATTCTAAAATTTTATGCAATTTTATTTCTAAGTTCAAGACGTAAAACTAAACCAAAAACTAATAAACAATAATATTATACAAACTGTAATTCAAAGAAAATATTTTTTAATATTTTTTAGATTTTTTAATTTTTAATTTTAATTTTTTTATAAATAGTGACCTATGTAAAAACTAAATAATTAACCTAGAAATTAAAATGACAATATTTGTAATACTTACAAGATAAGGACAAAGTAGTTACCTAGTTTCCTACTTGATTTAGCAATCTGATATAGTGACAACAATTCCTCGACAATGGCGCCAAATTTTTATTATATCACCCAAAAAGATTCTTTAAACGTGGACATATGTGGTATAAAAAGGTTGTCTTATCCACAGTGAGATGGGTTTTTAAAAGATTAAAATTTTTGGTTTAAAGTGGCAAAGGATTTTTTTAGAACAAAACTTAAAAGGAAACAAATATCTTTAATAAATTTTAAAATAGGATTTTTAAAACGTAAAATTAAAACGGTAAAGTTTTGAGAATTCCTTGTATGTTTCGTACCTAGCATGGAATTTTAACTCTACATGATAATTATTTAAAGCATTTGATTTATTATATCTTTTCTCATTAGTTACAAGCACTTTTGATAATTTTACAAGTCAACCAAAAGCGACAATATAGCAGGCTATAATACAGTAAAGATTTTCTTATAAAAAGTGGCCAAATAATAACCTCTCACTAGTAATTTTGTGCACTAATTATGAAAACTATAACCACTGTGACTCAATTATGATTAACATAATTTTAAGATAGAAAAAATAATAACAAATCAAAATTATTACATTTAAATAGAATAAACTTTTATGTTAAATTATCTTATGAAACATCTAAAATCGACAACATAACAAGTCATGTTGTAGTAAAATACATTCCATAAAATTAAGCATTATTTCATTATTATTAATATTAACTACCTAACACAATTAACATGCATAAACAAAACATGATTGAATATATGTAAAAAATGGCAGCATAACAATACTAACAATAATTATTAAAAACTTGAAAAATATAATTTATTCTATAAAAATATATACATTACAAAGCAAATATAAAGTTAAAATCCATACCAGAGTACTAAGCATATAAGATTATCCCTCTGCCTTACCAAACTTTCTACACTAATTTGGGCATTATTTTGATATTAAAAGTGGGGATGAAGAAGTGCCCTAACAACATCTCCATCTAAAAGGAGGTACTGCTAAGTTAGAGACTCAACAATTGAAAGAAAAACAAAGAAAGGAATAAGGGGGGCAAATGGCTGTGAGGGATGCAGAATTAGGGGGAGGGGAGGCCCTTTTATAGTGGAAGATTTCTACTATTTAGAATTTTTATTAATATTTTATTTATTTATTCTTAATTATTAATTATTATTTATTATTTTTTTATTTTTTCTCATCGCCAAGTGAATCAACTTTCAAAGCTGATTATAAAATAAATTCCTTTCTTTTCTCGTGCTAATACACCTTCTTCACTATAGATATCAGAGTTCAAGATCCAGTCCTTCGCTAGTACCTGACACACAATTCACAGCCTTCGGATTGTTGACTTAGACTGAACCACATGGCTTGGATTGCAAGAAATGCTGGGACCGAGTGAGCTACTTGTAACCATTGGATCCATCGTGATATGCTAATCTTGTGGCCGTAAGAACACTTTCATGTGAATCAGGCCGCACACAATTTGAAGACTAATCTGAAGTAGTGGAGGATAGCTAATAACACGCAGACAGCTGGGATGATTTAGGCGGTGCGATCTGATGGTCCTCGTGCTGTCACATGGCACTTTTCTTAATGTGAATTTCTTTTGATTTCTTATGCATTCGAGGTCCATTTTTACCTTTTTTTACTTATCTTGCTTTGAATTTTAAATCTAAAATTTACAAACACACTAATATTAATTATTTTACAAACAAAATATTTACAATAATTTGAAAAATATTTATTTTACAATTAAACACACAAAATATACTAAAAATAAATAAATACTTCTAAAATGAACAAACCTCAACATATGTATTATCGAAGGCTCAAAAATAATTTTAGAAATTACTAAAAATATAATTGAACATATTCATAAACTAAAAACTTATATACAAACACTTTAAAACCCAAAATAAAATTGCCACATATTATTTTTATGGTTTTAATTATTTACAAACAAATTAATTATTTAACACACTGAAATGATTTTAAAAATTACTAAAAATATTATTAACCATAAAAATACATTAAAAACACATTTTAACATATTTATATACTAAGACACTAAAATGCTTATTAACCAAAAATGATATTAATTAGATGACTTAATGAGAAATAAAAGCACAAATAAATAATTTAAGCCTTGAGAAATCTATACTTTTACGGTCTCATCACTATCGGATCCCAATGTGTGCATAGTCTACCAATTATTATCCACTTTCAACCTTGCTTTTCAAGTCATTCGTCTTCATCGCATCCACTTTCAACCTTGTTTGGATATGATTTTAATTTTTGTTTTTCATTTTTTTATTGAAGTTGATAAAGGATGTGCATCTCAAAGATTGGCAACTGATTTTTGATTGTTGGTTCATTAATCACAGTGATAACACCACGATATCTAGCATTGTAGGTCCAATGAAGATGAACAAATCTGAAGTCACCGTCGGCGAAGAGCAGTTCCCTAGTCTATCGTAGATGAACAAGCTACCTCTAGATTTGTCTTTGTTTATTCCGATCTGTATTGTGTTTTTTATTACATTAGATATGTATTTATGTATATGTTTTTTTATAATTTTTTGACTTGATTTGATTTATCTTTATGATTTTTTTGTTTGGCTTGATCTATAGGATACCAATTGTAATCTGCCAGAATACCAACCGCTCTGATAGTTCACCAAGGCAACAAAAAAAAAAAAGCTAGTCAATTGCTAAGAATCTACTAGATTCCTCTCTAAAATTTGCTAGATGACAAGTTATAATCCAATAGATTTTGAAAACAATTCGGCGGCTCGCGTAGGTGATTCGAAAAAGAATATTTCGATAGAATATTTCCCAATAATCTACTAGATTCCTCTCTATAAATGGTAAATTACCAGTTGTGATGTGGTAGATTACCAATAGGTCTGGCAACCCTTGTTGGTAATTGAAATGAAAAATAGTATGGTAGATTATAAAAAGTAAGCACCAGATTCCTCTCAGTGATCTAGTAGATTACCAGTTGTAATTTGGTGGATAATTTTTTTAGTGTTAAGGACATTTTGGATATCACATGTTTTAGTGGTAGGGACAATTTGGATATTACATGTTTTTAACCTTTGGCCAGCCCCTTAGAAATGGACAATATTGAAAAGCTTAATGTTAGAGGGCAGTTTTAAGAAGGTACTTCTATAAAGGGCATTCTTGTCTTTTCTCAAAGAATTGTTTAGACTAGGTGAGGTGATAAGTGCTAATTTTGATATAATTTTCTAATCAATTTTCCAGTGCTTCTTTTCTTGTTTTTGGTTTTGTGTTTTATACATGACTTTTGTGTTTTTTAGGTGTTTTAAGGTAATAAGATGAAAAATGGATGAAAATTGAAGATTTGTAGCGTAAGAATTTCTTTTGTTTATTTTGGAAGTCATCCTGTGGGAAAAAAATTGGATTTCTAGAACCTAAAGGGGTGAAATTAGCATGTTGGAGCAAGTCAGGTACATTTATGCCATAGCCATGCACAAGCTTGTGCCAGCCATGCCCTGTACGTATGTCAGCATGCCCAGCCTCAAACCCATGCCAATTGCACACCACTGTCCCCTATTGCACACCTAGCATGGTCCACATAGCCCCAATTGTGCACCTACACGACCAAATGGATTTTAAATCCAAATTTTGACTGAATTTGAGCATTAGTTTCCCTTTTTCATCCCCCAAATACCAAATCTATAAATACCCAACCTTAGAACACAAAAACACATCAGTTTTTCATTAGTTTTTCTTAGTTTTCTAGCCGTCTTAGGCGATGAAGAAGAAGAAGAAGAAAAGAAAAAGAGGAGAATCAAGTGGTGGCTCTAAATAAGACCGTCTATGTAGAGATTTTTGAAGGCCACTTTATGTTCTTCTTTCCTTCACTCTAAATTTTAGTTTATTTTTAATTCTGTTAGTTTAGTTTTATTTTTGGATGAGGGTGATTTCAAAACCCTAGATATGATGATATGATTAATTTATAGAATTTTTTCTAACTTTTCAATTGAGATTGTTTATGTTCTTCTATTTTTATTGTTTATGATCATTTTTTTGTTTTGTTTAAGTGGCAAACTAAATAGGACTCAAAATAATCTATTACTAGATCAGAATGCTTGATTCGTAATTGTCTTTTTATTCTAATCGTTAGTAGCAAATTGTAGTAATTAATTATGGTCAAATTTTCGTATGATTGCATGTGGAATGTAACCTAAGCTAAATAATCCAAGCTTATGTGATTGTCGCCTTGATCGACATATCTTTCTCAAATTTTAAATCTAAATAGCTTATTCTAGGTTGTTTAATGGAAAAAGGTTTAATAGAGCACTTATCTTATTAAATCTATACAATAAGAAAATATTGGGATGGCAGAGTGTATTGTTATATATGGTTGGTACTTTCAATAGTTAATCGGGGAATGATTTTGTAATTAGTTGCATGGTTATTATTTAGTGGTGTCGAATGATCCTTTAACCAAATTTCTTATTATTAAGTCGTATTTATTTATTTTCTTATCTTTTTGCTAATTTAATTATTTATTTAATTAAATTCAAACCCCTTGTTTGTGTTTTGTATTAGTGTGTCTTCGGTTTATAGTGTTAATATCTAATTAATAATCTTGATCCTTTGCAAGAACGACCCTTGCTTACTGCTATGCTTAATAACGACGTTATTCTTTGCAAGGTTTAATTTGGTGGTTTCCCCATGGCCTACCAAATTTTGGCACCAATCATGGGGAATTTTTTTCTAATTAATTTGTTATCTTGTTTTTGTTTTCATTAATTTTATTTAATTTTTCTTTTGTGTTTTTAATTTATGTTCTTGTGTTTGTTTTGTGTGAGGCATTTCAAGATGTTACATTGATGGGTCTTCACAAGTTTGTCCAACGAGACTCGAAGCTATTCTATAATGCTTGGTGGAAATATAAGGATTTGTCATTTGACTTCAATACCATGGGTTGTCCAAGTAGTGACAACTTGAAACCTTCCTCGGTGGCTTATGTGCGACAACAAGACATTAGGTTGAAAGAGACAATGGTAACATCTACCAATTATTCGTGGATGAAACCTATTTTATTTTGGAAGATATGGCCGAGTACGATCAATAGAATTGGAATTTTTCAAGGACCAACCAAGTTTGGGAGAACAATTATTACAATTTGGAGCCATGGGGGTTGACAATCAACCTCAAAACATCAGGGTATCGTACGAACTACAAGCCTTAGTGGCCGCAATAGGAGGAAACTTTGTAGAACAAACACCTGCAAAAGAGACTCTTGAAGACATAGTCAGATCTTGCATTACTAGCACGGATCAATTCCATCAAGATACAAAAGTGAGTCTTCAGGCCTTGGAAAATCATGTGGGCCAATTGGCCAAAACAATACGCAGGTTGCAGGCACAACAATTGGAGACAACCAATAGAAATAATCAAGTGAGGGAAAATATGGTGACATGAGGATGACGATGACCCAAACAACTTAGGTTAGGAGAGTAACTTGAATTACAAGGAACCTTCATGGGAATTCAAGCCTCTAGATGTGATAGAGCCTAAAGAAGAAGAGCAATACCCTTTTGAAGTTGTGATAGCTTAATACTTTGCTAAGTTGGACAGTTGCTCGATTGACACCAGTTCCAATTTGATGAATGACGTGATGTCCACCTTATACCATGAGTGCTATTAAGAATAAATTACAAACATGGTTATGCAAAGCCAAGTAGAGAGTGAAGAATAAATAGAAGAGTTCTTACATAAGGAGGAGCCAAAAGACAAGTTGGAGGATGAGGAAGCATATGCAACCATCGATTTGAGCTCACTGATGGTCATAACACACACACCACCAACGAATCTTATTTCCTAATGATGCCACCTTCACCACACAACATCTTCTATGAGCTTAAGCAAAAAATGGAGTCCTCCTAAGCACATTGAAGAAAAGTGAGTTAAGTTAGTATGATGAACAGAATTGTTCCACATTTTGCGAAGCTTGAGGACATTGACAATGAAGGCCCATATGTGGTATTCTATGACACCTTTTATAAGTGGTATTCACTCTTTGATGATCACTTCTCCATGTTAAGCAGAGGACGCCAAGCCAAGCGCTTTGTGGGAGGCAATCCAATTGTTAAAGAGTGATCAGACTAAGAAAATACATATTTCTTAAGTCTAAAATCAATCACTTTGTATTAACATTTCTCGTTAAATGCCTTAATTATAGCATTTGTGTGATAATTAGTACTTTAGTGTGTTTGTATGAAAATATGTTTAAAAATATGTTTTTAGTGTGTTTTTATATTTAATAATATTTTTAGCAATTTTTAGAATCATTTATGTGTTGTCTCATTGTTTAGTTTGTAAATAATCAAAACTATAAAAATAATATTATGTGATTTTATTTTAAGTCTTAAAATGTTTGTAAATATGTTTTATAATATTTCTAGTCATTTCAAAAAATATTTTTGACTCTTGAATAATATAACTAATAAGGTTTGTTAATTTTAGAAGTTTTATTTATTTTAAGTGTGATATTTGTGTTTTATTGTAAAATAATTTTTAAATTATTGTAAATATTATGTTTGTAAAACAATTAATTTCAATCTATTTATTTTATTTTAGATTTGAAATCTGTAAGAAAAACAGCATGAAAACAGGAAAAAAAACAGAGCTAAAATGCATGAAAAATAAGAAAAGAAGAAATTAAAACCAAAAGACTGCCACGTGGTGACGTCTAAGCCATCAGATCAAACCACGCAGGAAATCAGAGCCTTCCACGCATCTCCCTCCCCACGGAATTAAGTGTAGTGCATCCTATGTACACATTTTTTCTCGTCCGTCAAATCAACGTATTGGTCAGCCCATCCAACAATTTGTTGCCTCTTGCTTTAGCGATTCAATCTCCTACATCAGCTGACTCTTGGTCCTCTCATCTAATGCTTTAGCTCAAGAGCCTATTACCTTCTTGTGTGCCACGAAGCGCCAAATCATAGAGAAAAATCAACATTCTCAGGCTGATTCACCCGTGAAAGAAAAAGAAAGAAAAAATTTAAAAAATTTAAAAAATCAAATCTAAATCTGATTCAAAAAAGTGGGTGGCAAAAATTTTTATTCAAAAAAATCCTAGATCACTCAAATTATATCCTAGTCATTATGCAAAAAATATCTAAATAACTTAATAAAATAATAAAAATATAAAAATGTAAAAAATCATGCAAATAGTAGATTCCCTTCTACTATAAATATTCCCCCTTCTATGCATTGCAATTCACACCTTTCTCCATAATTTAGAGTTAATTGTCTTCTTTTCCCTCTTCTTAGGCTTGTTTTCTTCTTAATTCTAGTTTTATATTTTTGTAAAATATTTTTACTCTTTATGTTGTAAAATAATTATGCTTAGTAAAAGTAAGTGTGTTTTTACTTTTAATATGACTTTCTAAATTTCTTTTCACTGAGGAGGGAGGGAAAAATCT
This sequence comes from Artocarpus heterophyllus, assembly GCA_025403435.1. Classification (NCBI taxonomy): domain Eukaryota; kingdom Viridiplantae; phylum Streptophyta; class Magnoliopsida; order Rosales; family Moraceae; genus Artocarpus; species Artocarpus heterophyllus. The sequence continues at coordinate 13,062,034 of CM046339.1, forward strand.
AGCAGAATTAAGGCATATATTTTTAGTTTTTTAAAGTTTTCTAAGTTGTTATAATATCAAAATCATTTTTAAAAAACTTATGATTTTTTATAGTAACTTTGCTAAAATTCTTGCAAAATTAAGTTTTGATTCATCGTAGACATAGACTGGCATGCTTAAAAACACTTTGATTATTCGTAGACAGAGAATGGCATGGTAAATGCTTAATTGTAACTTTTGTTGGTAATTTTAGTTAGTCTTAAAATCATACATATTTGTTAAAAATGAGTTTTTGATGCATTATAGATGTGAATTGACACATTAAATGCTTAGCAATTCTTGATCTATATAGACAAAAGATGGCATATTGCATACTTAAACCATTTTAATAAATAATTTTAGAAAAAACAAAAAGATATTTAAGCTAATTGTTAGAATAAAACATTTAATCTTCAGCGTTGTTAAAATTATTGTTTCCTCTAAGTTAAATTGCACTTATTGTTAAACTTCCATTTAATTGCACTTATTGTTAAAGTTCCATTTACCATTTCATTTTAAGCCACATTTCTTGTTGTTGAAGCTCCAAAAATTACCAAAAAATATATATATATATAAATACAAAAGTAAAAAAATGTGTAAATATTATAAATAAATTGTAAATAATTAACTTTAATTAAGGCTGGCAATACGAGTTATGATATGATGACATGACATGAATCTGACACGTTTTTTTATAGGCTAGGGTCAAAAAAATTGACTACGAGTCATTTTAGTGTTAATTTAAAACTGACTCGTCTAAAATTGGGTCGTGTTTAGGTCAACCTGTATGACACTTAAATGATCTATCTGACCCACAATTAATTATTTAAATATTTTTTTAAAATATTTTCTCCTATTATAAAATATACCTATAAGACAAACCCTAGCTCACTTAATCTCAAACCAAGCTTTAAACTAAATTGATTTTAACTCTTGAACAATAAGAAGTTAATTTTAGCTTGATCACTTGACACTGTTATTTTGTTGGATGTATTTAAAAATTTTAGTTCTTAATTTTTGTTGTTATAGTATGGATCTCATTTTATTTTGAGAAAATTTGTTTTATGTTTATTTTAAATTATATTAGTGTAAATTCAAAGCTAAAAAAGTTCACATATTAGTGCGGGTTACTACGAGTTTTTGATGGGTTATGGGTCACTAATGGGTTGTAGGTTATTGATGGGTTATAGGTCATCGGCATTTCATAGGTTGCAAAAGGAACGGGGTAGTACAGGTCGTGTACATGTTAACTCGTGTCAAAACAGGTCGTGTTGGTGTTGAGATTTCTCAACCCATTTGTATCATGGGTTGGGTTAGTGTTGAGCTAATTTATGTAAAATTTGACGGTTAACATGACCCAAACCTGATCCACCGATACGAATTGCCACCCCTAAATGTAATCCTCAAAATTTTCAGCTAAAAATAATATGACTGATATATTGAACCCTTGCAATACCTTTTCCCTATGAGATCGACCTCGAATTCACCGAGTTTAATTACTTAGACAACTATATACTTGAGGTTATATCAAACTTACTTGGAGAATAGACAGACATAAGGACAATATATTAGCATATTACATATATGGCTGGATAACCCGCCTATTAATTATTATACGTATTTATATTTTTGCACTTTTAGTTTTCTGTGCTTTATTTTTATTTTTTTTTAACTTTCTAACATCTAACTTTTATATTTTTAGTACTTCTAACTTTCTAAATATCTAATCTAACTTATAACTTCTAACTTTTACTCTTCTGCACTTTTTATTTTTCTTTTATCTTAAAGGGATAGTTGTATCATCTGATCTTGTTGAATTTTTTATTAATATTGTTATTATTAATTTTCTTTGTTTTGCAGGTGCCAAAAATAATAAAATGAAAAAAAAAGCAAAAAAGAAAAAAGCCAAAAAATTACTGTTCACGTCATTTACATGTTAGTATTAGTATTACTAGTCACTTAGACTAAATTCTTGTTTTCCTTTTATCTTAGTTTTGCATGCGTACTTAATCTCATGCGTCAAAGTCTTGTCCTTTAATTAGGAAAAATCTAAAACCCAGTGTACCACCTGTATTGTTTATTGCATCTTCATATTTAAACATAACACTTAATGATAAAAGTGTTAATAACGATAACATGGTAAATCAACAAATCATTAATCATGTTGTTTGCTCAATGCATGATTACTTGCAACCACCTAGTGAATGCACTCTACCGTGCCTAGTTTTTCCTCTTAATGCTCATAATTTTAGATTTAAACCATACATGATTAACTTGTTTCTAACTTTTCATGGTTTAGAATATGAGAATCTATACATGTCTTTTAGAGAGTTTGTAGATCTTTATGCTACTTTCACTTATCAAAATGTTTCAAATGAAGTTTAAGCTTACGCTATTCCCTTTTTCTGTAAAAGATAAAGCTAAAACTTGGCTCACTTCTCTGAAACTAAGATCAATTGGCACATGGCAAGAAATACAAACTGAATATTTGAAGAAATTCTTTTCAACTCATAAAACCAATTGTTGTATTGCCCAAAATGATTTTTTAAATGTAGACGTTTGTAGATAGTAAAGTTGTCGTATCTACAGGAAGGTGGGTTTTTGAAAGATTGAAAATTTTCGATTTAAAGTAGTGCTAGCAATTTCGAACACGGCACGATAACACGACACGAGATAGACGGGTTTAGACCGCATGTATATTAATTGGGCCATAAATGGGTTGGCATGAATAACACGAAAATAAACGGGCTATATTCGTGCTAGCACGTTTAACATGCTTTAACACATTTAATTAAACATGCTATAAACATATCAATACGACACGACATAACCCGCCTGTTTGTAGCACATAAACTTAAAAATAAAAATATTTAAAATTTAAATCCTAAAATATATAAGGCATGTTATACCAAACCCTCAATTTCAAACCCTAGCCATTCAAACAATTTTATTTCAAACCCTCATGGCCTCACCACCCAAACCCTCGCCACCCATGCTTAATTTGTTGCTTTATTTAACTTTTTTATTCTTTGAAATCTTAAACATGATGAAATAGTTGAAGACTTTTTGAAAAGTGCTTGGAGCTTGGATTTAGGGACCTCATTTCAAGCTCAAGAAGACTAATGTTTTATGCACTTACCTCATTTTGAGCTCAAGAAGACTGATATTTTGTGCACTTATATTGTTTATTGTTAGATATTTAGATAGGGACATTTGGATGCTGGTTCTGTTTTGAATTTTGATTTTGGCTATGTTTATTATGTTTGAAACTTAGCTTGAATGTTTTGTTGTGTTTTGGAACCAGGCATGATGTTGCTTGGACAATTTTACATTCCTAGTAGTAGTAGGCTAGTTCTAATTATATATTGTGTCTTTGTTAATTTTCTTTCTTGGCTTTTATATTTTTTTATTTTTTTAATTTTCAGTTAACTAGGTCATAAGCATGCCATATACTTGTTTTTATTGTGTCAATCCGTCACGATTCGTTTAATAATCATGTTAATCGTGTCATGCATATTACACGTGCCATAGGCGGTTCGTGTTCGTATTCATGTTTGCATTTTAGGCACGTTTGTTAATCGTGTCGTGTTAGTGTTCAGCCTAATCGTATCATGTTGTAGACGTACTGACATGAACATGAAACAGGAGCACAAATTGCCAGCTTTGGTTTAAAGTGGAAAAGAATTTTAACAGAAAAAAAATATTTTTAACAATTTTAAATAAGATTTTAAAACATAAAATTAAAATGGTGAAGCATCAAGAATCCCTTGTATGTTTCGTAACTAATATAGAGCTTTAACTTTAAATAATTATCTAAAGCATTTGATATATTTTATCTTTTCCTATTAATAGCAAGCACTTTTACTAATTTTATAAGTCAACCTAAAGCGTCAATATAGCAAGCTACAATGCAGTAAGGGTTTTGCTATAAAACGTGGCAAAATAATCATCTTTCACTAATGATTTGAGCACTAACTATAAAAATTATAATCGTTGCCACTACAATTATAATTAATATAATTTTCAGATAGAAAAGATAATAACAAATCAAACTTATTATATTTTAAAATAAATTTTTACAGTAATTTCAACAGTACCTCATTTTATAAAATATCTAAAATCGACAACATAACAAGTCATGTTGCAGTAAAAGACATTCCATAAAATTAAGCATTATTTCATTATTATTAATATTAATTATACAATACAATTACATTACATAAACAAAACATGACTAAATTTATACAGAAACGGGCAGCATAATAATGCTAACAATAATCATTAAAAACTTGAAAGATATAATTTGTTCCATAAAATATAAACATTACAAAGCAAAAAAAGAGTTAAAATCTATACTAGAGTACTATTCATATATGATCATCTCTCTGCCTCACTAGACTTTCTACACTACTTCAGGAATTATTTTAATATTAAAAGGAGGGGTACCCTAACAACGTCTCCTCCCAAAAGGAGGTACTGTTGAGTCAAAGACTCAGTAGTTTAGAAAGAACTGAAGAGGGGGAAAAGAGTGGCCAAAAGGTCTTGGGAAGATGAATGAAGGGGGAAGACACCCCCTTTTATAGTAAATAAAATTCACTATTACAAATATTTTATTAATATTTTTAATATATTTATTCTATTTCAATTTTAATTTATTTTTTATTGTTTTTCAGTTGCATCCCAAGCAGATGCAACATTTTTCTTTTTCTTTTTTTTTTTTTGGCCAACACGTTAATCAACTTATTTAGACCTTATTTGTGATTTTATTATATTTTTTCTTTCTTTCACATTGATCCGCATTCGGTGCGTGGTTTACTTTGAGATCCAGAGTGGCACCAGTACAGAAGGGACATGTCTAGAGCGTTGGATTCACGGGCCCGAGCTGAAGTTGCAGTTGAGATCAAGTCTACGCGAAGAGAAGTAAATGCAAGACTTCACACCATTGTATCAGTCAAGGTACTTTGATCAGATGGTAACCGAGACACGCACATGTGGGAACAACCTCATGCGATTTAGAGCAAGAATCTAACATGCCAGAAGACACGCAAACAGTTGAGATGTTTTGGGCGGCGCGAACTGATAGTCCCCATGCTACCACGAGTCCTTCTTTTAAATTTTGAATTTCTTTTGATTTCTTGCCATTTTTAAGGATATTTTTACCCATTTTGGTGCCCTTTTGCTACATTTTTTTACCAGATTTTAAATCTAAAAACAAAAAATTGAAACAAAATTAAATATTTTACAAACATAATATTTACAACAATATTAAAAATATTTATTTTACATTAAAACATAGAAAAATAATTACAAACAAACACAATATAAAGCACATTAAGACTTAAAATAAAATTACCATTAATTATTTTTATGGTTTAGATTAATTTCAAACTAAACATATATTTAAGTATCGAAATGACTCTAAAAATTAGTAAAACTATTATTAAACATAAAAACAGAATAAAAATACATTTTTAAACATATTTACATATTAAGACACAAAAATACTAATAAACACAAAAATGCTATTAATTAGAGGATCTAACGAGAAATATTAATACAAAATCATGATGTTTAACCTTAAGAAATATGTATTTTTACGGTCTCATCTGTCACAACCCGCTTCTATTTCCAGGCTGTGAAAGACTCTTTTTATATATATATATATATATACTTACGTATAGGTGTAAAACTCAGGAATATTTTTTTTTTTTGGGACAAGTCCTTCATGTGAAGTTTAGCAACTCATTAGGTGTAAACAGAAACATATATTTACATAACACACTTTCTTTTCCAATACTGTTGCTAAATATTCTCAAAAGAGGTTTTGATATACCTAAATATGCTCAGTTCTTACATAGCACGTTCAAAGAAAACAAGTTTAAAATATACAGTAGCAGAAACGTAACTGTGGCGGCATCCATACCCCTTTCTGCTCATTACTCATCACCCTCCGCCAGCTCATCAGTGACTTGGTTCTGACCTTCTAGTAGGAATACCTACAGCATGAAATACTTAATGAGCTTACGCCCAGTAAGTCCCATATAACCCACATGCTCATTCAATAACATGCATGAACCATTTATGCTTTCTTATAAACCTTCTTTATCATTTTTATTTCTTATCTTCAACTAGGGTCCGAGTGTTCGTACCATTGCGCACTTAGGTCAACGTAACACCGTGACCATACTATATCCTTGAACTCCTCTTGAATCAGGAGTCGGTACGACACCTTTCTTAACTTCTGGTGACACAATTACCAGCCCAATTATTATGGTTAACATACCATGCATGCAGTGACAAATGCATGTTATACACCATACATAAATATTCATGTACCAAATAGCATATATGAGTACATACTTTTATACTTACAGGTATACGTTAACATACACACCAGTATACCATATAATATATACACATGTATATGTATATGCACAAGTATACACCAACATACTTAAAGATGCTCATATCATAATATACACATAGGTATACACCTTGTTATACACACATGTATACATATATTTATGTCACACTCTATACTTAAGATTCCATGCTGTAAGTGGGATGGGTACTTACTTGATTCACACGTCGGGTAATTCAACCTCGATTTTGCTCCGTCCTAAACTTCTAGGATCCTGTTGGCCAATTTCAAAGTCATTAGCCAATAATCACTATGTTTCAACACACCGTGATCGTTAATTAGTGGACTGAGTTGCATAACTATATACAACTCTAGAAACTACTGGTTTTTCTTATTTCTATCTAACTCTACCCTACCGTTTCTAACGAAGGGCGGAAAACTTTCTTATCAATACTTTTTCTCGTTTTGAAACATTTGACACGGTTCGGGTTATACGGGCAAAAATGATGATTTTGCCATCCATGAGTCTATTAACCTAACCGAGCTCGATTTCATTATTTTAATGAAAATAGTCACGTATTAATTTTAAAATAATACCCTAATCGCTCGGATCTCCTTATTTCATATCTACGCCCTATTTTTGTAAAACTTTACAGTTTATCCCCTAACTGAAAATTTTTGACAATTTTGCCCCCGGGCCTAAAATTTATCTCTTTAAACCAAAATTTTCTATTTTTCATAAGAAACATTTTTACTCAAAGTACCATATCTTAAATCATTTTCAAAAATGATATTTTTCCATTTTAACATTTTTTTCCACTTTTAAGAAATTCTTGAAAAATTAAAATCTCACAATCGGTTGAGATTTTTGACAAACCGCCCGCGTACCTAACAGTTTCATCGAGATCTACAACTTTCATGTTTTAACTTTTCCCAAATTCTCACTGTTTTGGGGTGTTTTGGGGCATTTTTCAAATCTGCCGAGGGAATGCTTTTTCTTTCAATTTAGCCCTTAGGGTATTTTTGTAAAAATCCATTTTAAAACTATGATCCAGCCACTGCATAGATAGATTCACCCCTTGTCCAACCCTTTTCTATGCCAAAACACCATTTTTGCAAAACTTAACTTAAAATTACAAAACTATCATTTTTGCATAAACTACCATTTTGCATCAACAACCCATAATTTTGACTATACCATCATACTATAAGTCACATACTCAGGGAATTAATCAAAACTTTGCCTATAAAGATCACATGCTTTAGAAATAATAAAGATCAAACAAAAATTACAAAAATTCAAGTTTAAGGGTTTAAAACTTACCCAAATAGGAATTTTGTGCTTCAAGCCTTCCAAGGACTCCTTTGAAGCTCTTTCCTAACCATTTTTTTCATGTAAAAATCTCCTTAAATCAAATCCCTCCTTAACCCATAAAAACCTTAAGAAAACTAAAAAAAAGTTTAGGTTTTACCTCAATTTTGAAGAAATCCTTTAACCTATGCTTCTTGAATTTGGTTGGGGTCAATTTGTGCAAGATTTTGAGTTTGGAAATTTTTTTGTTGAATGGCTCTCCAAGGCTGCCGGATGTTGAGGGAAAGAAATGAGATAAAATTTGACTTAATTCAAAATTACTACATGCTTATCACAACTTATGGTGACTCATCAACAATTAATGGGCTTGCAAGATGGCAATTTGTGATTGGGCCACTTTTTGTGATTTGGTGGCCCAATAGAATTTTGTTGGGTGTCCACTTAGTGGCCCAAAAATTTTACACTGTATAATTTCTTCACCACTCAGTATTTTTCTGTAACGCCCCTATATGGGGGTTAACAGTTTTTAATGAGATAAAATAAAAATAAATAATAAAAGTAAAACCTTAAAAATAAAATTTGCCCGGGACTTAAATGAAAACTCTCAACTCAAAAATAAAAATATAAACGATAAATAAACCACAGTTTTAATGTAGCACCTTAAATTTAATAATATAAACTGTTGTCATCATCATTTTAACCCTCAACACATTATAATTACAGTCACAGAAAGTAACAATTGATGCTTACATTATCATGAAGAACATTCTTTACAATTGAGCAGTCCCAATGTAATATAGTTACATCACTTCCTCAACTATATTTCTCGTAGCCACCTCACACTTAGTGAGTCCTGAAAAGATATAAACATAAGGGAATGAGCAACACTATGCTCAGTAGAGAAAGCCATTACTCACCTTTAGGTTTTTATCATTACCACATTAAAATCTGCATGGTCAGTAAGTCACATCATATTCCAGATTATGAGGTTTATTATGATCACATCTTATGGATACCGTAGTTAATCATTACCAAGTGTCATAATTACACATTTATACAAATATTAACAATCATCATTGTTCCTAGGTATCCATGTTAAATTGAGTATCACTCAACTCATCGAAACCCAAATGGGCGCACTTGATCACCCTATAAACATTCCAAGGGTGTTCCGGTGAGGGGACATCAAGCCCCGAGTCCTCACCAAGTCGATTCCTGTACAGTGTGTTCTGGGACTTTCAACCCAAGGAAGCGTCATCGCCTTCCCCCTACTTTACCTTTTAGGGTATTCATGCCCAAGGACGTAACCGTCGCCCTTTTCATGTCTCACAATTTCTCTATATTAAATCATTATTAATAGAGTTAATTTTCCTAACCATGCTTCTCAATTTATAACATGTGTCAATTCATTATGTTCCTCGCCGTACAATACAAGACGAGTCCATGTCATAGTTTCATATGTGATACACATATAATATCAGTTCAACATAGATATATATATATTGCGGCAAAACAATCAATTTTAATTCTATAAAAACCTCACAAAAGATGAGTAATAGAATCCCTACCTTTTAAGCTTATCAACAGTCTCTTAATCCTGGAATCAATTAACGTTAGCTCCATACTCCCTTGATCCTAAGGCGTGCATAAGGACAATTAAAACTAAAGCACAACATACAACTACATTCATAAATAAATCATGTGTAAACCTATCTTACTAGTATGCCATTAAAGCTTTTATATAAATCTCTTTTGAATACCACAGTAAACAATTTTTGTCTTAACACAATATAAAATGTGAACAAGTAATCTATATGTTTTAGTCCCTAATAAGATTCATCAATCACTTAGGATAATATTGGAAAGGTTGCAAGACATTAAAGAATTAGGTGGTGAGCAAAGATGGGTTCTTGGTTCAGGTTAGCAGCTGGTATACCATAACAAACTGGCAGATTTACTAGTTTCCAATACAAAAATTGAATAATTCTTAGAAAATAAAATACAACTCCGATTTAGGTTTATGATAGCTCGTTAGAAAGCCTAGGATGCTACTTTTCAAATATGCAAACCAATTCATAAAATTCATTTTAATTTAATCTTAGAATTTCAAGAAATAGCCACTGCCCATAGAGGTATTACAAAGTTTAACAATATAAATTTTCTGTCTAGGGCATATACACTTAGACTTCATACATATGCTCCAAAATAGCAACAAACATATACTTAGGTTTAAGAACGCAAATTTGAATAATCCTTTAGTATAAAAGAAAATTTATAAATGAAAGACTAAATTTGTTCATAAGATTCTAACCTCGGATTATGGTTAGTTGGAAGCTTGAAATGGCTTCAAAACAGGTTCCTTTACTTCAGTATGACTGAAATTCTTGCTCAAATGGAGGTGATGGTGGCTGATTTTTATGGCTGCCTTGAAGAAGTTCTCTAAGTATTTTGCTTCAGCAAAGAAATGAGAAGAAGAGTGTGGGAACCGTGGAAGAGAAAGGAAGAAAAGATGAAGTCTTTGAAGAGAAGTGATAGAAACAATTATAGAGGAGACATGTTGAAGCATGTCACGGAGGAAATAAAGAAAATGAGGGTCAAGAGTAGTTGGAAAAGATATCCTTATGTCTCATCTAAAGACTTTAACACACATAATGCCAATATGACATTTTTGAGATTTATTAGAAGTTCTAAGGCTTTTTAGTAATCATACTAAATAAATATAGGAGAATTTTAGAAAACTTAAAAATAGATAAAAAATAAATATTATAAAATAAATTTAAATGAAGCAATTTTTTTTATACATTAAAAATTAATTTAATTACCTCAATACCCGTTAGGAGAATAACGGGTGTCACAGCTCTACCCCCCTTAAAGAAATTTCGTCCTCGAAATTTCAATTCTAGCAATACTAGTAAAAATTATGATTCCACTATGATTCCAATTCTGAGTCTAAACCGTTAATGTTGTTTGTCCTCCAAATTTAAGTTATCGTATCTCCACTTATTTACTTGCATAATAAATCTTACTCCTAAATCCCTCAATGAGAGTATTTCTGACAAGTTTCAACTTATAACACCGTATAATAGTCTAAGAATCTGATCAGGCATACATATTGACCATATCATGATTCCAGTCCTTCATTGTCCATGGACTGTGATTTACAATCACATTTAAGGAGATTGCCAGAAAAATTTTATATACTTCATCTTTAAGTTCCTTTTCCTTTTTGAGTAAGGAAAAGTCAAATATATTTGATTTCATACCTCAACTAATAAACTAAAACATAATCATAAAACATATATCACAAACACTTTTATTCAAAACTATACATTAAACTTACTCATAGAGATATTAAACGGAATCTCAGAGTTGCAAACATACCCGACATATTTTTCATTAAACAGCTATCCTCATGACACAAACATTCAATCCAAATAATATACTCATATTTCATATGGAATATCCCCATAATTGACTCTGGTACTTCCACATAATATTAACAGAATATTACACATTACAAACATAATACGGATACGTTTCGAGAGTACAAGGCACTCCGTATACCAGCTATCCATATCATGCATGCTTAGAGGATACAAAAACATCGATAAACAAAAGATCGGACCTTAAGAAGGATGCGTTTCGAGAGTATCAAGTACTCCGTATCCAGCCATCCCGGCATTAGGCTCAATGAATCTAAAAGATTTAACAACGACGTACCACAAGAAACACAGAATACAAGGCAAACGGTTATTCGTAACACACGAAATACGGACACACATGCCTACATGCCAAAGATAAAACAAAAAGATTACAGATGGAGATTCAAATCAATTGGCCGCTCCCGGCTTTCCCTTTCCCATTCAAGCTTGGATGTTGCAGTGTCGGATTCTGGATGTATGATTTGCATTTTATCTATCAATTCCTCAGCTGTTGAAGCAGTGACAAAGATTTGTCTCTCCGATTCTGTAGTGATGTTTTCTTCCACAGCGTAATCTAGAAATTTCAAAAGACCGTCATAAAAACCCTTTACGTTCAGCAGTCCCAAAGGTTTGGAATAAAAGCCCAACAATTGCCCACAAGCAACTATAAATATTTCCTCAAGAGTACCTAGACCACCAGGTAATGCTATAAAAGCATCAGAATTATAGATTATGTCTTTAAAATTTTTAGGGATACTCCTGACTCCTTCTCCCTTACCTATGGCTTCCTTACAAAGGTTTCCTTCAACTGGAATATGAGGCCAAATTCTTACATCAGTAGCGTCGCTAGACCTAGCTGCTAGTGCCATATTTACCATCATTTTTATACTACCACCCCCATAGATTATGTTAATCTTCTTGTGTGCTAGGACTTGCCCTAAGTGATTTGCAGCTTCTAAATAAGCTTTATCTTTTCCAAGGCTGGAACCACAAAAGACACAGACATTCTTTATTTTCTTCGTGGACTGGGAGGTAGACATATTTGGTTTATAGAAGTGGTTGCTTAATGTCTGCTCCACTTAGACTTCGGGTTCTACATGAGATTTTAAAGATGAGAAATATACAAAAAGGGCTAAAGAGATAGACGAGTAGGTAATGAAAAGGTAATCCAAAGATTTAAACAAAATCTTGCGCGGATAAGAAAGTAAGATAAGGTGATTGATAGTTTACAGAAAATCTGATTCACTTTTTGAAAAAGATTAGACTCTAATTGTATAACTTTTGACAATTGAGAACAATTCGACAGAAGACCCTCATGACACAACTGTAGACTTTTTGACAAATATACACCAAGTCTAGAAATTTAATATAAACGACAAATACTATAGAACTTTTGAAATTTGAGATACAAATCTTGAAATATCTGGATAAGCTTTTCAAAATTCAAACATATTACTATACCGTATGTAACGTGTCTGATAAGATAATATATTTTATTATATATATATTTAAGAAAATCATAAATTAAATAAGATATTAACACTTACTGTATCAATCTAATAATCACAATTATTTCAAACACAAAAGCAAATATTCTGAGTAAAAGAAAAACACAAACTGTTGAACATCAGCTAAAACTGCTTCAAATAAGTAAAGACTAAATAACCTTTATAGAGCGATGACTTATTCCCCATCCAGTTTTCTTATGGCTTGACAAACAGGATCTAGAAATACCATATTCCTGAGGCGTTGTCTTTCTGTATAAAATTTAGGCCAGAGTTTAAAAATAGCTCCTTGAACATATCCACTAGGGTGACCGTGGAGAGGAGGATGGATGCTATCCAAGTTCTCCTTTGAAAGTCCATCCCTACAAAACCTTATTTTATCCTCTCTATTCGTAGACATATAACCAGGTGAAGTACATTTACCGTTACAATTTTGTCTTCCACATTTGTTACAAGTGACCACGATGGCACGAGCTCTTCTTTTCATTGCACTACGACTGGTACCTGTTCCTGGTAAACCGACATCTTGACTAAAGTCACTCGGACGGATTTTCCCCTCTATCAACATTCTCACATCACAAGGGATGCCAAAACGCATAAGAATCCACAACCGAGTAATTCTAGCCTTGTATTTCTTTCTGAGAATCTTTTGGGAGAGTGATGGGAAATACTTTCTCAGGTGTTGGTACTTTGGGTCCATGATGAGATGAAAGAAGAGTAAATAGAAAGGAAAAATTAAGATAGTAAATTGCAGAATCCTAGAATTCCTTCTTCTTTTAGAGGAAAAGAAGAATTTTTAATGAAAAAGAAGAGGATTTGCGATTTAGAGAGAAAATAACAAATTAAGAGAGAAAAAGTGAACTCGGAGAAATAAGCTCCTATACACAGTAAACGTATTTGTAAACATTAATTAAACCACTGTATATGACACGTATAGAGACCACGTGGGAGAGACAGTGTGAATCAAACTGATTTAAGATTTGAACTAGGCCCAAATGTTCTAAGTTGAAAATGGTCAGGTTGTTTCGGGCCTTAACACATTTGGAATGAGTTAAATAACAAACATAAAATTGAAAACCAATTTGTATAAATCTTAAACCCAATTCAAAGTCCACTATAGATAAAGTTAACTATAAACAACAAATCTAATTTAACGACAACAAGGATCTTCCTGAATGATATTTAAAATCATTTCATAACAACATAATCTTCCAGCAACTCAAATAATTTTGTTTTAATCAAAACCTTATTGAACAATGCATACACCCATATGTTATTCCTAATACTCAACATCTATCAATGGATTCATCATCATTACTACCAAGGGTTTAGAATGCGACTAACCTTGAAATCAATACGATTTACGTCTTTCAACGTAGATCATATCAATGAACAAAGACACTTGATGTTACTACTTAAGAACATCTATAATCCCCACAATTCTACTCATACAATATATAATTTCCTCATATAACAAAACCTTAGGTAACCAAAAGATTCACTGATACACTTAAATACAATGTACGTAACGAAATATTCCAATTTTGAGATTCATGCATTCTAGACTTTACACAGTCTCAACAGACCAAAAGTCTAACATTTATCTCTCTCAAGATTCAATACCATGATTCCCAACTTATATCATATTCCTCAAATATATAGAACTTTTAAGAAAAGACATTGACACTTATGTGCTCCATCGAATCCACACATAATCATTACTTAGGTTTGAATCAATTACGAAAAATTTGGCATATCTATGTCAAACTTTAAAATCAATAAATCAAGCCTTATATTTCTTATTGTTTTTCACGAGACAAAAGGCTTTTAAATCCTCGTATCTATACGAATTTCTCATCGTTTATACGAATTAGATATGCTTATAGATCCAAATATTATACGAATCTCTCGTAAGCATTCTACTTATAAACTCATTCCATATAATTATCATTCCCTCATAACTATTAATACTTTCCTTCTATATAATTATTGTACTCATATAACTATTAATATTTTCATTCTATGGCCTTTCCATGTTACATCCTTCTAGACTGTATAAATCAAAGTGAAGGTTCATTTTGATGATGACAATGAAAATTCAGCTTCAAAACCATCTCAAAAATATATTTTTTTAAAGTGGTGCTACACTCCCTAGGTTAACCGAACCTAGGCTCTGATACCAAAAATTCTGTAACGCCCCTATATGGGGGTTAACAGTTTTTAATGAGATAAAATAAAAATAAATAATAAAAGTAAAACCTTAAAAATAAAATTTGCCCGGGACTTAAATGAAAACTCTCAACTCAAAAATAAAAATATAAACGATAAATAAACCACAGTTTTAATGTAGCACCTTAAATTTAATAATATAAACTGTTGTCATCATCATTTTAACCCTCAACACATTATAATTACAGTCACAGAAAGTAACAATTGATGCTTACATTATCATGAAGAACATTCTTTACAATTGAGCAGTCCCAATGTAATATAGTTACATCACTTCCTCAACTATATTTCTCGTAGCCACCTCACACTTAGTGAGTCCTGAAAAGATATAAACATAAGGGAATGAGCAACACTATGCTCAGTAGAGAAAGCCATTACTCACCTTTAGGTTTTTATCATTACCACATTAAAATCTGCATGGTCAGTAAGTCACATCATATTCCAGATTATGAGGTTTATTATGATCACATCTTATGGATACCGTAGTTAATCATTACCAAGTGTCATAATTACACATTTATACAAATATTAACAATCATCATTGTTCCTAGGTATCCATGTTAAATTGAGTATCACTCAACTCATCGAAACCCAAATGGGCGCACTTGATCACCCTATAAACATTCCAAGGGTGTTCCGGTGAGGGGACATCAAGCCCCGAGTCCTCACCAAGTCGATTCCTGTACAGTGTGTTCTGGGACTTTCAACCCAAGGAAGCGTCATCGCCTTCCCCCTACTTTACCTTTTAGGGTATTCATGCCCAAGGACGTAACCGTCGCCCTTTTCATGTCTCACAATTTCTCTATATTAAATCATTATTAATAGAGTTAATTTTCCTAACCATGCTTCTCAATTTATAACATGTGTCAATTCATTATGTTCCTCGCCGTACAATACAAGACGAGTCCATGTCATAGTTTCATATGTGATACACATATAATATCAGTTCAACATAGATATATATATATTGCGGCAAAACAATCAATTTTAATTCTATAAAAACCTCACAAAAGATGAGTAATAGAATCCCTACCTTTTAAGCTTATCAACAGTCTCTTAATCCTGGAATCAATTAACGTTAGCTCCATACTCCCTTGATCCTAAGGCGTGCATAAGGACAATTAAAACTAAAGCACAACATACAACTACATTCATAAATAAATCATGTGTAAACCTATCTTACTAGTATGCCATTAAAGCTTTTATATAAATCTCTTTTGAATACCACAGTAAACAATTTTTGTCTTAACACAATATAAAATGTCAACAAGTAATCTATATGTTTTAGTCCCTAATAAGATTCATCAATCACTTAGGATAATATTGGAAAGGTTGCAAGACATTAAAGAATTAGGTGGTGAGCAAAGATGGGTTCTTGGTTCAGGTTAGCAGCTGGTATACCATAACAAACTGGCAGATTTACTAGTTTCCAATACAAAAATTGAATAATTCTTAGAAAATAAAATACAACTCCGATTTAGGTTTATGATAGCTCGTTAGAAAGCCTAGGATGCTACTTTTCAAATATGCAAACCAATTCATAAAATTCATTTTAATTTAATCTTAGAATTTCAAGAAATAGCCACTGCCCATAGAGGTATTACAAAGTTTAACAATATAAATTTTCTGTCTAGGGCATATACACTTAGACTTCATACATATGCTCCAAAATAGCAACAAACATATACTTAGGTTTAAGAACGCAAATTTGAATAATCCTTTAGTATAAAAGAAAATTTATAAATGAAAGACTAAATTTGTTCATAAGATTCTAACCTCGGATTATGGTTAGTTGGAAGCTTGAAATGGCTTCAAAACAGGTTCCTTTACTTCGGTATGACTGAAATTCTTGCTCAAATGGAGGTGATGGTGGCTGATTTTTATGGCTGCCTTGAAGAAGTTCTCTAAGTATTTTGCTTCAGCAAAGAAATGAGAAGAAGAGTGTGGGAACCGTGGAAGAGAAAGGAAGAAAAGATGAAGTCTTTGAAGAGAAGTGATAGAAACAATTATAGAGGAGACATGTTGAAGCATGTCACGGAGGAAATAAAGAAAATGAGGGTCAAGAGTAGTTGGAAAAGATATCCTTATGTCTCATCTAAAGACTTTAACACACATAATGCCAATATGACATTTTTGAGATTTATTAGAAGTTCTAAGGCTTTTTAGTAATCATACTAAATAAATATAGGAGAATTTTAGAAAACTTAAAAATAGATAAAAAATAAATATTATAAAATAAATTTAAATGAAGCAATTTTTTTTTATACATTAAAAATTAATTTAATTACCTCAATACCCGTTAGGAGAATAACGGGTGTCACATTTTCCTACACTGTCGTGGTCAAATCAGTGCAACTTGTAACCTTAGACTGTGTAAACTATTTTACTGGCCTTTAGTCTACTTTTGAAGGCCAAACGTAATATTTTTCATATTTGCGTTTTCATTTAACAGTATACTTTTACTGTGTCGGCCTCCTTTTACACTAGGTTGGGTTTCAGTGGACTCTATGTCTTACTTGTATTCTAAGTACTCATTCGTTTGTATCACAATTTTGCGATTAATTGTGATACAAAATTCACTTTATGGATATTATTTACAAATTTTTGAGTAATTTAACTCATAAAATCTGTATTAAAAAAAAATATCCATCATGACATCACATTCACAGTGTAATACTCAATTAATACTGTTTATTTACATATTATCATAATTTTACAAAAGTTACAATTTTAAGGGTAAATTCATTAATTAAACCCACTTAAATATTAGGTTTTATTAATAAACCTTTTTTTTTTTTCTAGTCATTACAATCTACCCTCGTTAAAATTTTCGTCCTCGAAAACTAAAACAATTCTGGGTAGACTCTTTTCATTTCGTCTTCTCGTTCCCAGGTTGCTTCTTCTACTTGTTGATTACGCCATAAAACTTTGACTAGTGGTATCTTTTTATTCCTTAATTCCTTCTCTTCTCGAGCCAAGATTTGAACCGGTTTCTCTTTATAAGACAGGTTCTCTTGCACTTCAATAGTCTCATGTTGAAGTATATGCGAGGGATCAGGCACATACTTTTTTAGCATGGATACATGGAATACATTATGTACCGATGCCATTTCAGGGGGTAGGGCTAACTTGTAAGCCACGTTACCTACTCTTTCTAAGATTTCATATGGTCCAACTATCTTGGACTGAGTTTTCCCCTTTTTCCGAATCTTACCACTCCTTTCATTGGTGTTATCTTCAAAAAGACTAAGTCCCCTACTTGGAACTCTAAAGGTCTCCGTCGTCGATCAGCATAACTCTTTTGTCGATTAAAAGCAGTTTCCATTCATTGATGAATTAATTTTACATCTTCCGTTGTTCTTTGAACAAAATCTATGGTTGACAACGCCTTTTCTCGGGTTTCATACCAATGCAAAAGTGATCTACATCTTCTTCCATATAGAGCTTCATATGGAGCCATACCGATAGAGGTTTGATAGCTGTTATTGTAAGAAAATTTGATCAACAGAAGCTTTTTATCCCACCCTCCTTTGAAATCTAGCACACAGGCTCTTAACATATCTTCCAAAGTCTGGATAGTCCTTTCCGACTGACCATCCGTTTGAGGGTGGAAAGTTGTGCTGAATGTCAGCTTCGTTCCCATTGCTTGGTGAATGCTTCTCCAAAACTTAGAAGTGAACCGGCCATCTCAATCAGAAATAATGGACTTCGAAATTCCATGGTATCTAACTATCTGGCCAACATACAATTCAGGTAATCGTTCTACAGAACGACTGAGTTTAATAGATAAAAAGTGTGCTGATTTGGTCGATCTGTCCACGATTACCCATATAGCATCATGTCCACCCGTAGTTCTAGGTAGTCCTGTCACCAGGTCCATTGTTATCTGGTCCCATTTCCACTCTGGAATATCTATCTTTTGCAGTTCACCTACGGGTCGTTGGTGTTCAGCCTTCACCTTTTGACACGTGAGACACTTACTGACGAATCTTGCAACGTCATTCTTCATTCCATGCCACTAGTAGTACTTTTTCAAATCTTGGTACATTTTTGTAGCTCTTGGATGAGCTACATATGGTGCTTCATGAGCTTTTTTCAAGATCTGTCTTTTTAACTCCTCATCATTGGGAATGCAAAGTCTGCCTTTATAATGGAGAATGCCATCTTCCATGATGCTAAACTCTTTTCCTTTGTTCTCAAAGACCTCAGACTTGTATCTAAGCAATGATGGGTCTGCTTCTTGTTGTTCTTTTAAATTCTCCAGGATTGCAGGTCGGAACGATAAATTGGCTAATCCTCCTGTAATTAACTCTATACCCGCTTCTAGCAAGTCTTTCTGAAGAGGCTTTGGCATTAATTGCACCATTGCAAGTGAAGACGTTGCTCTATGGCTGAGGGCATCGGCCACTCGATTAGCCTTTCCAGGGTGATATAAGATTTCACAGTCATAATCTTTAACCAGTTCTAGCCATCTTCGCTGTCTCATGTTGAGTTCCTTCTGCGTGAAGATATATTTCAGACTTTGGTGGTCTGTATAAATCTCACACTTAGCTCCATACAAATAGTGACGCCAAATCTTCAGTGCAAATACGACCGCTGCTAACTCCAAGTCATGCGTGGGATAATTCCTCTCATGATCCTTCAGCTGTCGGGATGCATACGCAATTACTTTTTCGTTTTGCATAAGTACGGCTCCCAAGCCTGTCTTTGACGCATCACTGAAGATCACATAATTTCCTAGATTTGGATCCGGTATGGTTAGTACCGGGGCACTTGTAAGTCGTCTTTTTAGTTCTTGGAAACTCTCTTCACACTTCTTGGTCCATTCATATTTAGTTGCTTTTCTTGTAAGGGCTGTGAGTGGTGCTGCAAGTTTGGAGAATCCTTCTACAAAACGTCGATAATATCCTGCTAAACCAAGGAAACTCCTGATCTCGGTAATACTCTTTGGTGTAGGCCACTTATTTACTGCTTCGACTTTGGAAGGATCAACAGAGACTCCATCTCGTGACACCACATGTCCTAGGAAATGAACCTTTTCCAGCCAGAATTCGCATTTTGAGAACTTGGCGTACAACTGATGCTTCCTCAATTGCTGCAGTGTAATCCTCAAGTGCTCTTCATGTTCCTTCGGTGTTCTTGAATAAATAAGGATATCATCGATGAACACAATGACAAATTTATCGAGATAATCCTTGAAAATTCGATTCATAAGATCCATAAAAGCTGCCGGGGCATTAGTCAATCCAAACGGCATGACACAGAACTCGTAATGCCCATAACGCGTTCGAAACGCCGTCTTTGGTACATCTTTTTCTTTAACTCGAAGTTGATGATACCCCGAGCGTAGGTCAATCTTCGAAAACATAGATGCTCCCTTCAGTTGATCAAATAAGTCATCGATCCTTGGAAGTGGATACTTATTTTTAATCGTGACCTTGTTTAATTCTCGATAATCAACGCACATTCGTAATGTTCCATCTTTCTTCTTGACAAATAGCACTGGTGCTCCCCACGGAGAATGGCTCGGCCGGATAAACCCTTTTTCTAACAATTCCTGCAATTGCACTTGAAGCTCTTTGAGTTCTCCTGGAGCCATACGATATGGTGCCTTCGAAATTGGAGCTGTGCCTGGCGTTAAGTCAATCTCGAACGAGACCTCCCGCTCCGGGGGTAAGCCTGGTAATTCATCGGGAAACACGTCGACGAATTCCTTTACTATGGGAACATCCTCTGGTCTTAACTGAGCTTTTTGGTCTTCATTTACTAAGTTTACTAAATAACCAATGCACCCACTTTCCAACATCTTCCTTGCTTTTAATGCCGAAATTAGCGCCTTGGGAGCCTTGGCGATCTTTCCTGAGTACACGAATTTTTCACTTCCGGAAGGTCGAAATGTAATCTTGTGGTGTCGGCAATTAATCTTGGCGGTATATTTTCCCAGGAAATCCATTCCCAGGATAACGTCATAATCTTGTATATCGATTATTATCAAATCAATATACAATTCCCTTCCACAAATGATAATCGGTATATGGCGTAACCAATGATCAGAACTTAATATTTCCCTAGAGGGGAGTGCAGTTTTAAAAGTTTGTTCTATCCTATCCCCTTCATTCCCTATTCGTTTAGCAAACTTATATGATGCAAATGAATGCGTTGCTCCAGAATCAAATAGAACATAGGCATCAGTGTTGGCAACAGAAAACTGACCTGTCACCACAGTTGAAGTCCCCGCATCATCTTCTTTTTTTGTGTAAGCATATATCCGTCCGCTAGGCTCTGGAGCCTCTAAACGTCCCTGATTGATGCTTGGGCCTTCAATCTGAGCTTGGACTGCGTGCAACTGAGTTCCTTGGGTTCTTTGTTGACCTTGATTATTCTGGTTTTGGGGATTGGAGAAACAATTCCTGGCATAATGTCCTTCCTTGCCGTAGATGTAGCACTTATTGGTGCCAGCTTTACATTCTCCTGCATGTCTTTTCCCACATTGACCATAGAGAGGTTTGCTATTCCTTCCATCATTGATCCTTTTCAGGGGTTGCCCCTTTGAATTCTTTGAATTATTCACGTTCCATTTTCTCTTATTGTTGGTATTGCGATTGCGTCCAACTGGATAGCCTTGGGACTGCCCTTGACTCGGAACGCTTCCTTGTCCTTTCGTCTGCACAACTTGGCTCTGCTTGGCCAAAGCCTTTTCTTCCTTTTGGGCTTTAAAGATTCTTGCCCTTTCCTCCTTATCACGGGTTATTCTGAACTCCGCTCTCGTGGCCCGTTCAATACAATCTTCCACGTCTTTAGGGGCTTGCCCTCCACTATCAACTATAAGGGCAATATCGGTTCGAAACATCCGCATTAATCTTCTTATCCGTTCTCGATCAGTAGGTACCAACTCGGGACATAGACGCGCCAATTGGTTGAACCTCCTCACAGCTTCAGCTACTGACATATTGCCTTGCCAGAAATTGTTAAATTCCTCTTGCTGTGCCGCCATCGTTTCCACATTAAAATAAGCTCTTCCAAATTCCTCTACGAAATCACGCCAAGTCATTTCACCCACATTTCTTCTGCGTTCCACTGATTCCCACCATCTCCTAGCATCCTTAGTGAGAGAAAATGAAGCGCATAAAACTTTCTCACGATCACTGAGTCTCATAAATTTCAGAACCCTCTCTATGCCGGTAAGCCAATCATCGGCTTCCAATGGGTCTGTTGATCCGTCAAACTCCGGGGCCTTCATTCGTCGGAACCTTTCATAAAATTCAGTAGTAGGTACCATTGGAACAGCTGGTGTTGTTGGTTCTACTTGTTGGGGTAGTGGTACGGGAGGTGGAAAGTCTACACGTACCGCAGGTATGGGATGCTGGTTAGATAATTGCTCCCTTAGTCCTTGCATTTCCCGTTCTTGAGCCTGGAGCTTCTGTTGTAACTCAACAATCATGACCATCAGATCCGGGTTCGTAGGTTCTCCAGGTACATCCGCCATCGATAATAATCTTATATGCCTACCGCACAGTGTCATTATTGTGTCAGCATATACTATTGACTTAATAGTATTCAGTAAATAAATGCATATATATCAAATAATATGAATACATGCCAACATGAACAGCAACATGAACTTTATATCTCATCTCATACATTTCATTAACTTCTTTCCTTTCTTTTCTTTTCCATTTCTCATTAACAAAACATTACATAAGGAAATAATATGTATACAGTCTTCACTTTTTAACATAAACATTTCACATCATTTCCAGGAGCAGTTATCTCTTCCGGCTAATATGTACACTATCGCCGAGAAGGATACCACTTGCCGGAGATACACTCATATACAAGGACAAGAAGATCAAAACTATACTAATCATACATCTATATACATTTTAATACACATGAGCATTCATAGGCTGCTCTTTCTTTTTTTTTTTTTTAGTCTGACTCTACACCTGACATATCGCTATTTTCGGGATCCTCCTCGGGGTCCTCCTCTTCCTCCTCGCTAGAATCAGTAGATTCGTCATCACTCGCTATGATGGGTTCGGGAGGTACTGGATTAAACTCGAGCTCATCATTGTCATCATCTTCATTTTCGTCATCCTCTTCCATCTCCACTGGGGGATCCTCTATAGGCACGGCCACGTTTTGTTCGGCGTGTAATACTTCCGCAATAAAGTCATCCAAGCTCGGAAAGTTTCCAGGATATTGGATATGTTGTTGTATTTCCGCTGGCAGATCTCGCCAAATCAAATCAAAAATACGTCCCAAGGGCAACCCTGGTGGAATCAATGGTGCCATAGTTCGACGAAACCTCAAAATATAATGACTTACTGGTTCCCCAACATACCTACCCCATATTGGCTCTACTCGTAAATAAAGTCGACGCCACCAATCTACCCATAGCATTGGAAGTACTTGGACTTGTACATCTTCAACAGGTGGTAAGGGTACAAATTCGGCTAAAATTTGCTCCCTGAAGCCTGGCCAATCCATATGCTCTTCTTCGGGACCAATCCTCAACCACCACGCGAGTGCCTCTCCCTGCAACCGCCCCGAAGCTAACAAAACCTTAAGGTGTTGTGGTGTATGGCACGAAACAAAAATCACTTCCATGGCATGAAGCCACTCAGTTAAAACCATAGGTCGCCGACTACCGTAGTATCTAGGAGGCATCATGTCCTGAAAAGCAACGCTCGCCCTACGGTCCGCATCCGCATTATTTTCATTATGAGGTGCCGCCATATACTACATTTATCTCAATATGTATTAATTCTATATTAAATAAAATATTGACATTCTTACATTTAAAATTAAACTATCTTACTTGAGCTCTGGCAGTGAGGCATGCGGCAATCAGCAGTAGGGTGGCAGGATTTCCGCTCTGATACCAACTGTCACAACCCGCTTCTTTTTCCAGGCTGTGAAAGACTCTTTTATATATATATATATATATATACTTACGTATAGGTGTAAAACTCAGGAATATTTTTTTTTTTGGGACAAGTCCTTCATGTGAAGTTTAGCAACTCATTAGGTGTAAACAGAAACATATATTTACATAACACACTTTCTTTTCCAATACTGTTGCTAAATATTCTCAAAAGAGGTTTTGATATACCTAAATATGCTCAGTTCTTACATAGCACGTTCAAAGAAAACAAGTTTAAAATATACAGTAGCAGAAACGTAACTGTGGCGGCATCCATACCCCTTTCTGCTCATTACTCATCACCCTCCGCCAGCTCATCAGTGACTTGGTTCTGACCTTCTAGTAGGAATACCTACAGCATGAAATACTTAATGAGCTTACGCCCAGTAAGTCCCATATAACCCACATGCTCATTCAATAACATGCATGAACCATTTATGCTTTCTTATAAACCTTCTTTATCATTTTTATTTCTTATCTTCAACTAGGGCCCGAGTGTTCGTACCATTGCGCACTTAGGTCAACGTAACACCGTGACCATACTATATCCTTGAACTCCTCTTGAGTCAAGAGTCGGTACGACACCTTTCTTAACTTCTGGTGACACAATTACTAGCCCAATTATTATGGTTAACATACCATGCATGCAGTGACAAATGCATGTTATACACCATACATAAATATTCATGTACCAAATAGCATATATGAGTACATACTTTTATACTTACAGGTATACGTTAACATACACACCAGTATACCATATAATATATACACATGTATATGTATATGCACAAGTATACACCAACATACTTAAAGATGCTCATATCATAATATACACATAGGTATACACCTTGTTATACACACATGTATACATATATTTATGTCACACTCTATACTTAAGATTCCATACTGTAAGTGGGATGGGTACTTACTTGATTCACACGTCGGGTAATTCAACCTCGATTTTGCTCCGTCCTAAACTTCTAGGATCCTGTTGGCCAATTTCAAAGTCATTAGCCAATAATCACTATGTTTCAACACACCGTGATCGTTAATTAGTGGACTGAGTTGCATAACTATATACAACTCTAGAAACTACTGGTTTTTCTTATTTCTATCTAACTCTACCCTACCGTTTCTAACGAAGGGCGGAAAACTTTCTTATCAATACTTTTTCTCGTTTTGAAACATTTGACACGGTTCGGGTTATACGGGCAAAAATGATGATTCTGCCATCCATGAGTCTATTAACCTAACCGAGCTCGATTTCGTTATTTTAATGAAAATAGTCACGTATTAATTTTAAAATAATACCCTAATCGCTCGGATCTCCTTATTTCATATCTACGCCCCATTTTTGTAAAACTTTACAGTTTATCCCCTAACTGAAAATTTTTGACAATTTTGCCCCCGGGCCTAAAATTTATCTCTTTAAACCAAAATTTTCTATTTTTCATAAGAAACATTTTTACTCAAAGTACCATATCTTAAATCATTTTCAAAAATGACATTTTTCCATTTTAACATTTTTTTCCACTTTTAAGAAATTCTTGAAAAATTAAAATCTCACAATCGGTTGAGATTTTTGACAAACCGCCCGCGTACCTAACAGTTTCATCGAGATCTACAACTTTCATGTTTTAACTTTTCCCAAATTCTCACTGTTTTGGGGTGTTTTTGGGCATTTTTCAAATCTGCCGAGGGAATGCTTTTTCTTTCAATTTAGCCCTTAGGGTATTTTTGTAAAAATCCATTTTAAAACTATGATCCAGCCACTGCATAGATAGATTCACCCCTTGTCCAACCCTTTTCTATGCCAAAACACCATTTTTGCAAAACTTAACTTAAAATTACAAAACTATCATTTTTGCATAAACTACCATTTTGCATCAACAACCCATAATTTTGACTATACCATCATACTATAAGTCACATACTCAGGGAATTAATCAAAACTTTGCCTATAAAGATCACATGCTTTAGAAATAATAAAGATCAAACAAAAATTACAAAAATTCAAGTTTAAGGGTTTAAAACTTACCCAAATAGGAATTTTGTGCTTCAAGCCTTCCAAGGACTCCTTTGAAGCTCTTTCCTAACCATTTTTTTCATGTAAAAATCTCCTTAAATCAAATCCCTCCTTAACCCATAAAAACCTTAAGAAAACTAAAAAAAAGTTTAGGTTTTACCTCAATTTTGAAGAAATCCTTTAACCTATGCTTCTTGAATTTGGTTGGGGTCAATTTGTGCAAGATTTTGAGTTTGGAAATTTTTTTGTTGAATGGCTCTCCAAGGCTGCCGGATGTTGAGGGAAAGAAATGAGATAAAATTTGACTTAATTCAAAATTACTACATGCTTATCACAACTTATGGTGACTCATCAACAATTAATGGGCTTGCAAGATGGCAATTTGTGATTGGGCCACTTTTTGTGATTTGGTGGCCCAATGGAATTTTGTTGGGTGTCCACTTAGTGGCCCAAAAATTTTACACTGTATAATTTCTTCACCACTCAGTATTTTTCCTACACTGCCATGGTCAAATCAGTGCAACTTGTAACCTTAGACTATGTAAACTATTTTACTGGCCTTTAGTCTACTTTTAACGGCCAAACGTAACATTTTTCATATATGCGTTTTCACTTAACAGTATACTTTTACTGTGTCGGCCTCCTTTTACACTAGGTTGGGTTTCAGTGGACTCTATGTCTTACTCGTATTCTAAGTACTCATTCGTTTGTATCACAATTTTGCGATTAATTGTGATACAAAATTCACTTTATGGATATTATTTACAAATTTTTGAGTAATTTAACTCATAAAATCTGTATTAAAAAAAATATCCATCATGACATCACATTCACAGTGTAATACTCAATTAATACTGTTTATTTACATATTATCATAATTTTACAAAAGTTACAATTTTAAGGGTAAATTCATTAATTAAACCCACTTAAATATTAGGTTTTATTAATAAACCTTTTTTTTTTTCTAGTCATTACATCATCACACCCCCAACCAGCTTCTTGCTAATCCGTAGCAATTAAGTGATAAAATTTTGAAATGATTTGCTAAATATTCATACAATACAAACCATTTAACTAAAATTTGACTCACCTAACTAAATAGACTAACAAAACAAAAATTATTTGAACAATTTATATGCTATTTAACAAAATGTAAATGGGTTAAACTTTGTGTGAAAAGAGATAATGAATAAATGTGAAGTTTTGTAAAATACTAAGAATAAAATTGTTATGATATTTGATTCAAATGACTCCTACAGGTAGTAAACACTTTAAATTTATTTCTTGGAACAATTAAGAACATAAACTTAAAACAAAATATATACAAAAATTAAAGAAAATTTACAACAATGGATAACGCAATGTTAGATTCCCTTAAGCTTTCTTCATAACCCATTTAACGAGCTTTAGGTTAGTAACTCTCAGCCTAGTTGGCCTAAGGTATTAGGTGCTGAAGCACCCCTTAGAACTTACTTACTCGAGTTAAAGAGGCTACGAAACTAAACTTGTCCAACTTTATTCATGAATTTATAGCTTTACACACTTTATTTATTTACATTCTTTTTTATTATTTTTTACTTAATTAGTTGATTAATTTTGAAAATGTTACCACCCTTAACCGTTCATCTTCACAAAATAACAAAACTCAAATGTTTATAGCTTTGACTTGCCACCATAATTAAGCTTTACAGTGCGTGTATAAAAAGAATGGCTTACAAATACTTTAAAAAATAGACACATAAAAATGTTAAATAAAACCAAAGTTTTGAGAGTTCATAAAGTTAGATAATTCAAAGAATAGAAAAAAGAATAGTGAGAGCAGCAAAGATATTACCTGAATCAGCACAGCTGGAAAGATGATCTGTAATTAGTTTAACAAACCAAACTAAAACAAACTAAAATATACACACAACAATATATTACAAACTGTGTCTTTTAAAGTTAGATTTCCAAGAATTTATTTTTGTTCCAAAAGTTAAAATCATGTTTTTTATATAGATTCTTCAAAATGCATCGTAAGAGGCCGCAAACACAAAGTGTTTACTGATCACAATCGAGTATATCCTTCTTTACTCAGCTATTTTGCAAGAATTAACCTTGAAATTAAATTTCAACTTTTGAGGGTTTTTATGAAATTTTAATGAACAAAAAATTAAGTAGAGAACAAAATAAGAAAACAATGAAAAATAAATAAATATTTACGAAAGAGAGTGACAGAAAATTACTCAAGGTTGATAAACCGGAGCCATAAGAGTGACTACTTCGGGCTTAGTTATCCGTTCTATGTAGCTTTTCAGCCTTTGACTATTTACTCTGAGTATCCTTCCATCGGATGGGTTTTTGATATCAACAACATCATTTGAGAAAGCCTGTTTCACAATATATGGAGTAGTCTATTGTGATTTCCACTACCAGGATGAAGGTGGAGATGGTATTCATAAAGATGAACATGTTGATTTGGCTCAAAGCTCTTCCTTAAGATCTGCTTGTCATGAAATGCTTTCACTTTTGCTTTATAAATCCATGAACTGTCATAAGCATCATTCCTTAATTCCTTAAGTTTAGAGAGTTAAAGTTTCCGTTCAATACCCGTAGCACTAAGATCAAACTTGAGAGCTTTAATATCCCAACAAGCTTTATCTTTAAGTTCTATAGGTAAATAACAGGCTTTTCTAAAGATGAGCCTATAGGAAGACATTCTTAAGGGAGCTTTGTAATCTGTACGATATCCCAAAGTGCATTTTAAAGACGTGAAGCCCAATCTTTTCGATCTAGATTTACCGTTTTTTCCAAGATTTGTTTGATGTCTTTATTTGATAACTCAGCTTGCCCATTTATTTGTGGATGATAGGCAATCAAAACTTTATGAATTACACCATACTCTTGCATTAGAGTTTCAAAAGAATAGCTGCAAAAAGTGTGCCTTGATCAATGATTATAACGCATGGTGTACCATACCTAGATAACACGTTTTCTTTCAAGAACTTTATAATAGTTGTGTTATCGTAGGTACGGTATGTTACGGTTTTAACCCATTTTGAAACATACTTTATAGTAAAGAGGTTCTATAGTACACAGAAGAAGGTGAAAAAGGTCACATAAAGCCTATTCCCCAGCAATCAAATATTTCTATTGCGATAATTAGGTTTAGAGGCATCATATGGTAATGGGATAGAGTACCTAACTTTTGACAATTTTCATAGGATTGAAAATAGTGAAGCGTCTTTGAACAAAGTGTGCCAATAAAAACCACACTGGAGAATCTTTGCAGTAGTCTTCTTTGTAGAAAAATGACTACCATGTGCATTAGTATGACAAAATTTTAGACACTAAACACTTCATCTTCAAGAATGGAACGTCTCATGATTTGATCATGCAGTATTTGAAAAGGTAAGAGTCATCCAAGTAAAAGTTATGCACTTCAACCAAAAACTTTCCTTTGTCTTAAAAACTCGAACCAGCTAGAAATTCACCAGTTTCTAAGTAACTGACAATGTGCATATACCAAGGTAACTTAATAATGGAGAATAGAAGTTCATCAAAAAATTCATCATGAATTGATTGGGCATCGACACAATCATTGAAGTCCAAATGAGATAAATGGTAGCTACCATATTTTCAACTCCTTTCTTCTCCTCAATGGTCAAATTAAACTCTTACAGATGAAGGATCTACCTGATAAGTTAGGCCTTTGCATCCTTTTTAGAAAAGAGAAATTTAAGGGCTAAATGATCAGTGAAAACAGTGACAAGTGAACTGATAAGATATGAACGAAACTTGTTAAGAGTAAATACTATAGCAAGTAATTCTTTTTTAGTGGTTGAGCAATTGATTTGAGCGCATTTCAAAGTTCTACTTGCGCAGTATACTACAAAAGACTAGTGTAATTGTTACGTCACACATAATTTCAAATGGTAAAGACTAATCAAGTGATTACATGATAGGTGTAGAAGTCAGCTTTGATATCAGTGTTTATAAAGATTCTTCATTTTTGTTCATCCATTCAAACAAGGCATCTTTTGACAAGAGATTACACAATGGTCTTGATATGGCTAAAAAATTTTGAATGAACCTCTGGTAGAATCCAACATGTCCTAGAAAAGATCAAATATCTCTAACAGTCTTTGGAGTGGCCATGTTTAAAATAAGTTCAATCTTAGATGGATCAACTTCAATTCCTCTTTTAGAGATAACATGCCTAAGAACTATGCAGATGGATCCATAAAATGCATTTTCCCTAATTTAACACAAGACCTTTCTCTTCACATCTTTTCAAAACTACTTCTGAGTTAAGTAGGCATGTGTCAAATGAATCACCGAAGACAGTAAATCATCCATGAAAACTTCCATAATCTTCTTAACCATATCGCTGAAAATGCTCATCATACATCTTTAAAATGTAGTTGGAGCATTACAAAGTCCAAATGGCATACGTCAAAAAGCATAAGTACCAAAAGGTCATATAAACATGGTCTTTTCAATCTTCTAATGCTATCTCTATCTAATAGTATCCTGAATATCCATCGACAAAACAGTAAACAAGGATGATCAGCTATATGTTCTAAGATTTGATCAATAAATGGCAGTGGGAAATGGTCTTTTCTAGTGGTGGCATTCAACTTTTGATATTCCACGCACATTCGCCATCTAGTAACAACTCTTGTAGGAACAAGATTTCCTTTTTTATTCTTTATCAAAGTTACACTTTACTTTGTAGGTACAATTGAGTTGGACTAGCCCATTTACTATCTGCAATGGGGTAAATATTACCCCCATTTAATAATTTCAACACTTCATTCTTCACAACTTCTTTTTAATTATGTTAGCTTAGTTTTATTTTGGCTGAGGGTGATTTCAAACCCTAGATATGATGATATGATTAATTTATAGAATTGTTTTCTAATTTTCTAATTAAGATTGTTTATGTTCTTCTATTTTTATTATTTATGATTATTTTCTTGTTTTGTTTAGGCAGACAACTAAATAGGACTCAAAATTAATCTATTGCTAGATTAAATGCTTAATCCATATTTGTCTTATTATTCTAATAATTAGTAGCGAATTGTAGTTTTTGATTATGGTCAAGTTTTCATATGATTGCATGTGGAATGTAACCTAGTTAAATAATCCGAGCTTATGTGATTGTTGCCTTGATCAACTTATCCTTCTCAACTTAATGCTTCTATTAGATTAAATCTAGAGAGCTTGTTCTAGGTTTTAAATAGAAAAGGGGTTTAATATAGCACTTGTCTTATTAAATTTATATAGTAAGGAAATGTTGGGATAATAAAGCGTATTGTTATCTATAGTTGATAGTTTCCATAGTTAATTGGGAATGATTCTTTAATTAATTGTATGGTTATTGTTTAGTGGTGGCAAATGATCCTTTAACCAGTTTTATTATTATTTAGTCGTATTTACTTATCTTCCTGTGTTTTTTGTTAATTTAGTTCTTTATTTATTTAAATTCAAAACCACGTTC
This sequence comes from Artocarpus heterophyllus, assembly GCA_025403435.1. NCBI lineage: Eukaryota > Viridiplantae > Streptophyta > Magnoliopsida > Rosales > Moraceae > Artocarpus > Artocarpus heterophyllus. The sequence goes on from CM046339.1 coordinate 13,093,318, forward strand.
GTGTTTAGTGTTAGTGTGTTTTAGGTTTTTAGTGTCAATAACTAATTAATTAGACTTAATCCTTTGCGCGAATGACCGTTACCCTTACTCACTACTATACTCAATAATGACATTATTCATAGCGAGGTTTAATTTGGTGTTTCCATGAGGCCTACAATAAGGCTCAAATCTATATATTTTAATATCCACCTAATTTCTTTTTTACTGAATTTTGACATTCAATTGTTGTTGGTTAATATATTTACTTTTTCATTTGATGATTATAGTATTTGCATTTTTAATTTACTATTTAAATTTAAAAGATTACTTTTACAAATTTTTTTTAATATATATATATATAAAAAAGTGTTAATTGCCTTCCAAATCAGAGACAGACAAACACTAATTCAGATGCAAAAAACTCCAATGGACATAGTGACTAAACCCTACTTGCAGATCAAAAACACCAGTAAGTTTGACTAAAATGTTTAAGAAAATAACGCATGTGCCAAATTCCAACAAGAGTGAAGGAAAAAACCCTTGGGTACATATGAGAGCATCTATGGTGGTGTTGGGTCGGATCCCCAATTCGACACCGATCTAGGAATCGTCACAGGATGCCTCACGATACTCCATAGGCAGGAACATGGTCTTCATGCTCCAAGTCAAGATCCTCCATGCAACACAATCACGGTCATGTCCTTTGTTGCTCATGATATGTGTGGTTGTTAATAAAACATACTTGAAAAACCACGAGAAAGGAGAGGGAGGGAGGGAGGATGCCTCACGATACTCCATAGGCAGGAACATGGTCTTCATGCTCCAAGTCAAGATCCTCCATGAACACAATCACGGTCATGTCCTTTGTTGCTCATGATATGTGTGGTTGTTAATAAAACATACTTGAAAAACCACGAGAAAGGAGAGGGAGGGAGGGAGAGAGGGAGGGAGAGAGTACCGCTCACTCTTTGTGCCTTTGGTTATCTACCTGTTTATAGGCATATTTATCATAAAGTAGTAGGCACAAAATATGGAAAGTCTCTCTCTTATTACTTGGTGGTGTAAGTTACTCGATTTACTCAATTTGACAAGATATCGAAAAATTACATAATGTTTTCAAAATGATATTTTTCATTTTTTTTATTTCATTCCAAATAAAAACCCGATGTTGAATTATAGGCCATGTACCATTAATGGCTCCTCAATGTCCATAAAGAGTAAACCAAAGAGCTACACAACTAATCGAATATACAAATGACTCTTTTTAATACACTACTACAGTTGGTGGATAATTCTGGTCGAATGAGATCAAGAGACCAAAAGCAACAAGGCTTACCACAACACCATAAAAAATAGGGACTTGTAGAGAAAACATAAAGATTACACCAGAAAAGTGGATAAACTACCTCATACAATAGAAAATGAAGAAAACAATAGAAATACCCTAAAACTTAGCAATGTAAACATCAACACCTTTATTACACATAAATTAAAACAAAAGGTAAAACCTAAATGACACAGACAAGATCTAGAATGACAAGCTCGGCACTGCCAAGGATAGGTAAGGGAGTTGTAACACCGCAAGAGAGCTGAATAAATGCTGGACCACTTCCCTATAGGATTGAAGCCTCCAAAATGCAAAGATACCAAGGTATATGCACGGAGCCACTAAGGGCCCGATGGGGGGTCAAGTTTATTTTTTATTTTTACCACGCTTATCCATACATACATATATATATATATATGTAATTTTCAATGAGGTAAATTACACTAACAAACTGTACCCACCTGACCAAAACTAATTATGTCAACAATCCTTGACTTTACGAAAAATTTAAAAAGACACCCTCGCACTTAGTTGACCATTAATGTTGATCAAACTTCGGTCGTTAAATGTTTTCAAAATTTCAAAAATGTCCCTCCATATATGAAAAGATATTTTTAGCTATATGTGTTGTTAAAAATGAAATTTTTAAACTTATTTTGCACCAAAAATTGAGTTTAATTAATTTTTACACACTTTTAACTATAATTTTACTTATAGACATTTTTTTGTTGGCCTTTCTTGTTCAAATTTTGAAGAAATTTAAGTGTGTTTTTTCTTATAAATCAATATGTTTGAGTATTTTAAAACTAAGTAGATCTTACTAAAATAAACAATTATAACTTGGTAGTGTATTTTTCATAAAAGAATAAAAAAATTATACATATAAGAAAATTACAAACAAAAAATTAAAACATAGATAAAAATTTTACCAATTAAAAAAACAAAATTAAAAGAACAAAAATTTTAAAACAAAATAAAAAAATTCAGAAAGTTCTCTCGTTGCCCCTCTATCTATGTGTGTCTCGATGCTTCTCCTACCCCTCTCTCTTTCTTTTTGGAGCTAGTATTGTGAGCAGGTAAGGTTGGGGCATTGGTTGACGGGGCGACAGGGAAAGGTCAACTATGATTCTTGACGAGGGTGCTAAGGCAAGGCCATGGTAGGCATGGGCGAGGCAAGCGAAGGAACGCAAGTGGTGAGGGAGCAACGACTCTAGGGGAGGGTGCACAAGATCAAGGTAGAGGTGGCGACGACAACGGGTGACGCTTTGGGGATTTGAATGTTGGATGGTAGGCGAGTGAGGAGAGTCAGGTGGGCTATGAGGGGGTAGGCAGGGGGTCTGGGTAGATCGATTTTTTTTTTTAACATTTATGTGGGAATTAAATCTAAGAGTTGAGATTTAATGTTATCATATCAATGTTCAGATTAAAATTGGTATTTTCATCATCCTACATCTAAAATTAATAGGGCTAAGTTAAGGGTGTGTTAGAAAAATTAATTTCAGCGAAGGGGTGTCTCTATTATTTTTGCAAAACACAATGAATGTCAGTGTAACTTAACCCTATTTTATATTAGTATAAAGTAGCCACAATAAAAATTCCAAAATTAATCGTATAGTCCCTTTGGAGATATCACTTTCTTCCAAAGCCAATAGATGATTCCCAATCTTTTCTAATAACCCAATAATTAATTTTCTTGTTTCAATAAAAAAAAACCCAATAATTTTAAAAGCGATCTAGTACATTTTAAAGGTCTTTACAATAGGAATAATTGTAATATATTAATAGATATTTACTTCGATTAAATTTTTGTTTTAATTTTTAGCTGCTACTAAAAAAATTTTTTTGGCTCCATAACTGCCGCAACACCCACTTGGCCCCAATGCGCAAAGAGAATCGAGACCACTCTACCCACTCCTCCATCTGCCATATCGCACGTACACCCCATCCAAAGGAAAACCAAGTTGAGGGGATCAAACAATAAGGGGCTTAGAGTTGTCGATGCTCAAAAAGGCACCTCGAAAAAAACCCCCTAATACTTGCTTTTCCCACCTAAACCATGACCTCGTCGAAACTGCACTGGAGAACCCATGCTTCGTCACCCAAGCTAGAAAGACTCGATTTTACAACTTTTAAAGCTTAATGATTAGAGAAAATTATATTTTATGTCACACTTTTAAAAATATGTTTATTTATACTCAAAAAAAATTAAAAAAAGAATATAACTTGGTTCCAATGATTCCTATAAAATACTCTTCATATGTAAAAGCGTAATGATAATTAAAATCATTATATAACCATAATCATCGTATATAACATAAACTAAAAACATATTTTCATAAACATATTAATGTTCAGGTGATGCAGTAAAATGTTCACTTACAAACTAACTGCTTAAAAGGATAGCTATTTTCTCTTTCCATTTCCTCTTCTCGCTTTTTCCTTTCTTTTCTTTTTTACTCATATTTCTTATTATCATAGAAATCTTTCAAGCACGACTAAGCATCCTTAATTCTAACTCCAACATTTGGCCTTATGCATGCTTGTCATTATGTTATAGTCCAATTTAAGCCACCTAGCATTTGTATAGCTTAATCAACTATTTATATATAAATTACATATCAATTTTAATTAAAAAAGAAAAACTAAAATCACATACAATACGGGTGATTTGCTACAAATTTATAAGTTTAAAGTGTAACTTGTTAAAATTAAAAGCTAAAAGAAAAAAATACAATGTGCTATATATACTGGGAATGGCAGCGTCAAATATAATTTTTGTTATATATATATATATTTGTTACCTCATAGAGAAAATAGTTTACCAAGTCCAAAAAAATAAAGTGAACAAAACAGAGAAGCAAAGGAGACGTCAGGAATTCAGACCAGAAAGGCAGAAAAAATCGATGCTATGATGACGGCCATGGATGAGGCCCAGAGAGGAGCCACACATAAACGACGGAAAACTAAAATCAGCAATTCGCGCGAGTTAGGAAAAGTGGAGACAAAAGTGTATCAACTGCCGGATTAGTCAAAATCAACTGCACCAAAATACAAGCCGATGACGGCAGAAGAGTTGATGATGAATAGGCAGGTAGATACTGCCATATAGACGTATAGATTAATGGAAAAGCGCAGGTAATGTCAAGGCAGAAAAAGACTTGAAACAGAAAAAATATATATATACCTGATTTGGTAGAGCAGTTGGAGAGCAGGTAAAGAGATCTCGTCTCAATCGGTGGAACCAGCAAGAGAAAGAGAGAGAGAGCCAAATCAGTGGAGCAGTTGAAGAAGGACAAAACGAACAACCCTTCCGAATCGTCTCGGATTTTGCATAAGAATACCAAAGCGCATGGCAGGAATAACCGGCAAGTCAACAATTCAATCGAGAAATTCGACAATGAATTCTCCGAACTCGTCTTCGATCTCGTCGACGCCGCGACAGCACCAGTCGAACTCGAAGCCATGGAGGCCGTTGACCGCGAACTGCTGCTCCGTGGAGGACCAGACGATTCTCGGGCGGCTGAGCAGGCCGTGCCGACCGTCTAGGTCGTCGGAGCTGTCGAAGAACATCGCGCCAATGCCGTCGTTCCGGAGGCTGTCGTTCTCGGATCTGAGCCGGTCGTCGTCAGTGAGGATTAACGAGGACCTGGCGCAGAACTTTGGGGCCGAGTTGTACGATTTTCAGCTGAGTGAGTTGCGCGCCATAACGCAGAACTTCTCGAGCAATTTCTTGTTGGGAGAAGGAGGGTTTGGGAAGGTGCATAAGGGCTATGTGGATGAGAATCTGAGGCAAGGCTTGAAGGCCCAGCCTGTGGCGGTTAAGCTTCTTGACATTGAAGGTTTGCAAGGACACCGCGAATGGCTTGTAAGTTTTTCAAAAATATTACGACTTATTTTTACAACCTTATTTTTTACGGATTTTTTTTTTTACAACCTTATTTTTTTCGAAATTTTTTTCCTTTTGGTATTATTACGACTACAGTTTAGCTTGTTAGGGAAGTGGTTGAAATTACTAAAATGTATAGGGTGTTTGGAAGGGTGGTGGGAACTAGTGGTAGGAACCACTTTCATTATAGTATGTGAGAGTTTTATACTATAGTATATTTTTTTATTGTTACTGTAGCATATGAGAGCTTTACACTATTCATAACTGAAATTGTGGTAGTAACTAGTGGTTCCCACTACTGCCAAACACCTCGTAATTCTAACTAAAATTATTTAAAAAAATGTAATTCTAACTATAATTTTAAACGGGTTAGTTGTAATTTATAGAAAATTAGTGTGAGCCACACAGTACTAATAGAGTGGATCCTACAATATGAGATCAAAAAATTAAGTTTGCTTTTTATTAGTGGAAAAGTTAATGGTACTTTTAGAGATTTGTGGACGGTCCTCCAGAGCTATATTTAAAAAAAAAAAAAAAAAAACAAACAAACAAACAAACAAAACAAAACAAAAATCCGCTGCGAGGTACGCTTTTCCCCCAACTGATAAAATTAGAAATAATAATATAACATTTATTTCAATACAGAATATAAAAGTAAGAATAATAATGTAAATTTATTGATGCTGTAAAGATATAACACCATCTCATATTATTTGTTGTTCTTTTTTGACGTAGCTTTTTTTTTAATCTCTTTTTCTTTTTTTCTTTTTTTTTTTTTTTTTTTGCTTGCTGGTAGAGCACAGAATTGGGATGAATATCTTATCAAAAAAAATATCTTCCAAGCTCCGGATGATATTTGATTCAGTTAATTAAATACCAGTTTTAATATCTAGTATATTCGGAATGCCCTATGTTCTGTTTTGAACTGATCTATATCTGAACTGTATATCATTTTTTTATTGAAGTACTGTTTATTTTTTCATGCAGGCAGAAGTGATATTTCTGGGGCAACTCAGACATCCAAATTTGGTAAAATTAATTGGATATTGTTGCGAGGATGAAGAAAGGTTGCTCGTGTATGAATTTATGTCCCGCGGAAGCTTAGAGAATCACTTGTTTAAAAGTCAGTACTTTACTGTTTACAACTACTTATCCTCTTAAATTAATTCACAATGCAGAGACAGTTCAAGAAAATGCATATTCCTGTGCGTGTGAAATTTTCCACACAGTTGAAAAAAAATATTAATAATAAGGTGAAGCAAGTATCTTCACTTTTAGTGGGTTGATTGGGCGATATTTATTATGATTTCAGGATTGTCAGTATCACTGCCATGGGGGACGAGGTTAAGAATTGCAGCTGGAGCAGCCAAAGGTCTTGCCTTCTTGCATGGGGCTGAGAATCCTGTCATATACCGAGACTTCAAAACCTCAAATGTCTTGCTAGATTCCGTAATAATTTCCTCCACTGCGGAGTTAAATATGACAATAACATAATCTAGAGCTGTTAAATTTGACCGTGATGTTGCAATTAACTTTGATTGAACAGGATTTTACAGCCAAACTGTCTGATTTTGGGCTTGCAAAGATGGGACCTGAAGGATCAGACACGCATGTCACCACACGAGTAATGGGTACTTATGGATATGCCGCACCTGAATATGTTTCAACAGGTAGATATTTTATAAACTTTTTTTCTTTTGGTTTAAAAGAGAAAGACCTTTCATGTGTTCAAGCAGATTAATTGTAGTTTAAGGAAAAAGATGCAAATTAATTGAAACCAAATTGAAATTTTCTCTCTTTTGTGAAGATTCTGAAAGGATAAAATGCCAATTAGTACCAAAATACTAATGAAAGCGTCGGAAATTCCAAGTGCAACGTTAATAAGCTTGCCAATTGATTTGCTAGAAAAGAGAAGACTGAGAAAAAAGACTAGAAGTTGAAGAATGACTGTTAAAGTGAAATTAATGTGTGGTGTACTAAATACGGTGCATTTTACGTGTTTACAATAAGGGGAAAAAAAAAAACTGATTTGAAATGGATTTCAGGACACTTGACAACAAAAAGTGATGTCTATAGTTTTGGAGTAGTCTTGTTAGAGCTCTTAACGGGAAGAAGGGCAATGGATAAAACGAGACCAAAAGCTGAACAATACCTTGTCGATTGGGCAAAGCCATACTTAACTAGTAGCCGAAGGCTGCGCTGCATTATGGACCCAAGACTTGCAGGGCAGTACTCTGTAAAAGGGGACAAAGGAAATGGCTCTTTTGGCATTACAGTGCGTAAGTTTGAACCCCAAAGACAGGCCTAAGATGACAACCATTATTGATACTCTTGAAAGCCTTCAAAATTTCAAGGACATGGCAGTCACTTGTGGGCAATGGCCGGTATCACAAAAGTCAACTAGAAATGGGGTCTCTGCCAAGGTCAAAATGGAGGTTAGAGGTGGGAATTTCAGGAAGTCTTCTCCAATCTTTACTCCAAGCAGGAAAACATGAAGAGACTTCTCTTTTCAGGCTTGACCAGTGAAAGCCTATTTTAAGTGTAAAATAGTAAAGTGTAAGTATCTGGAGGTGTGACAAGTTTGAGGGGTGACCATCAATCCATGCTGCGTTGCCAATGTACATAGATCATCATTGATGGTGTATTTATGCACTCGTATATATAAATTATATATGACCACTTTTTCTGTAAAATAAAATGTTAATGCAACATTGAGAGCTTTGAAGTGGCCTCTTCTTAAGAATTACACAATTTTGTGTCACTACTTGTGTATCTAATTCTTAAATTTTATTTGACAAACTAAAATATAAAGGATGAATGAACACAGATTCAGACGCACTACTCACTATCTAATCTCTCTCTCAAATTGCATTTAACCCAACTGCATTATGTTGCATTATTTAAAAGATTAAATGCTCTTAAATATGTTAATTCTCTCTCTATCTTCCCCTATTGTCTGAAATCATTGGGAACGTCCACAATAGTGCCTATGATATATGCACTACTAGTGGTACCTGTCTGTGGGCCATTTGATTAACAATAAAGGTGTTCGATGAGTGTACTGCACCAAAAGACAAGTGGACCCGCCCACATTATTGGCTAATAACTAAGACAATTCAATAAAACGAAAAAAAAAAAAAAAAAAAAAGAAGAAAAAGAACAAGAAGCTGAACGAATGAAGAACATATGGGGAGAGGAAGACTCGTTTGGATAGCGTGTGTTTTTACTTTTAAGAGTAAATAAGAGAAGCATAAACTCGGATTTTTTAATTACTATTTAAATTATGCATAAAAAAATACTTTTTAATTTCAAAAGAGCTTTTAAACGTGTAATTAAATAAGTCAAAAGCTTTTATTGCTATATAAAGTAGTGTAATTTAAGGATATGGATGTAAATCTTAATTTATCATTCTTAAATATAAGATCAAAATATGAATAAAATAAGTTTTTATAAGCACCAAATAGTTGATTTCTTGTAAGTGCTTATAAAAACCAAAAACTCTTTTCTACAGTCTATCTAAGCATATCATAAAGCACTTTTAGAGTAAATAAGCCACAAACAGCTTTTTTTAATTCATTCCAAACAAGCTCCACATCTAGAGTAGTAGAAATTCTAAAAGAAAAAGAAAAAGATATATTAAAAAAAAAAGTCTGGGGCAGGTGAGATAATGAAGTGGTTATTTGTGGATTTTTCTAGTTCCATCGGAAGTGCCTTTGGGATGAAACTGAAATAACAAGAAGGTGAAATCTACAATTTCTAAACAAAGGAAATGGATGTGTAACGTCCCGAAATTTATTTAATATTAAGTGTAATATAAATGATGAATTAGTGTGTCATAATTAAAGTTTTAACATTTATTAGACTATTTGGTTGGATTTTTTTTTGAATTTTTGGTTGTTTTGTTAAATTAATGAATTCGAAGGATTTCTTATTGTTTTAAAAATGATGTTTTGAGTTTTAAAACACAACAATTTGTAAAATGTTAAAAATACTCCATTTTGCAAAACCGTGGGCGGCACATGGTTTTCGTACAGTAAAACCGCCCACCGATTTTCTCTATTTATTTCCTTCCTTCCCCTCTCTCTCCTCACTCTCACGCGTCTCCCTCTCTCTTCTCTCTCTCTCTCGGCAGCTCTCTTTCTCTCTCAATTCTCTCTCAAATTTTGAACTCCATTTCGAATCCAAGCTTCGGGATAGCAAGGAGGAAGCTCGGGGACGTGATTCGGCAACCGAGAACGCGGATTGAAGCTTCGATTCGAGGTTAGATTCGAAATTTCTAAACTTTTTACAAAATTTTCGATTTTGTGTGTTTTTGAAATCTAAGTTTGTTTTAGCTTAGAAAACCGTGGATTTGTGTTAAATGAGCTTAGAACAACTAGAATCTAAACCTAGATTGAAGAAAAACGGATTGGATTCAAGATTTTCATTTTTCTCCTCTTTTTCTCATTTTCGGATTTTTGAGGATTTCGAGTTCAAATGTTGTTTAAATGATTCCAAACATGTTTTAGAATGTTTTTCTATCAACTATAGTTGTTTTTCATGCCTGGGATTTGAGAAAAACAGGTTAGAAACAAGATTTGGATTTTGAGGATCGAGAAACCCGTGGCTGGGATTTCTGGATCTTCCCAGTTCGGCAGGCCGAAGTTCATGTTCGGCAGGCCGGAGTGATGATCGGCAGGCCGGTGTTCTTCCGACCGGCAGGCCGAATCTGGGGAAATGTTCGGCAGGCCGAACCTTGTTTCCGGCAGGCCGAACTGTGCAGTTCGGCAGGCCGAAGCAGGGCGTCCGGCAGGCCGACCGAGGCATGGAAAATTTTGTGATTTTTACCCGATTTCACTGTTTTGAACCCTGATTTAAATCCCAACCTTATAGGATGATTTTAATGATACAAATGGCACACTAGGACATCATGAAATGATTTAGTAACATAGAATGTTTCGAACTAGATATTGATCAACTTAGTTTGTATCTAGGATTGTTCGTGGTTCCGTGGAGCTAACGTATAGCGGACCGGGATTACGGTGTGGGGTACCGGCACGAGTACTGAGGTAGGACTTCTATCCTATTTCTTTGGTAGCCTGGTTTTGAAATGATTTGGCTTTGAAAAGGATTTCTATCAAAATGTTTTCAACGGTTGTTTGAAAATGATTTTATCGGTTATATTTTTATATACCGTGACATGAAATGAATTTCATAATGAATGTAATTGACAACACTCGGTAATTGGGTTTTGAATGATAATGATAATAACCACATGGGCATGATGCCATATCAGAGATCGGGTCGTGATCGACCTTGGGGGCAGGTCCCGAAACCCAGCTGGGCCACTACGGTGGTGATATCATGGTTTGCCTAGGTAAAAGTAAACTGGTGTTTTGATTTGACGAGTAGACTGTTCTGTGTCAGAACGGTTCTACTCAATTTATTTATTTATTTATGTATTCCAGTTTCTTCTTGCATAACTCCTGATAATGTTATGTTTTTTGCATTAAATTATTTTATAAAACTTAGTCCTACTGAGCCTTTCGCTCACGTTTTATTTGTTTTAAATCCCCCCCTTCTAGGTGGTTTCCCATTTAGGTTTGGAGAAGATTCTTCGGACCAAACTCTGGAGCAATAGGAGAATTTATTTACATTCTGTATTTATTGATTAAGGCATGTAAGACTTAACTTTATTTGTACTTGGACTGTAATTGTATTTGTGATATTGTCAGATCCATGTGTGTGCACAAGTTGTGGGTTGTGGAACCCATATTCGCGGTTTTTATTCAATTATTATTATTTGCTAAATATTTATAAATTCGTTATTCAAATGTGGTGAAAAATCTCTTTATTTCTTACTTAATTGGATTCTTAAACACTTAATTTTAATTAAATTCTCTTTTAATTAATCTAAATATTCTACCACATCACCTCCCGTACTCCGGGGCGTGACAGAATGGTATCAGAGCTCAAGGTTATGAACCTTGGGAATTGTGTACACATAAGTATGACAATGAAATACCTCTAACAGTCCAAATTTTGTTTTCAAAAGTGAGAGAATGGCACCTAGACGTCGTTCGACAGCTGACGCCGAGTTCGGAAATGATGAGGGCCTGATGAGGTCTATGATTGCGGCTTTCCGGCAGATGGCAGCTAGGACTAGACCGGAAGACTCCAGTGTTGGTAGTCGGCATGCTTTCTTTAAGGAATTCTGGCGGGCGTCTATTTCGACTTTTGATGGCAATGGGGATTCGCAGTTAGCAGAGTATTGGTTGGATTCGATCTTGAAGCATCTTGATACCCTTGGTGTGCCTGAGGAGTATCGTGTGGAATTCGCGGCGTATAAGCTCGAGGGTGGCGCCAACACCTGGTGGAAACAAACTAAGCGTCTGGAGCGCAGTGGCGATATTGGTTGGAACAAGTTCGAGGAGCTGTTCTATGATCGGTATTTTCCGTAGGGATATAGAGACCAGAAGGCAGCTGAGTTTTATAGATTGCAGCAGGGTGATCTTTCAGTTCGGGAGTATGAGGCAAGATTTAACGAGTTGGCTAGGTTTGCTCCATCAGCTGTGGCATTGGAGCGTGAGAAATGCATCAAGTTTCAGGAAGGACTCAAGGCTTCTATTCGGCGGCAGTTGGTTGCTCTACGGCTTAGGGGTTTCGGAGAGCTTGTGTCGTCGGCGATCTCCGTGGAGAATGATTATGTGCAGTATTGTGAGGACTGAGCCAAGGCTTCAGAAGGACCGTAGAGGAGTGGTAGGAAGAGCATTAGTAGTCGTCCAGCTCCGGGGAAAGGCAAGCAAGGCGGTGCGACCAGTGGCAGTAGCAGTTCGTCTGGCAGCGGGCGCAGCAACCCCTACAGCTTTCATTGTCATTTCTATCAGCAGCCCGGACACATCAAGAGGAATTGCTCGATCAGGAGTGCTCGTCTTGGATCGCAGACCGGGGAGGATGCCAGTTGTTCATCTCAGCCTCAGCCTCAGACCCTACCTCCGCCTCCGCAGTACCCGCAGTTGCAGTATCCGCAGTTTTCTCCTCAGCAATTCTCATATCCGGCACGGGGACAGCAGTCGCAGTATTTTCAGCGCAGTGTTCCTCAATATAGAGCGCCGAGTACAGGTAGTGTGCAGTCATCTCCATCTCAGCAGTATCGGTCGAGTAATGCAGGACCCAGTAATGTCGGTAGAGGAAAAGGAAAAGCGCCAGTACAGGTTCATGCAATGGTATCTGGAGGGTCGGACTCTCAGACTGGTAACGCGGTTGTCGATGGTATGATTTTGGTTTCCAGATCTTTAGCTCGCGTTTTATTTGATACCGGTGCCTCTCATTCTCTCATTTCGAGTTCTTTTGTACATGCCTTGGGATTAGAAGTAGAAGAGTTTAATGAACCCCTAGTTATAACTTCTCCCTTGGGGCGGGTGTGTATAAATTATGTGTGTAAATCTTGTAAAATAAAGATTGGGGATGAGATTTTGAAAAGTGATTTGATTATACTCCCCATGAGTTCCTATGATGTGATTTTAGGGATGGACTGGTTGTCCAGGTATAGTGCAGTTGTGGACTGCCAACTTAGAAAGGTGACCCTAGTGTCTAATAGGGGGACGGTAATCACTTACCAGGGTGGTGGTGATTGGCTAATGAGTGAGCGTCTCATGAAGTCGTGTTTAAGAGGGCGAAGGAATCTAGATTGTTTTGCTTTTCTTGCCAATCTAGATTGCGAGCCCTATGTTTCGAAAGGTAGTGCAGTGATTCCGGTGGTTGGTGAGTTCGAGGATGTCTTCCTCGACGAGTTATCAGGGTTACCACCGCATCGGGAGATTGAGTTTGGTATCGAGTTGTTTCCAGGGACATCACCGATTTCTATGGCACCTTATCGGATGGCGCCGACAGAAATGAAGGAATTGAGGAAGCAACTTCAGGAGCTTGCTGATAAAGGGTATATTCGAAATCGCACATCTCCATGGGGAGCACCAGTTTTGTTCGCTAAGAAGCACGATGGGACTCTCAGGTTATGTATGGATTATCGGCAGCTGAATCGTGTTACGGTGAAGAACAAGTATCCTTTGCCTAGGATTGATGAGCTATTTGATCAATTGGGAGGTTCGCGATACTTCTCGAAGATTGATTTGCGTTCAGGTTATCATCAGCTCAGGATCAAGGAAGAAGATATTCCCAAGACAGCTTTTAGGACTCGGTATGGGCACTTCGAGTTTCTGGTTATGTCTTTTGGGTTGACAAATGCTCCGGCAGCTTTTATGGATCTGATGAACAGGGTATTTAGGTCGTATCTAGATCAGTTTGTGATCGTGTTCATCGATGATATTCTTGTGTATTCTAAGACATGGGATAAGCATGAGCAGCATCTTCGGGTCGTGCTTCAGACTTTGTGGGAGCACCAGTTGTATGCTAAGAGGGAAAAGTGTGAGTTTTGGTTGACCGAGGTCAAGTTTCTGGGTCATGTCATCTCGGAGCATGGTATTTCAGTGGATCCATCCAAGATTGAAGCTATTTTGGAGTGGGAACAACCAAGGAATGTAGCGGAGATTCGTAGCTTCTTAGGTCTTGCTGGATATTACAGGAAATTTGTGAAGGATTTTTCGAAGATTGCAGCTCCGTTGACGAGGTTGATCAAGAAAAATGTCAGGTTTGAGTGGGATGAAGATTGTGAGTCTGCTTTTCAGGAATTGAAGAACCGGTTGACTTCAGCTCCAGTGTTGATTATTCCTAGCAGTGATGAGCCGTATGAGGTTTATGCTGATGCTTCAGGGCGCGGACTTGGATGCATGTTGATGCAGCATGAACGTGTGGTTGCGTACGGATCGAGACAGCTGCGACCTCACGAGCGGAATTATCCTACTCACGATTTAGAGCTTGCGGCAGTGATCTACGCGCTGAAGATTTGGAGATGTTACTTGTATGGAGTATCGTTTCATGTCTTCTCCGATCACAAGAGTTTGAGGTATTTGTTCACTCAGAGGGATCTCAACTTGAGGCAGCGCAGATGGGTAGAGTACATGGAGGATTATGATTTCGCGCTGCAGTATCATCCCGGAAAAGCTAATGTGGTCGCGGACGCGCTTAGCAGGAAGTCTTCAGGGGTCCTCGCTTGTTTGATTTTTGAGGACTGGAGCAGGGATGCGACAGTGAGTGAGTATCGGCTACTGTATCGTGAAGATGGTGATCGAGTTTCGTTATATCATGTGGAAGCGACCCCAGCTCTTGTTCGGATGGTGAAGCAAGGTCAGTGGCAGGATCGACATTTGCAGGGGATTTGGTCGCAGATTCAGAACGGGGAGCAGTTCGTGGAATGGAGCGTGCATGCAGATGGATCGTTGTACTTTCGAGAGCGTCTTGCAGTTCCAGTTATCGCTGAGGTGATGAAAGCCGTTCTAGATGAAGCTCATCGGTCTCAGTTTGCTATTCATCCAGGGAGCACCAAGATGTATCGTGATTTGAAGAGGCAGTATTGGTGGAGAGGCATGAAGAAAGATGTTCGCGAGTACGTGGCCAAGTGTTCGACGTGTCTTCAGGTGAAAGCTGAGCATCAAAAGCCTGCAGGTCAGCTTCAGCCGCTTCCTATTCCAGGGTGGAAATGGGAGCATGTGACGATGGATTTCCTCACAGGTTTGCCGAGGACGGAGCAGCGGCACGATGCAGTTTGGGTTGTGGTCGACAGGTTGACGAAATCGGCGCATTTCATTCCGTTTAGGTCGACGTGTTCTAGGAAGATTCTCGGGGAGTTGTATATGCAGAACATTGTGAGGTTGCATGGAGTTCCTTTGTCCATCACCTCTGATCGAGATACCAGGTTTAATGCTAAGTACTGGAGGAGTTTTTAGGAGGCTTTGGGTACGGATTTGAACTTCAGTACGGCGTTTCATCCTTAGACTGATGGGGCAGTCTGAGCGGGTTATTCAGGTTCTCGAGGATATGTTGCGTGCTTGTGCGTTGGACTTCGGCGGGAATTGGAAGCAATGTTTGCATTTGGCGGAGTTCGCGTACAACAATAGTTATCAGGCAAGTATTGGTATGGCACCATTTGAGGCATTGTATGGGCAACCGTGTCGGTCACCTGTGTGTTGGGCCGAGCCGGAGGATAGAGTTATTCTTGGGCCGGATGAGATTCGTGACAGCAACGAGAAAGTCGCGGTGATTCGGGATCGGTTGAGAGCAGCTCAGAGTCGGCAGAAGAGCTACCCAGATAGGAGACGTAGACCCTTAGAGTTCGCGGTTGGAGATTTTGTTCTCTTGAGGGTGTTGCCTCGTAAGGGAACTATGCGGTTCGGAGTGAGTGGGAAGCTCGCGCCGAGGTATATTGGGCCGTTCGAGATCACTCAGCGTGTTGGTGTGGTCGCTTATCGGCTTGATCTTCTGCCCGAACTTTCTCATGTGCACGATGTGTTTCATGTGTCGATGCTTAGGAAATGTCCACCTGGGCAGGATAAGATAGTATCGTTTCGCGATGTGCAGGTTCAGGAGGATACGACGTACGAAGAAGTGCCAATTCAGATTATCGACCGGAAAGTGATTAGCTTGCGTCGTCGTGAGATACCGTTAGTAAAGGTCGTGTGGCAGCATCACGGGGTTGATGAAGCCACTTGGGAGTTAGAGTCGAGTATGCGGGAGCTGTAGCCGCATTTGTTTTGTTTTTGAGATGAGTTGTAAATTTCGAGGATGAAATTTCTTTTAGGGGTGGAGAGCTGTAACGTCCCGAAATTTATTTAATGTTAAGTGTAATATAAATGATGAATTAGTGTGCCATAATTAAAGTTTTAACATTTATTAGACTATTTGGTTGGATTTTTTTTGAATTTTTGGTTGTTTTGTTAAATTAATGAATTCGAAGGATTTCTTATTGTTTTAAAAATGATGTTTTGAGTTTTAAAACACAACAATTTGTAAAATGTTAAAAATACTCCATTTTGCAAAACCGTGGGCGGCACATGGTTTTCGTACAGTAAAACCGCCCACCGATTTTCTCTATTTATTTCCTTCCTTCCCCTCTCTCTCCTCACTCTCACGCGTCTCCCTCTCTCTTCTCTCTCTCTCTCGGCAGCTCTCTTTCTCTCTCAATTCTCTCTCAAATTTTGAACTCCATTTCGAATCCAAGCTTCGGGATAGCAAGGAGGAAGCTCGGGGACGTGATTCGGCAACCGAGAACGCGGATTGAAGCTTCGATTCGAGGTTAGATTCGAAATTTCTAAACTTTTTACAAAATTTTTGATTTTGTGTGTTTTTGAAATCTAAGTTTGTTTTAGCTTAGAAAACCGTGGATTTGTGTTAAATGAGCTTAGAACAACTAGAATCTAAACCTAGATTGAAGAAAAACGGATTGGATTCAAGATTTTCATTTTTCTCCTCTTTTTCTCATTTTTGGATTTTTGAGGATTTCGAGTTCAAATGTTGTTTAAATGATTCCAAACATGTTTTAGAATGTTTTTCTATCAACTATAGTTGTTTTTCATGCCTGGGATTTGAGAAAAACAAGTTAGAAACAAGATTTGGATTTTGGGGATCGAGAAACCCGTGGCTGGGATTTCTGGATCTTCCCAGTTCGGCAGGCCGAAGTTCAAGTTCGGCAGGCCGGAGTGATGATCGGCAGGCCGGTGTTCTTCCGACCGGCAGGCCGAATCTGGGGAAATGTTCGGCAGGCCGAACCTTGTTTCCGGCAGGCCGAACTGTGCAGTTCGGCAGGCCGAAGCAGGGCGTCCGGCAGGCCGACCGAGGCATGGAAAATTTTGTGATTTTTACCCGATTTCACTGTTTTGAACCCTGATTTAAATCCCAACCTTATAGGATGATTTTAATGATACAAATGGCACACTAGGACATCATGAAATGATTTAGTAACATAGAATGTTTCGAACTAGATATTGATCAACTTAGTTTGTATCTAGGATTGTTCGTGGTTCCGTGGAGCTAACGTATAGCGGACCGGGATTACGGTGTGGGGTACCGGCACGAGTACTGAGGTAGGACTTCTATCCTATTTCTTTGGTAGCCTGGTTTTGAAATGATTTGGCTTTGAAAAGGATTTCTATCAAAATGTTTTCAACGGTTGTTTGAAAATGATTTTATCGGTTATATTTTTATATACCGTGACATGAAATGAATTTCATAATGAATGTAATTGACAACACTCGGTAATTGGGTTTTGAATGATAATGATAATAACCACATGGGCATGATGCCATATCAGAGATCGGGTCGTGATCGACCTTGGGGGCAGGTCCCGAAACCCAGCTGGGCCACTACGGTGGTGATATCATGGTTTGCCTAGGTAAATGTAAACTGGTGTTTTGATTTGACGAGTAGACTGTTCTGTGTCAGAACGGTTCTACTCAATTTATTTATTTATTTATGTATTCCAGTTTCTTCTTGCATAACTCCTGATAATGTTATGTTTCTTTGCATTAAATTATTTTATAAAACTTAGTCCTACTGAGCCTTTCGCTCACGTTTTATTTGTTTTAAATCCCCCCCTTCTAGGTGGTTTCCCATTTAGGTTTGGAGAAGATTCTTCGGACCGAACTCTGGAGCAATAGGAGAATTTATTTACATTCTGTATTTATTAATCAAGGCATGTAAGACTTAACTTTATTTGTACTTGGACTGTAATTGTATTTGTGATATTGTCAGATCCATGTGTGTGCACAAGTTGTGGGTTGTGGAACCCATATTCGCGGTTTTTATTCAATTATTATTATTTGCTAAATATTTATAAATTTGTTTATCAAATGTGGTGGAAAATCTCTTTATTTCTTACTTAATTGGATTCTTAAACACTTAATTTTAATTAAATTCTCTTTTAATTAATCTAAATATTCTGCCACATCACCTCCCGTACTCCGGGGCGTGACAGGATGATGAACCACCTCCCTAAGCGAAACTCCGATTGACAAATGGTGACGACAACAATTTTTTTTTTTTTTTGAAGAATCTCTCGATTTTTATGAAGATATTAATTTTTATTTATATATTTATGTTTCCTTTTGTTAGGATGGTTTTTATTCTTGGTTGGTAGATAACAAGAAACAAATGAAATATTGAAAGAAAGAGAGACACTGAATATCTGAAACAGTAAACATTCGTTAGTAACTTGCTTTGTACAAAGTATAAATACTATTTACATTTGTAACTAATCTAGCTACTTGACCAATGTTGTTACGACAGCTGTACAATGAAACCTATTCTATAACCAAGTACAACTGAATTAGTTATCCTATACTCCTAACAGGCCTCCTAAACTCATAGTAGAAATACTTTCTATTGTGAGTTTACTTCTTAATGTAGGATACTGTGAACTATAAATAAAGGCCTCCTCTATTCATTAGACATACATTTGTGAGTTTTGGAGAGACTAAGAGTAGTTTGTCAAATTCTCCCCTATAGTAGGCGTGTAAAGAGAGAAAGAGAGAGAAGAAAAATTCTCCTTCCCAAGACCCATTTTGCTCATGCGTTGAGATTAACGGGTGACTTAAATTTAATTGAGTGATCATTTAGAAACCGTGTTCCTTCAATGCCCACCCATTCATCCATCTAATGCCAAGGACTATGCGAGGAAGACAGTAGTTTCGACTATAAATAAATATATATGTTCTCTATTATGTATATATGTGATGGGTAAGCACATTACATTAATATATTTGTTTATTGTTTATAATTCATGTGATGAATAATGAATATACGGATGGTGGATTTGACAATTAATTTTATGGTGTCTGAGGATCTCTTTGACTGTATCGTAATTTTAATTTCATTAGAACTTGATGTTCACCTGAAATTAAAGGGTTATGATTTTTGGTAATTTATTTTTTTGCAATTTTATATTATTGTAATGTCAAAGATCGGAGGAATATTGAAGACCCAAAGCCCCACGAAGACCCGAGGAATTAGAACCATTAGTCATGAGATGGTCGATGACTTGAGGGTTTACGAAACCATCAAAAAACAAGAAAAACAAAGCATTTTGCTCCAACGTCAAGTGCCACAGCCGTGGGAGTTGTGGTGCTATTGGAAAAAGAGGCTGGGCACCATGGCCATGGGCCCTGGAAAGCACCTTGAAAACCCTAATGTAGGGCATTTTTTCCTCCATTTTCATCGTTTGTTCCACTTCTTCTTTTTTTCCAAAATAAGGCATACAAGACCAACCAAAGAGGATTATATCAAGACCCATAAAGATTAAGAAGACCAAATAGATTAGGACTTTATTTTATTTTCATTATTTCAATTGGATTGTAATTTAAATATCCCAAGAACCTAGTCAAATCTATCTTAATTGCGGAATTGAATATTTTATTTTACGTTCATAATTTATTATATGTTCATGCATTATATCATGTCATATTAGTTCTAGTGTGCCTACTCATATGTTTTATAAACATGCCATACATACATACGCATTTATTTATTTCAATTAAAATTGTTTTAAATATAAATATGAAATATGTGCTGTAAATTAATTTGATTAGATTAGTTGGTTAACGGTTGCAAATTTCTCTTGAGTGATGATTCAAGGTTTGAACAGTAGAGCGCTAATTCATAATAAGATTATGAATTAATTGTTCATTGGAGAATTATTGGAACTCAAGAATAAAGATATAATAAGAAAGGTAAATAAAAATTAAACCTAGCTCTTATTATAAATTATTTATGGAGGACTGACTTATATGTAATGATTATATCAATAGACTACTCGCTAATTTTCTTTGAGTAATTTTCATTATAATCTCAAGAGTTCAACTTTAGGTTTTTAGTGGAGTAACACTAAAACTAATAAATTTGGCACATTAATTAAAAAGTTTAATTAATTATCAAATTTATTGGAGCTTGAGTTACAGGTCCATAGGTCCCCAATGCCACCTCTACAACACTGTATTGGATTTAATGCATAAGAATGAATTATACATATTTAATTTATAATGATTGAATTCTAAATTAATTATTTCACACTTGAGATATTAATATAATACAAAAAATGTTCTCTGTGGTACATAATATAATGTCATAAATGTTGTCACATTTAACTGAGCATTAGTTAAATTAATTAATTGATTATATTTATTTAATGAGATTAATTAAATATGTTTTAAATTAATTAATTGATAATATTTGAATAATGAGATTATTTAAAAATAATTTTAAATTTGTATGTGACACATTTATGGTGGATCATATTTTATTTTTTCCAACATGGACAAAAAATTAAAATTATTAATAAATTTAAAATATATTTTTAAATAAATATGATTCATTTTTGAATTTAAATATATCTAAGATTTTAATTATATATATATTATATACATACGAAATCTTTTTAAACGAAAATTTTGTTAACAAATATACTATATATATATATATATATATATATATATTACAGACGTGATTCGTTTCAAAATATATAAAAAAAAAAGAAAAAGAATGTAGAATATATCTCTTTTTATTTATCTATTAGGGTGGTTATTGCAAATTTAAAATTAATTAAAAAATAACTAACTACTCAGATATAAAAAAAAATAGAGATAACAGTTATCTCATCAATCTTTCACGTAACTTTTACAGAATACTCAGAGAGAAAAAACTTAGAGTTCTTTCTCTGAAAAAAAAAAAAAAAAGGGATCTGTTATCTCATATGTTAAATACATAGCAAATCTAAAAAAGTGTGAGGTTAATTTATTCTTACAGTTTAACGCCCACTCGTCTTTCTATTGGTATAGAGGCCTGGCTTGAAAGATCGTGGTGTTAAAGAGGAAAACTAAGATACCCTCATAGGTCTTCAAAAGGTTTGTAAAAACTGTCCAAGCTTTCTATTAATAATTAAAATTATATAATTATTTTTTATAAATAAGATTTTTAAAAAAAATTTGTTTGTCAACTATCCCTTCTTTCAGCTATGTTTCATATTTAATACCAACAACCACGGGCTCATTATTTGCTTCCCTCAGTCAAGTAATGATTTAAAATGAAAGAGGTCTAGGCAACCATGGATTAGGAAAAACTTTAAGTAGGTTGCCATCCCCGATCTTCCATCTCTCTCGCTTGGATTGATTCCCTATATGAAATGCTTCGCCTCACATAGGAGGGATTATGACCTAAGCTTTCATCAAAGAAGTATTCATTAGCAAAATATATCACCTTGAGGATACATGCCATAAGGAAATTAGGGTTAGTTACAATGCCCCAACTTTGTTTGATGACAAGGGAGCGGTTAAAAGCCTCCGTATAGCGAAAACCCATTCATCCCTTCATTTTTTAGCGACACAAGCTCCAAGTGGATCTTCCTCCCTTCACATCCCCCTCCCCGCCAAGACTTAGCAACAAGGGATTATAGGTCCTCACAAAGAGTGGATGGTAACTTGAAAACGTTCATGGCATAAGTAGAGGTGGCTTGGGCCATAACCTTTATTAAAATTTCCCCACCTCCTACGGAGACTTGTTTACCTTTCTATATCTATAAATTCCTATTCGCACTCTTGCGAAAACTATCAAAAAGTCTCCTTTTATTTCGACCCACAAAAGCAGGAAGCCCAAGGTAAAAGTCATATACAATATTATTCTTCAATCCCATAGAACTTAAAATATTACCTTGTCGTTCTGCATCCAAGTTAGGATTGAAGATTACTTGTCGTTCTTAATCTATATAACTCTCTTGAATTAATTAATTTTAAAAGCTAATTTCTTATGTGTGATGGTAGTTGATACATAGCGTTACTTAATACATTTACAAACTAGCTAAATAGTTGAATATTAAGGTAGTAGTTTTTTGTTTCCCTAGAATTGGAACTGTTACAATTGTGCAATTGCGCAACTATGATACTCTACATTCGTGGGGTGTTTGGCGTGATGGTTAGAACCATTAGTTAGAACTATAAACACTGTAGCATATAAGAGCTTTACACTGTAGCACTTTTTTTTTTCTTTTTACTGTAGCATGTAGAGCTTTACATTGTTCCTAACTGAAAAGTTGATTAAAACTGACTTTGCCAAACAGGCTATTAATTAACTTTTAATGACCTGTTCAAGTACGTTTCTTAGTCTAAGTTATTTCTTGGGTTTGGTTAACTTATTGATAAAGGGGAAAATCTTGCTTAATTTTATCATGGTTATAGTTATTATTCAACACTCTCAAGTGTATGATGTGCTCAGAGCAAGTATGAGCACACTACGCTCACCAAGCAAAACTAGTCTTTGTAAATCTTTTTATTTATACGTGACACAAGTAATAAATACTCTTTCAATTATACAACAATGACTTTAAATACATGTCTATATGCTATGCTATGAATTGTGTATTTTATTTGCTATGTTATTGATGATATTGAATGCATGTTCATGGTTGGCATTCGCATTTCAGGATCAAATTATTATAAGAAGTGAATCATAAAATCGTATTTTATCACGTCAAGTTTTATGTATTGCTTGTATTCTACGTTTTTGGGCAGGCAAGAGGACCTTGCGGACTGAGAAGCCCCACCATGAAGCCTTGAAGCAAGGGGCTTGTTCCAATGCAAAGGGAATGACGGCTGGAAGTGAGAGGCTAACCTAATACAGAGAAACCATATATATCGTAGTGTGGTTCGATCGCAAGGAAGATTTTATTTTGTAAACCCCACACGACAGTGTGTGTCCTGTGACATATTATCACCACTTATTTACTATATTTATTGGCCACTATGAAAATGGATTTAGCTAAAGAAACCGCCTATTGCTCTAGAGGTGAGTATCACACCATGTAAGCCCAACTAAAGGATTTCTCAAATATGGATATGTTTGCAAGTGGAATTCTAATTGTTGTTTATAATAATTTGAATCTTACAAAGTAAAACATCATTAAGCATGACAAGATCTTCAAATAAATTAACATATGTACTATATTAATATGATAATTGTTACAATTAATGTTGAAATCTTTGTGATATAAAGAGTGTTGCTTCCACTCATATATCTCGAACATAAGTCCAGTTTCATTGTTCTAACAATTTTTCTTTGAGACAAAACCCGCACGATTTTGCTCTTGGGGTTTATCTAAAAGTCCTCATACCTCAAAAGGGCCAATAACATTTGGAGATATCGTCCTTACTTATAAACCATCATTGGTGATCTTTTTTAGGTGATGTGTAATTGTACAGCTTACCTTGTCTTGGGCTTAGCCACCAAATTTTTCCATCCACAACAACAATATGGAAGGAATAAAGGAAATATAAATAAAGATAATTGTTATCTTACTCAGAATTTTTGGGAAACTTCCAAATCCCTCGGTAGAAAATTTAAATTTGACAATAGTTATTTAATTTGAATGTTTTATGATCAATAACTTCCAATGTTAGTTGGAGTCGTTAAATCACGAGAGATTATAGTTACAATATATATTTTAAGTGCAATATATATCTTGTATATATAATATATATTGCACTTAAGATATCTCATATCAAGCCAACTATTTTTACAATATATATCTTGTAATAGGTTGCATATATTTTGAACTTTTATGAAATTTTCATAAAAATAAGATTTAAACAATAATTCTCATGGCACTAAAATTACACTTTAAATTCTTAACAAATTTTTTAGCATAAAATTTTAGCTCGTAAAGTTTGTTCATAAATTACTTAACAAAATCCTTAATTATTGCATTCAGAATGCACTTAAAATTCTCGGGTGTACCAAAAAGCCCCCAGACAGCGGCCCATGCAGGCCCGCAAATAGTAGGCATAGCCCACATGCTACAGCCTACCCTACACGCTGCCACCTGCACCCAGCACCTCCTGTAGCCGCATGCTTCACACACCCTGCACCCCCAAGCAGCCAAGCCCGTTGAGCAGCAGCACAGCTCAACGCGCGATCCACGCCTCCAAACGCGTTTTTGACGCATTTTGAACCCAGAATCACTATTTTTCATTGTTCATCAACCCTAGTTACATAAACCCCATTATAGATTAAAGAGGGTATGTTTTTAAACTGAAAATTTGAGGTTTTTAAAGGAGAATAAAGAGGAGAAGGAGGAGGAAGCCATGAGAGAGAGCTCCGGTAAAGGCAGTGGCTTTCTAATGCCAAATCTGTTCTTTTCTCTCACTCTTTCTTTCTTCCTTTGTAATAATATTATTTTAGTTTGTATTTTGGTTATGGGTGAATTCTAAACCTTAAACTTAATTATGTAGAGCATTGTCTGAATAATTTCTAGATTTCCACTTGAAATTGCTTGTGTTTCACTATAATTTCATGTTTATGAATATTTTCTTGTTATATATAGGTGTACAACTAAATATGGCTTGACAATTGTCTAATGTTAAGCTAGAGTGCTTGATCTGTAATTGTCTTGTTGTTTTAACCATAAGTAGCAAATTGTAGTCATTGATTATGGTCAAGTTTTCATATGATTGCATGTGGAATACAACATATGTTAAATAAAACTAGCTTCTGTGTATTTGTTTCCTAGATTAACCTATCTTTCTTAGTGTAATGCTCCCGTTAGATTAAATCTAAAGAGCCTATTCTATGTTGTTTAATGGAAAGAAATTTAGTAAATAGTTTGTTTTACTAAACTACAAAGTAAGAAAAGATCAGGATAACAAAGCTTGTTATCTATGGTTGGTAGTTTCAATTGAAAATTTAGAAATAATTCTATAATTATTTCTATAATTTAGATCAGGATAATTATTTCTTAGTGTTATCTATTATTTCTATGTTTTACTAAATTTAGAAATAATGCTCCCGTTAGATTAAATCTAAAGAGCTTATTCTATGTTGTTTAATGGAAAGAAATTTAGTAAATAGTTTGTTTTACTAAACTACAAAGTAAGAAAAGATCAGGATAACAAAGCTTGTTATCTATGGTTGGCAGTTTCAATTGAAAATTTAGAAATAATTCTATAATTATTTGTGTAATTAATGCTTAGCGGTGGTGAAGGATCTTATAACCAATTTTAATTATAATTGTTTTATAATATTTCATTTCTTTATTTTTGTTTTAAATTATTAATTTAGTAAAAAGACCAAAACCCCCATTTTTGTTTATAGTTAAAGTTAGGTTTTTAAATTTGTTAACTAAATAATTAGACCCAGTTCTGGAACGATCCTTACTCACTACTTTACTCAATAATAACTACACTACAATTCAGCAAGGTTTTATCTTTTGACGGGTCCTTTGGGATTCTATCAACAGGCAATACCCACCCGGCACTGCCTTTGTGCTGTAGACAAAAGTTGAGTTCTCAACACCCTTGCCTGTGTGCGGGCACTTGTGCACGCCTATTCAACACAGGCTCTAAAATTGCGGCCACAAGGGACTTGGCCTTGCATGCAGCCTACATAGGGGCCCGCACTATGCATATGCCTTCACGTGCATGGCGTCTTAGTGGCTTGAGTCATTCTGGAATCATTAGAGTTTCTATATTTAATATTTGATCTCATTAATTTTATTTCCTGAAATTTAACGAATATAAAATAATACTCTATGAAGGTGGGGGACCACCATCTTTTTTTTTTTTTTGGAAAGGGAAAAGTTATATATTAAAGGGCTATATCAGCCAAAACGTCAGAGGCAACAAAGAAAGGAACTGCCCTAATGCTCCTGAACATAGACAAATAAGATAAACCAACTTGTGCTAAACGGTGAGCAACTCTATTACCCTCTAACATCAGGGATAAGGGAGAGGGGTTCTCGGATATCTTGCACAATGAGGATGTCCTGACTTAATCTTTCTACTGTTGAAGTTGTAACCTTCTGAACCACATTTGCAGCATCAGTCTCCACTATACTCGCTTGCAGTCCCATCTCCTTGGTAAACTCCAAATCAGCGGGAAGTGCCACACACTCTGCAAAGTGGGGAGTAACTCTCTAAACGTATACTGTGACATGCAACCATATACCAATCCATGAGCATCACGAATAACTGCCCCTATACTGATGTGATCAGTATCGCTTTTCGCCATAGCGTCCACGTTCAATTTGAGCTTGCCAATGAGGGGAGGTTGCCATTTCTTCCTTTTTACTACACGAGGCTTCTTCTTTATGGTATGAGCCTTCACACAATTCTGATAGTCATTAATCACTTGCCTAGCATTTTCCAGCACACGCTCGTGTTCCATTGGGATTCTATTGTGGACTAAAAGAATACAGTTCCACCAGATGCTCCAAGAAATCGCATAGAATATCTCAAAATCACTACTTTGGGAAAGTGACGCTATGGCTACACCGATATCTACAAACATCCTCCTCTGTGTCTTATCCACTAACAGCTATATAGAAGATGCTTGCCAAACCATTTGTGCAGCAGGACATGACCACAATGCATGATCTATCGATTCCATACATTCCTGACATCTACATATCTGAACACATTCCACTCCATGCCGAGCTAGATTATCAAAGCTAGGGAGTATACCATGGAAAGCTCGCCATATAAAAATTTTAATTTTACTCAGGATCCAAAGGTTCCATAACTTAATCCACCACTTACTCCCTGCACCAACATGCTACGAGGATGGTTATCCCTTTGCTTCCATAGCCACCCGATAACCCAACTTCACCGTATAAAGGCCTTTGTCACCAAAGTGCCACCCTATTGTGCCTTCATACTCACCCCTGCCAAGAGGAATGCTAAGGACTACCTCGTTATCCACTGGCCACAATACTTTCCTAACAAGTTTGTAATTCCAACTGCCCCCCACGATGAGATCTCCCACTCTCTGTGTCGGTGTTCCCCAGTTTAGGAGGGTGATCGGTTTAAAGGTTATGAGCCTAGGCAGCCATGGATCCAAGAATATGCTGATTTTGACACCAACCCCTACTCTCCACCTAACTCCCAACTGGAGCAATTCCTTTCCCCATAAGATATTTCACCAAGTATAAGACGAGTTGTTCGACACAACGCTTCAAGGAGAGATGTATTGAGAAAATATTTAGCCTTCAAGACTCTACTTACCAGTGAATCGGGAAATTTTAGAATCCTCCATCCTTGGGCTAATAAAGCTTAATTAAAGGACATAAGGTCTCGAAATCCCATTCTTTCATCCTTCTTCGACTTGCATAGTTTTTCCCACCTCATCCAATGGATTTTTTGATTCTCTTCCCCACCAGCCCACCAAAATTTTGTGATAAGAGACTAAAGTTCCTAACCAATGGTAATAGGGATCTCAAACACACTCATGGCATATGTAGCTATAGCTTGAGCCACTCTTTGATCAAAACTTCTCGTCCTCTAATAGAGAAAAGCTTCCCTCACCACATTTGAAGCTTTTTGGAGACTTTCTCTTTAATCAAATTGAATGAATTGTTCTTATTACGCCCAAGGAAAGATGAAAGACCCAAATATTTATCATGAGAAATACAACTATCTGCCAAACCCAAAATATCTTGAATATTTGTTTGACCCCCTCCCTTGTATTCGGACTGAAGCTAATCATAGACTTCTCTAAAGTTTACCTTCTGACCTGATGCCAAAGAATAGTTCAGGAGCACGTCTGCAATTGACCTAGCCTCCTCGTCACTAGTGCGACCAAAAATGATAAGAATCATCTGCAAACAGGAGGTGGTTAATACGAGGAGCCATCCTTGCCACCCAAATTCCTTTCGCCAAACCAGAAGTTGCCACTCTCCTAAGCAAAGCCGTAAACCCCTCTGCACACAATAGGGAAAGGTATGGGAAAAAGGGACAACCTTTTTTTAATCCTCGTTTTGGTTTCACATGCCCCACCACTTCACCGTTCAAAATAAAGGAAAGGCAAGTAATAGAAACAGTCCATGATAATGTTAACCCTCTTCTCACCGAAACCCATCCTTTCAATCATAGCCCGCAAAAAATTCCATTGCATACGGTCATAGGCTTTACTCAGGTCAAGCTTGAGAGCCATCAACCCATGCTTGCCCCCTACCTTTCTCCGCAACGAATGCAACACCTCAATGGCCACTAGTATATTATCCGTAATTATCCTTGTGGGGACGAAAGCACTCTATTCTGCTGACACAAGGCTTGGCAATACTCTCGTCAACCTATTTGCCAACATCTTCGTAACCACTTTGTAAGCAACATTGCAAAGACTAATTGGTCTATTGTCTGACACCCTCCTTGCCCTTTATTTTTGGAATGAGAACAACATTTGTAGAATTGATCGCTCGTATAGATTGCCCACCATTAAGAATACAAACACACTGCTGCCAACTCAGGCCAAAAATTTTACCAATTTTTTTGGAAGAAGACTGCATGAAATCCGTCTGGACCAGGCGCCTTACTTCCTCCCATATTAAATAATGCTGCTTTAACCTCTTCCGTTGTAAACTGTTTATTTAGAAACTCGGCATCCTCCCATGATAATCGAGCCTCCACACATTGCGTTACTCTCCCTATATCATCTACGCCTGGAATAGAAGAAGAGAAGATACCTTGAGAATAATTCTCGATCACACCCACTATCTCCTCTTCCCTAGTCACCCATAATCCTCCATCATTCTCCAACCTCCGGATCTCATTTTTGTCCCGACGCTGAGAAGCCTTCGCATGGAAGAATTTAGTGTTCTTATACCCCCCCCCAAAAAAAAAAAAAAAAAAAAAAATCGTTCCTAGCTCTTTGCTTCCAATAATATTCCTCAAGAGCAAGTAATCTGTCCAATTCCCTCTCTTTATCTTTTATCTGTACCAAGAGATTCGAAGGAACACACCTTTATTTAGTTCCTCAATCTCTTGACGTGGCTCTTTAAACTTTTCGAGGCATATTCCCAAAAGCCGCTACTCCCCATTCTTTTAACACACATGCACACCTTTCTATGCAATCCATAAATTGTTGTCCATCACTCCTCCCCTCAGAGCCAAACCAAGCAGTCTCCAAGGCAGCCTTAAATTCCTCCTTAGTCATCCAAACCGGTTCAAATAAAAAATGCCTTTTTTATTAGGCCCTCGTCTCAATCAAACCCTATCCACCTCTGTTCGAGAAGAATCGCCATGTGATCCGATCCATAGAAGTCTAGATGGGACAACTTATGATCGGCATACAACTCAATCTAATTATCACAACCCAAAAACTTATCCATCCCTTCTGCAAAACTATCATCGTCCCCTTGGTGATTATTCTAGGTAAAGGGTGGTCCCACAAATCCAAAGTCACACAATCCACACTCCCGTATCACCTCCCAGAAATCTAGTATGCTACTACACACCCTATCCTCTCTACCTTCCTTTTCAAGTAGGAAGAAAATCTCGTTGAAATCGCCTCCTATTACCCATGGCAAGGTGAAGAGACTATCTAGTCTTCGAATTAGCTCCCACGTGTGTTTGCGTTGGCCTCTGTCCAGATTACCATAGATTCTGGTGAACCTCCAAGTATTACCCGCCATATCCATCACAAAAGCATCTATATGTGCTCTAGAGAAGCTCTTCACATCCACCACTACGACCGACACAATCCACATGAAATCCGTTGTTGAAACCCAACTTCACCTTCAAAGAATTCGCCGCATTACCCTTGAGGATCGTCTCCGATAAGAAGATCAGTTTTGGAGAGCTATCACGGATAAGCATCTGTAATATGTCGAATGCCTAAGGACTCCCCAACCCTCAAGCATTCCAACATAAGATACTCATGGCGTCCGGGGGTTGCGAGCAATCACTCAAAGCAACTCGTTGTTTCTCCTCCCAAACAAAAATAAAACAAACCAAAATCACACCAAGCCAAACCTCCACGACATTCTGTCCAAGTCCATTCGTGCTACTGCCCCTTACTTCCATGCGTGCTTGAAGTAGATTTGTAAAATGTAAAAGGGTCTCATCTATTTATAGAAAAGCCACCACAAAGCGTCCCGTATTGTTTTGTAAAGTTTTCCCATATCTGATTTCAAAAATTAAATCAGAAATCTCTTGCTACCTACCCAACTAAATATGAATTCAAACTTCTTATGGATCCCAGTGAAATTCCATTTCCATCGGTGAATGCTAGACGTATACGACATATATATTTTTTTAAACCTTCTATGCTTAAAAAATTTTCTAGATTCGTCTGCATTGTCACAACTAAAACTATTAGTTACAGAAACTACTATGCAAAAGTTGTCATTTAGCCTAAAGAGCTTTTGGGTATTTCTTTTTTTTTTTTTTTCTTTCCCTTGAAGAGAGAAACGAATTGTATTCATGGTGAAAAATAATCAAGTACAAAAAGAGGAAGAGATTTCCTTGACAAAAGAGCCTTCTGGCATTTCATTACCACGCAAACGTCTTTCTTTGCAAAAGAAATTACAACAATTCCAGAGAAGATCCGTTTTGGTTGTTATATCCTTATGAAGCACTTTTGAATTACATCTGATATCGATTACAACCAACAAATAGCTGGAGAGTAAATTGAAGAACAACATGATGCACCAGAAAAGAATAGGAGACTTAGCGTGGGTGAAAGTGAAGATGGATTGCAAGCAGATTAGTCTTGCCGGACTTTTGTGTTTCACTCGCATCGAGTCAGTGATATGAACAACTCATCATCGGTTATTGCTCCCATCTCCATTGCTCTTTCCAGTGAACTTAGTCCTCCTCCGTCTTTGATCGATGGACGTGCCCCTCTGCAAAAATAATATGCCAGTCTAAGGTCTTACTAAAACATGAATTCAAAGGTAATAAAAGAGATTGAGGGTAGGGTCCGTGTGGAATAATTGCCACTCTTCATTAACATGTCTTATTTTTCATTGAGAGTGACCTTGAAGCACTAAAATATTTTAGAGAGAGAGATAAAAGTTATCAACAATTTATCTTCCTGAAAGGCTTTTAGCTTTATGTTCTGTCCTAAAACCTTTTTTTATCTATTTATTCAAATTCTCTTTCTTCCTTTTTCCCACCTTTTATGTATTCAAATACTTTAACTACCTAAAAGTTTTGAAAAACTAATTTACATTTAAAAAAATTAAAATGTAAAACAACAGGAACTTTTGCACTGAATGAGAGAGAGAGAGAGAGAGAGAGAGAGAGAAAGTAGACAGTTTTCTCTTTTTTTCCTCTGAACAAAATCAAAATTAACTTCATAAAAGCAAGCATCCAACAGGTTAGAAAACACCAATGAAAAATACAGCAACAATTGAAGAAAAGTTAGAAGAGAAAAGTACTTGATCAAAATTTTCACAATGTCTAAAAAGTTGCAAATGTTGATTAAGTCGATAAAACCCTTGGAATTTTGACATTAGACGGAGAGAGGGAGAGGAAAAAAGTAGTAGAAAAGTGTAGAATTTTCCTAATTATTCTGCAGAAAATTTGACTAAATGAAATGTCGTATCAAATTCTAGGGGCTTCTTTAAAAAAGAGAGATAAAAATAAAATTTTAAGGAGAACTCATTTGTCCTGAAAGAATAGGATATTAGACAAATTCAAATTTAAGAATAGAACTTCTTTGAAAGAAACACAAAATCTTTTGAAAGATTATATAGTTCCCCTTCATGGCTACATTACCTTCTCAATAGAAGCTTTGCCAATGAGTTTTTCCCACTAGATATGCAGTGGTGCAAAGGAGTCCTTCCATGAAAGTCTGGCAAATTTATGTCAGCACCAAACTGCAGTAACAATTCAATCATCTGCAGGTTTCCAGATTGACATGCCAAATGTAGTAATGAGCAACCTTGAAGACAATTCCCTGGACCCTTGGAACTCTTGATTCTATCACAGGATTCTGGATCAAAGTGCTTCCTTTCACTTGTACTAGAACCCAAACCGGATTCTTGCGCATCAACATGGTGATGTAAATCAACATCGAACACATTGTCAAAAGTTGTATTGATGATACTCACGTCTGACATCACAATCAGTCTATAGACTTCTCGTAAATTATTACTCTTAACTGCTTCCCAAATGCTTGTGGCACAAGCAGGCCTTTCAGCTACAGATTTATCTCTAATGACCAGTAATTTCTCCACATACTGGAACAAGAAGTAATTCTTATCAATCTTTCGTAACTTTTATCTACGAAATGCACCATTCAAGACCAATCAACTGAAAAACGTGATGATCATTTGACGAGTCTTAAAGGTGACTAATTATTTCTCACAAGCAGCGTATGTTACGATTTGAAAACCGAGGGACAATAATTCATTACCTACTGGATTAGTGTATCCACATGATGAATGTATAACACCACCTCAACATATATTCTCGTTGAACAAACGTTTAGAAGGACAAGATTGGACCAAGCCATTTATTCTCAAGTTTGTAGTTCAATAATCAATCTAATATGAATGGGATAAAAATTTTCTAGATCATGTCTGATTATAGTTTGTTATATTACAAAGTTGCTCAGCCTAAGCTCAATAAAATGTTTGAGAAAGTGCTGATAGATGTAACTTTTGTTTGACTTTGATATGAACTATCTTGGCAATAGCATCAGCAACTTTTACTGATTCCATAAATGGATCAAGGATTTCCGAATTGTAAGCATAAGGTCAGATATGAAATCATCCTTTTTACTTTCTTTTAGGCAATAGCATCAGCAACTTTTACTGATTCCATAAATGGATCAAGGATTTCTGAATTGTAAGCATAAGGTCAGATATGAAATCATCCTTTTTACTTTCTTTTATTTTATTAAATCTTCTAATTAAGTATCAAGCTTAACCTGCCTTGGTAACATCTAATTCTCGTCAAACTAAATTTCTGAGATGTACTAAACATAACATATGGAAAGTCTTGAGATGCTACAAATATTTTCTACTGGATGCAGGGAGACTATCAATTATTTTCCCTGGATGAACTGCACTCATTTTCTCACAATATAACTGAAGGGAAGAATTTATCGGTTACCTTTGCTTGAATATATTTTTCCTTCAAGTGAATGGCATCTTTGGGGCATGGTTTTGAAATAGAAGCAATATGAGCATTTGGGTCATCCGCTCTGCATCAGATCTTAATTTCAGCTGGATTCACACAGTAATAAATCATAGAACTAATATGTCCAGTGTAACATTTGGCAACCAAAACCCCCTTAACATATCCATAAAACACAGTAATAGTATCAGACGTCTTCAAATCACTTGGAAGTGAAAAATCTAAAAGAAGAAACCCTCTATTTAATCTTGGAATTCTAAACGCTTTAACATTCTCACAAAAACTTTGTAATGGCAACATAAACATATACATTTCTCAGCAATCAAACTAAGACCATCCCCAATGCCAATGTTATATTTGCCACCAAAAAGTGCAAAAATAACATATCTGATGTGTTATTTTATTTTATGCTCCAATGCATAATGCTATTTAAAATGCCATATTTGCCTTTGTCATAATTGTTGAACCTTGAAACTCATAAAAGTAAACTTTTAATATTAAAATAATTAAAAAGTAAGAATGTTGTAATTATTAAAGCAAAAAAGTCAATCAACAAACCAATAAGATTCAAATGTTAAATTTGCCATATGCTAAACTTCGTGACAAATTTGCCACAAAGTTTAACATATAGCAAATTTAGCATTAAAAATGGCATTGCATTGGAGAGTTTTTTATACTCAAATGCTAAATTTGCCATTGGCACACTAATTTAGGATTGCATTGGAGATGCTCTAAGAACTTAAGCCCATAAAATTGAACATAGAGCCAGTCACACTGTAGTGCCGAATCCTAGCAATGGGTATTTCTTGTAATAAAGAGCATAGAAACATAAAAGCCAACATCAAAACCATTCAAGATTTTAATCCAGAAGTGCAATATGTAATAGCAACACAAACAAATACATTTCTCCACAATTCAAGCTAAGAACTTAAGCCCATAAAATTTAAGATGACTCTAGTCACACTGTAGCGCCAAATCATAGCAATGGCTATTTTTCGTAATAAAGAGCATAGAAATATCACATAAAAGCCAACAATCATACCATTTAAGATTATAATCCAGATAACCAAAATTTATGATAAGATACACGGCTTGTCTTGCAAGTACTCACCGTACATCCTCAAGTAGAAGCAACCCCTCCCATATAGAGTTACAATAAGCATTGCCCAAGTTGCGAAATAAATCCAAAATCGTAGGCTCCCAAACCTTGACATCTAGTCTTAGAGATCTCACCTGCAGTTGGTTGGACAAAATGTTCCTTAACTATGAGACATTAAAAATCCAAAACCTTACCAATTTTATATTTTATACACTGGTTTCCCAATTAGCGGTTATATGGGCGTTTAAAAACACTGATACTGCATTCAAACGTCAACAAGAATTTAGTTGATTCTTTCTGCTGTATCTGAGAAAGCACATGGGGACTAAATGCCCGCCAAGCTGGGGATCTGGGATCCTGTTTCATTGAATAAAACATTGATCCTTGAAACGGTTCTTTGTACTCCCATCTCTATTAACATGCTTGGATTCTACAGTAAATATGTCCCTGACACATGACAAATGCAAGTATCCAAGTCCAACTAGAGTTTTATAAGTGTTTTTCTATTTAAACGGATAAATAGAAGTTATAAGTTGGTAGTATCTGCTAAACTTCTCTATAAATAGTCACTTCAATTATTTTCAACCACATTTAAAATTCAATTGGGCGACTTGTCGAGAATTATGACAAAATACAAGTGCAGATTTTAACAAAATTGGATCTCCAACAATGTTGCAATATAGTGCAATTGTTATCTTAAACTGCTTGGGAAAAACTTAAGCTACTTTCAGAAAAAATAGATCACCTATCACCCTGAATCTTTTAAAAGTAAACAGTCAGGTGCCGCAGTGAGGCCATTGACTTTGCAGTCATAATGATGTGTTAGTAAAATTTTTATATTTTTCCTAAGGTGAACGAAGATACTTGTAATAACAGGAAAAAAATATAGTTATTTTCAGGATTTTATTTTCTTTGCAAAGGAAACAGTATTCTTTCCGCACCTTTGAAATATGAACACCAAGATTCCGGTGAACACCAGAGCACTCAATACACAACAATATACCAAGATTGAGAGAAGCCCAATCAGGCTCAGGAGCACTGCATTCTGCACAGAGATCATTTCCAGGGACACCTCTGAGAATACTAGATACACACTCTATTCCGTTTGATTTTGTGTCATCTCCTAAATCTTGATTGCTATTGAGTGTTTGAACACCACAAGAAGCACCACCAGTTGATTTATTAGTTTCAGGATTTGTTGTTCTATGGCTCGGCTGCAGAAGATGCACTGATCTTTGTCAGTTGATAATTTACTGTTTGCATCACATCTTAATTATAAGTTATCCAGAAAAGGAACAGAGGTTTACAGAGGTAAACCTGGTCAAAAAATTGAGAATTTAAAAGGGATGTGATAGCTCCTGTTATTTTGTTTATCCAGTCCATTCTATCTGCCTCGTTTTCAGCCTGACCAAATGAGAAGAAAACAAGTGGCAGTCACAAGTTTGTCCACAATAATTATATTTAGGCTAAATCATCCTGCCAGATCGTGTGCACGCATGTGCATGTGGATGGGAGGCAGCAACTGATAAGAAGTGAGAAATAAAATTGTTTGTTCTTCGACTCATGAGTAGCTTAATCAAGAATTTTACCAATTATAATTATGCTTGCCATTTACAATTATCATTTCCATTCTCAACAATAGATCAAACAAGTTCTACCTTTTCATATTTACTAAAAATTGTTCTCCGAATACCACTTTTAGATTATACTTCAAATCAACTTTTGCTAGTTATTTAGAACTTCAACTTATTGATATTCACAAGAAAAAAATATGACGCAGAATTTAAGATATGGTAACAAAAACAGAGCAAATTGTAAAAATAAACACATATACACAGGTGCAAGAACTGAAACAGACAAAAAAATCTAATAAACTACAATATTGAGTCACACAAATGTTAAGAGAATTTAACTTTTTTTCCCTCTTTCCAAAAAAGTCCATCCATTCAAGAGTGAAATTTTAATTTTTACCCCCAGATTCAATTGTGGCCCCATTTTGTAAGAAAAATTATAACTATGCCTTCACTCAATAGTTGAAATATATAATTGTGTCCCTATTCATTAAATATCATCTCTAAACTTTTTTTTTTATAGTGCCCCCACCAAAATATTTTTTTGGCTCTGCCACTGCATTCATTGTTTGACTTATTATGTATGCGTGCTTCCCGTGCAAATCACATGCTAAATTAGCTAGTAGAAACAAAAGCCAAGTTGCTAAAAGCAAACTAAGTTAATGACTCGAGCCTTCGTACTGACTAATAGTCTGTAGGTTGATGCTAAACGGAGTAGGACTAACATAAAATGTTAAACCATATGTCTACTTCATGACGTCATTGTCCTTGCTCTTCTTATCTCACGTTTAAATCCAAAGTGGTAATAGAAATGAATTGGAGTAAAGGGAATAAGTAGAAATTGGAATAGGACTAAGCATCCCATTAGAGTCTCTTCTGAGGCGATGTGAAACTAGAGTTATTTGTCCGTGTCATTAGGAATGGCAATGGAACTCCAACTTCTTGCATTAGAATCCCAATGCCCCAAAATCCAATAATGACTTTCCTGATTTCAAGGGTCTTTCCAAATTGTTGATTTACAAAAGGCAAGTAAAGAACAGAAAGGAAAGGGAAAGGTAAGTAAAGTCATTCTTCTTCATAATTTGGCTAAATGCCACGCCCATTTTGTTACATTAAGTATGCTATTCGTTGCTCCTGTCAACAATGACGGCAAACGAAACCAATAGAGAATGACCGGTTGCTTAGCACTACACAATTTAGGTAAATGGTTGAGGTTCATGTCTACTGACTTTCTTATGTTAGTCATGCATGCATGCTGAGTGCAAATCTGTGGATCATTTATTCCTTCATTGTTCTTACTCCTCTCATGTTTGGTACTTTTTCGCTAGAGAGTTGGTTTTGTGTGGGCTATACCTAGGAGTTGTAAGGATTTGTTTTTAGTTTCCTTGATTCAAGGATTTGGTAGTAGCGGTCGAGTTCTTTGGAGGGCTGCTGTGTTATCTACTTGTTGGGGTTTGTGGTTAGAAATGAATAATAGAAATTTTTAGGAGTGGAAGAAGATTCTTTGGTCCTGTGGGGTAAAATTAAATATTGGGTTTCACTGAGGGTATATAGGGATGCAGTTTTTGGCAATGGGCTCCTTTTCTTAAGCTCTCTCCTGCTTCTAGTTTTAAGGAAATCTCTTCCTCGCTTTTGTATTTTTTTTTTCCTTCTTTTGATTAATAAAGTTTGTTTCCTTTAAAAAAAATGCATGCAATTAGCTGAAAACAGAAAGCACTACCTAATAATCACCTGTAACGTATAAGTCTTCAATGGGGATATTATTCGAAAGCAAAGCCGTAAATCTGAGTCCTCAGCGTCCATCTTTATTGTTGAGGTGCACAGATCAACAGTACGACAGCTCAGAACGTCTTCATTGAGTGATGCACCTCTACTGTGCTTTGAACGAAATCTACCAAACATACCACTGTTATGTTCAGCTGGTCGAGTAAAGTGCTGCGAATGAGAACCCTAAATGACATAAAAGATCAGAGAAAAACCAGAAGTTTGTTACAACAAAGCAAGCATTAAATGTTTTACGTTTCAAATAATTAGCTCAGTAAAACAAACTTGGAAAAAAATATATGCCGCCCAGGTAGCGAATTCACATACAAATAGGAATTTAAGACGTCAAAAGTTTCTAAACAGTTCTCCGTATGAAGCATGAGAAAATATGTTTGGTCATATAATTGTTTCTAACATATTTGCTGGCAATACTGGAGAAGCTAAGAGATAGAAATTCATCAATACATAGCATCTTTGACATTTTATTTAGAAGAAAACAAAGAACAAGAAAAACATGGGAGGACAACAAGTCCTCAAATAAAAGAAGAAGAAACTAAAAATAAAGAAAGATGAGGAATGGTAGTAAAAAGCCTATTTTTCGTTTTTTATTCAAAAAAATTGCCAGATTTTCCAATAATGAAGAAAGAAGGTTGGATTATCCTTACCCCTTCCCAGACCAAGAAAGAAAAAATTTTAAAACAATAACAAAGAAGGGAGAATATCTAAGAGTCTGTTTATGTATCTAATGACTAATGAGATAGATTCCAATGCTGGTTGGGCGGAACTTTATTTTTTGGCATCTTTGATAATTGAATATGAGAAATCATTAAATCATTAACAATTGCCAATGGCAATGCATTAAAGATTTAATCCACAACAACATCAAAAAATGCATTTATCTAACTTGAAAATGGACAAATGTGAGGCTAGAAAAGACACGCAAAAATAGTTTGTGCAATGAACCAAAAAGCAAGAAATTATATACTAATATCTGAACAGATAAAGCAGGTCAGCCTTAGTTGTCTGCTCTCAACAACTGTGGCAACAATATCTAAGAGATGAAACTTTTGTTAGCACCAGTAAGAGTAACTGCAGGAAGCAAGAAAAAATTCATTCCTCTGCGTTGACAGAACAGTTTTGTAGTATAACATACCATGGGTTTGGTGCCTCTGTAATAATATAAAGACCCTTGACTGTTGAGTACAAAAAATCTCCTCTTCCAATCTCCTCTCAAACTAGAAGATCGCTTCAATAGATATCCTTGTTTGATCGTCTGGATCTAAGTACAAAAAAAATAAATAAATAAGAAAGGGAGAAAATTAAAAAGACAAAAACAAAAAGACATAAGAACCTCTCTCTCTGACCAATGATACTGAGTTGACTGAGTATTTTTATTTGGCCAATTAGGGTTCAATAATCCAGAAGACTCTAAGGATTCAATAATAGAAGGGGTGAAAAATTAAATAATCATTTAATAAGCAAACTCATTTAATCAATAAGAAAATCAACTATAAAGGAAAGAGGAGGTGAAAATTTTATTAATAAGAACAAATAAAATTACAAAAAAATAATAATAATAAAGAATGTGGAAGAAGATGTATGAAATTAAACAAGAACTAATATTATACCGCAACAACAAACTTCTTAAATCTAATAAAATTACCTCCCCATTTGCACTGGATTGCATGATTGCTTCTATACTTTTATGAGAATTCATACCAAAAACACGAATGACATCAACACCTGCAGAAGGGTCTATATTACTGGAAGCACGCAATGCATCCATCTCAGCTTGTGTCCTGAATTCTTGAATCCTTTTGGCAAGTCTATCTTGTTCAACTTTTGCCTGTTCTTTAGATTGTTGTGCATATGTTAATACCTAGTGTCAGAAAAGGTCGAACTCTCATCAGTTGAAACTCAATTTTCAAGCTTGAATAGCATGTAATATAAATGTGCAAACTGACATATATGTATGTACAAAGAGAGAGAGAGAGAGAGAGAGGAAAAAATCTTCATCAGAACAGAGGCAGGTGTCAATGACCGGAAACTATTACATTAGGTACGTAATGACTGAAACATAAACCAATTAGATTGCCAGAAAATTTGTAATTTTTGGATGTTCCTTTCCAGATAAATAATTACGATTCAGATTAAAAGCAAAATCATATGTATTACACAACTACTGACACAGGGAAGAACAATTTAATTTCATGAAACAGGGCGGACAAAGGTCGATGAATAGTTTATGAACCATCAAATAGCAATGACTACCTGAGTTTAGTTGCTCAGGTTTTTACTACTGACTTTCTTCAAAAAGCTCAGAATTACGGATAGTAAGGGCAGACAGTCAAGAATTGGTTAGCAAAGGCAGCACTTGGGTTAAGCATCCCAAGGGCCACATTCACCCTTCAACATCTCATCCATCACCCATCATTAATCAAACAAGATTCTCAAGATTAAATTTCTACCGATAGAGTCTTCACCTCCATCCCTAAACGGGAGCTCAGATAGTCATACGTGAACAAATTGTCAGCAAACCAGATAGGTGAACTAGATTTATTGAACACAAACAATTATTTATTTGTGAACACAACATTTATTGTCCTTGGGAATCAACCTTCAATTGTTGCAGGCAAGGGCAGGGTGAACAAGATTCATTACATTGTTTTTTATTCTCTTTTTCTTTTAATAGGAAATTCATTACATTGTTCCTCTTTACTGATAACAGCATTTATTGAACACAAACATTGCAGCTATCTATGTATATGACGCAGTTCAGTAATGTACACGTTTTTTCTCCCATAACTATCCACAACAAGCATCACAAGGGAACAATTTTTTTCTTTTTTTTTTTTTTTTGGGGGCCAAACAAGAAACCTACAATCATACCTGGTGGATATATGGTTCCAGTTGCCTTAATAACTCATAACCCTAAAGAAAGCAGAAAGAAGTCAATCTTGTTTAGTTTGTGAGTCACAAAAACATTCACGTCTAAAGAAGGTGACAACTAAACAGACCCAAACGAACCAGCTTAAAGTATCTCAGATGAGCGTCCATAATTGCACTAACAGACTCCAAAAACTCGTACTTTTTCTTTGCTTCAATATTCATGAGTGCATTTACCTGCAGTCCTTAAAATTACAGAAAGACGTTTATTACAAGCAGAAAGGTGTATGGAAAAATAACATCCACAAGAGAGATCCATGAACTTAGAAGCATACTAGATTGAAGCGGCTTTTCTCAAAAGCTGATTTTGAATTTTCTAGATCCTGTCATGCAAAAGAGATGTTGAGATCCTCAATTTTGTAATAAAGAGGAGAATTACCAAGATCATCTAGGGAAAACACACTTGCTCTTTTGATATGATATATAAGCGAGTGGAATGCTGACTATTTAATTACTTATATACACATCAAAACAAAGAAAAGATGCAACTTCAATAAGGACAATCTCAAGTTCGCAAGAATTTAATCATTGTATTTAACAGGGCAATAAGAAGGGGAAATGTATAACCGAAAGTGATTGTTTATTTTTTTATAGGATTATTGCTTACAAGAGAAATGTCTATTAAATTATATTATACTATTTCATTTCTGGTAGATTTCTAGGATTCCTTTTATTTCTTTTCCTTTCCCTTTCATTTTTTTTTTTTTTTTGATAACATTTCTGGGATAGTAACAAATGATCCTTATCCAATTCTCTAGTGATGACCTTATTTGCTTTTTAGTTTCCCCGCTGAATCCTTTCCTTTTCCTGTAGAGAACTGTTTATGCATATGCTGTAGAACTGAGAAAAGAATGCTTTCAGCTCTTACAACTTCTTTTTCCTTTTTCCTCCACTAACACAACCAAGGAAACTGTGGTGAAAGAAGAATATCGCAATTCTCTAGTGATGACCTTATTTACTTTTTA
The DNA here is from genome assembly GCA_025403435.1 of Artocarpus heterophyllus. NCBI lineage: Eukaryota > Viridiplantae > Streptophyta > Magnoliopsida > Rosales > Moraceae > Artocarpus > Artocarpus heterophyllus. The sequence goes on from CM046339.1 coordinate 13,134,619, forward strand.
GTTTCCCTGCCGAATCCTTTCCTTTTCTTGTAGAGAACTGTTTATGTGTATGTTGTAGAACTGATAAAAGAATGGTTTCAGCTCTTGCAACTTCTTGTTCCTTTTTCCTCCACGTAACACAACCAAGGAAAATGTGGTGAAAGAAGAATATTGCAACTAATTTGACAAGGTAATCAACAGTATGGTATTGATCAAAGAAAATTGAAGAAAAATTACCGAACTATCAACTTGTCCCCTTATAATTTATCATGCCATATCTTTTCAGCCAAACTTAAATATTTAAGAAAAATGAATGTCAAATTTTTGTGTAACGGTGTAATTACTTATAGTATTTAATTGGAAGGCCGCAGTTTCATGTGAACAATTGGCTTAGTCTGCCGTTTGTCCAGATTATGACGATTTAGGGGTAGGGCCACATTGCTGCAGGCTTAGGGTGTATTTGAGATTGTTTTCACAAAAGAACAAAGAATCATAATTATTATTTACAAAAATAATAATAAGAATAACAATAATTTAAAAATACCTCCTCTAGTTCTGCAACAATATCTTCCCGGGTGTTTTTCTTTAGTGATACAAACCTTTCTCGTGCCTAGAGACAAAAAATAAAAAAATAAAAAAATAATAATAAAATGCTTATAAAATCTGATATCCATAGCACATAAAACATCACCATTCAACGTTTACTTCCCTGCACTTAACGATTTCCACTCCACCAAGAAACACACAAGCAGGAATTTTAATCAACATCATATTTGAAATACCTGGTCATAAGCATGTATAGCTTTGTCAAAACGTCGTCGTGAATCCTACAAAATCGAGTGAAGAGAATTTGAGGAATTTGAGGAATACAAAATGTGGAAATCCGTAATCTCTACCAAAACTCTAGGGATTAGTTGCTAAAATTAGTTTAATTGTTTCCTAGAATAAAGGGATATTGATATCCCCAATCAGTTTTTTACTTTCCTTCTTTTTCTTGATTGTAATTCCTTGTTTTAGGTTGATTGTTATCCCTTGATTTCAGGGAGAGATTTGCTCTTCCCTCTTCCTTGTTTTAGGTTGATTGTTATCCCTTGATTTCAGGGAGAGATTTTGCTCTTCCCTCTCTATTTATACCTGTACTATTCTTCAGAAAATAATGGAGTGAATTATTCATTCAAACTCTCCTAATTTTTCATGGCATCAGAGCCGGTTGTTTGAAACACCAAAATTCTGTTTCTAACTCTCCAAAAGTCTCCAATGACCAAGTACGGCATGGCCACAGAAAACCAAAACCCATCCTCATCAGAAGTGACCTCAAATATGGAAGCACCCATCACCAACAACCATAGCATGACAGATGGTGTTCCTCTCCAAATTACAGGACACAAGTTGAACGGAAATAATTACCTCCAATGGTCGCAATCCGTTTTGATGTACATCCGTGGAAAAGGAAGGGATGAATATCTCACCGGAGAAGTTGTTCCTCCAGATGCCGGTAACCAAAAATTCAGAACATGAAAAATTGAAAGCAACATGGTAATGTCGTGGTTAGTCAACTTAATGACGAACGAGATTGGCGAAAATTTCCTACTCTACAACACTGCGCATGAAATTTGGGATGCAGCGAAAGAATTTTTCTCGAGCAAGGAGAATACTGCTGAGGTCTTCGAAATTGAAACCAGCCTCCATGACCTTCGACAAGGGGACTTCTCCGTCACCCAATACTACAACCTTCTTACTCGACAGTGGCAGCGACTAGATGTATTTGAAGAACATCAATGGACCTGTGCAGAAGACTCTAAGAAGTTTAGAGAAATTGTAGAGAAGAAAAGAATTTTTAAATTCTTGATGGGACTCAACAAGAATCTCGATGAGGTTAGAGGGCGCATACTGGGAATGAAACCCTTACCAAACATTCGAGAAGTTTTCTTTGAGGTCCGCCGAGAAGAAAGCAGGAAGAAGGTGATGTTGGGAGAATTTTCTACTGCCTCTGTCACAGAAAATTCTGCCCTAGCTGCTCGAGGAACCCAGCACAACAACAGCAGTGATAACCGACAAAAGAAGGGGAGACCATGGTGTGACCACTGTCAAAAACCAGGGCATACACGTGATAATTGCTGGAAAATTCACGGAAAACCTGCTGATTGGAAGTCCACAAGATCAACGCCTAATAAAAAGAGCCGTGGCAATCACGTATCCATTAATGAAGAATCCCCTGCTACCAAAACAAGCCCTTTCAGCAAGGAGCAAATTGAAGCCCTGCAGAAAATGTTCTCACAGCAGAGTCTTACCAACAGTACAGTTGGAACAGGATCTTTAGCACAGAAAGGTAATTATCTTAATGCCCTCACTGTAAAATCAGAAAAAACAGGTCCATGGATTATAGACTCCGGTGCATCTGATCACATGACAGGAGATGCCACATTATTCAACACTTACAACCCATGCCAAGAAAATTTTACAGTAAAAATTGCTGATGGATCGATCTCTAAAGTTGTTGGAACAGGTTCTATTGTTATTTCAAAGGACCTAACCCCTACATCCGTTCTTCATGTTCCTAATTTGGACTGCAACCTTTTATCTGTTAGCAAGCTTACTCAAGAACATAATTGTGTTGCTAAGTTTTTCTCGGATATGTGTGAATTTCAGGATTTGGATTCGGGGAGGACGATTGGCAATGCTAAGGTGCACTCGGGACTTTTTCTTCTAAAAGTTAGTGAATCTCCTAGAAGACAAACTCATAATGCAGTATGTGTAGAGTCCACAAGTCAGTTCAATAAAAGTCTTGTCTCATCTGAAAAATTTAATAAGGATAGTGAAATCATGTTATGGCACTATCGTCTAGGACATCCAAATTTTTTGTATCTTCACAAATTGTTCCCTTCGTTATTCAATAATAAAAATCAAAAACATTTTCAGTGTGAAGTGTGTCAATTCTCAAAACATGTTCGTAGTTCTTACCACTCTTTACCCTACAAGGCATCTCGTCCATTCTCATTGATTCATAGCGATGTGTGGGGACCATCTAGAATAAAAAATATCACGGGCACTAGGTGGTTTGTCTCATTTGTAGATGATCATACTAGGATCACTTGGCTCTTCATGATGAAAGAAAAATCAGATGTTGGGGAAATTTTCAAGAAGTTTAACACTATGATTCAAACTCAATTCCAAACAAAAATACAAGTGTTAAAAACTGACAATGCAAAAGAATATTTTGAGACAGTTCTTGGGAAATATCTTGAGAGTCAGGGGATCATACATCAAAGTTCATGTGTCGACACACCTCAACAAAATGGAATTGCCGAAAGGAAAAACAGACACCTCCTAGAAGTGGCTCAGTCAATTATGTTCACCACACATGTTCCAAAATTTTTCTGAGGAGAGGCAGTCTTAACAGCCGCTTATCTAATCAACAGGATGCCTTCTCGAGTCTTGAACTTTCAAACACCGTGTAAAGTCTTTCTTCAATCTTTTCCCAATACTCGTATTCTTTCTACTCTACCATTGAAAGTGTTTGGTTGCACTGTGTTTGTTCACATACATGCCCAACATAGGACTAAACTTGATCCAAAGGCACACAAATGTGTATTTGTCGGATACTCATCAAACCAAAAAGGGTATAAATGTTACTCCCCAATCACAAGAAAATTTTACAACTCCATGGATGTCTCTTTCTTTGAGCAACAACCTTACTACCAAACTGATATTCAGGGGGAGAACTGTCCTCAAGAATATCAGCTTTGGGATGTTGATATCTTGAATTCATCCGGTCCTCCTAGTCCAAATCCACCAAAGTCATCTTCACCTCCAATCATCCAATCTGAATCATCTCAACTTGAAATCCGATCCGAGTCTGATTCCCAACCTGAGTTTCAGATACCATCAAGGTCTAGTCAAACAACTCCACGTCCCATCCAAACACAACCTGCAGTACCTATTGAGTTACGTGTCTATTCTAGGAGAAACAAGACTCAAGAAGGAAAAGAACCACAGCCACTAGATCAGAGCCATGAATCCAATCCGAATCTGGATACTCAAAATTCACCAAGTAACACTAGCTCTGACTCAGATCCTGCTGTTGTTGATTCTCCAGTTGATGATAGACCCATTGCCTTGAGAAAAGGCGTAAGGTCTTGCACTAATCATCCCATTTACAATTTTGTCTCATATGGAAGATTGTCACCAAATCACCGTGCATTTGTTAGCAGTCTTGACAAAATACAAGTCCCAAGATCAATATATGAAGCTCTAAGTGTACCAAAATGGAAGGCAGCTGTTTTGGAAGAAATTCGTGCTCTAGAGAAGAATGGGACTTAGGAGATATCTGAATTACCTTCGGGAAAACATCCAGTCGGTTGCAAGTGGATCTTCACCGTCAAACATAATGCTGATGGGAGTGTCAACAAATTTAAAGCTCGACTTGTAGCTAAAGGATTCACACAGTCATATGGGATTGACTACCAAGAGACGTTTGCCCCAGTAGCTAAACTCAATACAGTTCGAGTACTACTTTCTCTTGCATCCAACCTTGACTAGCCACTATATCAGCTAGACGTGAAGAATGCCTTCCTCAATGGGGATCTGGAGGAAGAAGTCTACATGGAGGTACCACCTGGTCTTAAAAATCCAGCCATCATCAACAAGGTTTGCAAGCTCAAAAAGTCTTTATATGGACCAAGAGCATGGTTTGAGAAGTTCACTAGAGCTATCAAAAAGTTTGGATTTTATCAGTGTCAATCGGATCACACAATGTTTGTCAAGTACTCTGCCTCAGGATAGAAGGCAATACTCATTGTGTATGTTGATGACATTATTCTAACAGGAGACCATGATGAAGAAATACTCAAGCTCAAGAATTTTCTAGCTAAGGAATTCGAAGTCAAAGATCTGGGCAATCTCAAATATTTTCTTGGTATGGAGGTGGCACGGTCAAAAAGAGGAATTTCAGTCTCTCAACCAAAGTATGTGTTAGATCTTTTAAAGGAAACTGGGATGCTTGGATGCAAACCTGCTGACACTCCAATGGACTCTAACTTGAAGCTGGGAAATGATTCTGATAGTACCCTGTTGACAAAGGAAGATACCAAAGACTGGTTGGAAAACTCATTTATCTGTCTCATACAAGACCTGATATCAGCTTTGCTGTGAGTATTGTAAGCCAATTTATAAATAACCCATTAGAAGAACACATGGAGGCTGTCTACAGAATCCTAAGATACTTAAAAATGACACCAGGGCAAGGACTCTTCTTCAAGAAGACAACGGACAAAGAAATTGAGATATTTACTAACGCAGACTGGGCCGGATCAGTAACTGATAGGCAATCAACCTCAGGCTATTGTACATATGTTTGGGGAAATTTAGTTACGTGGCGGAGTAAGAAGCAATCAGTTGTCCCGGAGCAGTGCAGAAGCAGAATTCAGAGCCCTTGCACTCGGCATTTGTGACGGAATTTGGCTGAAGAGAGTACTTGATGAGCTTCGAATTCCAACTAAAGGTCCCATGAAGATGTTTTATGATAATCAGTCCGCAATCAGCATAGCAAAAAATCTTGTACTCCATGACAGGACAAAACATCTGGAGATCGACAGACACTTTGTCAAAGAAAAGATCGAAACAAATGCAGTAACACTTCAACATATCCCAACAAGTCAACAAGTTGCTGATATTCTCACAAAGGCTCTGCCTAAGAAAACATTTGAAGTTCTTACTTCCAAGCTTGGTTTACTCAATATCTACAACCTAGCTTGAGGGGGAGTGTGGATATCCGTAATCTCTACCAAAACTCTAGGGATTAGTTGCTAAAATTAGTTTAATTGTTTCCTAGAATAAAGGGATATTGATATCCCCAATCAGTTTTTTACTTTCCTTATTTTTCCTGATTGTAATTCCTTGTTTTAGGTTGATTGTTATCCCTTGATTTCAGGGAGAGATTTGCTCTTCCCTCTTCCTTGTTTTAGGTTGATTGTTATCCCTTGATTTCAGGGAGAGATTTGCTCTTCCCTCTCTATTTATACCTGTACTATTCTTCAGAAAATAATGGAGTGAATTATTCATTCAAACTCTCCTAATTTTTCACAAAACAACTACATATCATTCTAAGAAATAAGACCAAAAAAAGTGGGACTCTTCCGAGTATAAAGCATCAAAAGAATCGAGAAACATTAAGCATTTATGACAAACTGAGAGTCAGAGGTCAAGGCATTGACAATTATAAACAAGAGCCTTTTTGAAATTAAAGAGGAGAAAACAAAAGGAGGGAGAACCAGAAGTCCAACAAGATAAAACAAACTATCAAGGAAGGAAAGAAAAACGACCTCGAACAAGAAATTATCAGTCCAACAGTATGCCAATCTTGACTTGAATGGTGAAGCTCAAACTTGCAGCCAAGACTTTAAATTTTAGTGGGCTAACATATGCCCAATATGTACGAGACAGAGGGATTGTTATCAAAGGGGCGGGGGTGGTAAAGCATACTATGTTTTCTGGTCTCCAAGAGCTCAACGGTTTCACGAGGCATTCATGATGGCATACTAATGAAACAAATAAATTATAGCCAAATATGACTACTAAAAATCAAATTAGAACTAGAAAAAAGAGTAAGAAAGTTTAGATGAGAACAGGGTATTAGGAAACAATCAAACAGCAATCATGTATAACTAGCAAAGCAAGCCATTTTTTAACCACACGGCAATGTGGTAGTTCGACTAGGCAGAAAGAAAGGAGAGGAGGAAAAGGCTGTATAGAGAGAAAAGTCACAATAGTGTATTTTACTCACTATAGTCTATGTTTATCAAGGTGTCTGGCCCAAAAATGTGCTGAGCTTTGAAAATTGGCCCCCAAGAGTTCTTTTTATTAAGTAGAATTTTTAGTTATGTTTGGTACTTATTATATAAGAGACAATTAGCAGTGATAGAGTGACGCAACCTGTTATAAATCAGAAGCAATATAACACAGTCCTCTTTACACTGAAATGGTGTCTTGTGAGGCAGTAAAAGAGTAATGCAACCTGTTTTTTCAGATTACTGTCTGACAAACAGTCTCTTTGGCAAATAAGACTGCAAAGATAATAGCTATTCCATGCAGGAAATAAGAGTAACTAAGAGAAAATTACCTTGGCTTCTTGCAGATCAACTGTCATAAAATGCATTAGCCTATCAATTAAGACGTGCTCTACCTGTAAAAAATTAATTTGTTACATTCAGCACCAAGTTAAATATTTCAGGAAAGCACATATAAAAACAAGTTGCTAATTGAAGAATTTGAAGAGTTGAGAAGAATTTGAAGAATATTTTATGAAGAATTTGAAGAGTTGAGAAGAATTTGAAGAATATTTTCTTCTGCATATTTCTCATGAATGTACAGCAGTATTTATAGGACAAAAAAAACAGAAAATCAGTCACTAATCTAGGGATACAGCTAAGGGACAGCTAACAAATTTCCTATATATCTAAATCAAATAATCAGCTATCCAAATCCCTGATTTGCAGCCCATATTGCAGCCTATACAACTCAGCAAATCACAAGAAACAAAATCCCTGATTTGCAGCCCATATTGCAGCCCATACAACTCAGCAAATCACAAGAAAAACTCAGCCTAATTTCCGAGAATCAATCTTAGAAATTCTACACTCCCCCTCAAGTTGGGTGATAGATATTAATCATTCTCAGCTTGGAATTAAGCTCTTCAGAGGTGATTCGAGGTAATGCCTTGGTGAGTACATCTGCAATTTGATGACGAGTTGGTGTATACAGAAGGTCCACAATTTTTTCATCTAACTTTTCTTTGATGAAATGTCGATCAATTTCCACATGTTTGGTTCGATCATGATGAAATGGGTTTCTGGCAATCCTTATGGCAGCTTGATTGTCGCAATACATGTTGACAGGTTCAGTGGTTGTGATTCCCAGTTCATTGAGTAGTCTTCTTAACCACATTCCTTCACAAATCCCATGAGCCATTGCTCTAAATTCAGCTTCTGCACTGCTTCGTGCGACTACCGACTGTTTCTTACTTCGCCATGTTACAAGGTTCCCCCACACAAATGTACAGTATCCAGTGGCAGACCTGCGATCAACTGTAGAGCCTGCCCAGTCAGCATCTGTAAAGACTTCAATTTTCCTGTTGGGATTCTTACTGAAGTATAGTCCTTTTCCTGGTGTCATCTTGAGATAGCTAAGTATTCGATAGACTGCTTCCATGTGTTCTTCAGTGGGTCGGTTCATGAATTGACTTATGACACTCATAGAGAAACCAATATCTGGTCTAGTGTAGGATAGGTAGAGTTTTCCTACCAGTCTTTGATAGCGGCCTTTGTCCACGGGTGCAGAGTCTTCTTTTATTCCAAGCTTCACTGTTGAGTCTATGGGAGTTTCAACTGGCTTACACCCCATCATTCCAGTTTCCTAGAGAAGATTGAGTACATATTTCCTCTAAGAGACGGAGATTCCTTTCCTTGTTCGGGCGACTTCCATTCCTAGGAAATATTTGAGATTTCCTAGGTCTTTGATCTCAAATTGCCTGGCAAGGAGTTCCTTGAGTTTATTTATTTCTGCTGTAGAATTGCCTGTCAAAACAATATCGTCTACGTACACAATTAGAACAACTATTTTTCTAGCAGGAAAATGCTTGATGAAGAGCGTGTGGTCTGTTTGGCATTGATTATACCATATCTCTTCAAGACTTTGGAAAATCTGCCGAACCAGGCACGTGGAGACTGTTTAAGTCCATACAAGGACTTCTTAAGTTTGCAGACTCTGTTGGCTGTAGCAGGAGATTCAATCCCAGGAGGAATGTCCATATAGACTTCTTCTTCAAGATCACCATTGAGAAATGCATTCTTGACATCTAATTGGTAAAGAGGCCAATCCAAGTTAGATGCCAAAGAGAGGAGAACACGAATGGTGTTGAGTTTTGCTACAGGTGCAAACGTTTCCTGGTAGTCAATCCCATATGCTTGAGTGAATCCCTTAGCCACGAGGCGAGCCTTAAATCTTTCCACACTTCCATCTGCTTTGTGTTTGATTGTAAAAATCCATTTACACCCAACAGCTCGTTTTCCTGATGGCAATTCTGAGAGCTCCCAGGTCTTGTTTTTCTCTAATGCACTGATTTCTTCAAGGATAGCAGCCTTCCATTCAGGTATTTGAATAGCTTCATGAATGGAATTGGGAACCTGTACTTGATCAAGACTACTAATAAAGGCCTTATAACTTGGTGAGAGATTTTTATAGGAAACAAAGTTGTAGATTGGGTGGTTTGTACAAGATCTTACACCCTTTCTTAGAGCAATTGGCCAATTCAGATCATTGAAAACCGGCTCAGTAATATGTGGTTCAGAGATTTTACCTTGAGAACTGTCAGGATGGCCTGTACTCAGGTTGGACTCCTGGACTGGCTCAAGATATGCTCGGTTCTCTGTTCCCTCTTGAGTTCTTCTCCTGGAATAAACACGAAAATCACTGTTTGGGACATGGGAATTGTGAGTTTCTATTGGTAGAGGCGTTGAGGGTTCAATGGAATCATTAGCAGTATTTTGAGGTTCAATTTGAGACATAGACTCACTCTCGGGAAATTGAGGGATATGGTCATCTGACACAGAATTTGTGGGAATTACTGAAGGTTCAGATGAAGTGGGAATGCTATTCCAAAGCTGGTATTCATTGACTATGTTCTCCCCCTGAATGGCAGGTTTGGGATAGTATGGATGTTGTTCAAGGAAGGTGACATCCATCGTATTGTAGAACCGTCCTGTGATGGGAGAGAAACATTTGTATCCTTTCTGGTTTGGTGAATACCCTAAGAATATGCATTTGATGGCTCTAGGATCAAGTTTTCCTCTATGGTGCACATGAACATAAGCAGAACATCCAAACACTTTTAAGGAAATGGTAGACACAATTCTTGAATGTGGGTATAACTCAAGAAGGGTATTGATGGGTGTTTTGAAATTTAGAACACGAGAAGGCATCCTATTAATAAGATAGGTAGCTGTAAGTACAGCTTCCCCCCAGAACTGTTTAGGAACATGAGTTGTGAACATGATAGATCTAGCTACCTCAAGAAGATGCCTATTTTTCCTTTCAGCTACCCCGTTTTGTTGAGGTGTGTCAACACAAGAGCTTAGGTGAACAATCCCGTGACTTGACAGATAATCACTTAGAATTGAAGCAAAATATTCCCTAGCATTGTCAGTTTTTAACACTTGGATTTTTGTTTGAAATTGGGTCTGGATCATGGCATTGAAATTTTTAAATATCTGGCCTGCTTCAGATTTTTCTTTCATGAGAAATAACCAAGTGATTCGAGTATGATCATCCACAAATGAAATGAACCAACGTGTCCCAGTTATGTTTTTGATTCGAGAAGGTCCCCAAATATCAGAGTGAATTAGTGAGAAGGGATGTGATTTTTTATATGGAAGTTTGGGATATGAGTTTCTGATATGCTTTGAAAATTGACACACTTCACAATGAAATTGATTTGAATTTTTATTTTTGAATAATGAAGGGAGAAGTTTTTCCAAATACAAGAAATTGGGATGACCTAGGCGATAGTGATTTAACATGATCTCACCATCGTTATTGGAACTAAGGCTTGACAAAGCATTATTTTGACATTGAATCTCTGACACAACTTGCTGGACTTGTCTTTCTGGAGGGTCTTTAGTTTTGAGGAGATAAAGTCCCGAGCATTCTCTAGCACTGCCAATCGTCTTCCCCGAATCCAAGTCCTGAAATTCACAAAGGTTATGAACAAATTTAGCCACACAATTTTTATCATGGGTGAGTTTAGTAACCGATAAGAGATTACAATCAAGAGTTGGAACAAGAAGAACAGAGTTGAGAATAAGAGACTCTGAAATTTTGGCTGAACCGATCCCTATTACTTTGGATACAGACCCATCGGCAATTCTAACAGTGTGACCTTGTTGGCAGGTTTTAAGGTTCATAAGAAGAGAGGCATCACCCGTCATGTGATCTGAGGCACCTGAATCAACAATCCATGGTCTCTTAATCTGCTTCACATTAAGAGCATTGAGAATGTTACCTGATTGAGCCAATGTTGCAGACGATGTTGGAGTTGGCAAGGACTGTCCAAACATCTTCTGGAGAAGTTCAATCTGCTCTTTGCTAAACAGATTGGTTTCGGTTGTGTCATTAGTTGTGGAGGTAGCATTCCCGTGACTTTCTTTGTTGTTTTGTCGTGGTTTCCAATCCGCCGGCTTGCCATGGATCTTCCAACAGTTGTCTCTAGTGTGTCCGGGTTTACGACAATGATCACACCAAGGTCTTCCCTTCCGAGGCCGATTGCCATCAGTGTGAGATTGTTGGAGTCCTTGAACAGCAAGTGCAGACCCTTCTCCGGTTGCTGGAGTGGCAGATGGTGAGCCCATCATGACTTTCTTACGGCTCTCCTCTCGACGGACTTCAGAGAAGGCTTCGCGGATGCTTGGCAGTGGTTTTGTCCCCAAAATTCTTCCTCGTACTTCGTCGAGTTCTTTGTTGAGTCCCAACAAAAATTTGTACATTCGCTTCTTTTCAACGATCTGTTTGTACAAAGCTTCATCTCTAGTACATTTCCACTCAAATGTTTCAAAAAGATCTAACTGCTGCCAATATCGTGTGAGAGAATTAAAGTATTGAGTGACCGAGGATTCACCTTGTCGAAGATCATGAAGGATGCTCTCTGCCTCAAACAGTTCAGATGTATTTTCAGAGCTGGAATAGGTTTCTTTGGCAGCGTCCCATATCTCCTTGGCAGTTCCGTAGAGAAGAAAGTTCTCTCCAATCTCGTTCACCATGGAATTTATCAGCCAAGACATCACCATGTTGTTTTCAGATTTCCATGCTCTGAATTTAGGATCATCTTTGTTCGGGGCTGTAGCTACACCAGTAAGGTAATCATCCTTTCCTTTTCCACATACGAACATCATGACGGATTGTGACCACTGCAGGTAATTGTGCCCATTTAATTTGTGACCGGTAATGGGCAGATTGTTGCTCTCGGTTTCTCCCTTTGAGCCTGTCATGGCTGTTTCAGAATTGGAGGTGATTTCCGATGAGGAGCTAGTGGCCATTCCGTATTTTGTCATGAGAGAAGATTAATCTTAGAATAGCTCTGGTACCATGAAGAATTTGAAGAGTTGAGAAGAATTTGAAGAATATTTTATGAAGAATTTGAAGAGTTGAGAAGAATTTGAAGAATATTTTCTTCTGCATATTTCTCATGAATGTACAGCAGTATTTATAGGACAAAAAAAACAGAAAATCAGTCACTAATCTAGGGATACAGCTAAGGGACAGCTAACAAATTTCCTATATATCTAAATCAAATAATCAGCTATCCAAATCCCTGATTTGCAGCCCATATTGCAGCCTATACAACTCAGCAAATCACAAGAAACAAAATCCCTGATTTGCAGCCCATATTGCAGCCCATACAACTCAGCAAATCACAAGAAAAACTCAGCCTAATTTCCGAGAATCAATCTTAGAAATTCTACACTAATTTTCATTTCCTTTTTCTCTTTTTTTTTCCCCTTCTGTTTGTCTGTTTCTTCCTTGTGAGGATACCTTATCCTGTTTCCTTTGTGTTTGATTTAATTATCAATAAAAGGAAATTTTTTTCTCGAAAAAAAAAAAGACTCTTTGCCGTCTTTTATCATGCAAAATGTTTTCCATGTTACTTTTCTTTGGTACATCTAAACAAAATGATTTGTAGAAAAATCAGGAATTTTCATGGTTTATGGGCTGATTAGTGCTAAATTGTAGATAACATTCATATCCTAAAGTTTAGGGATTTTATTCTATGTTTGTTCCTATTTGTTAGGATTTGTTTCCTCCCTTTTAGGGATAATATCGTGTATATATTGGCTGGTACAGCCTTGTAAAATCATTCAATTCAGAAATATAAAAATTCTGTTCTTTTTATCATGGTATCCGAGCTACAAGGTTAGGGTTTCTGGGAATTTAAATTTTTGGCCTTCATTGCCACCCTTTCGGTTCTTCTTTTCTCGGGTATACAGTTTCCTCTCTTTAGGTTTAGGCCTTAATTGCCATTACAACCAGTTTTTTTTTTTCTTTTCTGGCCTTCATTGCCATTTTTTCAAAATGACAAAGACAACTATCTCTACACCTAGCACCCCTCGTGAAACCCCAGTTCAGCCCGTCGAAGATGATAGCAAACAGCGGAACTCCAACGAACTCCAGCACATCCAACCTGCATATCGGCTTAATGGCAGAAACTATTTAAAGTGGTCTCAATTGGTTCGGACATTTTTGAAGGGCAAGGGAAAATTGGGACACTTGTTGGGCACTGGACCGAAAGAAGGAGAGGCTGGTTTCGAAATCTGGGATGAGGAGGATTCCATGATCATGTCATGGTTATGGAATTCTATGAACCCAGAGATAAGTGACACCTGCATGTTTCTTCCTACAGCAAAGGCAATCTAGGACGCTTTAAATCAAACCTATTCCAAGGTTCATGATGCAGCACTGATTTATGAAATCAAGACCAAGACAACAGCTGCAAAACAGGGGACTAAAACAGTGACAGAATTTGCTAACTTTCTACAGAATCAGTGGCAAGAATTGGATTATTATCAGACTATTAATCTGAAGTGCAGTGAGTGTGTTGTTGCTGTAAAGAATTTCATTGAACGAGATCGAGTGTACGATTTTTTGGCTGGCTTAAATCCTGATTTCGATCAGGTACGTATTCAGATTTTAGGCAAACCTGAGGTTCCATCTCTTAATGAGACAGTGTCCTTGGTCCGGGCTGAAGAAAGTCGCAGAGGAATAATGTTAGAACCTCAACAAACCGATAGTTCAGCCCTTCTCAGCACTAAAACCCGGAACTTCACCCTGGAAAGACCACCGGCTGCTGAAAACAAGTCAGAACCATCAAAAGGAGTAAATCGAGATGAACTTTGGTGCACTTTTTGTAAAAAACCAAGGCACACTAAAGATCGTTGCTGGAAATTGCATGGGAAGCCTTCCACATCCAACCGTGAGTGGGGAACTAAGGGAGGACAGCAGAAACAAGCTCAAGGACAGGCTCATATGACTTCTCAAGATCAGAAACATAGTCTTGGAGGACTCAGCATTGAAGAAATTGAAAAATTAAGGAGCTTATTGGGGTCTCTTGAAAAGCCTTCTCCTTCAACCGAGAGTCATTGTTCCTTAGCACTCTCAGGTAAGTCTCGAACCTTTCTTGGATTACATGTCTCTAATAAAGTGTTTGGGAATTCTTGGATTCTTGACTCCGGTGCCACAGACCATATGACAAATACTTCAAACCAATTTAGAACCTACACACCATGTCCAAGCAATAGAAAAATAACAGTAGCTGATGGTACAACAACCACAGTAGCAGGAATAGGAGATGTTCAAGTTACCCCTAGTCTGGTCCTTAAAGATGTCCTTCATGTCCCTCAATTATCTACTAACCTTGTATCCATACAAAAACTTACACGGGACTTACTTTGTCATGTTACATTTCACCCATCTTATTGTGAATTTCAGGCCAAGGGTTCGGAGAAGAGGATTGGACTTGCTGAAGAGTATAACGGACTCTATTACTTGAATACATCTAATCAACCGAAAGTGATCAAGTCAAATTTATCCACTTCGTTTTTTTCATCATCCAATAAAGATGTCATTTGGTTACATCATTTGCGTCTAGGTCATCCTTCTTTTTCAGCATTAAAAATAATGTTTCCTTCATTGTTTAATGGATTAGATGTTCAAACTTTTCATTGTGATGTTTGTGAATATGCAAAGCACACCCGTGTAACTTTCCCTATCAGCAATAAAAGGTGTTCTTCTCCTTTCCTTTTAATTCATAGTGACATATGGGGGCCTTCAGCTATTCCAAACATTTCGGGAACAAGATGGTTTGTGACCTTTATTGACGATTGTACCAGGGTCTCTTGGATTTTCTTACTCAAAAATAAGTCTGATGTAAGTCACATCTTTCCTAATTTTCACAAAATGGTTCAAAATCAATTTGGTACAAACATAAAGAAATTTCGATCTGATAATGCCCGAGACTATTTCAATCAAGTCCTGTCTCCTTATTTTCAAAAAGAGGGAATTATACATGAATCATCTTGCATCAACACTCCACAACAAAACGGGGTAGCCGAACGAAAAAATCGCCACCTTTTGAACACTACTCGATCTCTCTTGTTCCAAAACAATGTACAAAAACAATACTGGGGGGAGGCAGTTCTTACATCAGCTTATATCATAAATAGACTTCCTTCTCGAGTCCTAGATTCAAAGAGTCCAATGGAAATTCTTTCCCAATTTTATCCCGATCTTCGCCCTTCCTTCAACCTTATTCCTCGGGTGTTTGGGTGTACTTCCTTCGTTCATATTCACAACAATAACCGGGGGAAATTGGATCCTAGGGCCATCAAGTGTGTATTTATAGGATACTCAGCCACTCAAAAGGGGTACAAGTGTTACCATCCTCCCTCCAAGAAATTATATGTCTCTGTTGATGTCACTTTTGTCGAGGGAAAACCATACTTCACCACACCTTATCTTCAGGGGGAGATATCAACAATGGAAGATAAGGATTTCTTACTGCCATCTCTTGATACATCCACCACGACACATCCACATTTCTACCCCAAATCATCTCCCGAGCCATCTACCGAGTCTCCCGAGCCATCTCCCGAGTCATTGAACTCAAAAAAATCTGAAACACCTGAGTCACCCACTCCATCTGAACATCCTAGTTCATCCGAATCACAACAAGTAAACAATAAGATTTTTGATCATTTTCGGTTTGACCAAGTGTATGCAAGGAAGCAGGATTCAACTCAAGCACTAAGGCAAGTTCAATCCACCAATCCGACTCCTGGAAATGAGGTAGTAATTTTTGAACCTAACTCACCTCTTACATCTGAAACCGACTTGCCCATAGCAGTGAGAAAAGGAACCCGAGAGTGTACCAAGCGACCACTATATCCCTTATCTCACTTTGTATCCTTTCAAAAATTCTCACCAAACCATAAGAGCTTCCTTTCAACACTAAGCAAAATCCCTATTCCCAACACTTTATCTGAGGCATTATCTAAGGAAGAATGGAGGAGTGCTATGATGGCAGAGATGGATGCGCTGGAAAAAAATGAGACTTGGGAATTGGTTGATTTGCCAAAAGGAAAAAAGGCAGTAGGATGTAAGTGGGTGTTTGCATTGAAGTTTAAGGCAGATGGGTCGTTAGAACGCTACAAAGCAAGACTTGTTGCCAAGGGCTATACTCAGACGTACGGGGTAGATTATCAGGAGACCTTTGCACCTGTAGCAAAAATGAACACTGTGCGAATTTTATTGTCACTAGCTGCTAATTTTAATTGGGAGTTACAGCAATATGATGTGAAGAATGCGTTTCTTCATGGGGAACTAGAAGAAGAAATTTACATGAGTATTCCACCGGGGTTTAGTGGAACAGATAAACACAAGGTTTGCCGTTTAAAAAAGGCTTTGTATGGTTTAAAGCAATCTCCACGTGCTTGGTTTGGAAGATTCACCAAAGTAATGTTGGCAATTGGTTATAAACAAAGTCAAGGAGATCACACACTCTTCATTAAACATTCGGCCTCAGGGGGAGTCACAGCCTTAATAGTCTATGTGGATGATATAATTGTGACTGGAAATGATGAGAAAGAAAAACAAGTATTGAAGCAATGCCTGATCAAGGAGTTCAAGATAAAAGATCTGGGAAGATTGAAGTATTTCTTAGGGATCGAAGTAGCTCACTCCAAACAGGGAATCTTAATCTCTCAGCAAAAGTACATCACTGATCTCCTTAAAGAAACTGGCATGTCGGCAAGCAAACCTGTTGCAACCCCAATCGAGCAGAATCACAGACTTGGAGAAGCATCAGAAGATAAAGAGGTGGATAGAGAGTTGTACCAACGACTTGTTGGGAAACTCATTTACCTTGCACACACGCGACCAGACATAGCTTACTCAGTTAGTGTTGTCAGTCAGTTCATGCATAATCCTAAGGAAATTCATCTACAGGCAGTGTACAGGATATTGCATTACTTAAAAGCACATGTCGGAAAAGGAATAATGTTCAAACGGAACTCAGAAATCATTCTTGAAGCCTACACAGACGCAGACTATGCAGGATCTTTTGTGGACCGCAGATCAACCTCCGGGTATTGTACGTTCCTCGGAGGAAACCTAATATCATGGCGGAGCAAGAAACAGAATGTGGTGGCTCGGTCAAGCGCAGAAGCAGAATTTAGAGCAATGGCACAAGGAATATGTGAGTTGTTGTGGGTGAAAATCATTTTAGAAGATTTGAAGATCAAATGGAGTAGACCCATGAGACTTTACTGTGATAACAAATCAGCCATTAGCATTGCACATAATCCAGTGCAACATGACCGGACAAAACACATCGAGGTAGACAGACATTTCATCAAAGAAAAGTTGGAGAGTGGTTTAATTTGCACTCCATATGTTCCCACAGGGGGCCAGTTAGCAGATATTCTCACAAAGGGACTTAACAGCAAAATGTTCCAAGAAATCATTGGCAAGCTGGGAATGAAAGATGTATATTCACCAGCTTGAGGGGGAGTGTAGAAAAATCAGGAGAAAAATCAGGAATTTCCATGGTTTATGGGCTGATTAGTGCTAAATTGTAGATAACATTCATATCCTAAAGTTTAGGGATTTTATTCTATGTTTGTTCCTATTTGTTAGGATTTGTTTCCTCCCTTTTAGGGATAATATCGTGTATATATTGGCTGGTACAGCCTTGTAAAATCATTCAATTCAGAAATATAAAAATTCTGTTCTTTTTATCATGATTCGCGTGGACTAAAGACTTAAGTGTCCAAAGCCATGTTCTCCAAAACAAACTACTAAAATAAAAATAATCATTAAACGGTTATTTAGCAAAGACAAGCTATCATGAAAAAAAGCATAAATATTATTGGATAGGCATCGACAACAAAGCACTATGATATAGGCCATTTATATGCAATTACTTCAGCCCTCGAGCTATGATATGACAATTGCCCATTCTTTAAAGTACTAAGGACTACATATTATCAGTATAATTATCACTATGTATAGGCCATTAATGTAAAATTACTTCGGCCATCAAGCTATGATATGGCGCTTGCCCGTTCTTTAGGTACTAAGGATTACATACTATTAATATAATTATCACTATCTGAAAGGCACAAACACATAGCATTCAGTGACAACTAAAGCTACCTCACTATCTGAAAGGCACAAACACACAGCATTCAGTGACAACTAAAGCTACCTCACTTTTGAAGAAGATGGAAAAATGAGAAAGTAATATCCTAACAATCATATGCATGTATGTGATGAAGTGTTTGCAAAATTTCAAAATCAGAATGTACACCACTCTAATACAACTACAAGCAAGTTTTCCGCAATGGTGCATATCCATCACGTGCCAGCATTTAGAAGAATCAATGCTGAAAACAAATTTTTCTGTTATATAGAAACATCTGAATTTATACCTGCACCAGCAAGATCCTTCTGTTGAATGAACAATTTTTCCCTTGGGAAATAAATGACATTTTGATTCTATTGGACAACATGAACCAAAAAAGATCCTTTGCATTTTCTAGGGAAAAAATTATCTAGCAAAGCATTTCCATTACTTGGAATTTTGAGGACTCACTTGAGAACGAAGAAGCTCTTTGTAAGTGGCAAGCTCATTAAATGCAGAAATGAATTTGGACATTACAGGACCTGGAACAAAGAAATCACATGGATATAGTAAAATTCTTACAGATTGGTCACTGTCAGCTTTAGGAAAAAATAGACTAAAGCTTAATTTTTATCAACAATTAACTTGCAACTCCAACAAGACGGGACACAAAATCTTCCGCACTTTAAAATATAGAGGAAGAAAGTGATTCAACTCTGGATTTTCCAGGTTAAATTTGGTCAATCAAACCATCCATCTAGGGGACACCCAGTAGCCAAGGACCACTTTCCCCAAAATGTTTGATAGAATATTTTATGGACTTTCCGCAAGAAGCAACAACTTTTGAAAGTATGCGATATCCCTAAGAAAATAGTATTGTAAATCAGAATGAAGATTCTAAACAACCTCCAATAGATACACTAACAGGATCATCTGTTCCACCACCAAATGCTTCGAGAGAATCAGCAAAAACAGTGTCCCCATTGCATGCTTCCCCGAGAGCCGTCCTGTGGGGGAAAAAAAAGGAATGTTAAACTTAGATCTGCACTATTTGGAACTTAAAACGTGAGAGAAAACAATATTACAATGAAACTAAGTAAATATAAATTTCTTTAAAAACCAAAAACAAAACAAAAACTTTATGGTTGCCACATTCTCTATCTCTAAGTCCTAAATAATTAAGTAAGAAATGCATTAAACGATTGGAAAACAAGCACTAGCAACTATGCACAAAAGTAAAAAAGAAAAACTAAGGTTTTATTCATTCAGATAAAAGTTAGAAGGAAAAAATGGAACCTGTTGAAGAAATTATAGTTTATACATTTATTAGGGAGGGAAAGAAGAATGCTATAAAGATTTTAGCATTCCCAATTTCTCATCACACCAACCATCAAATGATGTAGATGGAAATAGTATCATCAGTAATGTTGAAGTCGGCTAAAGACCCAGTGAACAAATTAGAAAGAAAGCACAAGTTTAGTACAAGTTCATCCGATGAAATACCCATTTGGCATACAGCTTTCTAATGAAAGATTTAGATGTGGAGGAAGAATATTCATGGATACATGATATTTATTAAAATGGAAATATAAAACTTGTTACATATCAATGCATGAATGAAATATTGGTCGAAAAGGAACGCCAGTGTTTGAGGAAAAATGTCAAGATGAACTGTTATTATGGGAGAGAGAAAGTTATCCTCTTCAAGGGCTTATTCTTCTTAGAATATTTGAGATACATATATATATATATATATATTTTTTTTTTTTTTCCTAATTGGAAGGATGTCTTGTATGTGTCTTTATTTTGGTTCTTGGTGAAGGTTCTCCTTTTACTCAACGCTTCATTGTAGTATTTGTAATTTTAATATTATTGTTTATTTTCATTATATTAACATAAACACTTCGTCTAAAACAAGTAACTTTACAGCAATTTTGAAAAGTTAAACCAGAAAGGCAAAACTATAATCTCTTTTTTCTCGTTACAAATCAAATCCTGATATAAACGGCGAATAATTGCATAACACTTACGTAAACTTCTTACACCCTTTGTATAATCTTTGGCAGCGATCTTTTAATTCATCAGCTGTCTGCTCTAGAGAACATATCTGTCAAAAAAGGACGATTTGAGAACACTAGAAAAAACCAGTCTCACAACGCTTTCTAAACATTATTACTTATTCGAATCTGATATTGAATGTACAAATGCTGAATTTTCCCAGCCAATTGAGCTCAATAATGGCTAAAATTTCAACAAGGATTCGAGTTTTCATCCGAAATTTTTCATCTCTTTCAATATCATACGAATGAAATCAAACAAAATCCAGTTAGTGAAGCTCAAAAAAAAGTGTTCGGACGAAGAAAATGAGGAAATTGGAAAGTTCGTGTATGAAGAAAAGGATACGAAATCAAATCGAGATGAATTGGAATCGGATAGGAGCGAAACCTGATTCTGAAACATTGGGGAATCGTCAAGCCTGATAAATGCCGCCATTGTTGTTGCTCTAAGAACTAGAAGCCCAACTCCTTTTGCTTTCGAGAGATCCAGAAGCGAGGGAGGTAAGGGGAGGAACTGGGAACTAGCCGCTGGAGAAAATGCAGGTCCCCGGGGTTAAATTGGTCATTTTAATGGTTAATTTTAACTCTCTCCTGCAACAGAAGTCAAACTAAATCTGACGAGGAGAGCGCGATTAGCGAGTTAAATGACGGAATAGTCCGTGAATGTGATGTCCCAACAGCTTCAAATTTCGACACGTTGTTGGACGAAATGCTCAAACGACATGTTTTCACATGTAACTTAACTTCTCTGTGCTTTGACTATAAGGATGTCGTTTTGAGTATTTGCAATTTCATCAGCCTTTTTTTTTATTATTGTCCTGCTTTTGAGTAGTCAGGTTCTCATCGTCTACACTATCCTTTAGGAATGAACAATGTACGGTTTGACCATTTTTAGGTAGGTGTGGTTTAATTTTTTTAGATGATGGATTAGCGATAAACCAACCCGTAAATCGTCTACCACATGACAGGTGGTTTCGGTTTTATTTTGGGTGGTTACGGACAGGTGCAGGCGGGTTAAAGCAGTTTAGACCTATGGTATTACCTAATGTAATTTTTTAGACTTTTTTTTTTAAGTGAAGAAAATTTATAGAAAATATAAGATGATAATACGTAAAGCATTCCCAACAAAAAGCAAGTTTGATGCCTAAAGACAATGACCATATTCAAAAGTACAAATTAAGAAACATAATCATTTACTACAACAAGAAACATCAACTACAGATGAAGTGATGAACAAAATTAAAAGTCCATAAAGATTAAAGTCTATTCACTAGAATCGAAAATAATAGGATACTACAAATGAAATGATAAAAAAAGTCAAGTATTCTTTTTCTTTTTAGAGCCTTTCTCTACTAACTTACTTGATTTGAATTTTGATTACTTCACAAAATAATAAGAGAATTTTCAGTTTTCAATATATCAAGAGGCAGCAGAGCCCGTGCTTAGTGTGTTGGATTGTTCAATCATCTCTAAAATAAGAACAAAATCAAATAAATGATAAGTTTTAAAGAATAAGTAGAATTGTAACGAACTTAAAAATTATGCAATTACCTATCTCAAGATTCTCAGAAGTCTCAAGAACCTCCTGCTCGTCCATATACTCCATCACAATGATTGGTTAATGAGACTCGCTCAACCAATTCTTCAAGCAAATCAATGCATCTACTGTCTTAGGACTTTGCGAGCTCCTAAAAGGATCAAGTATGCGGCCTCCAATAGAAAATGCAGCCTCAGATGCAACAGTTGTCATCGAAACAGCAAGTACATCACAGGCAATACAAGACAAAACTTTGTATTTCACAGAATTCATTATCCACCACTTCAAAATGTCAAAATCATCAATATTAGTTGTGTCTATATCCTCAAGAGGCTCGTTCAAGTACCTGTCTACCTCATTCTTTATTTTACCACTATCTTGATTACGCCGTTGTTGCACGAAACTATCATGTCTACTAAATTTAGTAGCTTTAGTAAGCATAAAGATGACAACAATGAAGTTTGCTTGACAATTTCTACTTGACTTGCAGCTTGAGCTTGAGGTTCTATTGGCTGTGGCAATACACCGAACTCTTTCTCGTTATAATAATCAAACATCTTCCTCAAATCATCTTCAACATTGTTTATTATGGACTTACATGTCCTTGAGTCATGAAAAGCACTCAAGCAATGATGTAAATACTCAATCTTGTATCGAGGGTCAAGGACGGTGGCAAGCAACAAACATCATTACTCTCCTTCACTTTTCCCCAATATTTTTCATATTTGAGTCTCATATTAGAAGCCATTGATGCCAACAAAGAATTATCAGAGCCTCATCACTCAAATCATACAAATGCTCTTGAATTTGACAAATATCCCAAAAATATTTATTAGAAGTGACGTAAGTGGAACCACTATACCTCAAAGTGATCTCATAAAAAATTGCTAAATATTGCTCAAAAATTTTTGCATTTTCCCAATCAAGTTCATCTGGTGGCCCATCCCTTTTTTTGCCATCCCTCTCAATCTCTTCAAAATATTTGAAATAATTTTGATCACCATCCAACCTTTCAAATGCCTTTTTAAACTTCAAGGCTTGGTTTAGGATCAAATATGTAGAGTTCCATCTAGTAGTGACATCTAAGCATAAAAGTCCTTTACAAGGGATCCCCTCCATTCTCACACACTCCTTAAACGTCAATAGTCTTGCTGTCGATGACCGCACATATCTTACCGCATTTCAAATACTGTTTATTGACGCTTGTTTCTCTTTTAAACCATCCTTGACAATCAAATTGATAATGTGAGCACAACACCTCATGCGTAAGAACTTACCATCAAGTACTAGCCCCTCCTTTTTCTCTTCAAATTTCTTCTTCAAGTATTTAATGGCCTTGTCATTGCTAGAAGCATTGTCAACTGTGACTAAGAAAATTTTATGGATACCCCACTTAATTAAACAAGCTTCAATTGTCTTAGCAATAGTGTCTCCATGATGATCTGTAATTTGAAAGAAATTAATACTTTTTTTTGTAAATTAAAATAACTATCCAACCAATGAGCTGTGATTACCATATACCCAATATTTTGAATTGACGTCCAACAATCTATAGTAATAGAAACCCTTTCCTTTTTCAAGATGTCTTTCAATTTCTTCTTCTCATCTAAATACATCTTGTAAATGTCTCTAGCAATTGTAATCCTTGATGGGGGTCAAAGCTAAGTTGAAGCTTTAGACAAAAACGCTTAAACCTTTCACTTTCGACAAGCCTGAATGGTAACTCAGTCAACACAATGTACTCGGCAACAGCTTCCCTACAAGCCTCTTTGTTGTAATGCTTAGCCACTAATTGTCCTTCATTTGTTGCGTTGCCTCCTTTCTTTGGTTCAAATACCAAGACCTTTTGTTTCTTGTCAATAGGTTTATTGGGATTTTTCGAGCAACTTCTCAGATGATTCCACAAAGTACTCGTCCCATGCTTCTTTCCTTGACTAGCAAAATTTGCCTCACAATGTTTGCACTTTGCTCTTCTCTCCCCTTTTCTTATCAAAATAACGAATGAAGTCCTTCCAAACCTCACTAATTTCTCTAGGAGGATTTTGACCTTTCCGTTTTTTGGAATTTTTTTCATCTACAATCTCTTCGTCCGATTCAAACTCCTTCTGAAGATCAACTAGATTTTCTTTTTTAGAAGCACTATCAATAATGCCAAAACTTGAAGAGGTTTGAGATTGACTAGAACTACCATCCATTTTTCACCTAGAGTACATCATTGAATAAGAGAAAATCATACATGGATGCAAGGGGGAAATAAATTCCAAAAATAAAGAAGACAACAAGTTCAATCAATTAGTGGTGTTATTAAAGTTAATTGGTGTTATTGAGTTATATGCAAAAGACTTTCAGCTCCTCTAAAAGCAATACCAAA
Source organism: Artocarpus heterophyllus (assembly GCA_025403435.1). Taxonomy (NCBI): domain Eukaryota; kingdom Viridiplantae; phylum Streptophyta; class Magnoliopsida; order Rosales; family Moraceae; genus Artocarpus; species Artocarpus heterophyllus. The sequence continues at coordinate 13,158,783 of CM046339.1, forward strand.
CTCCCCTCAAGTAATGAACAAAATTGCAAAGGAATTTTTAGAATTTTCTTACGTGGCCCAGCAGATCTCAATTAAGGCGGCTTCTTGAGGATTTTTATTAGCCGGAATCTCAAGCCTTCGGTTATTGAAACCAACTGCTGCTACAACCTGAGAAATGTTGATGTATCATATTTCATGGACTAAGAAATTCACAATTAGTAAGCTAGCAACACAAGTCCATCATAACTAAAATTATGTATGCTACAAATAGTATCATTCCTTCATACAAACAAACACAAAAGACAAATTCATAAAGAAGATGAACCAATATGAAATACAAAACAAGTAACCTCCCCAAAAACTAACATCATGTTGTTAGGTTGTCCTTGTCTAACAAATATGACAAGCAACTCTTTATTTCTTGATTAGTGAACTTATCTAAGAAAATACTTAATGAAATTCATCATTTTTTTTGAAGGGGAAATGTAAAATTCATCATTAAAACTGGGAATCATGAATAAATTGATTCTCACAACGGTTACAATGTAGACAACTAAAGTAAGTTTACGATTTACTTCAAGTAGTATTAGATTGACAATATCATAAATTTTCCTTAAAATTATAAAAGTGTTTTTTCACTAACAGCCACGCCTCTAACTGTAGAGGCAGCTGAGGGATTAGGTTTCGTGAACCATGTTGTTGAAGAAGGTCAACTATTGAATAAAGCTAGAGAAGTTGCAGAGGCCATAATAAAAAATAATCAGGATTTGCTATTGAGATACAAGGCGGTCATAAAATGATGGCTTGAAGCTGGATCTTGGTCATGCTTTTTCATTGGAAAAGGTGCCTTTTTTCATTTGTTTTTTGTTTGTAGCCTTCGATAGTCAACTACTTTACAGGCTGAAAGTTTAGTGCTCTTCTCAATCAATTTTCTCTTGGAATCTCTTCATTTTAAAAGCGTTTGCTTTCATAGAATTGGCAAAATTTGGATTTTGCATATTCTGTGACCATAAGATACCATATCAGAGTCATAGATGGTTCTTATCCTCATTCATGGCCCTGCTATATGTGCTTGGTCGTTTGTCAGCTATAAATTTTGCATATCATAGATGCAATCATATAGAGGGAAGGAGAGAAATCGTTGGAAGAGAAATGATTGGGAAAGAATGATTATTCACTATATTCTTTAAAAGTTTACAAGTAGAAGACTTGAAACTCTAAGAGAGAGAGAGAACGACTAACATCAATGAAAACTGGAGTATCCCAACTATGTCGGCATTCACTAACAATCCTATCCTATCTCAAGCTTCCCACTCTAACTTTATTAATGTTAGGAAAAAGATCATTACAATGTGTACAAACCTCATGCAGTGATGCTAGAAAAAAGAAGCAGCAACATCTACATTACAAATTGTCAAAAAAAGGTAAAACTCTAATGGAATGAGAGGGGATCTAGTCTAAGGACTATTACCCCAAAGATGCGTCATTAAACCTGTTCTTGATTTAGAAATCAACAAAAAGCAGAAAATGCCTATAGCTTGAAACTTTAAATAACAAAAAAATGGAAAAAGAAAAAAAAAAGAATGAATCAATTCTTGAAAACACCAATGGAGAGAGGAGAAGGGAATTCGCAAAAGCAGTACAAAAGAATGAAAATATGCACTTGAATATTTGCACAGAATCTAAACATCACAGGCACTTCCATTTCACTTATTACTCTGACTCGTGTACTAAGACATTGCAACGTCTGTTTGGTAGGGGGAATGCGGTGGGCAAGTGATTTCAAATCCTTCAAAAAACAGCAATTTTAATCTCTGAAGAATTCGTGCCAAACACAATAAGTGAAAGGTTACATATACCTTTCTTTCCATCCTGCTTCAGTCCCTGTTAGACATGAATGCCCTAAAGAGTAAAAATGTAATGAGGTTTTTTGGAGACATTTTTGTCAATAAAGAATTTATTTATTGTTATATGCCAAATTTTGTCCTCTTTACGTTCATATTTGTTGAATGTATGTTAAGCAAATAATAGTCTGAGACTATCAGTCTAAACCTTTAAGAATTGGGCATAAGATGAACAGATTATGCGGAAGACACGATTCTTAAGGTGATGGTCTAAATCATAAGATCCGCAATCAAGGGAATAAAGTTGGGCGTTTTATTCATATAAAGATTGTTATGTTGTCTATATCCCTATTGAGAGATGGTTTGTCTTGACATCGGAGGTGGACTCCGTGAATAAAAACATTGGCACGTTATCATAGGTGACGATGTGTCAATGGATGGTTTGTCTTGATAGCGTAGACCTATTATTCATAGATATGGAATCCATAGCTCCTCTTCAGAAGTAGTGATATCCTTTATATGTGTTATCCTGTAATTGAAAAACTGGAGCGCTCAACCATTTAGATACATAGGTGTAACCGAATGGTATACTATCATTGGATGGTAAGTTTTTCGATGGTGAGATAATAGAACGTAAGATAAAAATAATCGAAAAGGTAAGACAGAACTTGTCCTTAAGCCGATTATAGATAATCCTATAGGGATACGATACACTATGATATGTCATGAAGACTTAGCTATACGGGCTTCGTAATTCTATGTAGTTCGAGAGTATAACTTTAAGCTTTTAGTGGAGTAGCGTTGGAGTTAATAATTATGAAACGTATATTTGGGATATTGGGTTTTGTAATTATCGGGAGCTTGAACTATAAAGGTCCATTTGGTCCCTTTTACTAGCTCACAAAATCCTGTAACGATACAACATGCTTTTCCAATAATTGGTGACTTATGTCAGATTTATTAGATTGGTTGAAATTCAAAAGAATCAAATAATTCATATCTGTTTATCGGTTGAATTAATTTTGTGATAAAATTAATTCAAGATAAACTTGTTGAATTATTGGGATCAGATAATTCTTGTCTGTTTATCGGTTAATTTAATTTTGAATAAATTAAATCAAGATAAACTTGTAGGATTATTAGGAATTCATTTATTTTCCTAGAGATTATCTAGATAAAGTTGTTTTAATTAGATAACTTTTCTATTAGGTTATTTGAATTAAAACTGAGACTTTATCCTATAGAATCTCGGGTGGAAAATAAAAGATTCGCTGAGATAGTTTTTCGACAGTTTGGCATGTCGATCCTCAAGTTTGACCTGTCGATGGGTAAGTTCAGCCTGCCAATGTGCGAAGGATAAAATTACACGTTTTCACGTGAATTTTATCAGATATTGATTCTGATTCGAATTTTTAAGACCTAATCTGATAAAGACTGACCCTAGACCCAACCTCTATAAATAGGGAGTAAGTCACATAAGTTATTAAGATCAATTGAGAGATTAAGAGTGATACTCTATTAGTGAGAATTTGAAAACTCATTGAGAGCTCTTGTTCACAAATCACGAAGACTTGCTTTGGGTTCTCTCAATTGGTTGGAAGGAGAGTCACTTGGTGGAAGAGCTATACATGTGAGCCCACACTTACTTTGGTCGTGGATAAAGAATAACAAAGAAGACCAGTTGGTTGAGGCTCTTCTAGAACGTTACTTCTCTTCACTGATTGCAGAAGCTTTTCGTCACATAAAGGTTAGTAAGATCTGGTTAATTTATACATATAGCATTTCAAACTTGTGTTTTAGAAAATACTTTGATATAAATTTTTAAAATTCTGCTGCGTACTGTTTTTCCAACAATTGGTATCAGAGACATGGTTTTTACATAAATTTACAAGTTTGTGATCATACTATATGTATAAATTTTGTGATCTTAATCTCTCTTATGCTTGAATTTAATTTTATAGAGAGTTAGAACTCTAGGTTTCTACATATTTTATATGTTGTGATGGATTATGTGGTGAATGTTCATTAATTAATTATGGTTGATTAAATGGTTATTTAATTATTTATTAATTAATTAATTTATACCGGTTATATTTTCTTAGAGATTAGAATGTGTATCTAGGTCTTTCATGTAATTAGATGGCGGACTATCATCTCCGTCTATGAATTATTATTTATTTTAAATTTGTAAGAATTTTATAATTAAATAATTATTCGGAGAAGACGGATCTAGAAGATTGATGATGGCGCTCACATGTATTTCCTGAGTCTTTAATTTTATGTTTTTTAATTGTTGAAAATAAAATTGATGAATTGTATTAAAAATTATATTTTCTGAAAATAGTGATTTTTGCTCAATCGGCATGCCAAACCATCCAATTTGGCAGGCCGATGATCACAGATCGGCAGGCCGAATGCGAGGTTCAGCCAGCCAACAGTGGGGCAAAAATTTGAAGGCTCTGGCTGCAGGCTGAACTTCCAGTTCAACAAGCCGATTTGTCGTGCATCAGCAGGCCGATCTAAAAATCGGTAGGCCGATGGATCATGACCGGCAAGTCGATTACTCAGATCGGCTCGCCGGCAGAGAGCTGAAATTTTTTTCAAAAAATGTGCATTTTTTCAATGCAGTTTTAATTTTTTTTGGGACAATTTTGAGAGACATTAAATTTGGATATGACCAGAAATATGAAGCATTCGATTCATACGAGATTGAAGGCTTGAAGATGGACATTATATGAAGAAGGATACAACTTAAGGATTCAAGGATGAAGAATCGATTATATGTTTCGATTATTCTCTTGTAATCTTTGAATTCTATTCTCTAAGGTGAAACCATAATATTACGGTTATTATTATTTTGCTTGCAGCTTTACTTGTCTGCATTATAATATGATTTGCCATGTATATTGATAACATGTCATATACAATAGGGAGTGCCGCTCATATTAAAATTGTTCATGCATGTCTCTTAAAATAAAACCTTGATTTCAAAAGATTGAGTGCGAGAAGGTTTCGAAGAGAGGACCTACAGCCTCCATCGTTGGTCCATAGGAAGAACATGGTGGTCCCGACCCCTAGGAAGGGATTTCTATCATGTACCAGATTGGATCTCTGAGAGGATAAGGTATTTTAGCATAATTTATGGTTGCACACCCCTAGGTGGTGATTGTAAAATATGGATAAAATATTGAAACGATGGTTATACACTCACGTCAATTTTATTATTAACCTCCCCTAGGAGCTCTGTTAATAGAATTAATGGCCAAAGAAATGATTATTAATATATGTTGGATCATACGGATCCTAGATGGCATATATTAATTAGGAGGGGATCCGTGTTCCTGATTGAATTTGGCATGACTTCCCTAGGAGCTTGTTGAATTCTGAGTTGGGAATTGTCGTTGTAAGGTTGTGATATTTTCAAAGTTTTTGACACATAAACACATTTGTATGTTTTTACATGATTGTGTTATCTTACTAAATTATTATGATATGTTTGCTTATGTTTGGTATATGATTCTTTATTGTAGATTAAAAATGTCTAAAAATGTTTTATCTTTGATACTTGACAAAAACCTATTAACCGGAGAGAATTATAATGATTGAAAATGGAACCTAGATATCGTCCTCTCCTTTGAGAAACTGAAATTTTTCCTGACAACCTCTTGTCCTCCCGAGCCTACGGGAGACTCTACTAATGAGCAATTCTAAGCGTATGATGGTTGGAAAGATGCAAACGATCAGGCTCGCTGCTATGTTATGGCTAGCATGAATAACGTGCTGCAGGCTCAACATCAGGATTATGAGACTGCGAAGTAGATCTTGGATAATCTTGAAGATATGTTTGGAGGCTAGGCCATAACAAAGCGGCAAGGGGCGTTTCGAAAACTTCTTAACTATAAGTAGAGGCCAGGGACATCTGTAAAGGAGCACATGACGTTGGTCATGGGTTACCTCGCTGAGGTTCAAACCAATGGAGCCGACATCGATGCTGAAACTCAAATGACTATGGTCTTTGAGACTCTGTCAAAAGAATTTATTCCATTTAGAGCTACTTTTAATTTAAGCAATAGACGGGATATGACCTTAACAGAATTAATGAAACAATTACAGGAGTTTGAACTGCTGATCAGGGAGTCTCCTGCAAGTGGAGAGGCCAACATGGTAGCTGCTTCTGGTTCCAATCTCAACTCTGGGAATGGAAAAAAGCAACGGGCCAAGAACGAGAAGTCTTCTATTCTTGCTAGTACCAAGAGCAAGAAAAAGAAGAAGAAGAACCTGAAGAAGCTTAAGTGCTTCTTCTGCGGGAAGGTCATGTTGGAAACAAAGTGCGCAGCGGAATTTTAAAAAAAATTTCATCAGAGTATTTTCCAAAATACAAGTTTGACATGTTATATGTATAAATTAAACAGATCTTACTAACCTCAGTGTGCCGAAGAACCTCCGCGACCTGTGTAGAGAAGTACCGTTCCAGAAGAGCCTCAACCAACTGGTCTTCTTTGCTATTCTCTATCCACAACCGGAGTGAGTGTGGGCTCACACGTACAGCTCTTCCACCGGTGACTCTCCTTCCAACCAATAGAGGGAACCCAAAGCTAGTGTTCGTGATTTGTGAACAAAAGCTCTCAGGGAGTTTTCAGATGCTCACTAGAAGAGTATCACTCTTAACCTCTCAAATTGATCTCAGTATATCATTAGACTCACTCCCTTTTTATACCTATTGGTCCTAGGGTCAGTCCATATCAGATTAGGTCTCAAAAATTTGAAACAGAATCAAGTTCGGATCAATGTCTGACAAGATACGCGTGAAAACACGTAATCTTAACTGTCGTCGGTCGACAGGCCGAACAGGCCAGTTCGGCAGGCCGAACACGTCATCCGGCATGCCAAACTGCCGAGAAAAAATCTCCGCCAATCTTTTATTTTTCACCCGAGATTCTAAAGGATAAAGTCTCAGTTTTGATTCAAATAGCCCAATAGAAAAGATATCTGATCAAAACAAACTTTATCAAGATAATCTCTCAGAAAATAAATCAATTCACAATAATTCTACAAGTTTATCTTGTTCTAATTGTCCAAAATTAAAACAACCGATAAACAGACAAGAATTATCCAAACGCAATAATTCAACAAGTTCATCTTGAACTAATTTTCTTACATAATTAATTCAACCGATAAACAGACATGAATTATTTGATTCTTATAAATTTTAAACCAATCTGATAAATCCGACATAAGTCACCAATTATTGGAAAAGCACGCCGTGTCGTTACAGGATTTTGTGAGCTAGCAAAGGGGACCAAAATGGACCTATAAAGTTCAAGCTCATGATAATTATGAAACCCAATATCCCAGATATACATTTCACAATTATCAACTCCAACGCTACTCCACTAAAAGCTTGGAGCTGCACTCTCGAACTTTATAGAATTACGAAGCTCGTGTAGCTAAGTCTCCATAACATATCATAGTGTATCGCATCCCTATATGATCATCCATAATCCGCTTAAGGACAAGTTCTGTCTTACCTTTTCGATTATTTTTATCTTACGTTCCATTGTCTCACCATTAGAAAACTTACCATCCAAAGATAGTGTACCATTCGGTTACACCTATGTATCCAAATGGTTGAGCGCTCCAGTTTTCCAATTACAGGACAACGCATATAAGAGGATATCATTACTCCTAAAGAGGAGCTATGGATTCCATATCTATGAATAACAAGTCTACGCTATCAAGAGTCATGCCTCCAACGTACCGGCATGCATGCCACTATAGAAATGTGGGAGTCACCCATTGGTACATCAAAAGACACAAGTCAAGACAACGGGCCCACTATTCATCTCAGGATTAAGATACAATGATTGTCTAAAGTGAATCGATTTGCCAAGACAGAATTATTAATCCAAATCAATTCACTTTATGTCCCGATCCAACACATCGTCACCTTTGACAACGTGTCAATGTTTCTATTCATGGAGTCCAACTCCGATGGTCAAGACAAACCATCTCCCAAAAGGGATATAGACAACATAACAATCTTTACATGAATAAAGCGCCCAACTTTATTCCCTCGATTGCGGATCATATGTTTTAGACCGTCACCCTAAGAATTGCGTCTTCTGCATAATCATCCCATCATATGCCCAATTCTTAAGGTTTAGACTGACAGTCTCAGACTATTGTTTGCTTATCATACATTCAACAAATATGAACGTAAAGAGGACAATATTTGGTATATATAAATGAATAAATTCTTTATTGATAAAAATGTCTCCAAAAACGTATTACATTTTTACTCCTTAGGGCATACATGTCTAACAGGTCAGGCATATAAAGAAGCATTGCAAGGACTTTCTTTCCAAATGAGGTAGGTGTGATCTTCTGTATTTAGAAACTTGTTTGGTTGAGGAATCCAGTGACATTTGGGTCATAGATTCTGGTGCAACTAATTATGTTTGTGTTTCTCTAAAGGGGTTCAAAGAAACAAGAAGTCTGCTACATGAAGACTTCACGCTTTAGATGGGCGATGGATCCTTGGTCTTAGCGGAAGCAGTGGGAAACGTCCATCTTTACTTTGATAAATATAGGAATTTAATTTTGCAAGATTGTTTTTATGTTCCTAAATTTAAAAGGAATTTAATTTCTATAGCTTGTTTATTTAAAGACTCTTATTTGGTTTCTTTTAATGATAAAGTGGTGATTCGTAAAAATAAATCTTTTATCTGTTCTGAATGGATGCAAAATAATCTATATTTTATCAAACCTAAGATGGACTTACTGCTTAATGCTGAGATGAATGATAATAATTCTAAAAGACTTAAAACTTCTCACTCTAATAAGACTTATCTTTGATATTTGCGCCTTGGTCATATTAACCTGAATAGGATTCAAAGGTTGGTAAGGGATGGACCTTTAAGTCAGCTAAAGGTGGAATCTATACCTCAATGAGAATCTTGTTTGGAGGGTAAAATGACCAAAAGACCATTCGGGTCTAAGGGCAATAAGGCCGAAGGGGTTCTAGAACTTGTACATAGTGATGTTTGTGGACCGATGAACATCCAGGCATGAAGAGGGTATGAGTACTTCGTCACTTTTATTGATGATTACTCAAGATATGGTTATGTGTACCTGATGCACTACAAAAGTGAAACTTTTGACAAGTTCAAGGAGTTTCAGACTGAGGTGGAAAAGCAATTGCGTAGGCCTATAAAGGCTCTTCGATCCGATCGAGGTGGAGAATACCTTTCTGATGAGTTCTTAGGACACTTATTAGAGAATGAGATTTTATCCCATTTGACTCCTTGGGCACTCCGCAGTAGAATGGCAAAGTGGAGAGAATGAATAGTACTTTATTGGACATGGTTAGGTCTATAATGAGTTATTCATCATTGCCTTTATCCTTTTGGGGATATGCACTACAAACCACATGCTATCTTTTGAACAACGTGCCTTCAGAATCGGTCCCTAAAACTCCTCACGAGTTGTGGACGGGCAGGAAGACATCCTTAAACCATATTCACATATGGGGATGTCCGGTTCATGTCCTGTTTAAGGATGCGAATAAGTTGGAAGCATGTTTGAAAGTTTGCGTGTTTGTAGGATATCCAAAAGGGACTAAAGGGGGTTATTTCTATAACCCAAAGGAAAATAAAGTCGTGGTTTCAACTAAAGCAACTTCCTTGAGGAGAGTTACATGGACGACTTTAAACCTCAAAGCAAAGTGGTGCTTGAGGAGTTAAGGAATGATCCGATCACTCCGGAGGTTCCAAATGAAACCATTCCGATCAGTGTAGAAAAATCAAATGAACCTGAATAACAACCTAAGGGGCTTCGGCGTAGTGGGAGGATCAGGCGTCAACCTGAGAGGTATATGTTCAATGGGGAAGTCTTTTTAGCTGAACCGGATGAACATGACAGGGATCTTTATACTTACGTAGAGGCTATGGAGGATGTTGATTCAAAACTCTGGACAGAGGTCATGAACACAAAGATGAAGTCTATGAAGACTAATTAGATCTAGGAGCTTATGGATCTTCCCGAAGGGATAAAACCCATAGGGTGTAAGTGAATCTACAAGAGGAAAAGAGGAGTGGATGGAAAGGTCGAAACCTTTAAGGCTAGATTGGTAGCTAAGGGTTATACACAAAAGGAAGGAATCGATTATGAGGAAACCTTTTTGCCTGTAGCCATGCTTAAGTCCATCCGGATTCTCTTATCCATAGCTGCCGCTCTCGACTACGAGATTTGACAGATGGATGTCAAGACGGCTTTTCTAAATGGCTATCTTGATGAGTCCATTTATATGGAACAACAAGATGGGTTCAAGGTCAAGGGTCAAGATGGTTAGGTTTGTAAGCTGCTAAAGTCAATTTATGGACTTAAGCATGCTTCTCATTCACTTTAGACAATCATTTATATTGTATCTTAATCCTGAGATGAATAGTGGGCCTGTTGTCTTGACTTGTGTCTTTTGATGTACCAAAGGGTGACACCCACATCTTAATAGTGGTATGCATAACGGTACGTTGGAGGCATGACTCTTGATACCGTAGACTTGTTATTCATAGATATCAAATCCATAGCTCCTTTTCAGGAGTAGTGATATCATCTTATATGCGTTATCTTGTAATTGGAAAACTAGAGCGCTCAACCATTTGGATACATAGGTGTAACCGAATGGTATACTGTCCTTGGATGGTAAGTTTTCTGATAGTGAGATAATGGAACGTAAGATAAAAATAATCGGGAAGGTAAGACAGAACTTGTCCTTAAGCCGATTATGGATAATCCTATGGGGATATGATACACTATGATATGTGTCATGGAGACTTAGCTATACAGGCTTCGTAATTCTATGTAGTTTGAGAGTGCGGCTCCAAGCTTTTAGTAAAGTAGCATTGGAGTTGATAATTATGAAATGTATATCCGGGATATTGGGTTTCGTAATTATTAGGAGCTTAAACTATATAGGTCCATTTGGTCCCCTTTGTTAGCTCACAAAATCCTGTAAAGATACGGTGTGCTTTTCCAATAATTGGTGACTTATGTCAGATTTATTAGATTGGTTGAAATTCGGAAGAATCAAATAATTCATGTCTGTTTATCGGTTGAATTAATTTTGTAATAAAATTAATTTAAGATAAACTTGTTGAATTCTTGGGATCGGATAATTCTTTTCTGCTTCCTACAAGTTTATCTTGATTTAATTTTGAATAAATTAAATCAAAATAAACTTGTAGGATTATTAGGAATTCATTTATTTTCTTAGAAATTATCTAGATAAAGTTGTTTTAATCAAATAACTTTTCTATTAGGTTATTTGAATTAAAACTGAGACTTTATCCTATAGAATCTCGGGTGGAAAATAAAAGATTTGCTGAGATAGTTTTTTGGCAGTTCGATATGTCGATCCTCAAGTTTGGCCTGCCGATGGGCAAGTTCGGCCTACCGATGTGCGAAGGATAAGATTATGCATTTTCACGTGAATTTTATCAGATATTGATCCGAATTTGATTCTTATTCGATTTTTTTAGACCTAATTTGATAAGGACTGACCCTAGACTTAACTTCTATAAATAGGGAGTAAGTCACATAAGTTATTAAGATCAATTGAGAGATTGAGAGTGATACTCTACTGGTGAAAATCTAAAAACTCTCTGAGAGCTCTTGTTCACAAATCATGAACACTTGCTTTGGGTTCTCTCAATTGGTTGGAAGGAGAGTCACCTGGTGGAAGAGTTGTACATGTGAGCTTACACTTACTCCGATCGTGGATAGAGAATAGCAAAGAATACCAGTTGGTTGAGGCTCTTCTGGAACGTTACTTCTCTTCACTAATTGCAGAAGCTTTTCGTCACACAAAGGTTAGTAAGATCTGGTTAATTTATACATATAGCATGTCAAACTTGTGTTTTAGAAAATACTCTGATATAAATTTTTAAAATTCTGCTGCGTACTATTTTTCCAACAGTCCCTCCTATCAAACACAGTCTAAAGCTAGTTTTACATGGATCACAAACAAAATCAAGCGTACAAATCATTCTCCAATTCTAAGAACCAATTGAACAAAACAAAAAATTCCAAACACCAGTGGACTTGGCAAGTCAAAAAAATCTAAAAAACATTCCATTGATAATTGCAAAAAAAAACTTTTAATTTACTGGGTCCAAAGTCTTGATTTTTTTCATCGAACATCAGATAAAAATTCAATCTTTTCGACACAATATCAATAAAGTGGATAAAATCAACTGCCCCACCAAACCAAAACATAGAATTAAGCCAAGAAACAAAAAGGGCATGCCGAAGATCATGGCGATGGAGAAGAAGATCCTGCAAACAATTTTGAACCATTACTTATAATATTTACCTTTTTTCTTCCACTGACCAGAGTAGATAAATGAAAAAAAAAAGCAGAAAACCAACAAAAATACTTACAATGAATAGAATCAAGCTCTGAACTGAAGTAGGAGCCAGCCGATTAAGGAGAATGGGAAGAAGAAGAGGGCGATTAGGGAGAAGAGGACTGGGAAGAAGAAAAGAAAGAGGGAAAGAGGTGCTGGGGCTGACTGACTCGTGAGGGTGTGGCTGGTTGAACCCGCCCTCAAAAACTTAAAACCAAACCTTGCCCACCTGAATATATTGGTGGGCGGGTTCAACCTGCCCGCCAGTGGGTTGTTAACGTAAACCTGCTTTTTTCGAGATAGGCGAGCGCGGGTGCGGGCGGTCGGTGGGTGTAGGGTGGTTTTTGTACAGCCCTACTACCCTTTGCTGATTTTTTTTCCACCTTCTTCAGCTGCAATTCGTACAATCATGGTGTTGAGCCCACTTTCTCTTCTCTGCTCCATTATTCCTGTAAAGCTGTACCTTTTGTTCTTTTGTTCTTTCTTCTCCGCCTCTTGTATATAATCAGTGTGAATGTTCAATTGTATGGCTTGGGTGTGAAAAATAATTCAATACAAATTTTAGACAATCTTTTTCTTTTATGGTATCAGAGTTATTCCTACTACTAGCTCTTGTCAATGGAAAACCCAAATCCTGACAATTTAAACCTCCAAAATCCCAATGCTCAAGACAATCAAAATCAAAATGCCCTTGAAATTCATCCCCAAAACGTCCTTATCGCTGTACCACAATTTCAGCCCATTTAGCCACAAAATCAGGCCATGTCAATTCGTCTTTCTGAAACCAACTATCTGCTTTAGAGGCAACAGATTCTCGCTATGACTCAAGGCTATGGATTGGATGGATATCTCTTTGGCACAATTCCTATTCCTCCTCAGTTTCAACTCAGGCAAAATGGGTAGAATGAACTCAATCCTGCCTTCACAACATGGCAGAGACAAGTCTAGCTTGAAGCCTCATGGCTTCTAGCCTCAATCAACGAAGGAGTGCTGATAAATATGGTAGGTAACGACACCTCAGGTGAGCTTTAGGGAACTCTAGAAAGAGTATTTGCTACTCTGTCTAAGGCTAAAATTATGCAACATAAATTGCAACTTTAAACTCTTAAAAAGGGTTCACTCACTATGCACGAATATCTGACAAAGATGAAGGCCTGTTGTGATGTTTTAGCATCTATTGGTTACAAAGGTTCTAATGAAGTGAAATTCTATACATCTTGGCTGGTCTGGGAACAAAATATGATCCTGTTATGGTGACTATTACCTCAAGGGCTGCACCATATTCGGTTAAAGATGCTGGAGCTCTTCTTATGAGTTTTGAAACTCGTCTAGAACAAAGCCAGCCAGTCAACACAGATGGATCAATTCCATCTGCCAATCTTGCCTTTCAAAGCTCTTAGAAGAAGATAGCATAACATGGTTCTCATAAGTTCAACTCTGGTGGCTACAACAACAATGGAGTTTCCCAGGGAGGCTTTAAAGGTGGAAGAGGAACAAGAGGCCGGTCTCGTGGTGGAGGAGGTTAAGGATGGAACAACAATCACAACTCAAGACCTTAATGCCAATTATGTGGCAAAATGGGACACACGGTTCAAAAGTGCTACTATCGTTTTGATGCAAGCTTTCAACATTTTTCTTCTTCTCAGAACAATCATCATAGTGAGCAGAGCTTCAACACCAACAACTCTGGAATGACAGCCATGGTTGTTGCTCAGGATGTGCTTACAGATACAAACTGGTATCCTGATAGCGGAGCAACAAATCACGTAACAAACGACATGAGCAATCTCAACATTGGCTCCGAGTATAGTGGAACTAGCAAGCTTCACATGGGTAACAGTAAAGGTTTACAAATATCACATGTTGGATCCTCATTATTTTCTAGTTCTCAATCTAGTTCTAATCATTTGTTTAAACTTAAAAACCTGCTTTTGGTTCCTAAAATTAAGAAAAACTTAATCAGTGTCTCACAATTTGCCAATGATAATTTAGTTTTCTTTAAGTTTCACCCATCTGTTTGCTTTGTAAAGGATCAAACCACAGGGGCTATTCTTCTTCAAGGGAAGCTTAGTGGAGGTCTGTATCAGTTTCAACTAAAGAATGCATCTTCAAGGAACAATAGTGGTAGCTCAAGTCTATCCAATTTTCATTCTTCCAAAGGATCTGATTCTAGTTCTTCAAGTCGTGTCTCAAGTCAAGTCTTGTCTCCTTCTAAGTTAGTTTGTACTGCTTTTAATTCTACTTGTCTAAGTGCTAAAGCTGAAAATTGTAAGTCAGTTTTGAATTTATGGCATGAGAGATTAGGACACCTATCTCTAAATGTTATGTCCAAAGTCCTATCTGCTTGTAATCAAAGTAAATTAATGAAAATCGATTTCAGTTTTTGTTGTGCTTGTCAACAAGCGAAGAGTCATCGGCTACCCTTTCAAAACTCACAAACTGAATATCATGAACTGCTTTAAATGATCCATTCTGACCTATGGGGCACTTCTCCTATCAAATCCACTAACAGTTATTCATACTATGTTAGCTTCATTGATGCATATTCTCGTTACACATGGATCTATTTGCTCAAACAAAAATCAGAAGTGTACAATGTCTTTCTTCAATTCAAAGCACAAGTTGAGTTGCACTTAAACAAAAAAATCGAATTTGTTCACAGTCATTGGGGAGGTGAATATAGGCCATTGACCAATTTCTTCAAAGATCTAGGTATACTTCACCATGTGTCTTGTCCTTATACACCTGAGCAAAATGGCCTAGCAGAAAGAAAACATAGGCATGAAGTAGAAACTGGTCTTACAATTCTTGCTCATGGCCATTTACCATTAAGGTTCTGGGATGATGCATTCACATCAGCAGCTTACCTGATTAACAGACTGCCTACTAAGGTTCTTCAATATAAAAGCCCTCTGGAGGTTCTTTAAAAGGTAAAATCAAACTATAATTTTTTGAAAGTTTTTGGTTGTACTGTCTATCCATATCTAAGACCATTTAATGATCATAAACTCCAATATAGATCTATGCCATGTACCTTTCTAGGATATAGCTCAAAATATAAAGGATACAAATGTTTGGCACCAAATGGCAAATTGTATATCTCCAGACACACAATTTTTGATGAAAAATCATTCCCATATGCCAACACAAAAGAACAATCGACCCTGCTCAATTTCAAGAGTTCATTGACTGTTTTATGCCCATCATACCTACTGTTCAAATTGAAAGTGTCAGTAATATCACTGGTCATCAATCTCCATAACCTTCTAATAATTCCCATCAAGCTACAAACTCTAAAAATCAATCCCATTCAAACTCACAAACTAATGAGGATTCCCTAGATATTTGTGAATATGAACAAGTTACTCCAAGTGTTGCTACTTAACCAGCTAAGAGGAGAGAAAGGGTTAGAGCAACAGTTCCTACTCACCCCATGATCACAAGAGCTAAGGCAGGAATTTTTAAATCCAAAATTTGGACAGCTGAATATATGGATGAGCATGAACCTTCATCGGTGCAAGAAGCCTTCCAATCTCAGAAATGGAGAGAAGCAAAGAATCAAGAGTATCAAGCCCTCATGAACAATGGCACCTGGTCCATTGTTCCCTCACCTAGAGACAGGAAGAAAGTAGGGTGTAGATGGATTTTCAAGGTGAAAAGGAACTCAGATGGAAGCATCTCGCGTTACAAGGCAAGATTGGTTGCGCAAGGCTTTAGTCAAATTCCTGGTTTTGACTTTGGAGAGACCTTTAGTCTAGTTATCAAGCTAGTTACTATCAAGATCGTGCTCACCATTGCATTGGCCAAAAACTGGAATATTCACCAATTGGATGTGAACAATGCTTTTCTCAATGGGAACCTGGAAGAGGATATTTACATGAGCCAACCACCCGGTTTTGAAGTTCAAAATGGTGAGAATATGGTGTGCAAGCTTCATAAGGCTCTTTATGGTCTAAAATAGGCTCCAAGAGCCTAGTTTGACAAACTCAAGGGAACTCTACAAAGACTTGAGTTTCAACAGTCAAAGGCAGACAATTCATTGTTCTCTAGAATGACAAAAGATTCCTATCTTCTAATTCTTGTATATGTAGATGATATTATAATTATAGGGAATCAAGAAGTTGAAGTGGAAAGCCTAATTAAACTCCTAAACACAAAGTTCTCTCTCAAGCATTTGGGGCTACTGCATTACTTTCTGGGAATAGAAATCAAAAGAACAGCGACTGGGCTACATATGTCACAAGGTAGACATATCAAACGCCTCTTGAAGTGTGACACCCGTTATTCTCCTAACGGGTATTGAGGTAATTAAATTAATTTTAATGTATAAAAAAAAATTGCTTCATTTAAATTTATTTTATAATATTTATTTTTATCTATTTTTAAGTTTTCTAAAATTCTCCTATATTTATTTAGTATGATTACTAAAAAGCCTTAGAACTTCTAATAAATCTCAAAAATGTCATATTGGCATTATGTGTGTTAAAGTCTTTAGATGAGACATAAGGATATCTTTTCCAACTACTCTTGACCCTCATTTTCTTTATTTCCTCCGTGACATGCTTCAACATGTCTCCTCTATAATTGTTTCTATCACTTCTCTTCAAAGACTTCATCTTTTCTTCCTTTCTCTTCCACGGTTCCCACACTCTTCTTCTCATTTCTTTGCTGAAGCAAAATACTTAGAGAACTTCTTCAAGGCTGCCATAAAAATCAGCCACCATCACCTCCATTTGAGCAAGAATTTCAGTCATACCGAAGTAAAGGAACCTGTTTTGAAGCCATTTCAAGCTTCCAACTAACCATAATCCGAGGTTAGAATCTTATGAACAAATTTAGTCTTTCATTTATAAATTTTCTTTTATACTAAAGGATTATTCAAATTTGCGTTCTTAAACCTAAGTATATGTTTGTTGCTATTTTGGAGCATATGTATGAAGTCTAAGTGTATATGCCCTAGACAGAAAATTTATATTGTTAAACTTTGTAATACCTCTATGGGCAGTGGTTATTTCTTGAAATTCTAAGATTAAATTAAAATGAATTTTATGAATTGGTTTGCATATTTGAAAAGTAGCATCCTAGGCTTTCTAACGAGCTATCATAAACCTAAATCGGAGTTGTATTTTATTTTCTAAGAATTATTTAATTTTTGTATTGGAAACTAGTAAATCTACCAGTTTGTTATGGTATACCAGCTGCTAACCTGAACCAAGAACCCATCTTTGCTCACCACCTAATTCTTTAATGTCTTGCAACCTTTCCAATATTATCCTAAGTGATTGATGAATCTTATTAGGGACTAAAACATATAGATTACTTGTTCACATTTTATATTGTGTTAAGACAAAAATTGTTTACTGTGGTATTCAAAAGAGATTTATATAAAAGCTTTAATGGCATACTAGTAAGATAGGTTTACACATGATTTATTTATGAATGTAGTTGTATGTTGTGCTTTAGTTTTAATTGTCCTTATGCACGCCTTAGGATCAAGGGAGTATGGAGCTAACGTTAATTGATTCCAGGATTAAGAGACTGTTGATAAGCTTAAAAGGTAGGGATTCTATTACTCATCTTTTGTGAGGTTTTTATAGAATTAAAATTGATTGTTTTGCCGCAATATATATATATCTATGTTGAACTGATATTATATGATTATCACATATGAAACTATGACATGGACTCGTCTTGTATTGTACGGCGAGGAACATAATGAATTGACACATGTTATAAATTGAGAAGCATGGTTAGGAAAACTAACTCTATTGATAATGATTCAATATAGAGAAATTGTGAGACATGAAGAGGGCGACAGTTACGTCCTTGGGCATGAATACCCTAAAAGGTAAAGTAGGGGGAAGGCGATGACGCTTCCTTGGGTTGAAAGTCCCAGAACACACTGTACAGGAATCGATTTAGTGAGGACTCGGGGCTTGATGTCCCCTCACCGGAACACCCTTGGAATGTTTATAGGGTGATCAAGTGCGCCCATTTGGGTTTCGATGAGTTGAGTGATACTCAATTTAACATGGATACCTAGGAACAATGATAATTGGTAATATTTGTATAAATGTGTAATTATGACACTTGGTAATGATTAACTACGGTATCCATAAGATGTGATCATAATAAACCTCATAATCTGGAATATGATGTGACTTACTGACCATGCAGATTTTAATGTGGTAATGATAAAAACCTAAAGGTGAGTAATGGCTTTCTCTACTGAGCATAGTGTTGCTCATTCCCTTATGTTTATATCTTTTCAGGACTCACTAAGTGTGAGGTGGCTACGAGAAATATAGTTGAGGAAGTGATGTAACTATATTACATTGGGACTGCTTCAATCGTTGAGAATGTTCTTCATGATAATGTAAGCATCAATTGTTACTTTCTGTGACTGTTTTATAATGTGTTGAGGGTTAAAATGATGATGACAACAGTTTATTTTATTAAATTTAAGGTGCTACATTTAAAACTGTGGTTTATTTATCGTTTATATTTTTATTTTTGAGTTGAGAGTTTTCATTTAAGTCCCGGGCAAATTTTATTTTTAAGGTTTTACTTTTATTATTTATTTTTATTTTATCTCATTAAAAACTGTTAACCCCCATATAGGGGCGTTACAGAATTTTTGGTATCAGAGCCTAGGTTCGATTAACCTAGGGAGTGTAGCACCACTTTAAAAAAATATTTTTGAGATGGTTTTGAAGTTGAATTTTCATTGTCATCATCAAAATGAACCTTCACATTGATTTATACAGTCTAGAAGGATGTAACATGGACAGGCCATAGAATGAAAATATTAATAGTTATATGAGTACAATAATTATATAGAAGGAAAGTATTAATAGTTATAAGAGAATGATAATTATATGGAATGAGTTTATAAGTAGAATGCTTATGAGAGATTCGTATAATATTTGGATCTATAAGCATATTTAATTCGTATAAACGATGAGAAATTCGTATAGATACGAGGATTTAAGAGCCTTTTGTCTCGTGAAAAACAATAAGAAATATAAGGCTTGATTTATTGATTTTAAAGTTTGGCATAGATATGCCAAATTTTTCGTAATTGATTCAAACCTAAGTAATGATTATGTGTGGATTCGATGGAGCACATAAGTGTCAATGTCTTTTCTTAAAAGTTCTATATATTTGAGGAATATGATATAAGTTGGGAATCATGGTATTGAATCTTGAGAGAGATAAATGTTAGACTTTTGGTCTGTTGAGACTGTGT
Organism: Artocarpus heterophyllus; assembly: GCA_025403435.1. Taxonomy (NCBI): domain Eukaryota; kingdom Viridiplantae; phylum Streptophyta; class Magnoliopsida; order Rosales; family Moraceae; genus Artocarpus; species Artocarpus heterophyllus. Next base: position 13,178,258 of record CM046339.1, read on the forward strand.
AAAGTCTAGAATGCATGAATCTCAAAATTGGAATATTTCGTTACGTACATTGTATTTAAGTGTATCAGTGAATCTTTTGGTTACCTAAGATTTTATTATATGAGGAAATTATATATTGTATGAGTAGAATTGTGGGGATTGTAGATGTTCTTAAGTAGTAACATCAAGTGTCTTTGTTCGTTGATATGGTCTACGTTGAAAGACGTAAATCGTATTGATTTCAAGGTTAGTCACATTCTAAACCCTTGGTAGCAATGATGATGAATCCATTGATAGATGTTGAGTATTAGGAATAACATATGGGTGTATGCATTGTTCAATAAGGTTTTGATTAAAACAAAATTATTTGAGTTGCTGGAAGATTGTGTTGTTATGAAATGATTTTAAATATCATTCAGGAAGATCCTTGTTGTCGTTAAATTAGATTTGTTGTTTATAGTTAACTTTATCTATAGTGGACTTTGAATTGGGTTTAAGATTTATACAAATTGGTTTTCAATTTTATGTTTGTTATTTAACTCGTTCCAAATGTGTTAAGGCCCGAAACAACCTGACCATTTTCAACTTAGAACATTTGGGCCTAGTTCAAATCCTAAATCAGTTTGATTCACACTGTCTCTCCCACGTGGTCTCTATACGTGTCATATACAGTGGTTTAATTATTGTTTACATATACGTTTACTGTGCGTAAGACCTTATTTCTCCGAGTTCACTTTTTCTCTCTTAATTTGTTATTTTCTCTCTAAATCGCAAATCCACTTCTTTTTCATTAGAAATTCTTCTTTTTCTCTAAAAGAAGAAGGAATTCTAGGATTCTGCAATTTACTATCTTAATTTTTTCTTTCTATTTACTCTTCTTTCATCTCATCATGGACCCAAAGTACCAACACCTGAGAAAGTATTTCCCATCACTCTCCCAAAAGATTCTCAGAAAGAAATACAAGGCTAGAATTACTCGGTTGTGGATTCTTATGCGTTTTGGTATCCCTTGTGATGTGAGAATGTTAATAGAGGGGAAAATCCGTCCGAGTGACTTTAGTCAAGATGTCGGTTTACCAGGAACAGGTACCAGTCGTAGTGCAATGAAAAGAAGAGCCCGTGCCATCGTGGTCGCTTGTAACAAATGTGGAAGACAAAATTGTAACGGTAAATGTACTTCACCTGGTTATATGTCTACGAATAGAGAGGATAAAATAAGGTTTTGTAGGGATGGACTTTCAAAGGAGAACTTGGATAGCATCCATCCTCCTCTCCACGGTCACCCTAGTGGATATGTTCAAGGAGCTATTTTTAAACTCTGGCCTAAATTTTATACAGAAAGACAACGCCTCAGGAATATGGTATTTCTAGATCCTGTTTGTCAAGCCATAAGAAAACTGGATGGGGAATAAGTTATCGCTCTATAAAGGTTATTTAGTCTTTACTTATTTGAAGCAGTTTTAGCTGATGTTCAACAGTTTGTGTTTTTCTTTTACTCAGAATATTTGCTTTTGTGTTTGAAATAATTGTGATTATTAGATTGATACAGTAAGTGTTAATATCTTATTTAATTTATGATTTTCTTAAATATATATATAATAAAATATATTATCTTATCAGACACGTTACATACGGTACAGTAATATGTTTGAATTTTGAAAAGCTTATCCAGATATTTCAAGATTTGTGTCTCAAATTTCAAAAGTTCTACAGTATTTGTCGTTTATATTAAATTTCTAGACTTGGAGTATATTTGTCAAAAAGTCTACAGTTGTGTCATGAGGGTCTTCTGTCGAATTGTTCTCAATTGTCAAAAGTTATACAATTAGAGTCTAATCTTTTTCAAAAAGTGAATCAGATTTTCTGTAAACTATCAATCACCTTATCTTACTTTCTTATCCGCACAAGATTTTGTTTAAATCTTTGGATTACCTTTTCATTACCTACTCGTCTATCTCTTTAGCCCTTTTTGTATATTTCTCATCTTTAAAAACTCATGTAGAACCCGAAGTCTAAGTGGAGCAGACATTAAGCAACCACTTCTATAAACCAATTATGTCTACCTCCCAGTCCACGAAGAAAATAAAGAATGTCTGTGTCTTTTGTGGTTCCAGCCTTGGAAAAGATAAAGCTTATTTAGAAGCTGCAAATCACTTAGGGCAAGTCCTAGCACGCAAGAAGATTAACATAATCTATGGGGGTGGTAGTATAAAAATGATGGTAAATATGGCACTAGCAGCTAGGTCTAGCGACGCTACTGATGTAAGAATTTGGCCTCATATTCCAGTTGAAGGAAACCTTTGTAAGGAAGCCATAGGTAAGGGAGAAGGAGTCAGGAGTATCCCTAAAAATTTTAAAGACATAATCTATAATTCTGATGCTTTTATAGCATTACCTGGTGGTCTAGGTACTCTTGAGGAAATATTTATAGTTGCTTGTGGGCAATTGTTGGGCTTTTATTCCAAACCTTTGGGTCTGCTGAACGTAAAGGGTTTTTATGACGGTCTTTTGAAATTTCTAGATTACGCTGTGGAAGAAAACATCACTACAGAATCGGAGAGACAAATCTTTGTTACTGCTTCAACAGCTGAGGAATTGATAGATAAAATGCAAATCATACATCCAGAATCCGACACTGCAACATCCAAGCTTGAATGGGAAAGGGAAAGCCGGGAGCGGCCAATTGATTTGAATCTCCATCTGTAATCTTTTTGTTTTATCTTTGGCATGTAGGCATGTGTGTCCGTATTTCGTGTGTTACGAATAACCGTTTGCCTTGTATTCTGTGTTTCTTGTGGTACGTCGTTGTTCAATCTTTTAGATTCATTGAGCCTAATGCCGGGATGGCTGGATACGGAGTACTTGATGCTCTCGAAACGCATCCTTCTTAAGGTCCGATCTTTTGTTTATCGATGTTTTTGTATCCTCTAAGCATGCATGATATGGATAGCTGGTATACGGAGTGCCTTGTACTCTCGAAACGTATCCGTATTATGTTTGTAATGTGTAATATTCTGTTAATATTATGTGGAAGTACCAGAGTCAGTTATGGGGATATTCCATATGAAATATGAGTATAGTATTTGGGTTGAATGTTTGTGTCATGAGGATAGCTGTTTAATGAAAAATATGTCGGGTATGTTTGCAACTCTGAGATTCCGTTTAATATCTCTATGAGTAAGTTTAATGTATAGTTTTGAATAAAAGTGTTTGTGATATATGTTTTATGATTATGTTTTAGTTTATTAGTTGAGGTATGAAATCAAATATATTTGACTTTTCCTTACTCAAAAAGGAAAAGGAACCTAAAGATGAAGTATATAAAATTTCTCTGGCAATCTCCTTAAATGTGATTGTAAATCACAGTCCATGGACAATGAAGGACTGGAATCATGGTATGGTAAATATGTATGCCTGATCAGATTCTTAGACTATTATACGGTGTTATAAGTTGAAACTTGTCAGAAATACTCTTATTGAGGGATTTAGGAGTAAGATTTATTATGCAAGTAAATAAGTGGAAATACGATGACTTAAATTTGGAGGACAAACAACATTAACGGTTTAGACTCGGAATTGGAATCATAGTGGAATCATAATTTTTACTAGTATTACTAGAATTGAAATTTCGAGGACGAAATTTCTTTAAGGGGGGTAGAGCTGTGACACCCGTTATTCTCCTAACGGGTATTGAGGTAATTAAATTAATTTTAATGTATAAAAAAAAATTGCTTCATTTAAATTTATTTTATAATATTTATTTTTATCTATTTTTAAGTTTTCTAAAATTCTCCTATATTTATTTAGTATGATTACTAAAAAGCCTTAGAACTTCTAATAAATCTCAAAAATGTCATATTGGCATTATGTGTGTTAAAGTCTTTAGATGAGACATAAGGATATCTTTTCCAACTACTCTTGACCCTCATTTTCTTTATTTCCTCCGTGACATGCTTCAACATGTCTCCTCTATAATTGTTTCTATCACTTCTCTTCAAAGACTTCATCTTTTCTTCCTTTCTCTTCCACGGTTCCCACACTCTTCTTCTCATTTCTTTGCTGAAGCAAAATACTTAGAGAACTTCTTCAAGGCTGCCATAAAAATCAGCCACCATCACCTTCATTTGAGCAAGAATTTCAGTCATACCGAAGTAAAGGAACCTGTTTTGAAGCCATTTCAAGCTTCCAACTAACCATAATCCGAGGTTAGAATCTTATGAACAAATTTAGTCTTTCATTTATAAATTTTCTTTTATACTAAAGGATTATTCAAATTTGCGTTCTTAAACCTAAGTATATGTTTGTTGCTATTTTGGAGCATATGTATGAAGTCTAAGTGTATATGCCCTAGACAGAAAATTTATATTGTTAAACTTTGTAATACCTCTATGGGCAGTGGTTATTTCTTGAAATTCTAAGATTAAATTAAAATGAATTTTATGAATTGGTTTGCATATTTGAAAAGTAGCATCCTAGGCTTTCTAACGAGCTATCATAAACCTAAATCGGAGTTGTATTTTATTTTCTAAGAATTATTTAATTTTTGTATTGGAAACTAGTAAATCTACCAGTTTGTTATGGTATACCAGCTGCTAACCTGAACCAAGAACCCATCTTTGCTCACCACCTAATTCTTTAATGTCTTGCAACCTTTCCAATATTATCCTAAGTGATTGATGAATCTTATTAGGGACTAAAACATATAGATTACTTGTTCACATTTTATATTGTGTTAAGACAAAAATTGTTTACTGTGGTATTCAAAAGAGATTTATATAAAAGCTTTAATGGCATACTAGTAAGATAGGTTTACACATGATTTATTTATGAATGTAGTTGTATGTTGTGCTTTAGTTTTAATTGTCCTTATGCACGCCTTAGGATCAAGGGAGTATGGAGCTAACGTTAATTGATTCCAGGATTAAGAGACTGTTGATAAGCTTAAAAGGTAGGGATTCTATTACTCATCTTTTGTGAGGTTTTTATAGAATTAAAATTGATTGTTTTGCCGCAATATATATATATCTATGTTGAACTGATATTATATGATTATCACATATGAAACTATGACATGGACTCGTCTTGTATTGTACGGCGAGGAACATAATGAATTGACACATGTTATAAATTGAGAAGCATGGTTAGGAAAACTAACTCTATTGATAATGATTCAATATAGAGAAATTGTGAGACATGAAGAGGGCGACAGTTACGTCCTTGGGCATGAATACCCTAAAAGGTAAAATAGGGGGAAGGCGATGACGCTTCCTTGGGTTGAAAGTCCCAGAACACACTGTACAGGAATCGATTTAGTGAGGACTCGGGGCTTGATGTCCCCTCACCGGAACACCCTTGGAATGTTTATAGGGTGATCAAGTGCGCCCATTTGGGTTTCGATGAGTTGAGTGATACTCAATTTAACATGGATACCTAGGAACAATGATAATTGGTAATATTTGTATAAATGTGTAATTATGACACTTGGTAATGATTAACTACGGTATCCATAAGATGTGATCATAATAAACCTCATAATCTGGAATATGATGTGACTTACTGACCATGCAGATTTTAATGTGGTAATGATAAAAACCTAAAGGTGAGTAATGGCTTTCTCTACTGAGCATAGTGTTGCTCATTCCCTTATGTTTATATCTTTTCAGGACTCACTAAGTGTGAGGTGGCTACGAGAAATATAGTTGAGGAAGTGATGTAACTATATTACATTGGGACTGCTTCAATCGTTGAGAATGTTCTTCATGATAATGTAAGCATCAATTGTTACTTTCTGTGACTGTTTTATAATGTGTTGAGGGTTAAAATGATGATGACAACAGTTTATTTTATTAAATTTAAGGTGCTACATTTAAAACTGTGGTTTATTTATCGTTTATATTTTTATTTTTGAGTTGAGAGTTTTCATTTAAGTCCCGGGCAAATTTTATTTTTAAGGTTTTACTTTTATTATTTATTTTTATTTTATCTCATTAAAAACTGTTAACCCCCATATAGGGGCGTTACATGAAGAAAGTCAAAATGCAAGAAGCTAAATCTCTACCTACACCAATGCTTACTCATCCTCAATTGTCTGCTGTAAACGGAGACCCCTTTAAAGATGGAAGGCTATATAGGAACATAGTAGGAGCATTGCAGTATGTGATAGTCACATGACCAGAGATAGCCTTCTCAGTGAACAAAGTTAGTCAGTTTATGCAATGTCCTTTGAACACTCATTGGAAGGCTGTTAAGAGGATACTCAGGTATCTAAAAAGAACAATGGATTATGGGCTTAATTTCACTAAATCTCCTCATCTCAATGTAACAGGGTATTCAGATGCTGATTGGGCCACAGATAGTGATGATAGGAGGTCAACATCAGGTTTTTGTATTTACCTTGGAAACAATCTAGTGACATGGTGTTCAAAAAAACAAAACACAGTCTCTAGATCCAACACATAAGCTGAATACAGAAGCTTGGCTAATGCTACAACAAAAGTTTTATGGCTCCAATCCTTGCTCAAGGAACTAAAAATTCAATCCACTCGGGCCCCAATAATCTGGGTAGAAAATCTTAGCACTGTTGCTCTCTCAGCCAACTTTATTCTTCACTCAAAAACTAAGCATATTGAGTTGGATCTTTATTTTATTAAAGAGAAAGTTATTGACAAGACCATATCAGTTCAACATGTTCCTTCATTAGATCAAAATGCTGATATTTTTACTAAAGCCTTGTCAGGAAACTTCTTTAGAAGATTAAGAAACAAGTTGAGGATAGTGTCATCAAAGGCTGTGGAATTGAGGGAGGATGTTGGAAGAAATGCTCAAACGACATGTTTTCACATGTAACTTAACTTCTCTGTGCTTTGACTATAGGGATGTCATTTTGAGTATTTGCAATTCCATCAGCCCTTTTTTTTTATTATTGTCCTACTTCTGAGTAGTCAGGTCGTCATCGTCTCCACTACCCTTTGCTGATTTTCTTTCCACCTTCTTCAGCTGCAATTCGTGCAGTCATGGTGTTGAGCCCACTTTTTCTTCTCTGCTCCATTACTCCTGTAAAGCTGTAACTTTTGTTCTTTTGTTCTTTCTTCTCTGCCTCTTGTGTATAATCAGTGTGAATGTTCAATTGTATGGCTTGGGTGTGAAAAATAATTCAATACAAATTTTAGACAATCTTTTTCTTTTACACGTCAATGCCAGCCATTTTGTCTTGCACAGATTTTCAACCTACTAGTGAAAGCACATGCTCCGCGCGTGTTTATTCAGCGTATTAAGAAAAAAAAAAATAAGAAGAGGAAGTGAAATATATATATGAAAAAGGAAAAGAACAAAAATGTAGAAAAACTATTAGAGTATGATGGCCTTTATTCTAGGGTCATTTACATAAGCATCTAATTATAAGATCTTGAATCTATAACTGTTACAATACTATCAACTATATTATATGTAAAGATCAATATAGTCATGAGTCATAAGTATAGGAAACAATTAAGCTCTATAATGAATACATAATTGTAGTAATTAGAGTATAAAAGAGGAGAAAGAAAAGGAAATAAGCAATTAATATGGGAATTTTACATTTTTTAAGGTAAAAAATAATTTAATTATTATCAAGAAAAAAAAAGATGATTAGCTTATAACGGAAAACAAAGGACTTTACATGACCCTATAATAATGAATTCTCAATTACATCAAATAAGAGTTAAAAAAGGAAAAAGACTAAGAAAAAGAAAGGATCGATTAATGTTTAAATACTTCGGTCTTCAGAAAAAGAAAAGGCTTCATTGATAGAATCAAAACGGAAACTCAAAATACAAACACAAAAATAGTTAAAAAAAAAGAATGGAAAACTACTGGTTTTCATTGGAAAAAAAAATTTGTTTGATAACTTGTCAAATACTTTTTATTATTGTAATGAAAACTATAATCATAATAAAGAGCGAATATAAATCGAAACTTTAATAACCATAATTATATTTGTGACAACATACAAATTTGAAAAACTTGATAATGACAAAATTCCATTGCTACAATGAATAAGACAACATGTAAAACTTATAATGTGCCATAATTTAGATTGTTTATTACCGTAATTTATACGTCATTATTGTAGTGGGCATAATTATTTTTTAATTTTTTTCTCTTTTAAAGTTAGAAAACTGAATAGTTATGTGCAACTTATGTATATGAGAAACTCATATACGAGAAAAATATCTATTAGGAAGCAATTATGAAAACTATAAAAAAATAACCTTTATATATATCATTACCGTAATTTATATGTCATTATGGTAATGACCTGGCAAAAAGCAACGTCTAATTAAAGAATTAAAAAAATAATAAAAGCTTATTAACAGTCAACAACGTTTAATTAATTAAATGTAGCAAAAAAACAATATTTCAAAAATGAAGAATCAAAAACTTGGAGGAGCATAACGTGAATATAAGGTTATTAAGGGGCAAGCCAACGTGTATTTAATCAAATGAAGCAAAAAAAAAAAATTAACTAACAGTCATAAAAATAGGATAATATCATAGTATCATTCAAAATACCACCAATATGATAATGAATAAAAAAAGGCCAAAAATTGTTTAAGCTTCTAAAATTGAACAATGGGATATAATGGACATTGCAAATCACCAAAATTTAAAAAATGGATGGCATTGTAATATTGTATATAAGTAGACAAATTTAAATTCAATAGGCTCAACATAAACACTTTATGTAAATACTTCTTAATTCTATTTGGTCTGACCCCAAAAACTCATAATGTGACATATTTGGTAGAGCTATAACTATGGGAATTTTTAGGGATCTGTGGTAGCAGCTAGGCCCGATCTCGTAGATTGTTTACTCAATGCTGTAATACTCACATTAGTAACTCTAGATTATTTACTCAAGTTTTTATAGTTTAAATAAGACTTAAAAAATTATTTATTTATTTCAAAAAAATATACCGTTTTAAAATTTCTTGTACTTTTGTTTTGTAGGATGTTGCATTATGGCTTTCAAACATTTAAATACTTGTACTAATATTTAAATTATTTGAAAATCAATCCAAACTTGCTTTCATTCATTCTATAATACATACCAAACAAGTTAATAATCCATACCATCTATTTATCCCCATTATATATTTTTTTTAAAAAAGCATAGTCCATAATATCATTTTCATGTAACGATAATGTTTATAGCAAAATTCAACTTCATAAAGTACAAAAATAAAAATTTAAAAAATCTATAAAGTGAATCTGAATTCTAGTGTAGGCCAGGAGAATACCCAAGCACCATAGATTGATCAACATATCCCATTTTAATAGGTACGACCCATTAGATATTGTTCACCAAAAAGCCACCCAACTTGTATTCCATTTTTAGAGAATCATCCACAAGTACACTTGTAAAGATCACAAACTATGCATTTTTATACAATAATCGTAATAAAAGCTGAGTAATTTCAAAAGAATTAACAATTTAGGCGTACGTATTAAGAACAATACTTATCATAGTTTGGTGCATGTATGAGTAATGAGAAGAGAGATCAACACATCAAACCCAATAAGGAAATTGAAAATTCATATGGACATCATTTATTGTTATATTAACAAGCAACATGTTAAATAAGATAAATGGTTGAGAAGTTTGCTTTAATGATAGTCTTAGAAAGTAAAATTTGTAAAGTGACCTTTCATGTTTAAACAAGATGCCTTGTAGTAAGGCAATTAATATTGCTATCTTTTAAGTCATTATGCAAATGCATCCTAAATGAACAGAGTAAAACACGAAAACAAAAAGATTCTTAACTCTCAGAGATCAAATTGACAGTAATACCAATAAGGGAAAAACAATGTTCCACGTGTACTCGAGAGAAAATATCACAAAATTGAATGTACTTGGGAAAAAATATTCCTATACTGCTTTAACCTAAACAGTCTAATTTCTATACTGCTTAACTTTAAACAGTCTAATTCTTACACTGCATTACTTTTGTAGTGTAATTTTTATCTTGCATAATTTTATCAATGTACTTCCTTACATTGTATTATCCTAATACTGTATAGTTTTTCATACAGTATTTTTCCTTAAAATGTCTTTTTTTCTTAACATAATCCTTAAATTATTGTATTTTTAATGTACTCAAAATACTTAGGTGTTACAAGTTGAATGATTTTCAGTCAAAGTTTCAAGCTCTAGGCCTAAAGGGGTAGTCACCCAACACGGGAAAACTCCCTCCAAAGTTCAAAAGATGTTCAGCCTAGTTCTGGCTCCTGCAAAGTCATCTGATATGAATACTATATTGGGTGGCTTGTAAGAAGGGACAATATTGTCCAAGAAATTGTATTCCCCTTTTTGGTATAAGTTTGGGTTTTGGGAGAAAGATTCCTAGTTCAACTTCTAAGTGAAAGGAAATGTCATCTTTGTTGCTTTCTATGGCTTTTTCCTTAGATCAACTGATCTACTTAGGCTGATTAGGTCAGGTAACCAGGTGGGACGACTACGTCGGGTGGGCTAGTTTGGGCCTAATAGACATTCTTTTAAAAGTGAGTTATGATGCCTTTTCGCTGATTGGGTGTTAATTCCTCCACAACTCATCTTATTCTAATTCCTTATAGATTTAAAGCCATCTAAGTGGGCCAAAATTCTAATTGGACTAAATAAAATGAGCCCTTCTACATTCATTGGCCTTTCAAACCATGACCCATTTAGAGATCTCTAAAACATGGCTTAGGTCTACATGCCGACTACCATACCTTAGGCCATATCATGGGATGTGGGCCTAGATTTGTGCCTTGCAAAAATTCAGCTATTAACAGGTTTCATTGAATAAAGTCATCATCTTCTTCTTTTTCTTCCAAGAAGAATGGAGTAAAAAGGAAAAAACTTTCTCTTTCGTTTTTATTATTTTTAGTTAATATTACACCATGAGAAGATCGAAGCTTAAGCTTGAACCAATATCCATATGCGTCAACTTCTTTCTCTAGAATCTAAAGAAATAGGGGCAATGAGTTTTGTTTTTTATTTTCGTTTTTTAATGTAATGTTCTTTAAATTTTAACTTTTTAAAGTATATTAAGTATTTTACTATAATACTTTTATATTTTAGTTACATGTGACGGGTACATGATCAGTTCTGTATATCATTTAATGGTCGTTGGTTAAATAAGTCCATTTACACCTAAAACAAAAAGTTTGGTTTGGTTAAATAAGAAAAAGAATGAGGACCAAATGCTCACTACCATCGAAGGTTGGGGGCTTTCCAAGTCTTTAACCTAATTTTATATTACTAAACTAATCTTAATATCAATACATAATTCCTAATCTATCTATTTTTTTTTATAACAAATTAAAATAACATCACTAGCAGAAACATAGAAATTTAGAATTTATTTGTAACATAAATTTTTTAATGTTATTGTGTTTTCTTTTTTTAGAGTGATTTTTCACAATTTCTAAAAATATATTAAATAATAAAAGTAAAATGAGATATATTTTTTAGTATTTTGATGTACTTTTTTAGGGTGATTTTTAATTTCTAAAAGTACATTCAAAAATAAAAATAAAACTTTGATTTTTAATGTTATTATATAATTTTTGAGTATTTTAATTTATTTTATATTTTAGAGTATTTTTTAATTTCTAAATTAAATTGTAAAAATAAATTTATATATATTTTAATATTTTAATATACAAATATCATCTATGTTGACCTTAAAATTAAAACTAAAAATTCCCAAAAAATTAAAATAAAAAACTAAAATTATAAATATTTTTAGTAAAATATGTTTGCTTTTTCACAAACACTTTTCTTTCTAATATTCATAACTACTTTGAAAAAAATTTACCAAACTCTCACATGTTTTTGATCCACAACACAATATAACACAAACAACAACACAATAATATTAAACCGGCCCTAACTTATGTGCCGTTTAGTGTGCGTATCAAAGGGCCTTTTTCATGGTTTTGAACCTATAGGCCTACAAGAATTGGTGTTCGGTAGGTACAAGTTTCAAATTATTTAAAATGATAAAGATTATTTAAAATAGGCCAAATTATTAGCTCTGAGAACTCGACCTTACTTAAATTCTAACTGTTTTGAGCCATTTTTTACCATAAAAATTATTGTCATTCTCTTTTTCTTTATAAACTATATTTTTTCCTATATGAGTTCTTGTTTTAAGGTTGATATGACGTTTTGTTTTGTGTTAAACTTTTATTTTCAAAAGCCAGTTTAAAATTGCCTGTTTGAACCATATGGTTCAAAATTACCCATTTAAAATTACAAAGTTGAAAACTATATTATTCCAAATCTGTACACCAAATAATTGATTTAAACCATAAATTTAGCTTAAAACTATAATACAATTAATAGAATGTTTGATAAAAATAATTTAGATTATTTTTTTAATTATAAATAATATAAAACTTTTATATATTATAATAATAAAAAATTATTATAATATAAAACTTTTATATTATAAAAAAATAATTTTAATTAATGGTTTCAACCTACCAAAAAACACGTTATAAAAGGTTGGACTGTAATGAACCGGTAAACCAAACAAGTGAGTAACTTGTATGTCTCCTCTGGTTTGCTTTCACAGTCTGTCTTCCCCCTCTCGAAAAGACAAAAACCCTAAAACAAAAACCCCAAAGCTGTCTTGATCGTGCAAAACTTTTCTTCGCCAAGGAAACAAAAACACTTGTTGATTCTTACAAAACCCCAACAAAACGAAAACCTCCGGACTCCTCCAACCCGAAACATCTCGTCACAATTTGAAAGTCAGGCAAACGTTTTCTACATTTCAGAATGATTGATGGTTGCCATGATTTCGATGCAGCAGCAGCAGGCCTCCTCTGCACCCGCGTCACACCCTGTCAATTTCCCTTCAGCCGCCGCCACCACTGTTAGATCCCCTACGGCGACCCCCACCCAATCCCAGGTCTCAACCCCGCTTTCTCTCGCTCCTCTCTCCTCCCGCTCCGCTGACCATGCTGTCGGGCCGCCGGTGCCCATCGCGGTGGCCCACCCTATTGGAGAGCCAAGGCCGGCCCTGCTGCCGAGGGTCAGGCTCTCTGACATCTCCCCGTTCGACGGGGCCCCCGCGGGGCCCTACCTGAGGGCGGTTGATGCGCTGTCGGGCTCGCTGATGCGGCACAACGCCGCGGTGATCGAGCTGGGAAGCGACACTGCTGCCGTGATGCGGTGCGGGTTGGAGGGGGCACGGTTGTATTTCAGGAGCAGAGCGGCTCAGCAGGGCGGCGCCAACGGCAAGGGCGGCCGAGGGGTGTACATGTACAAGGCTGGGAGGTATTTACGGAATTTTCTTTCTTTTTGTTGAGAACTTTGATTTGGGTGCTTGGTTTTTTGTTTATGTTGTTTGTATTTGTATTATTTTTAGTTATTGTGGTCGGAAAACTATGCTCGGATGAAAAGAAAAGGGGATAGGGTATCTGGTTTGACATTATTAGTTCTTTGGTTTGTTAATATGGGTAAAACTAAGAGCCTCTTTGGTAGGTGGGAAAGACGGATGGAGGGATAGCGGTGAGAAGATTAGTGGAATGATTTTGGAAGCTGTGGTTGTTGGGTAGGAGGGGAGAGATGAGGAAATGGTTTGGGTGCGGGATTCAATTCCTTCCAAGAATTCTAAGTTTAATCTTTTTCACTATTGACGGATTAGATAAAAGAATTCATACCAAACGAAAACACAATAAGAGATTGGTCCTCCCATTTCTTTCAATTCTCCTCACCTTGGTTGGTTATATTGTCTTTCTACTCTTCCTATATTTTTTTCCCTCCAATCAATACCAAATATAGGCTAATGGTTGAGTTTTTGAGGTTTACGATTCAGTTGTTGCAAGTGATGAACCAATATGTTTAAGCTGAACATTTAGATTGCAAATTCTTTTGCTGAGAACTACTGGGTAATTAAGCATTTTAAAGTGTTGATTTACAATTTTTAAAGAAAAAAATGGGTATGAAAAGGCAGGGATCTTTTCGGCATTATTAATTGAAGTGCTTGGTTGTTATTCTTTTACCACAAGGCTTTAAAGACCAATGTTGAAAGAAAAAGTTTGCTGCCAAACAGGTGATTACTAGTTTTACTTAAATTTTTGTTTTGTCCTGCTAATATCGATTAAGGGCACATAATAGTGGTTACCAAGTAGCGTATTAAGTTTTCTGGCTGTGAACCGCTGTAACTAATTGAAGCAATTGCTGCTTCGCCTTTGATGTTCTGGCTATTTGCTCTACTGCTGCTGCCCAAACCAGTTAAATTTTGAGACTTGATTGATTTTTTGCCCCAAAAAGGCTTTTGGTTGAATTTAGCATTGAAGGATCATGATTTGAATTTCACGTTGAGGAGCAGCACACTAAGAAGACTGTTTGGGATTGGAACTTTGCTGTTTTGGCTCTGGTTTGGGCTGCTTGTTTATAAGAAATAGGGGAATCTTCAAAGATACATTTGAAGATGATGTTTTCTTTTGAATAGGGCTTAAATTGTGGGTTACTTGATGGATTTTTAAAAGTCTTGACGGATTTTGGGGACGTTCCTTGTCTTTAGCATCGCTCAATCAGGAAGCTTTTGGTTATTTGTTGTCTTATTCTGAGAACGGTTCTTTTTCGTTTCTCTTTTCAATGAAGTTTTGTATTTTATAGGGAAATATGGGAGCACGATATGGAATACTTCTCTCAGTGAAGTTGTGTTCGGTCTTTGTTATACAACTTCAACATGTTGATGTTGAGCTTCTGTTGTTGCAGGGATTTGGAAGATTGCGACTCATGCCCTCCATGTATGGCTGATATATTTAGATGCATGGGTAAGGCATCTCGTGCTGCTCTTTGTGCAATAGCAAGGCATCTTCGTTTGCGAAGCGAGTAAGGATGGTGAAGTGTGAATCTTAAATTTATTCATCTTTTCTCGCTTTGTACTATTTCTTTATCACTAATTTATATAGTATTTACGTATGGAAAATGCATGTTCTGCAGTGTTTTTAATCACTTACTTGACGATATGCCATTGCCTGCTAATGAGGTATCTTCATCAGTGCTTGTTGCTTCCTACTCAAGTGTTTCCATGCAAAATGGAAAAAGTGCCCTCGGAGGAGGGAAGCCAGGAATAAATGGTGAAGTTGAAAAGGGGCTGTTGACTTTAATCTGCTCGGACAGTCCTGGTCTGCAGGTGCCTTTTTAGTACTTAATAACTAGTTGTATGAGATATGTCCTTTGTTTTTCCAAAAAAATAAAAAGGGAAAAAAGAAGAAGAATTAAATGCAGGGGTCATTTTTCTTTTCTTGGAAAAAAATTAATAAATAAAGGAGTAGCTATCTTTTAATGCTTGGTTTTATTTCTGGCGGATAAAAGGATGCTCTGACTGATGTCTACATCATATTACATTATGGAATCATTTTATTTTTCAGGTCTGTGACCCAAATGGTCGCTGGTACCTAGCAGACAGTGGGTTAAGTCCTGGGGATCTTTTACTTCTTACAGGGAAGGCACTTAGCCATACGACTGCTGGCCTTCGTCCGGCTGCATCATATAGAGCTGCTCCTGAATACTTGGGCACTAACGGTGGTGGGAGGTATCATTACGTTGCTTGGGTTCATTCTTACTATTAGTTTATTGCAACTTGTCTGAACCATTATGGTTCTTTTTCAGAGAAGTTCATTTGAATTGCCTGTTGGGCTTTATGTTGTAGGACATCATTAGCATTTAGGCTTATGCCACAGGGGAATGCTATGTTAGATTGTTCTCCAATTGCTGCGGCTGGCCATGTGATTCCACAAAGCTATGTGCCAATACCTGTTAGCCAGTTTATGGACAGCCTTTCTGCGGAGGAAGATGTATTGAGCAGTCGTTCCGATAATAACTATGTAAGTTGCGTCTTAAAGTAGTGAATCATACTTAATTATATTTGGCTTTGGGAGTTTATGTATATATTTATATGTTCTATGCACGCATATATTTACCGATATGCAGATACAAGACAAAAGTAGGTACAAAAATAGGAACCAAAAAAAAAAAAAAAAAGGAGATCGTGTCGGACATGAAAAATGAGTTCGTTCTACGTTAAACAAAATGAATAAAAAAATATAAACGACAATTTGAAGAAACGATAAGATGATGTTTTTGATTATTATGCATAATTTTCTTCGAGAAATCGCGTGCCCTTCTTTGTTGTATTTCTATTTGAATTGCCATACAATGACATCTATATTTGAATTGCCATAAAATCACATTTCATGTCTTCCTGTTTTCCATTATACAGGTAGCTCGGAACAATTTGAATACAGAACCATCATTAAGAAGTGTTCTCTCAGATCCATTATCGTGAGTTGTTATTTATCCGAGCTAGTTTGATACCTTCCTCAATCTCCGATCATTGCATTCCCATGGTGATATTTTTCTTACATAGATGGTTGATCCATGATCTACTTCTGGGCTTTTTTTTTTTTTTTTTAATACAAACAAGAAAACTTCATGTTATTGATAATGATATCAAGTACAAAGGAAAGACGACAAGCAATGCTTAGAAGGCAGGAAAGACAGAAATAAAACAAAGAAATAAAATGGGCCACAAAACAAAAACCCTCAAAAAATACACGACAACAGCCTTGGTCCTGGAAAACGCAACATTGTCAAAAAAGTTTTGAAGTTGCAATACGTGAAAATAAGATGCTGGTGACTGTGTCAAGATACACTTTTGGCCACAATTTCTTATGCATAGTTTTAAAAGCGCATGCACAAAGAACGAAAGTTTAGCAACATACCTACATATATAGTTACTTTGTTGTAAAATTTATTGAATTCTTGTTCTTTTACCTAGTATTCTGAAGATCACGTACTTTGAATGTCTTCTTTGTTGCTATACTAAACAAGAAGAATCATCTTTTTGTTCCCTTCGATCCTTGAACAAATCACGACTCATGAGCAAATATTATTTGTAAAACGTCTGGACTTTGTAGTTATGTGGGGTTGCCTTGTATACTTTGTCTTTTCTCTCCTCATGCTTTAGAGGAAAACAAATTGAACTTTATTTAATCTGAAGCTTTATGGTATATTTTTCTATCAAAAATTCAACTTGCAATTGTTGATAAAGAAATTAATATATTTTCTGAACTTTTCTATAGTTTCCAGTGAACTTCACAGTTTACTTTCTTTCCAATTTGATAATTTTTTCTCTATATAATTTGCTGGTTACTCTGTTCTTAAGAATTAATATTTTAATTAAAATGTTTGTTCGGATTTGAAATTTATTTTATTTCTGATTGTCTGCCTGTCTGGCTTTCAGGGGTGCATTTGTCGAAGATGCTATGTTTGTTTCATGTGGGCATTCATTTGGTGGTATCATGTTGAGGAGAGTCATTGAAATGGTAAGTAGCCTCTCTCCTACTATTAGAAGGAACTTTAAAGCTTCTTTTCTTTTTTGGGTTGCTTAATAGTTAGTAAATTGGAGTCCGAGTCTTTCAGCAAGAAATAAATAAATAGATAAAATGCATTCAGAGTATTCAGCTCGTTTGTTCTGTTTAAACTTCTTAGAGAAGAAGCAAGGAAAATGAACCTTAAAAGAATAATCCTCTTTTCCGAAAACATTCCCACCCCCTACCGCCCCTTTTCCAGCCTAAGATTGACATAACTCACTCATTGCAGTAGGCCTTGACATCCTTTTTACTGTACCAGCTTACACGTGGAATTAGATTATTTCATCTTTAGTTCTCTGGCTCATAATTTTGAGCTTAGGTCATGGGACCAAGATATTTCATTCATAACTTGCATTGAAAGAACTGGGGCCATCTATTTGCAGGTGCAGGCTCTTTTTCCTACGGAATCACTGCATGTATATTTTTTATGTTGGAAACTCATGTAGCCATTTACACACTGTTATTTTAATAAAATTTCAAAAGTTGTATCTTATTTGTATATTTTCATTTGACTCTATTTTATTAAATGAAGTATACCTTACTGTTTACTAAACTTAATTACATAATTTAGTGCTTCGCCAAAAAATTACTATACCATATCTGATATCTAAATGTCCTAGTCCTGTGTTGCTCTGAACACAAAATGGTTTTGTTCAAATTAAATCTGATCCAGTTTAGGCTAATCCTATGATTTGTGTGCGCGTGTGTGTGTTCTTTTTTTTTTTTTTAAGATTTTTGTTGTTTGCGGGGGGCAGGCATAAGTACAATAATTTTGATAGCTGGTTCTTTATTTATTTATTACTATTATTTCTTTATATGAATCCTGATACCTTGTTCTTTTTTGTGTCTTAATGAACTTATGCTTCTTAGATTCCCATTTAAAGTAAATAAAACAGAAAAATTGCTTCAATTTTTTTCCCTTTATTGTTTATGATTTTTTATAATCTTCCATCCTCTTCATTACCTTTATGTGATGTTTTATTGCCTCTAGATGGATAAGATATAAGAGTCATAACTGCAATTGTTGGTTTGCTGATCAGTCCAGATGTACCCTCTGCAGCCAAGAAATTGATGCTGGGTCATTGATCCCCAATATTGGTATGGCCCCAATTTTCCTTTAGATTTTAAGAAAATTTAAAATGTTCCAACTCTAATTATTTTGCTCTCTCTCCCTCTCCCTGTTAGTATTCTCTGTTGATGTAGCTCATTTATAGCAATCCCTTCTTTGTTATATCTTCTATTTTATAACTATTGTTCTTCGGCAGCCCTTAGAGCTGCTGCTGCAGCTGTGAAGCAAGAGGACAATCGGAGGCTTTTTCATAATGCTGCTCTCAGAAAGCGTCGGAAAGAATTGGGCGACCAAATAGATTCATTGAGAAGACCAAACAGGGTACTTATTAGATGCCTTGTATTTTTAATTGGACGGTTTATTTTGACATTAAAAATTCATTCCTGGAATCACTATATTGTTTCTAAAGCTCATTTTTGTATCGGGAGCTAAACAGAAGAAGAAAATGAAAAGGTGATGGGTGATGGATGATGTTCATGTAGTGATTGAGAAAATGACAGCCCAAAATTTTGGGGTTTGTAGATAAAGCTTTTTTTGGGTGATAGTTCAGTAGCTTTAGAAGTTAGGTGAATGGATTTAGAACATACATAACCTGCATCATTTCAAAAATATTCTTTTTAGAGCTCATTAGTGCTTCTAGTGTTAACATGATGTCTGTAGAACAACTTAGTTTAAGAGAGTGATACAAGGTGCAGCAAGTTAATACCAGTTGATTCTGTGCTAGTTAAAAGAGAAAAAAAAGTGATTGGTGTGCCCATCTACCTCCTGATTAATTAAAAGATCCTAACTTTATGCTACAAAATGTTTGTCGAGTTTGATGCCTGCTGAGTAAGGTGATATGGAATTCTTTAATTTAAACAATATTTTTTTGGTGATATTGTTCAGATAAACAATTTTAGAATTTGCGGTGTGTGAGTTTTGTGTTTTGTTTTTGTAGTAGAGAAGCATACTCATTTTGTCATCAGTTGTAGCTCCTATTCATCAATTTCTTAGTGTAACCTGTTTCCAGGAAAATGGAGATGTTGGTGATGACGGCCTCAATCGTGGTGTGCAATATCCATTTTCTGTAAATGAAAAAGTCGTAATTAAGGTAATTCCCTTGCATTCATTTTAATATGAGAGAAATATTATGGAGGAGAGGGAGTATCAAAGAGGACGGAGGACTAGAGGTCTACCAAACCAGCAAAACAACACAAAACAAGAGAAGAATAACCCAAATTTTCTTGTTTATTGAAAGAGGTTTATATGCGTCCTTATCTAAACTCTGTCTTTTACTATATCATTAGGTTAATAAATTGATCTGGTTTCTTACTGAAAAAAATCCAAGAGATGTTGAAAGCTGTACCCTATCCCGACACCCACCACCCACCCCCCCCCCCCCCCCCCCCCCCCTGCTCAACAACAAAAAAAAAAAAAAAGTGTCTCTTGAATTTTTTTTTGAAACTGGAAGCAGATTGTGTTAATGGTAAAAGAATCAGTAACCAGTAAATACAAAAAGGGTTTTTTAAATTTTTGTACACTATTTGAAGTTCAATTCCTACCTTCTTCCAGTCAACATTAAATTTTGGCCCCAAAAAGACCTACATGCTTTCTAAGAAGAAAATGTTTTTTTTGAAAGGGTCTAAGAAGAAAATGTAAAAATCCAAAATATTTTTAAAATAAATTTAAAAACTAAACAACAACAAAATCTATCCAAAAAACAAAAACGCCATACAATCTGCAGAAAAGTGAGAGAATACAAAGACAAAAGTCTCCACCAGCATAACTACAAAGAATAATCGATCACAAAAAAAAAGGGGGGGAAAACAACAAATCTCCAAAAACCCAATTAACAAAAAAGGGGAAAAGTTCCATCTCAATAGCGAGAGAAGGCCATCAACCCCAACCCAATTTAGTAGAAAAAAACTCTTTACTATAGATCGTTAGCACAATCTGATACCCACCCTCCTGCCATCTTCGTCTCGAAACCTGCCACACTGTGTGCCACCATTGCTAGATCCATGGAGCCTGCTACCATTACTGTTTGAGTCTTGCGCCATCCTCATGAGATCTGTCAGTCCTGCTGCCGTCGTTGTGTAGTTTGTCAAGCCGGCCACTCCGGTCGCCAAGCAACCTCGTGAAGGCGTTTAACAGCTTTGAAAATGGTCGAAACAGTAGTTTTACCTCTACTTTGAAAACACATTGAATTTTTCTTGTTTTGTTTTGTTTTGTTGTTTTGTTTGTTTTAGTATTGATATGACTTTTGAACGATAATGTGAAAAAACCTCGCTTTAAGTATTTGGAGAGGTTTCTGTTGTGAGCCTGATGAATTTGAAAGTTTCTATCTTGAGATATATTTTTTTTTTCCTTTTTTTGTAGGAAAAAATAACTATGATAATAATAATAACAGGATAAGTTTTTTGGATTTCTTAGATACTTTTTGTTAGGGTATTTGAGTCTTTTTCTGAGTCAAACTTGATTTTCACTGAGAAAAAGGTATGAATTAGTAGTAATTTGTAATTTGAAGGTATAAAGACGATACGTCTCAAAACACAAGGTATATTTTTTGATAACTTTAAAATACAGGTATGAGAACAAAAAAAAAAAAAAAAAAAAACAAAAAAGAGGAAGAGATTTCCTCAACGAAGTGACCAAAACAGAGATGGGCTATAAAAAGGGAGCCTAATATTTTACTTTGTCCTGCCTAAAAAAATAAAAAAAAAGACTCTTTCTTCAGGCATGTTCACTCTCTCTACTGGTTATCAAATTGTATTGTTAATAACTGCTTACTTCACTAAAATCAGAACGTTGAAGGGAGTATTTAATTCTGCAGGGGAACAGGCGGACACCAGAAAAATTTGTGGGCAAAGAAGCTGTCATAACATCCCAATGTCTCAATGGCTGGTGTGTGGAAGTATTTCACCTCTTTCTTTATTTTTTTTTTAAACTTTGGTTATGCTTGTACTTTAGTCTGCATGTCCTTTCAAAAAGGAAAAAAAAAAAAAGTCTCATGTGACATTCAGTTTCATTTATTTTTCTCTAACGTTCTTAATCAGCATAGCTTATTCAGATGATTAGTATCTAGTAGTAGTAGTGATATCAACAACAACAACAACAACAATAAATAATAAATAAATAATCTTGCATTTTAGTTTTCAGAACGTTTGAATCTGAATTCTATGATCCATGTATTGGTTGAAAGTTTTTGTAAAAGCCAAATACTTTGTTCTTGTCTCAAATTAGTACCTCTCTTCATTCCCACTGCTAATGTCTGATTGTAATTACCACAATTTGTTGATTTTATTTGTTTTTTCCCTTTTACTACATTTATCTCTATTTCTATGTCAAATTTTGAAGCTCTCTCTAAATCTTCCGTTCTATGAAGTTATGTTCTGGAATTTGCTGAAGAGCACATTTAGTCTTAATATGAAGGCTGTTTCTTGACATTTGGTTTGCTTTCTATTTACGTTCTCTCTGCCGTTGGAGAAAATTTTGAGTGACTAACTCCTGCGGGCTTGCTTAGTGTGTACCGTTTGAGTGATTAGTTGAAAGACAAACCGAAGTTTTGTTTTCTATTGCAAAGCTGTCCCCTGGAACCATCTCTTTTTGATGCCTTTACTAATGTGTCCGTCCTATTCCTGTAGGTATTTGCTTAAGATTATTGAAAGTGGAGAGAATGTCCGGCTTCAATATCGTTCTCTGAGGAAGATCCAGAATGCACCTGCTGCCGAGGAGCGATGCTCATCACAGCCTATTCAAAACAGCACCTCGTAAATACAATAATTTTATTCTTGCTAATTATTCTTCAAACCTGAAGGTGTTGGCCAGAAATTTGTAGCACTTATTTATCTTCTATTCAGATCTCTTGTAAGTTTTCCTTGATCCTAATGTTGCTTTGTGTAGCTAGAGTAGTTGGTCTATTTGAGTGGATTTCTGTTGGATGCTTGTAAATAGACAAAGAGCAGCCGTCGTTGGTAGTTGTTATTTAGCTATTGAGTGAAGTAACTGATTGTTATACTGATTTTTCTGCACTGGAGTAAGCAGAGTTTTGAAACGAATAAATTTAGCCTACTTTGGAATTTGTTAGATCGTTACTTCAGCTAGGTGGTCGAATCATAGAAAACTAATCGGCAACGTTACAGACTCGTAATTAGTTAAGAGTACTCGTAATTAGTTAAAGCTTGTGCTACAATGACAATTCTCTGAGATCCAAATTAGGGGAATCTCTGTGCTCTCTGCTTTGCTTCAGGAATCTCTATACATTTTTCACAGTTGACGGTTTGTTGCTTCTGCAATAAAGCCCCCAACTCCTAACCTCCTATTAGTGCTTGATCTTTCCTCCCATGTTCCCCACCTCTGCTAAGCCCACCAATATCTCTCTTCTATCTCTCTATCTCTCTCTCTCTTTGTCTCTGTCTTGCTCTCTTTCTGCCAAAACAGCTATTATTAGTCCCTCTGGCGAGCCCTTGTGCCCTCGACTCCCTCATCTTGTCCGTGGATGGAGATCGGCCCTACGTAAACCATATCTGAGCCACCGTGCGTCCTTGACCTATCATCATTGTTGGTGTCGTAATAGGCGACTAGTGTCCTTCTCATGAGTTGCTAACCGAAGTCTACCTAGTCGTTGGTGGGCTCAAACACTTAAGTTTTCAGGGCTCAAGGCTTTTCTTTTTTTGTGATTTTTCCTCCAATTATTTTTGGGCCATGAACCTCGCTTCTCCGCCCTGTGCATGTCGACTCCCGTATAGCTTCTCGTAGTCTCCACCATGATGGTTGGAGACTTTATCGTTGTCATTTTTGTCTGTCTCCACCCTCTGTTTATTGCTGTTTCCCACCTCCTCGCCCCAGTGACCTGTCATTTTTGCCATTCCCACCCTCTCTTTCTTATCATCTTGGCCCTCCCCAACCCACTATGTCTTGTCATTTTGCCACCCCACCATTTGTAAGCCGTCGTTTTCACCATCCCTCCCACCCTTTCTAACCTGCCCTTTTTGCCCTCCCTACCCTCTCTTTCCTGTCGTTTTGGCCCTCCCTTGCTTGTCATATTCACTGTCCCCCCTGTCTCTTATCGTTTGATCGGTGAATCAGTGGCCTATGAATTTCGATTATGAACTTTGAATTTTGAACTTTGATATGTTTACTGTGATTACTAATGAATGGCCTGTAAACTTGTTGAACTATGATCATATATCTTTAAACTAACGAGAATTATGCTATGTGAACTGTGGTGACTATTTGCTCTGTGCACTGTGATTTTTTTTTATTGTGATTTATGATCAGTACCCTGTGAAATCTACAAATTGAAATGTGAAATGTGAATATTGAAATTGCTTAGATGAAGATATGTGCATAAAATAATCATGATAACTAATTTATATGGTGACGCTTTATAAACTTTTTAACTTTATAATGCAAGGTAATTTTTTTTGTTTTTGATCAAATAATGCAAGGTAAATTAGAATATAAACTTGTATGGTTTGACTTTATGTTTTTAACTTCCAAGGCTTAAGCACTTTGATTAGCAATTAAGTCCAAACAGACAAATAGTACATCTTCCTTCAATAAATATGATAGTAATCGGGTATATAGTCTTACACATATTATTAAGTGAGTTAAAATTTCATGGTGGTCTAAGCGATTGCAGTCAATTTTTGGGTAGAACAATCAACATTTATTACATTTAAGTGAAACGTACAATGTGGACATTGATTCTTAGTGAACTATGAAATTGTGAGCTGCTTATACTTATTATTATTATATTTCCATATTTGGCTGATTAATTTTTTTCTTCTTTTTCTGGTTAATAGAAATTGAACTTGATAAGTTTATTGGTACTACATTGTGATATGAGAGAAAGGGTTGGCTGTGATGAAACTAATTTTGTTTCCTCATGTTGGTTGAAGTGTTATTATTGTGGATTGTCGCGCTTATTATACCGGTGTGCTCTCGGTTGATTATGTATAGGATTTTCCCATTTGACCGAAGTTGTGCCTCTCTTTGCCCTCTATTACCTATCGTTTTCACCCATCCTTGTGTATACCAACCGGTTGTAGTTTGCTAAGGATGTTTCAAGTGCCAATCCACAATGATTACGCTTTTAATGTGAAATGGAAAAAGCTATAGTTTTAAGCCAAATTTATGACTCAATTGTTATTAATTTTTTTTATTATGTTGTTTTCTTGTCTCATATGCTTCTACATTAGTGGTTGCGGGTTCGGTGATTGAACTACAAAAATGGAAAAGATGGGGAAGAAAAAGAACGAGGATGAGGCAACCATTAATTGGAGCAGACAAAATGAGCAGGCATTGTTATTACAATTGGTAGATCATCAAACAACCGCTCTTGGACAACATCCTTCAGCGGCTTATTGGGATCGCTGGGCGTTGAAAATTTTTGGTCCAAGTGCTCTTAGGGAACGTTGTAAACAAAAGAGGAATTAACTGAGAAAGATTTTTCTTCTATATTCTGGAATGCAAGCGGACTATTGGGATCCTAAAACTGGGGCAGTTCGTTGCGAGTCGGAGTATTTAAATGATTTTTTAGCGGTAATCCCTTTGGGTTTTGCCTTTTCTAATTCTTACAGATACTGTTGAACTTGCATGTGTTGCGATGTTAATGAGTTTCTCATTTGATGTCTAGAGAACCCCCCACGTGAAAGACTTGATTGGTAAGGCGGTGGTTAATTGGAATTTGATAGCACAACTATTCCACAGAGAGTCTGCCACTAGGAATCATGTCATGGCTTTAGGTTCTATACGTCTGAATGAACCATCTAGCCTACAGAGAAGTGTAGAGGACTATGAAGGAGTCTCTAAGTAGTTGGACATAGAAGATGGTTATAACAACCCGAAGGACAGGGCGTACATTTCAAATTTGGTAGGGGTTGATGGCCGTAGATCTGGAGCATGTGCCACCAACATTCCTACCACATCCAAGACAATTGGAAAGAGGCCAATGCAGAACAAAGGTCTGTCAGATTTGCACCTTGCTGCCACTGCCTTGTAGAATATCACTAAGTCCCTATCTAGTCAGGGCACCAGTAGGGGCACTGGTGGTGCAAGTTCTGCAAATCAGCACGACTCAAATGATGAGGAATGAAGGCAGTGCCTAAATATCATGAATGAGATGAACCTTGGCCCATATAAGTATTGGGACTTTACAGACTTTTTGTCTGCCAATCCCAAATTCTAGACAGCATTCCTCACAGCAAATTTGGAGTATCAAATGGCCTTTGTAGAGAGGGGGACTGCTAAAGTTCATTCTCAGCAACGCCATACAACAAAATGCACACCTCCACCACTAGGACCATCTCAAGCTCCACCGCCGGCTTTCTTCCCATTGCCAGCCCATTATCAGCACGACACCCCTCACTGCCCACATCCACCTTATGGTGGAAATGACCCATTTTAGTTCATTAATTTCTTTCATGGCTGCCATTTTTTTTTTTGTTCAATATGTTTAGATTTGTCATGGCTTTTTTTTTCGTCAATTTTTTTTCCCATTGGAACATTTGGTTTAATTTCATTCAATGACGACTGTATAATTTGTTTGGTCCTATTCTTTCATTTATGGGTAAGGACCACGAACGACATTATTAATTGTATGTGAGCCATTGACCACTATTTTCTTTGCTTTAAAGTTTATCCCTTTGTTTACAATATTAATATTGTCTTCAATTTCAAATCCATTTGTTTATGTTCAAAATATGAAAACGTTAAATGAAATTATGCAATGTTACAACATATGAATAATTCATTATAGGGATTTTATGGTGGATTTTGGTGATTTAAGTTCTAAAAATAATAATTGGGACGATGACGAGAACATTTACGAGATTGCAACAGCCTTCGTTGCGCTATATGCATTGGTATTTATGTAGTTTCGTCAACTATAGAACACGTTAGGGATGTCTAGGCACGAACAAGTTGATAATTTGCTTCAGAGTCATTACAATATAATATATATAATAAGATTCGAACAGGTCCTAACACTTTTACAATGCTAAGCTCAATAGTTCAAAATAAGGGTCTGCTACGACCGAACCATAATACAAATGTTGATGAACAACTAATGATCTTTTTAAACATCGCATCCCAAAGTCAAACAAACCGAGAAATGTAGAATTATTGACAGCATTCAGGAGAGACAATTTCTCGTTACTTCACATCGGGGCTCCATGCAATATGTGAATTAAGGCAAGACTTTATCCTACCTCTTAAATGGAATGACCTGCCGATGCTCGTGCAAAAGCATAAGAACAAGTACCTTCCTTAGTTCAAGGTAACTGTGAAAAACCTAATGAAATTATCTATATACTTTCATAATACATTTGCTCAAGCAAATGACTTCCATTTCGGTTTGCATAGGTGCTATTGACAGTACACAAATACTGTGCATTCCATCTAGCGAAGAAGCGAGAAGGTACATTAATAGAAAAGGATTTTACACACAAATGTCATAGGCGTCTGCGACTTTGATATGAAATTTACATTCATCTTAACTAGATAGGAGGGATCGGCCCATGATGCACGAGTGTTATTAGACGCTATATCCGATTTAAAGAAACACTTTCCAAGACTACCGCCTGCTAGGAAAAAAAAAAAAAAATATATATATATATATTAATTGTTTTCAATTAAACAATTATCTTTGTTGTATTGTCGGAGTATATACTGACACTACTTGTAATTTGTTTAAGGAAATTCTATTTAGTAGATTTTGGATATCTGAACATAGATTGTTTCCTCACTCCCTATTGAGAAGTTACATATCACTTGCAAGAGTATCGAGAGTGTCGGTTGGGTCCTCGTTCGCCAAAGGAATTGTTTAACTATACCTACTCCTCTCTTCGCAATTGCATTAAGAGAACCTTTGGTGTGTGGAAGGCGAGGTTCCCAATTTTGAAGAGCATGAAGCCCTTTCCATACGACAAACAAACATTGATCCCAATTGCTTGTGCTGTCATCCACAACTTTATATGCATGTGGCAAAGCAATGATAAGATCCTTGAGCAGTACTATGATGACACAATACCGATGGCGGAGATAGAAGGAAAAAATGTCAATGAAGAAGATGGGATGCAAGATGATAATGGGGTTGATAATAACCTATTGATTCAAAAAAGGGTGGACAACGACAACATGAATGCACACAAGGATGCGATGGCGATGGAAATGTGAGAAGCTTACCAACAACACCATTGGTACACCTGTAGACATTAGTATTTCAGTAGACAATTTAATTGTTGAATTGTTGGAACGTTGCTATGCTATTTATTTATTTTTCCATACCACTTTGTCTTTACAAATTTGCTATCATATATACACTGCTTTTGAAAAAAGTAGCACGTTCTTTGTTTTCTTCATGTATTTTTAAATAACTTATTTTGGAGAGAAAATTGATTGTTAAGAAGAACTAGTTGAAAAGTGCCAAAAGAATCAATAGGCAAAATCAAAGAGTTAATAAAATTAGAAGAGCATTTTCATATTATTTTAATATTGTGTTCATGTGTAACAAACATGGAATTCTCATTGCATTTAATAAAATGAAAATAATTTATTTGATAAATCAATTTAATGCACTTTTGAAAATAATTGCTATTTTTCAAATACTTTTTTTAAAATTTTCAAAAAGAAGCACAAAAAATTTGAATTAAAATCTGTAATGTACCAAACACATATTTATAACTCATATTAGGATTCCAAACACTTACCAAATACATACTAGATCTTCTACCTAACTCAAATTTTTAAAAACTCTCACAACTAAACTCTAACTCGGATTACAATTCAAATCACAATACTTAAATAAAAAACATCCAAATCACCATAATTCAAATCCATTTACCAAATAAACCCTTTGCGATCAGAGATTTTTTTTCCTTCCTGTCATGGTTGGGTGGGTAAGAATGGAAAAGAATTGATTTTTGTTTGAAAAAGAAATCAAGAGTAGAAAAAAATCTGATTTTAATAATGTATACTTATTGTTTTTTACCTTTTTTTATTTGTTTGTACATTTTAGTTTTAATTTCTTTAAAACATATTAGCTATTTTATTAAAATTATCTTATTAAAATGGTCAAAACATTTTTTAATGGTCAAATATAACGGTTAAGGGTCAAATCGTATTTTTCAAAGGTTAGATCTAGTTAAATTAAGAAATTAGAGACTAAATTGCATAGTTTTAAAAAATATTAAGGACCAACCAACCTATTTACTATTTTATTTGTTTAATTATTTTATTCTCAAAAACCCTTGTTGTCAACTTTAGTTGTTATTCCAACTTTTTACTTTTCATAACAAAATCAGTTACTATTTTCATAAACTTTTCAAAACTTTGACTTTGCAATTTTGCTTGCGATAGCATTATAAACATATTTATTATAGATATTCTTACTTTTACAAATTAGAAATATTATAGCAATAATTCTCATACCAAATTAAAATCCAGATTTTAGAGTTTAATGTAGAGTAATAATAAAGGGCCTATTTGTTTTGTGTATTCTTTAAACTCAATAGACTCAAATTTAGATTTGAGTATCAAGAATCTTTTTGATACGTATTTGTTTCTTTTAAAATCCGAATCCTTTGTGTCAAAAATCTAAGTTTTCAAAGTTCTGATAACTTTTAATACTCGGATATCTTTGTTACAGTAAAAGTTGAAATTCTCTCTCCTATATTTGAGGAAAAATCATAACTTTTTCATTTGATATCTAAATGAGATACTCTTTTTTCACTGTGTTTCTAGTGAAAAAAGGAATAAATTAAGATCTATATTACATATTTTTTAAGATCGTTAATATTAAGATTTTATTAAATTTGTTAATAAATCAAAAACTATTTTTACTACCACTCCAAACATAAATTTTAATTTTATTTCATACTTAGATCAAAACTTAAATGCACATCTAAAAGTCAATTCAGATAACAATTCAAATCATTAATTCAAATCCTAATTCAAATTACATAACTCAAATCAAATCACTAATTCAAATCTATTTATCAAACGGACCAAAAATAAATCCCTGAACTGGTACATTTTTCCTTCTACTGCAAGGTATAGAATAACTAAGGGTTTCGGTCTTACTCGTCTTGGTTCCGCTCCTTGTGGTAATTTTGATATGGCTTTTTTTGTGAGAGTTTCAATTATTATTTGTAATTTTTTTTAGTATTAATCGTAATAATAACCTTTCAACCGACGATATTGGGTGGGTCAGCTATGGAAGAAAAAATTCAAGCAAAGGGAAGTTATTTTGTAGAAACAATAACAAGAAAGATTCAAAATTCATATTGTTTTAATTTTTAATTTTCTAATAATAATATCAATTTAATCACATACTCATTTAAAATTATTTTTTATTCTCAGGCTTTGTGGTGGTTTTATTATCTTCAATCTCTTTGAGTCTAAATCTCCTTCTCGTGGAGTCTAATGCATTGATAATCATCCAAACTATGAAAAAATTTTCTTAGATTTGCAATTACTTTTGAGTGTTATTGTCAGATTATCTTGCTTATTATCTTTTTCCAAGAGCTAAGTTATTTTTATGCTCTTAATATTGATGATGAGTTAATTTAGTTGGAGGAAACTCTATTTTTCATAAAATAGTTATTGTTGCCTTCATTGATAATAACAGTTTCGATTCTTAAAAATAAAAAAATAATAAAAAAAAAACTCACTTTGGGGCGGTATTTTTGTTACAAATTCCGATTGATTTATCAACCTCGCATTATGATAAGTAATGTTATCTTTATGATGAATGTATTTTCAAAATTAATAGTTTAAAAAATTGGAAAATTTAAAAGCTTTAACTTTTTAGTTTTCTACCATTTTCCTATAATTCGATCTTCTTAAACAGAATTCAATAAGAGATAATCATAATACGTTAAACACGCATACTTGAGAGATAGTCCCCATTTGCGGATTCAAACTGTGATGATTTGAATTGAAACATCTGAATAATGTGATTTAAATTGCTATTTGAATTGACGTTTGGATGTGCAATTATAATGTTAATTTGTATGTGGACCAAATTTACATTTGGATAGATAGTGAAAATAATTATTTGAAATTATTGGTTTACTAACAAATATAACAAACCCTAATGTTCATGATACATTTTTTTAGGCAATATTGATGAGGATTTTTTTCCTTTCTTCGCTCCAAATTTAAGCCTTACCAAACGGTATTTTGAATCTTAGACTCAAGTTGAGTTTGAGTTGTTTGTAGACAATATTTTTGGTTGTTTTTTTAATTGATTTTCACGTGGCAGTGTAGATATGTTGAGTTGATTGTCTTTCTTGTTTTTTTTTTTTTTTTTTTACCTGTCATTGGTTGTAGACCATGGTTCACATTAATGTGAAAACATAATTTTAGTTATGTGAGTTTACTGTTTATACAATTATTTTGGTCTTTGCTGCTATCTATGCCTAGCATTGAATATACGTGTACTTGGTTTACAACTATTATGTTATTCATATTTGATTAATTAAAATCTACATTATGACCATAATTAATCTGTTCTTGTTGTAGGTTAACAAATATGTGTTTAATAGGTAGATCCTCTAATGGGGAAATGATGATATCATTCCTCTAATGGTTGCACTACTTTAGCATTCTTTGCATGTCCTTAGACCTGCGGCTGTTTGGCTCACGAACTCAGTTATGAACAGTGTAAAACTCTTACATGCTACAATAATAATAAAAAAAATTACTACAGTGTAAAGCTCTCACATGCTATAGTAAAAGTGGTTCTAACCACTAATTCCCACCACCCTTCCAAACACAATGACTTGTGCACACATCGCCTTAACAAGATATATGAAAGTAAATGAGCTGCTAGAGGGTAATGCAGAGGTGATTTATAGCAAAGTACGAATGATGCGCAATCAAATTAGGGTCCTCAATAATATTTTAGAAGAAACAATGCCACTAAGTACGAGTGGGATATGAATGTAGATGAGAAGCTTTTTATATTCTTGCATATTGTGTGTCACTCAACAACAAATCGAGGGGCACAAGACTAGTGGCAACATTCTAGCAAGACAATATCTTGGTGCTTTGGTGAGATATTTGACCAATATGTTCTATAAAGTCTCGTTGCATCAAGCCATCCAACTATAACAAGCTGCCAAAACTTATCTAGAATAATAGAAACAAATACCACTATTTTGATGTAAGAGTTTCTCATACCATTGCTTAACCATTTGCATCTATATTTGGTTGCAAACTTTTTTGTCAATTTTCAATTCAACTATTTTTTTTCCTTCTAGCATTGTATAGGGGCAATTGACGGTACACACATACTGTGTCCTGCCTACCTACGACCTATAGGTACCAATGTTATAATAAAAAAAGGCATACTATTGCAGAACATATTGGTAGCATGTTCGTTTGATACGAAGTTCACATACATGTTCACTGGCTTCGAGGGATCAACATATGACTCTCTTATGCATCGGATGGCAAGAGAGGAACATGGGTTTCCTACACCATCAATTAATAATAAGTATAAAGCTGGTTTTCAATAGTCAGTAAAGAATTTCTGATTACTAACCGTTCACTTGTTGCAAATACTTCTTGGGGGATTCCGGATACGCAAATGGGGAATGCATACTAACACCATGTCGCGAAACCACGTATCGTCTGTGCGGTGGTCCATAACTTCACCAATATAAGCACCGAGGGAGATTAGACTTATGGGACGGCACGTTGGGGATGCAACACTGGTTTCGAAGATAGAACCGGGAAACACAGAATACGTTGATGATGGTCGTGGCGACGTTGAGGATTGAACCCCACAAGGACCGCAACTCGGTCAAGATCCATCGGGCAACTTGCTTATGCGTCCGCATAGAGACGGATTGGCACATATAACGTGGCAAAATCGCATAGGGCTAGAAGCGTAGATACAAGAAAAAATATTTGTGCATCTAACGACTCCATCAGCATTACTTATCTCAGACCCATGAATCATAACATGTATCGTTCTACTTTGTTATTATTAAGCCACCCTTTTATTTATTTATTCTTCATACAACTTATTTGAGGATTTAAAACTTTACAACCCAAAGCAATCATGTTTTTTTCCTCCGAACCTAAAATAATTGACCCACAATATTATTAATGGGTCATTTTTAATTACATGTACCAATTTACAATGAAGAAAATAAATGATTTTTAATTTAAAAAACAATAAATAAATTCAAAAACATTTCACTCTTTTCTGAGTTCTAAATTCTCACTTAAAAAACCAGCAACTATTTTAGGTTTCTAACTCACTTTTGAACACTCCAACCAAACACTAGAAAGATTTAGAACTCAATTCAAATAGTATAATTTTGGTTCCAACCAACTTTGCTTTCAACTCTTTGATTCTAACTATATTGCCAAACGTACTCTTAGGGCCTGTTTGGTAGCATGATTTTTATAACTCACTTAACTCAAAAGGATACCCGGGTATTGAAAGACCTCAAAGTCCTCGTTTGGTGCGTGAGGTATTTGAATCAGTTTTTGGGTTCTCCACTCCAGTTCTCGAGTTTAGGTCCCCCTTGTTTTCTTGGGACTCCAATTACTGAAGAACAGTGTAGATGCCTGACCTATGATGCGCATGACTTGCGTGATTCCTCTTCTCTTCGCAGAGATTCTCCTGCAATCTCTTCACCCAATATTTTTTACCGTTGAGGGATTTGCAATAAATCCCCCAACTGAGCATGTATGGTTGAAACCCACCATTATTGTTCTGCAAAAGCTCTCTCTGCGTCTCTCTCTCTTCCCTGTCACTCTCTCTCTGTCGAAACGGCGACCATCGTTCCCCACCGTGAGAGCTTCGGCCCTCAACTCGGTCGTCTTCTCTGTCGATATAGATCTGCCCATCGTAGACCATATCGGGCCCACCGACCATTATTGAGGTGTTATCGTTGTTTGAATCGGAATAGGCGAACAGTGTCCTCGCGAGTTGCCGATATTCAGCCGGAGTCTACCCAATCGTCCGTTGTCTCAAACACAGTAAGTATTCGACCTCAAATCCTCTTTTTCTTGTTCTTGTTTTTTCTGGATCTTGTCTTTATACGAGTTTGGGGATATTGCAATGCTCTGTTTACATAACTTATGGTTGGTATGTTCCTCTGTTTTTGTTGGATGTAGATTTCTATTTTTTTCGTTTTTATTTCTTTGAGCTCTCCGGAGTTTGGGTTCGTCTTTATAATCGGCATCCCTAGTTAGTTTCCCTTACTCAGAATTTGGGCTGCTGAGAATGATCCACTGATTTCTTTCATTTCTCCAATTGTTTTTGTTCTTTGGCTGATGCAGTAGTTCACGGTTCTCTAGTACATCTATCAGTTCAAACCATGTTGAACTAATCCACTGATGTTCTTTCTTGTTGTTTTGGTTCAACATTTTTAATGGCTTGAAACAGGTCCTTTAGACGAGAGATTATCTCTGTTGACATATATCCTAATGTGTTATTACCTTCTGTGATTGATATTTTGTGAAGTTGTTTAGAACGAAATTGCTACCAATTGCATATCATAGCCAAATCTAATCGCTTAGTTGAACTCCTTCTTTGGAAAAAAGTAAAATACAGTAAGGGAGAGAGTCTTACATATTTGCTTTCCTTTGTTTTTTTAATCTGTTGTTGTTGTTGTTGTTGGCGGTGGTGGTGGTGGTTTTGTTTTAGTGTTGTTGTTGTAAGCTAATAACTAATCAACCTAATAATATATGCATTATGACTAATTCATTGAGTTTTAGCAATTTGTACTTCAATTTGATTCACAGATTAGATGATGTGAAGGCATCATGCATTTCCTGTACTCTCGGTTTTTCCTCTTCTCATACCAATGTTGTTTATTTTGACAATTATTCTCCACAAACCAAACCATGTGGTGTTATACTTCATTTGCAGTGTATAACGCGCCTTGGTTTTTGTTATTTGTATTCAATGAACTGTGAACTATGATATGTTACGTGTGAACCCATTACTGTGTACTTGTAATTTGTTTTACACTTGTTCTTATAACAATTGACACCTACATTGTTGATCGTTTTGTCTTGTCTGTTTTTTTTTAATCAAAAGAATTTAAACTTGATAAGATCACTGGTACTACATTATGACCCTAGAGAAAGGGCTGGCTATGATGAAACTAATTCTGCTTCCTCACATTGGTTGAAGCTTTATTGTTGTGGATTGTCATGGGCTTCATATGCTAGTGTGCTCTCGGTTGGCTATGCACATGATTGTGGCATTGTGCAACTTTCATTTTCCACATGTCCTTGTGTGTACCAATCGATCGTAGCATCGTTGTGGACGTCTTAAGTGGCAATCGACAATAGTTATGCTCCTAATGTGAAAAGGATGAAGCAATTACAATTTGAGCCATTTCTGTCTCAACACTTATTCTAAATAGATTTTTACATTCTTTTCATTGCAAAATGTCATATGCATTGGCTATTGCGCGCTCTATGGACTATTGACTCAAAATGGGCAAGATGGGAAAGAAGAGGAATGATGATGAGGCAACCGTTAATTGGACCCGACAAAATGAGAGAGCTTTGTTATTAAGGCTAGTGGACCATCAAACAACCGCCCTGGGACAACATCCTACCGCAGCCGATTGGGACCGGTGGGCGGAGGAAATTTTTGGTAAAGGTGTTCATGGCGAACGTTGCAAGCAAAAGCGAAATCGACTTAGGAAAATTTTTCAGCTATATTAAGTTCTGATAAATGCAAGTGGCCTTGGTTGGGATTCTGAAACTGGGGCCGTTCGTTGCGAGGCAGCGTATCTAGATGATTTCTTAGCCGTGAGTTTATTTACTTTCACTAGTATCCATCTAAATTCTTCAAAATATATATCACTTTTGGATTGTTGGTCACTGATAATTTTTATCATTCGATGTCCAGCGAAACCCCCAAGTGAAAGACTTGATTGGCAAGGCTGTGCCAAATTGGGCGTTGATATCGCAATTGTTTCACAGGGAATCTGCAACCGGCTGTCATGCGGTTGCTTCGGGTTCGACTCGTTTGACTGAAGCTCGTAGTCCGCAGAGAAGCAACTCCGAGCATGATGTTTGTACTGATCAGATGGACTTACAAGATGAGATCAATAACCCTGACGATAGGGCATACATTGCTCATTTGGCAGGACTTGATGGCCGTAGACCAGAAGTACGTGCCTGCAACATTGCTCCTACCTCTCGGAGACTTGGGAAGAGACCAGTGCATAGCAAAGGTGTGGTGGATTCGGATGCAGCTACCACTGCCTTACAAAGCATCGCAGAGTCCCTATCCAGCCGCGGACGTAGTAAGGGCCGTGGTGGTGGAAGATCAGCAAATCAACACACGTCGGATGATGTGGAATGGAGGCAGTGCATAACAATCATGAATGCGATGAACCTAGGCCTAGATCAGTACGTGGACTTTACAGAATACCTATCAACTAATCCCAAAGTCCAAACCGCGTTCCTCCTATCCAGAGAGGATTGTCGCATGGCCTTTGTATAGAAAGGGGTCGCAAAAGTTCATGCTCAAGAACGGCATCCACCTGAGCGCACGCCTCCACCACCAGTAACGATGCAAGCGCCACCGCCACCTTTCTTTCATCCTCCCGGCCAATTTCAGCAGGACCTTCCATATTTTCCACATCCACCATATGGTGGACATGACGGATATTAGTTCATCCAATTATTGCATGCTTCCTATTTATTTTCCCTACCATTTGTTTACATTTGTCATGGACAATTTTTTTTTGGATTGCATTAGACATAGCATTTTCTTAGAGTGTATTCTTCATTGCGTTATTTTGGATTGCATTACGTCTATATTGCATTTTTCCGGACTGTAATCTTCATTGTAATTTGTTGGATTGTATTCTTCGGCGCTATAGCATTGTATTGTTGCTTCGGATGATGATGTTTTAATTTGTTGGTGAGGACATATACTTCCCATACCATGGGTTAATTCAGATGATGTTTAATTTGTTAGTTATTTCCAGTTTTCATTGGTGTATTTTGTTATTTATCTTATTTTGCCATACCATGGTTTAATATTGTTATATTAGTTGTTTACTATACTATATTGTATGCATGTGCGTGTTCAATAGGGTTTAGCTAACAACAATGATATATCAATCCATGGTTTTCTAAAATCTCACAACATATATTACTAGCAGGGATTGTATGGCGGAATTTGGGGATGGAAGTTATAGAAATACTTCAGATGAGAATTCAGACGACGATGAGGATATCTATGACATTGGAGGCGCATCTGCGGTGATATATGCCACCGTAATTTTGCAG
Source organism: Artocarpus heterophyllus (assembly GCA_025403435.1). NCBI lineage: Eukaryota > Viridiplantae > Streptophyta > Magnoliopsida > Rosales > Moraceae > Artocarpus > Artocarpus heterophyllus. The sequence continues at coordinate 13,214,997 of CM046339.1, forward strand.
CCTCGTCAACAACGCAACACGTTGGGAATGCCTGGATACGAACGAGTTTCTAATTTGTTGCATGGGCATCATAGTAGAATATATAATAAGATACGAATGGGTGCTGATACGTTTACAACACTTAGCGCAATAGTCCAAAACAAGGGTTTGTTAAGACCTAATCACCATACCAATGTTGATGAACAATTGATGATTTTTTTAAATGTCATATCACAAAGCTAAACGAACAGAGAGATGCAAGATTATTGGCAGCATTCAGGAGAGACAATTTCACGCTTATTCACACAAGGCCTCCATGCAATATGTGCATTGAGACATGATTTTATTCAACCGCCAAAATGGAATGAACTGTCCACGCTTGTTCAAACACATAGGAACAAGTACCTCTCCTGGTTCAAGGTAACTATCTCTAAAACTCAGGAAAAACTATATTGTCATGTGTAAAATAGTTGTTTTAAACCACTTCACATTTTTATTTAATGAACAGGATTGCGTAGGCGCTATTGACGGTACACACATACCATGTATTCCACCAAGTGCAGAATCGAGAAGGTATATTAATAGAAAAGGATATCACTCACAAAATGTCATGGGCATCTGCGACTTCGAAATGAAATTTACTTTCATATTAACTGGATGGGAGGGATCGGTCTATGATGCGCGAGTGTTACTAGAAGCCATATTCGATCCAGAGAAGAACTTTCCAAGGCCACCGCCAGGTAGACGAGAAAGCAACTTATTGTTTAGATCTTTTAAGTCGACTTTTGAATTTTTCTAACACCACTTGTGATATGCTTAGGAAAATTCTATTTAGTAGATTCTGGCTATCCCAACAGCAATTGTTTCCTTGCTCCATATCGAGGAGTTACCTATCACTTGTAGGAGTATCGAGAGCGTAGGCATGGTCCTCGTTCGCCAAGGGAGTTGTTCAACTATACGCACTCATCTCTTCGCAACTGCATTGAAAGAACTTTCGGCATATGGAAGGCGAGATTCCCAATATTGAAGAGCATCAAGCCCTATCCATACGACAAACAAAAGTTGATCCCAATTGCATGTGCTGTGATTCACAACTTTATACGCATGTGGCAAAGCAATGATGAGATACTTCAGCAATACTATGATGATGCACTACCAGTGGCTGAGATAGAAGGAGAAAATGTCTACAAAGAAGATGGGGTGCAAGACGACGATGGGGTTGATGTCAGCCCATTTATTCAAAATAGAGGTGATAATGCCAACATGAATGCTCGTAGGGATGCGATGGCAAATCAAATGTGGGAAGCTTATGCACAACGCCCTTGGTACACAAGTCGGCATTAGTATTTTAATACAGTTTACTACATTAATGTTGGAACAACCGTCGTCGTCTAAAATAAACACTTTTTCCCCTCCTGTATACAATGACATTGAAAAAGGAGCACATTCTTTGTATGGATTGTAATAAATTTTTTCTCGTAAATACATAATTGATTGGAGAGAGAATTGGATATTTCGGCAAATAGATAATAGCATGTACATGGCAACAAGATTCAAGAGGCAACAAAAAGAGGACTTTTAATACGGTTATAACTCAAATTTTTTTAATATTTCATGTGTACCAAACATTGATTTCTTATCGCATTCAATCAAATGAAAATGATTTCTTCATATACCATTTTATGCTCTTTTTAAAAAATGTACTATTTTTCTAAACATAAATTTTCATTTTTGACAAAAAGGACACCAAAATTCTTAATCCAAATCTCACATGTACCAAACACATATTCATAACTCAAATCAAGATTTAAAAACTTACCAAACACATATTTCAATATTCTATCCAAATCTAATTTTAAATACTCTACCAACCAAACACTAACTCGAATTATAACTCAAATCACATTACTCAAATCATAATCTAAATCACAATACTATTTAAAAAGAATTCAAATCACCATAAAGTCCCAAGAAAACAAGGGCAAGGTGAACTACAAAAACAGGACTCAGAGGTCCCAAAAACTTATTCAGATGCTTTGGAAATTTAAGGCACCAAATGGGAACCCTAGGGTCTAGTGATACTCAAGTCATTTTCTGAGTTCATTGAGTCAATTGAGTCCTCAAACCAAACACCCCTAAAGAAAAGGACCTCCACTCGATGAGCTTCCTCCTCCCCTGCTAGAAGCTTCTTCCTCCTATGCCCGAAGGCATTTTGAGAAATGGCCTCCGGCCAAAATTTTTTTTGTCAAATAGACCACTTTTTTTGGACAGTTTTTGGCACAAAAAAAAAGGCTTTTTGGACATCAAAATGGTTTCCGGTTTTTTTTTTCATCATGTTGAGGTTCCTTAATCTGCTACAGTCATTTTTCTTATTTTGTTGAAAAAAACTGAGACAGTTTACATGCACAAAAAAGCGTGTTTTTTTTGTTTAAAAAAAAAAGAGGACTTTTACCCAATTCAATTTTTTTTTGTCCCTTTCATCAAAATCTTCCTGCCCGGCGCGGCTGAAGCCTCTTATTGTAGAAGGAAGGATAAAAATCCAAATTAACAGATTTTTTTTTCATCTTTTAAATCTTCATGGAATGCTTTATTTCAAATTTAGATATGTATATATTGAGATCTGTTGTAATTTTCATGTAAAATTAGAAATCGATGCCTTTGAACTCCTTATTCCTCTTTGCTGACCAATAAGTAGTTTCATTTATGCACAACATTCTTTTCTCTCTTTGTTTTTCCTTTTATTTATTTATTTTTTTTGTTTCTTCTATATGCAGATTCTTAGAAGCCAATCATACAGCTTTTGATTTTGTTTTTTTATAAAAAGATTTTGGGAATGATTGTTTATTTTTTGGGATTAATGAGAGGCGTTTTCTCGATGATGATCAAACGAAGATGATAGGTCTAGACCACACCTCGCAGCACCCCCTCATTGTAAGCCCAGACCGCGTAGACAACCGCCAAGGAGCCACTTGCAGCGCCCCCTCATCGTGAGCCAAGATCACGATGACTGCTGACGAGCTACTCGCAGCACCCCTAGTTGCGAGCCCAGACTGTGCGGACAAGCCACTTGTAGCGCCTCTTGTCATGAGCTCAGACCGCGTCTCGGATGCTCAACTGAGTTTTCAAAGGCAAAAACAAAAAACTACTGAAGCATGTATCTTAGATTCTTAACTTGATGGCAAAAAAAAAAAAAAGAATAGAGATGTTCGAATACCTGATCAACCTCAAGGGTTGAAATAGTGCAAGGGTACGGTGAACATGGCTGACTGGAGTGGCATCACTGGACGAGACCTTGACGGTGACGGCGATAGCAACGATAAGGCGTGGTGGTGGCAGAGAAGAAGAAAAGAAGTGAGGAGTTTAGCTTTTAGTTGGGTTTTGGGGATTTTTAGCGGGGGATTTTGAGAAAGGGCCTCCGGCCAAAATTTTTTTTTGGTAAATAGACCATTTTTTTTGGACAGTTTTTGGCATCAAAAAAAAGATTTTTTAGACATCAAAACGGTTCTATTTTTTTTTATCATGTTAAGGTTTCGTATTCTGCTACAGTCATTTTTCTTATTTTGTTGAAAAAAACTGAAACAGTTTACCTGCACAGAAAAGCGTGTTTTTTTGTTCCAAAAAAAAAGGCCTTTTATCCAATTCAAATTTTTTTTTGTCCCATTCTTCAAAATCTTCCATTTTTTTAGGGATTTTTTTTCTTTTAGTTCGCTGCTTTTTTTTTTTTAACTTTTTGTTGCTGATTTATATTTTAATATTATTTATTATTATTTCAGAGGTAATTTAGTAAATTTGATTGAAAATGGATGTCTAAAACTTTTTTTTGTCTCAAAATTAAACGGTTAGGACCAAATTGAACATTTTTTTTTAACAATTAGACCAGTTGAAGAAAAAAGGATTAGAGATCAAATTGTATTTTTTTTTAAATATTAAGAACTAACAGAGCTATTTACCCTAAATAAAATTATAAATAGCATAAAAATAAGAGAGATAATCCTTGTTGGGGTTGTTCTTAGGGCTACGGCCCGAGCACTCTCCATGGGGCGGCGCTTTAAGCACTCCCTGGTGTCTTAGGCAATCGTTTCTGCCCACTCTACGTTAGTCACTGTCGTTTTTTGAGTGAGGACCTAACTGACTAGGCCAGGGAGACCATAGAGAAGAGTCTTCATATAACTGGTGGGTTGGCCAGCTCCTGATGAGACATGCTATATTGGATACACTAACATTTACAAACAGGAGTGAATAATATCCAAAGACCTTCACTTGGCATCATCTCAACCTTCTATAAGGAAATTCTCCATTTCAATGGACAGTGACACCTGTCACTTGCTACCTAGGCACTGTACAACTGTACACTTAGGTCTCAGGTCAAACCCACCTTACACCTGGTCCTAACCAAATACTATAAATAGGAGTATTAACTTTATTCTAAAAATAAGTGGACTTTCTTACCTAAATCCTGCCTCTCCACCTAGCTCACCTTGATCAGACGTCTAACTTGGGCTTTGAAGTGTCCTTGGTAGGCACTATACCTGTGTCCTACTCACTCTAAAACATTCTATTCTCTTGCAAGTTTTGAGTGTACCGACCACCTAGAGGCAGGGCAGGCAAACCGACCATTATGCGCAACCCCACGTGTTAAACCATTCGAAGACATCAAGATTTTGGTGCTAGAAGGAGGTCTTGCGCCTTTCTAGTATTCTTTCTATAGCCTAACCCTATGTCCATGAGAGACGAGGACCAGGGAAATAAAATCCGACCAAAAGGGTTGGTTAGGCCGCTAACCCAAACCCACTGCCCTGTGGTTAGGGCGAGGAACCCGTATTACCCTTGCTCAGGCAGTCGCTAGCCTAGACATGAATGCTCCCTTTTGGCAATTGACTAAAGCCATCAAGCTCCTAGAGTAGAAAATCATAGCACAACAAGCGCCTCAATAGGTGCCGCCTTCGGTTTTGCCCCCTACTTAAGATGATAAGGCCGGATACTGAGCACCTTGAGGGGATGGCCAGCATGATTGTGCCGAGTCCGAGCACTTAAGGACGCTTATGTCCAAGCATGCTTCTCGGTCACATCAAGGAGAAGGCGATAATAGGAAGGCAACATGAGGGGGTCGAGACTGATTTCCTCAAGGGTCTTGTACCTTTGTCTTCGATCGACTAGCGTATCGAGGAGTCAAACTCACTCGGGGACAAGTAGTCGACGAAGACGAAGGTTGTTGAGGAAATAAAGCCCTTTACCGGGTAGAGTTGCCCTTGCTAAGGAGCTTCTGAATGCTACCGACAACATCATTTCCAACTTAGCAATAAATAACCTTTTCCACTGACCTTCTATTTTTTTTTCCATTGGAAATACAATATCTCAGAAGTGTGACACGAGAGGGCAAAAAAGGAGTAGTGAAAGATTTGAGAGAGAGAAAAGACAGAGGAGAGCACTAGGACACAAGAAGATGAAAACTCTCATGGGGGACTCGAGAGACAAATAGTATTAGCGATTACTGCATAAACTTAAAATTATAGTAGTACAATGTTAATTAAATATGGCATTCTTTATTAATATAATACGGGATGATATTTAATCTTAACTATATATATAAGGCAATAACGACCCCTTTCGCCTTCTTTTTTTTTTTTTGTTTTTTCCGTTTCCATCCCATTTTTTTCCACTTTTTCCATTCTTATTTTTTTGGTCTTCTTTTTTTTTTTTCCTAAACTTTCTCTTTTGCATTTCCAATTTATCTTTGTGCTTTTTCTTTTGTTGCCTTTACCTCTAATATATTATATTTTCAAAATTACTTTATTGATTTGTTTTTCTGTAAAAATATATATCATCAAAATACTTGTAAATTTTTCCTTATTGCATACTATTTCACATCCTCTAAAATATTATTTTTTCAAGTGTGACTTCCAAATTTCGAACTTATTCCTTTCTATTTAAGTTTTTTTTTGCCCTTGTCCCATTTTTTGGCTTTTCACATTTTTTTCTACTTTTTTCATTCTTAGTTTTCTTGGTCCTTTTTTTTTTCCATCTAGTTTCTCATGTGCATTTCCAATGCTTTATCTTTTGCTCTTCTCATCTTTGTGCTTTTTTTTTTTTTTCTTGTTGCTTTCCTTTTAATATCTTATATAGTTTCAGAGTTACTTCATTGATTTTTTAAAATGCGTATCATCAAAATACTTTTAAGTTTTTACTTGCTGCATATCATTTCTTATCCTCTAAAATATTATTTTATTAAATGTGACTTCTAAAATTTCGATTTTTTTTCTTTCTATTTAAGCTTTTTTTGCCTTTATTATTTTGGTTCCATGATATTTCTCTCCTTGCATAGGTTCTTTTTTCCTATGATGCTTCCAATTACTATTTGCCTCATAAATGTAATTTCTTTTAGTTTATTTGTAAATATTTTCTCAAACATTATCTATATTCAAATATTTTTTAAGCGGTCTTCTCAACTGCTATCTTCTCATACTAGCTCCTAATTAATTTTATTTATGATTTATTTATTTTGTATACACATACTAACACTTTCTCTCTTACACACATTCAACTAAAACACATGTTTAGATTGAAACATGCATTTTGATTTATTTTTTTAGGGAAAAAAATGTTTATGGTGAATCTTATTAAACTCGTTCCTCCCTTGTCTTCTTGTTAAAATAATTTTTCTCGAATATATGATTTCATAAACATTTTTTAGCCAATTTTTTTTCTCACCATGGCCCTCATAAAATGCGCTCTAATTGTTTCCCTCTTCTCAAATTCGATCTTAAACATTTTTTTTCTTATAACCATCTCAAATACTTTTTTTTTTTCATATGTAACCTATAAATAATTTTCTACTTAATTTTCTTATTAATCTTTTCCCTCGCTAAACTTTTTTTTCTTAACTAAACTGAACTATTTTGAAAATAATAAATTAGTAAAATTAAAGTTTAGATATTCCTATCAAAAAATGCAAAAAACTGGACCCGTAGGAGACGCTCCATTCAAAATGTTGATTCACTTGTCACCTGACAAGCAGTCAAGGGAAAAAAAAGAGATTATTTTTAAATCGTCTTAAAGTTTTTTGGGATTTCAGGCTAAACCGTCCCTTTCAAGTGTTTTTTTTTAGTGAATGGCCCACTGATGCACACTAAATGATGTACTGATGCATATAGTAATATAATTAAATGATGTACTGACTTGTATAGTTTATCATTAATTAGTATGATGGTTTATTCACTTAATAATTTATCTTGTTAATAATAAATTATTAATAGATGAATAATAAATCAATTTATTTGTAATAAACTATAAATAATTAGTGATGTACTAATGTTAATCAAGGATATATTGTTGCCTATCAAGGATACATTGCTATAAATTACAAATTATTAAAAAACTTGGTCATTTTCCTACTTTTTGATAAGTTCGACCTTTAAAAAGATAGCAGAAAACAAACCGTTAGCCTAATTTTATAATTTATTGGTTTATTTTAATTTTACCCTTTTATTAGAAGGATGTTAGAATTATGAAAAGATATAAAGGGCCAGTTTGACATTGTTGTATTATGTTATGTTGTGTTGTGGATCATAAGTAGGTAGGCATTTGGTAACTTATTTTTAAAATTGTTGTGAACACTAGAAACAGAATTACAGATGTTTAGTAAACTATGTATAAAATTGTTATAGAAATATATAATGACAAATAGACATAGTTTACTAGGCACGTTTATAGTTTTAGTTTTTAATCTTGATTTTAAAGCTTAACATACGTAATATTTGTGCATTAAAAAGCTAAAAAAATATAATTTTACTATTATTTATATATCTTAGAAAAATAAATCAATTTTATTAAATGAGATAAATTATAAGTCCACGTAAAAAAATCACTCTCAAAAAAGCATAATGACATTAAAAAAGTGACTTTCTAAATTAATTTTAAACTTCTTGTGTTGATGTTACTTTAATTCGTTATGGAAATGGATAGATTGTGAATTATGTATTATTATTGAGGTTAGTTTAATAATTTTAAATTATGATATTAAAAATTGCTGTAACAAAATTGCTGCTCCTAACATGCTTCTTAACTTTTTGTGCTAAATAGCAACTTTTTGTGCTAACTTTATAAAAATAGGTTTTACCAAACACTTTAAGCTACTATATGTGATTGCAGAAGCTAAACGCAACCCTTAAAAGTAATGCCAAACTACCACCAAACTATGTGGTGTTATGGTAAGGATGCCTTTACTAGGAATCCTCTTGCCATCCCTCTAAAGTTTGAATTCTCATAGCCACACTTTGGGTCGATTGTGTCAATGTGCACTGCCTATGTACGAGCTTAATGATAAGTGGAAGGAGTCTAGTTTAGTCCTTTTGCACTCGTAGATACTGAGAGCCGACAACTTCAACCACGACATGATGACATAATACAAAAACGACACAAAATAAAAATGATACGATATAAACAAATTTAAAACTCACGTATATTAATTAGACCATAAATAGATTGACACGTACATTAATTAGGCCATAAATGCACGAAAGTCTCAGCCTAGAGATCAAAAAGAAAAAAATAAAAAAGCCAGAGATGGAATTGCCAGCTCCCTTATTCCCGCAGACTCCGCGTCTCCTTTCTCTCTGAACGGCAACACGGCGAGCAGCAACCTTGGACCGCTGCGGCGACGACTCACGACGTGTTCTTTCTTTGAGCATCTGTTTTGAGTCTTTGCATAAACCCGATTTTATATTTAAATTAAAGAAGCAGATGGGGAATCTCTTCGTGAAGAAGCCCAAGATCACTGACGTCGATCGTGCTATTCTTACTCTCAAAACCCAGAGACGCAGGCTTGCTCAATATCAACAACAGGTCTAACATTAATTTTTTTATCCTTTTGTCATTTTCGAGTAAGGGGTTTTTGTTTTGTTTTTTGGTTGTTGTATCAAAATTGAAGAAAAGTTGCAAATTGTGACCATATTTACTTTTGGGTAATACTTGCACTGGTGGGGATTTTCATTTACAATTGAAGTTTGCATGTTTACCAGACAAAAATAAGCAATTTATCTGATTTTGGGTTAATACTTGAAGGGTTATTGATGCATACAGTTGCTCTTTATGAGCCATTTTTTTTAATATTATGTAGAAATAATGACAAGGTAGGTGCTTTCCTTGTCTAAAAAAGATATTAACCGTCTCTCTGCTTGTGAAGATTACATACAACTACAATAAACACTTAAAAATGATTTCGTGAGACATGGAAGGAGCTATAAAATGCTGGGAATATTTATTTATTTTTGATATGGAAAGCATCCGATAGTTGTCTATTTTGGTTGGATTGTAGTTCAATGTGAGAAATGAGTTCTAAGAATTACAGGGAAATTAGATTTGAACTCTTGGTGATTAATTTGGTAACCGTCTCAAATTGTTTGACGAGCTTTTGTACCTTAGAGGGTTAGGTATTTGATTGGATCTTTAGATTTTGAAAAAGGTTAAGGTTCATTAATGCTGCAAAGGAGAAGTCCTAGGATTTGTCATCGTTGTGATGCGTTGTCTGCAATATTGTTGAAAGTAAAGGATATTTTTAGGTGCCCAGTGGCCCTTACATTGTGATGGTGTTTGTGGTATTTGTATAAATTGGTTCGTTCCTCAAAAATCTTTCTAACGTTTATTCGGAGGCTTAAAAGGCTTCTGGAGGAATAAGAAGAGGAAGTTTTTTTGTGCAGGTTTGTGGTTGTAGAATTATTTTCGGTCATTTGTTTGGGAGAAGTGGAATTAGATTCAAATGCACGCACTCTCTCTCTTCTGGATAGTATTAGATTTATTGGTCTCTATATGGGCCTCTATGTTGAAAGGGATTTAATGGAACACCTTTCTGTTCTTTCATTTGACTTGGAAGGATGGTGTGAGATTGGTTATGGTGGTTGGAGATGTTGAAGTTTGGGGTTTCCAGTAATCAGGATACTGATTTGTTCTGAATCTTTTGAGAATTAGTGTTGTTCATATTTTGTTTTTCAATTTATTATTTTTATTTTTGAAAATTGCTCATTCAATCGTCCCTTGTTTTGTGGGTTTTGTTTTTTTTGGGATAAAAGTGAAAAAAGAGAAACTTGAAGAGAATGTATACTGGATTCAACAGATTGGAAAAGAAGATATCATTGAGCCCTAACTTGTAAAACACACTAATCATTTCATTTTGTAAATTATAGTACTTTTTACCAACACATGAATTCTCACCTTGGAATAGGATGATCTTGAGGCATACTAAGAAGTTCACTTGTCTGTTTCACTGCTGAAGCATCCATACATATAATGGTTGGACTTTCCACAAATCTGGAGATATATATAGATATATTCATATTTAAATCAATAAGGTTTCTACTTGTTCGTGATGGACTTTTTCCAGCTTGATGCTGTCATTGAAGCTGAAAAGCAAGCTGCAAGAGACTTGATCCGTGAAAAGAAAAAGGACAGAGCGTTGTTAGCATTAAAAAAGAAAAAAGCACAAGAAGAATTATTGAAGAAAGTTGATGCTTGGGTCATCAATGTTGAGCAACAGGTGAGTAGCTATTTTCAAAGTCTAGCTTTCTTCTCTTTCATTCTTCTTTCTTCTCTGTCCTCTCTCTCTCTCTCTCTCTCACACACACACACACACACACACACCATGTCTTAAATAATGTGTGATGCCTTTCTAATATACTTGAGAAGAATTTATTATTACTATTTTGTATATATCAGCAGATGACTTTCACATTTGATATGATGCCCCCTGCTCCAAAGTTTTGTTATTCTCTGTTTATGACAAAAGCAAATTTTCTAATACACGTTTTGGTTTAGTTGGCAGATATAGAACTTGCAAGCAAGCAGAAGGCTGTGTTTGAGAGTTTGAAAGCTGGTAATGAGGCAATGAAAGCTTTACAAAGTGAGATCAACATTGAGGATGTTCAAAAATTAATGGATGATACTGCTGAAGCTAAGGCTTACCAAGATGTAAGATTGATTTATTTCCTTCAGTTCTTTTATTAGTTTCAAAGCCGTAGACTTGTCGTTACAGTTGCAAATTTGTGTGTGTGTACATATATGGCTTTTCTATGGTCGCTCTAAAAGAACCATCCCTCAAAAGTAACACATAAGTAAAACTTGTAAGATGATGCTCGTTGAACATAATGTTGAGGTTGAAGACTTGAAGCTGCGTAACATAGTTTTTGGATAACAATTTCTTATTCTTACACCAATTTAATATCGATGGACGTTGAAGATGCGTAACATATGGATGACTAAATTTCTTGGTTTTACGTCAATCAAACATTGATGTCATGTTTAATAGCGGTTATGTTACGTTTTCCTCTTTTACATATTACATTGGAATTGTGATCTCTTTACTTTATTTATATAAAAATGCTCCCAGTGATTTTTTTTTGAACCGCCTACGTAATTTTGTCGATTGTATTCATCCTGTGGAGGAGTAGTATCTGTGCATTTTAATTAGGCATTGTGTGTCATTCTCCTGAGAGCTTGGATACGTAATGTATGAGTTCCTTCTCACTCTCTTCCCTGATAAAGAAGACACTAGCCACTAAGCTTAAACAGCTGAGGTCTCTCTCCCCAAAGAGCTCGTTTGTTTGCTTTGTCCTTTTTTTGTCTTTGTTTTTGTTTTTGTTTTTGTTTTGGTTTGGTTAAGGACTCTCTCTCTCTGCTTTCTTAAATGACAGTATAGCAGTAATTTCACTACAAGTTGCTTTCTGTACCCCAGTATGAGTAAATTATTTTTTTGTTTTGTTTTGTTTTTTTTTTTGTTTGTTTGTTTGGTTAAGGACTCTCTCTCTCTGTTTTCTTAAATGACAGTATAGCAGTAATTTCACTACAAGTTACTTTCTGCACCCCAGTATGAGTAAATTAGTATCCCCATTCCCCAATACAAGACTACATCAGCAATTTTCTATATTTATGTGTTCTGTATGTTAAATTAAACATTTGGGCCCTATTGTGCAATGTGCTATGACCTGCAAAAGCACAGCAAAGAAGTTTTATTTCAGTTGGATTTCTGGCATTTAGTGGAGTCCCCTCTTGCCCCTCCCTTCTTTTAATCAAACTTTTAACTTTTTTTTCTCCTAAGAAGATTTATTTCCTCCCCAACCTCCCAGGGAAAAAATTGTAGAAATGAATAACAAAACCAAAAAAAGGGAAAAGAGGGAAAAAGAGAACATGGAGAAGTAGCAAATTAAAGGCATAGAATATTGACTCATTCTGTAGCTGGTCATATATCGCTTGCATTAAGTTTCCATCATTCGAAAGATATTGTAATGTATTCCCATTTCTTTGAATACTGAATCATGATTTTACTTCCTTATTTAGTGGTTGGTTCTACATGTGTACTCTTACCATTTTAAATTGCATCTTTTGTTCATTATGATAGTGAAGATCCAAATCAACGAATGATATTAACATTTACCATTCAGGAATTTCTTTTCCTCATTCTAAAAACATTTTTATTGTCTTATCCTTTCTTTCATTTTCACTTGTATTGCCAAATGTATCATTTGTAGGAAATTAATGCAATCTTGGGTGAGCAATTATCTGCGGAAGATGAAGAAGAGGTTTTGGCAGAATTTGAGAAATTAGAAACTCAGGTTTGTGTATTTTATTGTTTAAATTGTGGGGTTATTAAAATTGAATGCTTGGTTTGGCTTTTGATTATTCCAAGTAGTTGGTCTGACGTGCGATTTGTTCCTTCCAAGTATCGTCCACTTTATATAAATTTTCGTCTAACTATCAATTGTCGAACAATGTTACTTTCACAATGACAGTTCTGAGGTTTTGGGATGTGCAGTACCATGTGCATATCCCAAATGGCTGTTTCATGGTATGCTGTTTGCTGTTCATCCTTTGAAACATTGTGCTTAAGATCAATGATTATATTCTGTTAAACATGGAGTGGGGCCACATCAAGCCACTTGTTTATTTGCTAAATAAATTTCATTATAGTTTAGAATGCATAAATTTTTTTTTTTCCTGATCAATCATATTTAGATTGAAAGAGCATTTGTGGACAACAATCAGGTTATTGTACCATTTTTCCTGCTAATGTTCTTGCCGCTCGAACAAATTGCCGGAAGTATGGGCACTGATCGTTTTATATTATGATATGTCCTCAAATCTATAACTTACCCTTTTTTCTCACTTGGGACGAAAATGGATCTTTATATGTGCTGTACTGGCTATTGTTTTTAATTGGACTTACTGTTTCCATCCCCATGAGATCTAACTTCTCAAATAGAGGTGCAAAATCCCTCAAAATAGACTTTTAGCGGATGAGTTGAGTGGTTTTAAGCATTCTCTATCGATAATTAAATTCTCTTAACTAATTGTATTAACGTATGTGGCTTTAGCTATTGTTGACAGGCTATATGCTGCCAGTTGCTTTGAGTATATTAGCAATGGGAAATCCGTTGCAGTTTTTATCTAAACTCACTCCATATTTTTCAGATCTCCGTTCAAGATATGCCTGATGTTCCTGCAATAGTGCCGTATGCCGTTGACAAATTGGACCTTCCTGATGTACCAACTAAACCACCGATCGTCGCCGATGATGCTGAAGTTGCTCCAGCTGAAGCTTCCTCAAAGAGAAAAGGTCTCTCTCTCTCTCTCTCTCTCTCTCTCTCTCTCTCTACACACCCATATTCACGCACAAAACACAGTATAGCCTTCAAATGAATGACAAATTTATTTGGAAACAGTGTTGGAGGAGCCTTTGCCGGCATGATTGGGGAGATCGGTAGAAAACTTAAACGTTCATGTCCATTCTAATCCGTTTGAGCTGTTTGAAAGTTTTGATGGACTATTGCCTTGGTGGTCTGCAAGAAAACATCATACTATGTTAATTCTTCGGTTTGGACTCTTGTAAATCTTGGTTGGGATTTAAACGAAAGATTCTCACATTGGATTGTACAGATGTGTATTTTCTCAATAAACGTAATATGCAATGCTCACTGAGGGATGGACCCTCCCTTGGACATTTCTTAGCACTCGTACCACTTGGGTCTATATCAGAAGCCTCAAACTTGGTTCAACAATCAAATATATGGATCTTTGAAGAGTATAAGGAGAGAACGAAGGAAATAACATGTTTTCGAAACTTTCTGTAGTAAATAGTAGGTTTTGAAAATATTATAGTACATAGCAGAGTTATGAAGTAAATAATTTATTTGTTGGTAAATAACAATTATTTACACTGTAAAAAAAGGTTTAATAGATTATTTGCATCTTAAATCTATTTACTGTACAAATAAGAATTATTTAAATTGTGAACAGTGGTAAATAAATTATTTTCGTCATAGAATTGTTATTTACTACAAGTATTTTTAAAACTTGCTATTTACTACAATTAGTTTTAAAAAAGTGTAATTTATTATAATTTTCCATGAGGGTGCAGGGAATGATCAACGTAATGAAGTTTTGAATTTGTTCTCAAACATCAAACTTTATTAAAAAAAAATTCAATTGTTCATTTATTTATTTTTGTTTATTTTTTTGGATGATGATGTAGGTGGTTATTTGCAGTCTCTTTGAGTGGACAATATTGTAGTTTCATGAATTAGTGATAAAGAAGAGGAGGATGGGAATTAGAATTCTGAATATACATAGCAGAATGATGGACGTGAACTGAAGATGATTAGTGTGGAGAGAGAGAAGGAAGATGAGGATAGAGAGAGAGAACAATAAAGGAGGGAAACATTTTAGTGGATAGCTAGGGATGAACACGCACCCCGGGCATGCATTATTTGTATATTTTGATACGTAGATCTAAAATTTCTTTTAAAATTTTGTGATATAAAAATCTAAAGCATTTAAAAAATGCAAATGACAAGGGCAGGAGGACAAAAAAAAAAAAAAAAGACAATACAAATGGTAAAAGGAAAAAATAAAAAAGAGGAAAAGTCAAAAAAGAAAAGGGATAGAAAAGAAAATCAAAAAAGAGAAGAAAAAGGAAAAATAATAAAAAAAACTTGTGGGTAGAAATGTTCACTTCATGTATAAGTCAATGGGCAATTTGCTCATTGGCTCTTTTAATGTAACTAGTCAAAGGTACACGCTCCGCGCGTGGAACATGTGCGTAAATGGTTGATTAGTTTATTGTTGTAAAGATAACAATCAGGATGTAGTCAGATCATATGTTAGGAAGTGCAAATATAAAGGGTGTTTGGCGTGACGGGGAAAATCATTAGTTAGAATTATTTTTATTGTAGTATATAAGAGTTTTATATTGTAGTTGATTTTTTTTATTGTAATATTTAAAAATTTTATATTGTTTATAACTGAGTTAGTTCTGTAAACCACTTTTAGCCAAACACACGAACTGACTATAGACTATAGAAAATATTGCACAAACATTCAACCATCATATTTTCCAAGTGTTGCAAGTTCGTCGTGAAAAGAGAAAAATGACAGTAAGCAATGCAACTAAATTGAAAAAAGATAACAGAGTCGTTGGCAAAAACATTCTTACAATTGAATGTGCGAGCGGCTCCCCAAAATTGTAGATATTATCTCCCAGAAGTGCGGAGAGAGATAGATCAAAAACCAAATCCTCAAAAGTTGTGGAAAGAATTAAAAAAAAAAAAACTTAAACTACATGAAGAAATCGCGAAAAGACGAGATGCAACACTTTAGATGATGTAAAATAATATCTAAGAAGGAAAAATTTTAAAAATATTTTAGTGATAAACATTAAAAAAAATTAATGAGAGCAACTGAAAATATGTAAGATATTGGGAAAAAAGCAACTAAAAGACCACAAAGATGATAAGAAAAAAATAAAGCACTGAAAATAGGAAGGAGAGCACGCGAAAAGACTTGACATCTTTTATATAGTAGTAATAGAGAGCACGCGCCCTCCACGTGGTATTCTTTTGACATGAATATTTAAAATTTATTCTAAGGTTTAGTTTTACTAATTTGTTATTCTTCTAATAGGTTAGTTTAATGGGGAAAAAATATTAGATAAGAGAAAAAGTCAATAAGAAAAATTAGTTTGCAAATTATTTATGGGTTACATATAAAAAAGTTTTTGAGAGTATTGCATGACAAAAATGTTTAACATGAAGAGAAGAAAATTTTTTAACATTAATAAATTTGAGGGGATGACATTGAGGCAAATAGTAGTTGAAATTCCATTAGGGAAGAAGAACATATGTAGGCAGGAAAATTTTGTGAACCAAAATGACAAAGGCTATAAAAGAAAAACTCAAAAAACTTTGATGATAAATATTTTTTTAAAAAATAATAAAGTAAATTTGAAAATATACAAGATATTAGAGGAAAAACAAAAAAAAAAGCACAAAGGTGAAGGTAAACAGAAATGAAACACTAAAAAAATTAAAAAATGAGGGAGAACAAAATAAAAAAAAATGAAACACCAAAAAGCTAAAATAATGACAAAAAGATAGGGATGAAAAAAATGCAAAAAAAAAAAAAAGAAAAGAAAAAAAGGATGAAAAAGAGAAAAACAAAAAAGAACTGAAAAAACATAAAAAGGAAGAAGTGGGGGAACGAAACCGTCCCCCAATATCAAAGTTTTTTAAAAAGAAAAAAAAGCTTTCACGTGCAAAGAAAAGCGTTAGCGTGTGCCTACACACACAAAGGGAGGGAGGTAGCCGAAAGGCCTGCAGTGAGCGCGTCGGGCTTGACCTCCCCTTGGCATCCAGGAGGTCCTCCTTTCAGCCAATGGCATGCGCGTGTGCAAGTACGCGCGTCCTCCTAGAGTGTGATTTAGCCAGTGGGTCCTACCACTTTTTAATTCCCCTTATTTATTTTGACCCTGTGAGGCCAAACACTCGGCAAAAGAAACGTTTCATCGTATCTTTAAGGTGAGACCAACATTGTCAAACTCATTCTCACTTAATATATTTATTAAAGATTAAATTTAAAGATAAAGATTAATGAAATTTTTTGATGAATTGTTAGAGATTCTTTGACAAAGTAGTCAAGTAGTAAAGAGGAGGACGAGAGAACAATAATTTATAGGATGTTTGTTACATTTTATAACTCTCAAATAATACTACAGTATAAAACAAAAAATAACTATAAATAAAACTTTTATATATTTAAACTAAAAGTTTTTGTTTCAAATTATTATGTCAAGCATCCTATATTTTTTTGAAGGTTTGGTGGAAATACAAGAACTCTCTGGACTCAACATTTCTAGTCTCTCTAAATAGCGACTTTTTTAAAAATCAAAATAGTTGAAACCACGTACGAAGCATGTGGAAGTCCCATGTGAATGATATTTGAGTGATGATTTATAAAAAAAAAATTACAGTACCATTATCCTGCAACAGGTTCGCATAGTCTATAACTATATAATAAATGGGAGTTCCTTTGTGCTACAATTCAAAAAAATAGCCAAGTTATTTCGTCTTTTTGTGGTCCTTTTTTTCCCTTCTTTTTCTAACTTTTTTTTTTTTTTGCTTTTCTTACCCTTTTTTTGCTAAAATTTTATTCCTTCAATCATAACCATGATAAATACTTCTATTCTCTTGTAACTCCTCTACTACAATATTTTTTTTTTCAATTGTGTTTTTATTTAAATATCTTTTTTTTGCTCTTTTATGTATGCTTCAATTAGTTTCTCTACTTGATTTGAGCTAATCGAAATCCCTTTTTCTTATTTGTATGCTATATTTATATATACAAGTATAATATTCTACCAAAATATATAATTTGACTGAAACATATATTTTGATAAGTTCACATTTTTTTAATCTTATATTTTTGAGTGAGTCCTATTAACATAATTTTCTATAATATACTTAATTGCAATAACTTTTCTCACATGTGTCCTCCACTATTTTTTTTTTCTTGTAATTTGTCAAAGTATTATCTTTTGTAAATGTTGCCCTTATAATAACTATTTTTCTAACTTAATATTTTATTAACAACCCTCTCAAATATGTTTTTGTCATGAGTAACTATCAATGATTTTCTCTCTATTTTGTTTCTACGAAAATCATTTTTTCCAAAATATTTTGTGCTTAAAAAAATACTTTATATCTCATGTTGTACCCTTCTATTATAATAATATAAAAGTTATCTTTCTTTTAAGTTATTTTATTTTTATTTTTCTTAAACTCTAGCCTCTATTCATTCATTGTGATATAACATTTGTTACTTTTATAAACAAGATATTCAAGTGTTAATCAGATTATAAAATTTCAATTTCTTTGTCAATGAAGGTAGAAAAATTACCTTTGAATAAAGTCTAAAAAACTCAAGCGAAAGCTTAAATACTTTATAATAAAAGAGAAATGTATAGCATTTACATAGAATTTGTTAGAAAAATGGCAATTGGATGAATGAGAAATTGATGCTCATTGGTGGAGATTAATGGAGGTCATAAACCCCATGTTGTAACACCCAAAGGTATGGATTAATAGGTGATTATGAGCTTCATAATCATGGAAAATAGAGGGTTACAACCAATGGTTTAATGGGAGATAATGAGCACCATTATCATGGAAAATGGAGGGTTACAACCAATGGTTTAATGGGAGATAATGAGCACCATTATCATGGAAAATGAAAGGTTGCAACCAATGTCATTATGCACATAAATTCTGAATAATGCTCATTATAATGTGGATTGTAACATCTATTTTCTAAGCCTATATAATGAACTCTCCTCCACATGTTTGAGATACACACAATTGCATAAAATTTGCACTCACCAAGTCATAGAGTCTTTCCTTTGTTTTTCAAATTCCATCTATTTTTGTTGTAGTCATTTTTGGTGATAGAAGGAAAAAACAGTTTCAAGTTCGCCGGAAACGGTATCCGATAGTGCTGAAGATTCCGTTGTTAGTCGTTGTATCCTGGGAGACAGACGTCCATCAAATCCTCGTGCACAACCGGAGGGGACGAATCTGTTTTAAGGAAAGCGTGACCTACACGTGCCTCGACCATTTTTCTATCTAATTTTCACGTTACGTTGCTTCAATTGAAGGTTTTGTTGTATCTGTTTTCCTTATTTTCTAATTTTTTTTTCTTTTCAATTGTAACCTGTTCATATTATTCATTTTATTCAGATTACATGCTATATTTAATTACAATCTTAAAACAGATTCTCTTGAGAACGGACAGGTTATTGTATTTGGATAAAGAAATATTGTTTTCTCTCGTGGCTTTTAGTTCTCTTCATAGTTTTGGAATTGTTCATATAATATATGTCGTGATTGCATGTGCATTAATGTTTTGTTTGATTCTGGTTGTTTGTTACTTTAATATAAATATTATGTCCCTCATATGGAGCAATGGTGCATATCCATATCCTTTAAAGTTGTTCGTGTTTAATTACGTTTTTTTTTTAAAGTTAAATTTTCGTCCTTGTGCATGGTTACCTAAAATTGGACGTTTTACAAGTATTAATCATATTTGTTTTTCTAATCGCTTGATTGTGTGTTTTGATTCTCTACAATTTCTCTGGCTCTAAATCTTTACGTATTTTACTTTATATTGTTATTATCAAGTTGTCATATGTTTTATTGCATTTTGTTGTATTCTGTTGCTATAACTATGTTCATATTCATTTTCGTTAAAAGCCTCATTATTTTCTATATACGTTTTGGTTTTGCTATATGCATTAACATTTTGTTGAATGCTTCAGGTTATATGTTTTGGTACATTATAACGTTCATTTATTGTATTTTTACACATTACGTATTATTACGATAGAATATTACAAATGGATGTTAGAGTTTTGGTCATTGTTATTAATTCATTACTTCATTGGTAGTTTATGTTTTGTTTGTTATGTAACTGGTTTTATTTCTTAATTGTTTATGTATATATATGAGCGTTGTAAAAACGTTTACATTATATCAATTTGCTATGTTGTGTTTTCAATCAAGACATTTAATGTATATATATATATATATATATATATATATACTTTACAATTTATAACAGTTTTGTCTTTAAAGGAAACTAATATTTGGTTCTATTTTCAGAAATGGGTGATAACATGAATGTTGTTCTAACTGAGAATGTTCCAACTGGGAGCACTTCTGAGACACCGATGCCATCTCCTAGGGTCCATGCTTCAACCTCGACGCAACCTTTGTCGGTTACAGTTCCTGTGAACCACAATGAAAAACCTGAAAAATTTAATGGACTAAATTTTAAAACTTGGCAACAAAAGATGTTGTTCTATTTGACAACACTGAATCTTGCGAGATTCTTGAAAGAGGATCCTCCTACTGTTAGAGAGGATGAAACAGATGCTCAGACCTTGCTTGCTGTTGAAGCATGGAAGCATTCTGACTTCTTGTGCAAGAATTATATTCTGAATGGCTTGACTGATGCACTTTATAATGTGTACAGTCCGAAAAAAACGGCCAAAGAAGTATGGGAGTCTTTGGACCATAAATACAAAATAGAAGATGCTGGTGCTAAGAAGTTCATAGTTGGACGGTTCATGAACTACAGAATGGTGGATTCTAAGACTGTAATTAGTCAAGTACAAGAACTGCAATTACTCATTCATGAAATTCATGCTGAAGGAATGGTAATTAGTGAGTCTTTCCAGGTAGCTGCAATCATAGAGATGCTACCCCCGACGTGGAATGACTTCAAGAACTATCTGAAGCACAAGTGTAAAGAGATGAGCGTTGAAGTTCTTATTGTTCGACTTCGCATTGAGGAAGACAATAGAAGATCTGAGAAAAAGCTTTTTAACAAGTCTGTTGCCAAAGCAAATGTGGTGGAGCATGATAAAAGCTCCAAGAACAAGAAAACCAAGTCGGGGTTCAAGCTGGGGCCTAAGGGTGGAATTTCAAAGAAGCAGAAATTCCAAGGAAAATGTTTCAACTGTGACAAGGTGGGTCACAAGTCGGCAGATTGTAGGCTGCCAAAGAGAAACAAGAAGAAAGAGGCTAATGTGGTGGACACCATCACACAAGAAGTGTCAGACATCAGTCTCTCTGCCGTGGTCTCTGAAGTCAACATGGTGGACTCCAACCCAAAGGAGTGGTGGCTAGACACTGGGGCCACACGCCATGTCTGCTGTGATAGAGCTGCTTTTGTTGAACTCGTACTGTCAGAAGTTGGGGAGAAGCTATATATGGGCAACTCTGCCACATCTGAGATCAAGGGCCAAGGGATGGTGGTTCTAAAAATGACATCAGGCAAGGAAGTCAAGCTGCAAAATGTGTTGTATGTGCCTGATATTCGAAAGAATCTCATTTTTGGAACTCTGCTGAGTTCACATGGCTTCAAGATGGTTTTTGAAGCTGATAAAATGGTTTTGTCTAAACATGGAATGTATGTGGGAAAGGGTTATGTGAAAGATGGGATGTGGAAAATGAATGTAATGGCTGTTAAGCCCAATTCCATCAATATAATTAAAAAGTCTTCCACTTATATGCTTGAGTCTTCTAATTTATGGCATGGTAGACTAGGTCATGTTAATTATAATACTTTACGTAGATTAATTAACTTGAATCACATACCCACATTTAATATTGATCCCAAACACAAATGTGAAATATGTGTAGAGGCAAAACTAACGAGATCTTCATACCAAATGATTGATAGAAATACTGAGCCACTTGATTTGATACATAGCGATGTTTGTGATTTAAAATTTATTCAAACTAGAGGTGGGAATAAATATTTTGTTACATTCATAGATGATAGCACAAAATATTGCTATGTATATTTGCTTAAAAGTAAAGATGAAGTTATAGAGAAGTTTGCTATCTATAAGCAAGAAGTTGAAAACCAACTTAATAAGAAAATTAAGATGGTAAGAAGTGACCGTGGTGGTGAATATGTAGAACCATTTAGTGAATTTTGTGCACAACACTGGTATTATCCACGAAGTTACGCCACCCTATTCACCTCAGTCAAATGGTGTGGCTGAACGCAAAAATCGTACCTTAAAGGATATGATGAATGCGATGCTGATAAGTTCTGGATTGCCACAAAACATGTGGGGGGAAGCCATTTTATCGGCTAATTACCTTTTAAATAAGGTACCCCGAAAGAAAGAAGACAAGACCCCTTATGAATTGTGGAAAGCTAGAAAGCCTTCTTACAAATACTTGAGAGTGTGGGGGTGTCTTGCAAAGGTAATGATACCTACACCAAAGAAGATGAGAATAGGTCCAAAAACAGTTGATTGCATCTTCATTGGTTATGCCCACAACAGTAGTGCTTATCGGTTTCTTGTGTATGAATCTAAAAACCCTGAGATTCACAAGAACACGATAATGGAATCTAGGAATGCATCATTTTTTGAACATGTATTTCCTTGCAAATCCAAAGAGGATGGTCCAAGTTTATCTAAACGAACGTTTAAGACTATTGAAGAGAATAGTCAAGATCATCAAGAAGTTGAAACCGAATATGAAGAGGAAGAGCCTAGACGAAGCAAAAGGGCACGAACAGAAAAATCATTTGGACCTGACTTTCTGACCTACATGCTAGAGGCTGAACCTCAAACTTTTAAAGAAGCTGTAAGCTCATCGGAGGGTCCTTTATGGAAAGAAGCCATAAAGAGTGAAATTGATTCCATCATACAGAATCATACTTGGGAATTAGTGGACCTTCCTCCAGGAAGTAAACCGCTAGGTTCTAAATGGATTTTCAAACGTAAAATGAAAGCTGATGGAACAATTGACAAGTATAAGGCTAGACTTGTTATAAAAGGTTATAGACAAAAAGAAGGCCTTGATTACTTTGATACTTATTCTCCTGTAACGAGAATAACCTCCATAAGAATGATCATAGCGATTGCCGCTTTGCGAAATCTTGAAGTACATCAGATGGATGTAAAGACTGCTTTTCTTAATGGAGACCTTGAAGAGGAAATTTATATGGAACAACCAGAAGGTTGTATTGCTCCAAGACAAGAAAAGAAAGTCTGCAAATTGGTGAAGTCTTTGTATGGGCTTAAACAAGCACCAAAGCAATGGCATGAGAAATTTGACAATGTTATGTTGTCAAATGGGTTCAAAATTAATGAGTGTGACAAGTGTGTTTATGTCAAAGGAACAGACGATGGATATGTTATTCTTTGTCTGTATGTAGATGACATGCTAATCGTGGGTAGCAATGATCGGATGATCAATTCAACTAAAGATATGTTGAACTCTAGGTTTGACATGAAAGACATGGGACTTGCCGATGTGATTTTAGGAATCAAAATCAAAAGGTCGCCTGATGGACTCATCTTGAGCCAGTCACACTATGTGGACAAGATACTTGACAAATTTAGTAAAAATGACACTGGTGTGACCAGAACACCAATTGATACTAGTCAACATCTGTCCAAAAATAGAGGAGAAAGTATATCCCAGGTGGAATATGCTAGAGTGATAGGCAGTTTAATGTACTTAATGAATTGTACAAGACCAGATATTGCCTATGCTGTAAGTAGTTTGAGTAGATTCACGAGTAATCCAGGAGATGATCACTGGAAAGCGATTATTAGAGTACTCAGATACTTACGGTATACACGTAGTTATGGGCTACATTATACAAGAGATCCTGCAGTTCTTGAAGGGTATTCTGACGCAAGTATCTGATATACAGGATTCTAAAGCTACAAGTGGATACGTATTCACTTTGGGAGGCGCAGCAGTTTCATGGAAGTCTTCAAAGCAGACGGTAATAACCAGATCTACTATGGAATCTGAATTTGTTGCTTTGGATAAAAGCAGTGAAGAAGCTGAATGGCTAAGGAATTTCTTGGATGATATCCCTGAATGGCCTAAACCTATGCCTGCAATATGCATACATTGTGATAATCAGTCTGCTATTGGCAGGGCACAGAATGTGATGTACAATGGTAAGTCGAGGCATATACGTCGTCGACATAATACCGTTAGACAACTAATCTCAACTGGAGTCATGACAATAAACTATGTAAGGTCTAAAGAAAATATTGCGGATCCGTTAACCAAAGGACTGAATAGAGATCAAGTTGAGAAAACATCAAGAGGAATGGGACTTAAGCCCATAAAGAATAGGTCGAAACAGTGGAAACCCAACCTTGTTGACTGGAGATCCCAAGATCTAGGTTCAATGGGATAACTAAGCTGAATAGACTGAGTAAGATCACTGTGGGGGTTACCCCAACCCATTCTTATAATAAAACAGTGATACCCGTAGGGAAAGGTTAAGCAGTTTGCTTTTAATGATTCTTACGCGTCGAATACGTTGAGAATTCGAGCGGAGTAATACGGGTTACTCATAAGTAAGAAATCACCTATGTGAGAGAGAAGTGGGGCCGCTTCAAAGGAGAATTGCTAGGGCTCAATTCTTTAGAAGCTCTTGCAGAACCAGGGAGATGTTCATGGCCAAAATGAACATAACTATGAGAACTGAAACTGTGTTAGGAAAATATCTGTGTGAGGTATGTTATCGTTTACACAAATGGCAGAACAGTTCAAGGACATCGCGTCTACTAGTCAGCCAGTAAAGTAAACATACTTTCACAAGGGAAGGTTCAAGGGTTAACGCCTACCTATCCTATGCAGATATTAACCGTAGAACTCTATCATCGTGTAGTGTCATTGTTTTTCCTCTGTAGTTTGTCAATTTCATTCATGTGGGGGATTGTTAGAAAAATGGCAATTGGATGAATGAGAAATTGATGCTCATTGGTGGAGATTAATGGAGGTCATAAACCCCATGTTGTAACACCCAAAGGTATGGATTAATAGGTGATTATGAGCTTCATAATCATGGAAAATAGAGGGTTACAACCAATGGTTTAATGGGAGATAATGAGCACCATTATCATAGAAAATGGAGGGTTACAACCAATGATTTAATGGGAGATAATGAGCACCATTATCATGGAAAATGGAAGGTTGCAACCAATGTCATTATGCACATAAATTCTGAATAATGCTCATTATAATGTGGATTGTAACATCTATTTTCTAAGCCTATATAATGAACTCTCCTCCACATGTTTGAGATACACACAATTGCATAAAATTTGCACTCACCAAGTCATAGAGTCTTTCCTTTGTTTTTCAAATTCCATCTATTTTTGTTGTAGTCATTTTTGGTGATAGAAGGAAAAAACAGTTTCAAGTTCGCCGGAAACGGTATCCGATAGTGCTGAAGATTCCGTTGTTAGTCGTTGTATCCTGGGAGACAGACGTCCATCAAATCCTCGTGCACAACCGGAGGGGCGAATCTGTTTTAAGGAAAGCGTGACATACACGTGCCTCGACCATTTTTCTATCTAATTTTCACGTTACGTTGCTTCAATTGAAGGTTTTGTTGTATCTGTTTTCCTTATTTTCTAATTTTTTTTTCTTTTCAATTGTAACCTGTTCATATTATTCATTTTATTCAGATTACATGCTATATTTAATTACAGAATTTTCATGTGCGAAGCGCATGGTTTGCAATAGTGGTAGACTACAATCATGAAGCATAAACAACATTTGTACACGTAGAACCAGAAAAACACTTGGCATGAAGTCATTGGCCAAGCCTCCACAAACAATTAGAAGAAGGAGAAGACTTTTGAAGCAAGAAACGTTGCTTACATGGACAAATGTAGTACAACGATCACCTCCCATGCATCCTTAGTAAATTACTCACTGCATAAGGCATGTAACGTGTTACATGGCATTACAATTAGCCACATGTGTGGCAATAAAAAAGGCCATGATTTTTGTAGCTGATGATAGAAGTAAGCTATCAGAAAATGTAAAGGTCACTTGACCTTTTCTTTTTCGTGTAATGGAAGGCCATTGGCTGGCCTTTTGGGTTTTTTCAGAAGCCGTAGAACATGGCTATAAATAGTCAAGTCCTTCCAGCATTTGGAAGCAGGCCAATTGAAGAAATCAAAGAAAGATCCTAGTTGCAGAAGTCGAGAGTTCTTGGTCCAAATTTGAGTGCACTCTTTGGGTTCCGGTGCAAAGAGTAGAAAATTTGGGTATAAGGGGATTTTGGCAAATAGTGTTTTTGGGTGTAATTGGGTTTTAGGTTGTGAGTGGTATTTACCTGTGGTATGGTATTGTAATAAGCTTCTTTTATATAGTAGAGATTTTCTTGCTGCACTCTAACTGTGGATGTAGGCTTATAGCTAAACTCCTATAAATTTCTATTGTTCTTTTTTGTCTATTTTAAATCATTTATTTTATTGTTTGTTTATTTTTTTGATATCGGCATTCTACACCAACAAACTAGTATCAGAGCTATGGCTACGGTAAAATTTGATGTTGCAAAATTTAATGAGGAAAATAATTTCAGTCTATAACAGGTAAAGATATAGGCTCTACCGGTACATCAAGGTTTGGCAAAAGCTTTGAAAGGTAAAGATGCTCTGCCGAAGTCTCTATCAGGGAAAAAAAGGATGAGATTATGGAAAAAGCACACAGGGCTATCCTGTTGTGCTTCGGAGATGTTTAGCTGCAAATCTATGGTTGAAGCTAGAAAGCTTGTACACGAGGAAGTCACTCACTAACTGGTTATATTTGAAGAAGAAATTATGCACACTTCAAATGCATGAAGGTAAACTCATAAAAGAACACTTGGATGATTTTAACAAAATTATCCTTGATTTGAAAAATATGAATGCCAAAATTGATGATGAAGACTAGGCCATTGTTTTGTTATGTTCTTTATTAAATTCATACCATCATTTCTTGCCCTAAACATCAATTTGATAAATAAAAGCGGGTAAATAAAATGCCTAAAAAAGTATTACCAAAAACAAATAAATATAATAAGAAAAGAACATTCATCTTTTAAACATATATGATACACCCGTATATATAAGGAGAAGGAAAAAAAAAAAGTCAACAAAGCCTAGGAAGAGTTTTAGAATGAGTAGGTGTGCCAAATACATTGTTCCTTACAAGCCTTGACATCTGACCTCTCATTTCCTTACACACTTTCTCCAACTCCATCACCCTTGTTTGCATTCTCTGCAAATTTAACTTCACATACTTGTTTTCCTCTGCAAAGCCCTCGCTATCACAACCAATATTGTATAAAGCCATTTGGGTGTCAATGTTGGCACTTGGAGTAGTCTTTAAATCTCCAAATTCTGATCTTGTGGGGACTTTTGATTGCTGTGAAATAAGTGCCTGTATGGTGATTCTTGGTGGGATTTTGGGATTCTTCGCTAGCTCTTTGCAGGCTCCAAGGCTGAGCTTTTGGTAGTTCAAACATCTGCATAGTTTTGACCTCTCCTCTGATGAAAGTGCAGGGTGAGACTGCGATGAAACATTTCATCATGTTTAGATTGCGAAAAATTACAAGTCGTTTGGCAAATACGGTTTGAACTACAATTTTAGTTCTTACAAAATTTAAAAGCAAACTTAGATTTGTAGATCGTCAAACGGCCTATTGAATATTTGTAGCAGAGACCGTGAGAGAAACAATATAACGGACACTAAAAAAGAAATGAAAATTCTGAAAAATCTTCTAATTAATTTGCATGAGATAGAAAGATGAAATACTTTCATACAATAGAAATGATAAAAAGACCCCTTCAAATGTTAAAGATTCTATTTGTCCCTTGATACATTGACAAGTTCGTATCTTTGTGAATTTAAGCAACTAGTAATTAAAACCTACCTAGAATGCCCGGCACTTCAGATTGTGAATAAATCCAAAACAAACCCACATGCAAAAGAATATGCTAAGGAACGAGTCACTATCACTATAAATGAATTTAAAGTTTTTCCCGTGAAGAAAATTGGTTACAAAACTTCAGCACTTCGCATTTGCATTTCTTGACGTCATCTTATATTAAAATCAAATTTTAAAAAAAAAATATTTGCATGTAAAAGGATTATACTTAGGTATATAATTCTTCTAAAAACTTGAGCTAAATTTTATTCCATTCGTAGTAGGAATCGTCAAATTAATTAGATAATCTGATAACTAATATTAAAAAAAAAATACAGTATCGATAGGATATAGTTTCAAATCATTTTCACTAAGTTTTATTGAATTTTCTTACTTTTCTCAATATGATATGATATAAAAAATAAAAGGTTTTTTTTTTTTTTACCTCGAACAATATTACAAAATTCTCCAAATTAATAATATCATGAAACTGACACACAGATATGCGTTTGCCAATCCGGCTGACCGACACTTTTACTATGTTTTTCTCTCTTTTTGCCCTTCCCGGTTGGTAAATGAATACTGACGTTCTTGTGCGCAAAAAAAGTGTCACGGGAAAACGTTGACAGGCATAGAATATAATCTTATCCTCTAGATGCGGTGCCACTAATTTCATAGCCTCAAGTCCACATAAAGACACAATTCCTATGAGTAGCTAATTTTCTCGGAAAGTGGACTACAACGACTTTCCTTCGTAACAAACAAGTATCTGAAAGAAAAGCAGCCCATGAAAAATGATAACATTGTGCCGTTGCTATTACTGAGAAAGATATTGGGAAGAGAAACCTTCTACTCCAAAAACAGTTTTTTTTGTCCATATTTCTTCTCATTGTCTGGAAAAAAATGCCTCAATTGTTTAGCAATAAGGAGACTTTTATGGTAATTGGTCATATTGCTTCAGAATCACATAGGATTAGAGAAAGGGTCATAATATTTCCAACGGAACTTGGTGAAAACTCCAACGGTTGATAAGGTGGGGAAAAAAAATACCCGTAAATGAAATGAGAAAGGTAGAAGATTTTTACCTCAAGGTAGATGTCAATGGCTCTGTAAACCCCATCAAAATAGTCCCTAGCTGAATCTGGTACGCTTTCTGCAACCCCAAGAAATTTTGAGATCTTGAGGTTCTGATCAGGTGATATTTCACACAAGTATTTGTCAATCAGTCTACCAACTTTTTTCAACTTCTGTACAGAGACCTCATCACTACTAACAAACACTCTCACCAATCTGATCACAAGATTAACATCATAAACTCCACTGTTGTTGCCAGAAACAAGAAGATCATCCAGCTTTGACTCATCAAGAGCTTTACCAATCAACCTTTCCAAACCAAGTTTACACTCTTTGCTTATTCCAAAACCAGAGAGAATTCTCAGCACCCAAAAGAGTGATCTGCAAGAAAATGCCTTTTGGCCTGCTGATACAACCCCATGACAAGCTGTATCTGCTAGACCAAGAAATTCACCTTTTGTATTATTACCTTTCCTATGAGTTGCAAGTTTCAGGTAATGAAGGAGAAATTTTGTGAGGATTAGGCTGTTGTTGTTGTTCATGTAAACCCCTAAGCTTTGTATGAATCTTTCAATGATCTTTGGGGGCAAAATGGCCAAATCATCAAACCACCATGCTTTGCTTGATGAGCTTGGCTTCACTGATTCAGGGGTGGCTTTGGAAAAGGAAGAGAATGGAAACCCGGACACGGTTTCCGGAGAGGATGAAGATGAGGATGAGGTTGTGATTAGGCTCAAGTCCGAATTCTGAGCAATCTTTGCCAAGAGTGCAAAAATGAGCTTTTCTAGTAGACCAGATGAATCCGCATATGCAAAGAATGACTCACAACTCTTAAGACATGATAAGATGTCTTTCCATGACCAGTAAAACATTCCCTCCAAGAATGCTTCTGTTTGTTGCAAGAGATTGAAACATGAGACCTTCTCAGTCATTCCAAGGAAGACTGCACAGCAATATAGAAGAGAGACATTAGTCACTGTTATTGTGATTCCACCATTGTTGTGACAGAATTTTGAGACCAACTCAAACCCATTTGGGCCTCCTGGAAAATCATCAATTTCTATGTCCAAATTCCTCATCTGGATTCTCCTCCTTTCTTGCTTTACAATCTTCTTCAACTTTTCTGAATAAGTTGATAAGACTTTCTGCAACCAAACAAAAAAAAAAATTGTTGTAATAACTACTTGAAAGATTTTTTCAATTCAAATTGAGAAGTACAAAGAACTCCAATTCTGATATTAGGTTACCTCATTTAGAAAGAATGTCTCTTGACCATTAATGTGGATTTGCAGATTGCAGAGATTTGACATGGCTGATTTTCCCTTGAATGTGGTAGCAAAGAAAGCTGCTTGTTTTGTGTGCCAAAGACCATGAGAGATCTTGAAGTATGATGGAAGAAAACAAAAGAAAATATTTGAACTATCCGCACAGTGATTATATATTGATATACTGCAAATTTTTCTTACCCATCAGAAGAATATGGGCAGGGCTTTATATACTTCCATTTATATCAATCAACTCCACTAAAACAAGGGGATTTGAGGCAAAGAAATAAAGTTTCTATTAATTTTTTTTAATCTAACTTCAGGACAAAAATAATAAGAATAATTTGGATTGTTTTCCATGAAATTGCCTTAATTTGTTTCTGTGAACCGTGACTACATACATTAATCAATCAAGAGAACAAGGGAATTTCAGGCAAAAGAAAAAAAAAATAGAAAATTGGGAAATTATTTCCTATTCCAAGGACAAGAAAAATGATATATTTCTCATTGTTTCTACGAAATTGCGTTTTTTTTCAATCATTTTTTTTGCTTCTGTGAACCGTGACTACAGAGATTGGAATCTTATTGTTGATTTCCATTATTATGAGTCAAATGGGTCTCCATGAATCTTACAAAACAATTAAAAATCCAAATTGTTTTAAGTTTTTCTTTTCCACCGATTACATAACCGTGAATCTAAAATATATTTGCAACTTGGTTGTTTTAAATTCCATGTATTTATACTTGTTTTATATTTCCTTTCTTCATTATTGTATGGCCTTGTTGTTTCTCATAGCCAATCAGCTGATAATTCTATACTTGAAAAGAAACAAGGAATATTAAAAAATAATAATAATAACAAGATTTGATTCATGATTAATATAGAAGTTCACGTTGGGCAAACAAACATAAACAGATTTTGTCTTATATTGATGACAAGCTCTGGCAAGGTCAAGAATCCATGCTTTCCAAATATTGTATTGGTGGCATTCTTCTCTCTCTCTCTCTCTCTCTCTCTCTCTCTCTCTCTCTCTCGTCATAAGTGGAACTTAGGTCCTCTGCTTAGCTTTGTTGATTGAGATAGGAGTTGCATTATTGAGACATGTGAACAAGGGGCCCCACCTCTCACGTATAGAGATTAGAGAGAGAACTGGTAGTTTGATTAGAGTAGCAGCCGAATAGGGAACTAGAAGGAATCTTTTCTTGTATTTGTTTACTTTGGTAACTTACTCAAGGCTATCTACACTAAGGGGAAAAAATAGTTATATAAATATAAAAAGAAAAGAGAGAGAAAATCTTACTCCACGTCCAATCTCCTCTCGAATGCAGTTGTGCACTAGTTATAGTTTTCTAATCTTGACAGTTAGTTTATTTGGTAATCTTGCGTGTTTTGATTAAGTTTTGACATATTTTAGAGATGGAAGCAAAACAAAAACTGAAGGAATATTTCGTTCACATTTGGAATAAGAAGGGGAGGAATTTTTGGTGGAAACCACCGCTAATGATATTCATTTTAAGATCGTTACATTCGATCAAAATAATTTTTGCTATATATTTAACGATTGAAAGACTTATACCCACAAATGCATATTTTTTTTGCTTTTCACCTGAAAAATTTTCTAAGAGAAGTTTGTACTTCTAAAAAGAAAAAAAAAAAGAGTACTTCTATTCAATCATATAGGATGAAAACCTCGCTACTTATAAAATAGTATGTCATAAATTAAAAAGTATATTATATATTAAACTAAGATGTAACGCCCCTATATGGGGGTTAACAGTTTTTAATGAGATAAAATAAAAATAAATAATAAAAGTAAAACCTTAAAAATAAAATTTGCCCGGGACTTAAATGAAAACTCTCAACTCAAAAATAAAAATATAAACGATAAATAAACCACAGTTTTAATGTAGCACCTTAAATTTAATAATATAAACTGTTGTCATCATCATTTTAACCCTCAACACATTGTAATACAGTCACAGAAAGTAACAATTGATGCTTACATTATCATGAAGAACATTCTCAACAATTGAAGCAGTCCCAATGTAATATAGCTACATCACTTCCTCAACTATATTTCTCGTAGCCACCTCACACTTAGTGAGTCCTGAAAAGATAAAAATATAAGGGTATGAGCAACACTATGCTCAGTAGAGAAAGCCATTACTCACCTTTATCATTACCACATTAAAATCTGCATGGTTAATAAGTTACATCATATTCCAGATTATGAGGTTTATTATGATCACATCTTATGGATACCATAGTTAATCATTACCAAGTGTCATAATTACACATTTATACAAATATTACCAATCATCATTGTTCCTAGGTATCCATGTTAAATTGAGTATCACTCAACTCATCGAAACCCAAATGGGCGCACTTGATCACCCTATAAACATTCCAAGGGTGTTCCGGTGAGGGGACATCAAGCCCCGAGTCCTCACCAAATCGATTCCTGTACAGTGTGTTCTGGGACTTTCAACCCAAGGAAGCGTCATCGCCTTCCCCCTATTTTACCTTTTAGGGTATTCATGCCCAAGGACGTAACCGTCGCCCTCTTCATGTCTCACAATTTCTCTATATTGAATCATTATCAATAGAGTTAGTTTTCCTAACCATGCTTCTCAATTTATAACATGTGTCAATTCATTATGTTCCTCGCCGTACAATACAAGACGAGTCCATGTCATAGTTTCATATGTGATAATCATATAATATCAGTTCAACATAAATATATATATATTGCGGCAAAACAATCAATTTTAATTCTATAAAAACCTCACAAAAGATGAGTAATAGAATCCCTACCTTTTAAGCTTATCAACAGTCTCTTAATCCTGGAATCAATTAACGTTAGCTCCATACTCCCTTGATCCTAAGGCGTGCATAAGGACAATTAAAACTAAAGCACAACATACAACTACATTCATAAAATTTATTTTAATTTAATCTTAGAATTTCAAGAAAAAACCACTGCCCATAGAGGTATTATAAAGTTTAACAATATAAATTTTCTGTCTAGAGCATATACACTTAGACTTCATACATATGCTCCAAAATAGCAACAAACATATACTTAGGTTTAAGAACGCAAATTTGAATAATCCTTTAGTATAAAAGAAAATTTATAAATGAAAGACTAAATTTATTCATAAGATTCTAACCTCGGATTATGGTTAGTTGGAAGCTTGAAATGGCTTCAAAACAGGTTCCTTTAGTTCGGTATGACTGAAATTCTTGCTCAAATGGAGGTGATGGTGGCTGATTTTTATGGCTGCCTTGAAGAAGTTCTCTAAGTATTTTGCTTCAGCAAAGAAATAAGAAGAAGAGTGTGGGAACCGTGGAAGAGAAAGGAAGAAAAGATGAAGTCTTTGAAGAGAAGTGATGGAAACAATTATAGAGGAGACATGTTGAAGCATGTCACGGAGGAAATAAAGAAAATGAGGGTCAAGAGTAGTTGGAAAAGATATCCTTATGTCTCATCTAAAGACTTTAACACACATAATGCCAATATGACATTTTTGAGATTTATTAGAAGTTCTAAGGCTTTTTAGTAATCATACTAAATAAATATAGGAGAATTTTAGAAAATTTAAAAATAGATAAAAATAAATATTATAAAATAAATTTAAATGAAGCAATTTTTTTTTTATACATTAAAAATTAATTTAATTACCTCAATACCCGTTAGAAGAATAACGGGTGTCACATAAGACTTATTATTTTATGAGTGATGTGGTTTTATTCTATAACACTGAAAAGAAGAAAAATTCTATTTCATCATCATAAATGACTAAGCACCTTTTGAGAAAAGAAATATTGGCCTGTAGGCTAGCAACTTCTAAAAGTTTTTTTTTTTTATTTCTTTAAGAACTTATAAATGTTTCTCGTCAAAAAAAGAAAAAGTGCTTTTTAATGTCTATCAAATTTTCCAACGAGTTGCAACGACTGAATTCAACCAGTCTAAGAAATTCAATAATCTTATCCAAAGAACTCCTCATGGTTACCCTTAAGAAAAGAAAAAGAAAGAGAAAAAAAAAAAAAAAATCTGCACATGGCTACTACCTGTTACATTTTATCAGTCAAGCAATTTTTGGGCCGCAAGCAAACTTTTTAAGAGATCCTTTTCGAGAAGCAAAATTTTTAGACGTATCATTTGTTAAAACTTACTTTTTTTTTAAAATACTATATATATTTAAGTGTAATATAACTTAATATATAATATGAATAGAATTGTGTCAAGTGACATAAATAAACACATTTTTTAAAAGTAGAATATAACATGTAGTTTCTTTTTCAAATAAATGAATTTAAAATTTTTATTAATCTTTTTTAAGATGAAAAACTCCTTTAGAAGAAAAAACCACTAAAGTTATTGATAATGTTCTATTTTTTTTCCTCCAAATCACACATTTTGTTTATATAAGCTTGATTATATTTTTATCCCATTTTGTAATTTCTAGTTGAGCTAAATAAATTAAAAATTCGTTTTTTTCTATAATTTAAGATGAAAAACGTCTTTTAATTGATTAGTTGTAAATAAGACATAATAAGATATATTTTTATCAAAGAATTTTTTTAAAATAAAATTATTAGAGCAATTTGCTAAAAAAATTATAAAAGCAATCGGTAAACAATACACTAAGTTAATCCACTACTAATTTATAAAATAATCAATTATTAAAGTGAAATATAATAAGAGCCCGTTTGGTTCGAGTATTTGAATAGAGTATTTGAATGAAGATTTAAATTTTTGTGAGAGAAAATACTGTAATAAAATAATTCGAATCGTGATTCAAACCATAAAACAAACGCACCCTAAATGTCAATAACATTTGGGGCCTGGTAGGGTTTGTTTGGTAAGTGGATTCGAATTAGTGATTTGATTTGAGTTAGTGTGATTTGAATAAGATTTCAGTGAGTGATTTGAATTGTTATCCGAATTATCATTTGGATGTGCATTTAAGTTTTAATCTGAGTATAGAATAAAATTAAAATTTGTGTTTGGAGAGATAGTGAAGATAGTTTTTGATTTATTAATAAATCTAATAAATTCTTAATGTTAATGATTTTAAAAAAAATGCAATATAGATCTTGATTGATTCCTCTTTTCATTAAGAATATAATGAAAAAAGAATCATCTCAATTGGATATTAAATGAAGAAGTTATGATTTTTTTTCTCAAATATAGGAGAAAGAATTTTAGTTTTTATTATAGCAAAGATATCCGAGTATCAAAAGTTTAAGGGAGGATAAGAACTCTGAAAACTTATATTCTTGATACTCAAATTATTTAGATTTTAGGAGAAACAAACACATACTCGAAAAATTCTTGATACTTGAATCTATGTTTGAGTGCATTGAGTTTAAAGAATGCATGAAACAAACATACCATTTAATTCTTTATTAACATGTAGATACAAAAATTCACCACTTTTTTTTCTACATACCGCCGACGGTTGATAAATATAAAGTTAACTTAGTAATACTGTATTAAAAATGTAAAAATACACCAACGACTTTATCAAACTATCAAAGGTCAAAAAATACAATATTAATTTAATAATACTTTATTAATACGTAAATATAAAAATTCAGTGATAACATTACCGAGACACACGGACGACATCACCGGTATTTAGTAAATACCACCAAATGCCAGAAAAATATAGAAAGATAAAAAATAAATAAAAAAAAATACACACACAACACTAGATCTCATAACAACAAAAAAATATTTCCTTTTTTTTTTTTTAGCTGAAAATAACAAATCCTTTAAAGATCTCACAACAACAACAACAATAGATTTAGTTGCTCAACTTGCCTGCACTACCAACGAGTGCCTCTGCCTCCACTACCGCATGTGACTACATTCCCGGAGCTAAGAAGAGCCTCCTCCATGATAGCCGGAGATATGAACCGCAACACCAAGAAGAGCCTCCGCGAAGTCTAGGATCTGTCGATGTCGAGAAAAGATTTTATCGCAGATGCTCTATCTTTGATCTACATCTCGCCGTTGTTGATCCTCGCACTCGTCGTTGAAGATGGAAACTCCGTTAGTGCGATGCCAGATATGGTTGTGATCTTCGAGAAGATTACTCCAGTGCGATTTGAGATCTGTTTGGGCTCGTCGTTGAAAACTAAACTTCGTCGATCACCAATTGAAAAACTCGTGCAAGCTGGTATCGACAAGAAGACTGTGGAAGGTGGATAGAGAGAGACGAGAAAGAATGAGCAGAGAGTGAAACGGGGGCAGGAGAGAGAGATCGGAGACAAGAAAGAGAGAGAGAAATGGAGTGACAATGAGAGGAAAAAACGAAAAATAAAAAAAAAAAAAGAAAAAGAATTAGGTCAAATTTGATGTTAGGGTATTTTAGTGTTTCTGGGTACCCTAAAACATGTAATTTTCTCTTTCAAATAAATGAATTTAAAATTTTTATTAATCTTTTTTAAGATGAAAAACTCCTTTAGAAGAAAAAACCACTAAAGTTATTGATAATGTTCTATTTTTTTTCCTCCAAATCACACATTTTGTTTATATAAGCTTGATTATATTTTTATCCCATTTTGTAATTTCTAGTTGAGCTAAATAAATTAAAAATTCGTTTTTTTCTATAATTTAAGATGAAAAACGTCTTTTAATTGATTAGTTGTAAATAAGACATAATAAGATATATTTTTATCAAAGAATTTTTTTAAAATAAAATTATTAGAGCAATTTGCTTAAAAAATTATAAAAGCAATCGGTAAACAATACACTAAGTTAATCCACTACTAATTTATAAAATAATCAATTATTAAGCTTTACACGTGTACATTCATCCATAAAAATGACATAGAGGAGTTTATGTTTCTTTTTCAAAGTTTTGGTCACCATACATGTCAAAATTTGGCGAGGACATTACTACAAGTGCCCAAACGACTTTTTAAAAGTGTTGAGTTTCCTCTTCTCATTCCATCCTTTTAGATTTTATACCGATCTCATTATCAAACTTCACAATAAGACATTTGTTGATCATATGAAATTATTAGAAGTACTATCTTCTTCCCTTTCAATTCAATTCTTAGATGGAAAATAAACACTTGTCAAGTTATGAAGTTTTGCGGCAAAAATTTTCTTGCAAAATAAATACATGTTATTTGAGGCCTATTTCAACATAAATTTGTTTATATATATATATATATATATATATATATATATATATAGATATATATATATTTTTAATATGAGATTGAGCTTGTCACGCCCCGAAATCCGAGGAGTGACGTGATGAGTTAATTAAGTTAATTAAACCAATCTTAATTAAAATCATCAATTAAATGATTAAGTTATTTTAATAAAACATGACAAATTTAAAACTTTTTGAGCAAATAATCTAAGTTAAGTCAAATAAGCAAAATAAAATATTAAAGACAGGTAAGTATGATTTGGGCCTCATTGGACCCATATTTGTACATACACATAGTATCGACAATAAATAAATTACAACCACAGTTCAAATTAAAGGAAAGTAATTAAAACATTACATGCCTTGCACAAATAAGTAAATAACCTAGTTAGAGAGGATCCACACGATTCACGAGTTCATCCAAGCCTCCTAGTTGTCTCTATGCTACAATCTACCTAGTGGGGGAAAGGTTTTAAAACAAATAAAATGTGAGTGAAAGGCTCAGTAGGACTAAGTTTTGAAAACATTAAATTTGAATATGAAAATCATTTATAAACAAAGGTTATAAAACATAATAAATGAAATCCACAAATTTCATTCTTACCATTTATTCTATTTTCATTCGGAAATAAAATATTTATTAAGTTTTTGGCAAAGCCATAATAGTCACCACCATAGTGGCCCAGTTGGGTTTCGAGGCCTGCCCCAAGGTCGCACTCTACACGACCTGATCTCTGAGTATGGCATCATGTTCTTTCATATCATTACTCAAAATCCCATATTACCGAATGTGTTCATTACATCCATTATGTCGTTTACTATGATCATTTCATTATTTAGTAGTTTAAGAAAAAACTGATAAAAACCCTTCTCAAATACTTCTCGAAAACGTTTGAGAAAAATCTTTTTTATGGCCAAAATCCTTTTTGAAAGCATGGCTACCAAAGAAAGGTTTAGAGTCCTACCACGATATTCGATACCGAAGCTCAACTCCGCAGTCTCAACCCGCTATATGTTAGCTCCACGAAACCACGAACCACCTTAAATAAATAACTTAGTTTGTCAATATCTAACTTAGAGTATTCTACATCGCTATACTATCTCATGGTGTCTTAGTGTACCATTTATGTTCATAAAATCATGCTATAAGCTTAAGGTTTCTAATTAGGTTTTTTAAATGGTGAAAGTGGGTGAAAATAACAAATGTTTGCAAAACCCAGTCGCCCTGCCGGACTCCCTGGTTTGGCCTGCCGAACTTCCTAGTTGGGCCTACCGGCCACACAAGACCGACCTATCGAACTGTCCCGAGGCTCAGCCTGCAGACGATATGAGTCCAGCATGCTGATGCTCAAGATCGGTTTACCCAACTGTAAAAATCTAGAAATTTTTAGATTTTGAATTTCGGCTTCCCTAAGCTCGAAATATCATTCCCAACCTGTTTTTTCAGTTCCCAGAGCATACAAACGTTCATAAATGATTGATAAACATGCTAGAACACATTTAAACACTTTTAAACAAGATTTTCGTAGAAATTTTTAAAGAAATCAAAAAATGATGAAAAAGAGAAAAAACTTGATTTAGCTTGATTTCATCCAATCAAGCTTGGTTTCTAGGTGATTTAGGTCCTACAACTTAGATAGAAAGGTTTTCTAAGCTAAAACAAACTCAAATTTCAATATTCAAAGAAAAATCAAAGTTTGGGACAAAAGTTTAAAATTTGAAAAAAGTTAAACTAACCTCAAATCAGAGCTTGAAATCAAGTTTGTGGATGCTCTATCGAGTCTCTAAGCTTGCAATCTAACTGGGATTTAAGGCTTGAGCTCCAAAATTTTTGAATCAAAATGAAAGAGAGATGAGAGAAATGGGAAGAAAGAGAGAGTCTGAGAGAGAATGAGAGAATGAGGAGAGGGAGAGTGAAATAAATAGAGGGAAAGGGAGGAGTTTCTCAAGCTGGAAACCATGTCCAGCACATGGTTTTCCAAAAGAAATATATCGGGTATTTGTCAAATTGTTTTGTTTCAAATTCAAAACAACAAATAAAAATAATTCAAAATGATTCAAAATCAAATTGATTGGGAAATCATTACAAAATAATTAGATTAAAGTCAAATTACAATTTGGCAAACTAATCAACCATTTTACACACTAATCACACTTAATTAAATTCTAGGTGTTACAGAGCTATTCAAACCCTTCACCTTTTTGATGAAATCAATTTTTAGATTTTGAATTTCGGCTTCCCTAAGCTCGAAATATCATTCCCAACCTGTTTTTTCAATTCCCAGAGCATACAAACGTTCATAAATGATTGATAAACATGCTAGAACACATTTAAACACTTTTAAACAAGATTTTCGTAGAAATTTTTAAAGAAATCAAAAAATGATGAAAAAGAGAAAAAACTTGATTTAGCTTGATTTCATCCAATCAAGCTTGGTTTCTAGGTGATTTAGGTCCTACAACTTAGATAGAAAGGTTTTCTAAGCTAAAACAAACTCAAATTTCAATATTCAAAGAAAAATCAAAGTTTGGGACAAAAGTTTAAAATTTGAAAAAAGTTAAACTAACCTCAAATCAGAGCTTGAAATCAAGTTTGTGGATGCTCTATCGAGTCTCTAAGCTTGCAATCTAACTGGGATTTAAGGCTTGAGCTCCAAAATTTTTGAATCAAAATGAAAGAGAGATGAGAGAAATGGGAAGAAAGAGAGAGAAAGAGAGAGTCTGAGAGAGAATGAGAGAATGAGGAGAGGGAGAGTGAAATAAATAGAGGGAAAGGGAGGAGTTTCTCAAGCTGGAAACCATGTCCAGCACATGGTTTTCCAAAAGAAATATATCGGGTATTTGTCAAATTGTTTTGTTTCAAATTCAAAACAACAAATAAAAATAATTCAAAATGATTCAAAATCAAATTGATTGGGAAATCATTACAAAATAATTAGATTAAAGTCAAATTACAATTTGGCAAACTAATCAACCATTTTACACACTAATCACACTTAATTAAATTCTAGGTGTTACAGAGCTATTCAAACCCTTCACCTTTTTGATGAAATCGGATGTAGATTTACCATTACACTATATCTATAACCACATAAATTTGTTAAGTCTTCATACAGAAAGAATTTAATAAGTAACAAATGGGGATCTTTTACAAGAGTAAATCTTATGATGATTTTGCATGGAAAAACTTCTCAAATTTTGTTCAAATATCAAGTAATAAGGGTAATCATTTCAGGAAATTTCAACCTTATATCCAAATTTTGGACAAAAGGAATAGTTTTCAACATTTTCTCATAGATTGAGAGGTGAGAGGACCAAACTTTAAATTTGGGGAGTTTCATGTTTACGGAGATAAGCATCATAATTTGGGGGAAAAAGAAATACACAATTTTAAAGCTTAATATCACAACAAGTGTAGAATATAGGAGAACATGTTGGAATTGATCCTAATTGTTTTTGGCGGATTTCATTCCCTCTCATCATCACATTACTCATTAATGTAGATTTGAGCTCTCGTGCTCCAAGAGAAGGTGATCATGCACAAAAGAAATGTCGAAATTTTCAATTCATCAAAAGAAGGATTAATTATTAAAATTCCTTTTCAACTATAACCCTTGTACTATTATACCCCTCGAACTTTAAAATGTAACATTTGTTTCCTAAATCTATGAAATATTAACAAGAAAACCCCTTGAATTATAATTTTAAGCATTAATAACACAATATTACACAAATAATAAGGATTGTAGAACAGTTTAGTCAACACTAACTATTAGTTTACCCTAATATAGTAACATAAAAGTGAAAGAAGAGATTATTTATTTTAAAAAAAATTCAAGATTTTTTGGTTTATACTTTTAACAATTAAAATTTTTAAATTATATCATTTTTAAATTCAAATTTGCTTTAGACATGACATAGTTACTAAAAAACTCTTACATTATATACCAAACCTTAATTATGTTCCAAGTTTTATTAAAAGCTCTACAAAACGAGTTTATTTTTTGTCAATATTTTATAGTTCATGGGAAACATATTTTACGTCCTTAAATTCGCAGAGCACGGTCTTACAAGGGCTATAGTTGAGAGTTTTTGTATGGGAAATTTTCATAAATGTTATTTTTTGAAGATTGAATTTTTATAAATGTCACATGTGTTTATTTGTGACACAAATTAACATATAACATAAAAAATTGTGTAGCATAAACTTCTATAAATGTGGTATAAATAAATGCAACTTTTAAAAATATGGCATAACATATAATTTTCTTTTTTTGTAATTAATTCTTAAAAGAATGATGGTTCGCATGCCAAACAAATGAGAAATTTATAGTGGGTGAATTAATGTAATAATAAAAAAATATTAGCGTCAATCTACTTGAGCTTTCATTGATTTTTCACTTAAATCCCTCTAAGGCTTTGTTGTTGGTTAGGGGTGAATATCAAGTAGGTTGGATAGATTTTTCGAAAATCTCAACCTACCCAGTTAAAGTTTAGATGGATTAATTTTAAATTTAACCCACCCAATCAATCTAAGGAAATTTTGGATAGGTTGGTCAGGTTGAATAATATAAAATATATATAAAAAAAAATCAAAACTAACAATTTAATTCAAAATGAATCAAAAAGCTAAAATTCATAAAATATTAGTATTATAAAGGTCTAAAATTGTCTCAATAAGTTAAAACTAACATAAAGATAAAGGATCTGCAACACAAATTCAAATCAAATACATTGTTATAAACTAACAAATAAACTATACTAAAAACTAATAAAACAAACATAATAAGAAACATTAACCAATATAGTGCATAATCATCAATCTATAATTCTAAGCATCGTCATTTAAACATCCTCTATATTTGTAATGTAAGATCCATCACTTAACACAAAACATGATAAGCTTTCATTTATTAATGCAAATACAAAACAAACACTAAATATATACTTTTTGTGAAAATGCATGTATCAAATTTTATGCAAACAAGAGCATTTATATAAAAATAAAAAATAAAAAATAAAAAATAAAAAATAAAAAGTAAGAAGAACCACAGTAATACACTGATACTAAGAATAGTACATGTCAAAATACATTTTTTGCTTTGCATATATGTAATATGTATATTAAAATTATAAATATTTAATGTAAACATTATATATATAAATAAATTTGGTAGGTTCGAGTTAGGTTGAGTTGGAAAAATCCTAACCCAAACCCACCCAATGAAACCTCGGGTTGGATTAAATCTCTTATCAAATTCAAGTTATCTCAAGTTGAATTAGATAGGTTAGCTGGGTTGTCGGACTTTATGTTCAACCCTAAATGTTGGTTTTATATCATTCAGATTTTTGTTGGAGGGAACTATGAAAAAGAAATAAATTCAAGAAAAGTTACGCTG
The DNA here is from genome assembly GCA_025403435.1 of Artocarpus heterophyllus. Lineage (NCBI taxonomy): Eukaryota > Viridiplantae > Streptophyta > Magnoliopsida > Rosales > Moraceae > Artocarpus > Artocarpus heterophyllus. The sequence continues at coordinate 13,257,457 of CM046339.1, forward strand.
TTAATTGCCCCTAAAGTAAATTAATCCAACATACTTAAATTGGATGTCAATGGTCTAATAAGACTATGGGAAGTGTCTAAACCAATTACTTTACTAGATACAATCAACAACAATTTAAACAAATTGGGAATATTTCCTCTTCAATTTTTGGTGGAATAAAATGTGATAAAAGCACATGCCAACAATGTACCGTTTGCACGATATTAAACTTTGAAATGCAACGTTTCTTGTTCTAATAAAAACTTACACGGAAAGAAAACACTACGCATTTGCTATCCGATTTAACACCAGTAAAATCAGAAAAATCACTTGATATCATACAGAAGTCACTCTGTTTCTGTTCCCCTTTATAAGTCAAAATTATCAGCACTCCATCACTAAGGGGGGAGCAGATTAATTTCTAGTCCAAAACATCTATCTTCGTTCTTGTGTTCCTCTCAATCCCGAGGGCAACCTCCCAGAATCAACAGAGGTTCTATTTCTAGGATCTATTCTCTTGTCTTCCTTGGCATTAGGTTCAGACTTTTCTGACTTCTGCTTCCGCAGCATGTCCTCGGCATATCGACGCCACACAGCTTCTCTCTCTTTTCTTGGCATCTTGTTGTATCTGGGATCGGGCTTCAGAAGACGTTTGGCAGTTGACCATGAATTGATAACTGTTTTTCCGTCTTCTGTCTCTCGTGCAGCAGCATCTGCTGTCAAGACTTCTGCCAACAGAGCTTTGAACTCACGTGCGCATCGCTGAGGAAAAAAGCCAAAACCACGGGAAAGAACATCAGAGATTCCCTAGCCTAAAACAGCACAGATCACAGCTAGAAAATCTTGGAATCCTTGGGAAGCAGGGAGTGATTCCATAATTATTCATATAGCGCAATGGAACACGCGCAAGAATAGTAGTCTTACCTCTTGCAACGTCTTTATGTGTTCACGGAAGAGCTTTTCCATTTCAGACGAATCAAGATCAGGGTTGGATGCACGACCTTGTGGATCCTTCTCCAATTTAGACTTGGATTCGGTCCAAGATGCCTGAGTACATAAGAACAACAAAAGAATTGAATACCGGCTTGTAAAAGACTTGCCAACCTCCGTTAAGAATGCACAAACCAGCCGATAAACGGGGATGCTCAAACCAGTAATCAATTGTAACACGTGTATATGTATTCATGGGCGTGGGCACATGCAAGTCAGAGAGCTGCTGTTGAAGTAACCAAAAAATTAAAAGGAAAATAACAATAATGCTAATATAAGGGTAATTACATAAATATACCCCCTAAGGTTCAATTTATTTGCAACTTTCCTTCCGTTTCTATAGATTACAAATGTATCCTCTAAATTTGAGAAAGTTCTAATTTTATCCCTCGCTCACGTTGTTGACCAAACAAATAAGAAAAAGAGACAATAACACCCTAACTAGACAGAATTTACTTTTAAAAAACATCTTTTTTCCAGTGAAATATCTATGAAAAATATTTCACACTTTTAAAAAGAAAATTTCCAGATCTTTTCTTTTTTTGAAATTTATGCTTCATTTTTTTTTTTTCAAATGTTTAAGATATATAAATTTGTTATTTATTCCCTCTCCTTGTCCACAAAGTTTGCAAAGGATAAAATTGAGATAAGCTTTTCAAAATCAAAAGATACCTTTTTATAGTTTCTAAAAATAGAGATAAATTAAGAAAACTTAACTAGGATATATATCTATGTAACTAATCCTATATAATATATATTTATGTAATTAATCTATATATATAGATATAACCGTATTTATGTATGTATATAATCATTCCAGATAAAGCAGCTGAAAATTTCCATCAAGATTAACGTAATTTTTTTTAAAGGAGAGAAACAGAGATTCTAATTACAAGAAATTCTGTACAAACAAAAGGAGGGAGAGTTATCCTGCAAAAGACAAAGCTACACAATGTAATTAGTCCTATGTATATACATATATAATTTTTGGACTTCTCAGAAGTAATCATATTATTAATCTTCTTCTCATTAAATGGTCCTCTATCAGGATTCCGGATCAGCACAATTTTAAAGCGCATTGTCTACTGGTTCTATTCCTGTTCTAAAACTTACTATAACTTAGGACGGTTTTCTATGTTCCGGTAGTTGGAAGACCTTAGATAGATATCTTAAGCAGCTTCAAGTGCAGTACTGCAAATTATTTACATAAACAATTCTCTGTCATGTCCATTTCTTATTTTCGAGCACTACGACTGATTGTTTAAAAACAATACCTGGGGGTCCTTAATTGTTTCCACAAGTAGAGCTTGAAAAGACACAACTGCTTCCTTTCTTCGAACTTTCAGTCGAACCCGCTCCATTTCTTGTTCTTCTCTTTCTTTCCTCTTCCTCAATTCCCGCTCCCTTTCCTTTAGTTTATCCTGAAAGTTTATTAATTGGAAGTTGAGGAGGCTAAAACTTCCTTCTAAAAGAATACAGTATATGAACATAGAAAGAGTAACGTCTAATAATTATCAAAAACCATGCAGCCACCAGTAAACATGCTTTCCAGAAGTGAACCATCATCAATCATAGAAAGACATACCAACATTACATTAATCTTTAATCTTTGTGATAATGTAAAACAGCCATCAATTCCTTCCCTAACAAAATATTTTCACAAGTTGTGTCTATCCTTCACTAAGTCCATATGTACTCTACAAGTGAAATTAAATGGAAAAATGTTGTCCTAGAAATAGAAGTAGATGCACAAAGAGAAACCCCAGGATACAATACAAAGCAGAAAAAGATAACCAATAAAACTGACATTCAGCATCCTCTCCCGAAAAAGCATGTTTGTGTTATTTAGTATTCTTCCAATTCAGAAACATACAGTAAAAAATGGCACGTTCTTCTATTTTTCACAGTAGAAGCCCATCCACTTAAAGCCTATTTTCACAAACTTCTATTATTTCTTGTCAACCACGTAATATTTACAAAGTTGTTTAATCAACTAAAAGATAAAAGATGGATAAAAAATTGTGAGACCGTGACAATTCAGAGTAAGAAAACAGATTCAGCCAAGGGAGAACCGTCCCTGCATATATTGTTTTATGAACATATGTTAACCCTTCCCAACCACATAATTCACCAATTGTTAAGAAACAAGGTACTGTGAAAGAGTTCCGAGATTACTTTGTTATGAACTATAGAAATATAACCAAAAAAAAGCAGGCACTTTCTAAGGGTACTTTTTGATATACTCCTTAACAGAGGCTGCTTTGGGCACATTATCTTATCTACTGATCAGAAGGGTACTGTGACACAGTATACTAAGAAGCAGAAACATTTATTAGTGAGAAAAGATGAGAAGGAAAATACAAAAGGAGAACAAGGTAGTGTCCTTCATAACAAGAGGCAAAACAAAGAGAAGAAAATAACACTAGAAAAAAGCCCATATTCGTTAATCCCCACCCCAAGTGAAATCCAGCTATTATTCTGTTTAAAAAATAAAAAAACCCACACACACACACTCCTAAGCTAAAAAATACAAATTAAGAACTAAAACACAAAGAAAGTAATAGCAACTAAATTTTGATACATCACCACAGATTTACAATCAACTCTTTCTTAAACCTCTACAGGCAGTGTTAGATTTTTCAGCTTCGTTTCTTCTTTTCCACAAAACGCAAAGAGAGAGACTTCTCTATCTTTAAAATAATATTTTAAAAACCACTTGAAAAAATAAATAAATAAGCAGAAGACTTCTTCGTCTTCTTTGCCATATAACCATGGAGGTCTTAAGGGACCATCCACCGTCAACAATTCTGGTCCTCCATCAAGCTCTCTCCCTCTGAACTCCCCTACTCTTGCTCTCCCTCTCAGCTGTCTGATCTGAACCGCTCACCTCACCATACTTCGTAGAGTTCACCTCCTTCCCATGTTGGGCTCTTGACAACGATGGAGAGGCACCCTAGGGTTGCAGCAGCCTTGATTGCTACAAAGGGGTATCGTCTCTTGGCGAGGGAGTTCACAATGTCAGCAGCATATTTTCTCAGACACTGATCTCACTTGGGTCATGGCAGTGACGCAAGATTGTGAGGAGGAATGGGTTTCAAGGTTGCAAGGAGGATTGGATTTCACAGTGACTTGGTTTAACTTCAATGCCTAAAACACCTGAATTTTGAATTTATGCTTTCTTCGAATATGTGATTGGTTCCGTGAAGTTCAATCCCACCTCTGATCTATTTAAGGAGGAAGATAAAAATTTGGCAATTAAAGGATCTACCTCTCGTGTTTAAGAAAAGGAAGCTAAATCTGGTTGGTGGTTTGTTGAATTGTTCTACAACTAAGGGATGTAAGGAATTCAGGAAAAAATAATAATAATAATAATAATAAAATAATTAAAAAAAAAAGCAGCTAAAGCAATTGTCAGATAAGTGGTGACTCAGTGAAATGAGGACAGCCACCCATATTTTTTGTCTCTGTTTGTTAACACTGCAGAATTGTATGGTGATATGCCAAAATTTAATTGGAGAAACAACTAAGAGGACAGGGCAGCTAAACGGGGACAACAGATCTAGACCCACAAGAGAGAGAGAGAGAAAAGCAGTAACAAAGAACTTACACAGATATTTAACGATATTTGCTTACATACAGAGATTTTGTTTAATAAGAAAAAATATAGAGATGAAAAGGGAGTTTTTCAAATGTTATATAGACAACTGTCCAAACCTGCTCGTCTCTTTTGACTTTTGCCTCCCTTTCTACTTCCTCTTCTGCTGCCCTTAAATCAGATAGATACTGATTAAATAAAGCTTCTCTATCTTCATGTTTGACAGATTTGTATCTTGGGTCGTCCCTCAGACTATCCTTCACCTATATAAAACCCAAAAGTGAAAAATAAACTTAGAAGGAAAGGTCCTTTTTTTACAAAAAAAAAATCTACAATAACAATAATCCTAGGATTGCTGCCCATAAACCAACTGACAGCATGTCATGGCTCATTATTATTCTGGTAATAATCAAACTTGAACTTATTCTGTATGCAGTTTCTCTTTTGTCCACATGCAGTAGCAGTATAAGATTATTAGCAAGTAACTCTGGTTCTTCATTGACATTGTGCTAAAACATGAAGTTTCCATTGGCAAGCTTCACATTCAAAGGTCAAAAGAAAAACAATAAAATAAAAAAAAAATAAACTACAACTAAACAATCACATAAATCAAACGGAACATATCAAGGACATCAGATGGTTGATTCTTGATTACTAAGCACCGGCGTCCCATGCCTAACAACTACATTTTCTGGCCAAAAAAGATAAGGCAAGTAATATACATAACAATTTTGCAAAATAGAGATAACTACCATCAAAACTTGCAGATGCAAAACATAACGAGGACAAAAAGTCACCACTACAATAAACAACCAGAAACTAGCGCACAAAGGACTTACCCTTGACCAACGTGAATTAACAGTTATATCTCCTTTTTCTCGAAGCATGGATTTAAAACTGCTTGCAGCAGCAGCACGAATTGCTTGAGCTTTTTCTTCAGCAGCCCTTTTTATAGGCAGGACCCTGCAAATAGAGCAACACATTTCAAATCTTTATGCGCTTGGGCAATCCTGAAATACTAACAACATTTACCATGCAGATCCAAAAGGAATACGGAGCAAAGGACACACCAAAAGTGAATCCGAGAATCTGGTCACTAGCCTAGTACTTGCTGACTCATGTTGCTTTCAAGGGTTATCATTAGAAATCACTTTCTCTGTTTAGGAAACAGTTGAATATAAATATGAATAAGCACCAAGTTAACGAAGATAGATAGGGAACAGAAAGAAAACACACTAATATGAGTCTATTACATGATGTACACAGTGAAATTAACAAGGAATGGTCCAACACGGACATGGCCATGGAAAGGCCGCATCTAGTATTGAGAGGGCACCATAATAATGAAATTAGACCATCCCCTAAGCGAATACTTATATTCATACATTTGGCACAAAAAGTATGGAGATGGCATTTTTGATATGTCCTATTTGTATTTCAATGAATAATGCTATTTCAAATATCATATCTACTATCTTTCGTAAATCTTAAACTTTGAAACTTGTAAAAGTAAACTTTTAATTTTTTTTTCAAATAATTTAAAATAGCAATGCTGTAATAACTAAATGAAAAAGTCAACCCATAAACCAATAGCAATCAAATCAAATGCCAAAATTTGACATATGCTATAATATACTAATGTTGAATTTGACACCAAGTATATCATATGTCAAATTTAGCACCAAAAATAGCATTGCATTAAAGAGTGGTTTTCCTAACCAAATGCCAAAATTTAGCATTTGCACATTAATTTGGCAATGCATTGGAGACGCTCTCAATTCACGCTTCCATTCAGCCTTGGAATTATAGAATCAAATAGAATAGAATAAAATAAAATAAATGTTAGGGACACCAACTCTATCCCAAATTAAATCAGGGACCACACTAGTTAACATCAATGATTGGAATGAATATGACACCAACAACCCCCAAAGGTAAAATAAAAAAGACTAATGGACCAAGCTGCACAAAAATCATAAATTCAAAGCTAAATCATGTCCAACATGTCAAGTACCTTTCATTCAATAAATGCTCCCGATCCTTGCGGTCCAAGGCTAAAAATCGTGGATCATCACCCCATTTCTTTTTTAAAGCTTGGTAATCTGTTTTATGGTCAATATCCTAAAATTACGAAAGCTAGTCAATAAGCAATCTGCATTTCCATGATCCAATTGATAAAAGAAGCATAGACATCACAACAGCTTCAATGCAAGGGAATCAATCAAACCTCTGAGGCTTCATTTAATAACTGCTTAAATCCCTCTATTGCAGCCTTCTGAGCAGCTCTTTTTTCCTTTCTTTCCTCCTCAACACGGGTCTTAACATAGTGCTCAAACAAGGACCTCCTCAGGGAATAACTTGGAATAGCCTGCGTGATAGGAATAGGATAGAGGAGGAAAGAAGGTTAATTTTTTTTTCTTATAAAAAAAAAGAATAGGATGGACCTTTCACAATTAGAAGCATAAAAACACAGAGATTGATATTAGGAGGTCAAATTCACACTTATGATAAGGGTGGAGAAGGAGCTCCTTAAGCACAGAAAAGGAAGCATAACCAAAAGCTATGCCAGGTCCACAACACATAGATCACTGAGCCCCCTACCTTGAAAGGAATGCTGCATTTATGCGTTATGCACAACCACCAATAAACAATTTACATGCTCCGAACATCACAACAGAGTCACAACAAGTGTCGACAATGTTACAGGAGAAAACCACAGATGTTACTATCTAAAGATTAATGATATTTCAACAATATCAAGGTCATACAATTGTTATTAAGTTATCATACATGCACCCAACATCCTTGATGAACCAAAATAATGACGACAGTGATGACAAGAGGGAGAAAAAGAGGGGAGTGCAGCATGACAAGGGAACAACTGGAAGATTATTGTCTAAAGTAAGTGAAAGATTATTAAGTGTAAAAAGTAAGTTAAAGATTATTAAGTGTAAAAAGTAAGTTACACTTCGCTCGATAATGAAAGTTGTTAGCATGTCTATAATTGTCTTTTTAGGTGCTTTATGTCTTATTATTATTAGAATCCAAGTAGGAGCCTGTTTCCTATGTTTTAGGGAAGTTTGTTAGTTAGTTAAGTGAAAATCTGCCAAGTTAAGAAAATAAAAGGCAGGTTGTACATGTTATTTTGTTCAGTTTTCAGATTAATAAAAAGGCAGTGTTTTTTTGTTTTCTCCTCCGGTTTGTTTACATGGTATCAAAGCGAATTCAGAGTTGAGAAAAACGATGGCTAAAATGGCTATGACTGGAGCAAGAAGAGTTAAAGGTTGTGAAGTTGCATCTAGCACTTCTCAACCAGCCTCTACAATTGTTCCCACTGCAATATCTAAAAATTCCAATCATACCTCTCTACAAATTACCACGTACAAGATGAATGGAACAAATTTCCTAAAATAGTCTCGTTCCGTTCTAATGGTGGTACGAGGGAAAGGAAAACTAGGCTACTTGGATGGCACTGTCACCAAGCCCAGTAGTGATGATCCTACCTATCCAAATTGGGAGGCTCAGAATTCAATGGTTATGGCGTGGCTGATTCATTCTATGGAGGATAATATTGCTGAGACTTATATCCTCTTTCCGACAGCCAAAAAGATTTGGGATGCCGTGGCTTTGGCATATTCAGATCTTGAAAACTCATCCCAGATGTTTGAACTCAGAAACAAAGCACGTAATCTGACACAAGGAGAGAATGATGTCACCTAGTATTACAATGACTTGACGAAACTTTGGCAGGAGTTAGATTTTTTCACCACTCTGGCATGCAAAGATCCTAATGATGTAGTACTCTACATGAAGATGGTAGAAAGTGATCGGCATTATGACTTCCTTGCTGGACTTAATAAGGATTTAGACGATGTGAGAGGCCGACTACTCGGAGTTACACCCTTACCCAAAATTGAAAAAATCTTTGCTGAAGTCCGCCGAGAGGAGAGCAGACGCAGGGTAATGCTAGGTGGATCGACTATCCCTGTAGTGGATACCTCAGGCCTGACTGCTAAAAGCAATGAGAATCATAATGAACGTAATGGAAACCGAACAAGTGACCCTAAGGGATACGAGAAATGGTGTGACCACTGCCATAAACCATATCATACCAAGGAAACTTGTTGGACATTACATGGAAAACATCACGTGGACATGATGGCAAAGGATTTCAGATCTCCTCCGAGTCAAACACGGAGTCACAGCCTAAAGCATTTGTGGCCTTCACTAAAGGTTAATTGGAGCAGCTTCGGAAATTCTTGAATGAGTCTCATCCAACGTCAACATCAGTTATGGCACAAACAGGTTTTTTTTTTTTTTACCGGTTTTGGTGGTCTAACAAAAAAAGGTGAGCCTTGGATTAATGACTCAGGGGCCACTCATCATATGACAAGGTGTGAAAAATTATTTACTACCTATGTTCCAAGTCCCGCAAATCACAGGGTCAAGGTGGCGAATGGGTCTTTCTCGGTTGTTGCAGGAATAGGAACAATTAAACTTGGGCCCACTATTATACTCAAAGTTGTTCCGCATGTGCCGAGTTTATCTTGCAATCTTTTGTCTATTAGCAAGATCACAAAAGATTTGGATTGTTTTAGTTAATTTTTCTCCGTTTGTTTGTGTTTGCCAGGACCGGATTTCGAAGATTAGTAGTGCTAAGGAGGTGGATGGTCTCTACTATTTTGAGGAAGATGTTTCCATGAGTGGGCATGCACAAAAGGCTATAAGATTTTCTTCTCATTCTAGGACTCAAAGAATAATGTTTTTACATTACAGACTAGGTCATCCAAATTTTACATATTTGAAATTCTTGTTTCCATCGTTGTTTCAAAAGAATGATTCATTTCAATGTGAGATTTGCCAATTGGCCAAACAGACTTTTTTTTTCTCCCCAACCTTATCAAGCTTCAAGGCCATTTGTGTTAATTCATAGTGATATTTGGGGTCCCTCTCGGGTTTTAAGTGTTACAAATAAGAGATGGTGTATTACGTTCACCGACGATCATACCCGTGTATTGGGTGTATCCCCTAAAAGATAAATCTGAAACTAAAACTGTGTTCAAAAATTTTCATGCTATGATTAAAACCCAATACAGCGAAGATATTAAAATACTTCATACCGACAATGGCACCGAGTAGTTTAGTACAGTTCTTGGGAATTTTCTTGCAACAAATGGAATTCTCCATCATAGTTCTTGTGTGAGTACACCACAACAAAATGGTGTGCCTGAACGGAAAACTCGTCATCTTTTAGAAGTAGCACATTCATTACTTTTTACATCCAATGTTCCAAAACGGTTTTTGGGGGATGCAATTTTGACTGCCTATTGTTTAATTAATAAGATGCCATCTCGTGTCCTGAACTATCAAACTCCACTAAATTATCTGTCAAAATCCTATCCTAATTCACGTTTTTTTTCAGCCCTGGATTTAAAAATTTTCGGATGTATATCCTTTGTTCATAATCTTGAACCAAATCAGAGTAAACTTGATCCATGATCTTGTAAATGCATGTTTTGGGATATTCCTCCATAAAAAAATGATGCAGATGTTATTCACCAGAAAAAAAACAAAAATATTTTATCTCCAGAGATGTTACATTCTTTAAAGATAAACCTCTTTGTGCAAAAGATTCTTCTCAGGGGGAGTATCCACGAGATTTGCTGCTATCAGATTTGAGTTCAAATTCTAAATCTGATCTTTGGAAATATTTCTAGGATTTCTCCCCTGATTTTTGCCCTTTACATCAGATCAATCAAGATTCTTCTCAAGTTTCAAATTCTACATTACCCTCAAATCTTGATTATCCAAATCTACATGATCCACCGCTTCAAAATCACCCTCCATATTCGGTTCTAAGTCCAGATTCGTTTGTGGCAGATTCTCCTCAAAATCTTTCTTCTCAAAATCCTTTAAATCTCCAAGATTTCCAAAATCTCACAAAAATATTCCATCACAAGATTCTCCCACGCAAGAAGCAGAGAATTTTTCTTCTATTGATTATGATGTTGTTGAGTCAACAACTCCTTTTCAAGCCTCAGATATTCCCTCAAATTCGAAACTCCTTATTGACCGAAATATTCTCTCCCAACATCAGCAAATTTCACATTCTAAAATAAACTTTCTGATCAATTCAAAATCAAACAACAGGGGGAGAAAAAAAGATACAGCTGTTTGAATTTACTTCCTCACGAAGACAACGCCCAAAAAAAGTAGGAAGTTCTAGACACCACCGTCCACTGCCAAGATTCCAAATTGAAATCAGGTATGGATGCACGATCTGAGGATGTTGGTGATTTTCCAATTGCAATCAGGAAGGGGACTCGAACGTGCAAGAAGCATCCAATATCAAAGTTTGTGAGTTACAGTCACTTATATAGACCAATTTAGGCTCGTATCTAACCTAGCAAAAGAGGAAATTCCCAAAACAGTACAACAGGAGTGGGCAACTCCGGTGTGGAGAAAGGCAATCAAAGAAGAGATGGATGCACTCGAAAAAAATGGAACATGGGAGATTGTTCAGAAACCGAGCGGCAAGGTCCCAGTGGGATGCAAATGGGTCTTTATGATCATATATAGGCAGACGGATCCATTGACAGATACAACGCGAGGCTTGTTGCAAAAGGCTATACTCAGCATATTGTATAGATTATCAAGAAACGTTCACACCGGTGGCAAAGATAAATACTATACGTTTTCCGCTTTCTCTCGCTGTAAATTTAGATTTGCCATTGCAACAATTAGATGTAAAAAATGCCTTCTTGAATGGGGACTTGGAGGAGGCAATGTATAGGGATTTGCCGCTAGGATTTGACGAAGAAAGGAAACATGGTAAGGTATGCAAGCTAAAAAAGTCTGTATGGATTAAAGCAGTCTCCAAGGGCATGGTTTGATCGATTCACCAAAGTAATCCGAAGGATAACAGAATTACTATTCTCATTGTCTACGTTGACGATATAATTTTAACAAGAGATGATACAGCTGAGATAGAGAATTTGAAGCAAAAGCTGGCTGTGGAGTTTGAAATGAAGGATCTCAAAAGTCTAAGATATTTTTTGGGTATGGAAATTGCAAAGAATAAAACTAAAATTTCTGCATCAAAGAGAGTATATATTGGACTTATTGGTAGAGACAGGAATGATGGAGTGCAAACCTGCAGCAAAAACTCGCAGTGGAATCCACTACAAGGCCAAGTGAAACAAAAACGAGTGATCCAGTTGATCATGGGAGATATCAGCATATAGTTCGGAGACTAATCTATCTTTCACACACAAGGCTTGATATTCCCTTTGCTGTGAGTCGGGTAAGTCAATATATGCACTCACCCACTGAGGCTCACATGGAAGCAGTGTACAGGATTTTGAGGTACTAACGGGACACCAGGCCGTGGACTATTTTTTAAAAGGAGTGAAGGAGCCTAGAAGTATACACTGATGCGAACTGGACAAGAGCATCTGAAGATAGGAGGTCAACCTCCGGATATTGTACATTTGTCTGGGCATATTTAGTGACCTGGAGAAGCAAAAAAAAAATCCATTGTGGCTAGAAGTAGCGCAAAAGCCAAATTGAGGTCAGTGGCACATGGAGTCTACGAGATATTGTGGCTAAAGACATTGTTAGAAGAGTTAAAAATAAAGATGAGACTTCCTCTACGGATATACTGCGATAATAAGGCTGCAATCAATATTTCGCACAACCCAATTCATCACAATCAAACCAAACACGTTGAAATTGACCAGCATTTTATTAAGGAGAAGATTGAGAATGGAACGATCTACATCTCTTATGTACCAACTTCAGAACAAGTAGCGGACATACTCACTAAAGGACTTTCAAGATCTTTGTTTGAGAAGTTTGTAGACAAGTTGGGAATGTTCAGTCTGTACGACCCAACTTGAGGGAGAGTGTTAGCATGTCTATAATTGTCTTTTTAGGTGTTTTATGTCTTATTATTATTAGAATCTGAGTAGGAGTCTGTTTCCTATGTTTTTTAGGGAAGTTTGTTAGTTAGTTAAGTGAAAATCTGCCAAGTTAAGAAAATAAAAGGCAGGTTGTACACTTTTTTGTTCAGTTTTCAGATTAATAAAAAAGGCAGCGTTTTTTCGTTTTCTCCCCTGGTTTGTTTACAAAAGCAATATATATGATTTCAGCAATCCTGTGAGCACCACATTTTATAGAAAACTGGTAACATTTGGAAGCAAAAGAACTAAGCTAGGTCCCCATATTGATATATCCCACTGAATAAAGCATTCTGGTTAAGATTAACTGGACACATATGGTCATTTGCATTGTTTTCTGGTCACAAGTCCAGTCCTTAAAAAAAATTTACAACAAATATGAAACTCATAAAATTAAAGATACAACCACTCATGTATTTGGAACTAGAACTAAGCTTTTACTTGTTTTCTGTAAACATTACCAACCCAAGTACCGAATCATCCATGTTTAATGTAATTCATCAACAACAATTCTTCTATTTAGACTTAAATAAATTAAAATAAATCATAATTCCAAACTACAACTGGAATCGAATTATCCAATGTCTTTGAGTGGGAAGTGAACTAAAAGGGGATCTATAAGCTAGCTCATATTTTCTGCAGAAAACCTTTTTACAGGTGCCAAATGCATAAGTTGATCACTACGGTCAACAAAATGTGTCCAATTTTAGAACAAGCAAAATTAGCATAGTATTTACTTAGAAGACACTATCAAAGATAAAATAAATTGGAACAGAATGATTGACGACAAAACTAAAAATTGGTGGCACTCTAATTAACCACATCAGAGTTGATAGATAAAAGGGACACCATCCATACTTTTTTTCCTGTTTTTAACAGAAACAAGATTTCATTAATGGTAAAAAATTAACTAAGCAGTAATCTGAAAGACACATACCACCCATAGTTAACTAAGCAGTATATACAAATGCAACAAAACTTGCCTCAAGCACTTTCCACTTTCACATTATAATATAAAGCCTACTGAAGAACAAATTGCTAAAAGTCAACTTTAACAAACCTTAAATCGCGGATCAAAAACAATCTTTGGCAGCTCCTTCTCCCATTTTGAGAATGGTGCCACGCCCCGTTCCTTAAGCATTTCCTATAAAGGGACCAGACTTTATCACTATCATCAGGCACAGGCCAAATTTGATCAAGAAGCCTAAAACAAGCAGAGCTACAGACAAAATTTAACAAAAGTGATCTCCAAGAATTAAAATGTTAATGAACTGTGCGATAGATTATAAACAATTTATGGCTATTTGAACAAAGTTATACTTTATTCCAAATTAGTTGTAGAAGACACATACCATATGAAGAATAAAAGCAATGTGAATGAAACATGTAACAGGCTATTTGGCAACGTAGTTCAAACCAAGAGTTTGAACCAAAATTGGCTTGAAATTCGAATTGTGAAAGAAAACACTATGGCCAAGCTCGTTTGAACCACAACTTTGTGGTTTGAAATATGTTGCCAAACGGCCAAATACGAATCAAAATAGTGGGAGCTATGGATCTACCGGGCATCAAACGTGACTCTCAGCAAACATGTCGTGTCAGGATATCGAATTTCCTAGGATTCTAGTAGTACATCTCTTTTAAAAAGCTTAAAAGAGAATATTAATACAGCTGTTAGGTGTAGTCTAGTTAAACATGGACGTATACAAGAAGAAAAACAACAGCAGATGTACCTTAAATTGAATGATGCACTCCTCCTTTGTAGGCCCACTGTCTGCATCCTCTGAATCTGAAGAGGAATCAGTCATATTGCCATCTCCATTAGCATCTTTAAGCTTATCTTTGCTACTCTCACTCTGCTGGCCCTTGGCTGTAGCCTCAACTGCCCTAGAACCATTTGATTCTGATGCTGCAATACCAGGCTGTACTGGACCTGGTGAAGAGGTAACAGGGGCTCCAAACTCTTGCAACTTCTTCTTAACCAAGTCCAGTGCGGATGATCCTTGTGAACTTGTGGGTCTAAGAGCCATTGCATCACGACCACCTGTGTTAATGGCAGGGGCATTCAAATTTACTGGAGTAGATCCTTTTTCAGCCAAGACATTATTATTTGGCACCGACGTGGAAATTTCTTTTGGAACGTCACCGTCCTGCTTCTTCCTTAATTCTGTCACCTCGTTTGGGATTTGCCAGCTGCTCACCTGATTGAGGGAGAAAAAGGAGAAAGATGAGATAATAATACAATAATTATGTTGAGGCTTACAAGCAAATTATCTTTTTACGTACGAAGCAAACACTTCTACATTGTGACAGGTTCATCCTGGAGAAATATCTCAATAGTCTTCATCACAAACCTGTAACCATTCTAGCACTACAAAAGTTCACGAGTCCTTAGACTATCCTCAAGGTTTCCATAATCCTTTAACGCCACACATCTTTACCCACTCATCCAACTGTAAAACTCTCCTTTTAGCATTACAACATTTATATATACTCCTCGCATTGAACAGGAAACAGAAGGGAAACTCTTATTACGGATGAAAAAGTGAATACCAGATTGCTTAGAGACTCAAACCCCAAAAAGGCAAAGTATTACTATGAGCTCTTCTATCCTAAATTTGTATATGTTTACTAGAAATTTGGACTGAGATCATAAAAAACCACCTTCCATTTCCTTATGCAAGACAATATCTCCACAACTAACATAGCAATATTAACCCTTGAAGCTTGACTAATATTAAAGAAACCCAACGCAGAAGTGCAAGAAGAAAAGGAAAACAGAAAAAGCATTAAAGCAGTTTTAATGCACAAAATGATCACACAAGCAGCATCAAAATACTTGAGACTTCATAAGAAAAAAAAAATAATAATAATAATACTTGAGAGTGACTAAAGAACTTCCTTGTAAAAGTTCAGACTCCTATTTGGCTGTCATGGAAAGCTTTAATGCCAGTGAAATATTCAGAGGATTAGTTGTGAGACACTATCCCCTGCTTGGCATGTGATATGTGGAGAAGATTGTGAGCTGCCATATCATTTGTTTCTTCATTTAAATTTTCTGCCTATCTTTGGCATAGGTGACGGAATGATTTAGGATCATGAGCTTGTACAATGCAGATTCTGTTTTGGTTGAGGACTAATCTGGTTCAGAAAGAGCATCAATGCCAAGGTGCTAAGGATGAAGAATGTTCCTCTTGTTTGGTGCTTCCCTTCTGCTGGAAGGACAGCGGTTTTTTGCAATTTTCCTTGTGATGTCTGCTTCCCTTGTTCTCATAGTCGAGTTTTTTTCACTGCTTTTATTTCTTCTGTTTCATGAGGTCTCGCCCTCTTTCATATATGTACTGTTTGAGTTCTATTCGGTAGGACTTGTTACTTAGAACAAAGTTATGAATGAACTAAAGAAATGATAACGAAAGGAACAAATATATATACACACACACCAAGCATGATTCTTTTGTTCAAACGCAAAGAAACACAAAATCGATAGAAGAATTCTCGCAACAGAAGATTTTCATAACGACCCCTACCTTGGTCTTGTTGTTGTAATAGTATTTCTTCCCATCACTTGTGCTGACCAATACCCAATCAGTTCCAGGCAAGTTCACCCTAAATATGGAAATATAGAAAAACAAAATACAGAGAGTTATAGTACTATAAAGGGTGGCATCCAGGTAGCAGAGAAAATCTTTTGTGCTATGAAGATATCAAAGATGTTTGGAACAGTCTTATAGCAATGATACATGACAGCTAACAAGGAATATATAAGCTTCCTTGTAATTATTAGCAAGCCAGAAAACCAAATGATAGACATTGGCAAACACATTATGCACTAAACATACTGAGAAAGATATTTCAATAGTCTAAAAGAGGAAAACACACACACGCGCGCGCGCGCATGCACACACACACCCACCATGTATGCGCATCTATGTAAAATCGCAAAGGAAGATAGACAGAGGGAGAAAAGGGAACAGTCCATCAAGGCAGACATCAAAGGTTTTTTGACTTAACATTACAGCACAGGAGGATGGAGCATTATGTACCCTGTTCCCAGACAACAATTCTATGGATATTTCAGTCATTTCTCACTTTAATACCAGATTAAATCCAGATTTGCTAATCAGATAATTCAATGAAGGTATCAACAATCAAGATTTTCCAAAATTTTAAATCGGGCACTCTTCACAACTTCAGCAAAGGAAGAAATTGCAAGAAATACCGAAACTGAAAAGAAATCATAAAGAGACTTAACAAGTAGATAGAACTTAAATGGAAAATCCATTGACTTCAACAAACATATTGCTCGTGAAGTATGTGTTTATATATATCCTATAGATTTGCCCATCGTTGCTTGCAAATTGGAACCTGATATTTGCAAGAAAAGTAACCTAGCTACAGAAACACGTCCCTCTTAATCTTTCTCGTTTTTGATGACAATGGATAGATTTCCTAAAACTTATATCACAAGAGTCCAATTAGCTGTTGGGCAAAATAAATAAGCATGACCACGAACGCAACAAGACAACCGGATAACACTTAACGGCATGTGATAAGATCATTTTTGTTGCAAAAGCAATAAGTAGAAAAACCCAAAAACCTAGAACAGAGCTTACATAGATACAGGAACAGGCTGCACAGATACTTTTTCGGGCTGCATCAACATCAAAACCAGCGATAAAAGGTTAATTATATTGGCCGGGGTGGTGGGAGGGGGGGGTGTTTGTGGTGTTGTAACAATCATTCCGTAGAAAACTAGAATTGCAGTACCTGTCCCCTAAAACCAGGTGGCTTATCATAAGTTGATTCTCCAGTCAAAGCATTATAATAGTAGACAACTCCCGCCTCGGTCTTGTGCGCTGTCCATGCATCTGATTGTTCATTGACAGCAGCACTAACTTGGGAACCAGCATCATGGACATGGGCCCGTTCGTCTACCAAGCCCGTTCAAGATTAATAAAAAAAAATAAAAAAGAAAGTCATATCAGTTGGGAGATGAAGAAAGGAAAAATTCATAACCATGAAAGCACGACCACATCACTACCTGAAGTAGGTAATTCCATTCTTGTCCCTGAAGATCCTGCCACTACTGGTTGTACAGAAGCAGGAAAAGACATTGGAGTTGGAACAATATTTCCAACAGGAGCAACACCAGGGGGCTGTGAATCGGGTCCTGGAACAGCAGGGGGCATAGCACGTGCCATCAACGAGAAAGGACCGGAAAACGCGGAAGGATATGGTAAATTCGGCAGCCTAGGAATACCTCCCATCTGAGGAGGGGGCTGCAACCAGGGTCCCTGAGGGGGAGCAGTCATGGAAGGCAAAGACGGATATGGAACACCAATTTGCGGCTGCACAGCTGGATTTGATGCAATAGGGCCCATTGGCAACGGCATAATAGGTCTCTGAACTGCTGAGGAAGTATCCGCGGCCACAGGTCCCATGGTAAGATTGGAGGAGATCTGTGTAGACTGAACTATTCCAGGAGGCCCAGGTGTCCCCGGAGTCCCGGGTGTTCCTGGGGGCATGGCGAAAGCTGCGCCGGGTGGCACCCATGAAGTTGTTGAGCCCAAATTAGGAGCCGGGGCTGTCATTGTGGAACTCAAAGAAGTATTTACAAGCTATGAAACAGACCAGTGACAGCAACAACCACAAGGCATCAACAGTTTCTGGCAAACAACATAACATTTTAGTTAAACATCCAAATAATACTCCATTTGCTCACAAGCAACTGTTAAACATCGAAATGTGAAACCTAGAGCAACAATTTCAAAAAGAAAAAGCAGAATAATCCCTTGATGATAATTTGTTCACAAGATTAACAGCTAAACTGAAAGACTCACTTCCATTGTGGAAATTAATGCACTTCGAATTGAAAAATTGAAAATTCTTGCAGCCCAATCCAATCAAGTACAAATCTCATTTTCGCATACTACACAGGCATGTCATACAAAAACCATACTTGAATGATAGAACCAAACAGTGACTTTTAACTTCAACACCCAATTCTACTTCCATAAACATAAAAGGCCACTGCGCTATAAACATATTATATAAGCACAAAAATATGACGTTTTTCGATTCATTTCGCGTCATATTGAACATAAAAATACAAATTGAATCACGAAAAAATGGGACGACAATTCTTGAGATAGAGAAGCTTCGCTTTGACAAAAAAAGGAGTACGGGTTAGGACTTGCGATCTGATTATATGAAGAAGAAGAAGAAGAATGGGATATATTTCGAGTCGCATTCATCGACTAACTACACAGAAAGAAAAGGGAAAAGAGAAAAAAAAAAAAAAAATCCTGGAAGAGAAGAGACGGAGTTTACCAAGAACTGGAAGACGAGTCGCTCCTCTGACCCTGCTCCTTTCCGTGCTCTCTTGAGCAGGTTTTCACCCTTTGTTTCAAGAGATTTTTTTTTTTTCAATTGTAAGGGGTTTTTTTTTTTTTTTTTCCTGAAGTGAGTAAAGGGATCGTTTTAATAGAGTAAGAGAACTTTTTCCTTTTTTTCCTCTCTCTCCTGAGAAGTGGAGAAAATTATACAAAGAACACAAAAAAAAAATAATAATAATAATCTTATAAATTTTACAAGTTAAAAAGAATGGTTTAAAATTATATGCTATCAATAGAAGATTTTCACCCCATTAGAACATTTTCTTGTGTTTTTTGTTAGAACTAGTTGAGTGTCACGTGTCACACAAGTCGGGATCAATTTCATATGAAAAAATTTTGAATATTGATATTTATCTTTATGTGTATCATTTCTTTTTGTTTTTAAATCTTTCATATACGATTTTCATATATTTAATAAAATATATAAATAGGACATAATTGAAAAAAATTAAATCCACAATAACATATTAGAGGAAAATATTTATGAGAAAATAATTACTAAAAGAATTAGGTGAAATACGTTAAAAAAGAGACGTTCAAAAATAAATTGCCTGCCACATCAGGCCCTCTTTTCCTATAAAATCGAAGATTTACATTTTTTCGATTTCCATAAGGAAAACTTTTTGTTTGCCTTCAAAATCACCTCTTTCCCCTTAGGTCCCAAAGCTTGTATTTTATAGAGTGTTTGGAAGAATGGTGGGACCAGTTGTGAGAACCACTTTTACTATAGTATGTGAGAGTTTTATACTGTAGCATATTTTTTATTGTTACTGTAGCATGTGAGAGCTTTATACTATTCATAACTGAGATTGTGGTGGAAATTGAGTGGTTCCCACCACTGCCAAACACCCCCTAATAGTCATGTCTTCTTTTGCTAACTCTAACCGTATTACCATGCAAATCCGTATAAAATTCAACATCTCAAACACTGTTTCCACCAGTTTTTTATCTCCTAGAGTTAATGTGTTTACTAGTGAAAGCATTGCCCTAATCAAATAGTTATTCCAATCAGGAGTCTTATTACTATAAAATTCCTTTTCTCAAAGCTCTTCATCGATTTCTATCAGTTGACTAAGATTTCTCCTTTGCAATCAGCCCCTAGAGATTATCATATCCTTCATTGCCCTTGCAACACAATCAAAGTTTGTATCTTGACTCCGTTCCCAATGCAACTTATTTTTTATTGTTATGGCCATTACTTATGGCCAAGATTAAGGCATGATTTGGTCAAAAGATTAATTACTTTGATCTCTCTCGCTGGGGTGATCTTGTCATTGTTATTGGTGGCAATTGGTCTGATAGCCCCCACCACTATTACATTAACCGCCATTTTTTTCATCTTTGAAATTCTTGAATCGTCTTGGACCTAAACTTTAGGAACTGATGACTTAAGCCTTTTAGGTTGATTTTATCCTCCTAGCTTAGTTAGCTCTAAAGCCCTTAACATAGAACTTTGATCGGCTTGGACTTCTAGACACAACTTGAAATATGCAAAGAACTTTGGGGCTTGTACACTTATGCTACGGTTTTGATTGGAATAATCCTAAACCTCTCATCAATCTTTGCCTTCCTGCTACTCTCCCCCTACTTACCTTAGCAATTGAAAAGATCGAACTAGACGAAGATGATACAAGGCCTGGCGTTGATACTTTTCTGTTGTCTCTTTTCTTTAACAAAGTCAAGAATAAGAAAGTTTTTGAAAATCTCCTGACCCCGCCCCTACAAATGGGCCCTCGGTCTTTATGCCGTCAATTTAAGTGTCTAGCTCATCTAGTTCTTTGGGGATCTGACAATGACGGGTTCTGCTTGTGCTGGTTTTGTTGAAAAAATAGTATGCAGCAGAATTTTAAAATTTTTATATCAAAATAATTTTTAAAAATACGAGTTTGACACGCTATATGTATAAATTAACTAGATCTTACTAACCTTGTAATTAAAAGTTATGTATCAAAGTTTCATAGTTATATATTGCTCAAGATATATGAAGCTCTAGACGAGATGAACTCCTTAGAAAGAGTATCAAAAACCATAGTTATCTATGACTTAGTATCAATATTGACTCCATGGGATTGAGCTTTAGTGAGGTAACCCATGACCAATATCATTATATTCCTTCACTGGCGTCCTCGATCTTTGCTTGTAGTTAAGAAGCTTTGAAGAACTCCTTACCACTTCGTCAAGGCTTAGCCTTCAAACATGTCATCAAGTTGATCCATGATCTTCCAAGCAGTCTCATGATCTTCATGTGAGCTAGTAGCACGTTATTCATGTTAGCCATAATATAACAATAGGCCTGATCATCAACATCTTTCCAGCGATTATATGCTTGGATTTATTCGTTGGTGGATTTGCCAGTAGGCACAGGAGAACACGATGTAGTTAACATAAACTTTAGTTTCTCGAAGGATAAGACGATATTCAAGTTCCGTTTTAATTGTTATAATTCTCTCCAGTTAAAATGTTTTTATCAAGTATCGATGATAAAGTGTTTTTAGACATTTTGATCTATAATAAAAAATCATATATCAAATATAAGTAAACATTCAATAACAATTTGGTAAGATAACACAAACAAGTAAGCATACAATATGTTTATGTTTCAAAACCTTGAAAATATTATAACCTTACAACAATAATTTCTAACTCAGAATCCAACAAGCCGCCTAGGGGAGACTTGTTAAATTCAATTAGGAACACAGATCCCCTTCGATTAGTATATACCATCTAAGACCTCTCTGATCTAGCATATATTAATAATTGTTTTCTTTGGTCATTAACTGTATTAACAGAGCTCCCATGGGAGGTTAATAACAAAATTAATTTTGAGAGTTTAACCATCGTTTCAACTACTTTATCCATGGTTTATAATTAACACTTAGGAGTGAACAACGATAAACCATGCTAAAGCAAATTTTCTTCTCAAAGATATAACCTGGTACATGATGTAATCCCTTTCTAGGGGTCGGAACCAAAAAGTGTTAGCTATGGACCAATGATGGATGCCTTAGGTCCTCTCTTTAAAAACCTTCTCCTGCTCAATATATTAGAAATCAAGATTTTTATGTTAACATGCATGAACAATTTTTAATGAGCAATACTCCCTATTCTACATGGCAAAACATATTACAATGCAAACAAGCAACGTAACAAGCAAAGCTACAAGCAATACAATAAACAACCGTAATATCATGGTTTCACTCTATAGAAAAGAAAATAAAGATTACCAAAGATCAATCGAAACATATATCGATTCTACATCTTATATCTTCTCATTGTACCCTTCTTCATATAGCATCCATCTTTAATTTTCAATCTCACATAGATCAAAAATTTATTTTTCTGATTATCATAAAAGTTCATGTTTCTCAAAATTGTCTCAAAAAATAAAATAAAAAACTACACCTAAAAGAGGCACTATTTAAAAAATGGTTTTGCCTGAGATCGGCCGATCGGTTCCATATAGAACCCGTGGTTTTCCCAACGTTCGGCCTGCCAGTACAAGGTAACCGCCCTGCCGACCGATGCTGAACCAACCTTCTTCAATCTTTTGTAAAAATAATTTTTACGTAGTTTTTTAATTTAACTTTTAAACAATTCAAAAACATAAAAATTTATAAACACACAAAAAAACACATAGAATTGCAATCATCTCCATCTTCAAGATCCGTCTTCATTTTAATACAAATTTTACAAAAATAATAAATCATAGACAGTGATGATAAACTATTATCTAATTACATAAAAAACCTAGATACACATTCTAACCTCTAAGGAACCATAACTGAGACAATTAATTAATTAATATAATAATTAAAATATAATTTTGATAAAAAATAATTAATTAATAAAGATTCACCATACAATTTCATGATAATATATAATTATATAGAAACCCTAAAGTGCTAACTCTCTAAAAATATAATTCAAACATAGAAGAGACTAAGATCACAAATTTTATGTATATAACATGATCATATGTAACGCCCCTTTGTAGACATCACAATAATCATTACTTTTGCCATTAAAATCATTATTTAATGATGAAAAATTTAAATAAAATACTTACGCTCAAATAGATATCTTAGGAAAACATGCATATGTTTTTTCTTTAAAAACTACTTACCAGATTTGCCTCCCTCATCTTGGTTAGACCGATGGAACGCCGACAATGTTTGGGTAACCAACTATTTATATGTTAGACATGTATGCCCTAAGAAGTAAAAATATAATATGTTTTTGGAGACATTTTTATCAATAAAAAGTTTATTTATTATTCATATACCAAATTGTTACCCTCTTTAGGTTCATATTTATTGAATGTATGATAAGCAAACAAAAGTCTAAGACTGTTCGTCTTAGCCCTTAAAATCAAGCATATGATGGATAAATTATGCAGAAGACATGATTCTAAACGTGACAGTCTAAATTATAAGATCCGCAGTCGAGGGAATAAAGTTGGGCGCTTTATTCGTGCAAAGATTATTATATTGTCTATATCCTTAATGGGAGATGGTTTGTCTTGGCCTTCAGATGTGAACTCCATGAATAAAAACATTGGTGCATTGTCATAAGTGACGATGTATTAGATTGGGACATAAAAGTATAATTGATTTAGATTGATAATTCTGTATTGGCAAATCAATTCACTTTAGACAATTATATGTGTTATATCTTAATCTTGAGATGGACAATAGGCCCATTGTCTTGACTTATGTTTTTTGATGTACCAAAGGGTGACATCCACATTTTATGTTAGTATGCATGCCGGTACATTGGAGGCATGACTCTTGATAGCGTAGACTTATTATTCATAGATATAGAATCCATAGCTTTTCTTTAAGAGTCGTTGATATCCTCTTATATGCATTATCAACTGGAGCGCTTAACCATTTGGATACATAGGTATAACTGAATGGTATACTATATTTGGATAGTAAGTTTTTTGATGGTGAGAAAATAGAACATAAGATAAAAATAATCAGGAATGAAAGATAGAATTTATCCTTAAGCTGGTTATGGATAATCCTATAGGGATATAATACATTGTGATATATCATAGAGACTTAGCTATTCAAGTTTCATAATTCTATGTAGTTCGAGAGTGCAACTCTAAGCTTTTAGTGAAGTAGCGTCAGAATTGATAATTATTAAATCTATATCAGGGATATTGCATTTCATAATTATCAGGAGCTTGAACTATATAGGTCCATCAGGTCCCTTTTGCTAGCTCATAATAAATCCTATAACGATACGGCGTGCTTTTGCAGTAAATTGGTCACTTATGTCAAATTATCAGATTGACTGAAATTCGGTAGGTTCAAATAATTCATGTCTGCTTATCGGTTGAATTAATTTTGTGATAAATTAATTTAAGATAAACTTGTTGAATTATCAGATCAAATAATTCATATCTGTTTATTGATTGAATTAATTTTGAATCAATTAATTCAAGATAAACTTGTTGAATTATCAGGAATATTTATTTTCCTAGAAGAAATTATTTATATATGACTGTTTTAATTAGAAAACTTCTCTATTGGGTTAGTTGAATTAAAACTGAGGCTCTATCCTAAAAATCTCGAATGAGAAATAGCGATTCATAGGGATCATTTATCTTAAGTTTAGTAGCCGGTCTTCAGGTTTGGTTTGCCGATGGAGTAAGTTCAGCAGGCTGATTTGCTAGTTTGGCCTGCCGACCGAACGATTTTTAATCACATATTTTTAGATGCAATTTTTATCATATAATTGATCATGATTCGAATTTTCGAAGCCTTATCTGATAGGGACCAACCTGGGCACGAACACTATAAATAGGAAATAAGACTCATAAGTTATTTATATTAATTGAGGAATTAAGAGTGAGCACTCTATATTGTGAGTCTCTGAAACTTTCTGAGAACTATTGTTCATAAATCATGAGCCTTAGTTTTGGGTTTCCTCGATTGGTTGGAAAGAGAGTCACAAGGGAAAAGCTGAACAACATGCGCCTACACGCACTCTGATTATGGATAAAGAGTAACAAAGAAGGCCAATTGGTTGAGGTCCTTCTGGAACGCACTTCTCTTCATTGATTCTAGGGGTTAAGTTTTGGTTAATTTATGCATATAGTGTATCAAAGTTATGTTTTGAAAAATACTCTAGTATATAAATTTTTAAATTTTCGCTGCGTACTATTTTTTCAATACTATAGAAAACTTAGTTTACAAAAATAAATATTTAATAAATACAAACTCACACATATAATGCAAGCACTCTTAACTTCTAATTAAACAACTAACTAAGACTAATTATGAAGAAATGAACGATATAGCATATGCTTTATGCTTTAATAAATAACCTAAGAAACTAAAAATCTAAAATACAAATTACATTCAATAAAACATAAGTTCAAAAGAACACTTCATAAATGGAACTGTAACACCCCTATGTGGGGGTTAACAGTTTTAAATAAATAAAAATAATTTTAAATTTTATATTATTTAAATCAATTAAACAATGCCCATGGGTCTTTAAACAACAAGAAAAATAAAAATAAACGTTTTAAATACAAACCACAGTTTTTAGTGTAGCACCAAATATATATAATTACAGTCATCATCACCATAGTACAATTCCCAAATAACTTAACACAGCCATAAAAAAAAATAATACAACTCTTACATGTTGTAGATAAGTTGTAATTAAACAGGGTCTTCTAACACGAAAACAGCAGGATTGTTTTCGTTTATTCCTCTTCAAATATGTTGCACTGAGTTCCACCTGAGATATGAAGATATGATAGGGATGAGCATCGACATGCCCAGTAGGGAAATCATGACTCACCTTATGGTTTATCCATTACCACATTAAAAACTGCATGGTTAGTAGGTTACATCATATTCCAGATTATGAGGTTTATTATGATCACATCTTATGGATACCGTAGTTAATCATTACCAAGTGTCATAATTACACATTTATACAAATATTACCAATCATCATTGTTCCTAGGTATCCATGTTAAATTGAGTATCACTCAACTCATCGAAACCCAAATGGGCGCACTTGATCACCCCATAAACATTCCAAGGGTGTTCCGGTGAGGGGACATCAAGCCCCGAGTCCTCACCAAATCAATTCCTGTACAGTGTGTTCTGGGACTTTCAACCCAAGGAAGTGTCATCACCTTCCCCCTATTTTACCTTTTTGGGTATTCATGCCCAAGGACGTAACCGCCGCCCTCTTCATGTCTCACCATTTCTCTATATTAAATCATTATTAATAGAGTCAGTTTTCCTAACCATGCTTCTCAATTTATAACATGTGTCAATTCATTATGTTCCTCGCCGTACAATACAAGACGAGTCCATGTCATAGTTTCATATGTGATACTCATATAATATCAGTTCAACATAGATATATATATATTGCGGCAAAACAATCAATTTTAATTCTATAAAAACCTCACAAAAATGAGTAATAGAATCCCTACCTTTCAAGCTTATCAACAATCTTTTAATCCTGGAATCAATTAACGTTAGCTCCACACATCCTTGACCCTAAGGCATGCATAAGGACAATTAAAACTAAAGCACAACGTATAATCACATTCATAAGTGAGTTATGTGTAAACCCGTCTACTAGTGCCATTAAAGTATTTTTATGCATTAAACATGGAGAAAATGCATACTAAAAACTAAGTTTAGATTAAAGAAAACCTACCTCAAAACTTCTTTGAAAAGCACCAAAGTTTGGGTTATCAATCAAGCTTGAATTAACTTTAAAACCGCCTCGATCATCGTTGGGAATTATAATTGTCTTGGCCACAAAGAGAGCTTTGTGCTCTATGTCTTTAGTTAGAAATTTGAAGTGAGAAGGGAGAGAATGAGAACTAGAGAAGAAGGTGGTGATAGTTAAATAAAAAGATATCAAAATGCTTAAGAGGAATGAGATGTTTACGGGAAAAAGTTGTAAGAAGAAACAAAAGAGTCTTAAAGGAAAATATCATCTTGTCTCCCATGAAGACTTTTAGCAAATAATGCCAACATAATTGAGGGGATAATTGGAGTGAATTATAGAAGAAGATAAGGAAATAATTAATTAGGTGGTTGAGAAATATCTCCATGTCTTCTATGAATTGACGGAAAATAATTCAATGTCCCCTTCGGATACCTTTAGCAAAATGAGAAGAAGTCTATATAATTGAGCAATAATTTAGGGAGACAAGATTGGTAGAAGTAAGTGTTGGTAAGTTTTGAATGTTTCTTAGGAAGACTTGGTAAGAAAATACTAAAATGGTATTTTTTTTAAATGATCATAAACAACTTAGTAATTTTAAATAGTCACATTTTATTCATTAAATTTTACAAAATTATGCCCGTTAAAAATACGGGTGTTACAGGAACTGAATCTTAAACGAATAATAATGCGGAACATAATATATTAAATTTTGTTTGAGTTTAAATTCCTTTCATGACATGACTCCGTTTCTAATCCATCACTCCTTACACACACGTTCGTCCTTGTCCTCCATCCTAGTCAACCTACATCGTATCCTTGTGTGCAATATGATATAAACTAAGTAAGCAAAAGCTTAATAAGTACACATTCCTATCTCACAACATAAAACATTTTATAAAAATCATTACATAACATCGTAATCATAATGATAGCAATACATGAGACATAGATTTATACAGAACATATCTTTTCATTTAAACTTTCATATTAAAACATTATTCATTTTATCTTTAAGGACCTAAGTATTGCACCATAAACAGAAAAATAGTTGTACGAGAGGAGTGAGGTAGCTAATCTCAAACCAAATGTACAAGTCTACCTTGTGGGACAGTCCACCTAGAGAGACAAACATAAATATATGATGTGCAATGCTTAATTAAGTGATACATATATATAGATATACCTTTAACATACCTCGTCATTGAAACATCCATTAAACGTTCTTGTTGTAAAAAGAGTTTTATGAGAAAAGAATATGTAAAAACAAATTTAAAAATTATCATAAAACATATTCTCAAAACTTTTTCATAAACTTTTATCATATTACAGGTGAGAATGTACTTACTTGACTTGCTGACTTACTAAACCTTAAATCGAATGATGTTACTATGGTTCTCGGTATACTCGGCTTTTGGAGTGTTCATGTCAATTATTCATATAATACATGAAATTAATATTCATGTTAATGATATTATTTAATACTATATTACATTATCATACATCATCATACATCATTCTAAACAAAACAAAGCATATTTGAGTCTCAAACATGCACTTAGAGTCAAGAAATATAAAGACAGAAAACTTACCTTTAATCACTTAAAGAAATTAATCTCAACTTATAAACATGAATAAAATATAAAACTTCTTCTATAACATAGCTAAGATATAAAAACATCACACACTTTTCTTCTCTTGAAAATATTGATCCAAAGTACCTTTTTAAATTTTTTAAAACATTCAAGTAAATCTGTCAATCATAAAATCTTATTGACCTTCAAGGATTCATCACTTATACCTTTCGATTCACATTTAATTAGAACAAGAAAATTTTCAAGAATAAATAACACATATATATAACGCTTAGATTTTGCTTTAGCCATAAAAATTTCATTTGTAATTTAAATAAATCATAAAATCAATACAACAAATTCTGCCAATAAAGCCTGGGCAGTGAGTAGTCCTAAGTAAAAATCATGTATTAAATCATTTATGCCATAAAATAATTTATAAAAATTACTACACATATCGAGATATAAATCATAACATATCCAAAATTCAGCTTCAAATAAACTCAAAGTAATTTAAAACACACGTTTGAATTTAGAGTTAAATAAACTCAAGAGTAATTTAAAACACGCGTTTGAATTCAGAATTAATATTAACACTAAACATGCTAAATAGCGAACACATTTTATTCAAACATTTTTATAAAATCAAACATGCATGATATACTTCTGAAATTTTTATGTGACATGCTTGATATATAATTAAATGTTATAAAATAATAAATCACGTAAAACATATTTAAAAGTATGATTTACTATCCATGATTTACATAGAATATATCAGACTGAGTACTTGGTAATCAACAAATTTTATCTTAAAACATAACAAAGATATGAAGTTGAAAATTTATAGGCACTTATTTAACATTTAACAACGACTCATAATTTTTTACAAAAATTTAAATATGCTTTTTGCCCCATAAAACAGACTCTACAAAGTATAAATACAAATTTGCTAGCAAATAAAATTTCGTAAGCATTGTTTGATTGAAAGCTCATAACATTTAAAATACATTGAATGAAAATTTATAAAAAAAAATTAGACATTCTTTGCATATATGTACACAATATATCCAAAATCGCAACAAAATAAAATCATTTGAATTCGAAACATTACCGACAATCTTACCGAATAACCAAAAACTCTAAAATTCTTAAATCACGTTCCAATAACAAAAATTATTTTATATTTGTACCAAACTCATACAACCTTAAAAATCAAATGTAACATGAACATCATAAAATTAAACATTTCCAAAAATTTAAGTGATCACATTCATGACATATCACAAAAATTTAACAATTAAAACCAAAACCACATATTCGAATTTAACAACATACCCCAAATTTCAAGCTCTAATCATACCAAACACTCATAACTATAAATACATTCATTAACAAAACTAAAACATCATACACATAAATAAATTCATACTTTGTATTCCTGAATTCTTTGAGAGAGAAAATCTTGGAGAAAACAAAATTCTAAACTAATGGTATCTGAGGTTTAGGGAAGAAAAGAGAGCATAAAAACATGAAAGAATATGAGAAAAGATAAGGTAAGAAAAATAGATAGGACTAATATGTGTGCTTGAAGCTACATATTTATAGGGATAAGTAACCTTAGTCCTAGTTTAATTAGGTTTCCTTTTTTTTCTCTCTCTTTTTTTTTTCTTTTCCCTAAACACAATAAATGCCGTGTTACTATTGTTTTTTTCTAACCATAGCAAACCATTTCTTTACCATACATTATATAAATATTATATTATTATATGTCATTGTGAAGTAAATATATATTATATATAATAATATAAATGTGAATATGTATATATATTATTATATATATTTGTGAATAATATTACAATAACATATATATTGAATCAACATGAATATATATATACACACAACATTAATGAAATTTGGCATGTTTACATGCGGTAAAATGATTAATAAGATTATCATTATTTAATTTTTTTTGACATGAGCATCTTAAGCACATCGATCCCCCGTGGGCGTCATTTGTGATAATATTAAACAAAAAGTTAATTTACTTAACATAAATAATAATAGCACTTAATATATCACATTCTAAAGTTAAATTAACATAAGTGTCCGTAGAAAAAAAAACGATAGGCATTACATCACAAACCTGTAAAATCAACGTAAAACCATAGCTCTAATACCAATTGTTGAAAAAACGATACGCAGTGAAATTCTAAAAAAAATTAAATCAAAGTCTTTTTCCAAATAATAAGTTTGACATGCTATGTATATAAATTAATAAAAGATCTTATATGACTCTTAGAATTGGAACCACACTTCTGACAGAAAAAAATTCCACAAAACCATTAACGAGAATCATGTTTAGAAGAGTTTGAACCAACTAGCCTTCTTTTCTATTCCCTTTTCCATGACCGGAGTGTAGATAGGCACACATCATTCAATTCTCCTCCTTGGCAACGTCTCCTTCCAACCACACAAGAGAAAATCAAGAGCTAAGGTTCGGGATATTGAACAATAGCTCTCTAGGAGTTTCAAAGTTTCTCCCACTAGAATACTCTATCTAAGTTTCTCTGATGATCTAAAAAACAGTAAGAACAAGTATCCTATTTATAGTAGGTAGCCAGAAGTCAATTCCACTTAGATAAGGCTTCTAAATTCAAAACTAGGTTGAAATCCGAATAAAAACGTGTGAAAACGCATAACAGGATTTACGCTTGGTCGGCATGTTGAACCTAGCTAGCGATCTTCCAATCTTGACCATCGACTTGCCCGGCGACACTAATGTAGAAATCTTTAAATATCTTATCTAATACGAGAATCTTAGGTAGAGCCTCAGTTTTAATTCAAATAATCCAATAGAGAAGTTATCTAATTAAAATGTCATATATAGATAATTTCATATCAAATAAAATATATCCAAATAATTCAACATGTTTATCTTGAATTGTTTCACAAAATTAATCCAACCAATATACTAACATGAATTATTAAATTCGAATCGACTGAATTTAAGCCAATCTAAGAATTAACATAAGTTACCAATATATAGGAAAATATACCGTATCATTAGGGAAATATTGTGAGGTAGCAAAAGGGACTCGATGAACATATATAGATCAAGCTCTTGTAATTATAAAATAATATATATCCCAAATATATATTTTATAATTATTAACTCTGACACTATTCTACTAAAAGCTTAGAGTTGCACTCTCGAACTATATAAAATTACGAAGCTTCAATAAGATTTCATCCATGACATATCACAATGTGTGATATCCCCATAGGATATTTATAATCGGCTTAAGGATAAATTCTGTTTTATCTTCCTAATTATTTTTATTTTATGTTTCATTATCTCACCATTGGAATACTTACTATCCATAAATAGTATATCATTTGGTTACACTTATGTATCCAAATGGTTAAGCGCTCTAGTTTTCTAATTATAGGATAATGCCTATAAAAGAATGTCATTAACTCTACGAAAGAACTATGAATTTCATATCTATGAATAACGAGTTTTCGTCAATCAAGAGTCATGTCTCTAATGTACCAGCATACGTACTATCATCGAGTCCAAAATGTCACCCTTTGATACATCAAAAGACACAAGTCAAGAATACAAACTCATTAATTCATTTCAGGATTAAGATATAACACATATGATTGTCTAAAGTGAATTGATTTAAACAAACATAATTATTAATCAAATCAATTCAACTTTTTATCCCGATCTAATATATTATTACCTATGACAATATACCAATGTTTCTACTCAAGGAGTCCAACTCCGATAACCAAGACAAGTTATCTCTCTTCAGAGATGTAGACAACATAACAATCTTAATGTAAATAAAATGCCAACTTTCTTCCCTCGATTGTGGATCTTATTATTTAGACTACCACCTTTAAGATTTATGTCTTTTGTATAATCATCCATTATATGCATGAACTTAAAGGTTTAGACTAATGGTCTCAAACTTTTGTTTACTTATCATATACTCAGCATAAATGAACATAACAAGGACAATATTTGATATATGAAAATAAATAATAAACTCTGTATTGATTAAATGTCTCTAAAAATTATTACATTATTTAATTTTTAGGGCACCTACTCTAACACCTTCACGTTGTAAGTAGTCCTACAGTCGTAAGAGAAAACCATCCGCTTTATTTATTTTGTAGATTTTGGCAATTATACACTTTAAGAATGTTTCCAGGAAGGATTAGCAGGCCAAAAACTCCTTAAAAACCAACCTTCACGTCAAAACAACATTCCTGAAATGACTGGTATTGGGAAAATCTCAAAAGGTATCTGGCTATGGGAAAATTTTCGAACCAGTACCAGTCTCTATACAGAACTTCCTTAAGTTATACTTTTCCTCAAAACCACAATTTATTAATTAAATATTATGAAAAACTTTAAATTTAAACCCTAAATTAACGAATAACTATATTACAAATAAAAGGAAAAAATTAACTTTTTTGAATTTTTTGGATTTTTTTATTTTCATGAATAGTAAAGTGAATAGTAACTACAAGAATAGTAACTTACAGAAACCAGGATTCCTACGTGAATAGTACTTAACTCTTGCAAAACAACAAATATTAAAAGAAGACAAATAAAACAGAAAATGAGTTAGAAAAATAAATGAGAAAAGAAAATTAAATATATATGCAAAATATACTATACTTAAAATAATTTTTATTTCTTTCCTCAACAACGACGTCAGAAACTTATTCGGTCTTGAAAGTTATAGTCTAAAATAACCTCAAGTATAAGGTTGTTATAAGTAAAAATAGTTGGAGAATCTGAGATTCAACCCACAGGGAGATATATTGCTAAGGTCTTGTATATTTGTTATATTAATTAATTATTTATTATTTAAAAAATATTTGTAATATACACATATTTTTTACATTTTCCATTCTCACATTTTTATGATTTTCAGAACTTCAATAATAACATATATGGCTTAATTAAAAATGGAACTTTAACAATAAATGCAATTAATTCCAAATAACTTCAATAAAAACCATAATGTTGATAAAAAATTAATTAAGAGAGATGCAACAATAATTATACAATGTCGAGATTCAAATATTCCATTTTAATAAGTAACTTAACATATTTTAGTTTTTCTAATTATTTATTAATTGATTTAAGAATATGTTATGTCATCCTATGTCAAAAATAAATGAAGCATTTACTATGTCATTTTATATCTATAATGCTGCAAACACTCAATTTAATAAACATGCATGATTTCAGCATTATTTACTAAAATAACAAACAAAATAATAAGTTAAGTATTTACTAAGCCATTCTTTGTCTACGACTAATCAATGTCCTCCCAAGCATTATCTGTGCCAGTCTATGTCGTCGAAAAATCAAAACCAAAATTTTGCTAGAGTTCCAGCTAAGAAAATACTAAAATCTTAAGTTTTTTTAAAAAATAATTTTAGCATTATAACTACTTATAAAACTAAGAAAAATTAAAAATATTTAAACTAATTTTGTCAGAATTTTCCCTTTCTCTCCTTAGCTAAGAAGGAGAATTAAAAAGAAATATTTAGAATAAAAACACTAGAAATATTGTTTAACATATTTATTACAACATAACTTATAAACTATTTCTCAAAAACATAAACTAAAAGCTAAAAATTTAAAAACTATACTAAAAATGAACTATTTAGTAATTAGTGTTTTTTCTACTGAAGAGGGATAAAGAACATGGAGGTTTAAGGGGCATTTATAGGCCAAAGTATAGCCACTGTACATACCATTGAGATTTTTTATTATTTTTTTACTATTTACTTTTTTGCTAAATTCGTTGCCAAATTGGCAACTTGCAATTTACTTTTCCTCACATGGTGAAGCTCCATAATCAGACTTTCTTTTTTTTTTTTTCATGATGTCATTCCAATGCAACGCTGATGCAAGATTTTCTTTTATATTCATTATTCGTTTTTTCCCATTTTGGTATCATTTTGCTTATTTTTTTCTTCCAGATTTCAAATATAAAATAGAAAATTGAAACAAAATCAATTATCATAATATTTACACATATTTATTTTACATTAAAACATACAAAAATACATTAAAAATAAAAACAAACTTAGACAAATTCTGAGCCCTTACAGTTTGATACAAATATAATATTTAAGACTTAAAAATATTTTTAAAAATTACCAAAAATATAATAAAACATATTTATAAGTTTAAAACACACTATATAACATAGTAAGATTGAAAATAAAATCACCACACATTATTTATATGGTTTTAATTGATTTTAAACCAATTAATTGTTTAACACACAAAACCAACTCTAAAAATTACCAAAAATATTATTAAATATAAAAACAAATTAAAAATTCACAATTAAACACATGTTAATTGTAAGACATTAAAATACTATTTAACACATAAATGCTTTATTTAAGATGTTTAATAAAAAATATGAATGTAAAATAAATGATTTTAGTTTCAAGAAATATGCATTTTCATATTATTCTCATCGTGACATGTCTTCATTTGGGTGGGGGAACACCTTGGTGATTGGTCTCCCTTGGGGTATGTCAAGGGTGCGGGATTTTATTTTTTCTTTTTTGTATTATATTCTTTTTTGTTTTAAGTTTTTATTTATTATTTAAGTATTGCTTAAAGATTAATAATAATATTTTTGATATTTGCATAAATTAAATGTAAACGAATTTAGCGGATTTTATTTTACTGATTTTGCAAAGGCAGAAAATAGTTTAGAAATTTGTATAACCAAAAATAATAGGGGTAAAAAAGGATTTCAACAAAAATAAGGGCTGTGCAGGTATTTCTGAAAAGAAAAAAAAAAAAGAAGAAAAAGGGGAAGTCTGGGTCGAAAAGCGCGTCGGCTCCGACCCACGTGCATGCCGCTGAATATTTTAGAAATTCCGTGAAGAAAAAGAAAAAGCAAAAAGCACGAAAAGTATGTAAATATTTATCCGCGTCTCACACATATTTGAGGCGTGGAAAGGCGGTGTGATCAGAAGCCAAACTCTCCCCCCAGCACCTCCGCGGTCCAAATTTCACTCGACAGCCTCAAAAACCACAAACGCAAACACAAATCAAAACAAATTTCAGACGCATGCGAGCCAGCTCTCTCTCTCGTTCCCTCCCTCACTCTTGCTTCTCTCTCATTCTCGATGAATGCTAACATCACTCATCGTCTCTTCTGACTTGTACCCAGTTCGTCATTCTCGACAAAAAGCTAGTTTTTGGTTTAGAATTGTTTATCTTCTTTGGGTTGGAAATTGGGATTGATGTTTTTTACCAATGCGATTTCTGATGCCCATTTCGGAACTGGGTCTGATAAATGATTTTGCAATCCTATTCTGCGAGCTTCGACTTCTCGCTTCTCAATGTCATCTGCCCATGTGGAGGAAAACCCGACCAACGACTTAGAAAAACCCATAATTATTCTTATTTCTATACCAGAAAGCACAGAAGAAAATGGGCTTTCCATTTCCAAACCCGCGCCACTTCCTCAGACCGTTCCAATCTCAGCATGAAGCTCGCAAAATCCGCCCGAGAAGGGGCGAAAGCCTTCGTCGTCAAGCAATTCTCCGATGAATTGGACGGCGAGGGGGATTTGCCCCGAGAGTCAACGATCCAAATGGGGTCAACAAACTTCGCCAACTTCCAAGAAGACCCCATTGTCGACAAGCTCAGAACCCAGCTCGGCGTAATCCACCCGATTCCGTCGCCGCCGCTGAACCGAAACGTCGTCGGGCTGTTCGTCTTCTTCTTCTTCGTCGGCGTCGTGTTCGACAAGCTCTGGACGTCGAGGAAGAGGAGGAGCAAATTGGAAGGCCGGATTGGGCAAGCTTGGCCTCAGGTGCCGACGAGCTTTTCCCTGTTTTTGGAGAAGGATTTGCAGAGGAAAGAATCGGTTGAGTGGGTGAACATGGTGTTGGGGAAATTGTGGAAGGTTTACAGAGGTGGGATTGAGAATTGGATAATTGGGTTGCTTCAGCCGGTGATTGATAATCTGAAGAAGCCTGATTATGTTGAAAGAGTTGAGATCAAACAGTTCTCTTTAGGAGATGAGCCTTTGTCTGTTCGGAATGTGGAGAGGAGGACGTCTCGCGGTGCCAATGACTTACAGTGAGT
The DNA here is from genome assembly GCA_025403435.1 of Artocarpus heterophyllus. Lineage (NCBI taxonomy): Eukaryota > Viridiplantae > Streptophyta > Magnoliopsida > Rosales > Moraceae > Artocarpus > Artocarpus heterophyllus. The sequence continues at coordinate 13,293,822 of CM046339.1, forward strand.
TTGTCTATTTCAGTTCCATGGCATTTTTTTTTCTTTTAGTTATCAATTGTTTTAAAATTAAGTTTTGGAATTCTTCTTTGATATGTTTCAACATTTAATTTCACTTTTTTTTTTTTTTTTGGGTTAATTCTTTCCCTTTCTTTTTGTTCGTCTAGGCTAAGCGTTATTTCTTGGGTGGGAGGTGGTTTTCATATTTCTGATAATGGAATAATTAAATAGGCCGTTTGGCAAATATGGTTTGAACTACAATGTGATCTACTATGTGGTTTGAACGTAGTTCAAATTAAGTTCATTTTTAAATTTTGTGTGAGAAAATACTGTAGGAAACTTATCCTAAACGTTATTTACATTAAAAAGTGGAGAATAGTTGTTATGTGTTGAGGTTTGATCTTTCCGAATTCTTATTGATTTGATTCAGAATTTTAGATGGATTTTGGATTAGTAAAATCTCTTGAGAACCATAGAGATCTATGCTAGTACGAGCTCCGGTACTTAAAACTTAAATTTTCTTTGGCTACTGTGTGCACTCCTTAAAACTTAAGTTTTCTTTGGCTACTGTGTGCACTTTCTCTGCTTGTAAGTTTGTATGCTAATGTTGCATTCAACTAATCACAAGACCCTCGACTCTAGGTATCAAATAGGTCTCCGTTACACAGGCGGCGCACGTATGCTGCTAATGCTATCACTAAAATTTGGGATTATACCCATTGTTGTGCCAGTTGGTGTTCGAGACTTTGATATCGATGGGGAACTTTGGGTCAAGTTACGATTGATACCAACAGAGCCTTTTGTAGGAGCTGTTTCATGGGCTTTTGTTGCACTTCCAAAAATCAAATTTGAGTTGTCACCATTCCGCTTGTTCAATTTAATGGGTAAGTTGTAAATTTATGCCCTTATCTCGGCTTTTCTTATTTACACATGCATTAGTCTCTGGAATAAAAATAAGTTTAATTTTTTTTCTTGATGTATTTTGATTCTGGTTGTACCCGTGAAATTTTATACTTCAATTGAGGATGGGAACAAATAGTTTGGAGATATACAGTTTAGGGACATGTGTAAATCTTTGATGAGTCAAGTAGGAAAACGATGGATGAGAGTGATTAGGAGTGATACGCAAGTAAAAGATCTAGTATGGTCGGATAGAATTTATGTCTCTCATTTAGTCATTACTTTTAACTTTAAATGAGTCAAGTATCCTACTTTAAGCGGTTGCGATGGGAGTTTGGGTTGAGATGAGTCATAAAAGATCCTTCTTTCTTTCTTTCTTTCTTTCTTTGCTTTTTGTTTTTTTATTTTTTTTATTTTTTGTCTTAAAGAAAGAACTCTCCCCGATAAGAGAGAGATGGGCACAGGCATGGTTGTTGGTTGATCAGCCTCCTAAAATAAAAGACATCTTTACTGTATTCTGCAAATGTTGCTTCAGTGGTACCTGCAACTTGATATAAGTTTGGCTTCTATGGCCTTTTAAACCAAGACTTTTCACTCATGACGGATTCCCAATGACCATCTGTTTCACCTAGCTGGAGAGAAATTAAAAATAGCATTGTCCAGTATTATCGTTCTCACCTAGCTGGATAGAAATTAAAAATAGAGGTGTCCACTATTATTGCACTTGCCACTAATTTAACAAGGACAATTGCTGTCCATTAGTATGTTTGCCTATTGTTTGTGCAAGAAGAAATCTCTTACATATGTACAAGTCTAAAACTGGAAAGGGCTTGCAACAAAATTTATTTATTTGTTATAACTAGGATGGCAGTTGTTCTCCACTACCATAATTTGGGCAAAGTAGAGGAACTTATGTACGCAAAATCTAACAATCTTCCTTTTGATGTGCAAAAGTTTAAGTTTTCCTTTTAGTATGCAAAACTGATTCCCAAGTTTGTAAAAACTTTCGGTCCCTTTATCAGCAAGTGTAGCTTGCAGTTGCCTTGTACGATAAGTATGCTTCTCTCGTTAAGGATCAATGGTCCAAAATGGAACATACTATTATCTTTTTTTTTTCTTTGATGAGAACATACAAATATATTTTTGATAAGTATGCTTTTATTTCATTAAGGCTTGATCATCCAAATTGGAAGATACTGACGTTTTTTTCTTTTTCATTTTCTCTCTCGGTTCTTCTTTTATGCATGCAATGGGCAATTCAGCGATTCCTGTTCTTTCCATGTAAGTGAACTTTGTCTTTGGAGAACCTTGTTACAATATGCACAAACGTGATACTTGTTTTTCTTTTTCTCTTTTTTATGAAGATTGAATCTTTGTTCATTATGCTTCATTTTATTTTCCCATTATATCCTTGAGAGTCAAGACTAGGTTTTCTATCCCATTAATATCTATTTATATCTATTATGCATATAAATGCACATAGAATATAGGTATACTTATTTGTGCTGTGCCCGTCCATAAATACATAACTATAGTTGGGATGCAGGTGTACTTATACATATAGATGTATCTAAATGTAATGCAAATGTACATCCAGAGACACCGAGAGACACTGAGGGAGAATTTTTCATGTTTCAGTTATGACAAGAAATTGATTCAAGTTATCTTCCAAATCTTCATTTGTAATTCAATTATTTCTTGTGGGTCTGGAACTTCTTCCTTACTTTTTTTTTTCTTTTGGTTCTCCACCCTTTTACAAATAACATCTCAATTGCCTATTTTTATAGGTTTTTGACAAAACTTCTCACTGAGGATTTGCCTCGCCTATTCGTACGCCCTAAGAAGATTGTTTTAGATTTTCAAATAGGCAAAGCCGTTGGCCCAGATGCAACCGATCTAAAATCGGGAGAGCAAGAAGGAAACAAGGACTTTGTTGGAGAGCTGTCGGTGACCCTTGTTGATGCCCGGAAGCTATCTTATTTTCTCTATGGTAAGAACCTTTGGAAGAAAAAACCAGTGTACTTTACGAACCAATGAGATTTTTAGTTGCAAAAGTTGCTGAGAATTTGGTCCTTATGGTGCACATGAATTTGGTGTGTGTGTGTGTGTAAATTTGTTTTCCAGGAAAAACAGATCCATTTGTTGTTCTAAGTCTCGGTGATCAAGTCATACGCAGTAAAAAAAACAGCCAAACTACCATCACTGGGCCCCCTGGTGAGCCAATTTGGAACCAGGTGAATCCTTAGCGTTACTGCTTTATTTACCATGTTGTTCTCGAGGGAAACTATTCATTACATGTCAAAAATTCTCTTTTACTTTTTTTTTTTAAGTTAAGGTTCACAATTTCTTAATTAATTCTTTGCCTGTACTCATGGGCAGGATTTTCATCTGCTAGTTGCAAACCCTAGAAAGCAGAAGTTGTACATCCAAGTGAAGGATTCTCTTGGATTTGCAGATTTAACCGTTGGCACAGCAGAGGTAAAGTGCCTTAATTCTTTATAATCTTGTCCATGAAGTGAATTATAATTGTGATAGGACATTGATTTATTACACACAAAGATGAACCAGAAAGTTGTACTTTATTGAAGAAAGGAATCCGTACAAGAACTGTCCACAGAAAATCAGCAATACACTAGACCTAGGTAGAGATTTGAGAGCCTACTGTCACGCCCCACCAAGCCACAAGGAGGCCACACACTTGTCTTGGGCGTTTTTGGGGGAGAGCATAGCCCAAGTGAGATTCTAGAAGGGTCCAGACTGTTCTACAATGTTCTGCAGCATTCCAGGAGGTTCCAGCACAGTCCAGAATCATCCTGATGAATCTAGCAGATCCTGGAAGACTCAAGACTGCTCTAGAACTCTCTAGAATATTTTATTTGTAAATATCTTCCACACTATGCTAGAACATTCTAGATAGTAAATAGTAGCCGTTAGATCGTTGCAAAGATCAATGTAATCTAGACCGTCCATTAGTTGGGAGGATGGCTATAAATAGGACCATCCCCTTCATTTGTAAATCATCCAAGGAAATCTAAGAAAAGCCTTTCCAAAGTTCTCCTTGTTCTCTCTTGTTCCCTTGTGTTCTAGGCAAGAGCGTGAGTGAGTTAGGCTGACTTAGCATCGAGGCATTGCTAAGGCCGCACGAGTAGTTTGAAGAAAGTAAGCTCGTGACACTACGCACCTCTCCCCACTTGATTTCCCAAGTCCTGATTTAATTCCCAAAGCAATTCCCTATTTATAGTCTCTCATTCCCTCTAACTAAACTAACACATAACAGCCCATCATTCTAACAAACTTGCTAACTCGCTCCAAACTCACTTGTTAACTTAGTTGACAAACAAACTCAAATTGTCTGGCTTTTTCTTTTTAGATTTTTTTTTAAGGTAACATTGTGTCTGAAAATAGACCATTTATTAACAAAAGAGTCAGTGAAAATATCCTGCAGTTTTGATATAGCCTACAGCTGTAGAAGTGCTTTATGCATGAACTTAACCGTATTCATGGAAAATTAGTGCTCAAATAGGAAGTTGAGCTCAACCATACTTTACAGCTACTGTTTCGCAAAATCTACTATAGCAATAAACTTTAAATACTCTGAAATTTAGGTTGATCTTGGATCGCTTCAAGACACTGTGCCAACAGACAGGATTGTGGTCTTACGAGGCGGTTGGGGACTGTTTAGAAAGGGCTCTTCTGGAGAAATATTGCTTCGATTGACATATAAAGCATATGTCGAAGATGAAGAGGATGAAAAATCTGTGTCCGAATCCATTGATACAGATGCTTCAGATTCAGACGATGAGTTCTCTGAGTCTTATGAACCAAGTGCATCTTTCATAAAAGATTCGACAAATTATGCTAAAGAAATTGATAAAGAATCATTTATGGATGTTCTAGCCGCTTTAATTGTCAGTGAAGAATTTCTAGGAATAGTGGCTTCTGAGGCAGGAAGCAGCAAAATTTTAAATGACATTCCAGGTACAGGGACAACGTTACCAAGATCGCGAGCTGTTGATGCCAAATCAGTGTCCCAAGATCCCACCAATGGTTCAGAAGTTTCGACAGGTAACTTTCATACATAGTGACTGCCTTAAGTGTGAGGTCTTTTTTTCTTCTTCAATACCTTGATGCATGGTTAAAAATAAAATAAAATAAAATAAAAACTTGTCAATTGTAGGATCGGCTATATTTTGGCTTGCTGTTGTTACGAGCGTATCCGTACTAATTGCACTCAACATTGGTGGTTCAAGCATCTTCAATCCTTGATATTTCATACGAGGGCTTGAGAAGAACTAGTTTTTTGGTGCTTTTGTTCGATCAAGTAAATTCTTCGAGTCCCTCTCTGGTGCTGCATTGATTCTTTTTTTGAGTTGTTCGTTTGGGTTGCCTGCAAGTAATAGCTTTACAAATGCCATAGTTCATTCTTTGCTTGCTTTAGTTGATTCCATGATAATTATTCAATACTCATCGAGAAAAAACAAATCAATTAAGGCAAGTTATATAAAGATTTTCAAAATTCCTCTCCTCTTTCCTGGTTTTGTGTTAGCTGGCTAGCTTTTTCCCTTGAAAGTTTTCACTCAAAGAATTGCCTTCTTCATTGGCAGGCTCGAAAACAATCCATTAAGTATACATTCCAGGAGGACTCGCCAAGATTAAATGCTTTTTACACTGAGCTAATGGGCAATACCATTCCATCTTGCAAATTTGTCATTTGTAGTTTTCTAGCAGAGGAATGTTCTGTTGGCGGCAGAAAATTTTTGACCTATATGTATAGCAAGTGAGTAATCATTTATCATCCTGTATTCTAGTTTTACCATATATGTAGTTGTCTATACCTGGTGACCAGAGACTCACGCGACGTGAGCCTCAGCGTGACCAGCATCCGCGCGAGGGCCAGTCCACGGAAGCCTTTGAGTGCATCCCTGGCTTTTACGGGCATCTTTGGATGTTGTCCTGGGTTCCGATGGACAGAGCTATGCGCTGTGCAGGGTAACGTGCAGTTCCAGAACCTCATAACTTCATCCGAAGACCAAAGAAATAGTAATGATCCAGAAAATATATGCGGAAAATTTCAAAAAATTACATCGTGCAGTCTGATCCATAGAAGCGTGCTCTATCTTCAAGATCCATTTTCAAAGAATTAAATTATATAGAATTCCTATTCACCAAAAAAATATATAGAATTCCTAGATCATTTCCTAGAATCTACGAAAGTAACAAATTTTGTAGGGAAAATGATAGACTATACCCTATTACAATTACAATGTAATTACAATTATAATTACATGAATATATCTAAAATATATCATTTTAAACTCTAAGAAACCATAACTAGTAATAATTAAAAATAAATAATTGTAATTGTAATTATCATTCATCTTACATTCACTTGATATTTGATTAATATTCTATGAACATATTAATTCATATGTTACAGAAGTTTTAAAGTGCAACTCTCTAAGATATCAATTCAATGCATAGGGAAATAAACTTACGTCACCTAATTTATGTCTATAGTATAACCTTGAGTTGCCTCTAGTACCGGTTGTTGGAAAAATTGGTCTAGCGACAGCGAATTTTAAAGTTTTTCTTTAACCACCCAGTATCAAACTCGTGTTGCTATAAACAATGCATTGAGTATAATCTGTCCTCTTAGTAACTAAAAACAATATTTCTGATTGAATGGGGTTTTTTTTTTTATAAAAAAAACTCTATTGTCAAATCTTCAATGCTATTATCTTCTTTCATATTGTTGTGTGTGGTCAACTCAATTGATCTCCAACATAGCTACTCATTCCAACTATTTTAGTGCTGAGGAACCATGAATACTAAAGATAAGTAGTCCAAGCTCAATTATTTAATTTGCATTTAGGCAATCTAAAGATAAATAACGACCCAATGACTCTATTCATGGAAATAGTAGAAGTCAGAAATATATTTGAAATTCACGATGATTTTTTCTCCTGCTTTTCTACAACAGATGCCCATCCCTAGCAGCATGAGATTCAAATTTATGCCAATCATCGTGTATAATTTTGTGATATCCTTTATCATAAAGGATAATCCCAATTCAAATAAATCCAAGTTTAAATTAGAATAATATTATGCAAAGAATTATCTAATTTAAATAATTGTGAATAATTATTCTTTTTTAAATACAACTATAATTTTGATTAATAATTCAAATACCAAATTTAAATAACTAATTATCCAAAATCTCAATTATCAATTTAAATAAATTATATTTTTAGAATTAATTAAACAATCAATTCACTCGAAAATTAATGCATGTTGACGGCCACAATTCAGATGGACTCCACTCAGCGTCCACAATCCACCTATACTCTTGCGTGTACTCCAATATGCCTAGTGGCGCATTGCATGTGTAGTTATGTACAGTAAACCACATCTGCCTTTGGCGAAGAAATTAGTGAGCTAGCTGTTGCTCTCAAATTGTGCATGAATAATGCGATCGGTTGAAGCACAAAATGGACGGTCAGTCTTACGAAAAGGTCGCTAAAAATAACAAACTCGAAAGCTTATTGGAAATAAACTTTGAGAAGAGACAAGCGAATAAACAGAATAAATATTTTGGAGTTTTTGGTGATTATAAGGCAAATAAAATTGCTAGGATAAATTCCTACATAACATAAAAGAGTGGATATTGGCTTCCGCGTTCGTTTTTTTGTCCTTTATGCACCGCTTTGGTGCTTTTTTTGTTTTTCCTTTTTTCTTTTCACTAATCTGTTTTTTTTTTTACGTATTTCTTCTTTTTTTTTGGCATTTTTTTCCAACTAATTTATCTATTATTGTCTCTCAAGTCAAGTCATAATTAAAAAACTTGAATTTTTCTTGCTTTTTAACTCTATTATAGTTATCCCAAATAAATCTACTATTTGATACTTTACTTTTCTTTATTCTATTTGTCACCATTGCATATAACAAACTGTACGTTATTTTTCTTTCTCAGTTGCTTTATCTTTTTCTTTTTCTTTTTTTTTTCTTTTCCAATACTTTACCTTTTTTTTTTTTTTAATTTCATTCGTCCACCACCGAAGTGTCTTACCACTGATATTTTTCTAATTTTTTCCTTTTATGCTTCTCTTTCATTGTCTCTCAATTTCAAATTTATCGCTCTTTCCATCTCATAGATTACTTAGTCCTCCAATCCCAGCTTTCTAATTGTAATAATCTCTTTTAGGAGTGTTCATAAAATTCGTCAATCTACAAAATCCACCCAATCTGAAGGTTTTAGATTGGGTTGGCAAGAGTTTTGTATAGGTAATTGGTTGAGATTTTCTCAATCCGAAGGTTTTGAATTGGATTATGAATTGAGCAATTCTCATTCCGTTAAATCTATCAATCTGAAACCAATACATATATAATTTTAATAATATACATAATTAAATAAAACTTTTCTTTTTTTAAAAAAAAAAACCTTTCCAAGGTATTTTGCCCGAGTTTTACTCAAGATAGTTCGTCTTAATTGAATGGGTCGAAACAAATTTAATTATGCTGGGCTATTTTATATTATGACATGTTTGTTTTAATTATTAATGTTAAAATAATGACATTTAATATTTTATTTTTAAATGTCCTAGCTCAACCTGTAAATCCGTAAAACACAATCCACAAAATCCAAACGGTAAAGGATAGAGATTTTTTAGATCCAAAGGTTTGGATATCTTAATTTGAAGGTTTTGTATTAGATTGTAGATTGACTCTAAATTCTCGATGTCCAATATGTGAAGACGCCTAATCTCCATGCTTATGATCAATTCTTATTTCTATTTGTCGTTAGTCCCTTTCATCCATTTCATGGTCTTTTTTTTTTGTGCATGCTCCTGCGTTTTTGGGTTTCTCTAAACTAAAGAACTTAAAAAAAAAAATCACTTTGTTTATGAGATAAAATTTAACTTTTTAGATAATAAACTATAAATTTTCAGACAAAAATAACACAATAATGATACATGAGGCTTTTAAAAAGATAAATAAAAAATAGTTTTAAAAAAATCTAAAAAGATTAAAGAAACATATTCATAATTAAAAATCAAATTGTGTCATTAGTCTAATTAAAAACATATACGTGGATTTATTTATTTCTTTTACTATTTTATCCCTTGTAAAATCCTAGTTTGTTTTTACTCGTGTTACATTTCATCTAAAAATAGTCAATTGATTATCTTAGGAATCGAAACTGTATATTTCATAAATATAAGAGTAGTTAAACCTACAAAAGTGAATGTCAGCGCTCAAAATAAAAGGTATACATATTTTCAAAAGTTATTTATGTGAATAATGATTTTTATTTTTAATCAAAGTTTTCTCACTTGATTTTTATATATAATCAACCTTATAAAAACTTCAATCACAACTTAATACATACATTGCGTGTACCTCAACTAATAAAGGAAAATAAGAGAGGAAATTATATATTTTTGTTTACCTACTAGTATTCTAATTCTATAACTCAATTGCAAGTTTTACATCCCAAACATGCAATTGGAAATATGGATTTAAAAATATAAATAAAACGTATAGTATTTAAACCAAATAAACCTCTTCTCATTTACATAGGCACGATTGTTCTTACATATTATTGTAAAGCGACTTTATTGCAAGTAAGTAATAATGCAGTAAGAGATATTCATATAAAATTAATAAAACAAACCACTTGTCACTAGTGATTAACTACACCGAATATGATAATTAAAGCTACTTTCAATACTAAAATAAACACTAAATAAAAAAGATATAATTAAACAAATATATAAACTTGAAAAACAAAGTGAATTAGAAGAACAAATTCAAACAAAATTCATTATTTTACTTGGCCTTCCATAGGTGGTGTATCACTTTCAAAAAGGTGTATCACTCATCTTACACCTATAGAAAGACTTAAAGAAATAAAAAATAGAAAATATGTGTTTCTGAATTTTCACACAATTCTTGAAAGAAAAACAAAGCTTGCTAGCCCCTTTATTTATAGTGTTTTGGGGTGCAAAGCAATTTAAGAAAACAAACTAAAAAAATGAAAACTTACAAAGGAAAAGGAAATAAAATGAAATTACAAATATCTTGGAGAAATTAGATATTTGATTGAGCTTGATTGGGGAGCAACTTTGGAGTTTACAGCTAAAACGTGGAGCAAAGAGAGAGAAAGCTGGAGAAATCACGTAACCGGGATGGACATGAGGCGGAAACCGACTAGCAGACGCGAGATGCAATGCGACGGACGAGCTCTGAATGAACAAGGTGGATGGCATAAAGCGTGCGTGTGTAGGAAGGAGGTGGACTACGGTTAGGACCTGCATTGCAGAGATGCGTGCATGTCTTGAGACACACTTGAGAAAACGCGTGCATATGACATTGAGCACTGATTAGCTCGCACGAGGTGGAATACGGTTAGGACCTGCACTGCGGAGCTGCAGCCCACGTTGCTGATTGGCACACACTGATTGCAGGGCTTCGCGTCGTACGGCTTGCTGGCTTATGCACGACTTGAAACTAGTGGTTGCATTCGTATGACTTCCATGGCTTAGTTGCATGACTTTCTATGGATTCTAAATCTCTTTAAATAAATAAGTAAAAACTAAACATTTTCAAATTAGTATTTTGAATAAAAATCATGAAAAATGTTTAACAAGAACTTAAATAATCTAGTATTTATTGAATAATAAGCGTGTAAAGATGCATTGCAGAGATGCGTGCCTGTCCCGAGACGCGCTAGAGAAAACTCGTCCATCGAACATTTGGCGTTGATTAGCTCGTGCAAGGAAACGTGTTGACGCACTGTTGGAAGGTGTTGAATTTAGATCAAATCAGCCAAGATATGGCTGAGATTAAAGGAAGAATCCTATCTGTATAACTTTGAAAATATAGGTCATTTGATTTCTTGTAAAGTAGCTATAATTATGACTTTTTATCTTAATATTTTTGTGTTTCTTCATATACGGGGCATGTAAATCATTTTTTCATGAACGAGAATCATACAACTTTGAATTTTCTTCTGGTTTCAATTTTTGTATCAGAGCTAAAGTGTTCGCTTTTTTTTTTTCCCCCAAAACACTAGTTGTCACCTTAACATCCAAGCCAACCCTACAACCCTTTGATCTTCTTCTCCACCAATCTGAAATTTCTGAATTATCCCCTGCATTAACCTCGGCAACCACTGAGCCCAAGAATTCCCACGTTGAGTCTCACCAAGTCCAGATTGTTATTTTTAATTTATTTATTATTATTTATTTGGTTTTTTAAATGATAATAAATAAATAAAAATAAATTTAGATGGTCTAATAGATATGTATTTTCTAAAGGGTGTCAACCAAAGGGTATTCAGAACTATTTTGACGCTTCAGAAAAAATACATCTTTTCATGAAAGGTAACATACACCCTGATGGTGGATGTCTATAAATATCACGTTAAAGAGGGTCCCTAAGTCTATGCAATTATTTCAGAAATACACCATCTCTAAAATTGCAGAAGGTTTAAAAGATTCTCTTTTCTTTCACAAGTTTTGTTTCTTCAGGAATTCTTTTCAGAAAAACTCTCCATTCATTCATCAGATTATCAATGGCTGGAGGTCAGTTTTCGTTCTTTACGTTTTCGCATTTAGATGATTTTCATGCAATTTGGTTTATGCATATATGAAAATCATAACTCTATTTATATGTAAATAATCTTACATTTGGTATCAAGAGCGTGGTTTTTTCTCTGCCTTGATATATCTGAATTGAGTTTTTCAAAATACTCAAAACTTTGTTGAATTTGAAATCTTTTTTTGATGTTTTTTGATGAAAACCAACGTTAGAAATCATTAGGAAATTGATTTTCTAACATTTTTGGGTTTTTAAAACATCAATTTTGGTACCCATAAGGTATAGAAACGATTGGGTCTACAATTGGACCTATTTGGGTCAAATTCGGGCGAAGAAGACCCGAATAACGAGAAAAATCAAAATCAGGGGCCAAAAACGACATGTCGTTTTGGCCCCTTGAGGCTGCGTTTTCGACCTGAAAAACGACATGTCATTTTTCATAATGAAAAACAACACGTCGTTTCACTAAAGAGGGGTGACCATTCCTGTCAAAATGACACGTCATTTTCGGGGCTTGATGCCCAAAACGACATGTCGTTTTTTAGGCATGAAAAATCAAAAAATAAAATCCGAAAAAAAAAATTCTCAGATTTTTAATTTGGGTATTTTGGAAAATTGTTTTCTTTTTTTAATAAATCTAAAATTAATTATAATGAAATATAAAATTTTATTATTTATATTTAAATAAAATTTTAGCAATTAATTTTAGATATGTTATTGAATTTATGCATAATTTATTTTGCATGTATTCTTTAGTTGTTATTCCTTTTAATACATGTAAATTCATGAATATTTTATGCATGAAAATTAAATGTCTTCAGTGATTTGTATAATTTTATTTAATTTAAGAGTAGCCACAGCATCTTAAATTATATTAAAATTATATGTTAAGTTTTTTAAATCACATTTAGTTAAACGGACATTAATTGTAACTAATTATGTTTAGTATAGTGAAAATTATCCCACATGAAATTTTGTTATATTAAATATGATTGGTTAGGATGAAATATTGAACTATTTTCTTAATTTGCCCACAGGGATTAAGAAATGGAATATAGTTTAATAGTTTGATCATATGGTTGTATGTGAATCAATGTGAATTAGAAACTTAGCCCACGGGCAATTTTTATGTCATATGATTCATATTTTTGTTGCATGATTTACATTGGTAAAACATGACATATAGTTATTAGCTTCAAATTTTGTGACATGAGCATGTATGTTTGATGTATTGCAGTAATTCAACCTATTAATTTATCTGATATGAAATATGATATTCTCGAGCTTAAAGATGATAACTATAAAGTTTGAAAGGTGAGGATTCACCTTCATTTGGGGTGGATGGACATTGACTATGCTATAAGGAAGGATGAACCGCCCTCTATCACTGAGACCAGCACTCCATATGATATTAGTCGGTATGAAAAATGAGAGCGATCCAATCGTCTCTCAGCTATGTTCATAAAGACTAAGATCTCTACTGGGATTAGGGGTTCGGTTGATCAATATGACAATGTCTAAGCATTACTGAAGGCTATTAATGAGCAATTTGAGTCTTCAGATAAGGCATTGGCAAGCACCCTGATAATGCAGTTTTCATCGTTGAAGCTTACCGGAATAAAAGACGTGCATGAGCATATCATGTGCATGAGGGACATTACGGCTCAATTGAAGATGCTTGAGGTTGAGATGTCTGATTCATTCTGGTACATTACATTCTGAACACTCTACTCTCTGAGTATGGTCCCTTTAAGATCTCTTATAACACACATAAGGACAAATGGTCAATTAATGAGCTATTGAACATGTGTGTTCAGGAGAAGGGAAGACTCATCATGGAAGAGGGAGAGAAAGTAAATTTCGCAACCCAGGGTAATAAGAAAAAGTCTCAGACCAAGCAAAAGGGAAAAGGTAAGGCTCCTGCCCAGCTGGATATTAAGAAGGAGTTTAAGTGCTTCTTTTGTAAGAAGAAGGGGCATGTAAAGAAGGACTGCTCCAAATTTCGGGAATGGCTTGATAAGAAAGGTACTCAACTCTCACTTGTCTGTTATGAATCCAATATGATTGATGTTAATTATAACACATGGTGGATTGATTCCGGTTCTACAATCCATGTTACTAATTCCCTATAGGGATTGCAAAACCCTATGAAAGCCAGTGGGAAGTGAGCAGAGTATCTATTGTGGAAATAAAATGCGCTCACATGTGGAGGCTATAGGAACGTGCAAACTGATTTTAAGTTGTGGCTTTATTTTGTATTTGGAAACGACATTCTATATTTCTAGTTTTTCTAGAAATTTAATTTCAGTTTCCAGACTTGTATCAGTTGGATATTCCTTTAAATTTTTAGAATCTTCTTTCAATTTGCTTTATAAATATGATTTTATTGGAGATGGTACTTTGTCTAATGGTCTTTTTCGTCTTAATTTGCAAAATGATGCCAATTATACTCCTATGCATGTTCATGAAAATGTTGGTATTAAGCGATGTGTTATAAATGATGAATCCTCTATGTTGTGGCATCGGGGATTGGGACATATCTCCATTGAGAGAATTAAAAGATTAGTAAATGATGGAGTATTCAGTATTTTAGATTTTACTGATTTTGATACTTATGTGGACTGCATTAAGGGTAAGCAGACCAACAAGTCAAAGAAGGGTGCCAAGAGGAGTTCTGATTTATTGGAAATCATACATAGAAATATTTGAAGTCCAGACATAGACACTTACTCTCAAAGGTACTTCGTCTCCTTTATAGATGACTACTCACGGTACATGTATCTCTACTTGCTTAAAAATAAAAATGAAGTACTAGATGCTTTTGAGGTCTTTAAAGCGGAAGTAGAGAAACAATGTGGAAAGCAAATTAAGATCATGAGATCGGATAGAGGTGGAGAGTACTACGGTAGATACACTGAGTATGGACAAGCACCTGGTCCATTTGCTAAGTTTCTGCAAGAACATGGGATTGTTGCCCAATACACTATGCCTGGTTCTCCAGACCAAAATGGTGTAGCTAAAAGAAGAAACCGAACATTAATAGACATGGTGCGAAGTATGCTTGCTAGCTCCAAACTTCCTGAGTTCTTGTGGACTGAAGCTCTTAAGACGACAGTGTACATATTGAACCGAGTTCCAACCAAGGCTGTTCCCAAGATGCCTTTTGAGTTATTCAAGGGTTGGAAACCGAGTTTGCGACATGTACGCGTTTGGGGATGCCCGTCAGAGGTAAGAGTTTATAATCCACAAGAGAAAAAGCTAGACCCAAGGACCATAAGTGGATATTTTGTTGGTTATGCTGAACGGTCTAAGGGATACAGATTTTATTGTCCATCTCATAGTACTAGATTTGTAGAATCAAGAAATGCAAAATTTCTTGAGAATGACTTAATTAGTGGGAGCGATCAATCCTGGAACACTATTCCTGAGAAAGATCATACAGATGCTCAACCTTTCACTTCTTATGATAGATTGATTGTTGTGCACAACACGCCTAAAGTTCAAATGCGTGATGAACAACAACAAGTCATTCAAGTTCCACAGACTGCTGATCATGAAATAGATCCAGCTGAACAACAGATACAGGAACCTGTTGAACAGTTTGTTGAACAACATGCTCCTCAGGAGAATGTTGAACCAACATTAAGGAGATCTACTAGAGAAAAGCGATTGGCGATACCTAGTGACTATATTGTGTATCTACAAGAGTCTGACTACAATGTTGGAGCCGAAAATGATCCTGAAACATTTTCACAGGCCATGAGTTCTAAGAAATTTGACTTATGGTATAGTGCCATGAAAGACAAAATGGATTCTATGTTATCTAATAGAGTTTGGGATCTCATTGAGTTGCCTAATGGTGTAAAAGCCATTGGATGTAAATAGGTCTTCAAAATGAAGAAAGACTCATTGGGCAACATTGAGAGACATAAGGTAAGACTCGTTGCCAAAGGATTCACTCAAAGAGAAGGAATTGACTATACAGAGACTTTTTCTCCTGTATCTAAAAAGGATTCTCTTCGAGTCATTATGGCATTGGTTGCCCATTTTGATCTGGATTTGCACCAAATGAATGTGAAAATGGCCTTTCTTAATGGTAATCTAGAGGAAGAGGTTTATATGAAATAACCAGAAGGATTTTCCTCTAGTGATAGTGAGCATTTGGTCTGCAAGCTTAAGAAATCTATATATGGATTGAAACAAGCCTCTCGTCAGTGGTATTTAAAGTTCCATGATGTTATCACTTCATTTGGTTTTGAAGAGAATATCATGGATCAATGTATATACTAGAAGGTCAGTGGGAGTAGGATTTGTTTCCTTGTGCTATATGTGGATGACATATTACTTGCAACTAATGATAAGGGTTTGTTATATGAGGTGAAGCAATTTCTCTCAAAAAACTTTGAAATGAAGGATATGAGAGAGGCATCTTATGTCATAGGCATTAAGATCCATAGGGATAGATCTCGAGGCATTTTGGGTTTGTCTCAAGAGACCTATATCAACAAGGTTCTAGAGAGGTTTCGGATGAAAGATTGTTCACTAAGTATAGCACCCATTGTGAAGGGTGATAGGTTCAATTTAAACCAATGCTTGAAAAATGAGCTCGAATGGGAACAAATGAAAAACATTCCATATGCTTCATCTGCTGGAAGCCTAATATATGCTCAGGTCTGTACAAGACCTGACATTGCATTTGCTGTGGGAATATTGGGCAGATATCAGAGTAACCTAAGTGTTGACTACTAGAGAGCTACAAAGAAGATGATAAGATACCTTCAAGGGACTAAAGATTACATGCTCATGTATAGACGGACTGATAATCTGGAGGTGATTGGATACTCCGACGCAGACTTCGCTGGCTGTGTTGATTCGAGAAAATCAACATCTGGTTATGTTTTCATGTTTGCCGGTGGAGCTGTATCTTGGAGGAGTGCGAAGCAGACTTTGACTGCTACCTCTACTATGGAGGCCAAGTTCGTTTCTTGTTTTGAAGCTACTTCGCATGGTGTATGGTTGAAGAGTTTCATATCCAGGCTTAGAATTGTGGATTCTATTTCTAGGCCATTGAGACTGTACTGTGACAATTCAGTTGCGGTATTTATGGCCAGGAATAACAAGAGCGGTAGTCGAAGTAAACACATCGACATTAAATACTTGGCTATAAGAGAACGTGTTAAAGAAAAGAAAGTGGTCATTGAACACATTAGCACTGAGTTGATGATTGCCGATCCTTTAACTAAAGGCATGCCACCAAAGTTTTTTAAGGATCATGTAGTACGAATGAGACTTGGTTCCATGATGTGAATTTTATTGTACATACATTTGGTTATTTATTTTTATGAAACTCTTATTCAGTTGTGATGTTTTCTCATATTCAGTTGTGTACATATTCAGTTACCTTGAGAAAAATCAATTAAGTTGGACCTAGAATAAACATAAGGTTTATTCATTAAGTTGCGTTACCATTTATGAGTTAGTATTAAGGGATATAATGTATTGTAATACATGGAAGATAATACTCATTATAAGAGGATCTATTGCCACGATTCATGTGTTTATTTCTTGAGTTTGAGATTGGTTGATTTTGGTTATTTAGAAAATTTATGTAGACCAAGTGGGAGAATGTTATTTTTAATTTATTTATTATTATTTATTTGGTTTTTTAAATGATAATAAATAAATAAAAATAAATTTAAGTGGTCCAATAGACACGTCTTTTCTAAAGGGTGTCAACCAAAGGGTATTCAGAACTGTTATAACGCTTTAGAAAAAATACCTCTTTTCATGAAAGGTAACGTACACCTTGATGGTGGGTGTCTATAAATATCACGTTAAAGGGGATCCCTAAGTCTATGCAATTATTTCAGAAATACACAATCTCTAAAATTGCAGAAGGTTTAGAAGATTTTCTTTTCTTTCATAAGTTTTGTTTCTTCAGGAATTCTTTTCAGAAAAACTCTCCATTCATTCATCAGGTTATCAATGGTTGGAGGTCAGTTTTCGTTCTTTACGTTTCTGCATTTAGATGATGTTCATGCAATTTGGTTTATGCATATATGAAAATCATAACTCTGTTTATATGTAAATAATCTTACACAGATTACCACAATCATACTCAATGAAGGCAATTTTCTAAGATGGTCTCAATCTGTCAGAATGTATATCCAAGAAAGGGAGAAGATCGGATATCTGACTGGTGAAACCAAAGCCCCTGCAAAACAGAACATGGAATGCAAAGAATTCCATCTATGGCATAGCTTGTTAATTCTAGCTAACTCAGTGTGTTATCCTACCACTAAAAACTCTGGGACAACGTCTGTTAGAGGTATCCTGACCTTGGAAACTAGTCCCGCGTTTATGATTTGCAGTTGTGGCTTAGAGAAATTTGGTAAGGAGGAGACAATGCAACTAAATACTTCAATATCTTGAAAGGCCTGTGGCAGAATTTGGATTTGTTTAATGGCTATGAATGGAAAAGTCCTGAAGATTATAATTACCACAAAAAGATGGTAGAAAGTGACAGGATTCATAAATTTTTGGTAGTAAGAGGCAAGATAATTGGCAGGCAACCTTTTCCACCAATTGGAGAGGTATTCCCTGAAGCCTAACTGGAGGAAAGTCATCGGAACGTTATGTTGGGCAGGAAGAAGACCGGCGGGCCTATAGAAAACAAGGCAATTGTTGCTGCTAATGCCAATTTAGCTCCAACATATAATAACAATGGGAAAACTAAAGAAAAATCATGAGTTTGGTGTGACTACTGTAATTGACCGCGCCATACCTGTGAGACTTACTGGAAACTCCTTGGGAGGCCTCCAAATTGGAAGAGCAGCAAGTCCTGTGATAAAGGCAGCCACGAAGCTTCTTTAGCCATTGATGCTAAGGCCAATTTAAGAGCAGGTTAATCATCTTCTTAAGCTGCTAAAGTCTTTCCATCATCTACTCCTAATGGTTCTCTTGCTCAATCAGGTAGTTCATCTTCCAATACTTCATTTGTAGTTCCAAATAAGGCAAAATTATTTGCTTGGAGAGTATATCATTGGGCTTTACCCACTATTGTTGGTCTTTTTCAGCACAAGATAGTCCCTGCTGGTTGTTCATTATGGTTCAAATGGTTGGGAGTCTACTGGACATACTTTACTTCAATGTAAAAATGCCAAAAAATTTTGGAAAGCCCCTGCAACCAAATTGTGCTTTAAGGCAATATTCCACTTGGCTTTTCCTGATGTAATTCACATGCTCTCTCATTCACTTCTAAAAGAGGAAATAATTTTTTTTGCCTATTTTGGAGTATTTGGAATACACAGACCAAGCAAATTTATAAGAAAAAGTTTCTAAATCCAAATCATATCATGCAATGGTCTGGGAAATATCTTCAGAACTTTAAATCTATTCAAGCTTCAACGATCAAACATGTATCAACTTCCTCTCATAATAGAGCAAATGCATAAATGCCACCAACTGAAGGTACCTATAAATTAAATGTTAATGCTATTAGCATAGATGCCCTTAAAGCATATGATATTTTTATAATAGGATATATTTATAAATAAATAAAGTTAATTTTTTATTATATTTGTGTGACATGTATTTTTAATACTTTTAAATATTATTAAAATTCTATAGTTATCTATGTGATATTAAATAATGTGTATAAGCATTATATATAAGATGATAACATTTAAGGATAATCAAAATAGTCAATAACATATAATTAGTTATTCAATTAAAGTATGAAAGCTTTAATTGAGTGTTATAAGTGTAGATCATTTTCATTAAGAATGGAGCAATCATATCCAAACCGTTAATGTAGTGAGTCATTAAATGAGTGCACTGTACAAAATGTGAATATGTAGAGCTGAGATGTGACATGAAGGCTAAATCATTTCCGTTAAAACATAGCAAGTTCTAATTACATCAATTAATGGTCATATGTAAGATGATCTTAAGCCTGAGTTATTAGAAAACTCCTATATATAAAATTATGTTTTTTATTTGCTCGATACGGATTTAAGAATATAATTCTATCCCTTGTATTTTGGAGGCATAATAAAGTAAGTAGCCGAGAATGTTACTACTAGATGAAATCCATTCGTTCTTTAATGATAAGAAATAATATGTGCGCTCAAAATGCATGATTAAGTTCTTGAATTTATTATTTATTAGAGAATCAATGACATTCAAGGATATAGAAGTAACCAAAGAGATTAATAAATTTTACCTAACTCTAATTGTAAATTATTTATGTAGGATCAATTTATATGCAATGATTATATCAATAGAGGATTTAGTTCTTTGAATAAATTATATTTATAATTTCAAAAGTGCAATTCTAAGTTTTTTATAGAGTAACTTTGGAATTAATAAAAGTGATAAATTAATTAAGTTGTTAATTAATTGTTAATTTTATTCAAGCTTGAAATTATAAGTTTATAGTTCCTCGTGACATCTCCATAATTTTATAAGAATTTAATAAGATATGAATTATTAATTATTAATATACACTCTAAAATTAAATAATGTGATTATTTGATTATTTAAAATTGAATGACACAGTAGGATGAGATCATGTTCTAGGCGCCAACCACAAGAAAGGTATTTCTGTATTCCTTGATTTGATAAGATTCCCATCTTGAGTTAATAAATATTTTAAATAAAATAGTTTTACTTAAATATTTAAATTTAAAAGGAATATAATCAGATTTGGGTAAAGGAAACGAATTTCCTTCCCATTGATGGTGATGATAGTGTCGCCACCCATGGGCTTAAGTCATGTGGAAGGGCTTTATTTGAATAAAATAAGGAAACAATAAGAAAACAGGAGGACAAGAAAAATAGTAGCTTTTGAAACGTTTTTGAAATAAATAGTAGATTTTTAAAATATTTATTTATAGTAAATAACAAATTAATGACGTAGATAATTTATTTATTATATAAATAAGAATTATATATATATAATGAAGAGGATAAATTAATTATTTGTACTTTAAATTTTTTTTATGTAATTAATAATTATTTGTTAGACATGTATGCCCTAAGGAGTAAAAATGTAATATGTTTTTGGAAATATTTTTATCAATAAAGAATTTATTCATTTATATACTAAATCTTGTCCTCTTTACATTCATATTTGTTGAATGTATGTTAAGCAAACAATAGTCTGAGACTGTCGGTCTAAACCTTTAAGAATTGGACATATGATGGACAGATTATGCAGAAGACACGATTCTTAAGGTGACGGTCTAAATCATAAGATCCATAATCGAGGAAATAAAGTTGGGCGCTTTATTCATGTAAAGATTGTTATGTTGTCTATATCCCTATTAGGAGATGGTTTGTCTTAGCCATTGGAGGTGGACTCCGTGAATAAAAACATTGACACGTTGTCATAGGTGACGATGTGTTGGATCAGGACATAAAGTGAATTGATTTGGATTAATAATTCTATCTCGGCAAATCGATTCACTTAGACAATCATTTGTGTTATATCTTAATTCTAAGATGGATAGTGGGTCCGTTGTCTTGACTTGTGTCTTTTGATGTACCAAAGGGTGACACCCATATCTTAATAGTGGTATGCATGTCGGTACGTTGGAGGCATGACTCTTGATAGCGTAGACTTATTATTCATAGATATGGAATCCATAGCTTCTCTTTAGGAGTAGAGATATCCTCTTATATACGTTATCCTGTAATTGGAAAACTGGAGTGCTCAACCATTTGGATACATAGGTGTAACCGAATGGTATACCGTCTTTGGATGGTAAGTTTTTCGATTGTGAGATAATAAAACGTAAGATAAAACTAATCTGGAAGGTAAGACAGAACTTGTCCTTAAGCCGGTTATGGATAATCCATATGGGGATACGATACAATATGATATGTTATGGAGACTTAGTTATATGGGTTTCGTAATTCTATGTAGTTCGAGAGTGCAGCTCCAAGCTTTTAGTGGAGTAGCATTAGAGTTGATAATTATGAAATGTATATCTAGGATATTGGGTTTCATAATTATCGGTAGCTTAAACTATGTAAGTCCATTTGGTCCCCTTTGCTAGCTCACTACATCCTGTAACGATATAGGCCTACTTTTTCAATAATTGATGACTTATGTCAGATATTCTCAGATTAGTTTAAAATTTAGAAGAATCAAATAATTCATATCTGCTTATCGGTTGAATTAATTTTGTGATAAAATTAATTCAAGATAAACTTATTGAATTATTGAGATCAGATAATTCTTGTCTATTTATCGGTTAATTTAATTTTTAGATAAATTAGATCAAGATAAACTTAGTAGAATTATTGGGAATTGATTTATTTTCCTAGAGATTATCTAGATAAAGTTGTTTTGATCAGATAACTTCTCTATTGGGTTATTTGAATTAAAACTAAGACTTTATCCTATAAAATCTCAGGTGAAAAATAAAAAATTTGCTAGATTTTTATTTGGCAGTTCGACCTGCCGATCCACGTGTTTTGCCTGCCGATGGACGTGTTCGGCATGCCGATAAGCGAAGGATAAGATTACGCGTTTCTATGCGGATCTTATCAGATATTGATCTGAACTTGATTCTGTTTCGAGTTTTTGAGATCTAATCTGATAAGGACTGACCCTAGGTCCAACCTCTATATAAAGGAAGTAAGTCTTAAGAGTTACTCAGATCAGTTGAGAGATTAAGAGTGATACTCTATTGGTGAGCATCTGAAACCTCCCTAAGAGCTTTTGTTCACAAATCACAAACTCTAGCTTTGGGTTCTCTCAATTGGTTGGAAGGAGAGTCACCTCGTGGAAGAACTATACGTGTGAGCCCACACTCACTCCAATCATGGATAGAGAATAGCAAAGAAGACCAGTTGGTTTAGGCTCTTCTAGAACGTTACTTCTCTTCATGGATTGTGGAAGTTCTTCGGCATACAAATGTTAGTAAGATCTGGTTAATTTATGCATGTAGCATGTCAAACTTGTGTTTTGAAAAATACTCTAATGTAAAATTTTTAAAATTCTATTGCATACTATTTTTTCAATAGTTGGTATCAGAGACATGGTTTTTACATAAATTTACAAGTTTGTGATCGTGCTATATGTATAAATTTTATGATCTTAATCTCTCCTATGCTTAAATTTAATTTTATAAAGAGTTGGCACTCTAGGTTTCTATATATTATATATGTTGTCATGGATTATATGGTGAATGTTTATTAATTAATTATGGTTGATTAAATTATTATTTAATTATTAATTAATTAATTAATTTATGTCGGTTATGGTTTCTTAGAAGCTAGAATGTGTATTTAGGTTTTTCATATAATTAGATGGTGGACTATCATCTTCATCTAGGAATTGTTATTTAATTTTAAATTTATAAGAATTTTGTAATTAAATAATCATTCGGATAAGACGGATCTAGAAGATGGATGATGGCGCTCTAAGGTATTTCCTGAGTATCTTATTTTATGTTTTTGAATTGTTAAAAATAAAATTAATGAATTGCATTAAAAAATGTATTTTCTAGAATAGGAGATTTCTGCTCGGTTGGCATGCCGTGGTCCGATGGTCACAGATCAACAGGCCGGACGTGAGGTTCGGCAAGCCGTCAATGGGGTAGAAATCAGACGGCTTTGGTGGCAGGCCAAACTTTCATGAGTCGACAGGCCGATCACCCAGATCGGCCTACCAACCGAGAGCTAGAAAATTTCCAAAAAATGTGCAGTTTTAATTTTATTTTTGGGACAATTTTGAGAAACATTAAATTTGGATATGACCAAAAATATGAAGTGTTCGATTCATACAGAATTAAAGACTTGAATATGGGCATTACATGAAGAAGGGTACAGCTTGAGGATTCAAGGATGAAGAATTGATAATATGTCTTGATTATTCTCTTGTAATCTTAGTTTTCTATTCTCTAGGGTGGAACCATAATATTACGGTTATTATTATTTTGCTTGTAGCTTTGCTTGATTGCTTTGCTTGTCTGCATTATAATATGATTTGCAATGTATATTGATAACATATCATATAGAATAGAGAGTGCTGCTCATATTAAAATTGTTCAGTGCATATTCTTAAAATAAAACCTTGATTTCAAAAGATTGAGTGGGAGAAGGTTTTCGAAGAGAGAATCTAAGGCCTCCATCGTTGGTCCATAGGACAGAACATGGTGGTCCCGACTCCTACGAAGGGATTTCTATCATGTACTAGATTAGGATCTTTAAGAGGATAATGTATTTTAGCATGATTTATAGGTTACACACTCCTAGGTGATGATTATAAATCATGGATAAAATATTGAAACGATGGTTATACACTCATGTTAATTTTATTATTAACCTCCCCTAGGAGCTCTGTTAATAAAATTAATGGCCAAAGAAACGATTATTAATATATGCTAGATCATAAGGGTTCTGGATGGCATATATTAATCAGGAGGCGATTCGTGTTCCTGATTGAATTTGGGATTACTCCCCTAGGAGCTTGTTGAATTTTGAGTTGGGAATTATCGTTGTAAGGTTGTGATATTTTCAAGGTTTTGATACATAAACACATTTGTATGTATTTACATGATTGTGTTATCTTACTAAATTATTATGATATATTTGCTTATGTTTGGTTTATGATTCTTTATTGTAGATTAAAAATTTCTAAAAACATTTTATCATCGATAATTGACAAAAACCTATTAACTGGAGAGAATTATAATGATTGGAAACAGAACCTGGATATCGTCCTGTCCTTTGAGAAACTGAAATATGTACTGACAACCCCTTGTCCTCCCGAGCCTACGAGAGACTCAACTAATGAGCAATTCCAAGCGTATGATCAGCTAGAAAGATGCTAATGATCAGGCCCGCTGCTATGTTATGGCTAGCATGAATAATGTGCTGTAGGCTCAACATCAGGATTATGAGACTGCGAAGTAGATCTTGGATAATCTTGAGGATATGTTTGAAGGCCAGGCCATAACAAAGCGGCAAGGGGCGCTTTGTAAACTCTTAAACTGTATGCAGAGACCTGAGGACATCTATAAAGGAGCATATGATGTTGGTCATGGGTTACCTCGCTGAGGCTTAAACAAATGGAGCCGACATCGATGCTGAAACTCAGATGACTATGGTCTTTGAGACTCTGTCAAAGGAATTTATTTTGTTTAGAGCTACATTTAATTTAAGCAATAGATTGGGATATGACCTTAACAGAACTGATGAAACAGTTACAAGGAGTTTGAACTGCTGATTAGGAAGTCTTCCTGCGGGTGGTAGAGGCCAACATGGTAGCTGCTTCTAGTTCCAATCCTAACTCTGGGAATAGAAAGAAGCAACGGGCCAAGAACGGGAAGTCTTCTATTCCTACTAGCACTAAGAGCAAGAAAAAGAAGAAGAAGAACCCAAAGAAGCTTAAGTGCTTCTTCTGTGGGAAGGTCGGGCATATCAAGAAGCAATTGCAAGTATTTCCTTTCCAAAGGAGGTAGGTGTGATCTTCTGTATTTAGAAACTTGTTTGGTTGAGGAATCTAGTGACGTTTGGGTCATAGATTCCGGTGCAACTAATCATGTTTGTGTTTCTCTGCAGGGGTTCAAAGAAACGAGAAGTCTGCTTCATAAAGACTTCACTGCTTCAGATGGGCGATGGATCCTTGGTCTCAGTGGAAGCAGTGGAGACGTCCATCTTTATTTTGATAATTATAGGAATTTATTTTTGCAATATTGTTTTTATGTTCCTAAATTTAAAAGGAATTTAATTTCTGTAGCTTGTTTATTTAAAGACTCCTATTTGGTTTCTTTTAATGATAAAGTGGTGATTCGTAAAAATAAATCTTTTATCTATTCTAGGATGGATGCAAAATAGTCTATATTTTATCAAACCTAAGATGGACTTATTGCTTAATGCTGAGATGAATGATAATAACTCTAAAAGACTTAAAACTTCTCACTCTAATAAGACTTATCTTTGGCATTTGCGCCTTGGTCATATTAACCTGAATAGGATTCAAAGGTTGGTAAGGGATGGACCTTAAGTTACTTAAAGGTGGAATCTATACCTCAATGTGAATCTTGTTTGGAGGGTAAAATGACCAAAAGACCATTCGGGTCTAAGGGCAATAGGGCCGAAGGGGTTCTATAACTTGCGCATAGTGATGTTTACGGACCGATGAACATCCAAGCACGAGGAGGGTATGAGTACTTCGTCACTTTTATTGACGATTACTCAAGATATGGGTATGTATACCTGATGCACCACAAAAGCGAAACTTTTGACAAGTTCAGGGAGTTTCAGGGCTGAAGTGGAAAAGCAATTGGGTAGACCCATAAAGGCACTTCGATCCGATCGAGGTGGAGAATACCTTTCTGATGAGTTCTTAGGACACTTATTAGAGAATGGGATTTTATCTCATTTGACTGCACCGGGCACTCCGCAGCAGAATGGCGTAGCGGAGAGAAGGAATAGGACTTTGTTGGACAAATTAGGTCCATGATGAGTTATTCATCATTACCTTTATCCTTTTGGGGATATGCACTACAAACCGCATGTTATCTTTTAAATAATGTGCCTTCAAAATCGGTCCCTAAAACTCCTCACAAGTTGTGGACAGGTAGGAAGACATCCTTAAAGCATATTCACATATGGGGATGTCCGGCTCATGTCCTGTTTAAGGATTCCGAATAAGTTGGAAGCACGTTTGAAAGTTTGCTTGTTTGTAGGATATCCAAAAGGGATTAAAGGGGTTATTTTTATAACCCAAAGGAAAATAAAGTCATGGTTTCAACTAATGCAACTTTCCTTGAGGAGAGTTACATGGATTACTTTAAACCTCGAAGCAAACTGGTGCTTGAGGAGTTAAGGAGTGATCCGATCACTCTGGAGGTTCATGAATGAAACCGTTCCGATCAGTATAGAAAAACCAAACGAACCTGAACAACAACCTAAGGGGCTTCGACGTAGTGGGAGGATCAGGTCGTCAACTCGAAAGGTATATGTTCAATAGGGAAGCCTTTTTGGCTGAACTGGATGAACATAACAAGGATCCTTATACTAACGCAGAGGCTATGGAGGATGTTGATTCAAAACTCTGGACAAAGGCCATGAACATAGAGATGAAGTCTATAGAGACTAATTAGGTCTAGGAGCTTGTGGATCTTCCCAAAGGGGTAAAACTCATAGGGTGTAAGTGGATCTACAAGAGAAAAAAAGGAGTGGATGGAAAGGTCGAAACCTTTAAGGCTAGACTGGTAACTAGGGGTTATACGCAAAAGGAATGAATCGACTATGAGGAAACCTTTTCGCCTGTAGCCATGCTTAAGTCCATCTGGATTCTCTTGTCCTATAGCTGCCGCTCTTGACTACGAGATTTGACATATGGATGTCAAGACGGCTTTTCTAAATGGCTATCTTGATGAGTCCATTTATATGAAACAACCAGATGGGTTCAAGGTCACGGGTCAATAGGGTAAGGTTTGTAAGTTGCTAAAGTCAATTTATGGAGTTAAGCAGGCTTCCCGTTCTTGGAACATAAGATTTGATCAGGTGATCAAGACTTATGGGTTCTCACAAAATATGGATGAGCTATGTGTTTACAAACACATAAAGGATGGGAATGTGGTTTTTCTACTGCTCTATGTAGATGACATTCTGTTAATTGGCAATGATGTTGGGGCATTGTCATTGGTCAAATTATGGTTGACCAAGTAGTTTGACATGAAGGACTTAGGTGAGGCTAGTTTTGTTTTCGATATCCAGATCTTTCAGGATAGGAAGAACAAAATGATAGCTTTGTCACAGGCCAACTGTATAAGATAAAATTCTCAGGAGGTTGTAATGCATGATTCCAAGAAAGGTAGGCAACCATCTAGGTCTGGAATTACTCTTTCTAAGAAAGACTCTCCAAAGTCTTATGAAGAAAGAGAATACATGAAGAAGGTGCCTTGTGCTTCAGCAGTGGGTAGTCTCATGTATGCCATGCTTTGCATATGATCGGATATTAGTTATACGGTCAGGATTGTAAGTCGATTTTAGTTGATCCATGACCGAACCATTGGGTTGCGGTAAAGCATATTTTCAAGTACCTGAGAAGGACTCGAGAGTATATGCTTGTGTATTTGGGTGAGGACTTAACTCCTTTAGGATATACTGACTCAGATTTTCAATCTTGTCTGGATTCTAAGAAATTGACTTTGTGGTTTGTGTTTACTCTGGGCGGCGGTGCCATTAGTTGGAGAAGTGTGAAGCAAGATTGCACTTCAGATTCAATGATGGAGGCTGAGTATGTGGTAGCTAGTGATGCTTCGAAAGAAGCAGTATGGCTCCACAAGTTTCTTGAGGATCTTGAGGTAGTTTCTGATATAGATAAGGCGGTATCACTGTACTGTGATAAGATTTCACAAGAAGAGTAAGCATATTGATCGAAAGTATCATGTGATAAAGGACTTCGTTGAAGGCGGGTATGTCACAGTGTGCAAGATTGCGTCAGAGGACAATTTAGCTGATCCATTTATGAAGACACTTACTGGGAGAGTCTTCGAGAGACATGTGGAAGCTATGGGGATGCGAAATTTGCTATATTTACTCACTTAGTGAAAGTGGGAGATTGTTAGACATGTATGCCCTAAGGAGCAAAAATGTAATATATTTTTGGAGACATTTTTATCAATAAAGAATTTATTCATTTATATATCAAATCTTGTCCTCTTTATATTCATATTTGTTGAATGTATGTTAAGCAAACAATAGTCTGAGACTGTCGGTCTAAACTTTTAAAAATTGGGCATATGATGGATAGATTATGCGGAAGACACGATTCTTAAGGTAATGGTCTAAATCATAAGATCCGCAATCGATGGAATAAAGTTGGGTGCTTTATTCATGTAAAGATTGTTATGTTGTCTATATCCCTATTGAGAGATGGTTTGTTTTGACCATCAGAGGTGGACTCCGTGAATAGAAACATTAGCACGTTGTCATAGGTGACGATGTGTTGGATCGGGACATAAAGTGAATTGATTTGGATTAATAAATCTATCTCGGCAAATCGATTCACTTTAGACAATCATTTGTGTTGTATCTTAATTCTGAGATAGATAGTGGGCCCGTTGTCTTGACTTGTGTCTTTTTATGTACTAAAGGATGACACCCACATCTTAATAGTGGTATGCATGCCGGTACGTTGGAGGCATGACTCTTGATAGCGTAGACTTGTTATTCATAGATATGGAATCCATAGCTCCTCTTTAGGAGTAGAGATATCCTCTTGTATCCGTTATCCTGTCTTTGGAAAACTGGAGCGCTCAACCATTTGGATACATAAGTGTAACCGAATGGTATACCGTCTTTGGATGGTAAGTTTTTCGATGGTGAGATAATAGAACGTAAGATAAAATAATCGAAAAGGTAAGACAGAACTTCTCCTTAAGCTGGTTATGGATAATCCTATGGGGATACGATACACTATGATATATCATGGAGACTTAGCTACACGGGCTTCATAATTCTATGTAGTTCGAGAGTGCAAGCTCCAAGCTTTTAGTGGAGTAGTGTTGGAGTTGATAATTATGAAATCTATATCTGGGATATTGGGTTTCATAATTATTAGGAAGCTTGAACTATATAGGTCCATTTGGTCCCTTTTGCTAGCTCACAATATCCTGTGACGATACGGACGTGTTTTTTTCAATAATTGGTGACTTATGTCAGATTTATCATATTGGTTTAAAATTTAGAAGAATCAAATAATTCATGTCTATTTATCGGTTGAATTAATTTTGTGATAAAATTAATTTAAGATAAACTTGTTGAATTATTATGATCGGATAATTCTTGTCTGTTTATCAGTTGATTTAATTTTTGGATAAATTAGATCAAGATAAACTTGTAGAATTATTGGGAATTGATTTATTTTCCTAGAGATTATCTAGATAAAGTTGTTTTGATCAGATAACTTCTCTATTGGGTTATTTGAATTAAAACTAAGACTTTATCCTATAGAATCTCGGGTGGAAAATAAAAGATTCGCTAGATTTTTATTCGACAGTTCGGCCTGCCGATCCACGTGTTCGGCCTACTGATGGGCGTGTTCGGCCTGCCGATGAGCGAAGGATAAGATTACGCGTTTCCACGCAGATCTTATCAGATATTGATCCAAACTTGATTCTGTTTCGAGTTTTTGAGACCTAATCTGATAAGGACTGACCCTAGGCCCAACCTCTATATAAAGGGAGTAAGTCTTAAGAGTTACTCAGATCAGTTGAGAGATTAAGAGTGATACTCTATTGGTGAGCATATGAAAACTCCCTGAGAGCTTTTGTTCACAAATCACGAACACTAGCTTTGGGTTCTCTCGATTGGTTGGAAGGAGAGTCACCTCGTGGAAGAGCTGTACGTGTGAGCCCACACTTACTCCGATCGTGGATAGAGAATAGCAAAGAAGACCAGTTAGTTGAGGCTCTTCTGGAATATTACTTTTCTTCACGGATTGTGGAAGTTCTTCGGCATACAAAGGTTAGTAAGATCTGGTTAATTTATGCATATAGCATGTCGAACTTGTGCTTTGAAAATACTCTTATGTAAAATTTTTAAATTTCGCTGTGCACTCTTTTTCCAACATTTTTCACCTTGTAAATAAAGGGGTAAATCAATTATTTACACTATAAAACTATTTATTACAAACATTTTTAAGACAATTATTTATTTTATTTATCGCATAAATAAAAATTATTTATACTATAAACAATGGGGTAAATAAATTATTTGCACCTTAAATCTTTTTAGTGTGTAAACAATAATTATTACATTGTAAATAAGAAGATAAATCAATTATTTACACTATAAAACTATTTACTACAGATACTTTAAAACCTATTATTTACTGCCATTAGTCTTGAAAAAGTGATATTTACTATAATTTCGCTAATTAAAAAAAAAAAGAATTGTCTTTATAAAGCTCTTCATGGCCTAGGCTACCATATGCCGTGGAGTGCATATGATGCACTTCATTAATCTTTTTATTTTTTAAATAAGAAAATAAAATTGGCGATAAGTTTCCCATTTAATTAAATCTAAATTGGGAAACCATTCCTTCCATGTGTTAAGAACATAACGAGATCCTAATGATTACATGATTCATTTACAAACCTTTGATATCCCTACGTCAAAAAAGAAGAATTTTTTGAAGTAATCAAGTTATTGATCTAATTGGATGACAGTAAAAAGATTCTTGTTTGTTTATATATTTATTGTATGTCAATTAATATAACCATAGGGTATGGCTAAAGTTTTATGAAAGTTTTTGTAATACAAATTTTATCGTTTTTCGCTATTTTTACTGATTTTAGTTTTAAAACCATTTCTATTGACAAAATTGCTATTGGATTAGATGCTATCATTTCATACTTTTGAAAATTTTGTTACAGTGGCTTTAACCAAGCGTCTAAATGGTATTATTTTATTTAGAGAATCAGAAGCAAAAGGTCTCCATCTTGGCTTATTATGGGCCTCGAAGGTGGGATTGTACATCCACAATGTAAAGTTGGATGCATTAATCGTGGTCCAAGTTGTGAAGAAAGTAAATTTGTATTGTAATGAGTTTGGGATTCTTTGTTCTGATGTATCTAATGTGTTGTATTTCTTTCCATGAGCTAAGTTAATATTGGAGAGATTATAATATATCTCTCTAACATGTTTGAGAACAAAGATTACATTAGAATGCTAAGAAAAACACAATTTTGATATGTTTTGTGCCAGCATAGAGCGCCACAGAGATCAAAGTTCAGGCTGCGGTGCCAAAACAAGAATCAACATTTATGAAAGCAGTAAGCCCAATGCCTCAGTGCTGAGCTTGGAGTGCCTCGATGCTAGGCCGAGGCAGCTCCGATGCCACGATGCTCGTCGGGTTTCATGAGAAAACTAGGTGCAGTGTACCTAACGCTGTAGTGCCGAAAAGCTGGCGCTATGGTGCTCTCTTGAGTTGATACAAGTTAAATAAATGTTTTCTTTGACATGTTTCGAACCAGTGTAAATATTGGTTGTATACTTTCATACAAACCTAAACATCTATTGCAACAGATATATCTGTTGTAATAGATGCATTGATATTTGAATAGATACTTTTACAAATGAAGAGGTGCCTTTACAATTAAAGAGGTACATTTAAGTAAAGGTTATTGAGTTGAACCGGTTATATCCATTTATGAAATGGCACATCTATCAATTGTTAAACTTCAGAATTATTACAGAATTCATATCTTGTTTTAGAATACTATATTGTTGCTAGATATTGTGTTCAAATGTTTATTGTATCTTGGGATTAATTTATTATAAAACTTGTTAGTAAACTTTGAGAAGTGAGGGTAAATAAAATCTTTAAGGAAAGTTTTAATACAAGCCTCAAACATATTTCAATTTTCTAGAATTTTTTAGCCTCCATTCTCTTCTTACACACAAAATACTCAAACAATCTTCAAGGTTTTATTTTCTACTATGATGGAGGCAAAAAAGAACATGGCATCCTTCCTTAACCCAAATGTCCAACTTGACTGTTTTGATGGCACCAACTTCACTTGCTAGAAGGGGAAGTTGTTCTTCTTACTCACGGTGCTCAAGATCACTTATGTGCTTGATCCGAAGATAGAGCCACTCCCAGAGCCAAAGGAGGACGATTCCCATGCCGTCAAAGCCGCAAGAAAGAAGAGGCAAGACGGTGAAATAATGTGTCATGGACACATTCTTAAGACTCTCTCTGATCATCTCTATGATCTCTACCACAACATGGAGTTCTCAATGGAGATATAGAACTCCTTTGAATATAAATACAAGACCGAAAAGGAAGATATAAATAAATTCCTTATTTTTGGAATTTTCTATGCTTGTTCAAGACCAAATACATGAATTGCAAGTCATTGATACAAAACTCAAAGAGTCTGAAGGTTGAGATTTCTGAATCATATCTAGTGGAGCTATTATTGCTAAACTACCCCAATCTTAGAATGGTTATAGAAAGAAACTCCTCCAATTAAGGGATGAAATAACTCTAAAGGAGTTGAAAAAACACTTGAACATCGAATAGGAGACTAAGTCTCGTAATTCCAAAGGGAAACTTTTGGACTCTTCTAAAGTTAATGTGGCTGAAACTAATAAGTTCAAAAAAATGTCAAGAATAATAATGACAAAAAGCACAAAAGATATGACAATGGCCCAAAAAAGTTTATCGAAAGTTGTTTTTTTTATGGGAAAAAGGGCCGTAGTCAAAATGAATAAAGATACAAGAAGACAAAGGAAGAAGTGGACTCCAACAAAGCCAATGATGTTAAAGAAAAATATGAAGATATTTATACTATGGTCTCAGGATGTAAATTGGCATGATTAGCAAAACCAACATGGCTGCAACAAAGCCTTGTGATTGGTGGCTTGATTTTGGTATCATCAGTCATTTTTCCAATGACAAAAGTATGTTCTTATCATATGCAATGGAGAAAGGACAAACGGTTCTCATAGGGAACCATGACGTATCATGATTGTTGGAAAAGGAGTGGTGGAGGTCAACTTTACTTTTGGGAAGAAAGTTACTTTAAACAATGTCTTTCATGTTCCCAATATTACAAAAAATCTTATATATGCTTCTCTTAAGAAAGGTCTTAAGATTGTACTTGAGGGCAATACTTGCATTGTATCTAAGAATGGGTCATTTGTCAGAAATGGATATTTTTGTGATGGCATGTACCAATTTAGTATCAATAATAATAAAGTGATGAATTCTATTTATATTGTTAAGTCCTTTGATATTTGGCATGGTCTTTAGCACACTTAAATTTTAGATCTTTGAAATGCACGTCTAAGCATGTTTTGATTAATTGCAAAGATGAAAAACATAATAAGTATGAGATATGCATATTAGCAAAATTAACAAAGAAACCTTTTTCCTAAGGCCGAAAGAAATACTCAAATATTGGATTTGATTCACACCGATATTTGTGAGTATAATATAACTTTAACAAGAGGAAGTAAAAGATATTTTATCACTTTTATTGATGATTGTTCTAGATACACACACACACATACACACACACACACACACACACACACATATATATACTTATTTAGAACAAAAGATGAAGCCTTAGATAAGTTTAAACTTTTCAAAGCTAAAGTTGAGAATCAAAAAGATAAGAAAATCAAAATGTCTCGAAGTGATACAGGTAGTGAATACTTTTCTAATGATTTTGATGCCTTTTGTGAAAAGCATAGTATCATTCTCCAAAAGTTAGCCCCTTTTACTCCTTAACAACATGGGTTGGTTGAAAGAAATAATATGATATTCACTTATATGATTAACTCTATGCTTCTTAATGCAAAATTGCCTAATAATTTATGGGCGGAAGCTTTACTTACTGCATGTCATGCTCATAATAGAATTACATCTATGAAAACACATGTCTCTCTATATGAAATATGGAAAAAAAAAAGGAAACCAAACTTGATGTATCTAAAGGTGTAGGGTGTTTAGCCTTTTATAGAGTGTAAGATCCTAGAATATCAAAGTTAAGTGCAAAAGGTATTAAAAGTGTTTTTGTTAGATATGCTAAAAATTCCAAGGCATATAGATTGCTAAATCTAGATTCTAATGTATTAGTAGAATCAACAGATGTTGAATTTATTGAAAATAAATTTATTGTTGATTCTACAATTGAATTGGAATCTAATATTGATCAACCGTGTGACTATACTCCCGATACCTCTACTAATAAAAGGAAAGAGTTTATGACATCTTTCTAACCGAGAAGTCAAAGTGAAAGAAAAGAAAAGAGTTTAGTATCAGATTTTATTTCATCTCAAGCATTGATCTTCTTGGTTGAAGGAGATAGAAAAGGTGTACTTAATAAAATACCATTGTTACTACATGTTGAAGAAGATCCAAAGCTATTTAGTGAAGCCGAGTCATCTAAATATGCCTCCGTTTGGAGAGAGGTTGTAAATGATGAAATGGATTCAATAATGTCTAAAGGAACTTGGGTTTTGGTTGATCTCCTTTTGGAATTGAAACCGATATGCAACAAGTAGGTGTTTGTTTAGAACAATGTACAACACTGATGAGTCTATACAAACATTCAAGGCTAGATTGGTAGCTAAATGCTTTAAACAAAAGGTGGAATAAACTACTTTAATACATATGCTCCAAATAGCTAGGTTATCTATTAGAGTGCTATTGGCAATTGCTACAATATATAATTTACATGTGCACCAAATGGATATAAAGACAGCTTTTTTAAATGATGATATTGATAAAAATATATTGTGATGCCTGAAAATGAAAATAATGTTTGTAATTTAGTCAAGTCGCTTTATGGATTAAAGCAAGCACCAAAACAATGACATGATAAATTTGATTCGGTTATCTTGTTTCATGGTTTTAGGCATAATAATGCGTATAAATGTATTTATTCTATATTAATAAATGGCTTTGGTATGATAATTTGTTTGCAGGTTGATGACTTACTTATCTTTAGAGCAAACATACAAGGAGTGAATAATAATAAGAAGTATTCAACTTCAAAAGTCTAAAATGAAAGATCTTGGAGAGGTAGATACTATCTTAAGTGCAAAAGTGCGAAAGCATAATGGGGGTTACTTATTGTGTCAATTTTATTATATTGAAAAAGTGCTTCATAAATTCAATCATTTAAAGTTCAAAGAAGTGAATACCTCATATGATTCTAATATAAAATTACTAAAAAATGATGGTTGAGTAGTAGCACAGCTTGAGTATTCCAGTGCAATTGGTAGCTTGATGTATGTTATACATTGTACAAGGTCGACATTGCATTTGTGGCATACAAAATATCAAGATTTATGAGTAACCTAAGTGTTGAACATTGGAAAGCAATTGGAAGGATACTCGGTTATCTTAAAAAGACTATTAATTTGGGTTTGTTTTATAATGATTATCCTGTGGTACTAGAACGGTACTCGGATGCTAGTTGGATAACCAATACAAGTGATAATAAATCTACATTTGATTGGATTTTCACAATTGCAAGAGGAGTCGTGTCTTGGGCTTCTACGAAACAAACATGCATAATTCACTCAGCGATGGAAAGTGAGTTCATAGCACTTGCAGCTGTGGGTAAAGAAGTGGAATGGCAGAGAAATATATTGCTTGATATTAAGTTATGGCCATAACCGATGCTATCTATTTCTTTGTATTGCTATAGTGAAGCTACATTGTCTAGAGCTTATAAGAAAGTTTATAATGGAAAGTCTAAACATATTAGCTTGAGACATAAATATGTGAAACAACTAATAGCCGATGATGTTGTTAATGTTGCTTATGTTAGGACTAATAAGAGCCTAGCAGATCCCTTGACAAAAGGCCTTTCGAGAGACTTAGTCAAGGACACATCTAGTGGAATCGCACTGAAACCTTTGGTGTAAAAAGTCAGCGGTGATGGTGACCCAACTATGTATTAGTTATACCGCTATTCCATAGTTAAATGTGGCAAAAACAAGTCATCATTATGTGACCGAGTAAGCAACGAAAAGTTATTCGTCCTTTCCAAGATGTTCACTGCAAAATAGCTAGAGGATTGAGGTTGAATTGATGCTCTTAATGAAGTTTAATTCTCAAAGTAGCTAGAGATATGATTTGAAACTTCAACTAAGTGGACATAAGGAATGGTACTGTTTCTAACAAGGCCGTGGTTTAGTCTTGTAAATGTTCATGAATTCAAATAGTGCGCAAGGCTGTAATAGTGCAAATTAATTGGAACATAATTGAATTCTAGGATATCTCATATGTAATATATTTTAAGTATTTGCTTAGGAGACAAAGTTCAATGCAAAGCATACTATTGTTTTATGAATACTTTGAAGTATATTCACTACTTGAAGGTTAAAATCGAAAGATACCTTCTTGTATGTATAAGTGTATCATTGTTTGATCTGGAGAATAATTACAATCTAGTAGGATATTGTTGAAGAGATTGTAATATATCTCTCTAACATGTTTCAGAATCAAAGATCATATTAGAATGGTAAGAAAAACACAATTTTGATGTGTTTCTTGGAGCGTCTCGGTGCTAGGCTGAGGTAGCTTCGGTGCTGCGATTCCCATTGGGTTTCATGAGAAAAATAGGTGTAGTGCACTGTTTTGGCACCGCGGCTCTCTCTTGAGTTGATACAAGTTGAATAAATGTTTTTTGACATGTTTCGAAGTAGTAAATATTAGTTGTATACTTTCATACAAACCTAAACATCTATTAGTAATAGATATACCCGTTGCAATAAATACATTAATATATGAATAGATACCTATACATATGAAGAGATAACTTTATAATTAAAGAGGTACCTTTAAGTAAAGGTTATATAGGTTGAACGGTTGTATCCATTTATGAAATGATACCATTGTCAATTATTAAACTCTAAAATTATTACAGAATTCATATCTTATTCTAAAACACTATATTGTTGTTAAATATTTGTTCAAGTGTTTGTTGTATCTTGAGGGTTAATTTGCCATGAAACTCATAAGCAAACTTTGAGAAGCGAGAGTAAATAAACCCTTTAAGGAAAGTGTTCATACACGCTTTAAACACATTTCCATTTTCTAGAATTTTTTAGCCTTTATTCTATCCTTACACACAAAATACTCTAATAGTTAAGTTATATCTATATAGAAGCTAACAAAGTTACTCGTGGTTCGGTTTCTTATGCTCTTTCTCTAAACAATAAACTCATTTGGCTAGAGAAATCTCCTCCACCTATTGAGTCTATTATTGTACAAGATGCTATGAATCATTAATAACAATTTTTTTAACACACATCTATTCTATAAGTAAATAAGCTAAAAAATAATAAAATAGTAATTGAAACTTTATGAGTGATAAAACTTACAATCACCTGGTCCCAAATTGCTAACAAAATAAGAGGTATTGTTCGATTTTTTTCCCCACTAAAATTAGCAAATTATCCATTAATACCGCCCTAAAAATAAATAAATGAATACCGCCTCAAAGGCTTAAAGCCTTCCTTTAATTATTATACATAGGGATATTTGTCTTTGTATACTCTCTGTTTTAGGTTAATTCAAAAACTATACCTTCAGTTTTTAATATCATCAAATGTATACTTTTAGATTAGATTTAATACACAAATCTATATCTAACCTCAGTTAATAGTTATTTTGATATTTAGAATGACCAAATTATCCTTAAATAAAATATAAAAAAACTAAGGCTTTCAAAAAATAAGAAGAAAACAAAAATAAAAACACAAAAAAAATTATTTTTGATGGCATTTTATACATTTTTAAAAAAAGAGAACTTTAATATAAAGTTTTTTTTAAGTTTTTAAAGTTATTTTATTCTTTTAATTTGAAGATACTTTGATAATTTTGGATTAAAATAAAAAATTGATATTATTTGAATGACCAAGAGTATGAAATGATAATAACCTTTGGATGTATATGGTTACAGTCGTATCTCCGAAAAAGGACTTAAAGGCTTAAGGGAACTAATTTTCAACTTTTTTCCCCTCTTTTTGTCTTTCCCAAAATCCCGAATTGGCGCGATCGCGTAAACCCTAGAAACCGCCATCTCCACCCTAGAGGGAAAACCTACAAGCTTAAGCTCAGCGCAATGGCATCCGGTGCCGCAACCAGTGTCGTTCCGGCAAACCGGACCGCTAGAAGGGGCGGCGGCTCGGCGATGGACGACAAGCTCGACTTTGTCACGACGGAGGGAATCGAGCCGATTCTTAGCTTCGACCAGATGGGAATCAAGGACGATCTGCTCCGAGGACTCTATGGCTATGGCTTCGAGAAGCCCTCCGCCATCCAGCAGAGAGCCGTCAGGCCAATCATCGAAGGCCGCGACGTTATTGCCCAGGCCCAGTCTGGTACCGGAAAGACCTCCATGATTGCTCTTACCGTCTGTCAGCTTGTCGATACTTCGACCAGAGAGTACGTTTCGTTTTTCTCTATATAAGTTTTAACCTACAGAACTTTGATTCTCAGAAACCTAATTTTTATTTTTTCACTAATAATACTTGTGGACCTTGGTAATATTTTCTTCATTAACAGTTCTGGAGCACACAAGATTGTCCCAGGTCTAGGACTTGTTTTGTCATGTTT
The DNA here is from genome assembly GCA_025403435.1 of Artocarpus heterophyllus. Classification (NCBI taxonomy): domain Eukaryota; kingdom Viridiplantae; phylum Streptophyta; class Magnoliopsida; order Rosales; family Moraceae; genus Artocarpus; species Artocarpus heterophyllus. Next base: position 13,332,427 of record CM046339.1, read on the forward strand.
CCGGGTAGAGAATTTCTTTTGAAGTAGAAGTGAGATATTGTTGATGTGTCAGATAAAACATAACTAGGCTTTGCAATATCTTTAATCTTACAAAACCCTAGATTAATCTGTAGTATTAATGGATTATTGTCTTGCTTTGTTTATAAGGTTTTTCAGGAGCATACAAAATTTTTGGCGTCTCATTTATATGGTAATTTATTTTTGGTTGTTCCACGGAAGAATATTTCCAGTATTTAGGTGATAGGGTATGTTTACGGAGGAAACTTGATTTGGGATTACAATACGCAGATAAAAGGATTCAGAAATTGTTTCCTTTGAGGGTGTGAATATTCGATTTGGAATTTTGGAGGAAAATAATATTTATTGTGCTTGATGTTTTCTCTGTAGAAGGTTGTAGTTCCTAATTACGCTTTAGGTATAAATAGACCATTTATCATTGCTTAAGTTGTACAACAATGAAAGGCTGTTTCCCAGGGCTGGCAGTTTTGCTGTTGGGTATCACGTATCAGCATTTATTCACTTTTTAATTTTTGGATTTCAGGGTTCAGGCATTGATCTTGTCACCGACAAGGGAATTGGCGACCCAGACCGAGAAAGTAATACTTGCAATTGGCAGTTACATAAATATACAAGCTCACTCATGCATCGGAGGGAAAAGTGTTGGTGAGGATATTAGGCAATTAGAATATGGTGTTCATGTGGTGTCTGGGACTCCTGGCAGAGTCTGTGACATGATCAAGAGGAGAACACTACGTACCAGAGCCATTAAATTACTAATTCTAGTGAGTTTTCTCTTGTGGTTTCCCTTTTTTCTCTGTAGCTTCTGGGATCTTCATGGTTTCTTTCCTCTGCATTTTTTGATATATGATCTTTGTTGCCTATCGCCAGGATGAATCTGATGAAATGTTGAGTAGAGGATTCAAGGATCAGATCTATGATGTGTACCGATACCTTCCTCCAGAGCTTCAGGTTTTATTTCTCTCTGCATATATTTTACACATGTATATGTACGCTTGTGGGCACATCCGTCTTTGGTGTTTGAGAATGTGCTTATGGTTTCTTTTGGTTTGTTAGTACCTGTTCGAGTGTTCATTTTGCAGTTTTAGGTATTATAAGATCTCTCTCTTTATTTCCAAGCAAGTAAACGTGCTTGGCTGGGTTAATATGCCTTCTGACATGGATATCCTATTTCATTGGTTACTCTCTTTTAGTGTTATTGTAATTGGCGTACTGAACAGGGTTGAAACTTCTTGTTTACTGTTACTATTTTATAGCAATTTGAAATTCCAAAGTCTAAAATGCTCTCATGTTTTCACATTGTATATTTTTGATGGCCTACGTGTTCCCCTGCCCTCTCCCTTTGTTTTTGTTTTGATGAATTGTTCCTAGCATTTCCTTGCTTGTTTTGGCAATCACAGAAGTTTGGATCTTATGGGTTTGATTTTGCTTTTTCCATTGAGGATGTGATAATGTCCTGTTTGTTATGTCTTGTTGTTAGAAGTATAGCATGTTTTACTTTGAACATAAACTGCTACTATATTTTTTTTGGTCGTTTTTATCTCTCAGCTTCAAGACTTGCATAAACTAGTATGTGCGTCGAATGATAAGTTGTCACTTGTTATCAACCAATGCAGGTTGTCTTGATTTCTGCTACCCTTCCACATGAAATCCTTGAGATGACAAACAAATTTATGACTGATCCTGTGAGGATTCTTGTTAAACGTGATGAATTGACATTGGAGGTAAGTGTTTCTCTGATTTATCTGATGTTGGGTGAGTGGTTGCTGATTTGTAATTTGGTTTAACTTTGCTTTATTTAATCACAGGGGATAAAGCAATTTTTTGTTGCGGTTGAAAGAGAAGAGTGGAAATTTGATACTCTGTGTGATCTTTATGATACCCTTACCATTACACAAGCTGTTATCTTTTGCAATACAAAACGAAAGGTACTATTACTATAAGGTTCTAAAATTCTCATGTTTTTTTTTTCTCTTTGACCAGAAACTAGAGATGTTACATGCCTGTAATTGGGTTTTATTTTACAATGCTGGTGTGTTATTGGAGCTCTTATTTTTCCAATGACTGGATGTTTTGCATCAATGATTTATGTAATTAGGTCGAAATGTTCTGCTGTCATTGGTAGCAGTGAACTCCTGTTTATGCAAGTGTACAAGGCTGGATCATTTGATTCTTTATGCCAATCTTTCTCTTTCTTTTAAATTTCCTGAGTGTACCAGTTTAGACCTGTTGTATACAACACTAAAAGGCAGCAGGAGATCATCGGTCTTGCTGCTTGGTTTTTGATAATTTCCTGTTAATTACATGGAGACATGTAATAATTTTATTTTCTTGATCAGTGGATATTGATCTTTTATTTTTTTCATTCCAATTGGATAGGTGGATTGGCTCACCGAAAAGATGCGTAGCAATAATTTTACCGTATCAGCTATGCATGGAGACATGCCTCAAAAAGAAAGAGATGCAATTATGGGAGAGTTTCGGGATGGTACAACTCGTGTTTTGATCACAACAGATGTTTGGGCCCGTGGCCTTGATGTTCAACAGGCAAGTTGTCTCACTGTTATGTTTTTTACAGGCATTTTGCAAGTTTTTAAGGCCATACCATCTGTAAGAAGCCAAAGTTTATTTGGTCCGTAGACGATGCTTCTAGATCATCTTTGGTTCTGAAAACTTAGATGGCATGAAACATGCCATTTTTGTTTAATGCAAAAGATACTTTAGTTATAGGATATTCTACACAGTTTGATGAGGATATGGTGCTTTTGATCTAGATGGTTTACTCAACTATGAAGCGATAACTGGACTGGATTCCTACATAGAGGATTTATACAGTTATGATCTTGGGAAATTCTTATCACTGGAATATACTTTTCCATTTCTTAGGTTGGCTGCTATGAAATGGTTTTGCCGTGCAATGAGGTTTTTGCCTATTTCTGACACACGTGTTGATTTTATTGTCATTTAAGAACTTGGAATAATATAGGTGATAGTATTTTACCTATGTATGACATACACAGTTTTAGTTTAGCTTGTTCAATCTACTTCTATCTCTACCGCCAATCTGTTATTATGACAATTGATCACTTGTTTTTGAATAGTACCTTAAGTGTTATCATTTTTTCTCAAGCATGCATATCTAGCCAGATTCAATATTATGGATTTATAAACTTCCTTTTTGCAGCCAAGGTTCTTCTGACCATGTTATTCCTTTTCCCCTTCATTCAGGTTTCCTTGGTTATCAATTATGACCTTCCAAACAATCGAGAGCTCTACATTCACCGTATTGGTCGTTCTGGCCGTTTTGGGCGCAAGGTATTTGTCTAAAACTTTCTAATGCTTAGGCATTTATTTCCTGTGAAGACTACATTAAAGAGTATCCTCTAAGTTTCTTTTTCCTAAAGATTGGAGAGTATCCCGGTTTTGTGCGGTTCATGTTGTTTTGGCTGATGAACTAAAGTTTACTGATTGTAAAAACATTGAATGCAAAGTACAAAAAAGACACCACTGGTGTTATTTTAAACTTGCAAGCTGTAAAAACTTTAATAATTACATTTATAATCAGGCTTAAAACAGTTTGGACATGCGACAGCTCAAGGCATGCAACATTTAAGTTGTGAAGCTTAGAAAGTGTAAACTTATTGCAGGGCTTTTCAAAGGTCTTTTGAATGTGTGAGTTTGTTTTTGGCTTTTAAAATTTGATTTTGAATTTGAAGTACTTGCAGCAGATGTAGACGGTACTCCTTGGTAAATGGTTTGTTGGGTTTTTAGAATGTTACTACTCCAGGCTCTAGCATATCTTAAGAGTTAAAAGACTACAGAATTAATACTTCTGCAAATTGGAGTTGAAGATCTAGTAAAGAGTGATGCAAATGATGCTAGCGAGCCCATAAAAAGGCGTTATGATTTTCTGATTTGTTTTGTTTTTATTTCGAGCTTCACGAACAACTTTCCCTTGTTTATTTGGTGTTAAACTTCCTCTTTTCCTGAGCTTCTTGTGTAGCGTGTCAAATTCTTTTAGTTTGAAATGTTATATTGATACTTTTGATCTTGAGACCAGTAAATTGCTTGTTGCACCCAAATTGATTGCCAATTTCGTGTTGCAAGGAGTACAACATATGCTTTAATCGTTATTTCGTCCTTCAAAATCAAATGTCTACGTTTCAAGGCTTTTCTTTCTTTGAGACGCTGTTTGTCACTTGTCTTGATCGACTAGTTCGATTTTGTTCGCTTGCTCCAATTTACTCAGTAAGTTTTAATTTCTAACTTCTCATGTGATGGGATGATTGTTTCAGGGTGTTGCAATAAACTTTGTTAAGAGTGACGATATCAAGATTTTGCGAGACATTGAACAGTACTATAGTACCCAGATCGATGAAATGCCCATGAATGTTGCCGATCTAATATGAGACATGCTGCCATGTATGTGTGCGTGTGCGTGTGCGTGTGAAGTGTGATGGGTTCTGCGTGAGGCGTCTTGTGCAGCTACTATAATTTCTTCTTTTTTTCCACTTCATTTTATAATTTCGTGATGGATTTGTACACTAGCAGGAGTTGAACTCTAGTTTCTTAGCTATGCTGACGAATGAGTGGAGATAGAATTGTTTATTTTTGATAAGATTTTATTTCTTTATATATGGTTTTTATTTTATTATTTTTTTTAATTTAATTTAACCATAAATTCAAAGTTATTTTAGGCAGTTTTTTTTTTTTTTTGGGGCAAGTTTTTTGAGGTAGTTGTGCCATAACATTTTGCACCTTTATCTAAAGAGTAACTACTCTTTAATGTAATGCTATAAATGCCAAATTTTTAGCCTTTAAGAGAAAAAAAGAGTAAATACTGAAATTTGGTGGCAAATTTACTGCTAAATATAAAAGCATCTTTAATGCAATGTTAAATTGATGTGTTAATAGTATATTTAGTATTTGAATGTAAAAAAACACTTTTTGATATAATGTTGTTTTAAATGTTAAATTCTGAATTTTGTATTTAATTATACTGATTGGTAGATTAATTTTTTTGTTTGAATAATTATAACATTTTTATTTTAGCTATAAAACAAATTCAAAATAACTGTATTGCAAAGTATAAAAAGAGAGACATAAGAAAAATAGAGACTTTCTTATTATTTTTCATATTATTTTATTTAAGTTTCAGCTTTCAAAGGCCATATATACAGGTTAAGAATCATGAAGTAGAAAAGACTAAAAGATATAAGTTGCAACAATAAATTATTACTAATGGAGTGTTAATTGGGAGGTTATATGAAGGTTATAAAATACCAAATATCAATGCTAATCAAAGTAGAGATAATGCAATACATGAGTGTGTTATGAATATGAATATCTACACTATAAAGTAATTTATTTCATAACATTTTCCCTTAGATGTTTATCATTTAATAAGATATGCCTTATTAAAAATCTTACTAGAAAAAATCTTGTGGGAAAAATCTTAGTTCAGGAAAAAAGAGTACATTATTTTTATAAGATTTGCGCCTTGAACTATCTCATTAAAAACTTTGCTTAAAAAACCCAATGGGACATAACATATACCAAGGAAAAAAGAATACAGTACGCAATAGCCTCCCCCTCATATCAACATGTCTTCTTTAGCAAAATCATACAAAGATCTTTGAGCTGACATATGCTAATCTTGTGCACTAATTTCTTAAACGTAGTTGTATGAAGTATCTTTATACAAAGTTCCCAAGTTGTCACTTGAACAAATTCGATGGATGTCGTCTTTCAGGAGTTCATGCATGAAAAAAAAGCTGTTGAGAAATGTATTTTTTTATGTCTCCTTAAGTTGGGTGATAAATGTTTTATTCTCCCCGTATAACGCCGTTGGACTTCCTTTGCTAAAAAAAAAATGTCACATGTTTCTTGAATATATTAGAGTAAAAATCTCAATTAATACATATAAGATAATTATATCATGAATTGCCAACATTTTAGCATGATTTAAAGATGCAACAAAAAAGTTTGCTTTATAAATCACCAGGATATATAGCAGTACCATCATATATAAATAAGTACCATGTATGTAGTCATGTTTTTATATGGATAAGAAAAATATTCAACATCTAATCAATTCTAATTTAAGTCTTTGACTAATATAGCCATATCATATGTTCCACAATAAAAACAAAGTACTTGTTTTAACACCTTTTCAATGTCTTTGAGAACTATATCTTACTAGTAAAATAACAAAGATTGTCATGTGAGGTCTTGTGCAATTAGCAAAATATGTTAGTGCACTAATAGTATTATTTGAACCAAAAATATCACTTGAATAGAGAAAATGATAATTCTTCATATGAATAACATCCTTTGTTCACATCAAGGGATCACTGAGATATCTTGACTTGGCCACAGCCCACTAAGGGTGCCAGGTCACCTACCAACCACACCAAAAAAAAGTTCACGTCCGACATCTCTCACTCGCACTTTGTGGGCGCCGATACACATCTCTCTCGTCATCTTGCTTTTTGTTTCTTTCACACTGGGTTAATATGCCGTATGACTGTCAAGCCATCTACAAAGGAAAAAAGTTCAGGATCACTATACTAGATCTCAGTCAGACCAGCATAGAATGTGTCTAGTGTCTTTTTATGCCCTAGACTCATTTAGTCACATTGATTCTATCAGCCTCAATCCCTCTTGATTAATTTCTCGAAGTCATGCTAAGAACCCGCTGATCAAGATTTATATTCACAGTTATACTGTAGCGTCCAGGAGCAAGACAACTTTTTGACAGTGAACATAGACCATGGATGTGATTAAAATAGTCTTCCCTTCGCCCTGATATCATTTTGTTTTCGTTTAATTGCTATCTCAACATTGCCTCTTTAGACCGCATCAAACATAATCAGAGGTAACATATTTGAGTAGCATACATCACGCCTTTATCTTATGATATAGTCAAAGGTCACACGGGGCACAATAATATATGGGGATCAATAAATTATAAATGACCTATATCTCACGCAGTGAAGATGAAGGGATTCATTTTTTTACTTTCTTATTTTGGTTGCCAAGCACATTTAGTATAAAAAAAATGCTACGTTGAATTTCTCCGATTAAAAAGAGTGTATGTCTTATATCAAGCTCTGATGCCAAACATTCTACCAAGTTTAGTCCATTCGCCACTCGGGGCCTGACCCGAATCGTCTATATGCTTGCTAATCCAAGCATCACTTAAGGTCTTCCCTCCGGCTGCCCTACAGGCTACATTTGGATTGTAGGAGCCAAAATTATATCCATAGTCATTTTTTAATTAGAAACCTCATCTTGGCTCTTTCCATGGTGACATTTACACAAGTATGGTTTAGCTTGTTACCCTAATGCCATAAGCTCATATGTCTCATCATTGCTCGCTCTCTAAGTGCCAAACGCGATTGCTTGTGTGAGTGAGCCGATCTATGCCTGTTGACATCCTTTCAATGTGCGTGCTAAACAAGAAGTATACCACAGATACTTCATGAACAAAGAAGCATCAAATTTCCTTAACAATATCCCAAATAACAAAATAAAATATTCAATGTCATGATCATCTAGGAAAACAATATAAATTATTCACACTCTACGTAATGAATAAAAAGAAGTTGACAACAATCCATTACTGCATTCTTCAAAGAAGTAGAAACAAAGATATTTTCATCAAACAGTAAGCTTTTATATACATATCTCATTGTGGGAGCCATTTTCCGCTCCACAAGGAAAAGAATCTAAAAGTTGGAAAATCTGTACTCTATGTCAAGAGTGTCTACTTAACAAAATTGTAGTTCTGAAGCTGTCTGATCTTAGTCAGTCTCATGGAGAATTCAAGTTTGAGATGACGCCGAGAAATGCATCCTCTTTGCAGGGAATTGTTAGACCCCCCATTGGATGATGGAATCCATATTCATCTTCTGCTTGCATAAGCAAGTCTAGAAATAAAGGTTGGCTCAACAATGACACAGGAACTACAAACCGCTTCTTTTCGTCCTCCCCCACATAAACTGCAAAATGGCCTTTTGGGACATCAACTGCCATTAAAGCTGCTTTGTTTGAATTGGAGAAAGATCGCTGAAGAAATTTCTTAGACAGAACTGCTCGTGGGAAGCGGAAACCCATGATTGGATATGTGTATAAAGATGAAACGAGAAAGGTTGAGAAAGAAGGAAAAAGTAGAGAGAAGATCTCAAAGGATGTTGAAAACAAATAGGAAAGTTCTCACTTGTGTGTTGAGATTTCCTTGCTTGTTAACCTCAAATCACATGCTTATTTATATCTCGAATGTTAAGAAGGATATCTTCAGTTGACTTGAATGAATGATGGAGAGCAAGTCTTTGGTGGTTCAAGTTGGAGATAACGACTCATCACAGAGGGATCACATGGGATTGTATTCAAACTTTTCAATATCAATTATATTCAGAGAAAACTTCTTGACCCTACTTTGTCTTGAAAATTATCAAAATTTTCAAAAACTTGACGTTGCTTATGACCAAAGCATGTCTAGATATGCAAACAAACAACTCTGCAGAACTGTGACATTGAACTACTGGTCCGTTGCATTTGGATGCACGTCGTCCTCTAAGGGATACAAGTTCATTAGAAAGCACATGTTATGTCTTTTAACTAATCAATTAAAACAGAATGCAACAAAAGATGATCTTGTACAACTGAGAACCATTTTAACAGATTTACATGGACTCATCTTTTATGTTGTTACTTCAGAACCTGAGGCATTCTATAGAACAATTAATGGTAGACGTAATGATCATTGTCTACAAAACACCATATAAAATCTAATTTCATTTTGATCAAAATTCCGAAGCGTTGTCGTTCAATTTAGAATAAAAGTTCCCTGAAACTAGAATATTGTAACAAGAATGCTAGACATGATTTAATAAGAATAGAAACATTGTTCTTTCCATTAGTTTTTAGCCCCAAAAAGAATGAATTTTGCATTTTAGAGAGTTTCACGTTAGCAGCTTTAGATCGAAGGTTAAGTATTATCAATTATGGAAAAAAAATGATTCTAAACAAAGAACTGAGAAAGAAAAGATGAAATAATAATCATTTATTTAAATCTTCAGGAAACTTTCCTTATGGTCCCCATGGAAAATATGCGAGAGCCAACTTTGCAAATGGAAAATGCGTTAATCCGACATTATTCAAACAAATGAAATCAAAGTCCATAATCCGACATTATTCAAACAAATTTTGCAACGGAATGCTAAATGGAAAATGGTTTGAGTCCGCAAAAGAGAGGAAAAAAAAGGAAAAAAACGAACATTCCAAAAAAAAAAAAATGATATTCATTAATCCAATTCTTGGGGACATTTTCTTTGAACTCCCCAAGGAAAAATATTTACATGTTATTGGGCTTTGTATTGCCTTAAAAGAAATTGAAACAGAAGGTTTTTGTTAGTGATTGCATCAAAGAATGCCTACTTTGATGAGGCATTCAACCGAGAAATAAGATCAATAAAGACATCTTCTCCACAAGGAATTGTAAGGCCTCCCATTGGATGATCAAATCCATATTCTTCTTCGGCTCGACTTAGCAACTCTTGGAATGAAGATTGGTTCAGTTATGCCACCGGGCAGTTAGTTATTTATTAATTTTAAGTTATTTTAACTTGTGAGACTCACCTACTAAGGAGTTTAGTAAGTGAATCACATACCCACTATTAGATATGTGGAGAAGATGCTTTAAAAACACCTCCGTGTTTTTCTTTATTAGTACTTTTTTTCAAATCTTAAAAAACACGTACATGTTTGTATTTTCTATATATATATATATATATATATATATATTTAACAAAACAAAAAGAAAAAAATCAGGTTCTACGTGATAAACTTATGTTTATATATATATATATAAATAAATAAATCTTATATATATATATATATATATATTTAGATTCAAAAATAAATCATATTTATTTCAGAATAAATTTTAAATTAATTAATAATTTAATTTTGTATCTACTTTGAAAAAGATAAAATGTGATCCCATTACACGTGTCATGCACAAAAATTAAATTATATTCAAATATTATCAATTAATTAATTTAAAACATATTTTAACTAATTTCATTAATTAAATATAATTAATTATTTAATTACTAATGTTCACTTAAATATGATAGCATTTATCATATTATATTATGTGCCACAGAGAACATTTTCTTGTGTCAAATTAATAGATCAAGTGTGAAATGATTAATTCAGAATTCAATAATTTTAAATTAAATATGTATAATTCATTCTATGCATTAAATCCAATATAGTGTTATCAATGTGGCATTGGGATCTATGGACCTATAATTCAATCTCTATCAAATTTGACAATTAATTAAACTCTTTATTAATATGTCAAATTTGTTAGTTTCAGTGTTACTCCTTTAAAAACTTAAAACTAAACTCTTGAAATTATAATAAAAATTACTCAAAGGAATTAGCAAGTAGTCTATTGATTTAATCGTTACATATAAGTCAGTCCTCCATAAATAGTTCATAATAAGAGCTAGGTTCAATTTCTGTTCACCTATCTTATTATATCTTTTATTCTTGAGTTCTAATAATTCTCTAAGGAACAGTTAATTCATAATCTTATTATGAATGAGCGCTCTACTGTTCAAACCCCGAATCATCACTCAAGAGAACTATTTTTCTAACTTTCATAAGGAAGGAATGGATTCCGTATCTGTATAATATTATTTCCAGCCATTTATTCTATCATGTTTTCAAGATGCTATGTTATCATTTGTCTTTAGACAAATTTTACCAAGCAAGTCAAAAAACATAATGTTATAAATAAGAGTCTAATAAATACTCAAGATTAAGACTGTCATACATATAATTATCATAGTGATAAGTTTGAATGCTCTATTTGTAATGGACGATTATTAAAGATTTATAATTTATCTGGCTCAGTACTATATAATTTCATTATATAAAGTACCTCAAATTTAATGTCTCTACATTAATAGCCTGAATAGGACTATTTCATTCGAAATAAGATTGGATCGTGCTTGTAATTTTTAATTAAAGATCCCAAACTTTAATTAATTATTACGAACTATTTAGATTATTATCTATAAATTTTATCCTTAAGCGTATAACAATTATATGCTAAATTTATAGTCACATTAATAATCCTAGAATTTTCTTGATGTTTATAAAAATATTTATAATACACATAAACAACCATAAAAATTATAAATGTCACTTCTTTATTTATTAATAATATGTATAAAGTCAATAGGCATCAACCTATATCTCACAAGTACAAGTCCCTCCCACTCATTTCGACCCACAAGAAAGCCTGCTCTCTGCCACTTGTGTAAAGCAACTAGAGATCTCCTACGTAATTTTCCAGCTATAAAGGACCATTCAATTTGGTAAAACATCAAGTTAAGTCATCCCGCTAAGAAGTTTCTTCAAAAGCGTTTCTCCAATAAATACGGAGCAACTTCAATGGGAATAGATTATGTCCCAAAAGGCGATTTTGCAGTTTATGTCGGAGAGAGGGAGAAGGGGCATGTGATTCTGGTGTCATTGCCAAAAGCAGCCTTAATTCCAAGACTTGCTAATTGAGGCTGTAGAGCAATTTGGATCTGATCATCTAATGGATTATTTGACAATTCGCTGTTCATAAGGCTTCCTTCATTGATCTCATCTCTTATCTAAATGCTTCAGCACATCGAGTAATCTAGACGTTTCATGGCCATAATTCTGTAAAAACGTAGATTAAAACTTCAGTATAGATTCCTTTTTTTTTTTGGTACATTCTCTTTACCTTGAGGGGTGGAAACTGGAAAGTGGCTCCCATAATAGAATGAAAAAATGTACAGGAACGTGATTGCAAATCTATATCACATCTTCAGTTAAAGTTAATTTCCTCTCTTGCTTTAACTTTCCAAACACCATTTATTGACTTTTGCCTTGAGAGCATATCCAACGCAATGCTATGGTATGTCAATACCAAGATTTGACATCAGAGTCTAAAAAACACTCCAATGCAGTGCCAATTTTGATGCTACATTTGCCATTTATAAAACCCGTGCCAATTTTTATGCTACATTTGCCAATTATAAAACTTGTTGGCACGTTTACCATTAGGAATAACATTTGACCGATTTACCCTTTAATTGCTATTATTTGAAGCCTTCACTCTTTTTTTAATCATTACAACATTATCATATTCAAATTATTTGTATTATTTACGAATTTTAACACAATAATTATGACAAAAACTAAATATAGCAAAGGAAATAACATAATCTAGCACAACTTAAAAACTTTTTTACTCCTGTTAATTATTCTCCATCGGTTGATTGTTAATAGAAGACACGGCTATTATTGTATGGCTACGTTGGAGTACTGCAATGTATTTTTTAATGGAGCACTTGAGCCGGTAAGGATCGCACTGATATAGTGCCTTTATTTTTATTAACATAGTCTTACAATCGAACAGGTATCATCAGGTTCCAGAGTACTGAGTTTTAAACAGAGTTTGCCCTGGAGCAGTGCTATGAGGACGATGTTGTTTTCGGTAGCGTCCCCATTTGGATACTAGCAAAACATAATAAAAGTAAATATTTATATTAAAAAGTTTACATCAGCGAACTTCTGTCAGCGGGATAATTCAAGAGCCAATCTAGAGGGGAAAAAAAAAAAGCGAGGGACAAGAGAAGGGGTGGGAAAAAAAAAAAAAAAAGAGAGAGGACAAACACACTTTTTCAACTGAAACAATCAACGCGACTCACTCAAAGAGAAAGATGCAACTCTCCCCGGTTTCTTTTTTATCACATCCAGGGAGGAAATAAAAACCAAAGACAGAAGACGAAAACAGGGCAGTACAAATTCCTGTAGACTAAAAACAAAACTAGAAGTTTACCTAAGCAATCAAATGTACGAGCATTATACCCCTGAAATTCACAAAACGGTATTGATGTGAAGTGCTTTCAGCAGAGAAGTTGCCATTTGCTTCACCAACACCTGCCCTCCCTGGGCTCCGGAGCTGTGTCCATCTCTACGTTCCTCAATTAAATTCTGAAGCTTCTGTGGCAAATCATTCTCAACAATCAATTGCTTTGGCCTCGGGTGGTGCTCATAGACAGCCTGCAAGGACAATCAAAATGAGTAAGCACAATGAAAATTTATTTTTCATATAATAAAGTACATATAAAAAAGAGCCAGCAAATAAGATATACCACAAACTTCAATCGTGTAGATACTGGAAAACTGAAACTCTAAACCAACAGAACCAAAAGACACAAATCAATCTTGGAAAAGGAGTCATCAGATGAACTATTCCAGCTCTCAAACAATCCAAAAAAACCAGTACTTGCAGTAGAAATCAATTTTGACCAAGCGTATTAAGATAAGTTGCGACAAATAAACCAGGTACCGGCAACTTGAATAAATGGACTAAAAGAGAAATCTCAAAGCGTGAAAAGATAAAACTGAAAGCACAGAACAAAGTAAACCAGACAATCCAATTCAGATGCCGAATACAAATTAAAGTTGCAAGACAAAATTCCTACGTTTTAAAGCTTTGCCTACAAAACTTAAGCATGGGAAAATAAACCTTTAAGTTGCTTCTAAGGCTGGTCTTACCTTTATCAGTTTCAGAAGATTCAAACGAGCAATAGCATCCTGATGGTCCAATCTTGCAATGAGCAACGGTGTCAAACCATTGATGGCTAGTGTTGTGTTAATACGAGATGATTTACTGCAAACAAGAAAATGTTGTTACATCACAAGTTTAAATCACTAAGAGACAGAAAAACGTGGATTGCTTATGACCAATCCCTTGGTGCCAACTGCCAACAAAAAGTGAGGGGATAGGAAATTTGCAAGCCAAAAGAAATTTTACTTATTTTAAAATGCCAAATGAGAGCATCAGTGAAGGATATCTCCAGGTCAAAAAGTCTGTCATCAACCCAACCCCATACACATAACAAGTACCAGGCATCCAGTAGGGCCACTCAAGGGGCCCTTCCATGTCAGTGGTTCCCAAAAAATTGTAATAGACTCAACGTGAGACTCTGCATAAATAAGCATAGACAGGAAGGACATCCAATCACTTACGTGATAATTTTCAAGAATGGCTCCAATATGTGGACAAAATGTTGTTCTGGACAGCATTGGAAAAATTTCACCAGTTTTTGAACTGCATCCTTCTTCAGTAATGCTTGTTCCACTTTCCGGTTGTCATTGTCATGAGCTAAGCAAACAGCAATTGAATCCAATGCAGTCACAGACCAGAGTACATCCTCGAGGAGACTCAAATACACATCCAACCCACCATGGGCCCTAAGTTGCTCCCTTGAATTACGTGATGCATGAGCCATATCACATAATAGAGGCAAAGCATTTTGTTTCAAGGGAGAATTAGACTCAATAAACTGCATTAAGTGTGGAATTATTCCATTTTCAGCTGCTTGCTCCTGTCTCCTTTTGTTTATCTTACACAAATTGAATAGTGCATTGAGGACCTGCATTTAGGGGGGAAAAATTGGAAAAATATTGGAGGCAGCTACTGAAAAGATGAAACCCCTGCAAAAACTTAAATAACAAAAATAAAGTAGAATCGAACTAGAAATATTGAAGAAAAAAAACTAGAGTTTGTTGACAACAACAGAAACCAAAAGCAGTTATGATACATGCAAGGCAAAATTTCATTTTCGGACAATAAAGCAAAAACTAAAAATAATAAAAAAATGCAGAATGCAAGAGGATATCATTGGCGTTTCAGTATAACAGCTTCGAAATCTTTTGCTTTCTTCTTCTCTTTTTGAATCAAAACCATTTATTTTGGCCAGAAAAAAGACTTCTATGTGTGACTAAAAAAATAGTAATATACCCAAGCACGTGAGTGGAAACAATCACTCGTTTCACAGCACGTAAAAATGAAAAGCAGTTTATAATCTACATTCTGCAAGAGGATGGGAAGACAGTATAGGAAACGTAAAAATCAAACAAAACCTCTATAAAGTCTGTTAGTACTCTAAAGTTGACAACAAACCATACATGAGCGACTTCCTGTTGCATTTAGCTCACTCCTGATGATTTATCACAACCATGAAGCAAGCAATAACGGAAAAGCAAGAAGCTGTAACTCTCATGCCATGAGATGCAATCATGTTTTCTTGTGTGAAATTCTTTTCTTAGAAACAACTGATGAATAAATACAAGCAAGTTCTTTAAGGGCAAAATAAAAGCGTGGGAAGATGAAATCAACATATGTATAATAGAAAAGATTACAATGGCTGTAAATACCTAGAATTAGAGAGTTGACTAGAAATATCCTTTAAATCCGAGGCATCTTATGTGAAGAGATTTAGTTAGTTTCCTGATTTGCAGCTAGGGTTAAGCGTATATATGTGATCCTCAATGTAGGATTATTATCAACAAAGAAAATCATGTCTTCTCCATTTGTTTCTTTGATTTTTCCACAAAAAGAAAGAAACCAAAGACAGAAGAAAGGGAGAGAACAAGGAGAGGCAGCAAGAAAAACTAACAAAATGACAAAAGAATTAAAGAAAAGAAAATCCGTAGTACTACGAGGCAAGAGGTCCATAGAGTGTGGCCAAGATCAATACTTATTATCTTTTTTCAATGTCAAATACTATGGATACAGCTAATAGATTAGCTTTATCCAAAAAAAAAAAAAAAAAAAAAAAAAGCCCATAAACTATTTGAAAGTAGACAAGCACAAGCACCTCGTGATGTATCTGAGATACAAGAGATCCTTCTTTAAGTTCAAGATTTGGAATCAAATACTTGATTGCATCTGCACGCTGAAGATTCTCTAAGCAGTTTGGATCCGTCGACAGATGGTTAATACACTTCAATATCTAAGAAATGACAAGGTAGCATTAGTACAAAGGCAGAAAAAAAAAAGACCCAGAGATGTTCAAATGTTAAACAGAAGTTTTCAGCATCCAGGATGTACCTTTAAAAGAATTGGGGGCTCTACTCTATTGAACATCTGGAAGAGACGACTGAGCAAGCTTTGACTACACATATATGATTTTACCGTTGTATCTGCTTGTGCAAACTCAAGAAGAAGATCTGCAACCTTCTCCAGATAATCTCTAGCAACGTCAGCATTCAATGTTGATACCATGTGGGAAAGCAATCCAGATGACGTTGCACTCCCTGGCCTAGCATTTAGAACCCCAGAACCAGACAGCACACCGGATGCAGTCTGAGATGCAATTCCAGATGTGGATGCAGGCCCCTCATTAGATGTCATCGTTCCCACCTTTTTATTTACTGCTTTATGTGAAATCCCAGTAGCAGGATCAAGATTTCCATTTTCTCTTCCACGTTGAGAGACATCTATTAAACCAATAACTTATAATTTAATATAATAGATATTAAGACAACATTTTTTTCTTTTCATCATATATATATATATATATATATATAGATAGATATATAGATATCAAGAAGCAAAAGAAGTACAAAGAAAAGAAAGAAGACATTGTAAGTAGAAAAACAAAGCAACTGAAACAAAAACAAACGGAACAAATTATAACATTTTATAATTACACAAAACACTATGCAAATTCCCAAGTTGTAGGAAAACAGATGATAATTAAAGCCCTTAGAAACAGCAGCCAAAAGGGAGATCCACAACTGAACCTAACAACAAAAACATTTCTCCCTAAATTTATTTTGAAAAGACATGTGCATTAGTCTCAAAGCAGATGAACAACAATAAGGTTAGGACAAGTCCAAAATGTCTATATCTGACTCCAATATCCCAAACGTTCTCCACAAGAAAATAACTTAACTTAGCTCACATAGACCAAACTCAAAGTTGAAACAGCATATTTTACAAGGAAAAGGAGCAGTCTTTCATAATGATAAGTTCCAAATCCAACATTTCATGGTCTTATAAAATGGTAGACGACGGACGTTACCAATTGCCAAACAAGATGTGGGGTCTGCTCCGACCACATTCCAAAAGTTATGCACATTCAATAAAAACTAGATTTTTTTTTTTACCGATGTGCGTGTGCATGCACATTCATGTTTGCACGTGCACACAATACTGGGATAGTCAAATACTGGATAGCGTTGTGGGATTCCCAAGACAAAGAGTTGGCCAACTTTCCTTCCTCTGATTTGTTAACAGGCTGAGATCTGATTTTGAATTTGTGAGGCTGTGTATTGTTCTATTCCTTGCTTCTCAATTTTGGGTGGTTTGTACCTCTTTGTTTTCTTGTTTAAGAACCGCTTCTCCTCTATTGTACTTTTTTTTCCAATAAAGTTCTGTTTCTTATTAAAAAAAATACAAACATAATTATTAAAAAGTTAGTAGCTGAAAGAAGCCAATACCTGCAAATTCTGCCATTAAAAAATCTAGTTCCCCATTTGTCTTCTTTTCATGTGATGCATGCAAGAGAGGTAATATACTTTCATGCCTCTCCA
The DNA here is from genome assembly GCA_025403435.1 of Artocarpus heterophyllus. NCBI lineage: Eukaryota > Viridiplantae > Streptophyta > Magnoliopsida > Rosales > Moraceae > Artocarpus > Artocarpus heterophyllus. The sequence continues at coordinate 13,349,890 of CM046339.1, forward strand.
GTCCTGGTAGGTGGCGTACATAATCAAGCTGACCAGAGAAATGTCTTGAAGGCGGTTCCTTCTCCAATAAGCTAAGAAGAGGTCGAACTTGCTCTTGCTGAGTAGCTACTGTTGTAGGAAACCCATTTAGTGCACCTTCTATCAACTTGGGAGGCCTGTCTACAGATGCTGTATTAGCTGAATTAGTACTTCGGTGCTGTCTAAGGTTAACATCTGCTCGAGAAGGATCGCTTTTCCATCTGTCTAAATTTTCTCGCTCTTTGACATTTGCTGAAGATTCTTTGGTTCCAACATTTGCTACTTTTTCAAAAGATGTTTGCACAGACAATTTTGAAGGAACTGAAATATCAGCTGCTGCATTGCTAGATTGAGGTCTATCAATATCCATGTGAACATATCGCACCTCTGATTGATTTCCATCTGCCCTTTGGGAATGTGAAATCAACACACGTGAAGGTTCAGAAGCTCCAATTGAAACATGACGATCGATCATTCCATGCCTAACCTTGGAGAGATCAATTTGATCAGTTGGAGAACACGGTGCCTCAGTCTGAGCAAAAATGGGATGGTTAGAATCTAATGGACCAGACCGTGGCCGTTGAACTGATGATCCATCAAGCAGAAATCCACCCCCAACAGATATAGAAGCTAGACGGGTAGCCTCATTCAAGCTATAAAGCGTGTTTATGAGCCTCAACAGTATTCCATCTTTTGCAGCAATACGACAGAAGTCATTTCTAGGGGTTGACCGCTGAAGCTTAAAGACCTGCCACATGCCATCAATAGCTAGATGAACCATTTCCCTGTATACAAAAATCCTGATGAGCAATTTCATGTTGAAAATTTAAGCAAAAAATTAACTGGGACAAAGAGAAACAGCATGTAGAAGATTCATACATATAACATAAATAAGCATGTACAGAGGGGAATGCGTGTTCTAAGTGTGAGAAATGTAAGTATGGATCCTCTGACAACAATATTCGGGAAGCATGCCAAGGGACCATCCACAATGGTGGTAGCTTCAGGTCCATTTCAATTGGTTTAATGTTACATTCATTGCAAATCAAAACAAGAATGTAAGTTCACAAAGACGTTTCCTTTTATATCCTCAAGTTACATCCCTTTGAGCTTTCACTACAAAAGTTATATATGTAATATGTAGATATATTTTGAACAAAAACAAAGATTCCTCAATGGAAAAAATTATATACGAGTATAAGTAAAACAGAGGAAGAGATTTCCTCAAAAAGCAAAGCTCAAAACACTACAAAATAGAAGCCCAATCCCCAACATTATCATATCGAACAAGCAAAATCCACAGAGATGGTAATTGGATTTTTGATGACCTCCGTTCCAGTTCTGTTTCTACAAAAGATTGTAACACGAGAAAAGATATAAAAAATTATGTATAAATTAAAGTATGAAACAGAGGAAGAGATTTTCTCCGTGAATCAACTCAAAATGGACACAACACAGAATTCCATTCACGAAGAAGAATAGAGAACATCAAATTCCAACGCAGAAGGCTATCCAGACTAGTATGCTATCCAAATGACTACACACTCTTCCTCACAACCTTCAAAAACTCTACAATGTCTCCTTAACCATGCACCCCAAATTTTTTAAAAGGGGTAGAAAAGGAAGACACCCCTTTTAGCTTCTTTTGTTGAATTGGATCAAGTACAAAAGAAATAAACAGGAGGATAAGATATCCTCTACAGCAACAATAACATCGAAATTAAAAAGATTAAAAAAGTCTAGACCAGGACTAACAATACGTCATATCAAAAGCAGGGCCCGACAAATATATACAAGACAGAGACCCTATTGGCCTATCATCACAACCTTCCAGTTTAACACAAGGAGGGAGAACCTTTCGAAGGCTTTGTCTGTTGACGCCCATAAGAAGGCTGAAATTTTGGCTCCCTTTTTAAGGATTTATGTTTTCCTAAACAACCCAACCAATGCATGGAACTAAATAATTTAACAGTTTAACATATAAAAAATGAAAGATATCAGAAAGAAAAGATGGCTAAGAACGTGGAATTTCAAAACAGTTAAATTATTTAGATTCCTGCAGTGCCTGGGTTTTTTAGAAAAACATAAATCTTTACTTTTGTCCCCTTCGTGTTTGTTTGGTTCATAAGATTCTCATTTACCAACCATTTATGTGTGTGTGTGTATTAACTATGAATCATAAATCCAAAACAAAACTTGATAATATGAGTCCAAAGATTTTTAAAAATTTTTAAATTTATATGGAAGGTTAAGTGTACACATGGACAGAAAGAAAGTTGTCCTCTTATTTCACTTGGAAAATAATAATAAAAATAATAAATGTCTAGCCCCACAAATCAGCAAATCATAAATCAAGTTACTCTGAGGTATAACCAAGGATTAACATATCGATATCGATATCGATAGAAATATCGACACTTAAATTTTATAAAAAAACGACGGAAATATTGATATTGGTGGACATTGTAGCAAACTATAGAAAGTCATCTTAAACCACTTTATTTTTAAATGATACTTTAACAAGAACTCTAAAATTGTTAATAATACATAGTTTAGATGAACTTTTCAACCAAATTACTAAGTATGTGATGAATATGAATGTAAAAAGTGATCATAATATGATAAATAACAAGCATAAGATCTCAAATTGAGCAAATTAGTTAAAAGTCAACTAATACAACTACTTTACATCTATAGTTTCATATAAGATAAGAAAATATCTATACCAAAAAGAGCTTTTAGGAGGATCAAAGGTATTTGGAATACCTTTTTGGTTCAAACAATATTGATACCAAAACATAGAGTTTGAATAGTTACATAGAAATTAGAGATCTCTCGGTGTTGGTAGTGACTCTTAGATTAGAGTTGATATTTTGAATCACATGTCTTAGTGCACATAATAAATTAAAAATTGGATTTATAGCAGTGAAAAATCAATTTATAAAAGGCTATATTAAAAAAAAAGAATAAAAATAACTTGAAATTTATATTTCAAAGTAACTTAAAAAATTACATATAAAGTTTGGATATTTTGTCGATTTTTTACCTATATTTCTACGGAAATTTCCATAAAATTACTGGATATTTTGTCATTTTACACCACAGTTATATTTCTGTCAACCTATCGATATCCGAGGAAATTTACATGGAAATTTCTGGATATTCTGCGGAAAGGAAATGATGCCCCTGTTCCCATATTGGTACTTCGAAAATACGGAAATATCGGTGGAAATGTTGGTATAACATTATGTATCAAAGTTCTCTCATCTTTGTGCAACATTCAGTTGACCAATGACCTAATCCATAATGTCTACCAAAAGGAATACCGTATGAAAAGGAAAGAAAGATTGAACAAACCTGTACTTTGCGTAATCAGCCTCTAGAAATCCTACCAAAACAGGTATTCCACGACAAGCTATGAACATTTGCAATGTCAAGGCGCTGCAAGAAAGAACACGCATTGACTTTCCATAAACCTGTTTTCCATCATTAGAAAAGAGCGGGACTGGTAAGCATGAGGAGACAACTCTACCTTGACTGACAAAGCTGCTGCAAAATAAAAGCTGCCTCCATTCGAATTTCCCGAGGACGATCAGGAACAGCAAAGCTCATTATCGCAGGGATCTGTCATGAATCTTGGCATTAGAGTAGGTCGATATGCCATTACAAACACTTTTCTCATGATAGCATATAAGCATTTTTAGGACACATCTAAATAGGAAAAGAGAAAGATATCAAAAAGATTTTTCCAAAAGCATGCCTCTCAATTTACTCAAAATCCAAAACATTTAAATGAATATAGAACTAGAACCATCACAAGCTAATCAGAAAGAAAAGAAAATACTCAAACAGTCAACATCATGATTTTCTTTTCCAAAATAAGAAAAAAAGTCAACATAATGACAAGAAGTTTCTATATTTCACATTATCATCCTTTTTGTGTTTTTCTTTCTGAGGATTCCTTATTTTCTTTACTTCGTAATTAATTTCCATCTTTAAAAGGATGTTTTCTTATAAAGAATAAAAATAAAATAAAATAATGTAAACATTATGACGTCCACCAATCAAGAGACATTAAAATACAATATGTAAAAGATTCATTCCACTCTCTTCTAAAATACTACAAACTAGTTCATGCACATTGAAGATAAAATAAATTGAAATTCTCCAAAAATAAAAGTGATAATGAGAGGAATCAGCATTCCATTGGTCAACTATGTAGCATGTCTAATGTTAATATTAAGCATGTCACCAAAAAATTCCAGAAGCATATGATGCATATTTCATTTTATAAAAATGTTTGAACGAAAAGTGTTCGCTGTGTAGCATGTGTGACGTTAATATTAATTTTGAATTCAAACATGTGTTTCGAATTATTTCAAATTTATTTGGAGCTGAATTTTAGATATGCTATGATTTTGTGTCTATTATGTGTAATAATTTTTATAAATTATTTTATGGCATAAATGATTTAATTCATAATTTTTAATTAAGACTGCTCACTGCCTAGGCTTCGCTAGCAAATTTTGTAACATTGATTATGCGATTTGTTTAAATTATCAAATGAAATTTTTATGCCTAAAGAAAAATTTGAGTTATATATGTGTGTTAACTTTATTTCTGCAAATTTTCATGCTCTAAGTAAATATGAATCGAAAGATATAAGGTGACGAATCCTTGCAGGTCAGTCTGTTTGTGTGACTAACAGATTTACTTGAATGTTTTGAAAAATTGAAAAAGGTATTTTGGATTAATATTTTCAAAAGAAGAAAATTTGAGTGATTTTTTTAAGTGTTAGCTATGCTATGCGATAAGTTTGACTTTATTCATGCTTACAAGTTAAGATTAATTTCTTTTAGGTGATTAAAGGTCAAATTTTCTGTCTCTATGTTTCTTTGACTCTAAGCACATGTTTATGACTCAAAGTGCATGTTTAAGACTCGAAAATGCTTTGTTTCATTAAGAATGATAAATAATGATGTAATATTAATTTCATGTATATACGAATGATTGACATGAACACTCCAAAAGGCGAGCACAAAGAAAACCACGGCTATGTCACTTAATTTAAGGTTTAATAAGCAAGCAAATCAAGTAAGTGCATTCTCACCTGCAACATAATAAACTTTATGAAAATGTTAAGCAATATTTTATAAGTAAAGGTTTGTGACTCAAGGTTCTTATTTCAAGACCTTTTATGATGAATTTTCCTAAGGAAATTTTTATGTTTATGTTTTTATGATTTATGACAAGTTTTCAAAGAAAGCTTATATATATATGTGAGTGTGCATAACTTACTTAAGCGTTGCACACTTTATGTTTATGTTTATGATTTCCCGTAAGGTTTAGACTTGTTATGTTTGGTTTGAGACAAGCTATCCTACTCCTCTCATGATGGCACACCTAAGATGCTAATGGTACAATGATTGGGCCCCTAAAAATAAAATGAATTATGTTTTAATATGGAAGTTTAAATGAAAAGATATGATCTATATAAACATGTCTCGTGCACTACTATGATTATGATTATGATGTTATGGAGTGATTTATGAAATGTTTTATGTTGTAAGATAGGAATGTGTATTTACAAAGCTTAGCTTGCTTAGTTTATGTCATGTTGCAAATAAGATGCAGGTTGACAAGGAGGGAAGACAAGGACAGGCGTGCGTGCAAGGAGTGTTGGATTAGAAACGAAGTCATGTCATGAAAGAAATTTAAACTCAAACAAAATTTAATATAATATATTACGCATTTTTATTTGTTTGACTCAATTCTATTTGTGATATGTTCGTTCTTTTGAACTTGTGTTTTGTTGAATGCAATATATATTTTAGATTTTTTAGTTTCTCAAGTTATTTGTTAAAGAATACACTAATATAATTCGTTTCTTCGTAATAAGTCTTAATTAGTTGTTTGATTAAAAATTAAGAGTGCTTGCATTATATGTGTGAGTTTGTATTTATTAAGTATTTGTTTTTATAAACTATTTTCTATAGGCGGTCGGTTAGCCTTAGCTGTTTCGTCGGGCTAACTGAGAAGGAAAAATTAAATCAGGTAAATAGTTTTTCAAGGAAAAATATGTATGCATGTGTTCTTGAGATATCTACTGAGTGTAAGTGTTTTATTTGAATTTCTTAATAGTAAAAGTAAATGTTATTGTGATGTCCATAAAGGGGCATTTCATACAATCCTCACACCAGAAAACCAATGTTAGTATGGATGTATCCTTTCTTGAAAACAAACCATTTTTTGGCACAAATTCCCTTCAAGGGAAGAGAGATGACGAAGATAATTTTTGAGAAACTTTTCAACCCCTACCAAACCCTTTTTTGAACTCAATCTTGAAACAATTGTTGACAATTATGAAACCTCTGATAAACCTGGTTCTAGTTTGCCAAACATTCAAGTATCACAAACAGGGGGAGAACACTACATAGGGAGTAGAATAATCCCAAACCTGAGCTACTGGTTTATAATCGGAAAAAGGGACAGCAAAGGATAAGACCTGCCAATCTCACTACCACTTTGTCAATCGGAACCTCCGAAAAGAGGTCCTTCCAATATTCCAGGTAATCCTGGAATTTCTCTGATTTCTTCTACTCTACCATCGGATCTAGACCTTCCCATAGCTGTTAGAAAAAGGTACCCGAACCTGTACCCAACATCCCATTGCAAAACATTTGTCCTGCCATAAACTCTCCGATAACCACAGGGCATTACTTGTAAAATATCTAACCTGTTTATTCCAAGGAACATTGTGGAAGCACTTGGTGATCTGAGTTGGAAGGCAGCAGTTATGGAAGACGTGAATGCTCTGAAACGGAATGAGACTTGGGAGGTAGTTGAGTTACAGAGAGAAAAGAAGACAAGTGAGATGTAAGTGGGTTTTCACTGTTAAATGCAAGGCTGATGGCAACGTAGAAAGATACCAGGCAAGGCTTGTTGCGAAAGGATCTACTCAGACCTTTGGAATTGATTACCAACAGACTTTTGCCCTAGTTGCCAAGATAAACTCAATAAGAGTTCTGCTTTCCCTGGCCATGAACTTTAATTGGCCCCTACACCAGTTAGATGTAAAGAATGTGTGGAAAACCTAAATAATTTTCTAGAATAGAACCTTTTTATTCGATAACTAGAAGATGAGTACATTCTAGGATTTATAGACTTAAGGTTTCCTTAATACTAGGAGCAAAAAACAAAACTGATATCCTATAATCTAGATCCTATCGTTATTTAAAAATTAATTCACCAACCTAATATCTAAACAATAAAAATAAGATCGGATCTCCTAAAAATCTGCATAGAGATTAGGTACAATAATATTCGTTCTACACTCCCCCTCAAGCTTGGCCATAGATATTAATCATTCCCAGCTTGACTAAAGCCATGTTTCCTGATTGCCTTAGTGAATCGGCCGAACCACGCTCGTGGGGATTGTTTGAAACCATATCATGACTTGCGTAATCTGCACACTTTGTTGGAATTTTTAGTATTTTTGAATCGGGGGGCAATCTCCATATACACTTCTTCTAAGTCTCCATTGAAAGAGGCATTTTTTACATCAAGCTGGTGCAGTGGCCAATCAAGGTTTGCTACTTGAGATAAGAGAACCCGAACTATATTCAACTTTGCTACCGGTGCAAAGGTTTCTTGATAATCAATTCCATATGTCTATGTAAATCCTTTTGCTACAAGACAAGCTTGTGTCACTCAATATTGCCATCTGAATTGTATTTTAAACTAAAGATCCATTTACACCCTACAACTGCCTCGTCTTCAGGCATCTCAATTTCCCACGTCTTATTCTTCTTGAGGGCATTCATCTCTTCACTTATTGCATGTCTCCATTCAGGTTTATTCAAGGCTTCATGTATGTTGCTTAGAACTTCCTTCTCTTGAAAGATTGGTTACAAAGGCTGAATAGTTTGGAGATAGCTTCTTGTAGGACATGAAGTTGTAGATAGGATGCTTTGTGCATGAACGAACCCCTTTCCTGACAACAAATGGAACTTCAAGATTACTGTTAGTATCCTCATTTCCAGAGTTAAAAGATTATATTACCTAGCGTAATCTCACTGATTACTGGGTTCTGGTTAGACTCTTGAGAATGCTGGAGAGAAGTTGTGGGCTCGACTACTTGGTGCTTTCGCTTCCTTGAGTAGACAATTAACTTGAGTGATTTATTTGGAGAGGAGGGCAACTCAGAAAGTGTTTGGACAAATGGAGCTGGTACCGTGGACTCCGAAAGTGTTTGGACTGATGGAGCTGGTACCGTGGACTCTGGAATCGCACGATTGGAGGATTTTGGTGACGGTGATTTTGGTGGGGGTTCTGAAGAAGGCAATACCGGACTTAGTTCTTCTAATGCTAATGAGGACAATGCTGGACTTGGTAACACTATTTCCCAAAATTGATCTTGAGCTATGTTGCCATTCTCCCCCTCAAAAAATATGACATCCATGGACACAGAATTTTCTAGTAAGAGGGGAATAACAGTTGTACCCTTTCTGTGTTGCTGAATATCCTAAGAACAGACATTTAAAGGCTTTAGGATCCAATTTACTCCTGTATTGTTGGTGAATATGAACAAAGGCTGAGCACCCGAAGATTTTAGGTGGAATGGCGGGAATAATTCTGGTACAAGGGAATATTTTAAAAGTGAGTTGAGAGGTGTTTGAAAATGTAGGATCCAAGATGGCATTCTGTTAACGAGGCAGGTTGCTATGAGTACTGCTTCCCCCCAAAAGTATTTGGGAACATTGGATCTAAGCATGAGGGATCTAGCTACTTCTAGAAGGTGTCTATTTTTTTGTTTGGCAATCCCACTTTGTTGTGGTGTGTCTATGCAAGAGCTGTGGTGAACAATCCCATTTTCAGAAAGATATTTTCCGATAATAGAGTGAAAATACTCCCTAGCATTTTCAGTTCTAAAAACTTGAACTTTTGCTTGGAATTGTGTTTTGATCAGAGTGAATTTTTGAACAGGATTCCAGCCTCCGATTTTTTTTTCATTAGAAACACCCATGTAGTCCCTAGAGCGATCATCAACAAATGAAATAAACCGAAGATATTTTTTATTCTGGATGGACCCCAAATGTCACTATGTATGACTGAAAACGGATGTGATGCTTTGTAGGGTTGTGTAGGATAAGAACTTCGACAATGTTTTGATAATTGGCAAACTTCACAATGAAAGGAATTCACACTTTTATTATTGAATAAAGTTGGAAACATGCATTTCAAATATTGAAAACCAGGATGGCCTAGCCTATGGTGCCACAACATGATTTGATAATAAATTAAGTCCCTATTGGATTGAGAAACTAACGCAAGAATAGAAGAACTTGCAATGTGAGATTGTTTGACAAGAGAACCTGTAGAAAAATCAGGAGTTTTCGTGATTTATGAGCTGATTAGTGCTAGGTTTTAGATAACACTCATATCTTAAAGTTTAGGGATTCAATTCCCTGTTTGTTCCTATTTGTTAGGATTTGTTTCCTCCCTTTTAGGGATGATACCGTGTATATATTGGCTAGTACAGCCTTGTACAAATTTAATTAATTCAGAATAATACAAATTCTGTTCTTTTCAACATAGTATTAGAGCTCTACGGCTTAGGGTTTCTAGGAATTTGATTTTTTGGCCTTCATTGCCAGCCTTTCTTTTTTTCTTTTCTCTGGTACACAGTTTCCTCTCTTTGGGTTTAGGCCTTAATTGCCGTTACAACCTTTTTTTTCTGGCCTTCATTGCCATTTTTTCTTTAACATGACGAAGACAACTATCTCTACGCCTATCACTCCTTGTGAAACCCCAGCTCAGCCAGTTGAAGATGATAGCAAACCACAGGAACACCAGCGAACTCTAGCACATCCAACCTGCATATCGGCTTAATGGCAGAAACTATTTAAAGTGGTCTCAATTGGTTCGGACATGTTTGAAGGGCAAGGGAAAATTGGGACACTTGTTGGGCACTGGACCGAAAGAGGGAGAGTCTAGCTTCGAAATCTGGGATGAGGAGGATTCCATGATCATGTCATGGTTATGGAATTCTATGACCCCGGAGATCAGTGACACCTGCATGCTTCTTCCTACAACAAAGGCAATCTGGGATGCCTTAAATCAAACCTATTCCAAGGTTCATGATGCAGCGCTGATTTATGAAATCAAGCCCAAGACAACAGCTACAAAACAGGGGATTAAAACAGTGAGAGAGTATGCTAACTTTCTACAGAACCAGTGGCAAGAATTGGATTATTATCAAACAATTAATCTGAAGTGTAGTGAGTGTGCTGTTGCTATAAAGAATTTTATTGAACGACATCGAGTGTACGATTTTTTGTTGGCTTAAATCCTAAATTCGATCAGGTACGTATTCAGATTTTGGGCAAACCTGAGGTTCCATCTCTTAATGAGACAGTGTCCTTGGTCCAGGCTGACGAATGTCGCAGAGGAATTATGTTAGAACCCCAACCAGCCGATAGTTCAGCCCTTCTCAGCCGATAGGACTGCAGAAGCAAGTTCAAGGACAGGCTCATATGACTTCTCAAGATCAGAAACATAGCCTTGGAGGACTCAACACTAAAGAAATTGAAAAACTAAGGAGCTTATTGGGGTCTCTCGAAAAGCCTCCTTCAACCGAGAGTCATTGTTCCTTAGCATTCTCAGGTGAGTCTCGAACCTCTCTTGGATTACATGTTTCTAATAAAGTGTTTGGGAATTCTTGGATTCTTGACTCCGGTGCCACAGACCATATGACACATACTTCAAACCAATTTAGAACCTATACACCATGTCCAAGCAATAGAAAAATAACAATTGCAGATGGTACAACAACCACAGTAGCAGGAATAGGAGATCTTCAAGTTACCCCTAGTCTAGTTCTTAAAGATGCCCTTCATGTCCCTCAATTATCCACTAATCTTGTGTCCATCCAAAAACTTACACGGGAATTAATTTGTCATGTTACATTTTATCCATCTTATTGTGAATTTCAGGCCAAGGGTTCGGGGAGGATTGGACTTGCTGAAGAATGTAACGGACTCTATTACTTGAATACATCCAATCAACCGAAAGTGATCAAGTCAAATTTATCCACTTCGTTTTTATCTTTGTCCAATAAAGATGTCATTTGGTTACATCATTTGCGTCTTGGTCATCCTTCTTTTTCAGCATTAAAAATAATGTTTCCTTCATTGTTTAACGGATTAGATGTTCAAACTTTTCATTGTGATGTTTGTGAATATGCAAAGCACACCCGTGTAACTTTTCCTATTAGCAATAAAAGGTGTTCTCCTTTCCTTTTAATTCATAGTGACATATGGGGGCCTTCAGCTATTCCAAACATTTCGGGATCAAGACGATTTGTGACCTTTATGGCGATTGTACCAAGGTCTCTTGGATTTTCTTACTCAAAAATAAGTCTGATGTAAGTCACATCTTTCCTAATTTTCACAAAATGGTTCAAAATCAATTTGGTACAAACATAAAGAAATTTCGATCTGATAATGCTCGAGACTGTTTCAACCAAGTCCTGTCTCCTTATTTTCAAAAAGAGGGCATTATACATGAATCATCCTGCATCAAAACTCCACAACAAAACGGGGTAGCTGAACGAAAAAATCGCCACCTTCTTGACACTACTCGAGCTCTCCTGTTCCGACATAATGTACCAAAACAATATTGGGGGCAAGCAGTACTTACATCAGCTTATACCATAAATAGACTTCCTTCTCGAGTCTTAGATTCAAAGAGTCCAATGGAAATCCTTTCCCAATTTTATCCCAATCTTTGCCCCTCCTTCAATCTTACTCCTCGGGTGTTTGGGTGTACTTCCTTTGTCCATATTCATAACAATAACCGGGGGAAATTGGATCCTAGAGCCATCAAGTGTGTATTTATAGGATACTCAACCACTCAAAAGGGGTACAATTGTTACCGTCCTCCTTCCAAGAATCTCTCTGCTGATGTCACCTTTGTAGAGGGGAAACCATACTTCACCACACCTTATCTTTAGGGGGAGATATCAACAATGGAAGATAAGGATTCCTTACTGTTAGGTTTACCGTCCCTTGAACCCTCCACCACACCACATCTCTATCCCACATCAACTAATTCTCCCGAGTCATTGAACTCCAAAAAATCTGAAACACCTGAGTCACCCACTCCATCTGAACATCCTGGTTCATCCGAGTCACAACAAGGGAACAATAAGATTTTTATCATTTTCGGTTTGACCAAGTGTATGTAAGAGGGATCCAACTCCAGCACTAAGGCAAGTTCAATCCACCAATCCGACTCCTGAAATGAGGTAGTAATTTCTGAACCTAACTCACCTCTTACATCTCAAACCGAGCCCCTCTCCACTAACAATGACCTACCCATAGCAGTGAGAAAAGGAACCCAGCGACCACTATATCCCTTATCTCACTTTGTATCCTTTCAAAAATTCTCACCAAACCATAAGAGCTTCCTTTCAACACTAAGCAAAATCCATATTCCCAACACTTTATCTGAGGCATTATCTAAGGAATAATGGAGGAGTGCTATGATGGCAGAGATGGATGCACTAGAAAAAAAATGAAACTTGGGAGTTGGTTGACTTACCAAAAGGAAAAAGGGCAGTAGGATGTAAGTGGGTGTTTGCCTTGGAAGTTTAAGGCAGATGGGTCATTAGAGCACTACAAAGCAAAACTTGTTGCCAAGGGCTATACTCAGACGTACGGGGTAGATTATCAAGAGACCTTTGCACCTGTAGCAAAAATGAACACTATCGGAATTTTATTGTCACTAGCTGCTAATTTTAATTGGGAGTTGCAGCAATATGATGTGAAGAATGCATTTCTTCATGGGGAACTAGAAGAAGAAATTTACATGAGTATCCCACCAGGGTTTAGTGGAGCAGAAAAGCACAAGGTTTGCTGATTGAAAAAAGCTTTGTATAGCTTAAAACAATCTCCACATGCTTGGTTTGGAAGATTCACCAAAGTAATGTTGGCAATTGATTATAAGCAAAGTCAAGGAGATCACACACTCTTCATTAAACATTCGGCCTCATGGGGAGTCACAGCCTTAATAGTTATGTGGATGATATAATTGTGACTGGAAATGATGAGAAAGAAAAGCAAGTATTGAAGCAATGCCTGATCAAGGAGTTCGAGATAAAAGATTTGGGAAGATTGAAGTACTTCTTAGGGATTGAAGTAGCTCACTCCAAACAAGGAATCTTCATCTCTCAGCAAAAGTACATCACTGATCTCCTTAAAGAAACTGGCATGTGGGCAAGCAAACCCGTTGCAACCCCAATCGAGCAAAATCACAGGCTTGGAGAAGCATCAGGAGATAAAGAGGTGGATAGAGAGATGTACCAACGAATTGTTGGGAAACTCATTTACCTTGCACACACACGACCAGACATAGCTTACTCAGTTAGTGTCGTCAGTAAGTTCATGCATGATCCTAAGCAAACTCATCTACAGGCGGTGTACAGGATATTGCATTACTTAAAATCCCATGCTGGAAAAGGAATAATGTTCAAAAGGAACTCTAAAATCATTCTTGAAGCCTACACAGATGCAAACTATGTAGGATCTCTCGTGGACCGAAGATCAACCTCAGGGTATTGTACGTTCCTCGGAGGAAACCTAATATCATGGCAGAGCAAGAAGCAGAATGTGGTAGCTCGGTCAAGCACAAAAGTAGAATTTAGAGCAATGGCACAAGGAGTATGTGAGTTGTTTGTGGGTGAAAATCATTTTACAAGATCTGAAGATCAAATGGAGTAGTCCCATGAGACTTTACTGCGATAACAAATCAGCCATTAGCATTGCAAATAATCCAGTGCAACATGACCGAACGAAACACATCGAGATAGACATTTCATCAAAGAAAAGTTGGAGAGTGGTTTAATTTGCACTCCATATGTTCCCACAGGGAGCCAGTTAGCAGATATTCTCACAAAGGGACTTAACAGCAATACGTTCCAGGAAATCATTGGCAAGCTGGGAATGAAAGATGTATATTCACCAACTTGAGGGGGAGTGTAGAAAAACCAAGGAGTTTAGAAAAATCAGGAGTTTCTGTGATTTATGGGCTGATTAGTGCTAGGTTTTAGATAACACTCATATCCTAAAGTTTAGGGATTCAATTCCCTGTTTGTTCTTATTTGTTAGGATTTGTTTCCTCCCTTTGAGGGATGATGACGTGTATATATTGGCTAGTACAGCCTTGCACAAATTTAATTAATTCAGAATAATACAAATTCTGTTCTTTTCAACAAAACCATCCACTTCCAGTAGGTAGAGCCCTTCAACCTCTCTAGCATTGCCAATCATCTTCCCCAAACCCGAATCCTAAAATTCACAATGAGTAGGATAGAATTTAGTAATACAGTTCATATCCTTTGTGAGTTTATTAATGGACAGCAAGTTATATATGAAATTCGGCACAAATGACACTTCCTGTAACATTAGGTTCTTTGAAACAATAATTGAACCTTTGCCTGCCACTGTTGAAACAAAGCCATCTGCTATCTGGACCTTGAATCCCTCTGGGTAAGAATTGTAGGTCATAAAAAATGATTTATTTCCCGTCATATGATTCGATGCTCCAGAGTCTAAGATCCAAGGGTATTGTTCAGTTTTTACATTTAAGGCACTTAGGAATTTACCTTTTTGGCCTATTGTTCCAGTGCTAATGGCTGGTTGTTGAGGGGAACTCAGGCAAAACAATTTTTGTAGCAGATGAAGTTGTTCTTTGCTGAACTGATTCTTTGTTGATGGCTAGTCTTCTCCTGCTGCAACAAAGCTCCTCCCTTCTCGATCTGCTTTGGATAACTGATCACAGTTATGATTGGTTTTTAAGTGTGCAGGCTTACCGAAGATTTTCCAGTATGTTTCTTTAAGATGCCCTGGCTTACGGCAGTGGTCACACCACGGTTTGGGTTTCCGTCCCTTGCTGTTTCAGTTTTGAGCAGTCTGCATATTCGGTCCTCGGGAGAAAAGGGCTAATCCTTCCATTGTGTTAGCTGCTGTATTTTCCCTTAGCATTACCTTCTTCTTGCTTTCCTCTCTTTGAACTTCAAAGAAGGCTTCACGGATGGGTGGTAATGGTTTTGTTGCAAGAATTCTTCCTCCGACTTCATCGAGGCTTTTGTTGAGGCCTGCTAAGAAGGCAAAAATTCGTTCCCGATCGACGATCTTCCGATAATGAGTGCTGTCCTTAATGCAGTTCCATTAAATTTCCTCAAACATGTCCATTAGTTGCCAATACCGAGAGAGTTGGTTGAAGTGTCGAGTAACATCCATCTCCCCCTGGTTGAGATCATGAAAGAGTGTTCTTTAATTCAAAAAGTTTGGTTGTATTTTAGCTGTCAAAACAAGTCTGCTTGGCGGCTTCCCAGATTTTCAGTGCCTTGTGGTAGAACAAGAAGGTCTATCCTATTTCGTTTTCCACTGAATTTATTAGCCAAGACATTACAAGTCGTTTTTTGATCTCTATACTCGATACTTGGCGTCCTCCTTTCGCGGAATCTCTCTCACCGGTGAGATAATCGTCCTTCCCTCGTCCAGAGATGTACATCATTATGGATCGGGACCATCGAAGGTAGTTCCTCCCATTGAGTTTATGCCCGGTAATGTGAAGATTTGAGTGATCAATGCCTCCACTTATGTCAAGAGTGATAGGAATAGGGTCAGAACTTTCAGTGGCTGGACTAGACCCCTTTTCATCAGTGTTGGATGTTTTTGCCATGGCAGTTTACTCCAGAAATTTCCGCTCTAAAACCATGTGGAAAACTCGAATAATTTTCTGGAATAGAACCTTTTTATTCAATAACTAGAAGATAAGTACATTCTAGGATTTATAGACTTAGGTTTCCTTAATACTAGGAGCAGAAAATAAAACAACTGATATCTTATAATCTAGGTTCCATCCTTATTTAAAAATTAAAACACCAAACTAATATCTAAACAATAAAAATAAGATCTGATCTAAAATCTACACAGAGATTAGGTACAATAATATTTGGTCTTCTACAAAATGCTTTCCTATATGGTGACTAGGAGGAAGAAGTTTACGTGTCCACCACTAGATTTCGAAAAGGGATTCAAAGAGTATGGTTTGTAAGCTGAAGAAGTTACTTTACAGACTTAAACAGTCCCCAAGAGCATGGTTTGAACGCTTCGAAAAAACAGTGAAGGGATACGGCGATCGCCAAAGTCAAGCCAACCATACCATGTTCTATAAGCGATCAACAGAAGGGAAGCTTGCCATTCTGATTCTCTATGTTGACAACATAATCTCAACCGGAAATGATGCTGCAAAAATCCAAAGATTGAAACAAGGCCTTGCTAGAGATTTTGAGATTAAAGACCTGGGAACCTTAAAGTACTTCCTCGGGATGGAATTTGCCAGGTCAAAAGAAGGATTTGGTTGACGCAACAAAAATATATACTTGCCCTCCTTGATGAGACCGGTTTACTTGGATGTAAAGCAGCCGAGACACCTACTGAGCCCAACGTAAATGTACAACTGGCTGAAGGAGAAAATGTGGTGAACAGAGGACAGTTTCAAAGACTTGTTGGAAGACTCATCTACTTGTTGCACACACGTCCAGACATAGCCCTTGCAGTCAACAGAGTCAGTTTATGCATTCACCATGGCGAGAACACTTTGAAGCAGCTTACAGGATTCTGAGGTATCTCAAGGGGGCACTAAATAAAGGCCTACACTGATGCAGGGATATCTACAGATAGAGGTCTATACTGATGCAGACTAGGCTGGGAGCACCACAGATAGTAGATCTACCTCTTGATATTGTACGCTTATTGGAGGGAATTTGGTTGGCAAAGTAAAAACCAAAACGTGGCTGCCAGAAGTAGTACAGAGGCAGAATTTAGAGCTGTAGCTCATGGGATCTGTGACGTAATATGGATCACGAGATTACTTGATGACTTAGGGTTATCAAATACCTTACCCATGAAGGTGTTTTGTGACAATAAAGCTGCAATCTCAATTGCTCACAATCCATTTCTTCATGATAGAACGAAGCTGTAGAAGTTGACAAACACTTCATCAAAGAAAAACTGGACAGTGGACTCATCTACATGCCCTATATTCCAACCACAAAAACACGTGGCCAACATCCTTACCAAAGGACTTCACAAGAAGCAGTTCGACTACTTGATTAGCACGCTGGCTTTGAAAGACATCCACAAACCAGCTTGAGGGGGAGTGTTGAAAAGCGAGAGAATTTTGGGGATTAATTGCCTGTAAATATTGTGGGAAAGTTTGAATTTAGATTAGAATCCGAGCACTTACTCTTTTTATTCTGTCCCTAATTGTAGTCATGTATTACCTATTAATATAGGTCCCTTGTACAATGTAACATACAAGAAAGAATACAGAAAATATTCTTCAGCCTTTCTGCCTCTCTTTACCGTGTTTAGTTTACTTGCGAGAACCCTGAGCTACTGAGTCCAAACAACTTAGCAAAAAAAAAAAAAAGTAGTTTTAAAACAAGTTCACACTACACAGCTTTTTCAAGGCCCCAAAAAAACAAGAAAACAAAAAACAAAAAACAAAAAACAAAAAACAAAAACAAAAACAAAAGACAACAAAACAAAACAAAACAAACAAACAAACAAACAAACAAAACAAACATAACAAAAACAAAAACAACGAAAACAATACCCACCAGACCAACAAGGCAAGCATTTTCCTGGAAGTCAGTATTATCTCTGATGATCTGATTTATAATTTGAAGCACAGAACAAATAACCTATAAAACCAAAGCACAACTTCACAAATTTAGCTGTTTTAAAGCTAACTGACAATTTCAACGAGTTTTGATAAGAAATTACAAATATTTGACCAATGCAATATAAGATGGCGTACACGAGTTTTAGGGACTTCAAGCAATTCCATTAAAGGCACCAAACCATGTTGGGTAACAAAAACAACTTTCTGCTCAGGACGTTGACGGAAGATGGCAATAAGTTTCTGACAAGCAGTCACAACAACTTCTTCTGATTCCTCTGGTCTCAAAGACCCAGCTAACCTGCTAAACTCAACAGCCTTCCAAACAAATCCATCCAAAAACAAAAAGAAATTACAGTTAGTCCCCATCAACGATAAAAGATATATACAAAACAAATTGATGCACGCACGCACACGTGTAAACACAATCCAAAAGATGTTCATTTGACATTTAAAGAAAGAACGAGAGAGAATATATTGAGCATAAGAAAATTGATGTCTAGCCAGAAAAGTGTTGGGAGGAAGAGAGGAGGGCCCTGGAAAAACGTTAAATGCAAGATATGAAAAGTCTGTTGGAGAATTTTATGCCTTCTTTACAAATCACTATTGTCAGATTCCAAAACTTCCATCTTTAGTCGTCATGAAATTGGAGGAAATTAAAAAGAAGCCAAGTCCTTTCGAATTTGTATTGGATAGATAAAGAGCATGGCCTTTTTAGTCTAAGATATTTGAGTAAAGCCTTTATGACATCAATGTCTTTAAATTCAAAGGATGATAATAATTTACAGCTTATTTAGTGGCAACGAGTGGGGTGAGGGGGATTAGTGGAAGGATTTTGGGACGCTATGGTTGTTTGGTAGGAGAGAAAAGAGGATGGAATGGAGTGGGTTAGGGATTTCAAATCCTTCAAAGCACCCCAATGTCTTTACTCTCCCGATATGGAGAGACTAGAGGAAATAGAAAATACAATAAAAAGAAAGTCCTCCTCGGCTACATTTTCCTCACCTAACTTGCATACCTTTCTTTCCCTCTCAACAAAGACAACCTTAAGGTGTTGGCAAAGAGATGATCAAGTAGGATTTGGACACCTTATGTTAATCCATGAAATGCCACAAAGAACCTAAGACTATCCTTGGTAGGGCGACAAGATTTTCTGAAAGTCAAAGCAGAAGTTGATGGTCACAGGTAAGTTTCAATTTAATCCCAACGTTATGTGTCAAGTCCTAGGAAATTACATTAAAACTCAACAAGATGAATCAGTGAACAAAAACAATCTAGAAGTAATCCGTAGAAATATTAGATATGAATTTGGTCTGAACTTTCGTTACAAACCCCAAGCTACCGAAATTCGAGAAGGATATCCCTTATTCTTGGATTCACCAAGCTCACTCACCTGAAGAATCCCTCTTTCTGGTACACTAATCTATATACATACTCCACTAACTACCCTCCAGAAGTAACTTCTAACTAATTCTCTAACTACGATTAGTTTCTAATTGATTACACGTTGGTCTTAACCCAAATCCCCTGCTACGCCACAGTACCTCCTTACAATAGACTCGCACAGACCCACAATAGGCTTATCATTGTACTTTACCACAGGATGAGGCTTGACTTTAACTTGTTTTCTTTACAGCGCATCCAATAAAATAAATGAAAAAGGATGACAAACAAAATCAGAGGTAAGACAGGAAGTCCACCACCAACAAGAAGACAAAGTATGAACCACACCAAAGAGGTCCAATCCTTTTTCTCTCACCCTTGACATGCTATACGTAGATAATTAAAATTATTATCAAGAAAATGGTAATATTCATATCTAATAACTATACATAGAAAAATTATTAATATCAATCTCACTAATGGGCCTTTAGCTACTTTGAAAAGAAAAAAGACCGCTGACTACCTGCAGGGGGAATAAATTTTCTCCAGGCAACTTCTCATCAAAAACCTGTAAAGAAAATCTATCAAGAGATTGAAGAAAGTGAAGATACATATATTGAATTAAGACCTTTCCCGTACCAAACCATCAATATCAATTACGTTACAATCCATCATGAAGCGTATTAAGTTACCGCATCCACCATTTTCCTGCCCCATTTCATTTTCCAATTGCTTTTGAGCAATTGTATCTCTCAATATTTTAGCTAGGTCATTTTTCCCAGAATCATTGATAGGTGAACCCCCTTGGTTTAGTTGTGATGTTGATGCAGATGTTGAAGCCTCGGTTGTCCGATCATCTGGATTTCTATCCAAGGGACGAAACAAATCATCCAAAGAAGAATCTCCTGGAGTGTCACTAAATCTGCTTAGCTCATTTTCTCCCATGGTGACTGACATGTTGACCACCTTCAAAAGTAATTAAATAGATCCAATGAGTAATACAATTTGATATTCATTTACACACATATGCAGGTCCGGGTTATAATTATATCAAGACATTACAGACATTTAATGTAAAATTATGAAAGATAAACGATGCTTTGAAGTGTATGAGAGTTGTAATTTAAAAAAAAAAAAAAAAAAAAGAGGGGTAGGAAAATTAGATCTGATGGGACCAACAACAGCAAAATTACAAGATATTATTGCTGAATTTCATGATTTAACTGCCTCTACAAAAATAGACTAGCTTGCTGATTTCAGCTTTAAATTTTTAAAACATGTTACATATATATATATACACACACACACACACACAAAAGAAAACTTCCTTGCATTGCAAAATAAATCAAATACAAGGAGAAGAGGATAAGGTATCCTCTAAAAAGAGAGAGAAAATAAAAATAAAAATAAAAAAGAAAGACTAAAGGGGGAGAGTGAGGTCCAATGATCCTGTTTTCAAACCGAAGTTCGTGGTTGTTTGGCTGTTCCCACCACAAACTCAGTTATGAACAGTGTAAAGCTCTCACATGCTGCACTAAAAAAAAATTTGCTATAATGTAAAGCTCGCGCATGCTACGGTAAAAATGATTCTAACCAACGGTTCCCGCCACCCTTCCAAACACCATCGAAAGCAAGACCTTAGTAAAGAAATAAGTTAGGAACCCAATCACAGGAGTCCGGAAAACAAAAAAAAAACCAAAACCCGAAAGGAAAAAAGAAAAAACAGCATGCAAATAACATAGCATGCAAGAGCAAAAATCTGAAACAAGAAATCTAGTGACTGATCACATCTCTAAAAGTGAGAACAACCAGGGAAAAAAAATCTTTAAAGGCTTTTTCCATTGAGGCCCACAAAGATGCTAAAACCTTTGCCTTCTCGAACAAGTCTGTCACGTCCATTTCCTTTTCTTTCAATGTCCTTGTATCCAATTTATTTTTAATAATAAAACGAGAGACCTTTATTGTTAAACATTGAATCAATACAAGGTTGAAGAGGATGAGTTAACCTCAAGTGAGGACAAATTACACATTACAATCCTATCAGCTTAAGAATCCAGGATTTCTCCAATTCAACAGAATTAACGATAATGAAAATTGTTTGAATTTTTTATTAGTTGACACCCAAAGGGAAGCTAAAAAAATAAGCCATATCAAAAGGTTCAGTCACATGTGTCTCTTTATCTTCGAATATTCCATCCAAATCACCCACAGAATCACCAACACTATTGCTTTCCACATAGCCTTCCCTTCTTTTTTCTGTCACCAAAACCGATTCCATCCAATTTGCCCATGACAAAGAGCACCATACACCTCAACAATACTCTGGCCATCTTATAAGAATATAAATGTTTCATTCCTTTCTTTATTTTCCCTCTATTCCTCCTTGTGTTTCTCTTTCCTCCCTGTTTGTCCCATGTCAGGTTTAGCTGCTTCAGCAGCCCCTTTCTACGGTCCAAAAGTTTCAAAACCTTGTAGAAGCAGACAAATGATTCAAGGAGTTGGACTTCCACTTTATCCTCAAATCAGTATAAAAAATAATCCTAAATCCAAGATACAAGGAACATTTTAACTATCAGTTTACCAATTCTCCCATAAGCTTATGCAAACCCCCCCCCCCCCGGGCGGCATGGGTTGTACAATCAGCGTTCATGTGGAAAGGACAAGTACATGAATATTTAGTTATAAGCCCTAAACATATAAAAGCCCATACGCGATGACAATTTTGAAAAATGCAATGGTTTGAAATCAGAAATATACATATATACATATATATTTTATACATATGACTATTGGGAGGCGGGCCAACAATAGCTTATATTCCAAAAATAACTCTAACCAAATTTCACGTAAAAACCACATTCACATGAAGAGCATTTCAGATCTAAGATACAACATATAATCCACAGCAACAATTTTTTTTTTTTTTTTGGATAAGAAACATACTTCATTAAATGAAAGAAATTTTACAAGAAGAATGATGGATGAAAGCAAAGTATCTAAAAATTTTCATTAAGTGTTCATGCATGAATATATACCAACACTCTAACCAATAAAAGCATGCTCATTTTATGCCCAATGATGCAGCAACTAAGTATCTCAATGCAACAAAATATTAGTCCCCCAAAAGCAATAAGAAATCTTGTGAAGAAGGAAGGCGTAGGCAATACTTTGGCCTACCCTTAAAATTAATGAAAAACCAAACTAGGCTACCATCTCCCACATCCAAACTTAATTTTTTGAGCTGTGGGATTTAGCCCTATGAAAGAGTCAATTTTTCATCAAATATTTTGGGTGAAGTGTGAAAAATGATTCTAAACAAGTAATTAAAAAGACAAAAAAAGAGAAATACATTTATAATGTGTCTATGACATCCAAAACAGGGGACAACTAAAAGCTAACACAAGGAAAATGGCAATAAAAAACACCGCAATAATTTTAAAGTCTGAAATCTTAAGAAAAAAGAATACACACAGCCAGCTTAAATAAGCTTTTCTTTCCACTAATCCAGCAACCTCCTCTGTCTATCTTCCTACTAAACAAGAACAGAAAAAACAACCTGGCTAACAGCTAAACAATGTTTAAATTTGAACTAGCTAAACCAACTGATTCGCCTACACTCCCCCTCAAGTTGGGTTGTAATGATTAAACATTCCCAGCTTGTGTACTAATTTTTCAAATACTGGCTTGTGGAATCCTTTTGTCAGAACATCTGCTACTTGCTCACTAGTTAAAATATAAGTCATACAGACGATTCCATTGTCAATTTTTTCCTTAATGAAATGCCTATCCACCTAACATGCTTGGTCCGATCATGATGCACCGGATTATGAGAAATACTGATCACAGCCTTGTCGACAAAGAAAAGTCTCATTGGAAGTGTCACTGCCACACCTGATTCTTCAAGGAGTAATTTTAGCCAAACAATCTCACAGATTCCGTGAGCAACTGCCCTCAGTTCAAACTCAGCACTGCTCTTCACTACTACTGGTTCTTTCTTGCTCCTCCAAGTTACAAGATTTTCCCCAAACAAAAGTACAGTATCCTAAAGTCGATCTTCTATCACTAATAGAACCAGCCCAATCTGCATCAGTGAACACTTCCACATTTCTTTTTTTTTGTTTTTTCAAAGAAAAGGCCTCTTCTAGGGCTGCCCTTGAGATACTTTAGGATCCGGTACACAGCTTGCAAATGCTCTTCCGACTGTGAATGCATAAATTGACTCACATAGCTAACGGCAAAGGCTATATCCGGCCTAGTATGAGAAAGGTAGATCAACTTGCCAACTAGATGCTAGTACCTGCTTTATCTACAAGTTTATTGATTGTCTGATCTCCCAATTTGACACTTGGATCAACTGAAGTATCAACCAGCTTACAACAGAGCATACCTGTCTCTGTGAGAAGATCTAGCACATATTTTCTTTGTGAAACTGAAATCCCTCACTTATTTTCGACAACTTCAATTCCAAGAAAATATCTAAGTCTACCCAAGTCTTTCAACAAACTCTGCAGCTAGAAATTTCTTCAACCATTTCATCTCTTCTTTGTCATCCCCAGTTAAAATTATATCGTCTACATTCAAAATGAGAATTGTTACCTTCCATTCTTTGTGTTGGTAAAATATTGTATGACCGCATTGAGCTTGCTTGTATTTATGTTGTCGAAGAGTCCTAGCAAATCGATCGAACCATGCTTTTTGTGACTACTTCAAGCTATACAACGACTTCTTTAACCTACAAACTCTTTTTTTTCCTTTTCTTCATTAAATCCGGGTGGTAAATCCATGTAGGCTTCTTCCTCCAAATCTCCGTTCAAACATGCATTCTTAACATCCAATTGTAGTAGCAGCCAATCCAAATTCGCTACTAAAGACTAGAGAACACAAATTGTATTCAACTTTGCTACCGGGGCGAATATTTCTTGATAATCAATCCTATAGGTCTGAGTATACACTTTCGCAACAAGCCTCGCCTTGTATCATTCAATTGAACTATCTGCCTTACAATTCACGGTAAACACCAATTTATAGCCCACTAGTGTCTTCTCTTTCAGCTTTTTGACGATCTGCCATGTCTCATTCTTCTGAAGCACCTTCATTTCTTCATTATTGCTTGCTTCCATTTTGGATTTTTTAGAGCCTCTTGTACCATTTTTAGAATTTCCACACCTGAAAGGTTGGAAACAAGAGCTCAAGCAGGACTAGATATGTGCTCATAATTTACAAAATTTGATGTGGGGTGTTTCGTACAAGTCCTAACTCCTTTCCTTTGAGTTACAGGAATATTTAGGTCTGTATTTGAACATGGTTTTGGGTCAAATTCATGGCAGCTCCAGTTTATCTGACCTTTTTGATTTTTTTTTTTTTCCCGTGAGTAGACGAGAAATTCACTTCGAGGATTCACATCTTCCCCTGCCTTCGTTAATTCCTTATTTTAAGGCATCCTTTGTTCCGATTGTTTCGAGAGAAATAGGGACGGATTACTAAGAAGGGAGTTTGAATTCTTTTGACTTGCATTTTGTGGAATTGAATGGGGCAGTTCATTATTCGGAGAGGATGATTCTTGATTTAAATTTCAATTTGGTGGAGACAAAGATAGAGAAGATTCAGAACTAGAAATTGGTTTAGTGGGCAAAGATTTTGGAAATGCTGACTCCATAATTTCACATTGAAAAGATGAGGGAGCTTCTAAATTTGTTGGATTCGTCTCCAAATTGGGAGAAGATGGTAGGATGGGGTCCACTATTTTAGGAAACATATCTAGAGAATCTAAAGAAAAATCCCAAAAAAATTGCCACTGCCTAGACCTATCTGAATTCGAATTTGAAGTAGGCCTAGACACCAAAGACTTCAAATTTGGACTTGACTCTTCCTAGAAAATCTCCACTTCAACACTCCCCTTGAAGAGAATTTTTTTTTAAAACAGGTTGATCTTCAAAAAACATAACATCCATGGACGTAAATATTTTTGTTTTTATGGAGAATAACACTTATACCCTTTTTGAGTACGTGAATATCCCAGAAAAACACATGTGATCGAGGGTCCAATTTTTTATGATTATTGTCGTGAACGTGAACAAAAGCTGAACTGCCAAATATTTTCAAATCTAGAGATGAGAATAATCTAGACTCTGGATAAGATTCATGAAGGCGATTTAGAGGTGCTTAATAGTTCAAAACACGAGTTAGCATTCAGTTGATTAAATAACATGCTATAAGAATGGCATCCCCCAAAAATATTTTGGAACGTTACCTTGAAATAACAGAGCCCGAGCCACTTCTAAAAAGATGGCAATTTTTTCCTTCAAATATACCTTTTTGTTGGGGAGAACGAATTTTGGTGAATTATTCCATTTTTAATAAGAAAATCTCCAAGAACAGAATTAAAGTATTCTATACCATTATCTGTACGAAGAACAAGAATGATCACATTCTACTGATTTTGGGTCACGGAATAAAAATTTAAAAAAATTTGTGCAACTTAAGATTTTTCTTTCAACAGATAGACCCAAGAAACACGTGTATGATCGTCAATGAACGTAACAAACCATCTTTTATTAGTTAGGCTCCTAACATGAGACAAACCCCAAATGTCACTATGAATTAGCATGAAAGGTTTAAAAGCCTGATATAATTAAGGAAAGAAAGCACGTTTATGTTTTGCCAACTGACAGATTTCACATTGAAAAGAATCGGTGTTCGGAAAGAAACCAGGAAATAAATGCTTCAAGTACAAGAAGCTCGGATGCCCTAATCTACGGTGTAACATTATTTGTTGCTCACATGAAAGAGAGGAAGTGTATGCTACAGATTGAACTCGGCCACTCACAGAAAATTCCTTCTCAAAGGAGTATAAGCCATCCACTCCTTTAGCACTTCCAATCGTCCTCCCTGAACTCCGGTCCTAAAGAACACATAGATGGTGAGAAATTTACCACACAATCTAAGTCTTTAGTAATCTTACTTATAGAAATTAGATTGCATGACAAATTCGGGACATGAAGGGCTGATTTAAGAACAATTTTTGGACTTATTTCAATAGTGCCATTCCCTGCTACAACTAGAAGGAGCCATAAATGATCTTCACTCAATGATTTCCCAGGCTAGGAAAATAAGAAAAAAACTTTCCACAACCGGTCATATGACCAGTGGCACTGGAGTCAACGATCCAAGGTGCTCCCTTTTCCAGCACACCGCTAAAGCCAATTAATGTCACACCTTTTTGCGCCATAAATGCTGTACTGATGGACTGTGACATAGTAAGCAATTTGCAAAGCTGCTCCATTTGATCTTTTGTTAGAGTGACGCTTTGGGTGGGTGTAGCTTTCTTTGGCTCTCCGCGTCTTGTATAGCTTGAAATCCCTTTGCTTCACGTCCTCTAGACCTGTTGGGTGCCCAATTTGCTAGTTTACCATGTAATTTCCAACAAGTTTCCTTAGTGTGGTGAGGGTTCTAGCAGTGATCACACCACAATTGTTTCTTACTGCTACGAGTAACAAGTGCCGAGTTTTCTATTGCAGGAATTGAGTAAGATGAATGGCCAAGCATGACCCGTTTCCTGCTTTCCTCTCTACGCACTTCAGCGAAAATCTTTTCAACGGGAGGCAACAGCTTTGTACTAAAAAGACGCCCTCGAACCTCATCCAATTTCTTGTTCAGTCTGGCAAGGAAGTCATAAATTCAGTCCTTATCAAGCATCTTCTTGTATAAGGCAGCATCTTCTGGGTGGCGCCAATCACAGGTGTTGAACAAGTCTGGTTCTTGCCATAACTTCGTCAAGGCACTAAAATATTGGGTTGCATCTTGTTCTCCTTCAAGTTTCGAGACTTATTTTGCAGTTCCAACATTTGGGAGGACTTGTCAAGATCTGAATATGCTAAATTCACAGCATCCCATATTTCTTTTGTTGTAGGATAGAACAAGTATGTATCGCCTACAGAATCTTCCATTGAGTGAATTAACCACGCCATTACCATTGAGTTTTGAGCTTCCCAATTTGATAAGACAGGTCATTAGAATCAGGTTTGGCAATTGTCCCGTCCAAATAGTCTATTTTGCCTTTTCCACGAATCACCATAAGAGCGAAACAAAACCATTTGACAAAATTTGTTCTGTTTAATTTGTGAGTGGTTATTTAAAGAGAAGGGTTTTTAGGATAAGCAATGGAAACAATTGTAGAAGTTCGACAAGAGGTGTCAGAAAGCACCTCAGAACTGTTGCCACCTCTGCTTGTTTCAATATTGCTGTTATCAGCCATTTGCCTTCCTCAACTTATTGTTGCTTTTAAAGCTCTGATACCATAAAAGCTAGCACAAGGAAGATGGCAATAAAAACACTGCAATAACTTTAAAGTCTAAACACCTTAATAAAAAAGAATAGACACGACAAAGCTTATATATGCTTTTCTTTCCACTAATCTAGCAACCTCCTCTATCTATCTTCCTACTAAATAGGAACAGAAAAAACAACCTAACAAGTAAACAAAGTTTAAATTTAAACTAGCTAAACCAACTGATTCACCTACAATAACTCGATTCAAAAACGAAAATTCACGTAAAATTCAAACCTTTGCGAGTATATAGAGTAGATCTTGTAAACCAAATAAAACATGCAAAAAAATGTCGTGGAAGTAAATTTAAAATATATATATATATCATTTAAAAATTTTGAAAAAAAAAAAAAAGAGCAAAAAAGAGAAAATCTACCTTTTGAAAACTGGCCTCTTGATTTTTGTGTCCAAAACCCAATGTTCTATTTGTAATGGATGAAGAAGTTCCTTTCCCTCCATTTTCCATTTTTGATGCAGGGGATCCCACCCCACCATTGACCAGAACTTCATCACGATTGCTAGGTTGTACTAGCTCAAGAAGCTCAGCTTGTTCAGAGGCAGTCCCTTCCTTATCAAAAGATAATCTCCCTATGCCATTTTGTAGGGACAGTTTCTCATGGATGGCTAAAGTGGGAACCTGATCTGACAGATCATCTTCCAGGTTCTCTGTCCTCTCATAAGCAAGACCTAAATCTGAAGCAGGACGCTGAACAGACTGATTCAAATATAGAACCTCACTTGATGACAACTCTTTCCTCAAGTCCTGAACCACAACGATCCCTTGTTAATTTAAAAAAAAGCGGTCAGGTATATAAAAGACAAGTCAAAAGCACTTTAGTTCCAACATTTAAACAAAATCAGATATTGTAGTTCATGGTAAGAGACAGGATTCACACAGCTTTCATTGCAGAAGCAGCTATTTCCACTTTCTCCACAGAAGGGCTTCCACCAGAACTTTGATGATCTCCATTTGAGATCTCTGCATCTGTTGGGACATCTTCTTGTATATTTCTGCAAAATAACTAGGTTGTTTATAGCAAATTACCAACCAATGCCAATTTCAAAAAAAGAATACACCCATGCCGCAAAGTACTTCATGCCAATAATCTAATGGACAGAACATCAAATTAGCAACAGGAATCATCAACCTTATGGCTAATCTTAAGTTCCACTCCTGGAGGAAAATATAACCTATGTTAACATGTAAAAGATAGATTTTCATAGAAGTAAGGTTCTCGAAAGGATTCAATGCATCAACATTGTCCCTCTTTCTTGTATTTAAATAAACAATAATTAAAAAATAAAACCACGTTTAACAAGAAATATGAGAACAAAAAGAATTCAATACACAAGCATTATAATGCAAAGAACGCAATTTCATCAATGCAATAATGATGCAAAGTTCAATAAACTAAACATAACCATCGTCCTTTTTCCAACATCAGTTCAGACACTGAATGAAAGCACATTCCCAAACCACCTGTTTGAAAGCAAAATTAATAACAGAGTACACGTAAATGTGTGTCTATATGTAGACATATATATATATATATATATATATATATAACACTACCTAGGTAATAACACGAGTAATAGTACACTCTTACACAAAGCTCCCACTGACAAGGAAACAGTTAATACAATACTTCTTTCCCTCACGCCTTCCAACTACAATAGCAATTGAATACAGTAGAAAGCATTACATGGTACAACATGATAAAAAGTGCAGGGATCTATTCCATAAAAGAAGCCCATTATTTACCTCAGTGTTGCACTATGCCGGATTGAAGACTGCAAAGCACGCCTACAATTTTGTATCCAGGGATGAGAAAGCAGTGTTTTGGCATCAGGCCTTTGCCTAGCATCCTGTGAAAAAGCAAATAAATGTCACATAGGGAAGAGAAGAAAGGTCCTTTAACCAAATAATATTTCTTTTGATTCCTCGTGAACCTCAGACAATCTTTTAACTGAATGAGCATTCCGTATATATCTTCAAAGGGAGACAGGCAGCAAGAGAAGATGGAAATGAAAACATAAAAAATAGAAGATTATGCATGAGAACACGCTTTAAAGTCAAACTATAAGTATAATTCAATCCCACCTTCTTGAAGCACTGCCTCAGGAAATCCGTTATATCAGGAGATAGGCTATCAGGTATTGGAGGATGGTCGTCCTGAAAGAAGATTAAGAAAAGTGGGGGGTAGAGAAGGGAGAGAGAGAGAGAGAGAGGAAAGGGAATGAAAAAGCTATCAGCATTACCGTACAGAACGCAAAACAGCATTTCAACAAGACCAAAAGCACTCAATGTGATAACCAAACGTCTACAAAAACATTAGGAGCAATTGTGTCTATTCCAGTACAAGAATAGCTTTCCGTAGCAGTTAAAGAAAGAACAAACTCCATTCCAAGTAACTCTTAAGCATTTCTTTCTGGTCATAATTATTTGACAGAAATTAGCAGTAAAAACGAGTGGTTCTCGCACCTGAACAATACGAAATAAAGCTGGCATGGGCTGTAAATCATAGTAAGGTGGCACACAAGTAAGAAGTTCAATCACAGTGCAACCAACACTCCAAATGTCAGAAGCAGCACAAACCCCCGACATTTCAATCACCTGAAACATTAATTTAGTTAAAACAAAACAGAATAAATTAGACCTTCCATCCATCACAAGAATAGAATACAATATGTATGTATGACTCGTATATACGAATATGTATAAGATTATATAGAA
Organism: Artocarpus heterophyllus; assembly: GCA_025403435.1. Taxonomy (NCBI): domain Eukaryota; kingdom Viridiplantae; phylum Streptophyta; class Magnoliopsida; order Rosales; family Moraceae; genus Artocarpus; species Artocarpus heterophyllus. Next base: position 13,380,105 of record CM046339.1, read on the forward strand.
GAGGGAACTCCTCTTTCACTCCAACCTTTAAAGGTTGAATGCATGCTTGCTTGCTTGTGTGCTCAACGTCCAAAAGTTCAAGTAAAACCGTAAAATTCCCTTTATTGTTGGTCCAGAACATCATCTTTTCCTTTTTGGATAAGAAAATATCGTTTTGCAACCAAAAGTACTCTAAGTCACATCTTAACGATAACAAGGAATTTCAAAATTGATCCTGGTATCACGAATATTACATAAAAACTCACTAGATATTTTATACAGCCATCTTTATATATAACATGCAAAATTTGATCATTTTTGCTTCAACTCTCAATCTATAGATCTCAAATTTCATATATATATTTTTTTTATAAGTTTAGACCATCTCCAGTACTAATGCTATATTTGATATTTAAAAATGTGAAAATGACATATTTGATGTGTTATTCTATCATGTACATCAATGGATAATTCTATTTCAAATGCTATATCTATTTTGTGTTGTAATTATTAAGTTTTGGAACTTGAAAAGTAAACTTCAACTTCTAATCTAACTAAATAGTAATATAAAAATAATAATGTTGTAATGATTAAATGAAAACGTAGATACATCAACCACTATTAACCAAATATCCAAATATCGCATATTCTACACTTTTTTTGGCCAATTGCATATGCTTTACTTGGTGCAAGCATAGCTAAATTTAAACACTACAAAATAGCAGTAATTTTTTATTTGAAAAAGATGATAGGTCAGTTATACTTATTTATGTTTCATCTCTATGCTTAGAGATGCAAGTGCTAAGCAAGTTCGAGTTTAACTCAAACTATGAGTTGAATTAACATATCTATTTATATGTTTTGACGATGAGAGAAATTATAAAAAATAGTTCTTAGTATTAAAGCATTGTTAATCTACTTAATAATTTTATATAAAAGATTTTGCAAGAGAAAAGATGAAAGGTAAAAAAATATTTCCGCACGCGCATGCACACATAGGTATATAGTTTATACCTATACATAGATATAAACAATTTTATGAGAATATGTGAAGATAGCATTAAAGATGTGAGTTGGCATTGACCATTGGAAATAACCTGCAATAACAGGTAAATTTTATAGCAAATTCCCTTTTGCAAACACTTTAATTTCATTTAATTTTCAACTTTTAATTATTAATTTTTCTGAATTATTTGTACAGTTTTATATATTTTAGAAAATACTTAGCTTGAAGAATACCTGCCCTTGAAAGAAGAAAAAAGTTAACAAAAAAAATCTAGAAAAGATTTAGTATTGTTATAAGTTGAGGTTGTACTTTGTCATGTCTGACTTTTACACCCAGAGTTTGAGGAGGTGGAAGTAGGGTGGGGGAAGCTTGGACACCGTTTTTGGGATTGCTCTGCTTCTTTCTCCTTGTCCCTTCTTTATCCCCAAAAAAAAGGGCAACAACAACCAAAGGTCTAGGACATGCAATAGAAACAAAATAACAAAAGCAAAAATAATATAGTTTTCCTTCCTCCAAATAACCTTAGAAATAGAATTCTTGAAAATTATTAAAAATTTGAAATATAAAAAAAGAATTTTAAAAAAATAAATCAGCCTAGATTAAATAGCAGCTAACAAACAATTAACCCGCCATAAAAGCATTAACTGACAAATATGTATTTAATAGTTAGATTTTTTTATATAGCAATTAAATACATCTTAAACTTTTTTTTGAAAATTACATCTTCACCATTAGACTAAAGTCAAATCATTGAAATTATTGTCCCTATTGAAGGGTAAAAAATTGATACGCTAATCGTAGAAAACCCTACACTTACGTATGTGTGTAGATCAAATCACTGTAGTTTGAAATTTTTCCAGACACTGTAAAATTAGTATCAGCTATCAAAAACTTAAATGTTAAAAGGAATGCCAAATCTATTTGCAAGCTCGCACAAGCTGTGAGCGGATGCTAGCATATACTTGAAAGTGCATAATCATAAAATCGTTCAGTAATGTTTTGACAGCAATACTATGCTAGAGTGAAAAAAAAAATGACCAACACTAGCGAATTAAAAAGAACAAAATAAGAAGAAAGATAAGAAGGAAAAGGATAAAGAAAAAGGAATCCTTCTCCTACGTACATGTTTATGAAAACAAAACATTCGGTTTCATTAATCAAACCCACTATCTATAAGATTACGTAATTCCCTTTGTTATGTAATTCCCGCTTCTCTTTTGTTTTTTCTTTCTGAGTTCGTTTGAGTACTTCTCGTTCTCTGCCCTTGTCATTGATTTTTAATCATGAAAGGTTTGTTTATTCTTAAAATTCTTAAAACAAAAGAAAAAAATCATTGGCCTAAAATTATGGTTATGTCCAATAATTATGAAAGTTTACAAAATACATCCTCTCCAAAACGCCAGGTGGCTCTTATGGTTCAAAGAATGGAAGAGCTCAGCAAAATATGCATCTGGGCTGAGACCAGAAATTAACAGCATTTTGGGTTCTGATCCCTAAACATTCTTTAATCATATAAAAAGAAACGATCAGCACAATGCTCTTGATGTAACTTCAAAAGATTGCATACATGAATTAGGATTTTGTTAGAAAGAAAAGTTAGATATGGCTTGTGCAATCCTTATCAAACTATAGTAACATAATCGTAACAAGTCAAACAGTAAAAGATGCAATTATAAACTGACAAACAACAAAAGGAATTAATGACACATAAACAGGCACCAAAGAGAGAGGAAAAAAAGATCTTGTCAATTTTAGCAACAGTTATCATTAACTACCTCTGGGGCCATCCAATATGGCGTTCCAACAACTGAATGCGTGTTGACATCAGCCTCCGTTAATTTTGTTGCTACACCAAAATCAGCTAGTTTCACAAGACCCTGAAAAGTATTGACCAGATGGGCACGAAAACCACATAAAAAAAAATTCTTACACTGCACCAAACAAAGGATAATAGAACAATTGCATGAAACTGGGAAACTAGATGAAAGGGGGAGGGTTTTCCTCTTATTATACTTGTTATGATGAGTTCCCTCTCAAAATGTGTCTAATTTTGGACAAATCATAAATGTGATCTACTGATGATTTTCAATCCCAAAGCCAACTCCCTTTGGCTCCCCTAGCATCTCTTGGTTGAGACAAAAACAAAGGCAATGACAGCCTACTATGAGAAATAACCATATTTCAATTGATCCATAAGGGCAAACACCACGCTTTTTGAGAAAGAAAATGGAGGATGTAAATGTTAAGTGATGTATGTGATAGCATCAAATTTTTTCAAAAAAAAAGGAATGAAAAAAATGAAAGAAATAAAAAATATATGTATAAAAACTTGCCTCTTTAGTTGTTAATATATTCGCACCCTTGATGTCCCGATGGATTACACCCTGTTCATGCAGATATACCAAGCCTTCCAAAACCTGTGGCACAACGAGTATGTAAATCACACAACATAATAGCAAGTAACAACAATAATTACAACAATAGTAGTATTAGTAGTAAATAGGAAACTGGAAAGAGCCAAGGACTCTACCAACCTGTGAAATGTACACAGCAACCAGTGATTCTGGAAAAGGTCCAAATTTGTTTGGCTTGATAATGTTTGCCAGTGAACCATTTTCCACGTACCTACAGAATGAACACTCAGTAAATCAAATAAACTTTCAAAGAAAAGTGCAGACACTATTACATAAAGTATTTTCACTTACTCAAGAATTATATGGAGGTGAGTCTTTGTCTTTAAGGATCCAAGATATTTCACAATGTTTTTGTGGTTCAGATTCTGCAAAAGAGACAAAGCGCAAAATAGCTAAATTCCTATTTCATCTTGTTTCACAAGCACCAACAAAGAATAACCTTAGCATACAAAATCATGCAACCAAAAAAACTTAAAGCAGCTGTCCAACAACAGCATACCAAGGGTACGTGGTAATATTCACCATGCAGTAAATAGAGGTCATTGAAGAATAAATTTCCAAACAGCTTTTATCCAAAAGCAAAGAGCAAACAGATGCTACAATTCACGCACACAAAGAGTAGAGACCACTTTTAAGGATATAGACTTCTAGCAAAAAATGGAGAATCAAAACAGCAAGTAGGTTTTTGCTGGAATTTTTCTCTCCCTCTCTATTTCAATAGGCATCCTCGTTTCAGAATCCCAAAGTTTCAAAACAGTCTTTACATGGTCAGTCAGACGCTTATTGTAAGTCCAAAGTTCGGCCTCTAGAATACACAAAACTTGAATTGCAAAAGAAAGAGCACGTTAAAGAGAGGGGGGGAGAGAAAGAGACAGAATATATACCTTCAGTAAGTCAATCTCTTGCTGTAATGTCAATGCACACGACCAATGAGAAAGCAACCAAAAGAAAGAGTCTCGTTAGCCAAATTAACTTGTACAGAAAATATCTTATGACAAGCTGGTTTGCTTGAATTCTTGTAGAGAAAAATATCTTATCACAGGCTGGTTTGCTTGAATACAAGAATTAAATAACAGTTTGCATCTTGTTTTTGATGTCATAATCTAACACTAAACAATATAAGCGAAAAGGTTTCAGGCAAAAAATTGACTGAAACCTTCAAGGAAACTCTTTAAAAAGCTTAAATGCTTTATGCTAAACAAGGAAACTTGACATAGCATTTAAGTTTTCAGTTTCATCCCATTTATTCATCAATACAGCCAATGCATTTGAGCTGCGAGACATTGCAGCCAAGTCTTCTTGTTGCCATTGATAATGAATGAACTTTCAAGTTTTCAAGTTATTTACTTATTGCCATGAGAATTATATTTGTTTCCCTCACAGAGATCAGACAACTTTAAAAACGCCTAAGTTCAAAATTAAAAAAATAAATAAATAAATAGAGGGAAATCTAATCTCAATGATACTTAGTGCCCCTTAGGTTTATAGGCTTGAACAAAAAGTTTAAACAAAAATTCAAATTTTTGTGAGAGAAAACACTATAGCAAAAAGGTTTGTATTGTGGTTTGGGCTAGTGAAACAACCGGCATATCAATCGTTGACTTTAATGCAAAAACAAAATCCTCGTTATTTTAAAATAAATTGACCATCACACTAAGGGTGGGATTTGTTCTAACCATGATGATGTTGAGATCCTCCTGGGCAATCTTCTCCAAAGAAACTTGTTTAATTGCAACAAAGTCTCCATTCTCCAAATCCAAACCCTTATAAACTCGACCATATGCTCCTTTGCCAATCTCATCTCCAAGCATCTATTGCAAGATTAAAAAAAAAATAGAAAACAATTCCATAGAGATTAACAATACGAAATCCCAACTCCCAATTAGTTGATAAAATATAAATCTATGCCAATCTCATCTCCAGGCATCTATTGCAGGGGAAAAATACACAACAACAAGTACAAAGAGATTAACGGAATGAAATTCCAACTCCCAATCAGTTGATAAAATATAAATCTGTGTATATTTACATATACACGCTAAAGCTTTCTCAAGCACAGAACAGGGGGGGAAATATTCAGCTAATCTAGTACATTACCAGATTCAGTGAACAAGAAGTTCCATGTCGTCAAACAAAAGCAACACAAAAACTATACTCGAGGAACCAATTTATCTCCCTTAAATTAAAATTTTCAGAAACCAAGAAGTTTTGTGCTTCAAATGATTGGGTGAGAAGGAAGAACAGACTTCTCCTCGAGTTTAGCCATTTATGTTCTTTATAAGTTTCGTTTTACATCTGCAGCCAAATAAACGAAATTAATGCTATATAGTTGAAAACCCCAGGGGCAAAGAAAAGGCACACCTCTCCATTCGGTAGCTAAGCTTAGAAGTTCTTCTCTTATACTAAAATTAAGTTGAAAAAAACAGAGAAGCGTAATGGATTTTCTGATAATTCAATCTGCAACCTGGTCCTCAATTGTAATTGCTTTCCTAAATCAACTCAAGAACTAAGTGCATTTCCATTTCCATTTCCATTTCTATATCCACATTTTAGGTCAAAAATCATAACTGAATTCAAAATTTAACACAATTATGAGCAAGAAAAAAAAATTAAAGAGAAAAGTTCATCTACCACAAAAACCCTAAAATGCAGAGTTTTAACATTCGATTCTTACATATTTGTTGTCGAGAGTTTTCGATTTGTGGACATGCGAGGACGTCGTTTGGCGAGACATCTCTGCTGGAATTTGACGGCACCCTCAGAAACCATAGAAGAAGATGACGAAGGATGAGACCATTTCCGTTGCTGGCGGAGAAAGAAGCTAAAGTTAGGGTTTCGAACAGAGAAATGGCGCCACGACAAAGGGAACTCCAGCGTAGCGAGAGGAGAGACCGCGACGGAGAGAGAGTTAGAGAAAGAATGCGGTCGGAGGGTCCAATCGGGAGGGGGAGAGAGGGTTAATTCTTAGAGGTGGTCCCTGGTCGCTTTTCTTTTTTTTTTTTTTTTTTTTTTTTTTGAAATATTAAGGGGGCCGCCTTGGTGGCGTGGACATGATTATCAAGAAAGAATAGTCGAATTATTGCCCCCTCAAAAGAAACCATTCAGGTGATTATTGTATTCTAATATGGGACCGTTTAGTTTAAGTATTATTACATGATTGAGTGGACTCAAGCCCAGATTTGAGTACCATGTGACCCATAAGTTCTTGCCTGGTGTCTTAAAATTTCAAAAGGATGTTTCGATAAAAAGGTTAAAGAAGAAGTGTATATGGATAAGTAGACCCAAAAATCTTAAAATTGGCTAAATGACCTGGAAGCATGTCATCAAAAAAAACTTAAAAGAAGATATCAGGTTGGAAAGCCACCTCAGCAACCAAAATTGAAGGGAAAAAAAAAACCCTAAATCCCTAAAGCCTAATCAGTAAGAAAATTGAAAAACCTTCAATTCACATCTAAAAATATAATTTTGCTCTCATTTTGCCATTCCGGTTTCTTTTTCCTTCACCTGCAGCCATCCCAATCCACCTCTCCCCCATTTCTTCCCTCGTCTCCCGCCTTCGCGGTGGACCATCGAACTTCTCCAGATCTTGTTCTCTTCTTCAATTGACGCCCTTGAGCAATTCAGCTCGTCTTCTTCTTCTACTCCATCTTCTCTCCATCTTCTTCAGTCCCAAATCTGTAGCAGCTCGTCTCCACCATTGATGTACTAGGTATTTCAGTTTCTTTTATTTCTTCTACAATGTGCAAAGGTAAACCCAAGTATTGTAGAAAAGAAGAAAGATTATGAACCTATGGTCATTGGTAACCATCTAACATGTAAAAATAGAGTAAGAATGCAGGTAGCATTCCAAGCGTAAAAATAGATTATGAACCATCTAACATGTAAAAATAAAGTAAAAATAGATTATGAACCATCTAACATGTTGATAGATGCATTCCTTAGCTTTGAGATTATGAAGTTGTTTCTGTAAAATTTGCTTATGAAGTTGTTCATATACTTGGTGAAACTTTAGTTATGAAGTTGGGTATTGATAATAGGAACAAAAAAGTGCTGCATATATATATATATATATATATATATATTACTTAATATGTGTGTGTTTATGCTTATAATCTCTGTTTAATAATGCCAAGTCTATGGCTTAGTCTTAGGTGTAATCTTTATGCTTATGCTTGAGCGGTTAATTTGATGAATGTGTTATGGACAAAACTCATAGCAGAACATATTGCCCCACTTACTAATGGGCAGTTTCAGTCAAAAGGAATTTGTTGTTTTTGCTCAATCATGAGAAAGAAGGCTTTCCTTTAGTCCTCAATTCAATCATATATACTAGTGCTAATATTATTGGGATATGAGCATATTAGGATTCTATACAAAATGTGTGCAAGTAATGTTTGGATGTATATCTATCATTCGTCACCATGTTTTTTTAACAGCGCAATTCAAACCATATATTTTTAGTTGAAACCAAACTATATTTAGGAACAATTAATTTTGCTATGTTCTTGATTATATAACACAAGGTCCCACCACATGTGATAAGGGCAATTTTTCAAATGCATTAATTATTTTTAAACACTATCGAACTTAACGAACTATGTCTAACCCCCAATAGGGCTATCTATCACCAAATAACAACCACAAATTTACCTATATCTATGTAATTGCTAATAGCATTAGTTGTTATTCTTGCAATGGTGCTTTGTTTTGTTTGGTTTGGAATTGTTAATAGCATCTTTTGATTAAACTAGCATTGAAGATTTGCCTAAAAGTCATTATTTAATATTTTTTTTTTTGGTTTTGTAGTTCGGTAACTAAATGGCGCCGTTACCAATTTATTTCGATGTTGGAGGACATTGGAATGAGCTGGAAACTTGTTAGGTGTGGTGTGAGGCGCAAAGTGAAATGAAAGGAATAATATTAGAAGAGGAGAGTCCTGATTTGAGTGTGTTAATTAACAAGATTTGTACAAAAGCTAGAATTGACCGTGGAAATAAGTCATTGAAGATAACTTACCTGCTACCAAAACAGTCTGATAAGATGAAGCCGATTAGAATTTCTGATGATGAGGACCTGTTAGTTTTTATGGGGTTACTTAAGTTAAGTGGTAGCGCAGTACCTCTGCATGTTTAGGTGGAAGAAGAAGCAGATATGAATTTTGTTGAAAGGGATATTGTACTTCGAGAGGAGATTGCCTCAGCTCCTACTAATGAAGAAGAAATTCAGAGAAATCCACCAGATGATGATTTTTTTGTTGATGCTGCTTTAGACGATAATGCCTTAGTTCCTATTGACATGGGTCCACTACCTCCTCCACAGCCACTCATGATTTTAACTGAAAGAGAAGTCGGATCAGCCTCAGCTTTAAATAGTTTTACATTCAATGATGGGTCTAATTTACAAGTTGGTGACCACTTTAGAAGCAAGAGAGAGTTAAGGACAAAACTTCATGTTATAGCTTTACAAGGAAGGTTCGAGTCTTAACAAAAAAATCGAGCAAAAATTTACTTGTAGTAGAGTGTGTGGATCCAAATTGTAAGTGGCGTGTTCGGGCATGTAAGTTGTCATTGTCAAACATGTTTATTATTTGTAAGTATTGCGGAATCCCCTCTTGTTCACTAGAAAAACGCTCATCAAAGCACAAGCAAGCATCATACTCTGTTATTGGGGAGTGCATCAAAAGTCAATTTGTAGGTGTACCACAAGGTCCACGGCCTAAGTCAATACGAAATTATGTTTGTAGCGAATTTGGAATAGATTATAGTTACTACAAAGGTTGGATGGCTCGTTAGCATGCAATTAACCTCATAAGGGGTATGGCCGAAGAAAGTTTTGCCATCCTTCCATTGTACTGTTTTATGCTCAAGTCTGTAAACCATGACACTGTTACCCGCGTTAAGGTTGACGATTCAAACAAGTTTAAATATCTTTTTGTGGCACATGGACCTTGCATACGAGGATTTGTTTGCTTGAGGAAAGTAATAGTTGTCGATGGAACGTTTTTGAAGGGAAAATTCAGAGGCGTGCTAGTTGTGGCCACAGCTCAAGACAGTGAACGTTGTTGTTATCCCATCGCTTGGGGGATTGTGGACAAAGAAGATGATGCATCTTGGACATGGTTCTTTTCAAAGTTGAAGGAAGTTGTGAAAGATTGCGAAGATTTAGTTTTCATATCTGATCGACATCGAAGTATTAAGAAGGCTGTTGAGACAGTTTATGAGTTAGCATGCCATAGTTGTTGCACATTTCATGTGGCGCAGAACATCAAGGCTACCTTCCATTCTAGCGGTGTTCTACCATTTTTCTTTAAAGCTGCTAATGCTTATCGAATTGATGAGTTTCATATGTTTTTCAAGGATTTTTGTTCTGATTATCTACACATTGGGAGATACCTGCAAGAGCAGGTTGGCTTTGAGAACTGGTCTCGTGCTCATTTTAAAGGAAATAGATACGATATTATGACCTCAAACCTTGTTGAATCATTGAATGGAATGCTCGAAGATGTGAGAGATTACCCTGTTGTTACCTTGTTAGATTTTGTGTTGGGAAAGATGTCTATGTGGTTTAACGAAAGGCAAACCAAAGCTGTTGTTAATACCTTAGTTTTGACACCGAGGAATGAGAAAATACTCCATGACAGGTATGACAGAGCTGGATTTTTATCAGTGAATAAGCTAAATATTGATGAGTATTACGTTGTAGCTAGAGAGGTTTCTACAATAATGAACATTAGATTGAGAAATTGTACTTGTCGCTTGTTTGACGTAGATCAAATGCCATGTGAACATGCAATTGCAGCTTACGGGAAGGCAAAAACATTCGTTTATGAATTATGCTCACATTATTACAAGACGGACACATTGGTTAATGCATATGCAGAGACACTTTATCCTGTACCAGATTTGTCCCAATGGGAGATTCCCAATGATGTTAGGGAAATGCGCATTTTACCACCTAATGTTAAGCGAAGACGCGGTAGGACAAAACACAAAAGAATTCCAAGTACAGGCGAGAGCAGCAAGCAGAGAAGAAACATGTGCTCTAGATGCGGACAATACGGGCATTATCAAAAGACTTATAGGAATGCCCCAATTTATTGATTTCATTTGTTGTTAAGAGATAATGACTTTTTATGTTTTCGATGAAGTTATTGTTAATTGTTCCCTTTAATATCATTATTGTCCTTTTCCGTATTGTTCTATACAGGTTTCCTTAAAATATGACTAAATTAAGTCATTATGCTGTCGAAATTTACAAAACTTAAAAATTTAACGGGATCGATATGGGTCTACATGGTATTGACCTCCTTATAAGGCTATTGAGTGACATGTATAAGTACAAAAGAACAGGGTCCACATGGGATCGACCTTCTTTAATTGTCAACCCATTACGAGTATGAGAGTTCACACATGAAATTAAAAAATGTGCAAATACAACATGGGAGATGGACACGTCAAATAGGGGGTCACTTTAAATCATGGGTCGACATAAGGTCGACACGGGGTCGACTTAGAGTCGATCCCATGTCGACCTGTGTCGACCTCGGTATCTTTTTGGGCAAAAATTCACCCTATCCTAGATCACTACCCACTGTATCATAGTTAAAGAAAAATTGTGCATGTGGGATTTCTCTACATGTTTTCATGTGCAACATGAGAATGGAAATAGGCAAAGGAACACTATCTTCTTTATGTTGTTTAATGTTCAACCCATTATGAGGATGAGAGTTCACACATGAAATTAAAAAATGTACAAATATAACATGGGAGATGGACACGTCAAATGGGGGCCACTATAAATCCAAGGTCGACATGGGGTCGACACGGGGTCGACATGTCGACCCGTGTCGACCTCGGTGTGTTTTTGGTAAAAAATTCGCCCCATCCTAGATCACTACCCCCCTGTATCATAGTTAAAGAAAAATTGTGCATGTGGGATTTCTCTACATGTTTTCATGTGCAACATGAGAATGGAAATAGGCAAAGGAACACTATCTTCTTTATGTTGTTTAATGTTCAACCCATTACGAGGATGAGAGTTCACACATGAAATTAAAAAATATACAAATACAACATGGGAGATGGACACGTCAAGTGGGGGTCACGATAAATCTGAGGTCGACATCGTAGTCGACCCCGTCTCGACCCCATGTCGACCCGTGTCGACCTCGGTGTCTTTTTGGTAAAAAATTCACCCCATCCTAGATCACTACCCCCTGTATCATATTTAAAGAAAAATTATGCCTGTGGGATTTCTTACATGTTTCCATGTGCAACATGAGAATGGAAATAGGCAAAGGAACACTATCTTCTTTATGTTGTTTAATGTTCAACCCATTACGAGGATGAGAGTTCACACATGAAATTAAAAAATATACAAATACAACATGGGAGATGGACACGTCAAGTGGGGGCCACTATAAATCCGAGGTCGACACGAGTCGACATGGGGTCGACATGGTTGTCGACCCCGTGTCGACCTCAGTGTCTTTTTGGTAAAAAATTCACCCCATCCTAGATCACTACCCCCTGTATCATATTTAAAGAAAAATTATGCCTGTGGGATTTCTCTACATGTTTCCATGTGCAACATGAGAATGGAAGTTGTAAACCTATAATGATGTAAACCCATAATGATGTCACCCCATTTGGTGGAGCACATCGTATATCACTCTAAGTCGACCCCATGTCGACCTCGGTGTCTTTTTGAAACGTATATCGACCCCATGTGAACATGCTATCTGTAGACCTCATATAGATCCCATATCATCAATTTTTGGAAGTTGTAAAGGATATTGTCAAAATTTGAGGACGATGGACACGTCAACTAGCCTAGCTGATCAATTCATTTCGCCATATTTGTTGACAAACTTTGTCAATTTCCCATAACCATTTACACAAAATATTGGAAAAGTTGCTTTGTTTTTTTTGTCCAAAAAAAACAAAATTTCGACAACATAACAACTTATATTAAACAATATCCAAAACCTGCAAATACAATCCATACAACTATAACACCTGCAAACATAATCCAGACATTGGTAAAACTTGCAAACATAATCCAGAACACTAGAATGCCTGCAAACAAAACCAAAACAAGTACATTGTCCGCCATACATATGACAAACACTTTAATCATTTTCTTCTAGAATCAGTATATGGAGTTGGCATATATTGTGATCTTGTTCTGATCCTCTACGGTCTTTCTATCTACAGGGGTTGTGGTTCTTCATCGTATACCACTATATCAGTGCTATGTGTAGGACACGGTGAGGGAGGCAAGGGTGCTGTGCGAGGTGAGGAAGGAATGGATGGTGTGTGACATATATCGGCCACAGCCGTAGTGCGAGGAAAGGAAACTGCAGGTGATGCATCTTCAGGCAAAGGCGTAGTATGAGGCTGAGCCGTAGTGCGCAGACAAGGATGAGGTAAGGGAGATATGTTTGGTAATCCTTCCTCATGCTGGGGTGTACTGTGCGGCTGAGGCGTACTAAACCCATCATAACCCTCACTGTAATGATGCTCTTGATGTTCCCTTGACAGCATAATTTCTGACCAATGTTTGAATTGGTCAGAAATATGTTGTTTCATCTGCTCAAACCCCAATGCCATTTTCTTCTCATGGCTTCTTGCTCTTTCTTGATGGCTTGGACCTCGTTCTCAAGTCTTACTACTCTCAGAGGAGCATCCTCATGTTCGGAAGTTGAGGGTGCATCTTGATCAACGAAGGGGGAAACATGCTCCGGATGGTCATGCCCAAAAACTACACGCTCTCCCCGATCAAGAATCTCGCTCAACTGGCTTACAATTGGATCAACATTTCTTCCCACAAAAGGCCTATAATTGACCATCCATAGGGTTCTCATCTCCTCATTCATAGCAAACAACATGCTACGAATATCCTACAAAACAAATTTTAAAACGGTGTCTTGTTAAGACCATGTTCGTTTTACTTATTACAAATAATTACATGAGTAATAGGTAGACACTGACCTGTGACCGCTCTATTAAATTGCTTATCTCCACCCTCGAAGGATTGGTTGCACCCCTCCACTTTATTGTCTTCCAACAACACATTCGGGGCACAGGATCTTCTGTTGGGATGGGGTTAGCCAATCTGTTTGCTACCGCAGGGATGCATTCATAGGCAAATACCTATACCAAAAATAAATTTTGAATCAAATATTATATCAAATATAAAACGATAAATGCAATATCAAATACAAACTAATGTATAAATTACTCATGTTAAATTACCTCAAATGGATATATAAATCCATTGAAAGTGAATGTTGCATTACTCGAGCTGCACTTACTCTTTATATCCTTTTTTAGCTGCTTAATTGAATACTTAAAGACTCTAGACCCCAAGGATAGGCACAGAAAGCATCTATGTTCTCAATCAAAGTTAGGAACTGTGCTTTGATTTTCATGAAATTTTTGTCGTTGGCCATCAAAACACCAACGACAAAAATCAATACCGCCATCTTCCTTTTCTCTAAATGGTATACAGCTTCAGAATTCTGTTCCATCTTGTCGATAACATCATAGATGGAAATTTTTGTGTTATCCGGCCAATGCATATGCACAAAAGGTGGAGTAGCATCCTCCTCATCCCCATCATCCTTGTTGAGGGTAAGCTCGGCGCCACCACCGAGGACATTAACTTTGGTGGTCGGCTACTAAGCTCGGCAGACACCCAGGAAGCTTGCTGTCGGCCCCCGATGCTTTATACTTCTTCCCGAGGTGCCTCTCAGGCATCCAAGGCTGTGCCCCAAGAAGGCTGCTGTAACACCCCTATGTGGGGGTTAACAGTTTTAAATAAATAAAAATAATTTTAAATTTTATATTATTTAAATCAATTAAACAATGCCCATGGGTCTTTAAACAACAAGAAAAATAAAAATAAACGTTTTAAATACAAACCACAGTTTTTAGTGTAGCACCAAATATATATAATTACAGTCATCATCACCATAGTACAATTCCCAAATAACTTAACACAGCCATAAAAAAAAATAATACAACTCTTACATGTTGTAGATAAGTTGTAATTAAACAGGGTCTTCTAACACGAAAACAGCAGGATTGTTTTCGTTTATTCCTCTTCAAATATGTTGCACTGAGTTCCACCTGAGATATGAAGATATGATAGGGATGAGCATCGACATGCCCAGTAGGGAAATCATGACTCACCTTATGGTTTATCCATTACCACATTAAAAACTGCATGGTTAGTAGGTTACATCATATTCCAGATTATGAGGTTTATTATGATCACATCTTATGGATACCGTAGTTAATCATTACCAAGTGTCATAATTACACATTTATACAAATATTACCAATCATCATTGTTCCTAGGTATCCATGTTAAATTGAGTATCACTCAACTCATCGAAACCCAAATGGGCGCACTTGATCACCCCATAAACATTCCAAGGGTGTTCCGGTGAGGGGACATCAAGCCCCGAGTCCTCACCAAATCAATTCCTGTACAGTGTGTTTTGGGACTTTCAACCCAAGGAAGCGTCATCACCTTCCCCCTATTTTACCTTTTTGGGTATTCATGCCCAAGGACGTAACCGCCGCCCTCTTCATGTCTCACCATTTCTCTATATTAAATCATTATTAATAGAGTCAGTTTTCCTAACCATGTTCTCAATTTATAACATGTGTCAATTCATTATGTTCCTCGCCGTACAATACAAGACGAGTCCATGTCATAGTTTCATATGTGATACTCATATAATATCAGTTCAACATAGATATATATATATTGCGGCAAAACAATCAATTTTAATTCTATAAAAACCTCACAAAAATGAGTAATAGAATCCCTACCTTTCAAGCTTATCAACAATCTTTTAATCCTGGAATCAATTAACGTTAGCTCCACACATCCTTGACCCTAAGGCATGCATAAGGACAATTAAAACTAAAGCACAACGTATAATCACATTCATAAGTGAGTTATGTGTAAACCCGTCTACTAGTGCCATTAAAGTATTTTTATGCATTAAACATGGAGAAAATGCATACTAAAAACTAAGTTTAGATTAAAGAAAACCTACCTCAAAACTTCTTTGAAAAGCACCAAAGTTTGGGTTATCAATCAAGCTTGAATTAACTTTAAAACCGCCTCGATCATCGTTGGGAATTATAATTGTCTTGGCCACAAAGAGAGCTTTGTGCTCTATGTCTTTAGTTAGAAATTTGAAGTGAGAAGGGAGAGAATGAGAACTAGAGAAGAAGGTGGTGATAGTTAAATAAAAAGATATCAAAATGCTTAAGAGGAATGAGATGTTTACGGGGAAAAGTTGTAAGAAGAAACAAAAGAGTCTTAAAGGAAAATATCATCTTGTCTCCCATGAAGACTTTTAGCAAATAATGCCAACATAATTGAGGGGATAATTGGAGTGAATTATAGAAGAAGATAAGGAAATAATTAATTAGGTGGTTGAGAAATATCTCCATGTCTTCCATGAATTGACGGAAAATAATTCAATGTCCCCTTCGGATACCTTTAGCAAAATGAGAAGAAGTCTATATAATTGAGCAATAATTTAGGGAGACAAGATTAGTAGAAGTAAGTGTTGGTAAGTTTTGAATGTTTCTTAGGAAGACTTGGTAAGAAAATACTAAAATGGTATTTTTTTTAAATGATCATAAACAACTTAGTAATTTTAAATAGTCACATTTTATTCATTAAATTTTACAAAATTATGCCCGTTAAAAATACGGGTGTTACAGCTCTCCCCTCCTATAAAAATTTCGTCCTCGCAATTTCGTACACTGATTACAATGTTAAAACAAATGTGGGTACTTTTCTCTCATTTCAGATTCAAGTTCCCATGTGGCTTCCTCCACATCATGGTGTTGCCACATCACTTTCACCAGAGGAATTCCACGACGACGTAATAATTTTATTTCATGATCCAGTATTTGAACTGGAATTTCTTCATAATTCGTATCTCCTTGAATTGGCACATCTGTCCACATGATCACATGTGAAGGGTCGGGTTCATACTTTCTCAACATCGATACATGAAACACATTATGTACATGAGACAATTGTGGTGGTAGGTCTAAACGGTATGCCAACGTTCCAATGCGTTCCACAATCTCAAACGGTCCTGTATACCTTGGTGCTAACTTTCCTTTAACACCAAATCGAGATACACCTCGTTTTGGTTTCACTTTTAAGAACACAAAGTCTCCGATCATGAACTCTAAAGGTCGCCTCCTCTTATCTGCATAACTCTTTTGTCGACTTTGAGCTGTCTGAAGACGTTCGCGAATAATCTGGATCTTGTCCGTTGTTTCTCTGATAAACTGAGGCCCAAGTTCAAGACGCTCTTCCTTTTCAGCCCAACACAATGGAGATCTACAAGGTCTACCATATAAGGCCTCATATGGAGCCATTCTAATACTTGCTTGGTAACTGTTGTTATATGCGAATTCAACATATGGCAGCTGTGCAGCCCAATTTGTTCCAAAGTCCAGCACACAAGCCCGAAGCATATCCTCGAGAATCTGAATGACACGTTCAGATTGTCCATCTGTTTGAGGATGAAAAGCTGTACTAAAATTCAATTGAGTTCCCAAGGCCCTCTGCAATCCTCTCCAAAATTTCGACGTGAAACATGTATCTCTATCGGAAACTATTGACATTGGCACTCCATGCAATGTCACTACCTTTTCCACGTACAATTGACATAATTTTGAGACACTATAATTAGTTCTGATTGGGATGAAGTGGGCTGTCTTAGTTAAACGATCTACAATTACCCAAACGGCGTCATGCCCTATTTGAGTCTTAGGAAATCCAGTAACAAAGTCCATTGTCACATGATCCCACTTCCATTCTGGAATAGGTAAGCTCCTCAACTCGCCTCCAGGCTTTTGATGTTCCGCTTTAACCTGTTGGCACGTCATGCACTTAGAGACAAAGGTTGCTACATCTCGTTTCATTCCTCGCCACCAGTATTGTCGTTTTAGATCCATATACATTTTTGTGCTTCCAGGATGAATAGCAAACTTTGAACGGTGAGCCTCATCTAGCACCGCATGCCTGAGATATGGATCCTCTGGAACAACTAATCTTCCTTTGTAAAGTAAAAATCCTTCTGGCTCAATCTGCCATCCATCCAGTTGTTCTCCATTTTGTATTTGTTTCCAAACCCTACGTAATCCTTCATCGTGCCATTGTCCTTGTTTTACTTTCTGAATTAACGTAGGAGTTGCTATCACATTGAATAAGAAAGCTCTCTCGTTATCTTCATAATATTGCAAGTTGAAGTCGGCGATAGTGACTCGTCTCCAATCTTCCAATGCTAAACTGGCTATACGTCCGTTGTTCTTACGACTTAGAGCATCTGCCACGGCATTTGCTTTTCCAGGATGATATTGGATACTAAAGTCATAGTCCACCATGTACTCAGTCCATCTTCGTTGCCTTAGATTGAGATCCTTTTGAGTAAACAAATATTTCAGACTTTGATGATCTGAATATAGCTCGAACTTTGCGCCATATAGATAACATCTCCAAATTTTGAGTGCGAAAACCACAGCAGCTAACTCAAGATCATGTGTGGGGTAGTTCCTCTCATGGGGTTTCAACTGGCGTGAGGCGTAGGCAACTACTCGTCCATGCTGCATTAACACACAACCCAAACCGTTTCCTGAGGCATCAGTGTATACTGTGTAAGGCTCCTCGTTGTTAGGTATGATCAGCACAGGTGCACTAGTGAGTCTTCGTTTCAGTTCCTCAAATGCTTCTTCACATTTATCATCCCACACGAACTTGACATTCTTCCTTGTGAGTTTTGTTAATGGAGAAGCAATCTTTGAAAAATTCTCTACGAAGCGTCGATAGTATCCAGCTAGTCCGAGGAAACTTCGAATCTTTGACACGTTCTTTGGTCGTTCCCAATTTAGCACTGCTTCAATTTTGGAGGGGTCCACTGAGATGCCTTCTTCAGAGACAACGTGTCCAAGGAACTTGACCTTTGTCATCCAGAAATCACATTTTTCTCTTTTTGCATAAAGACCATGTTCTCTCAACGTTTGTAGAGCGATCCTCAAATGCTCAGCATGTTCTTCTTCGTTTTTAGAATAGATCAAGATATCATCTATGAAAACAATGATAAATTGATCTAAGTACGGTCGAAAGACACGGTTCATCAAGTCCATGAAAGCCGCTGGTGCATTAGTCAACCCGAAAGGCAAGACAAGAAACTCAAAATGACCGTAGCGAGTCCGAAAAGCTGTCTTTGGAATGTCCTCTTCTCTTATCTTCAGTTGGTGATATCCGGATCGTAAGTCAATCTTTGAGAAATAGCAAGATCCTCCTAACTGATCGAACAACTCATCAATTCGGGGTAGAGGGTACTTGTTCTTGATAGTCAATCGATTAAGCTGGCGATAATCGACACAGAGCCTCAACGATCCGTCATGTTTCTTCACAAAAAGTACTGGAGCTCCCCAAGGTGATGTACTTGGTCGAATAAATCCTTTTTCCAGTAATTCGTCCAACTGCTTCCTCAATTCCACTTTCTCAGCAGGTGCCATTCGATACGGGGCAATAGAAACAGGCGCTGCTCCTTGAGTTAAGTCGATGACAAACTCAATTTCTCTATCAGGCGGAAGTCCGGGCAATTCATCTGGAAAAACATCTGAAAATTCGTCCACCACAGGAGTGTGAGAGGATAGGTCACTCTTCTTTAGTTCTCCATCTGAAGCAAAGATCGTCCCAAGATTGGTGAAATTCCTTCGTCCTCCAATACAAGCCTTTAGCACCGGGGCTGGCGTCACTGTTCCTGTTTTTGCCTGAAATTCGATGACTTGTCCATTCTTGGTGAATAAAGAGACACGTTTCCTATGACAATCTACTATTGCCTGGTATTTAGTTAGCCAATCCATTCCTAAGATTACATCAAACTCTGTCATAGTTATTACATATAGGTCAGCCGATAGTTTATGTTCTCCTATAACAATACACACTGATTTACAAATTATGGATACTTCAGCTATCCCGCCCATTGGTGTACTAAGGGTTAATGATGAACTACATGTCTCAGTTTCTAATTGTAGTACGGAAGCAAATAACATAGATATAAATGAATGAGTGGCACCAGTGTCAAATAATACATGAGCCCAAGAATGAGACACGTGAATCATACCGTCTACAACTGAGTGATCAGCCTGTTTTCCTTGTCCAGTTGTAGCCGTAATTGCATAAGCTTGTGCTGGTGCTTTTCCTTTATCACTTTTTCCTCGGTTTCCTTGGCTACTACTAGCCTTATTATTATTTCTCCCAGAAAAATATGGCCTTTGATTCACTGAGCCTTGTGGAGTCGGTTGGAAGTTCTGATTAGCATAAAAATTGGAACCCTGTGGCCGCTGTTGATAGTTGTACTGAGGCTGGAACCCTCGAGGTTGAGTTACTGAGACTTGGGAAGCTGGAGTGTTTTGCTGAGGCGCTCCACGATTTTGACTCCCTCCCCAAACAGTGGAGCCAAAATGACTTCCTTGTGGCCTTGGTGCAAAGGATGATTGTGTAGGGCGGTTAGGGCAATTTCTCCTCAGATGTCCCACTTGTCCATAGTTATGACAAGCATACGGTTGGAAACGACCACTGCCAGAAGATCCACCACCAATAGTCACTCCACTATGCTGAATGACTTGCCCTTGTGACTTCTCTTTCTTACTTATTTTCCTTTGACGCCCACCAGAACCCTTATACTCTCCATAGGAGTTATTTAGTTCTGTCTCTGCCCGCTGTGCCGCAGCTACAAGATCAAGAAAATCTGTTGATGGAACAGCAGCTATCATTTGTCTGATTTTCGGCCTCAGGTTATTTCTAAATTTTTCGCATCTCGCCATTGGATCCGATACAGCCCCGGGATTGTAGCGAGACAATTCTATAAATCGAGCATGGTATTCAGCAACTGTTGTATCTCCCTGCACCAGGTTTTCAAATTCTCGCATCATTGCTTGCCTATGGCTCTGAGGAATATAGGTGTTGCGAAAAATGGTTTCGAACTGCTCCCATGTAAGATTCGGCACGTCATAGTCGTCTTTCTGAAGATCCCACCATTCTTCGGCTTTACCCTCAAATATATATGTTGAAAAGCTAACCCAATACTCCCGTGGAATCCTCAAGGTGTCCAACTTCTTTTTGACTGCCTTTAGCCATTGTTCTGCTATGACCGGGTTAGGTTCTCCACTAAATGTGGGTGGTTTCTGCTTCATAAACTCCTTCAACAGAGTTAGATGTCGTTGTTCGGGATCACGAACCTCCACAGGTCTTTGCACATTTTGTAATGCTTGAAGAATTTGTCCTAAATTATTTACTTCTGGTGCAGCTGGCGGGGATTGTGTTGCATGTCGTAGTTGCTCATCTTCTTGAGCTTGTTCCATCGGTTCCGGTTGCTCAACTTCTTGAGCATGTTCAACCGGTTGTGACAGCTCAGACGATTGCATTTGACGTCTTGGTGGCATAGTTTCTACTGGCTGCGAAAATTTAACTAGGATCAGTACCAAATGATGATGACATTAACACCTAACTTTAAAACCATTCCCAAAGATTAATTTTTAAGGTGGTGCTATACCCCCTAGGTTAATCGAACCTAGGCTCTGATACCAAAAATTCTGTAACACCCCTATGTGGGGGTTAACAGTTTTAAATAAATAAAAATAATTTTAAATTTTATATTATTTAAATCAATTAAACAATGCCCATGGGTCTTTAAACAACAAGAAAAATAAAAATAAACGTTTTAAATACAAACCACAGTTTTTAGTGTAGCACCAAATATATATAATTACAGTCATCATCACCATAGTACAATTCCCAAATAACTTAACACAGCCATAAAAAAAAATAATACAACTCTTACATGTTGTAGATAAGTTGTAATTAAACAGGGTCTTCTAACACGAAAACAGCAGGATTGTTTTCGTTTATTCCTCTTCAAATATGTTGCACTGAGTTCCACCTGAGATATGAAGATATGATAGGGATGAGCATCGACATGCCCAGTAGGGAAATCATGACTCACCTTATGGTTTATCCATTACCACATTAAAAACTGCATGGTTAGTAGGTTACATCATATTCCAGATTATGAGGTTTATTATGATCACATCTTATGGATACCGTAGTTAATCATTACCAAGTGTCATAATTACACATTTATACAAATATTACCAATCATCATTGTTCCTAGGTATCCATGTTAAATTGAGTATCACTCAACTCATCGAAACCCAAATGGGCGCACTTGATCACCCCATAAACATTCCAAGGGTGTTCCGGTGAGGGGACATCAAGCCCCGAGTCCTCACCAAATCAATTCCTGTACAGTGTGTTTTGGGACTTTCAACCCAAGGAAGCGTCATCACCTTCCCCCTATTTTACCTTTTTGGGTATTCATGCCCAAGGACGTAACCGCCGCCCTCTTCATGTCTCACCATTTCTCTATATTAAATCATTATTAATAGAGTCAGTTTTCCTAACCATGTTCTCAATTTATAACATGTGTCAATTCATTATGTTCCTCGCCGTACAATACAAGACGAGTCCATGTCATAGTTTCATATGTGATACTCATATAATATCAGTTCAACATAGATATATATATATTGCGGCAAAACAATCAATTTTAATTCTATAAAAACCTCACAAAAATGAGTAATAGAATCCCTACCTTTCAAGCTTATCAACAATCTTTTAATCCTGGAATCAATTAACGTTAGCTCCACACATCCTTGACCCTAAGGCATGCATAAGGACAATTAAAACTAAAGCACAACGTATAATCACATTCATAAGTGAGTTATGTGTAAACCCGTCTACTAGTGCCATTAAAGTATTTTTATGCATTAAACATGGAGAAAATGCATACTAAAAACTAAGTTTAGATTAAAGAAAACCTACCTCAAAACTTCTTTGAAAAGCACCAAAGTTTGGGTTATCAATCAAGCTTGAATTAACTTTAAAACCGCCTCGATCATCGTTGGGAATTATAATTGTCTTGGCCACAAAGAGAGCTTTGTGCTCTATGTCTTTAGTTAGAAATTTGAAGTGAGAAGGGAGAGAATGAGAACTAGAGAAGAAGGTGGTGATAGTTAAATAAAAAGATATCAAAATGCTTAAGAGGAATGAGATGTTTACGGGGAAAAGTTGTAAGAAGAAACAAAAGAGTCTTAAAGGAAAATATCATCTTGTCTCCCATGAAGACTTTTAGCAAATAATGCCAACATAATTGAGGGGATAATTGGAGTGAATTATAGAAGAAGATAAGGAAATAATTAATTAGGTGGTTGAGAAATATCTCCATGTCTTCCATGAATTGACGGAAAATAATTCAATGTCCCCTTCGGATACCTTTAGCAAAATGAGAAGAAGTCTATATAATTGAGCAATAATTTAGGGAGACAAGATTAGTAGAAGTAAGTGTTGGTAAGTTTTGAATGTTTCTTAGGAAGACTTGGTAAGAAAATACTAAAATGGTATTTTTTTTAAATGATCATAAACAACTTAGTAATTTTAAATAGTCACATTTTATTCATTAAATTTTACAAAATTATGCCCGTTAAAAATACGGGTGTTACAGCTGCCACCTCGGGATGTACGGTAGCTTGGGTCGGGCCAACATTACTCATAAATAGGCTGCTACTCGCCATTATATGCCAACACAAGGCAGATACATTGTCATCTGATAGAGTCCAATCCATTGGGCGATGGGCGCGACACTTGTTACCTACTGCCTGACACACCTTGATGTGACACCCGGGTGATGGGCAAAACCCATCTTACACCCGATCCAAGTGGTGGCCTATAAATAGGATGCATTTATGACATTCTAGAGAGAGACTTCTTCTTCACACCTAACTAGCTGCCGACCTCTGCCGAGCAATACCTGCCTTGAGCATCGGAGAGCCCTTGTCTATTGACTACCACTATTTTCCCTGAAGCATCCCTCCTCTTGCAGGTGCACACTTTCGGCCAGAGGCGAGCCCAAGGAGAGGTCAGACCGTGCACAGCCGCACGTGGGTGTTGATCCGACGCCGGACATCGGTAAGCATCAACATTTTGGCGCTAGAAGGAGGGCTTGAACCTTCATCCCAACTTCAGCTACTTAACCTCTGACTCCCGAGCTGACGACTTGAGGTAAAGCCAGAGATGACACAGCCCGACCGGAGGGGTCGGGCGAGGCGAGAAATAGGCAACCAGCCACGGGTCGGCCTAGGGGTCGTCCTCGGACCGTGAGATCCCGGTCCGGGGGGCAAGGAAGCACAGCGAGGGCAGAGCCGGTGGATGCCCCAGCCGCCCAAGATCCAATCCGGGAACTTACAGACGCCGTCCGGATCCTGACTCAACAGCTCGCGCAGCAGGCTCAACGTCAAGGCGCACCAGCCCTGCCACCCCCAGCCCAGGTTGACCAGGCTGGGGGTCGGATAGAGCGAAGTGCAGTCAACCTTGAAGAAGCCCAATCCGAGCAGTCTGCAGGATCCACCAAGGGAATCCCTGCTGATAATAGAATAGTTCAGGAACGCCGTATGGGACACCAAGCGGCCCGTGCCCCTTCACCACAAGGTTCCCGAGCCTCGGTATTTGACCGGCTCGGGTCTCAAGGAATAAACAGAAATTGCCACGCTGGAGCTGGAGGTCATGTCGAGGGTGGAGTACCTTATTGGGTTGAACTGCCTGAAGACACCAATAGCCGTCGATTTCGGGCGCTGCAGCGACAAATCGACGAGATCTGGAATTGTAGATTTGGTCTAGATGAGACAGGAGCTCAGGACCCACCTTTTCTGGATAACATAATGCGGGCACCCATGCTGCCAAAGTTCAAGGTCCCGCAGATCAAGTCTTATGATGGGACCACAGATGCTGATGAGCATGTCGAACTCTTCCGGGGACACATGCTACTACAGAACGCCAGTGACGCGGCGATGTGCAAAGCCTTCTCACTCACTCTTACGGGCCCTGCTCGGCAGTGGTTCCGACGACTTGAGCCCGGATCAATTTCCTCTTTTCGACATCTGGCCGACGCCTTCTCTTCGGCATTTTCCACCACCAAAACGCGGAGAAAAGAGATAACATGCCTGTATGCTGTTAAGCAGGGAGACGGCAGCGTCAGGGATTACATTAACTGGTTCACCCGGGCAGCTCTTGAGGTCAAGCACGTCGAAGACGAGACCCTAAAGCACATTTTTGTAGGGGGTCTCCGAGACGAAAAGTTGACCTGGTCCTTGGCCTTTGAGCAGCCGAGCACGTTTTCCCAAATGCTCGGGTATGCCCAGAGACACGCGGACGCTGCCGAATACATGAAAAGCCGTCGGGAAGAGGCTGGCCCAAGCGGAACAAAGAAGGATAAGAAGCAGAAAAAGGTGCCAGAACAGAGCGGCACCGAGCATGCCAAGAAGCAAAAGAAAGAGAAATCCGAAAAGCCAAAGGGGCCAACCAGTAAGTTCCAAAGCTACACCCCATTGGTGGCGACCATCGATGAGGTGCTCGCCCAGGTTGGTGACAAAAATTTGCTAACATCACCGCCCAAGCTCCGAGGGAGCAGGGTGAAGCAGAATCAGTCGAAGTTTTGCAAGTCCCATAAGGATGTGGGGCATACTATTCGGGAATGCATCCAGTTGAAGGACCGGATAGAAAGGCTGGTCCGAGAAGGTCTTTTACAGGAATTCGTGGAGCGGGTTATAACCCCAAGGGCCACTTCTGGAAGGAACAATTTGTTGGGCCGGGATGTACAAAACTGACCTAGGACCGATAGTGGGAACGCCTCAGATCCCCGAATATTGTTCACACGATACTCGGTGGGCCAGTTACTGGGGACACGTCGAGTGGTCGACGATCTTACGTCAAAGAAGCTTGGCGGGTTGAGCGGGGTGAATTAATAAACATGTCCGAGCACATCAACAAGATATGCCGTCAAGGAGACACCCCGATCACTTTCACCGAAGAGGAAGCGGATCGATTGATGCACCACCACAACGATGCCTTGGTATGCAAACTGCCCATCGCCAACAATGTAGTGCGGCGTGTCTTAATCGACAACGACAGTTCGGCAGACATCCTCTTCAAACAGGCTTTTGACAGACTGAAGATAAGTAACGCCCCCTTGGTCCCGGTCCGGACCCCGCTTTACGGCTTTGCTGGGGAGTGTGTCCGAGCAACCGGGAAAGTCAGTTTACCGGTAACTTTCAGAGAAGGAGCCGCTAGGATCACTCGGGTAGTCGACTTTTTAGTTGTCGACAAACCCTCCCAGTACAATATCATCATCGGCCGGCCGACGCTGAACGGCTTGAAGGCCATTGTGTCAACATATCATTTGGCCATGAAATTCCTGACCGACGGCGGTGTTGGAGTGATACGCTCATCCCAGGTGGACTCCCGGACTTGTTACGCTAGTGCTGTTCGGGCAGCCTCAGCTCTGCAACATGTCGTCTTGGCCGTCTATTCGGTCGATGAGACCGATCTTCCCAACCGACCCGGCACCAAAGATGCTAGCAGGCCTGGACCCTAGGTTGCCCGAGGAAGAGGTAAGGGCCACTCTGGTCGAAGACTTAGTGCCGTTCTCCCTAGGACCTTGAAAGGCCTGAACGCACAGTCCAACTCGGATCACAGCTGCGACCTGAGATCCAGGCCGACTTGAAATGCCTTCTTTCCGAATATCGTGATGTTTTCGTATGGTCCCATAAGGACATACCCGGGATTGATCCGAGCATTATCAGCCATCGGCTCAACGTCCAACCTGGCCACAGGCCGATGATACAAAAAGGAAGGGCCTTTAACCTGGAGAGATATGCTGCAATCAACGATGAAGTCCAGAAACTCCTTAAGGCTAGATTCATCAGAATGGTTAGCGAATGTTGTCCTTGTCAAGAAGGCGAACGGCAAATGACGGGTCTGCATTGACTACACCGATCTCAACAAGGCTTGCCCGAAGGATTGGTTCTCACTTCCTCGGATAGATCAGCTCGTCGACGCCACAACCGGCCACGAGCTTCTGAGTTTTATGGATGCATACTCTGGGTACAATCAGATAAGGATGGCCGAGGAAGACCAAGTCAAAACCTCCTTCGTTACCGACCAGGGCTTGTACTGTTACGTCATGATGCCGTTTGGCCTGAAGAACGTCGGGGCTACTTACCAACGCCTCGTCAATAAGATGTTTGCTCGGTTGATCGAGAAAACTATGGAGGTCTACGTGGACGACATGTTGGTAAAATCTATCCAAGCGAAGGACCACATGGCCGACATCCGAGCTAGCTTCAACATTCTCCGGGAATATGGGATGAAACTCAACCCGGTGAAATGCGCCTTCGACGTCAGCTCGGGCAAATTCCTCAGATTTTTGGTCAATCAACGAGGAATCGAGGTCAACCCAGTGAAAGCCCAAGCAATTATCGACATGCATTCTCCTCGGACGGTGAAGGACGTGCAACGGCTCACTGGCATGGTGGCTGCCCTGTCAAGGTTTGTCTCCCGGGCTACCGACAAGTGCCACCCTTTTTTCAAGGCACTTAAGGGGAGGTTTGAGTGGAGCGGGGAGTGTGAAGAAGCTTTTCAAAGCTTAAAAACTTACCTGGCTATGCCCCCGCTCCTGTCCAAACCTTTGCCCAGCGAGGCTTTGACCGCTTATTTAGCCGTGTCAGAGAAAGCTGTTGCTCGGTCTTGGTCCAAGATGAAGATGGGATCCAGAGACCCGTTTATTATACCAGCCACGCATTCTAAGGTGCCGAGGAGCGGTACCCACCGCTGGAGAAGCTGGCCTTCGCCTTAATAACTTTGGTCCGGAAGCTGCAACCATATTATCAAAGCCATACCATTAAGGTCCCGACCAAGTTCCCTCTACGACAAGTTTTTCAGAGCCCAGAGATATCGGGCTGAATGGCCAAGTGGTCGGTTGAGCTAGGCCAATATGATGTGTATTTCATGCCGAGAACAGCAATAAAAGCTCAAGTCCTGGCAGATTTCATTGCCGAATTCACAAAGGCCGGCAAGGCGACTCCACAAGTTGAGAAGTCACCCATTGAAGAGCTCAATACACCGAGCTCCAGCGAAGACAGCCTCTCCCTGGAGCCGGACTGGAAATTGCACGTCGACGGCTCTACCTGCGTCGACGGATCGAGGGCCGGGCTGATTTTAACGAGCCCGGACGGGTACAAGGTCATCTATGCCCTCTGGTTCGACTTCAAGGCTTCTAACAACGAGGCGGAGTACGAAGCTCTGCTGGCCGGACTACGTATCGCCTGAGATCTCGAGGTCAATCGCCTCACCATCTATAGTGACTCAATGATGGTGGTGCAGCAGGTCACCAGAGGATTTCAGGCCCGAGCAGAGTCGATGGCGGCATATTTAAAGGAAGCAAAACAACTGCTTGGACAATTTAAGTCTTATTTGTTTAAGCAGATCCCCCGGTCGAAAAACGCAGAAGCCGACGTCCTAGCCCGACTAGCTTTTGGATTGGGCGGAAGTGACTTGACGTCGGTCCCCATCAAAAGACTGTCTGAACCAAGTATAGTTAAGGAGGTCATGAGCCTGGCCAGGGAGCCGAGAAGTACCTGGATGGACCCGATCATCCGATACCTGACCACAACCGAGTTACCCGACGACCGAGAAGAAGCACGTCGTGTATGTAATGGCTCGGCTTGGTATTTGATGATCGATGGGAAGTTATACCGACGAGGCTACACTACGCCATGTTTGAGATGCTTGGACCCCAAGGAGGCCGAGTATCTGATGAGCGAGATCCATGAAAGTCTATGCGGCAATCATTCCGGAGGAAGCTCTTTGGCCTAGAAGTGCCTCCGGCAGGGATACTACTAGCCTACCATGCAACAAGACTGCAGAAACTTCGCTCGAAAATGCCTCAAATGCCAACAGTATGCTAGAATTCCCGGCTCCCACGCCGAGCCCCTCAATCCAGTAACCTCAGCATGGCCATTTGCAAAGTAGGCCATCGATTTGATCGGACCTCTCCCAACGACCCGATCGCAATTCAGGTATTGCATCGTGGCAATTGACTATCTTACGAAGTGGATCGAGGTTGAACCCTGTACCAACATGACCGAAGCCAAGTGTACCAACTTCGTGTGGAAGAATATTATTTGCCGGTTCGGGATCCCGCACACCATTGTGACCGATAACGCTAAGCAGTTTGAATCCTCGGGTCTACGTCTTCTACGCAAGAAGCTCCGCATTAAGAAGGTCTTCTCCTCCTCGAGCTATTTGCAGAGTAACGGCCAGGTTGAGGTCGTCAACAAGACAATCAAAGATAACCTAAAGAAAAAAATCGAGGGGCTTAAGGGTGCGTGGATTGATGAACTACCCCAGGTGCTCTGGGCATACCGAACAACTGCCCGAACAGCGACCGGTGAAACACCGTTTTCCCTCGTTTACGGGGCAGAGGCTGTCATTCCAGCCGAAGTGGGATTATCGAGCTTTAGAGTTGAGCACTACGAGGACACTCTAAACGCTGAGCTAATGATGGCCGAGCTCGACCTGCTAGAGGAAAAAAGAAACCAAGTAGCGATTAGTAACGCAGCTCGAAATCAGGTGGTAGCTCGGTATTACAGCAAAAGGGTTCAGCCTAGAAGCTTTAAGGTTGGTGACTTGGTGTTGAAGAAGGTCACGGTTCAATAACCCGGTCTCGGGTCCTTTGGTCCGAAGTGAGAAGGTCCGTTTAAAGTCAAAGACATTGTTCGACCAGGCACGTACAAGTTGGCCGACATGGAGGGGAATCAGCTCAGATATCCATGGAATACGGAGCTCGTAAAAAGATTCTATTGTTAAAATTCAGAGCCAGACTCCTTTTTTGACCTCTGGCCACAATTCTAATTGGATTAGGATTATAGTCATCTAAAAAAAAAGGGAAACCTAATTAGATTAGAATTAGGGTTTTCTACACTCATCTAATCTCTTCTCTCTCATAAACATATAAATATGCCTTTAAGCCACCAAAATTTTCATTCTCTTAACTTCCAGCTAAAGAAAATTCTCTCTTACCCCCTCTCAAATTCACGTTTATAAGCCTCTATCATTCCTTTAATTCTCAAAGCCAAGAATTTATTACTCTTATTTTCTTTCAAGCCAAAGCAGAAGGAATTCTTTTTAGAGATTTTGTATGCAAGTCTTCATATTTGTTGAAGGAAACATAAGAATTTAAGGTATGATTTAAAGGTTTTTATGGTTTTGAATTTTTATGATTGATATATATATTTTTGTGACAAACTTTGTTAGAAAATTGTTCTTTTAGACATTCCCTCATACATATATCATAGAAACCAATTAGTCCATACAATTTATTTTGTATTCCAAACGCCATAATATAACATATTACATGATTTCACAAACTTTTTCAAGTTTGGAGGCTAAGATTTCTTTGTAGATTTCTTTGACAATCAAATGTTGGAAAAACGATATGCAGTAGAATTTTAAAAATTTTAAATCAAAGTCTTTTCCAAAGAACAAGTCTTGCATGCTAAGTACATAAATTAATAACATATCTTACGTGCAACTTTTTGTATACCTAAGACAGTAGAGAAACTGAGTAGAGATGAACGTTCTAAAAGAACCTCAACCAACTGGTCTTCCTTGCTATTCTCTTTCCACGATCGGAGTGTGGGTGGTTGCAAGTTGTACAGTCTTTCTTGTAGTGACTCTCCTTCTAACAACTTGAGAATACCCAGAGCTAAGGTTTGTGATGTTGAACAATAGCTTTTTGGGAGTTTTAGAGTTTTTCTCACTAAAGTACCCACTCAATACTTCTCAAATGATCTATGGAACAGTGAAAAATAGTTCCCTTTGTATAGTGGTCAAATTTGGGGTTAATCCTTATCAGATTTAGGCTTCAAAATTTGAGTCTGGATCAACTTCTGATGAAAAATGCATCAAAAATGCGTAACTTGATTATCGCATGTTTGGCATACCGATTTGGGAGATTGGCCTGCCGAACTTGGCCACCCCTGCTGACTGAGTGATAATCTAGAAATCTCATAATATCTTATTTCACATGAGAATCCTAGATAGAGCCTCAGTTTTAATTTAAATAGCCCAGTAGAAAAGTTATCTGATTAAAACGATCATACACAAATTATCTCATATCAAACAAAATATTATCCAAATAATTCAACATGTTTCTCTTGAATTAATTTCACAAAATTAATTCAACCAATAAACTAACATGAATTATTAAATCCACTATTATCGAATTTCAACCAATCTAAAAATTAACACAAGTCACCAATATATAGGAAATACATATCATATTATTATAGGAATTATTATGAGCTAGCAAAAGGGATCTGATGGACATTTATGGATCAAGCTCTTATAATTGTAAAATAACATATTCCAGATATATATATTTTATTATTATCAATTCTAATGCTACTCTATTATAAGCTTAGAGTTGTACTCTTGAATTTTATAAAACTACAAAACTCTAATAAACTAATCGTCTATGACATATCATAATGTATAACATCTCCATAGAATATTCATAAATGGCTAAGAATGAATTCCATTTTACCTTCTCAATTATTCTTTATCTGATATTCAACTATCTGACAATTAAAAGACTTACTATCCATAAATAGTATACCATTCGATTACACCTATGTATCCGAGGCTTTTTAATTGCAGGATAACACCTGTAAGAAAATATCATTAACTCTACAAAAGAGCTATGGATTCCATGTCTATGAACAACGAGTCTATGTTAATCAAGAATCATGTCCCTAATGTACCGGTATGCGTACTATCATCAAATCAGGATGTTACCCTTTGGTACATCAAAAGACACAAGTAAAAAATACAAACTCATTGTTCACTTCATGATTAAGATATAATACATATGATTATCAAAAGTAAATTGATTTAAATAAATAAAATTATTAATTAAATCAATTTAACTTTTGTCCCGATTCAATATATCATCACTTAGGACAATATATCAATGTTTCTACTCATAGAGTCCCACTCCGATGATCAAGACAAGTCATCTCCTGTTAGGGATGTAGATAACATAACAATCTTAGCATTAATAAAGCGTCAAACTTTATTCTCTCATTTGCAGACCTTATCATTTAGACAATCACCTTTAAGATTCATGTCTTCCGTGTAATCTGTCCATCATATGCACGATCTTAAAAGTTGAGACTGACAATCTCACACTTTTGTTGGCATATCATATATTCAACAGAAATGGACATAAAAAGGACAACATTTGGTATATGAATAAATAAACTCTTTATTGATTAGATGTCTCAAAAAATTATTATATCATTTAATCCTTAAGGTACCTAGTCTAACATCATAAACCTCTAATTTTTCATGAAAAATAGATTCATAACACGCTTTAACAATACTAAAAGGATAACTAACCAAAATTAATACTTGAAGCTTATAAATCCCATAAAATATACTTAATAAAGTTAGGTATTTACATCTAATCTTCTTGAAATCTTCTCTAGAATGATGTGCCTTGATTCTAAAGATAATTTATGGCTAGAACTTAACAAAGTTTTGAAAGAATTAGGGCTTTAAAGTGGGAGAATTTGGAAAGAAAAGATTTAAGGGAATAAAGTTTCAAAATTTACCAAGCGTTGGGGTATTTATAGGCCTAGTCTAGTGGCACTTTTGTAAATAAAAAGTCTTGAATCTCCCCCTTTCCCCAACAATATGGATGAACTTATTAAGGCCTAGTCTAGTGACAACATTATTTGTTTTTCATTTTCATTTTCATTTTAATATATTAAAAATGGTGCATCCCTAAACGTAATGTCATTTAGGTAGTTTTTGTAGTCCTTTTTTTGTGGTTTGAATATGTTGAACGAATTTTTTTGGAGAGGAGATTTCTTCCTCAATTTGGCACCCTACTTTCTTCCCTTTCATTGTGAGTGGCCTTCATTGATATTATCAAATTCATTCTTCAAGCATTTTTGTTGTCACAAGTTTGGTGTTTTCTTTCCCAATTTAGTGTAAGTCTGAGTGTTATTCTTTCATCGCCCGCATTAGATCGATTTTTTCAAGCTTCTGAGAATTTCCGTCGTCACGAGCTGATTTCAACCCCATTTAGCAATCCTAGCCCCTCCATTTCCATGATTAGTTTTCATTTCTTTTCCTAATTTAATTTTGTTTGTAGTTAGGGATTTTGTCTTGGAAAAATCAAATAATGGACTTTTTTGTTTTTTATTTTTACGTTTTTTTCTTCATTTTGGCATATATTTTTGTCTCTTTAATTTCACTCTAACAAACTTAGACTTGAAAATTTTTGCTATAGGATCTTCATTTTTTTTAGAATTGCTTTCGAGTTTTCATCTAAATCACTAGTTTCGTTGTCCGTGCAAGTTATTTTGACAACAATCCCGTTGCCGACCATCTTGTTGATAATGGCAACAACCCTTGAGTCTGTGGTCGGAAGAAGCTCTGTACCTTGGAGACCTCCATTGTGTTGCCTATTATGTTGTTATGTTATTATGTCTGTTTTGTTATTCTTTTGTCGCTTAGAAGAAGCGTCTTATTATCTTCCTTTCATTTTCAACTTGTCCTATGTATATTTTCTGTAGGACTTTATGATAATTACTTTGATGTTTAGTGGATTACTCGTCAAAAACAATCAATAGGAGACATTCGAAATAGAAAAAAAGAAAAAAAAATCCACAAGAATTTTAAAAATCCATTTTTTATGTCCCATGACATGTAATGGTATTAAGCCATTAAGCCATAAACAATTTAATTTATGTAATTATTCGCAGTGTGGTAAAATTGGCTCTATTTTCCCATAACTTAGACACTTATTTCAACTTCTACCAAAAATTATTCCAATTAGAATTTTTTGTGAAACTTATTGGTTTCATTTGAATAGCTCGTTCAAAAAACACCCCCAACATGTTCTAGCAATCGAATGGGTAAGAGTTCCTGAAATATATTACATGGATAATTGTTAGTTTGCTTCATTTTTTGAAAATAAATATATGCTTACATTTCATCATTTTCTAATTATATTTTTCGTGATCACATCTCATATAAATATACAATGGCTACCAATTTAATCAACTAAAGTTACATGTTGTTGTTCTTCCATTCACTGATTCTTTTTGCTTTGTGTATCTTGTCGTTTACGACAGACGAAAAAACATATTTTATTTCCTTTCTTACTTCTTTAGTCAATTAAAGTTACACTTTTGTCCCTGATCTATAATATAATATTCTACATCGCTTTAGGCCGCTAGCCCTGTCAGTCACTTTTCAACAGCCTTTGCCCAATAGAAGCCTACCACGTGTCAAATGCAACGCCAACTCAATGCCTACATTAAAGTCGAATGGAAACTGGTACCAAATTTGAGATTAGTTCTAAAATTTTACTATATTTTTTAATAGAATAAATTGAACTATTTTACTTTAAACTATTCATCTTTTGTATAATATGCCCCAAACTTTTGATCTTGGCATAATACACCATAAACTTTAAAATAATTGACAATTGACATTCAATAGCAACTTTTAATTTTTGTTAACAATTCTTTTTCACATGTTGAGCTTTAATTTTTTTCCCTAAAACGACAAGATCTACTTTATGAAAATCCACGTGCAAGTCTCCTCACCAAAAATTGTCCATGTGTTTTTTAATGCTTGTTAGCTATTGGACCTTAATTGTTAATGATTTTAAAATTCAAGATGCATTTTGTTAAGATTAAAACTTTGAGTTGTATCATGCAAAAAACTAAATAGTTTAAAGTATAACAATACAATTTACTAATATTTATATATACCAAGTCAACATTTCCTTTAAAAATATAGATAAAATTGGACTAAAAAGGCAAGATAAAAACATTTTTGTCATAAAATGCAAAGAACTAAATTGTAAAGTATAAAATAGAGAGACACAAGAGAAATAGAGAGACCATTTTTGTTATTCATCATCTCATATCATGTGTAAATAAAAGTCTCAAAGGCCATATATATAGGCCAAAGATTATAAAGTAGGAGAGGCCAAAAGGCAAGAATTACAACAACAAAAGAACATAAATAGAGTGGTAATTAGGAGGTTATGAAGGTTATGAAATACCAACACTAATGGTCATTAAGGTAGAAAAAATACAATTTATGAGGGTGTTAGAAATATGAACATTCACACTGTTGAGGGTAAGCTCGACGCCACCACCGAGGACATTAACTTTGGTGGTCGGTAATTAAGCTCGGCAGACCTCAGGGAGCTTACTGTCAGGCCCTGACGCTTTATACCTCTTCCCGAGGTGCCTCTCAGGCATCTAAGGGCGCGCCCCAAAAAGGCTGCCACCTCGGGATGTACGGTAGCTTGGGTCGGACCACGTTACTCCTAAAAATAGGCTACTACTCGCCCTTATAGGCCAACACCAGGCAAATGCACTGCCGTTCGATAGAGTCCAATCCATTGGGTGATGGGCGCGACACTTGTTACCTACTGCCTAACACACCTTGATGTGACACCCGGGTGATGGGCAAAACCCATCTTGCACCCGATCCAAGTGGTGGCCTATAAATAGGATGCATTTATGACATTCTAGAGAGAGAGACTTCTTCACACCTAACTAGTGCCGACCTTTGCCGAGCAATACCTGCCTTGAGCATCGGAGAGCCCTTGTCTATTGACTAACCCCACTATTCTCCGAACCATGCCTCTTGCAAGTACACACTTCCGGTCAGGGGCAAGCCTAAGAAGAGGTCAGGACGTGCGCAGCCGCACGTGGGTGTTGATCCGACGCCGGACAACGGTAAGCATCAACATTTTGGCGCTAGAAGGAGGACCCCTACGCCTTCATCCTAACTTCAGCTACATCACCTCCGACTCCCGAGATGACAACTCGAGGTAACGCTAGAGATGAGACAGCCCGACCGGAGGGGTCGGGCGAGGCGAGAAATAGGCAACCAGCCACAGGCCGGCCCAGGGGCCGTCCTCGGACCGCGAGATCCTGGTCCAGGGGCAAGGAAGTACGGCCAGGGCAGAGTCGATGGATGCCCTAGCAGCCCAAGATCCGATCCAAGAACTTACAGATGCGGTTCGGATCCTGATTCAGCAGCTCACACAGCAAGCTCAACGGCAAGCTGCACCAGCTCTGTCGCCCCCGGCCCAGATGACCAGGCCGGAGGTCGGGTTGAGCGAAGTGCAGCCGACCCACAAGAAGGCCAATCTGAGCAGTCTGCTGGATCCACCAAAGGAATCCCAGCTGACAATAGACTAGTTCAGGAACGTCGTATGGGACGCCAAGCGGCCCGTGCCCCTTCACCACAAGGTTCCCGAGCCTTGGTATTTGACCGGCTCGGGTCTTAAGGAATAAACAGAAACTACCACGCTGGAGCTGGAGGCCGTGTTGAGGGCAGAGTACCCTATCGGATCGAACTGCCTGAAGACACCAATAGCCGCCAGTTCTGGGCACTGCAGCGACAAATTAACGAGATCCAGAATTGTAGATTCGGTCTAGATGAGACAGGAGCTCAGGACCCACCTTTTTCGGATAACATAATGCGGGCGCCCATGCCGCCAAAGTTCAAGGTCCCGCAGATCAAGTCTTATGATGGGACCACTGATGCTGATGAGCATGTCGAACTCTTTCGGGGACACATGCTACTACAGAACTCCTAGCGATGCGGCGATGTGCAAAGCTTTCTCACTCACTCTTACAGGCCTCGCCCGGTAGTGGTTCCGACGACTCGAACCTGGGTCAATTTCTTCTTTTCGGCATCTGGCCGATGCCTTCTCCTCCGCATTCTCCACAACTAAGACGTGGAGAAAAGAAATAACTTGCCTGTATACCGTTAAGCAGGGAGATGGCAGCGTCAGGGATTACATTAACCGGTTTACCCGGGCAGCTCTCGAGGTCAAGCACGTCGAAGACGAGACCCTCAAACACATTTTTGTAGGGGGCCTCCGAGACGAAAAGCTGACCTGGTCCTTGGCCTTTGAGCAGCCAAGCACGTTTTCCCAAATGCTCGGGTATGCCCAGAGACACGCGGACGCCGCCGAATACATGAAGAGCCGCTAGGAAGAGGCTGGCCCGAGCGAAACAAAGAAGGACAAGAAGCAGAAAAAGGCGCCGGAACAGAGCAGCGCCGAGCATGCCAAGAAACAGAAGAAAGAGAAAGCCGATAAGCCAAAGGGACCAACCAGTAAGTTTCAACTACACACCCTTGGTGGCGACCATCGATGAGGTTCTCGCCTAGATTGGTGACAAAAATTTGCTAACACCACCGCCCAAGCTTCGAGGGAGCAGGGTGAAGTTCAATCAGTCAAAGTTTTGTGAATTTCATAAGGATGTGGGGCATACTACTCGGGAATGCATCCAGTTGAAGGACCAGATCGAAAGACTGGTCCGAGAAGGACTTTTATAGGAATTCATCGAGCGGGTTATAACCCCGAGGGCCGCTTCTGGAAGGAACGATTCGTCGAGCCGAGACGTACAGAACCGACCCAGGGCCGACGGTGGGAATGCCTCGGATCCCCCGAATATTGTTCACACGATATTCGGCGGGCCTGTTACCTGGGACACATCGAGTGGGCGGCGATCTTACTTCAGAGAAGCTCGGCGGATCGAACGGGGTGAGTTCATAAATGTGTCCGAGCACATCAACAAGATATGCCGTCAAGAAGACACCCCGATCACTTTCACTGAAGAGGAAGCGGATCGATTGATGCATCCTCACAACGATGCCTTGGTATGCGAACTGCCCATCGCCAACAATGTAGTACGGCGTGTCTTAATCGACAACGGCAGTTCGGCAGACATCCTCTTTAAACAAGCATTCGACAGGTTGAAGATAAGCAACGCCCCATTAGTCCCGGTTCGGACCCCGCTCTTTGGCTTCATAGGGGAATGTGTCCGGGCAACCAGGAAGGTCAGTCTGCCGGTAACTTTCGGAGAATGAGCTTGCAAGGATCACTTGGGTAGTCAACTTTTTAGTTGTCGACAAACCCTCCCAGTACAACATCATCATCGGCCGACCGACGCTGAACGGATTGAAGGCCATTGTTTCGACGTATCATTTGGCGATGAAGTTCCCGACCGACGGTGGCGTTGGAGTGATCCGCTCATCCCAGACGGACTCCCGGGCTTGCTATGCAAACGCTGTCTGAGCAGCCTCGGCTCAGCAACATGGAGTCCTGGTCGTCTATTCGGTCGACGAGACCGATCTCCCAACCGACCCGCCACCAAAGATGCTGGCGGACCTGGACCCCAGGTTGCCCGAGGAAGAGGTAAGGGGCACCCCGGTCGAAGACTTAGTGCCGTTCTCCCTGGACCCTGAAAGGCCTGAACGCACAGTCCAACTCGGATCACAGTTACGACCTGAGATCCGGGCCGACCTGGAATCCCTTCTTTTCGAATACCGAGACATTTTTGCATGGTCCCATGAGGACATGCCCGGCATTGATCCGAGCATCATCAGCCATCGGCTAATGTCCAACCTGGCCACAGGCTGGTGATACAAAAACGAAGGGCCTTTAACCCGGAGAGATATGCTGCAATCAATGATGAAGTCCAAAAACTCCTGAAGGCTGGGTTCATCAGAGGTCAAATACCCGGAATGGTTAGCGATGTTGTCCTCGTCAAGAAGGCGAACGGCAAATGGCGGGTCTGTATTGACTACATCAATCTCAACAAGGCCTGCCCGAAAGACTGCTTCCCACTTCCTCGGATAAACCAGCTCGTCGATGCCACAGCCAGCCACGAGCTTTTGAGTTTTATGGACGCATACTCCGGGTACAATCAGATAAGAATGGCCAAGGAAGACCAAGTCAAAACCTCATTCGTTACTGACCAGGGCTTGTACTGTTACGTTGTAATGCCGTTTGGCCTCAAGAACGCCGTGGCTACTTATCAACGCCTCGTTAATAAGATGTTTGCTCAGCTGATCGGGAAAACTATGGAGGTCTATGTGGACGATATGTTGGTAAAATCTGTCCAAGTGAAAGACCACATGGCCGACCTCCGAGCTAGCTTCGACATTCTCAGGGAATATGGGATGAAACTCAACCCAGCGAAATGCACTTTCGGCGTTAGCTCGGGCAAGTTCCTCAAATTTTTAGTCAATCAACGAGGAATCGAGGTCAACCCGGCGAAAGCCCAAGCAATTATCGACATGCATTCTCCTCGAACGGTAAAAGACGTGTAAAGGCTTACTGACATGGTGGCTGCTTTGTCAAGATTTGTTTCCCGAGCTACCGATAAGTGCCACCCTTTTGTCAAGGCACTTAAGGGGAGGTTTGAGTGGAGCAGGGAGTGTGAGGAAGCTTTTCAAAGCTTAAAAACTTACCTAGCTACGCCCCCGCTCCTGTCCAAACCTTTGCCCGGTGAGGTTTTAACCGCCTATTTAGCCGTGTCAGAGAAAGCTGTTAGCTCGGTCTTGGTCCGAGACGAAGACGGGATCCAGAGACCAGTTTATTATACCAGCCACGCATTCCAAGGTGCCGAGGAGCGGTACCCACCGTTGGAGAAGCTGGCCTTCGCCTTAATAACATCGGTCCGGAAGCTGCGGCCATATTACCAAGGCCACACCATCAAGGTCCCGACCAAGTTCCCACTACGGCAAGTTTTGCAGAGCCCGGAGATATCGGGCCGAATGGCCAAGTGGTCGGTTGAGCTGGGCCAATATGATGTGCATTTTGTGCCGAGAACGGCAATAAAAGCTCAAGTCCTCGCGGATTTCATTGCCGAATTTACAAAAGCCGGTAAGGCAACTCCACAAGTCGAGAAGTCACCCATTGAAGAGCCTGATACAG
Source organism: Artocarpus heterophyllus (assembly GCA_025403435.1). NCBI lineage: Eukaryota > Viridiplantae > Streptophyta > Magnoliopsida > Rosales > Moraceae > Artocarpus > Artocarpus heterophyllus. Next base: position 13,419,286 of record CM046339.1, read on the forward strand.
CTGGCTGCAGTGAACAAGACCTTTCCCTAGAGCCGGACTAGAAACTACACGTCGACGGCTCTACCTGCGTTGACGGATCGGGAGCCGGGCTGATTTTAACAAGCCCGGACGGGTACAAGGTCATCTATGTCCTCCGGTTCGACTTCAAGGCCTCTAACAAAGAGGCGGAGTACGAAGCTTTGCTGGCCGGACTACGAATCGCCCAAGATCTCGGTGTCAATCGCCTCACCATCTATAATGACTCAATGCTAGTGGTGCAGCAAGTCACCGGAGAATTTCAGGCCCGGGCAGACTCGATGGTGGCATATTTAAAGGAAGCAAAACAATTGCTTGGACAATTTAAGTCCTATACTTTTAAGCAGATCCCTCGATCAGAGAACGCAGAAGCTGACGTCCTTGCCTGACTAGCTTCTAGATTAGGTGGAAGGGACTTGACGTCGGGCCCCATCAAAAGACTATCCGAACTAAGTATTGTTAAGGAGGTCATGAGCCTGGCCGAGGAGCCAACATGTACCTGGATGGACCCAATCATCCGATACCTGACCACAGCCGAGTTACCCGACGACCACGAAGAAGCACGTCGGGTACGTAACAGCTCGGTCCGGTATTCGATGATTGGAGGAAAGTTATACCAGCGAGGCTACACAACGTCATGCCTAAGATGCTTGGACCCCAAGGAGGCCGAATATCTAATGAGCGAGATCCATGAAGGCCTATGTGGCAATCATTTCAGGGGACGCTCCTTGGCCCAAAAGTGTCTCTGGCAGGGTTACTACTAGCCTACCATGCAGCAAGACTGTGGGAACTTTGCACGAAAATGCCTCAAATGCCAGCAATTTGCTAGAATGCTAGGCTCACACGCCGAGCCTCTCAATCCAGTAACCTCGGCATGGCCATTTGCAAAGTGGGCCATCGACTTGATCGGACCTCTCCCGCCGGCCCGCTCGCAATTCAGATACTGTATTGTCACCATAGACTATTTGACGAAGTGGATCGAAGTTGAACCCTGTACCAACATGACCGAAGCCAAGTGTACCAACTTTGTATGGAAAAACATCGTCTGTCGGTTCGGAATCCCGCACACTATTGTGACTGACAATGCCAAACAGTTTGACTCCTCGGGTCTACGTCATCTATGCGAGAAGCTCGGCATTAAGAAGGTTTTCTCCTCCCCGAGCTATCCGCAGAGTAACGGCCAGGTTGAGGCCGTGAACAAGACAATCAAAGATAACCTGAAGAAAAAACTTGAGGGGCTTAAGGGTGCGTGGATTGACGAACTACCCCAAGTGCTCTGGGCATACCAGACGACTACCCGAGCTGCGACTGGCGAGACACCGTTCTCCCTGGTCTACGGGGCAGAGGCTGTCATTCCAGCCGAAGTAGGATTACCGAGCTTAAGGGTTGAGCGATACGAGGAGGCTCTGAACGTGGAGCTCATGTTGACCGAGCTCGATCTACTTGAAGAAAAAAGAAACCGAGCATCGATTCGTAACGCAGCTCGGAACCAGGTGGTAGCTCGGTATTACAACAAAAGGGTTCAGCCAAGAAGCTTTAAAGTTGGTGACTTGGTGATGAAGAAGGTCACGGTTCAACAACCCGGTCTCGGGTCTTTTGGTCCGAAATGGGAAGGTCCGTTTAAAGTCGAAGGTATCATACGACCATGCACTTACAGGTTGACCGATACAGAGGGGAATCAGCTCGGGCATTCATGGAATGCCGAGCTCTTAAAAAGATTCTATTCTTAAAATTCAGAGCCAGACTTCTTTTTGACCTCTGGCCACAATTCTTTTGTAACTAGACCTACTGAACAGGGTTAGAAAAATCTATGTATATATTACATTAATAGAGCACAACTTCCCTAATATCTTTCCACCTGAGCAATGTGTTTAAAGGAAAAGTAAATCCAAAATGCCACAACTCCAGCTCGGAGGACAAGACATTAACTCCCACCGAGGGAGAGTCATCCTTATTATATCGAGCTGGGGGGCTGGTCGGTATACCGATCCCAGGTCTGTCGCCGTACAGACGACCCGGTAAGTTGCTTGGCACAATATATGTCCGACGACTCCTACACTTGTAAAGTTTCATTAAAACTTAAACAAGTCTAGGGGGGCAACATGGTAAGGGTAGTTATATGCCGTCTATATTCTGCCCGACCGAGATCAGAAACCCAAACCTGCTTGGACAACTAAGCATATAAGGATAACTACTTGGGGTGACTGAGAACAGAAGTACTTAACCTGCTTGGAGTAATTAACCAAGCAGAGAAGGATAACTACTCGGATTAACTGAGAACAAAGGTGCCATTTACCTCTGCTCGGACAACTCGACAACAGAGGTACCAAACTTACATGCTCGGATAAATTGAGCGAACAAGGCAAAGTCGAGCCAACTTTATGGCTGTCGAGATAGCTGGTTCCCAACCTGGGATCCTCCCCAAGAAGCACCTAACTTGAAAATTACGTGGGATGTAAAATAAAACAGAACTGCACGTAAGAAAATAATGAAGGCAAAACGGGAAATCTTTATTTATCAGGGAGGTACAAGGAAACCGGGCACCTCCCAAACCCGAATACAAAAAAAAAATAAAAGAGTTCAATTGGCCTGGGTCTCATCCCCAGCCGCGTCCTCGTCCCTGCCTCTCTCGGTGACCTGCTCATCCCCGTCGTCGTCACTGTCCACTACGACAACCTTGCCCTCGACACCCCGCTGTTGCTCGACATCATCTTGGTCCTGCTCAACGATGACCGACCAGTCGAATCCCGCTGCCTCGGGGTGCTTTTCTATCAGGTGGTCGCGGAGGTCTGTCATGTCATCGTAGTAGAGATCGGCATACTCCGGGGATGTTTTAAATTCCTCAACCGCACTGGCTAAGCGGTCGGCGAGCCCGGCCATAAATTGCTGGTGTTTCGCTTGCAGGGTTGCGAGTTGCCCCTCAAGCCGTGTGGCTTTATCTTCCGCCTCTTTGAGCAGCCTCGACATGTCTTCGGCCTCAGCCTTTGCCTTCCGAGCTTCCTCCTGAGATTGTGTGAGAGACTCCTTGGCTTGGTCTAGCTCAATGTTCTTCTCATTGAGCTTCTTGTCGGAGTCCACCTTCTTTAGGAGGGTCTTTTTGTGCATCTCTCTCTCCTTGTGGATCTCCTTCATCCCGATGGAGTGCACCATATGCACAATGGCGCTCGACTGCAAAAATTAAGGCGTCAGTCCTCGGCAATATATTACAAGGAGAACTATTGATTAGCTCGGATACTTACAGAGGCAGTGGCTCGGAGGGCCATGTTGCACAGACTCTGAAAGTCCTCACCCTGGATGTTCATGAAGAATTCATCCTGGGGAACCGCGTCTCCGAGGCGCTCAAGAACCGTGCCACAGTAATCCGGGTGCCTTCTCTACAAGTCCTCGGAAGAACCTCTGGCGGCCTCGTCTACTAATGCGACCTCTGGCGAGGCCCTTGTCGGCTGTGACGGAGGTGGTGGAACTTGGACTGATGAGGCCTGCCCGATGTAGGTTGAGAGCTCGGGCATCGGCGTTCGCTTTCATTTTCTCCCAGTATCGATAGCCTTGCCCTTCCCCTTCCTTAAATTTGCCATCTGGCACGCCTATCAGCGCAGGAGGTCGGTGCCGTCATTTCTGCACAAGAAAGATTAAAGTCAAAGCGAGATCAGGATAAAAAAAGGTGATTAAAAATAAAGTTCTAAGCTGACCTCCGATCCGGAGTGGGCGAGACGGGTATAGGAACCTAATCACGTCCTCGAGGTCCTCGTCAGCTACAGGTGGCCCCGCATCGAAGGAGCCATTGGATGAGTCCTCTAAATTAGACGAAGAAGGCTCCCTCGTCGGCCACCCGGACCGGGAAGTGCTTGGCCCTGGAACGTTCGCGGCACTCGGACGAGCAATTGTAACCTGCCCGGCCTCCCGGGCAGGACGGACAGCTCAGGGAAGGCTGTTGGACTCCCCAAACCAGCCATAAATGGATAAAGTGTCCTTCCTTAGAAGGAAGGATTGCTGTCTGGACGGTTTCGGCTTCTCGAACAGCTCATCCACCGCCTTTATTACGTAGCTCGGTGCCCAAGGACGCTTGGTCCAAATGTGCCCCTGCTCGAACGATCTCGGCACTAGCTGATCCTCGGGGACGGCTTCACCAGCTCAGGCTAAAAAATTCCCCCCGGCGTAGAACCACTCGTACTTCCATAACTTGTCTGAGTCGGGGTTGCCCAGGATAAAATCCTTCCTGAAGCCGGTGAAGTAGTACCAGCCGGACTGCCGAGGAAGCTTCTTAATCTTGAATACTTGTTTGAAGGCCTCCAGCGGCATCTCGGTACTCCGGTGGTACTTCCATAGGATGTACATCCCGATCAGCGACCTATAGCTGTTCGGGTTTAGTTGAGCCAGGCACACGTTAAAGTCGTTGAGTGCCCGACGGAGAAAGCGGTGCAATGGTAGACGCAGCCCGGCCCTGAAGAACTCGGCGTAGAGTGTAATAAATCCCTCTGGCGCGTCTAAAGGTGAGTCTCCCTCACCGGGGATGGCGAGAATCACATCAGTCGGGACGCCATACTCAGCGTGTAGGTTCTCTAACCGCGACTCGGTGATGGCGCTCGTATAGCCCGCCGCCGAGGTTTGCCCAGGACGGCTTACTTAATATGCCGTTACACCCCGCACGCGGGTGACCTGGACCTCCTGCTTCATCTCCGGTTGCTCCGCCTCTGCCTCCTCGGCTGCATGCTCCTCATCGAAGACATTAACCGTGATCACCCCCGCGACTTGGGTGGGGGCCCCAGCACTCCGACCAGAGGTACTCGGAGCATCCTCGCGGGCCTGAAGCTCGGTACTCTCCCTTGGAAGAACTCAGGAAGAGCCCGTTGTCGCCGCCCCCACATAAGGGTCTTGTTCCCTGGATGGCCTTATAAGCTTACGTCTGTTCAACATATTTAAAAACTCCTGCTTGGGTACAGTTTGGGAATCGACCCTTAGGATTTGCTCCAGCCGGCCAGCCCCGTCCCGTCTTGGGGACGCCACTTCGGAGTCAGATTGGGTGGAAGAAGAGCTACTACTCTCCTCACTACTTTTCAACCATGAAACCTCTACGTTCTGTGAGTCGAACAAATCACTCATTTTCACTCAGGAAATTTACCTGCTCGGGTTCTCGGTAGCTTGAGCTCGGGAGATGATGTCCTCGGCTATTTAACTTGAGCTCGACAGCTAAAACTCTTTGGGCGTAAAATTTCTGAAAATGAAGTGTAAATTACAAAGGAGGATGCCCTATTTATAGCCATTTTGGGCGGGAAACTCGAGCACAAAAACCCAAGAGGTGCAATTAATACGCCTGACAGTCGCACAGACGGCCGCGACGCGACACGCGTCCCCCGTCTGATCCGCGCGTCTTTTCACCTCACCCCGCTTCCAAGTGTCGTTTGGTCTTCCTTCTTTGAGCCGACCTCACCCACTCGGCATAGTCAAGCCAGCCGAACACAGACCAGGTGAACTGGGGGGCTAATGTTGAGGGTAAGCTCGGCGCCACCACCGAGGACATTAACTTTGGTGGTCCGCAATTAAGCTCGGCAGACCTCAGGGAGCTTACTGTCAGGCCCTGACGCTTTATACCTCTTCCCGAGGTGCCTCTCAAGCATCCAAGGGTGCGCCCCAAGAAGGCTGCCACCTCGGGATGTACGGTAGCTTGGGTCGGACCACGTCACTCATAAATATAGGCTACTACTCACCCTTGTAGGCCAACACCAGGCAAATGCGCTGCCGTCCGATAGAGTCCAATCCATTGGGCGATGGGCGCAACACTTGTTACCTACTGCCTGACACACCTTGATGTGACACCCGGGTGATGGGCAAAACCCATCTTGCACCCGATCCAAGTGGTGGCCTATAAATAGGATGCATTTATGACATTCTGGAGAGAGGGACTTCTTCACACCTAACTAGCTGTCGACCTCTGCCGAGCAATACCTGCCTTGAGCATCGGAGAGCCCTTGTCTATTGACTAACCCCACTATTCTCCGAACCATCCCTCTCGCAGGTACACACTCCCGGTTAGGGGCAAGCCTAAGAAGAGGTCAGGATGTGCGCAGCCGCACGTGGGTGTTGATCCGACGCCGGACAACGGTAAACATCAACACACACTATTAAACTAATTTATTCATAACACTCTCCATTGAATGTTCACTACTTAAGAATATATGCCTCGTTAAAAACCTTACCAGGAAAAATTCTATGGGAAAAAATCCGAATGAAGGAAAAAATAGTACATTATTCTCTTAAGATTTAGCTTAAAATTGCGTCGTTAAAAACCTTGCTAGGAAAACCCGATAGGACAAAGCCTTTGTAAAGGAAAAAGAGTACAATAGCCAATAACCTCCCCCTCATGTCAACATGTCTTCTTCAACAAAATCATATGCAAAGATCTTTGAGTCGACACATTTTAATCTTGTTCAGTAATTTCTCAAATGTAGTTGTAGGAAGTATTTTCATATAAATTTCTCAAGCTGTCATTTGAACAAATTCGATGAACACCATCCTTTAGGAGCTCGTGCATGAAAAAGAACTATTAGGAAACTTGTTTTATTATGTCTCTTTAACTTGGGTGATAAACATTACATTCTCCTTGTATATAGTCGTCGGACTTTCTTTGCTAAATAAAAGGTCACATGTTGTTTGGATATATTAGAGTGTAAATCTCAACAATATGATGCACATAAGATGACTATATCATAAATTGCCAACATTTCAAGTTGATTCAAAGATGCAACGCCAATAGTTTGCCTTATAAATTGCCAAGATATAGTAGTACCATCATATGTAAATAAGTAGCATGTGTGTAATCATGTTTTTGTATGGATTAAAAATATTCAACATCCAATCAATTTTAATATCCATATCAGATGTTTCACAATGAAAGCGAAATACTTGTTTAACATCTTTTCAGTGTCTTTGAGAACTATATCTTGCTAGTACAATAGCAAAGATTGTCATGTGAGGTCTTGTGCCATTAACAAATACAGTACCACACTAATAGTATTATTTGGACTAAGAATTTCTTCAATATCCCCTGATGATAATTTTTTCACTTCAAGAGATCAAGAATATCCTTATTCAAGGGATCAAACAACTATTGGAGAACACACATGTGGTGTTAGAAGGTGAACATCAATAATAATAATAAGTCAATTTAATTTATAAGACCGTTGGATGTTCAACATTTTAGAATGTGTCTCATTAAAACCTTACTAGATAAAACCCAATGGACAAAAATTCAAGTGAAGGAAAAAGAGTACATCATTCTTATTATATACTGCAAACTACCTCATTAAAAACCTCGTCAGGAAAACCTAGTGGGAAAAAACCTTGACCAGGGGAAAAAGAGTACAATATGTATTTGTGTCTCCCTTATACTGCTATCGTAGTTCTATCAATAACAATTGATTTGATAGAAAATAATTAAGTCGATGCATACTATTGTAAACAAATTCAAGATATTTGCAATCGATTACCTGAACTTATCACCTTTAGTACTTTCGCTAATATTTCAACTATCGCTCTTTAAGAGCCCATTTATCATAAAGAATTTCATAAAAGTATTGGCTATCTTTATGGGTATACATGAATGAACTTTTACCCATATTTATTTTCTAATTAGTAAAACAATGGTGCAACAATTATTTTCACATAAACTCACCTCTAAGTGAGTATAAAAGCTTGTGCATCTTACAGCCAAATACTTATCATTTTACTTAATTATTCAGATAATATTTCATACTGTAGTATACTAAATTTGAATACCAAGATGCTATACAAAACACTACACAAAAATTTAAGACTTGGAATGATTTTGGTATATCCTCAAAATATATATTCATCAAATAAATGACAAAAATACACAATAGTTTCAAAAGTTCCTTAGATAATTTTCTTATATGTAAGATAAATTATGGATAAGCATTCTTTTAAGCAAATCTCAATCTTCAGGTCTGAATAGACTTTCTCATGTGAAATTTGTCATCTTAAATTTCTTTAATGATTTCTTCAAGAATTTTTACAAATAACAATAAGTCCAGTATGTTTGAGCTCATTATAAAGCAATAGAGATATAAATTTGCTAGCACTTCTATTCTTTATATCATAAAAACATAGTGGTACCATTCATATCTGAATTGCATTCATTTACATAAAGATCTTTGTGACCTTAATAATTAAGCGCACAATTTCAACTTATATTGTTCAGACCTTTGAAGCCCCTTAGGAAATTTTATAAATATTAATAGATTGTTGCAATATTTTTTCAGATGCACATGAACTCATTATATATATTTTGACAGGCTATCAAAATATAATTGCTTATCCATCATATATGAGCACTATTACTCATATACTTTTCTTTTTATAAGTTTTCTACAAAAACTTATTGTTATAACTCATAACTTATTTTATAACCTCATACTTTTTCATATGAATATGCACTTCCACCCTACTGGCTTTAATATTTGAAATATTTTGAACTATTGGTCCTCTATACTTTGCACTAGTGTATATACTTGCATGGACTTTGCTTCTTTTACTTATAGGCTATTTTTTTCATGTCAATCACTTTTGACAGTTTTCAAATATTTTTTAAGATCCTCACTTTTTTCTCAATATAATAATAATTCATACTTTTTGTAATTGTCGACAATAACTTTTATTGTAATTTAAACTTATTTTTATATTGACATGACTTGTCAAGATCTTCCTCTTTCCTTTACTATTTTTAAATTTTAGGTATACTTTTTGAACTACTTTAGGAGCTCAATGACTCCAAGAAGTTCGATATTTAACACATAAATAAAAATTGTCATGTCAATAACCTGTTTTAAATATATCCTCTTTAAGAATGTGGTCTCTTCATAATACTAACATATTTAAAAGTTTCTTTCTTTTCCGGCAAGTGCGGTACTTTAGACTAGACAAGTCTTTAGTGCTTCACGTATTTCTTAAACTCATAAGATAACAAATTATCATTTAGAGAACTCAATCCAAGCTATTAAATTAGTAGTTGAAGAAGTGATTTAGTCAATTTCCTTATCGAATTAATTAACAATTTCATACTGCATTGCAATGCTCAATCAATTAATCTGTGCGAGGATTAATAATATCCGACTACAAATTCCTTCCCCTTGATGGTGGGAATATTTTTCAAACGATATTACCTAATGGATTTTGAAATACATAAGTTCGTACCCAACATGCCTTTTCGCTTAGCGAACTTCTAGTTCGTCATAACAAATTTTCGTAGTTGTCTTATTGCAACTTGGAAGAGAAAGTGAAAATAAGTTTTCAATATATCTATATAAGTAATGACATATACTCTCATATATGTCTCTTTGTGCATAAAACCAAACATAATGTAGAGACAACTCATATCTTTTATAGCTACTATGATCATTTTTTCCTCTTCATCAATATAATGATAATACCATGGGAATTTACATCATCAATAACAAACATTTAATTTGTGTACCCAATAAATTAAATATCATAATCAATTTCTTATTAATCACTAGGTTATGTAATAATAAAACACCACTATTACGTTAATGTTTTGCATATATATGATCTTTTCATAAATTTTGTCCCACAAGCTTCTTAATTTTCCTTTCTTGTCACATTTCCACTTTCAGTTATTTTATGTGACTTTTTCAAACTTAGAGGATACTTTGTATAATAATATTATATTGCACTCGATCAAATAAACTTGAATAAAACAAAGAGAAGACAATCAATGGCTCAACTTTCTCTAGCTTTTTCTCCATTTAGGCTTTATAAGATCACATTTATATTTTGAATGCTCTATAGGTATATCCTTCATGGAGGCACCACTATAGCCTTTTCATATGTCATAATAATATTCTTATAACAAATGGATGAAAATTGCTCCTTTGATTTAAGCTTAGTATTGACATTTAGACGTACAACATGTACCAAAGCCTTTCTATATCAGATGCCAAGTGATTAAATTTGATTATTCATAAGAGCAATATTACAAACTTTTTAATTTCTTTTATCAACGCATTTTTTTCACTTTTCAATCATACTTTATGGCTTTCTTTGACAATGGGGATGTTGAGAAATTTTTAAAAAATCCCATAGCCATTAGATTTGCATTCACTTGGAATATGCAATAATAATTAGACAAAATATATGGTCACTTCATCTTATGTTGTCAATACTAAAAGGCCACGTCTAATATAAATCACCTATTTAGTATTTCATTATAATTGCACCAATAATTGCAATAACGTATATTCATTTCATGGAACATATGGAGCCAATTACTCAAAATTAATGGCTCTTTAATCATGGGCTCAAAAATTTAGTGCTAATACAATTTATATTAATGTTAATGTAAGTTTCAAATATTAGCTAGAGGTATTTTTAGCTTCTTACAAATAATATAAACAGATAAAAACATAAAAACATATTATCAATGAGTACAAATTAGAGAAATATTGTGCTAATATGATAGGATAAATCTTGAACCAAACAATTCCATTTGATATTAAGATGATGGCATAAAGTTTTTTGTATTAAAACAAAAAGAAATTTAATAGTAATAGCATGGCATGTTTATTTATACAATTATAACATTCAAAACACACTTATACAATTATAATAGATGAATTGTCATTTATGATTATAAAGTACCATCAATTTCCTGACTTAATAACCAAACAAAAAAAAATGATGATTGTATTTTCATGATCATTGAATCAAAATAAATAATGATAAAGAAATTTTATAAACTAATATAGTTTGCAAAAATGCAAAAATAATAATATAGTAGGAAAAGATTTTCATAAGCAATACAAGATGAGCTCTCAAACGTAAGAAAAAATATATATTGTTCACTACTCAAAGTGAATGCATAAAGAGCATAGCCAAACAAGAGTTGTGTAGATATAATATGAAAGCATGTGTCAAAATTTCTACAAATTTCTTCCATAATAATATATGCAAATATAAATATATATAATTATAATATACCATCCAGAGAGTGATAATAACCAACATTTAAGACCTTTTACTTGTAACACATATTCAAGCATGAAATCGTAAAATCCGATTAAGCATTTTTATCTTTAAATAATAGTATATAGAATTCTATCAGATAATAGACACAATAATCATATGAAGTATATATTATCTGCTCATCCTCAAGATATCGTTAGGATATCATAAAGAATACTTATGTGACACCCGTTATTCTCCTAACGGGTATTGAGGTAATTAAATTAATTTTTAATGTATAAAAAAAAAAATTGCTTCATTTAAATTTATTTTATAATATTTATTTTTATCTATTTTTAAGTTTTCTAAAATTCTCCTATATTTATTTAGTATGATTACTAAAAAGCCTTAGAACTTCTAATAAATCTCAAAAATGTCATATTGGCATTATGTGTGTTAAAGTCTTTAGATGAGACATAAGGATATCTTTTCCAACTACTCTTGACCCTCATTTTCTTTATTTCCTCCGTGACATGCTTCAACATGTCTCCTCTATAATTGTTTCCATCACTTCTCTTCAAAGACTTCATCTTTTCTTCCTTTCTCTTCCACGGTTCCCACACTCTTCTTCTCATTTCTTTGCTGAAGCAAAATACTTAGAGAACTTCTTCAAGGCAGCCATAAAAATCAGCCACCATCACCTCCATTTGAGCAAGAATTTCAGTCATACCGAACTAAAGGAACCTGTTTTGAAGCCATTTCAAGCTTCCAACTAACCATAATCCGAGGTTAGAATCTTATGAACAAATTTAGTCTTTCATTTATAAATTTTCTTTTATACTAAAGGATTATTCAAATTTGCGTTCTTAAACCTAAGTATATGTTTGTTGCTATTTTGGAGCATATGTATGAAGTCTAAGTGTATATGCCCTAGACAGAAAATTTATATTGTTAAACTTTATAATACCTCTATGGGCAGTGGTTATTTCTTGAAATTCTAAGATTAAATTAAAATAAATTTTATGAATGTAGTTGTATGTTGTGCTTTAGTTTTAATTGTCCTTATGCACGCCTTAGGATCAAGGGAGTATGGAGCTAACGTTAACTGACTCCAGGATTAAAAGATTGTTGATAAGCTTGAAAGGTAGGGATTCTATTACTCATCTTTTGTGAGGTTTTTATAGAATTAAAATTGATTGTTTTGCTGCAATATATATATATCTATGTTGAACTGATATTATATGTGTATCACATATGAAACTATGACATGGACTCGTCTTGTATTGTACGGCGAGGAACATAATGAATTGACACATGTTATAAATTGAGAAGCATGGTTAGGAAAATTAACTCTATTAATAATGATTTAATATAGAGAAATTGTGAGACATGAAAAGGGCGACGGTTACGTCCTTGGGCATGAATACCCTAAAAGGTAAAATAGGGGGAAGGTGATGACGCTTCCTTGGGTTGAAAGTCCCAGAACACACTGTACAGGAATCGATTTGGTGAGGACTCGGGGCTTGATGTCCCCTCACCGGAACACCCTTGGAATGTTTATAGGGTGATCAAGTGCGCCCATTTGGGTTTCGATGAGTTGAGTGATACTCAATTTAACATGGATACCTAGGAACAATGATGATTGGTAATATTTGTATAAATGTGTAATTATGACACTTGGTAATGATTAACTACGGTATCCATAAGATGTGATCATAATAAACCTCATAATCTGGAATATGATGTGACTTACTAACCATGCAGGTTTTAATGTGGTAATGATAAAAACCTAAGGGTGAGTAATGGCTTTCTCTACTGAGCATAGTGTTGCTCATACCCTTATGTTTATATCTTTTCAGGACTCACTAAGTGTGAGGTGGCTACGAGAAATATAGTTGAGGACGTGATGTAGCTATATTACATGGGACTGCTTCAATTGTTGAGAATGTTCTTCATGATAATGTAAGCATCAATTGTTACTTTCTGTGACTGTATTACAATGTGTTGAGGGTTAAAATGATGATGACAACAGTTTATATTATTAAATTTAAGGTGCTACATTAAAACTGTGGTTTATTTATCGTTTATATTTTTATTTTTGAGTTGAGAGTTTTCATTTAAGTCCCGGGCAAATTTTACTTTTAAGGTTTTACTTTTATTATTTATTTTTATTTTATCTCATTAAAAACTGTTAACCCCCATATAGGGGCGTTACAGAATTTTTGGTATCAGAGCCTAGGTTCGGTTAACCTAGGGAGTGTAGCACCACTTTAAAAAAAATATATTTTTGAGATGGTTTTGAAGCTGAATTTTCATTGTCATCATCAAAATGAACCTTCACATTGATTTATACAGTCTAGAAGGATGTAACATGGAAAGGCCATAGAATGAAAATATTAATGGTTATATGAGTACAATAATTATATAGAAGGAAAGTATTAATAGTTATGAGGGAATGATAATTATATGAAATGAGTTTATAAGTAGAATGCTTATGAGAGATTCGTATAATATTAGGATCTATAAGCATATCTAATTCGTATAAACGATGAGAAATTCGTATAGATACGAGGATTTAAAAGCCTTTTGTCTCGTGAAAAACAATAAGAAATATAAGGCTTGATTTATTGATTTTAAAGTTTGACATAGATATGCCAAATTTTTTCGTAATTGATTCAAACCTAAGTAATGATTATGTGTGGATTCGATGGAGCACATAAGTGTCAATGTCTTTTCTTAAAAGTTCTATATATTTGAGGAATATGATATAAGTTGGGAATCATGGTATTGAATCTTGAGAGAGATAAATGTTAGACTTTTGGTCTGTTGAGACTGTGTAAAGTCTAGAATGCATGAATCTCAAAATTGGAATATTTTGTTACGTACATTGTATTTAAGTGTATCAGTGAATCTTTTGGTTACCTAAGGTTTTGTTATATGAGGAAATTATATATTGTATGAGTAGAATTGTGGGGATTGTAGATGTTCTTAAGTAGTAACATCTAGTGTCTTTGTTCATTGATATGGTCTACGTTGAAAGACGTAAATCGTATTGATTTCAAGGTTAGTCGCATTCTAAACCTTTGGTAGTAATGATGATGAATCCATTGATAGATGTTAAGTATTATGAATAACATATGGGTGTATGTATTGTTCAATAAGGTTTTGATTAAAACAAAATTATTTGAGTTGCTGGAAGATTATGTTGTTATGAAATGATTTTAAATATCATTCAGGAAGATCCTTGTTGTCGTTAAATTAGATTTGTTGTTCATAGTTAACTTTATCTATAGTGGGCTTTAAATTGGGTTTAAGATTTATACAAATTGGTTTTCAATTTTATGTTTGTTATTTAACTCGTTCCAAATGTGTTAAGGCCTGAAACAACTTGACCATTTTCAACTAAGAACATTTGGGCCTAGTTCAAATCTTAAATCAGTTTGATTCACACTGTCTCTCCCACGTGGTCTCTATACGTGTCATATACAGTGGTTTAATTATTGTTTACATATACGTTTACTGTGCGTAAGACCTTATTTCTCCGAGTTCACTTTTTCTCTCTTAATTTGTTATTTTCTCTCTAAATCGCAAATCCTCTTCTTTTTCATTAAAAATTCTTCTTTTTCCTCTAAAAGAAGAAGGAATTCTAGGATTCTGCAATTTACTATCTTAATTTTTCCTTTCTATTTACTCTTCTTTCATCTCATCATGGACCCAAAGTACCAACACCTGAGAAAGTATTTCCCATCACTCTCCCAAAAGATTCTCAGAAAGAAATACAAGGCTAGAATTACTCGGTTGTGGATTCTTATGCGTTTTGGTATCCCTTGTGATGTGAGAATGTTAATAGAGGGGAAAATCCGTCCGAGTGACTTTAGTCAAGATGTCGGTTTACCAGGAACAGGTACCAGTCGTAGTGCAATGAAAAGAAGAGCTCGTGCCATCGTGGTCACTTGTAACAAATGTGGAAGACAAAATTGTAACGGTAAATGTACTTCACCTGGTTATATGTCTACGAATAGAGAGGATAAAATAAGGTTTTGTAGGGATGGACTTTCAAAGGAGAACTTGGATAGCATCCATCCTCCTCTTCACGGTCACCCTAGTGGATATGTTCAAGGAGCTATTTTTAAACTCTGGCCCAAATTTTATGCAGAAAGACAACGCCTCAGGAATATGGTATTTCTAGATCCTGTTTGCCAAGCCATAAGAAAACTGGATGGGGAATAAGTCATCGCTCTATAAAGGTTATTTAGTCTTTACTTATTTGAAGCAGTTTTAGCTGATGTTCAACAGTTTGTGTTTTTCTTTTACTCAAAATATTTGCTTTTGTGTTTGAAATAATTGTGATTATTAGATTGATACAGTAAGTGTTAATATCTTATTTAATTTATGATTTTCTTAAATATATATATAATAAAATATATTATCTTATCAGACACGTCACATACGGTACAGTAATATGTTTGAATTTTGAAAAGCTTATCCAGATATTTCAAGATTGTGTCTCAAATTTCAAAAGTTCTACAGTATTTGTCGTTTATATTAAATTTCTAGACTTGGTGTATATTTGTCAAAAAGTCTACAGTTGTGTCATGAGGGTCTTCTGTCGAATTGTTCTCAATTGTCAAAAGTTATACAATTAGAGTCTAATCTTTTTCAAAAAGTGAATCAAATTTTCTGTAAACTATCAATCACCTTATCTTACTTTCTTATCCGCACAAGATTTTGTTTAAATCTTTGGATTACCTTTTCATTACCTACTCGTCTATCTCTTTAGCCCTTTTTGTATATTTCTCATCTTTAAAAACTCATGTAGAACCCGAAGTCTAAGTGGAGCAGACATTAAGCAACCACTTCTATAAACCAAATATGTCTACCTCCCAGTCCACGAAGAAAATAAAGAATGTCTGTGTCTTTTGTGGTTCCAGCCTTGGAAAAGATAAAGCTTATTTAGAAGCTGCAAATCACTTAGGGCAAGTCCTAGCACGCAAAAAGATTAACATAATCTATGGGGGTGGTAGTATAAAAATGATGGTAAATATGGCACTAGCAGCTAGGTCTAGCGACGCTACTGATGTAAGAATTTGGCCTCATATTCCAGTTGAAGGAAACCTTTGTAAGGAAGCCATAAGTAAGGGAGAAGGAGTCAGGAGTATCCCTAAAAATTTTAAAGACATAATCTATAATTCTGATGCTTTTATAGCATTACCTGGTGGTCTAGGTACTCTTGAGGAAATATTTATAGTTGCTTGTGGGCAATTGTTGGGCTTTTATTCCAAACCTTTGGGTCTGCTGAACGTAAAGGGTTTTTATGACGGTCTTTTGAAATTTCTAGATTACGCTGTGGAAGAAAACATCACTACAGAATCGGAGAGACAAATCTTTGTCACTGCTTCAACAGCTGAGGAATTGATAGATAAAATGCAAATCATACATCCAGAATCCGACACTGCAACATCCAAGCTTGAATGGGAAAGGGAAAGCCGGGAGCGGCCAATTGATTTGAATCTCCATCTGTAATCTTTTTGTTTTATCTTTGGCATGTAGGCATGTGTGTCCGTATTTCGTGTGTTACGAATAACCGTTTGCCTTGTATTCTGTGTTTCTTGTGGTACGTTGTTGTTCAATCTTTTAGATTCATTGAGCCTAATGCCGGGATGGCTGAATACGGAGTACTTGATGCTCTCGAAACGCATCCTTCTTAAGGTCCGATCTTTTGTTTATCGATGTTTTTGTATCCTCTAAGCATGCATGATATGGATAGCTGGTATACGGAGTGCCTTGTACTCTCGAAACGTATCCGTATTATGTTTGTAATGTGTAATATTCTGTTAATATTATGTGGAAGTACCAGAGTCAGTTATGGGGATATTCCATATGAAATATGAGTATATTATTTGGGTTGAATGTTTGTGTCATGAGGATAGCTATTTAATGAAAAATATGTCGGGTATGTTTGCAACCAGAGATTCCGTTTAATATCTCTATGAATAAGTTTAATGTATGGTTTTGAATATAAGTGTTTGTGATATATGTTTTATGATTATGTTTTAGTTTATTAGTTGAGGTATAAAATCAAATATATTTGACTTTTCCTTACTTAAAAAGGGAAAGGAACCTAAAGATGAAGTATATAAAATTTCTCTGGCAATCTCCTTAAATGTGATTGTAAATCACAGTCCATGGACAATGAAGGACCGGAATCATGATATGGTCAATATGTATGCCTGATCAGATTCTTAGACTATTATACGGTGTTATAAGTTGAAACTTGTCAGAAATACTCTTATTGAGGGATTTAGGAGTAAGATTTATTATGCAAGTAAATAAGTGGAGATACGATAACTTAACTTTGGAAGATAAACAACATTAACGGTTTAGACTCGGAATTGGAATCATAATGGAATCAAAATTTTTACTAGTATTGCTAGAATTGAAATTTCGAGGACGAAATTTCTTTAAGGGGGGTAGAGCTGTGACACCCGTTATTCTCCTAACGGGTATTGAGGTAATTAAATTAATTTTTAATGTATAAAAAAAAAAATTGCTTCATTTAAATTTATTTTATAATATTTATTTTTATCTATTTTTAAGTTTTCTAAAATTCTCCTATATTTATTTAGTATGATTACTAAAAAGCCTTAGAACTTCTAATAAATCTCAAAAATGTCATATTGGCATTATGTGTGTTAAAGTCTTTAGATGAGACATAAGGATATCTTTTCCAACTACTCTTGACCCTCATTTTCTTTATTTCCTCCGTGACATGCTTCAACATGTCTCCTCTATAATTGTTTCCATCACTTCTCTTCAAAGACTTCATCTTTTCTTCCTTTCTCTTCCACGGTTCCCACACTCTTCTTCTCATTTCTTTGCTGAAGCAAAATACTTAGAGAACTTCTTCAAGGCAGCCATAAAAATCAGCCACCATCACCTCCATTTGAGCAAGAATTTCAGTCATACCGAACTAAAGGAACCTGTTTTGAAGCCATTTCAAGCTTCCAACTAACCATAATCCGAGGTTAGAATCTTATGAACAAATTTAGTCTTTCATTTATAAATTTTCTTTTATACTAAAGGATTATTCAAATTTGCGTTCTTAAACCTAAGTATATGTTTGTTGCTATTTTGGAGCATATGTATGAAGTCTAAGTGTATATGCCCTAGACAGAAAATTTATATTGTTAAACTTTATAATACCTCTATGGGCAGTGGTTATTTCTTGAAATTCTAAGATTAAATTAAAATAAATTTTATGAATGTAGTTGTATGTTGTGCTTTAGTTTTAATTGTCCTTATGCACGCCTTAGGATCAAGGGAGTATGGAGCTAACGTTAACTGACTCCAGGATTAAAAGATTGTTGATAAGCTTGAAAGGTAGGGATTCTATTACTCATCTTTTGTGAGGTTTTTATAGAATTAAAATTGATTGTTTTGCTGCAATATATATATATCTATGTTGAACTGATATTATATGTGTATCACATATGAAACTATGACATGGACTCGTCTTGTATTGTACGGCGAGGAACATAATGAATTGACACATGTTATAAATTGAGAAGCATGGTTAGGAAAATTAACTCTATTAATAATGATTTAATATAGAGAAATTGTGAGACATGAAAAGGGCGACGGTTACGTCCTTGGGCATGAATACCCTAAAAGGTAAAATAGGGGGAAGGTGATGACGCTTCCTTGGGTTGAAAGTCCCAGAACACACTGTACAGGAATCGATTTGGTGAGGACTCGGGGCTTGATGTCCCCTCACCGGAACACCCTTGGAATGTTTATAGGGTGATCAAGTGCGCCCATTTGGGTTTCGATGAGTTGAGTGATACTCAATTTAACATGGATACCTAGGAACAATGATGATTGGTAATATTTGTATAAATGTGTAATTATGACACTTGGTAATGATTAACTACGGTATCCATAAGATGTGATCATAATAAACCTCATAATCTGGAATATGATGTGACTTACTAACCATGCAGGTTTTAATGTGGTAATGATAAAAACCTAAGGGTGAGTAATGGCTTTCTCTACTGAGCATAGTGTTGCTCATACCCTTATGTTTATATCTTTTCAGGACTCACTAAGTGTGAGGTGGCTACGAGAAATATAGTTGAGGACGTGATGTAGCTATATTACATGGGACTGCTTCAATTGTTGAGAATGTTCTTCATGATAATGTAAGCATCAATTGTTACTTTCTGTGACTGTATTACAATGTGTTGAGGGTTAAAATGATGATGACAACAGTTTATATTATTAAATTTAAGGTGCTACATTAAAACTGTGGTTTATTTATCGTTTATATTTTTATTTTTGAGTTGAGAGTTTTCATTTAAGTCCCGGGCAAATTTTACTTTTAAGGTTTTACTTTTATTATTTATTTTTATTTTATCTCATTAAAAACTGTTAACCCCCATATAGGGGCGTTACAACTTAACATATGTCGAAGATAAGGTACTAACATCTGAGATGATCTCCAAATTTTTTAGAATTTCAAATGCCCCTACAATAAAAATAGCTAGGGACTCGTGTTGATAACGTGTCATAAAACAAATGCAAGGAACTAAATTGCAAAACATAAAATAAAGAGACACAAGAGAAATAGAGAGAAACAATTTTTGTTATTCATCATCTCATATCATGTCCAAATAAAAGCTCTTAAAGGCTATATATATAGACCAAAGATTGTAAAGTAGGAGAAGTCAAAAAATAAAAGTTGCAACAACAAAATAATATAAATAAAGTGGTAATTAAAAGGTTATAAAAATTATAAAATACTAATACTAATAATCATTAAGATAAAAATAATATAGTTTATAAAAATGTTAAGAATATCAACGTCCATATCAACGTCCACGTTAATAAACTAATTTATTTATAACAATTTTCTATAATTCGGGAGTGGTTGGGGTAAATTTTTAAAATCAACGGCAAATCGAAATAGGGTAGTTTGATTTTTGAACACCCGTGATTGCGTCACAACCAAAGCTCGAAAGGACGAGGTTAGCGTGAAATGTATGCAAAGGGAAAGGGAAAGGGAAAAAAAAGAGAGAATAATGAATGAGGAGAGGATTTCGTGAGATAGGCATAGCTTTTCCTCCTCTTCTACTGCGTAACCCTTTTCCTCCTTCTTTGGCGCCGCCGCCTCTCTCACTCTTCTCAATCGTTCCTCCCTCTCGCGGTTGTTCCCTTCGCTCTTCTTCGTCCCAGAGGACGTCGTGTCCTTTGTCTTCTTCTTGCACCGCCATGGGTTCGCAGGACGTGGAGTGGCCGGCCAAGCGCGTGAGGGACACCTTCATCAAGTTCTTCGAGGACAAGAACCATGTCGACTGGAAGTCCAGCCCTGTCGTCCCTCTCAATGATCCGACTCTTCTCTTTGCCAATGCTGGTTGGTCAACTCCTCATTTCTGTTTGATTCTCGCGAAAATAGAATTCTTCTTCTTCTTCTTCTCCCTCTCGTTACATTTCTTTTTGTTTTTGGTGAATTTTCCGCAATATTTTGCTAATAACTTGGATGACTAAGCTCAAGCCGATGTTTCTCGTACTAACAATCTGATTTTTACTTGAACGTTGTCTGTTATTTCAGTTTTTCTGTTCTTTGTGGATTATCCGCTTTGAATCGATTATTTCGCATTTTTATCTGTTTGGTTCCCGGTAAGCGGGTGGAAACGTGGATTTTGCTGGCTCCACCTTCTGTTATTTAGGTTTTTGCCGATTCTTTTCCACTAATGTGAATCTTACGATATTTTTTATATTTGGTTGCTTGTTTCGCTTGAACGACGGTTGTTCTTGTTTTGTGGATTTTGTTCAATTGAATCAGTGATTTGGAATTTTTTTTATCTGTTGTGTTCTTGGAAAAACGAGTGGAAATGTGGATTTTACTATATTCCACTGTACGACATTTCGGTTTTGTGAATTCTTTTCTGCTGTATACTGTCTTTGACAGAAGAATTTGAATACCAGGGATGAATCAGTTCAAGCCGATATTTTTGGGAACGGCGGATCCAAATACAGCGCTAAGCAAGCTGAGTCGAGCTTGCAACACTCAGAAATGTATTCGTGCAGGTGGGAAGCACAACGATCTTGATGATGTTGGGAAAGACACTTACCACCACACCTTCTTTGAGATGCTTGGCAATTGGTCTTTTGGGGATTACTTCAAGAAAGAAGCCATTGAATGGGCTTGGGAGCTTCTCACCAAGGCAAGTGTTTGATTATGATTTGCATAGGTTTGGTACCTTTTAGCCTTTTTTGTGTTCAAATCTCACAATTTGGATTGTGAAGAGTCGGTAACTTAGTATGAGAAGTCCAACATAGCTGAATTGTAAGTCTGGCTTGCTTTGAATTGGAAGGATGTGATTTGTGTTAGTGTCAAGGTTTTGTGTTTCTTTAGTTATGGTCTTCTATCTTGTTGGGGTATTCCCCATCCTCTATTTGTACATATTTCAAAGATCCCTTGAAGATGAAGGGTGTGAGATTTTGGGTATTGAAAAGGGTTGATATTTTATTGGCTAGTAGTAAATGTATCCGTAGTTGAGTGATTTCACTACTTTTCTGATTTTGGTGGGTTCTAAACGTTAAAGTCTTAAGGTGTTGATTCTGTTGAAGGCTATCATATCTCTATTTCTTGCTTCCTTCCAGTTCAGAATGAAATGATAGTTGAGTGATTTCACTGCTTTTCCTATTTTGTTGGGTTCTAAATGGTAAGTGCTGAGGGGTATCATATCTCTATACCTTGCTTCCCCTTGTTTTCCTCAATTTTGAAAATTCCTTTTTCAAATGTTTTATGAGAGGTCTTTTGCACTTAGACTCCTATCCGTCCATCAATTCTGTATTGGCTGTCTGCCTAAATGCACTTTCACATGTAATCTTCCTATTTCCTATGTCGGTCTCATCCAAGCAGTCGCTTTTGTAATCTCTGCATTTGTGGTAACTGATAACTTAACTAATTATAGTTTTCTTTGTGAGGAAGTTTGTGTTTTTGCTTAAGGAGAATTCATCAAAGGTTAGTTTGGATGACAATATCTAGAACAGATGAAGAATCCTGTTGGTTTCCAAAATATCCAGACATAAGCATGTTTATTTTTATAGAATGGCATGTTTTCTCAATTTTAGGACCGTGTATAAATTACTTCCTTCTCGTTGGTTTAAAATCCAATTATTTCTTTGCTTAAGATTGAAAAGTTTCGTTGTTTTTTATGTGTCTTTATTGCTGTCCTACAGGTTTATAAGCTTCCCACTGATCGGATCTATGCCACCTATTTTGGTGGCGATGACAAATCTGGTCTTCCTCCTGATAATGACGCCAGAGACATATGGCTCAAGTTTCTACCGCCTGGACGTGTTCTGCCTTTTGGCTGTAAAGTATGCTTTTCTTCCATTTTCTTGTCTTCCATACTGTGATGAAAAATGCCTTACACTTTCTATGATATTTGGTTTCTCATTTTTGCATTCTGAATAGGACAATTTCTGGGAGATGGGGGACACTGGTCCATGTGGACCATGCACTGAGATACATTATGACAGAATTGGTAACCGTGATGCTGCATCACTAGTTAACAATGATGATCCTACATGCATTGAGATATGGAACCTTGTTTTTATTCAGGTAAATCTGCGACATATTTCTTAGCAAGACTTTTTGCACCCTTATTAGGACTTGATGTAGTACTCGATATTTCTTATTTAAGGTTGTCCAGAAACTCAACAACTGAAGATTTAAGTTCTGTTTGAGCGCTTTTTTCTCAATGCAGTTGAGTTTATTTTTTTTGGGGGATGATTTATTTACTATCTCTAAGCTATAATAACCTTCCTAGTCTAAAACTTGGTGATTCATTATTTGCCTAAGACCTAACTTTAATATATTTTTCTGTTGTGTTTCATTCTTCAATAGTTCAACAGGGAAAATGACGGCTCCCTAAAACCTTTGCCTGCTAAGCATGTCGATACGGGATTGGGTTTTGAGAGATTGACTTCTGTACTTCAGAACAAGATGAGCAATTACGACACTGATGTGTTCCTACCCATCTTTGATGCCATCCAAAAGGTAAATCCGTTATTTCTTGTAGAGAATTTTTGTTTTCCCATTCTTTTAGGTTTTTCTTGTGGTTTCCAGAAATTTTTTTTCTTTATGTCTGCATTTATATGTAATGTAAATAATGTTATGTATGCATGCACACACACGTCAACACCCATGTATGTTTGTCTCCATGTATGTGTGTATTATATGTGTACATATGGTTCATATTAGTTTATGCATCCATAAATGTAAATTTTTTATGCTTTTGTATCTTCACGTATTCCTTTTAGTATGATCTGTGTACTTTTCAATTTATTTGCAGGCAACTGGGGCTCGACCATATAGTGGGAAAGTTGGATCAGATGATATTGACAAAGTTGACATGGCATACAGAGTTGTTGCAGATCATATAAGAACACTTTCATTTGCCATTGCTGATGGTTCTTGTCCGGGTGCATAATCATCTTCTGTTTCTTGTTGTTGTTCTTTTTTCTTTTTCTTTTTCTTTCTTTTTTTAAATAACCATATTGAGGTTGCAGACATTTGATTGAATGTGTTTGTGCAACTTTCTATTTCTTTAGCTTTCCTAGAAGGCTTGTTCACAAAAAATGGATATTTTTTTCCCTTTCATCAAAGTATATGCTTGTTCAGCAATATAAAGACTACAAGAGGAACAGGGAAGAAATAAAAAAGGAAAAAGTGAATAGGGTATCATCCAGCACATTAAAGAAAATCAAGCAGAAACAGAATAATCCAGAACGAAGACTACTTGTAAAACACTTTTCAATTGAAGTTTTCTTTTGTTCAATAGATTTTGTTGTGCCTGCATTGTTTCTGAGGGGGCATAATGGTACAATGGCAGAAGCAGGTTTAAATGAAACTCACAATATGAAAAACATGTTTTGGTTTTTTGATTGGTTGATTTGTTGGTTATTATCTAGCCTTTTAGCTATACTGGTTTTCTATTGTCAAAATATTGTATACTTCCAATTTTTTTTACCAGTTTTGACGTGATATTTACTTGCTACTAGGCAACGAGGGTCGTGAATATGTTCTCAGGCGTATTCTTCGACGAGCTGTTCGATATGGAAGTGAGGTCCTAAAAGCTCAAGAAGGATTTTTCCATGGGTACATGCTTCTCAATTTGTTAACATGACTATCATGTGTACCAAAAAGTTTAATTTCATTTCCAGTGTTCTGTTTCTTAAAAAAAAAGAAGATATTATACTCTGTCTCTCTCTCTCTGTCTCTCTTTCTCTCTCTCTCTCTCTCTCTCTCTCTCTCCATTTCAATTCAAAATGGTGCAAGGATATTTGTTTATCCCCCATTGTGCACGGTTCTTAATGTTCGTGTGAAATGCAGACTAGTAAATATTGTGGTGAAAGTGATGGGCGATGTTTTCCCAGAGCTAAAGCAACATGAGGTGCACATTAGAGAAATAATTGCTGAAGAAGAAGCAAGTTTTGGGAAGACATTACTTAAGGTGAACTTGTTTGTTGTATACATGTAAACCCTTCCCTTTTTTTCGGAAAGAGAAACAAGGGAAAAAAAAAAGATGCAACAATTGTATTCCCTTTTCATTGGTATTGGAATGATGCAAAAAAGATACCAATGTAATCCTTCGTATGTAGTTGAGATATATTTTTATGTTCTCTGATATGGGATGGGGTGGGGTGTGGTTGTGGTGCACTCCGTAAAGAAAAGAAAAATTAAAAAGTTGATGTAGCAGTCTAGCTTGTAAGTGATGAACATTTTAATGATTATGGCATATCAACTTCTAGAATTGATTTGTTTTGAGACATTAAAGTTGATTTTACTGTTTCCTTTTTTGTTTCCATATATTGCATAGTGAGAAGCCTCAGAAACATTTGTTTATTGAGTTTGTCTACTTAGGAAAGGTTTTTTTTTTTTCATTTTTTAATATATATATTTAAGGGGCTGAAAAAGGTGATAGTATGGTTTGAGATTGTTTCTAGATTTTTTTTTTTTTGCACTTTATCCAACCTTAATGAGATTTAAAACCTTATGTGCACTGAAACTGACTTGATTATCTCTCTGTATGTTTAGGGCATTGAGAAATTTAAGAAAGCTGCTCAGGATGTTGAGGGGAATGTATTGAGTGGGCAGGTCAGTATTATCCTGAAGTTATCTTACCCATTTTCTTGAAAAGGAGTTTTCTTTATCTTTCGTACTGAATATAATGAGAAATAAACAACATCATGCTTGAGCCCTAGTTCAATTGGTGGAGAAAGATTTGTTTCCTTTAAGTTGCCACTAAGTTTGCTTCATTTTTGTTTCTCTCTTTAGAGTATAAGTTTCTCTAAGTGGGTCACTAAGCTGTTTAAATGTTGAGTGAAGTTGATTTTCCAAGAAGGTCTTCACTTCTGATTTGTGATACGAGGATATTTTTCATTTTAATTTACTTGCATTAAGACTTAACACATTCTTGAATTAACACAATGCTAGGCCTCAAGCATATACAATTGAAAACTCCCCCCAATCTGTATAATTGTTTAAGCTAACCTTGCACTTTCATAAAGTTGAAGCCTAATTGCTTAGTAACTGATGCTATATGTATATAAAGATAGGTCTAGGAAGTTGGAAAGTCGAAGTTAGTGCAAAAGAAAAGGTTGTATGAAGTGGATAACTTAATGCCAACAAAAATTGAAAGAGAAAAGGTTGTATGAAGAGGACAACTTTATGCCAACAAAAATTTCCCATATTTTGAATTCTCGTTTAAATTATATTGGCATAGAGAATAATTGGTATTTCCTTTTTGGGAATTGACTTTAGTGCGTTATCTATTGTCGTATTATAACTCTGTTCCTATTCTGGGTGTAGGATGCTTTTGTCTTGTGGGATACATATGGTTTCCCGTTAGATTTGACTCAGGTACATGGAGTTCATCATTGTTTTGTGGTTCAAGTTTTTTTATATATGCGTCACACCTAATGACTTTTCCTGCAGTTAATGGCAGAGGAAAGGGGCTTACTAGTTGATGTCGAGGGTTTTAATAATGCCATGGACGAGGCAAGGGAAAGATCAAGGAGTGCTCAAACTAAGGTACTAGGTTGTTGCTTTGTCTTCTTACTGTCTTTTGTCCACATTCTAAATGGCCTGTTTCCTTTAAACAGTAGTTCTAGTCACTCATCAACCAAAATTGGAGATTCAATGAATTTAAGGTGCAAAATGGGGTAACTGGTTTATTAATGTATAATATCAAAGGGGCTGGTTCAGTTGTCAACTTTCAAGTCATGTCCACATGCCAAATCACTTGTTTCCTTAGTGGTGGTGCTAGTCACTAATAAACCAAAATTGGAAATCCAAGGAGCTTGGTGTACAAAATAGGGTAATTGGTTCCTTGATGGAACAGAAAATAAATTTTGAAAGGGGCTGGCACTTACGTCAACTTTTATTCTACTGTTCTCCTTACAGCAATCTGGTGGTGCTATCATCATGGATGCTGATGCTACTGCTGCATTGCACAATAAGGGGATTGCGGCGACAGATGATAGCTTCAAGTTTACTTGGTTCAAGGTTAATGGACATGCGTGGTTTTTATTATTTACTCATCTTTAGATATTTGTTACTCTACTTGCGTTCCTTTAGATGTAGTAACTACTGTTTATTCCATGATACAAAGAAACATACAAAGCTCTGAAAACCGAGTTATTGGTAATTGTACATAGTTCTCGGATATTTTAATTTTATTGTGGCTTAGAACGCTGAAAAGTTCTTTACGGTCAATCCATTGTTGGTAAATCAACTGCAAAGGGAGATTGCAAGAAGAACAAGTACACACTTTTCTATTTTGCAATTGTAGTTGCAGCTGGAGCACCTGCACGTCTGGCATACTTTTTTTCATAGTCATGTGGAATTGTGTACTACAGTTGCTTCTTTTTTTTTTCTCTTTTGTTGGAAGTTATCGAGCCTCACAGAGGATACATTCATATATGTGCATCTGTACATCTAAGTGGCAATTTAGATCCTACTCCGTGGGAATTCCTTTCTCCTTGGATGTCAGGGATTAGAAAGCTTACTGCAATACCTGATGTGTTGCTTGTTTTGCTAGTTTTGTTGATATAGGACTAAACTTTTATCGAAATGAAGTTCATAAAAAGATAAGACTTTTGGGGAGGGCACCATTCTCTTTCATTTGACGCTTTGGTGTATGTGCCTATCATTTCAGGATCATGAAACTTCTATAAAATCAATTTACACTGGTTCTGAGCTTTCGGAAAGTTCATCGGGCAGTGGTGATGTTGGTGTAGTTTTGGAATCTACAAGTTTCTATGCCGAGCAAGGTGGTCAGGTATTGTACTTTTTGTGTTTTATTCTTTCTGTTGTCTACAGGACATGATCAAGCCCAAGTGATGAGATAGGCAAATTTGATTACATGTTGCGAATGTTCTACAAATTACTTACATTTGTGTGTATCCATAAACCTTATTTATTTATTGTTACATATTATTTCTTAATAAAAACAATAAAATTTGAAATTAAAAAAGGAATATTGTTGGGTATTAGTGTAGAAAAATTGGTGTGCTGAGATGTCCTTCTTGTATTTTCAAATAGATAGGATAAGTATGTATCTGTTGGTTTGTTTGTTTCCTATTTTTTTAGATAGATAGTTTAGTTCCTAAGTTAGGAAAATTAGCCTATAAAGGTTTGTATCATCTATATATGAATTATTAGCGAATGAGAAGTTGAAATTCAGCCCAGCAGTGTTTAATTGTTTCTTTCCTCATACCTTTATGGTATCAAAGCGATTAAAGGAAATATTGAGTCGAGAGTGACGATGGTTGAAGCAAGCAGGAATGATGGCTCTGAGGCAACTTTGGTAGCCAATCAGCCAACTCCTAAAGTTTCTCCCATTGCAGTCTCTAAGAACTCCTCTATAGATTACGGCACATAAATTGAATGGAAAAAATTTCCTTTGGTGGTCTCGATCTATTCAATGGTAATTAGAGGCAAAGGGAAGATAGGGTATTTAGATGGCACTATTGCCATGCCTAGTAGTGATTACCCATCGTGCTCAACCTTGGATGCCCAGAATTCCATGGTAATGGCATGGTTAATCCATTCCATGGAAGAAAAGATGGAAGAAACCTATCAGTTTTTCCCTATAGCAAAGAAGATTTGGGATGCTGTAACTCTTGCCTATTCGAACCTCGTAAATTCGTCTCAGATGTTTGAGTTGAGAAATAGGGCTCGGAGTTTAAGACGGGGAGAACGATGTGACCCAGTATTTCAATAATGTCACGAAGTTGTGGCAAGAATTGGACTTGTTCAAGAGCTAAAAACTGGAGAGATCCAGAAGATGCGGTGCTTCATCAACAAATGGTTGATAGATAGAATTTATGACTTCTTGGTTGGACTCTTAAGGAATTAGACGAGGTTAGAGGACATTTGCTTGGGATGAGGCTGCTGCTTTCAATTAAGGAAATTTTTGCTGAAGTCCATAGGGAGGAATGGCGCAAAAGAGAGACGCTAAGTGAAACCACCAGTTTAGAGACTAGGAACTCAGCCATGGCAGTCCGAGGATCTCAAGGACAAGGGAACAAGAAGGCTCAATTATGGTGTGACCACTGTCAACAACCACATCACACCAAGGAGAACTATTGGAAGTTGAATGGAAAACTTGAAACATGGGTTCCCAACGAACAACAAGAGTCGAGAGGCTAAAGGACTCCAAACGGCTCAAAGTTCTAAGGCAAAAAAGAAAGCTGACAGCAACTCAGGCATGAGTTTTACAGTTGTGCAAACTCCTAACCGCCACTCGGACTGCAGGTTCACAGCCCTCGGGTACCTCATTTTTGGTTCACAAAAGGTACGAGTTTTACAGTTTTTGGTGGTATAACAGTCAAAGGTGAACCTTGGATAGTGGACTCTGGGGCCATGGATCACATGATAGGATGTGGAAGTCCTTTCACATCCTATACTCCTAGTCTTGGAACTCACAAAGTGAAGATAGTCGACGGTTCTGTTACAACGGTGGCAGGAATTAGGACCATTGAATTGAGTCCACAGATTACTCTCAAATCTGTCCTCCATGTTCTAAAATTATCATGCAATTTATTAGCTGTTAGTAAAGCTACTAAAGATTTAGATTGTGTTGTCAAACTTTCACAATCAATTTGTGTTTTTTAAGGATTGGACTTCGGGGAAGACAATTGGCGGTGCTAGAGAGTTCGAAGGTTATACTATTTCGAGAAGGATTTCAATGAGAATAATTGGGCCCAAACTGTAGTATGCAATACAACCACATCTAGAGTAGAACAAATAATGGTGTTACATCATAGGCTAGGCCATTAAAGTTTCGCATATTTAAAGCATTTGTTTCCATCTTTGTTTCGAACTTACGATTCATTTCAATGTGAGATTTGTCAATTAGCAAAACATAAACGTGTTCTTTATCCTTATCGTGAATCCTTTCCCTTTATGTTGATTCGTAGTGACATTTGGGGTCCATCTAGAATCCATAGCTTAACGAATAAAAGATGGTTTATGACATTTATCGGATGATTATACAAGGGTTTGTTAGGTGTATCTTTTAAAGGACAAATTTGAAACTCTGCAAATTTTTCAAAGCTTTCATTCCATGATTAAAAATCAATACAATAAGAGCATACAAATATTCCGTATTGATAATGGTGCTGAATAATTTAACTCTTGTCTGTCAAGCTTTACAACAAAACGGGATGATTCACCAAAGTTCTTGTGTTAATACACCACAACAAAACGGGATTTCAAAAAGGAAAAATCATCATCTTTTAGAAGTAGCACGGGCTCTATTATTTACTTCAAATGTTCCAAAAATTTTTTTGGGGGATGCTACACTTATTGCATGCTTTTTGATAAATCGTTTGCCAACAAGTCTCAACTTTCAAACACCAATCAAAAAACTTCTTGAGTCGTATCCCGAGTCTCGTCTTCTCTTCCTTGGATTTTAAAATATTTGGTTGTATAGCATTTGTTCACAATCATGACCAAAATTGAAGCAAGTTAGATCCTAGATCCTTTAAGTGTGTGTTTGTAGGTTCTTCCACAACTCAAAAAAGGGTTTCGTTTCCATTCTCTAGAAAAAGGAAAATTTTTCACGTCCATGGATGTCACCTTTTTCGAAAATCAGCCTTATTTTTCAAAAAATTCACTTCAGGGGGAGAGAGTAAGTGATTGGACATTTTTTGGAACCAAATTTGTCCAATGAGGAGGATTCGAATTCGGTTGAAAATAGGGCAGATTTGTGGGAATATTTTTGGGATTCCTCTCCTATTTTTTCGAGTGAAAATTCAAACCCTATTCTAGTTCCTCAGGAAAATCTGAGTCTTACTCTAGAACCTCAAGAAAATCCACAATCTAGTGAAATTCAAAATTCGAATTAGGAAAATCCACAATCTAGTGAAATTCAAAATTTGAATCGCACTCAATCCTCTTTCGTATTTCAAATTGCAGACTCTGCTAGTCCTCAAAATTTGAAGTCCCTTTCTCATTCAAATGTTGTGTTAGGTGTGCCACCAAATCCGAACTTGTGTCCAAAACGCTCAGATTTATCTGAGTCAAGGAGAGTATTGCACATGCAACTAGAATTGTTGACTTATTCTTGGAGAAAAAATTCAAAAGGGGGAAATAATCTAGAGAATCCTCCCTGCCAACAATCCGATCTGGAGTTAGGTTCAACCATAAACACTAATGTTCGTTCCTATTGCTGTAAGGAAAGGGATTAGGTCATATACTCAACATCCTATATCACAATTTGTGGGATGCGGACACCTATCTCAGTCTATGCAAGCATTGGTAGTGAATCTTGCAGAGGATGTTCTTAAAAACCATGGAAGATGCTCTAAGATGCTTGAATTGGAAAAAGGCTATCATGGAGGAGATGAAAGCTCTTATAAAGGATTAGACTTGGGAAGTCGTGCAAAGACCCAAAGATAAGAAACCAATGGGTATTCAATTGAACGTTACAAAGCAAGGTTGGTTGCCAAGGGGTATACACAGACATGGGATTGACTATCAAGAGACCTTTGCTCCTGTTGCCAAAATTAATTCAGTCTGAGTCTTACTGTCGTTGGCAGCAAATTTGGATTGGCCATTACAACAATTAGACGTCAAGAATATGTTTTTGAATGGCAATTTAGAAGAGGAAGTGTATATGGAATTGCCGCCAGGGTTCAATTGTGATGAAGACAATGGTAAGGTATGCAAATTGCAAAAATCTCTATATTGGCTGAAGCAATCTCCTAGGGCTTGGTTCGATAGGTTCGCAAAGGCTCTCAAACAACAGAACTATAGACAGGCTCACTCAGATCACATCATGTTTTATCGACGGAGGAATGGTAAGATCACAATCCTTATTGTTTATGTGAACGACATAATCTTGACAGGTGATGATGTGGATGGAATGAAGTGGTTGAAAGAAAGGCTGGTGCTGGAGTTTGAAATGAAGGACCTAGGAGGCTTGAGGTTTTTTTTAGGTATGGAGGTTGCAAGAAGCAAACAAGGGATATCTGTTTCACAGAGGAAATATATGTTGGACCTACTTCAAGAAACTGGAATGCTAGGGTGCAAACCAGTAGATACATTGTTGGATTCAAACCTAAAACTAGGAGAGAATTTGAATGGTGAACCAGTGGACAAGGGAAGATACCAACGGCTTGTTGGGCGGCTTATTTATCTGTCCCACACTAGGCGAAACATAGCGTTTACAGTAATCTTTGTAAGCCAGTATATGCACTCACCAACAAAGGAACATATGGAGGCTGTGTATAGGATCTTGAGATATCTAAAGGGCAATCCTGGTCGTGGTCTTTTCTTTTTTTTTTAGAAAATCTGATGAAAGGAGAGTTGAAGTGTTCACAAATGCGGATTGGGCTGGGTAAATAGATGACAGGCAATCTATTTCAGGCTATTGTACATTTGTTTGGGGAAATCTGGCAACCTGGAAGAGTAAAAAACAACCGGTAGGGGCAAGGAGCAGTGTCGAGGCTAATTTAAGATCAATTGCTCATGGTGTATGTTAGATCCTCTGGTTGAAATTACTAATGGAAGAGTTAAGAGTTACCGTGGAACTTCCATTGAGAGTTTACAGTGATAATAAAGCTGCTATTATTATGTCTCACAACCTAGTTGTCATGACCGGATGAAACATGATGTGGATAGGCATTTCATTAAAGAGAAGATCGAAGCAATTCTATGCATTACTTATGTTCCAACTACAGAACAAACTGCAGATATTCTTACAAGGGACTTGTCAGACCAGTGTAAGAAAAATTAGCGTGCAAGCTAGGAATGTTTAATTTGTACAACCCAGCTTGAGGCGAATCGTAGAAAAATTCGTGTGCTAAGGTGTCCTTGTTGTATTTTCAAATAGATAGGATAAGTATGTATTTGTTAGTTTGTTTGTTTCTTGTTTTTTAGATAGAGAGTTTCAGTTCTTAAGTTAGAGGAAAATTAGCCTATAATGGTTTGTATCATCTGCATATGAATTATTAGTGAATGAGAAGTTGAAATTCAGCCCAGCAGTGTTTAATGTTTCTTTCTTCATATTTACCTTTAATTAGTCTGGTGTTTAACAATTAAATATTTCAAGTAGGTTGTGTCTTGAATATGGGCTTCTAAGATATGAACCAGTTCTAAGGATTCATCTTCTGTCTGAGATTGAAGAAAATGCAAGAATGGATGGTTTTTAGTTGATTATTTATTTATTGTTATATTATTTCTTATAAGAAACAATGAAATTTGAAATGAAAAAAGAATTTTGTTAGTTATTAGTTTAGTATTTTGTATTAAATATTTCATATTTGTATGTCTTTTGGATATGGTTTCTAGGATATGAAGCAGTTCCAAGGATTTCTCCTCTCCGAGCTTTAAGAAAATGCAGGAGTGGATGGTTTATAGTTCAATTTTATTTTGCTTGGGGAAAGTTCACTATATACTGTGATGAATCTAAGCTAGTATACTGGTCGCTAGCATTAAATGGATTGCATTAAAGTTTGTCTGTGTGTACATAATAAGATATATCAGTTCTATTAGTAGGCAAACATATGGAACTAGTAAGCAAAAGAGTGTTTAAACCTCTGAATGAGTTTTGTATATACGAGCACTGTTAATTAATTTTTCTTCTTTATGCATCTTACATTGTTGTTTTGGTTATAGATTTTTGATACTGGAGCAATTGAAGGTCCTTTTGGTTCATTTGAAGTTGTTAATGTTCAAATTTTTGGGGGTTTTATTCTCCATATTGGTCATTTCTCCAGAGAGAGTAGCAAGTTCTCTGTGGGTGACAAAGTAATTTGTAAGGTAATGATATTCTGTCATCTGAACCCAGTAGCCAGTACCCCTTCTCGCAGGTCATATATTTCTTTCTTTATTTTTGTATGCAATACTAATGCTGTAAGGAAATTGCATATACATATGTATTACGGTTGTGTCAATGCAAGCATTTTCTGCATCTTTCTTAACCAAAATTTCACTCTCTTGCACAGGTTGACTATGCCAGACGAATGCTCATTGCCCCCAACCACACCTGCACACACATGCTGAACTTTGCACTTAGGGTATGCTCAACTAACAGAAGGTTCCTAATCTTGGTCCTCTTAACATAATCGTGTTCTTGAAATATTCTCTGTAATGTGAGTGCAGGAAGTACTTGGGAATCATGTTGACCAGAAGGGTTCTATTGTTCTTCCTGAAAAGCTGAGATTTGATTTTTCTCATGGTAAGATTAGTTTTAACTTGATGAATTAGGTTATTCATTATTGATATCAGATAAAATATATTATGGAGCCTTTAAGACTGTTTAAACTTTAATAGGTAAGCCAGTAGATCCTAAAGATTTGAGAAGGATTGAATCTATTGTGAATGAGCAAATTAAAGCAGAACTAGATGTTTTCTCCAAGGAGGCAACCCTGGCAGATGCCAAGCGCGTTAATGGTTTGCGAGCTGTCTTTGGGGAAGTAAGTTGCTTATATTGATATTACTCTCTTTGCATTTTCTTCTTGTTAGTTTTGTTAACATTTATTTATTTCTGGAAAACCATGTTCTTATTATGTTCTTTGAAAATGTATATATGTAGGTCTACCCTGATCCGGTTAGAGTGGTATCAATTGGGAGAAAAGTTGAGGAACTTCTGGCTGACCCAGAAAATGATGAATGGTTGTCAATTTCGGCAGAATTGTGTGGAGGTTAGCACTTGCATCTGTTAATCTCTAATTGGGATCTGTATCAATATCAGCAGAAATGTTTCTCATTGAAGTTTGACTTTGTAAGTTATGCTAATTTTTATGCTGTTGTATATGCATAGGGACCCATATATCAAATACAAGAGAAGCTAAGGCTTTTGCCCTTTTATCTGAGGAGGGAATTGCGAAAGGAATTCGAAGAATAACTGCTGTCACAACTGATTGTGCTTCTGAGGCAATGAAATTGGCCAACTCACTTGAGCAGGAAGTATATGATGCGTCCAAGGATGAAGGAAGCTCACTAGAAAAGGCAGTCATTTCCTCCTTCCCTTTTCTGCCTATTATTTTATTTGTTTATTTTTTTTTTCTTTTCTGCTCCTCTTTCTATCCATACTATAGACTTTATAAGGTTTTACTGTAAAACGCTTATCAATTATCTTATTATTTTGCGATCACATGACCACAAGGGATACTTTACTGTTTCATTTATGTTCGTCTTGTTTGGTTAATTTTCCCTTGGATTGTATCCCATTATGTCACTATCATTAGATAGTGAGGCATACTTTAGTATTGCATTTATATGCACGTACGTGTCTTGTTTGCTTAATTTTTCATTGAATTTTACTTTCACTATCATCGTCTATCTTTGCCATCTAATGTTCTTGGTCTTTGTTCCAAAGTTTGATATTCACGTGTATTTTCACGTCATTATATATTTTTGATGCAATTTGTGAAAAAACAGGCAAGTAGCAATCATAAGTATGTTTAGAGCTCTGTTGCAAAAATTTTTGTGACCCTTTTTTAGTATTGACCCATAGGGATTGGGTAGTATTTAGATTGGTCATGCCTATTAGTTTGTCATATGATATTGTCAGTTTGTCATGCCTTGGTCATGCCTCTTTTGGGGAATTTGGTTAGAAAGAAATGTAGGATTCTTGAAGATTTTGAAGAAGATAGTATTGTTTTATGGGATAAAGTAAAAATTTTGTCGGTATACCAAGATAGAGTTGGCAGTACTTTTTTGTCGGATTTAGTTGAGAGTCGGGCTCCTTTTTTATAGACTCTCTTCCTTTTGGTTCCTTTGCCGAGGAAACCTCTTCCTCTTTTGTACTTGACCATTTTTTACCATTAATACAATTTGTTTCTTGTTTCAATTTTTTTTTTTAAGTGAATTTAGTTTATCTAGCAGGAGTATCTTTTATGGAGGAGTCTTATTAATAAAATTGGCTATAAGTCAATGTTCATCATACTTCATAGCAGAAAATTTGTTCCCTTGTATTAGTTGTATAGGCTTTATGTGTTAGTTGCTACTCATCCCATATGTGTCTTATTCCCCTTGTTTAGGCATGTGGTTTGGTATATTACGAATCAAATATTCATTATATTTCATATCAGAAAATTCGCTCCCCTTGCTTATGCATGTGTTTTAGCACTGCATGTTAGAAATATTTTATTAAAATAAATGCAACTGATTATACTTTGTCTTTCAGAAAGTTGCTTCTTTGAAAAGTCGTGTGGATTCCGCACTAATTCCTGCTGCCAAGAAAGCAGATATTAGGAGCAAGATTGCCCTTCTACAGGTATTGCAACTTAGCTAAGCAGAATATTTTTTTTTTATCTATTATTTTATGCCCTCTCGCTTTTTCTACATGCTTAATCTTGTTCTTGATCGGAATAAATTATCTTGCTTCTATAGAATCAAGTGAAGAAGGCACAAAAGAAGATTGCTGAAGAAAATCTACAAAAAGCTATCCAAGTTACAACTCTGATTGCAGATAATGCTACGTCAGAGGGAAAGGCATTCTGTATATGTAATGTTGACGTTGGCTTGGATGTAAATGCAGTTCGTGAAGCAGTCTCAAAAGTCATGAAGGACAAGGTAATCACCACTTTCTACTTTTGGTTTTTCTTTATGCTTCTATTGGTTGTATTCTCATATGAGGGCCTTTACCTATAGTATATGACTCTTGACTCCAAAACAAATATTTTTGTCATACAAAATTTATGTAGGAAACTTCGAGGTTTGACCAGAGACGTTTAGAAACTTTATGATCTTTTTAATTTTTTTTTCATTATTTTTTAACCATGTCGAGCTTATGAAATCGGAGCTAGATTGTCTAAAACAATGTTGGTGGCTGGACAACAGGGGATATCTGCTATGGTTTTCAGCACTGACGTGACCACAAATAAGGCTGTGGTATGTGCTGGAGTTCCAGACAAAGGAGACAAAAGCAAGCTATTGGACGTGACAGCCTGGTTGGCGGCCGCTTTGGAGCCCTTAAAGGGGAGGTGTGGCAAGGGAAAAAGTGGTCTTGCTACTGGCCAGGTTAGTTGTCATTGAAAATCACTTGAACAAGTGCGGTGGTCTGGAGCTCTTGGTGATATTGACCATTTTGCAACAAAATTTTTTTGGGTTATTTATCTTTTTATACAATGTATCTTAGGTTTATTCAAACACCATACCTTTGGTTTTTTGATCTCATTAAATATACACGTTTAGATTAGAATTAAGACATGAGTTTATACTTTTTCTCAGTCAACCTTCAATTTTGACCTAAACAATTGCTCATGATGATACTCACATCAATAAATAAGAAAATGAAAAAAACTTACAAAACTTTAAATTAAGGATTTTAACCCAAAAATGTCTAGAAAACCCTAAAATAGTTTTTTTTTTTTGTGTTTTTGTTTTTATTTTCTTAGTTTTTGAAAGTTTGTCTTTTTTCTCTTTTACTCAAGAATGATTTGGTCATTTCAAATATCGAAATCAATTATTGACTAAGTTAAGGTATAGACTTCTGTATTAAATGTAATTTGAAGGTATACATTCGATGAGATAAAAAACCGAAAGTATAGTTTTTAAATAAATCTAAAAAGAGGGTATAAAAAGGTAAATTTTACAATTTTCTTTTTCCCTTGGTTTGGCTGTGAAGCTGTCCTTTATCAGATGCATATCTTTCTTTGTGCTATATGTGCTATTAGGTGTTTCAACATTATAGATTTCCTGTATTGGTTTACAAAAATTCAGGGGACAGATGCATCACATATAGAAGAGGCCATGTCTCTTGCATCGTCATTTGCGTCAATGAAATTGAGTTGATAGAGAATCCCACGAAGCTTTTTCTGGAGCAAGCATCGGGGTTGTTCGTGTCTCCGCCAATAGAAGTTGGTTATACTTGAAAAGGAAAAGGGATACCAGATCGGATCAGTAACTTATTTTAGAGGCTCTCATTTGGAGATATTCATTTATAATGGCACCCCAAGAATTACTCCAATGAAAAAAGGTGTTTTCATTAATGGTGAATGTATTCTGTTGAAGCATTTTTTTTTTTCTGTCCTGTTGCTTGAGATTTATTGAACATGACCTCACTTATGACTTACCTGATGATATATTGAGAAGAGATGTGTTAAAAAATATTGTCCATTTGTCCTTTGTGTTGGTAAATCTATGGTTTACCTAATTTACAAGACGTATTGGAGTGAGTTGATTGCCTTGAAGCAAATTTGTTCAAAATAAAAATAAATAAACGAAAAAAATGTACATATAATTTCTCCACTGTAACAATTTGGGTTAATTTGAGAAGTGGTCTTTGAAGTTTACCTTTAGTTTAATATTGTTTTCAAAATAGATAAAAATATATTTGTTGTGAAAAATAAGAATTTTTTG
The DNA here is from genome assembly GCA_025403435.1 of Artocarpus heterophyllus. NCBI lineage: Eukaryota > Viridiplantae > Streptophyta > Magnoliopsida > Rosales > Moraceae > Artocarpus > Artocarpus heterophyllus. The sequence continues at coordinate 13,457,165 of CM046339.1, forward strand.
GGAATTGTGTTGAGAGTGTTTTTAAAATTTTTTGCTTTGAAAAACATGCAAAAATATTTAAAAAAATTTAAAAATAAAACCAAATGGGGTTATGTTTAAAAAGTCTCATTTTTATCCTTAGTCTTTTATTTTATTTCTGTTTTGGTCTATCCATTAGTTAGTTAAATATTCAACAAAAAAATTTTAAAATGTTATTTTTTAGTTTCTAGCTTATTACTTTATTTACTTTTAGTCTTTCTGTTATAGTTAAGAGTTATTAAGTATCAAACTTTAGAAAATCTAGAGTGAGACTAAATATAATGATTTTGATGCATTTAATTAAAAAAAAATCAATTTATCCAATCTTCAGTGGGATGAATTTTAATTTTAAAAATAAGTTGAATTTTTAATACTGTTATATAGGTATTTAACTTTACTTTTTTAAAAAAATTAAAGCTCATCTAAAAAAGTATGATAAATTGTTTTTTATTTTAGTTACATAAATAAAAAGCATTGTATTTAGTTTTGATCTTTAATAATACATTGTTAACAGAGGGATTAAAAGTGAAGCAAAGTAATAGATGATAGACCAAAAGTGAAACAAAGTAATAAATTAAGGCCCAAACTGAAATACTCTAATAATATTCCGTTAAATATTTAACATCTAATTGATGGAGGGATCAAAATTGAACTAAAATAAAATATTAAGGATCAAAATAGAACATTTTAAATGCTAGAGACTAAAATAAAACTAAGGTTAAATTCTCGAGACTATTTGTGAAATTAATCTTAACAATTTTATCCATTCCAGTAAATACCAATAATATTAGATACTAGTAATGCCTGATCTTGATTAATGTGGATTGGACAGTTGCAAATTTTGGTTGGCCACGACTCCTTTAACCATAGATTTTATTAGTGTTTAGAAGGGTGGTGAGAACCGTTGGTTAGAACTACTTTTACTGTAGCATTTGAGAGCTTTATACTGTAATTTTTTTTAGTTACCGTAGCATGTGAGAGCTTTACACGGTTCATAACTGAGTTTGTAGTAGAAACCGTGTGGTGAAAACCGTTGCCAAACAACCAGTTTGCCTCCACTATGAGTTTTTACAAGATTGAGGATAATACCAAAGTATGATGGAGAAAATAGGTCAGCATTCTGCGTACGTTCCGTATATAATATTAGGTTGCAGTAGGCTTTCTTCACAATAATATCTAAATTATCAAACATTTTGTAGACGATGGATCTACAATCAAATAATCAAATAATAGAAATTAGGATTGAGTTATTTTGGAATCTGGGCCCTCAAATCACCGTTGAGTGAATCTTTAGACCCGAATCTATATTTGCTGGATTAATGTAAAACGAAAGAAATAAAAATGCAATAAGAATTGACATAGACGATTTATAGTGGTTCACTTTGTTAATGAAGAGCTACATCCACTGTAATTTACTATAATTTCTTTTGGGCACAAAGAAGAAATGAGAGAACAAAATGGCAGGATCTCCGTATCTGATTGTGTATATCGTACAACAAAGCAAAGTAGTCTTCCCCTTATATAGAAGATGAGAAAGGATAATGGCTCTTAACCGTCTGGCGGAGTGAGATAGAACACCACAAGTAACCGCAGTAGCGGGACACATGTTGATAGGTGACAGGCTACAAAAATCATGCCTTCCCCACGTTCCGGTCCATGACTATACGTGCTGCAACCGTTTTTTCGTGCGAACAACTGTCAGGTCGAGACGATCTATCGAGTCCAATGAAGACGAGTGCGAACCGGTCCATATAAGGTAGAACGATCCAGTCGAATCAAATGAACAATGCACCGTCACATCGATTGGGCTCAAGCCAGTAGATTGACGTCGATATGCTCGTCTAGTATCAACATTGGGCCACACGGGCCTGCTTAGCAATTTGGTAGGCCTCACTAAATTGCACCCCAACACATTTGTAGGCTTAATTTGAAATAGGGTAAATTAGACTGACGGATGATTTACACAAATGTCTAATTATAGGGCATTGAATTTAAAATTTTTCACAAACAAATATTATTACAAAACTATCTATTAGACTATATGTAAAAATCACTATAGCCTTAAATTGTAATATGAAAGAATCAGCCCCTGTAATTTCCTTATTGAATTCGGGTGTTTCATAATAAATATATAATTATACTTATTAGACAAATAGGGGAACAAAGAGAGACGACCACTTTAATTTAGTATGCTTTTTTATGTAGGTTATTAAAGTTCATTATTATTTAAAAAAAAAAAACACTTGTTTCGCGAAGATTAAAAAAGACAACATATAAATGTCAATTACTCCTAAAAAAACAATTAGCAATTTTATTCAGAAATGCTTCCGTATTAAAAAAGGAAATAAAAAACCTTCATTATTGAAACAAAAAAAGGGCAAACTAACATTTTAAAACACAATTGAGTTTAAATTTCTCAACCCTTAACTCGGCCTAACCACCACATCCATTGAAGCCAAAAACCTCCTCTTAACGAAATCGTTGATCAAGTGTCATTTCTCCTATAGTTTAAATTGTTCATTATCATAATTTATACATCATTATAGTAATGACCAAAACAACTTTCCACACATGACATCTTAAATTTATTTGGGCATGATTATTTTTTATTTTTTTCCCTTTTTGGAGTTAGGATGTTGAATAGTTACGTTCAACTTTTAAATATAAGAAATTCGTATAAGAAAAGAAGATCTACTAGGGAGAAATCATGAAGACTATAAAAAATAATCTTATATATATTATTGCCGTAATTTATATATCATTATTGTAATAACCATGACAGCTTTCTACACATGACATCTTGAATTTATTTGGATATAATTATTTTCCAATTTTTTTTCCTTTTTGGAGTTAGAAAATTGAATAATTTTGTACAATTTATAAGTGCAAAATATTCATATAAGAAAAGAACATCTATTATGGAGAAATCGTAAAGACCATAAAAAATAATCTTATATATGTCATTATGATAATGACCATGGCAGTTTTCTGCATATGACATCTTTAACTTATTAGGCATAATTATTTTCCAAAATTTTTTCCTTTTTCGAGTTAAAAAGTTGAATAGTTATATGCTACTTACACGTATGACAAACTCATGTAAAAAAAGAACATCTATTATGAAGAAAAATTGTGAAGACTATAAAAAATAAAGTAATATATATCATTATTATAATTTATATATCATTATGGTAATAGCTTTGATAGCTTTCTATACATGACACCTCGAACTTATTTAGGCATAATAATTTTTCAAGTTTTTTTTTTTTTGGAGATAGAAAACTGGAGCGAAACGTGAATAAATACTTACTAACGTTATTCATCGTAATTAATCAAATGAAGAAAAAAAACTATATTTTAATAGTAAGGAATAAAAAATCTGGATCATAAAACCGTACACACGTGAAGTCAATGTGTAATTGAAATTGATCAAATGAAGCAAAAGAAAAAAAAAAAAAAAACCCCATATTAAGATTACCAAAATTCGGATATAAAAATTGGATGAAAATTGTTAAAGTCCTCGTATACATTTGGGGTATAAAATTTGGATGATAACTGTTCAAGTCAGCCACTCATTCATATACTACCAATATGGTAAATTAAACACTAGGATATAACAGGCGTTTCAAATCACCAAATTTAAAAAATAGATAGTTTGTAATATTGTTTATAAGTAGACAAATTTAGATTTAATAAGCTCAAAACAGACACTTTGTTGAAATACTTCTTACACTGGCACCTTTTATATTTTAACCAAATTAAAGAGACGCCTGTCGTTCCCTATCCCTGTGCCCCACCCCTAGAGGGAGAGAGGGGCAAAGCTATTATTGTTGTTGTTGTTGTTGTTGCCGCTGATGCTGCAAGCCCAACCCATGTTTCGTAACATGGCTTAAGGTAAGGTGTATGGACCCAAGCCACGAGAGAGAGTCCTCCAAGTGGGCTGTAGTTTGGAAGGCCAAGAAACATGAATAGGTTTATTTTATTTTTGTTCAAGGTAACATGAATAGGCCAACCCATGTCTCGTAACATGGCTTAAGGTAAGGAATATAGACCCAAGCCACGAGAGGGAGTCCTCCAAGTGGGCCGTAGTTTGGAAGGCCAAGAAACATGAATAGGCCTATTTTATTTTTGTTCAATTAGATTTTTAACTCACTTATGAAGTTTCAAGTATGATTGGAATTAGAATAAAATGGGTATAAAGGAAATTAGAGTGACATAGAGCCAAAAAGACCTTCTTAGAAGCCTAGGCCCAACATTAGAAAGGCCATTTTTTGGGTCATTTGACATGTAAGCCTTTTTGGCCCACCTGTAACGCCAGGTCACCTACCACGCTAGTCTTAACAGCTCACTTGAGAGAACCTAGTTGCAGGGTCATGTGACTCCTACTGTAGGTGAAAAATTTCCCCTTAATCAGGGGCGAGTCAGAGGGAAACCCAACCTCGAGGTCTGAACCTTGCCTGAGATAACAAGGCAAAGCTTCCGCCTCTTGGATCCCCTTGTGTCAAATCACTCGAATAGAACTCTTAGGTCGGCTGATCATTAATGCTCCTGACATGCTTAGTCCCATGCTGAAGACCAAATTCAAATCGGGGGGAAAATCTCCCGTGGCGGGAAGTTGCCACATATGGCTACTCCCGCATAACTAGACCTAGAATTACTCCTGACCAAATACCTAAAGTAGAAGAATCCCAACCGAACTAGATCTTCATTTCTCTCTCTATAAATCCCCTTTCTAGCACCCTTAAAAGAGAATTAATAAACCCCATTCTATTCAAACCAATAACAAACCCCCAAGAACCACCAAAACCACCATCTTCTCCATCATCATCTCCACCCAAGAACCTCCATAACCACCCTAGCCACCTTTTCTCCTAAGCTAAAATCACCACGCCACCACTACGAACCACTGTCAAACCACCTAAAATCACCCATAAGTTTCACCCCCGACCTCAAAACTATGTAGGAAGGACATTAATACGACCCAAGTTCGTCACCTCCTTTCACTGGAAAACTTCAAGTCCCATGTTTTCTGGCAAATTTTAGGAACACCCAAGACACTTGCCCAACCTTGCTTGAACTCAAAAACATTGCCAAAATCTCCCTAAAACCGTCCCTTTTCATGATCCAAATAACTCCCATGCATGAAGAATATTGAGACCGCCATCAATGAACTGCCACCTTTTCCCTCTAAAACCTTTCTATAAGTCAAAAACTACCCCACCCGTTGCAGTCACTCTCTTGTGGGGCTATTATGGCCGTGGGGCTAATAAACTATACTATTTCATCAAGAAAATCATATTTCCATCAAATGGGCATACTATCACCACCAAGTACATAGGAAATTTCTCCATAACCATTAACATTCCTCTCCTACCCCACGTCAACACTCAGAGGCCCCTTTGATGAAGTTCTCATCTCCAATGGATTTGGAATCGTAATGGTCTCACCCTCGGACTTGACCATCCTCAGGGCTACCTAGATTTACTCGTAACCTAGTTGGGGCCGCCACAAGGCGAGCCTAAATAACCCCTTTCGACCATTCCCAACGTCATAACAGCCACCATGGACTTAACTAGCTCCATCACCTGATGCACAACCACTTCAGCTCATGTTAAATAGCATCTGAGCCAATAGAAAGAGACCATGAAGTCCACACCCTTCACGTGTAAAGGTCTGCAACAAAAGACCCCCAACAATTATTATTATTATTGATCTAAATTTTAACGTTTTTTCATTTATGTTTTTGTAATTTTTATCATTTTTTTTATCTTTTATGAAAAAATAGAACACTAAGAGATAGTGAGGTTTTTTTTTTTAGGTTTTGTTGGAATTATTTCATGTTGTGATTTTTTTTTTTTTACAATTGAATTATTGTTTTGTTGGAATTAGTTAGTTTTGGTTTTGTTGTAATCAATTTGTTTTAGTATAGTTAATATTGAAGTATGCTTTAATTAGTTTGTATGGTTATGATTACTTTTGGAATTAATTGTGGACTTTTTTTAGACTATGTAATTTATTTTTTGCATTTCATCTTATTTTGGACAAAAAATATTTTATCTTGCATTAGAGTGAAATTTATAGTTGCTAATGTGTACAAATTATTTAAACACATTTTTAATGTCAAAGAAAGGTAAAATTATCATTTTTAGCAAGGTAAAATTATCATTTTTAGCCACATTAAATAATTAGAAATGTTTTTTAATGGATGGATGGGCATTTTTAATATTTTGAATAAAATTAAGGATCAACTTATGATCAACCCTCATAGTTAACTAACATAGGGGCTTCTTTGTAATTATTTTTTTAAAAAGTCAAGGAGTGTTAATATAATTAGTTTTTGTCTAAGGTTGTCTTTGCAATTTAGGTAAAACAAAAAGAATGTCAGTGCAATTTACCTTTAGAAATATGTGTATCGTTTTCTTTATTTATTGACATTGACATTGGAAAAAAAAAAAGGTTATGTTTAGGCTGCAATGTTTTTTTTTTTTTTTTAATTTGGGTGTGTCTACTGACACGTCTGATTCTACTTTTTACACACTCCTATTTAATACGCTTTTTTAGTACTACATTAGCAATTAATAAAATTACTTTTAAAGACAAAAGTATTTTAGAAAAAAATAATAATTACACGCTGTTGACAGGCAAAACTCATCTCACAAAAATCTCTCAAAAATTCCTCACCGAATTAATCTCTCACGAAGGAACTTAATAAACAATAAGGAAGAAAATAAGAACACGCAGATTTTATAATGGTTCACCTCTTGAAGGCTTCATCCACTAGGGTTTTCTTTGGAAAGGGTATTTCATTATGAGAAAATTGTTTACAAAGCTAATGTTAGGGTTTGTGCCAAGAATGAGATTTGAGGTTACCTTCTAGGACTAGCGTCTATTTATAGTTTATTAGGTCAGTCATATTTCGATCCTTTTGTTATAAATTAAATTAAATATGAGAGAATCTCCTATCTAATTGGCTTGATAGTTCCAACGAAATCTTCTATTGAGCTTGTCTTTTTTGTGCATCTTAAACCTTCTAGATTCTGATAGGATTGAGTACTTATAGCCATATTAGACACATATAATTCAAAAAATAATTGCGATTTCCTAATATACCCTTCTTGGGTATTTTGATAGACACATTTTTGGGGAAACACTAAGGCTAAATGGGCTAAGATTAGTCTCGAGCCTTTCCTAGCCTATACTCTAATTTGGGCTTTCTCGGTGACCCAACAACTTTTTCCCCCAACTCAAGGTGTTTCCCTTGTCAGCAATCAAAGTGCCTTGAGCTCGTCGTTAGTCAAACTTTGTAAAAGTTTTGGTGAAGAAGCAACGAGTACCTCTAACAAACCATGATGAGCCCAAAGCTCTAAGTCGCCTTGAATATTAGGCTTTCACACTGTGGATGCCACTCATCACATTTTATATCAGGGAAATGAATCTTGAACCCTTGATCTGAGTTTTTAATTTCCTACTAAAATCTCATCCATCAAATCAGAATCTTCAAAATGGCCTTCACATCAGGCATCCTAGAGATCGCAAGGCTAATATCCGAGGAGGCTACGACTTATAAATGCCCCCTCAGACTTCCTTAGGCTCTCTCATTTCTTAATTAATGACTTGAATGGTCATTTTTATATATTTTAAGGTAAATTTTCATGTTAGTCCTCAACCTTTTCACGAAGTGTAATATTGGTGCCTAACCTTTTTTATTTATTTATTAGTCTCCAATCTTTTATTTTAGTTACCAATGGACCATTTTAATGGTCAAACCGTTAAGTTTGACTGTTAAAAATTGCTGGATATCATTTTTTAATTAAAATTATTAAATTACCCTTTAAATAATTAAAACATTAAAAAATTAGGGTAAATGACAGCCATTAATTCAAAAACACTACATTTTCCAATCATCTAAAAACTCTTCTTAACTTTTTCATAAACATTCTTATGTAATAAACTAGTGCATAAAAATGTGAAATAAAAATTTTCTATAAAATCTAAAATTTTCGTCGAAACTTTCATTAGAATAAAAACTGTAACAGATCTATATTATTTAAAATATTTTATAACACCATTCATGCTTTTATTAGAAAGAGCATATTTAACAAATTAAACCAAAAACCATACTTTTTTACCACTATATAACAAAACTTTCCTTTAAAACAACTGTGGAATTAAGCACAATGGTATCCATAACCCACTCTTCGTACATTGTCCACATGCTGTGTCTATTTCATCATTTCTTATTCCAACCTTTTGGTGCGATTCCCTATAGCATGAGAGAACTAATTGAGCTTTTGTTCAGCAAGTTCTAACATGTCTCATAAAACATTTGAAACATATTCAAACATTATTACAATGCATGATTCCATTTATGCTTCTTTATTAACTTTGTTTTTATCTTCTACTATGGGCCCAAGTGTGTGTACCGTATGCGCAAGGCCATTGAACAACGAGGCCATAACTTAACTTAATTTGATCCTCCCCTCAGGCAAGGATCTACACCTCCTCGATCCACTCTTTAGGTTTGGAAGCTTAGACTTTTAACTTTAAATACCTCACATCAAGGAGGCTAGTATGATAGTTTATTATCTTTTCTCTCATGTTCGGATTACTAACTATGTAATCTTAATGAACATGCTTCATGACGTGACTTTACATTTAAATTAATAAAATATCATACATGCATCATTTCTTGAAAGGCATATCAAATGCAAGCATTTTCAATCAACCATCAAGCATTAAAAATCACAACATCACGCCATATATGAGATTAGAACTTACTTGGTCCTCATGTTAACGTTCCAACTAAACCTTTTCTTTTATGATATGTGACCTGGCTTTATGTCTTATTAGAGCGATACTCAATCATTAGTTAATGCTTTGACTACTTTATGCTTCTAACTTTGACACCCTATTGTCAAATCTTACATTAGTTTTTCACCTATTGTAGCACAAAACATTTTTTTTCCTTTAAAGGCCTTAGGTTAATACAAAAGGGTTTAAGGCTCGTTTTTGACTTACTTTTAAGGTTTTGTAGTTGAATTTTCTAACTTAAGATTTGTATCATTTATTCTGAATCTCTTTTCTTAACCATAATAGTTTCAATAAGAACTACAACTTTCATGTACTAAATTCTTTCGAAAAGACACTTTTAAGAATTTCTAAACTAATTCCTTAAATAGCTTATTTGAAAATCATTGTTGTGCTACTTGATTAATTTGGAAGTTGTATAAAGTTTCTTCATCAAAGTTGTTTGTCTCAAGGTTTCCAACAAAACTCATGTTAAACTCCAAAACCAATTTAGCATCTAAGCGTCTCAAAAACACAAATCTTTGAACTCTGTTGTATGTCTTGTTACAACAAAAAGTGCAATAGTTTAACTCATTTACTTTTGCTTCTTTATATTTTAACTTTGATCTTTTTGACATACTCTAAAGCATATGAAACACTAACCACCCACATTATATAGTTTTCCTTTCATACCAAAATCCATGACATTTGTCAAACATTTGGAATGCATGACTAGTTAAAACATAAACCTACTTAGGGTTCTTTTGGATTTTTGAAGGATTAAAAAATTCTCGATTTAAAATGTAAGGGTGATTTTAACAAGATTTTTAAGAAAGCAAATATTTTTTTTAGAAGATTTTAAAACATAAGGCTAAAACGGTAAAGCTTCAAAAATCCCTTGTATGTTTTGTAACTAATATGGAAGTTTTTTCTAAATAATTATCTAAAGCATTTGATTTATTATATCTTTTCCCATTAATAGCAATCACTTTTACTAATTTTACAAATCAATCTAAAGTGATAATATAGCAAGTTGCAATGCAATAAAGGTTTTCCTATAAAGAGTAGCAAAAAGTAACTAATATGGAATTTTTTTTAAATAATTATCTAAAGCATTTGATTTATTATATCTTTTCCCACCAACAACAAGCACTTTTACTAATTTTAAAAGTCAATCTAAAGCGATAATATAGCAAGCTGTAATGCAGTAAGGGTTTTCCTATAAAAAGTAGCAAAATAATTGTCTCTCACTAGTAATTTAGTGCACCAATTATAAAAATTATAACTACTATCAATATAATTATAATTAACATAATATTAAGATAGAAAAGATAATAATAAATCAAAATTATTATAATTAAATATAATAAATATTTACATTAATTTTGACAGAACCTCATCATATGAAATATATAAAATCGACAACATAACAAGTTATATTGCAGTAAAAGATATTCCACAAAATTAAGCATTATTTCATTATTATTAATATTAATATTAATTATGCAATATAATTAAATTACATAAACAAAACATGACTGAATTTATGTAAAAATAGGCAGTATAACAATACTAACAATAATTAGTAAAGACTTGAAAAATATAATTTATTCTATAAAAAAATATAAACATTACAAAACATATGTAGTGTTAAAAACCATACCAAAATATTAAGCATACAAGATCATCTCTCAGCCTCACCAAACTTTCTACACTAATTTAAATATTATTTTAATATTAAAAGTGACATCAGAGGAGTGCTCTAACAACATCTCCTTAAAAATGGGAGCCTACTGAGTTAGAAACTTAGCATTTGAAGAAATAACAAAGAAGGAAAGAAAGAAAAAAAAATGGACAAAAGGCTTAAGATATGAGAAATGAAAGATGGGGGTTATTTATGACGAAAAATTTTCACCATATACTTATTTTGTTATTATTATATTTTATTTATTTATTTATTTTTATTTTTATTTTTACCCGGTTGCAATCTAACTAGATTGCAATCAATTTTTTCTTTTTTCTTTTTTTTTTTTATTTTGCTGCCCCTTGATTGGCATTTGGAGGTGATTATATATATATTTTTTCTTTCTTACCACACGTCTCAGCTCATCGCAATGCTGATTTTGGCACAAAATCCAATGTGGCACCAGTATGGGACGGATGCATTTAGGTCGTTCATTGCGCCAAAAAAGGCTTCATTAGTGGCTGGGATTGATTCTTCATAGAGAGAAGTAAACGCATAAATTCAGACTGTTGGATCGGTCAAAATATGCTGATCTAATGGTTGTCACACTATGCGCATGTGGCAGCCACAGCACACAATTCGGAGCACTTTTGGAGAGGCGCCTGACACGCAACAAGCGATCTGATGGTCCAGATTCAATTGCTGACTTGATTCGATGGCCCAGGAAGTGCCACATTCCTTTCTTTTGAAAGTTTAATTTTTTTTTTTATTTCTTGTGCATTTGAGGTTTGTTGTTTCTGTTTTTCCTTCAAATTTTAAATCTAAAATTAACAAATGCACTAAAATCAATTATTTTACAAACAAAATATTTACAATAATTTTAAAAATATTTCTTTTACAAATAAAACATATAAAACACACTAAAAATAAATAATTAACAAATATGTTATCCAAGACTTGAAAATAATTTTAGAAATTACTAAAAAAATATTATAAACAAAATTTACAAAATAAAAACTTATTTACAAACACTTTAAAACTCAAAAAAAAAAAAATACCACACATTATTTTTATGATTTTGATTATTTACAAATTAAACAATTATTTAACATACCAAAACTTTTCTTAAAATTCCCAAAAAATTTATTAAACATAAAAACACACTAAAAACACTTATTTAGACACAATTACATACTGACAGAAAAATACTAATCAACACAAAAATGCTATTAATTAGAGGTTTTACCTAGAAATAAAAGCATAAATAAATGATTTAAGTCTTCTAAAATATACACTTTTATAGTCTCATCACACCTTAACCAGTTCATTATTAGTCCTAAGTAATTAAAGATATAATTTTAAAATGATTTACAAAATATTCACACAATGCATACCATTTTACTATAATTAGACTCACCTAACTAGGTAAACTAACAAAACAAAAATTTTATTTGAACAATTTGTATGCTATTTAACAAAATGTATGTAAGCTAGTCTTAGTGCATAAGAGATAATACATAATTATGAGGTTACATAAAAAACTAAGAATAAAATTATGATGCTATTTAGCTTCAAATCACTCCTGCATGAAGCAACATTTCTAATTTATTTATTAGAATGATTAAGAACAGAAACATAAAATAGAAATATATACATAAATTAAACAATCTTTATAACTATGGATAGTACAATGTTTGGCTCCTTTAAACTTTCTCTATAACCTATTTAATGAGCTTTGGGATAGTTGATGGAAAAAGAGTGCGCAGCGGAATTTTAAAAATTTTATATTAGAGTAATTTCCAAAGCACAAGTTTGACATGCTATATGTATAAATTAACCAGATCTTACTAACCTTTGTGTGCCGAAGAACCTCCGCAATCTGTGAAGAGAAATAACATTCCAGAACAGTCTCAACCAATTGGTCTTCTTTGTTATTCTCTATCCATGATCGGAGTGAGTGTGGGCTCACACGTACAGCTCTTCCACCGGTGATTCTCCGTCCAACCAATCGAGAGAACCCAAAGCAAGTGTTCGTGATTTGTGAACAAAAGCTCTCAGGAAGTTTATAGATTCTCAGTAGCAGAGTATCACTCTTAATCTCTCAATTGATTTGAGTAACTTATGAGAACCACACCCTATTTATAGAGGTTGGTCCTAGGGTCAGTCCTTATCAAATTAAGTCTCAAAACTCGGATCATAATCAAATTCGAATCAATATCTGATAAGATTCACGTGAAAACACGTGATCTTATCCTTCGTTGATCGGCAGGCCGAACCACGTGATTGGCAGGGTGAATAGGTCCCATTGACCGGCCGAACACGTCCATCAGCAGGCCGAACTGCCGAATAAAAAATCTCGCGAATCTTTTATTTTCCACCCGAGATTCTATAAGAGAAAGTCTTAGTTTTAATTCAAATAACCCAATAGAGAAGTTATCTGATCAAAACAACTTTATCTAGATAATCTCTAAGAAAATAAATTAATTCTCAATAATTCTACAAGTTTATCTTGATCTAATTTATCCAAAATTAAATCAACCGATAAACAAACAAGAATTATCTGATCCCAATAATTCAATAAGTTTATCTTGAATTAATTTTTATTACAAAATTAATTCAACCGATAAACAGACATGAATTATTTAATTCTTCAAAAATTTAACCAATCTGATAAATTTGACATAAGTCACCAATTATTGAAAAAGCACGCCGTGCGTTACAGGATGTTGTGAGCTAGCAAGGGGGACCAAATGGACCTATATAGTTCAAGCTCCCGATAATTATGAAACATAATATCCCAGATATACATTTCATAATTATCAACTCCAACGCTACTCCACTAAAAGTTTAGAGCTGCACTCTCGAACTACATAGAATTATGAAGCCCGTATAGCTAAGTCTCCATGACATATCATAATGTATCATATCCCCATATGATAATCCATAATCGGCTTAAGGACAAGTTCTATTTTACCTTCTCGATTATTTTTATCTTACGTTCCATCATCTCACCATTAGAAAACTTACCATCCAAAGACAGTATACCATTCGGTTACACCTATGTATCCAAATGGTTAAGCGCTTCAGTTTTCAAATTATAGGATAACGCATATAAGAGGATATCATTACTCCTAAAGAGGAGCTATGGATTCCATATCTATGAATAACAAGTCTACGCCATCAAGAGTCATGCCTTCAACGTACCGGCATGCATACCACTATAAAGATGTGGGTGTCACCCTTTGGTACATAAAAAGATACAAGTCAAGACAACAGACCCACTATTCATCTCAGGATTAAGATACAACACAAATGATTGTCTAAAGTGAATCGATTTATCGAGACAGAATTATTAATCCAAATCAATTCACTTTATGTCCTGATCCAACACATCGTCATCTATGACAACGTGTCAATGTTTCTATTCACGGAGTCCACCTCCGATGGTCAAGACAAACTATCTCCCTAAAGGGATATAGATAACATAACAATCTTTACATGAATAAAGTGCCCAACTTTATTCCCTCGATTGCGGATCGTATGATTTAGACCATCACCTTAAGAATCGTGTCTTCCGCATAATTCGTCTATCATATGCCCAATTCTTAAGGTTTAGACCGACAGTCTCAGACTATTGTTTGCTTAACATACATTCAACAAATATGAACGTAAAGAGGACAAGATTTGGTATATAAATAATGAATAAATTCTTTATTGATAAAAATGTCTCCAAAAACTTATTACATTTTTACTCTTTAGGGCATACAATTCTAACAATAGTAACTTCCAAACCAGTTGGTCTAAGATACTAGGTGCTGATGTTAAACATGTATGCCCTAAGGAGTAAAAATGTAATACGTTTTTGGAGACATTTTTATCAATAAAGAATTTATTCATTTATATATGCCAAATCTTGTCCTCTTTACGTTCATATTTATTGAATGTATGATAAGCAAACAGTAGTCTAAGACTGTCAGTCTAAACCTTAAAAATTGGGCATATGATGGACTGATTATGTAGAAGACACGATTCTAAAGGTGACGGTCTAAAACATATGATCCGCAATCGAGGGAATAAAGTTGGGCGCTTTATTCATGTAAAGATTGTTATGTTGTTTATATCCTTTTTGGGAGATGGTTTGTCTTGGCCATCGGAGTTGGACTCTGTGAATAGAAACATTGACACGTTGTCATAGGTGACGATGTGTTGGATCGGGACATAAAGTGAATTGATTTGGATTAATAATTCTGTCTTGGCAAATCGATTCACTTTAGACAATCATTTGTATTGTATCTTAATCCTGAGATGAATAATGGGCCCGTTGTCTCGACTTGTGTCTTTTGATGTACCAATGGGTGACTCCCACATCTCTATAGTGGCATGCATGCCGGTACGTTGGAGGCATGACTCTTGGTAGCGTAGACTTGTTATTCATAGATATGGAATCCATAGCTCCTCTTTAGGAGTAATGATATCCTCTTATATGCGTTGTCCTGTAATTGGAAAACTGGAGCGCTCAACCATTTGGATACATAGGTGTAACCGAATGGTATACTATCTTTGGATGGTAAGTTTTCTAATGGTGAGACAATGGAACGTAAGATAAAAAATAATCGGGAAGGTAAGACAAAACTTGTCCTTAAGCCGATTATGGATGATCATATGGGGATGCGATACACTATGATATGTCATGGAGACTTAGCTACACGAGCTTCGTAATTCTATAAAGTTCGAGAGTGCAGCTCCAAGCTTTTAGTGGAGTAGCGTTGGAGTTGATAATTGTGAAATGTATATCTGGGATATTGGGTTTCATAATTATCATGAGCTTGAACTTTATAGGTCCATTTTGGTCCCCTTTGCTAGCTCACAAAATCCTGTAACGACACGGCGTGCTTTTCCAATAATTGGTGACTTATATCGGATTTATCAGATTGGTTTAAAATTTATAAGAATCAAATAATTCATGTCTGTTTATCGGTTGAATTAATTATGTAAGAAATTAGTTCAAGATGAACTTGTTGAATTATGGCGTTCGGATAATTCTTGTCTGTTTATCGGTTGTTTTAATTTTGGACAATTAGAACAAGATAAACTTGTAGAATTATTGTGAATTGATTTATTTTCTTAGAGATTATCTTGATAAAGTTTGTTTTGATCAGATATCTTTTCTATTGGGCTATTTGAATCAAAACTGAGACTTTATCCTTTAGAATCTCGGGTGGAAAATAAAAGATTCGCGGAGATTTTTTCTCGGCAGTTCGGCCTGCCGATCAGAAAGTTCGGCCTGCCGAACTGGCCAGTTCGGCCTGCCTATCTCACAGTTCGGCATGCCGACCGCGACAGCTAAGATTACGCGTTTTTCACGCGTATCTTATCAGATATTGATCCGAACTTGATTCTGTTTCGATTTTTGAGACCTAATCTGATATGGACTGACCCCAAGGACCAATAGGTATAAAAAAGGAGTGAGTCTAATGATTTACTCAGATCAATTTGAGAGATTAAGAGTGATACTCTTCTAGTGAGCATCTAAAAACTCCCTGAGAGCTTTTGTTCACAAATCACGAACACTAGCTTTGGGTTCTCTCTATTGGTTGGAAGGAGAGTCACCGGTGGAAGAGCTGTACGTGTGAGCCCACACTCACTCCGGTTGTGGATAGAGAATAGCAAAGAAGACCAGTTGGTTGAGGCTCTTCTGGAACGTTACTTCTCTACACAGGTCGCGGAGGTTCTTCAACACACTGAGGTTAGTAAGATCTGTTTAATTTATACATATAACATGTCAAACTTGTGTTTTGGAAAATACTCTGATGAAAAATTCTAAAAAATTCCGCTGCGCACTTTGTTTCCAACAATTGGTATCAGAGCCGAGGTTTTTACATAAATTTGCAAGTTTGTGATCATGTTATGTGCATAAATTTTGTGATCTTAATCTCTCCAATGCTTGAATTAAATTTTATAGAGAGATGGCACTCTAGGTTTCTATATAATATATATGTTGTCATAGATTATATGGTGAATGTTTATTAATTAATTATGGTTGATTAAATTGTTGTTTAATTATTCATTAATTAATTAATACCGGTTATGGTTCCTTAGAGGTTAGAATGTGTATCTAGGTTTTTCATGTAATTAGATGGCGGACTATCATCTCCGTCTTGGAATTGTCATTTAATTTTTAATTTGTAAGAATTTTGTAATTAAATAATTATTCGGAGAAGACGGAACGAGAAGTCGGAACTTAAAGATTGATGATGGCGCCTCCAGGTATTTCCTGAGTCTCTAATTTTATGTTTTTGAATTGTTAAAAATAAAATTGATGAATTGCATTAAAATTGTATTTTCTGGATTGAGGGTTTTCTGCTCGGTCGGCATGCCGGACCTCACAGTTCGGCAGGCCGAAGGTCACAGATCGGCAGGCCGGACGTACGGTCCGGCAGGCCGACAGTGGGGCAGAAATTTTGGTGCTCTGCCGGCAGGCCGAACCTTCATGTTCGGCAGGCCGAACCACCATGATCGGCAGACCGATCACCCAGATCGGCCTGCCGACCGAGAGCTACCAGGTGTCCAGAAAAGGTGCGATTTTTTCAGTGCAGTTTTAATTTTATTTTTGGGACGATTCTGAAAAACATTAAATTTCGATATGACCAGAAATATGAAGTGTTCGATTCATACGGGATTGAGGACTTGAAGATGGATATTACATGAAGAAGGATACAGCTTGAGGATTCAAGGATGAAGAATCGATAAATGTCTTGATTATTCTCTTGTAATCTTATTTTTTCTATTCTCTAGGGTGGAACCATAATATTACGGTTATTGTTATTATGCTTGTAGCTTTGCTTGATTGCTTTGCTTGTCTGCATTATAATATGATTTACCATGTATATTGATAACATGTCATATAGAATAGGGAGTGCCGCTCATATTAAAATTGTTCATGCATAATTTTAAAATAAAACCTTGACTTCAAAAGATTGAGTGGGAGAAGGTTTTCGAAGAGAGAACCTAAGGCCTCCATCGTTGGTCCATAGGAAGAACATGATGGTCCCAACCCCTAGGAAGGGATTTCTATCATGTACCAGATTGGATCTCTGAAAGGATAAGGTATTTTAGTATGATTTATGGTTGCACACCCCTAGGTGGTGATTATAAATCATGGATAAAATATTAAAACGGTGGTTATACACTCACGTTAACTTTATTATTAACCTCCCCTAGGAGCTCTGTTAATAAAATTAATGGCCAAAGAAACGATTATTAGTATATGCTAGATCATACGGGTCCTGGATGGCATATATTAATCAGGAGGGGATCCGTGTTCCTGATTGAATTTGGCATGACTCCCCTAGGAGCTTGTTGAATTCTGAGTTGGGAATTATCGTTGTAAGGTTGTGATATTTTCAAGGTTTTGACACATAAACACATTTGTATGATTTTACATGATTGTGTTAACTTACTAAATTATTATATATGTTTGCTTATGTTTGGTATATGATTCTTTATTGTAGATTGAAAATGTCTAAAAACGCTTTATCATCGATACTTGACAAAAACCAATTGACCGGTGAGAACTATAATGATTGGAAACGAAACCTGGACATCGTCCTTTCCTTTGAGAAACTGAAATATGTTCTGACAACTCCTTGTCCTCCCGAGCCTACGGGAGACTCAAGTAATGAGCAATTCCAAGCGTACGAATGCTGGAAAGATGCTAATGATCAGGCCCGCTGCTATGTTATGGCTAGCATCAATAACGTGCTGCAGGCTCAACATCAGGATTATGAGACTGCGAAGCAGATCTTGGATAATCTTGAGGACATGTTTGGAGGCCAGGCCATAACAAAGCGGCAAGGGGCGCTTCGGAAACTCTTAAACTGTAGACAGAGACCGGGGACATCTGTAAAGGAGCACATGATGTTGGTCATGGGTTACCTCGCTGAGGCTCAAACCAATGGAGCCGACATCGATGCTGAAACTCAGATGACTATGGTCTTTGAGACTCTGTCTAAGGAATTTATTCCGTTTAGAGCTACTTTTAATCTAAGCAATAGACGGGATATGACCTTGACAGAATTGATGAAACAGTTACAAGAGTTTGAACTGCTGATCAGGGAGTCTCCTGCTGGTGGAGAGGCCAATATGGTAGCTGCTTCTGGTTCCAATCCTAACTCTGGGAATGGAAAGAAGCAACGGGCCAAAAGTGGGAAGTCTTCTATTCCTATTGCTACCAAGAGCAAGAAGAAGAAGAAGAAGAACCCAAAGAAACTTAAGTGCTTCTTTTGTGGAAAGGTCGGGCATATAAAGAAGCATTGCAAGGACTTCCTTTCCAAGGGAGGTAGGTGTGATCTTCTATATTTAGAAACTTGTTTGGTTGAGGAATCCAGTGACATTTGGGTCATAGATTCTGGTGCAACTAATCATGTTTGTGTTTCTCTGCAGGGATTCAAAGAAACGAGAAGTCTACTTCGTGAAGACTTAACGCTTCGGATGGGCGATGGATCCTTGGTCTCAGCGGAAGCAGTGGGAGATGTCCATCTTTATTTTGATAATTATAGGAGTTTAATTTTGCGAGATTGTTTTTATGTTCCTAAATTTAAAAGGAATTTAATTTCTGTATCTTCTTTATTTAAAGACTCCTACGTGGTATCTTTTAATGAAAAAGTGGTGATTCGTAAAAACAAATCTTTTATCTGTTCTGGATGGATGCAAAATAATCTATATTTTATCAAACCTAAGATGGACCTATTGCTTAATGCTGAGATAAATGATAATAACTCAAAAAGACTTAAAACTTCTCACTCTAATAAGACTTATCTTTGGCATTTGCGCCTTGGCCATATTAACCTAAATAGGATTCAAAGGTTGGTAAGGGATGGACCTTTAAGTCACTTAAAGGTGGAATCTATACCTCAATGTGAGTCTTGTTTGGAGGGTAAAATGACCAAAAGACCATACGGGTCTAAGGGCAATAGGGCCGAAGGGGTTCTAGAACTTGTGCATAGTGATGTTTGCGGACCGATGAACATCCGGGCACGAGGAGGGTATGAGTTCTTCGTTACTTTTATTGACGATTACTCTAGATATGGGTATGTGTACCTAATGCACCACAAAAGCGAAACTTATGATAAGTTCAGGGAGTTTCGGGCTGAAGTGGAAAAGCAATTGGGTAGACCCATAAAGGCACTTCGATCTGATCGAGGTGGGGAATACCTTTCTGATGAGTTCTTGGGACACTTGATAGAGAATGAGATTTTATCCCATTTGACTGCGCCGGGCACTCCGCAGCAGAATGGCGTAGCAGAGAGAAGGAATAGGACTTTGTTGGACATGATTCGGTCCATGATGAGTTATTCATCATTGCCTTTATCCTTTTGGGGATATGCACTACAAACCGCATGTTATCTTTTGAACAATGTGCCTTCAAAATCGGTCCCTAAAACTCATCACGAGTTGTGGACAAGACGGAAGACCTCGTTAAACCATATTCGAATATGGGGATGTCCAGCTCATGTCCTGTTTAAGGATCCGAATAAGTTGGAAGCACGTTCAGAAGTTTGCGTGTTTGTAGGATATCCAAAAGGGACTAAAGGGGGTTATTTTTATAACCCAAAGGAAAATAAAGTCGTGGTTTCAACTAATGCAACTTTCCTTGAGGAGAGTTACATGAACGACTTTAAACCTCAAAGCAAAGTGGTGCTTGAGGAGTTGAGGGGTAATCCGTTTACTCCGGAGGTTCCGAACGAAACCATTCCGATCGGTGTAGAAAAACCAAACAAACCTGAACAACAACCTCAGGGGCTTCGGCGTAGTGGGAGGATCGGTCGTCAACCTGAGAGGTATATGTTCAATGGGGAGGTCTTTTTGGCTGAACCGGATGAACATGACAGGGATCCTTATACTTACGCAGAAGCTATGGAGGATGTTGATTCAAGACTCTGGACAGAGGCCATGAACATTGAGATGAAGTCTATGGAGACTAATCGGGTCTGGGAGCTTGTGGATCTTCCCGAAGGGGTAAAACCCATAGGGAGTAAGTGGATCTACAAGAGGAAAAGAGGAGTGGATGGAAAGGTCGAAACCTTTAAGGCTAGACTGGTAGCTAAGGGTTATACGCAAAAGGAAGGAATCGATTATGAGGAAACCTTTTCGCCTGTAGCCATGCTTAAGTCCATCCGGATACTCTTGTCCATAGCTGCCGCTCTCGACTACGAGATTTGGCAGATGGATGTCAAGACGGCTTTTCTGAATGGCTATCTTGATGAGTCCATTTATATGGAACAACCAGACGGGTTCAAGGTCACGGGTCAAGAGGGTAAGGTTTGTAAGTTGCTAAAGTCTATTTATGGACTTAAGCAGGCCTCTCGTTCTTGGAACATAAGATTTGATCAAGTGATCAAGACTTATGGGTTCTCACAAAATGTGGATGAACCATGTGTTTACAAACACATTAAGAATGGAAAGGTGGTTTTTCTACTACTCTATGTAGATGACATTCTGCTAATTGGCAATGACGTTGGGGCGTTGTCATCGGTCAAATTATGGTTGACCAAGCAGTTTGACATGAAGGACTTAGGTGAGGCTAATTTTGTTCTCGGTATCCAGATCTTTCGGGATAGGAAGAACAAAATGATAGCTTTGTCACAGGCCGGCTACATAGATAAAATTCTCAGGAGGTTTGCAATGCAGGATTCCAAGAAAGGTGGGCAACCATCTAGGTCTGGAATTACTCTTTCTAAGAAAGACTCTCCAAAGTCTAATGAAGAAAGAGAATACATGAAGAAGGTACCTTATGCTTCGGCAGTGGGTAGTCTCATGTATGCCATGCTTTGCACTCGACCGGATATTAGCTATGCGGTCGGGATTGTGAGTCGATTTCAGGCGGATCCAGGACCAAACCATTGGGTTGCGGTAAAGCATATTTTCAAGTACCTGAGAAGGACTCGAGGGTATATGCTTGTGTATTCGGGTGAGGATTTAACTCCTCTAGGATACACTGATTCGGATTTTCAATCCTGCCTGGATTCTAGGAAATCGACATCGGGGTTTGTGTTTACTCTGGGTGGCGGTGCCATCAGTTGGAGAAGTGCGAAGCAAGATTGCACTTCAGATTCAACGATGGAGGCCGAGTATGTGGCAGCTAGTGATGCTTCGAAAGAATCAGTGTGGCTCCGCAAGTTCCTTGGGGATCTTGAGGTAGTTCCTGGTATGGATAAAGCGGTATCACTGTACTGTGATAACAGTGCGGCGGTAGCTAATGCTAAGGAACCAAGATTTCACAAGAAGAGTAAGCATATTGATCGAAAGTATCATGTGATAAAGGACTTCGTTGAGAGCGGGCATGTCACGGTGTGCAAGATCGCGTCAGAGGACAATTTAGCTGATCCATTTACGAAGACACTTTCTGGGAGAGTCTTCGAAAGGCATGTGGAAGCTATGGGGATGCGAAATTTGCAGTATTTACTCACTTAGTGCAAGTGGGAGATTGTTAGACATGTATGCTCTAAGGAGTAAAAATGTAATACGTTTTTGGAGACATTTTTATCAATAAAGAATTTATTCATTTATATATACCAAATATTGTCCTCTTTACGTTCATATTTGTTGAATGTATGATAAGCAAACAGTAGTCTGAGACTGTCAGTCTAAACCTTAAGAGTTGGGCATATGATGGGATGATTATGCGGTAGACACGACTCTTAAGGTGATGGTCTAAAATATATATGATCCGCAATCGAGGGAATAAAGTTGGGCGCTTTATTCATGTAAAGATTGTTATGTTGTCTATATCCCTTTTGGGAGATGGTTTGTCTTGGCCATCGGAGTTGGACTCCGTGAATAGAAACATTGGCGCGTTGTCATAGGTGACGATGTGTTGGATCGGGACATAAAGTGAATTGATTTGGATTAATAATTCTGTCTTGGCAAATCGATTCACTTTAGACAATCATTTGTATTGTATCTTAATCCTGAGATGAATAATGGGCCCGTTGTCTCGACTTGTGTCTTTTGATGTACCAATGGGTGACTCCCACATCTCTATAGTGGCATGCATGCCGGTACGTTGGAGGCATGACTCTTAGTAGCGTAGACTTGTTATTCATAGATATGGAATCCATAGCTCCTCTTTAGGAGTAATGATATCCTCTTATATGCGTTGTCCTGTAATTGGAAAACTGGAGCGCTCAACCATTTGGATACATAGGTGTAACCGAATGGTATACTATCTTTGGATGGTAAGTTTTCTAATGGTGAGACAATGGAACGTAAGATAAAAAATAATCGAGAAGGTAAGACAGAACTTGTCCTTAAGCCGATTATGGATGATCATATGGGGATGCGATACACTATGATATGTCATGGAGACTTAGCTACACGAGCTTCGTAATTCTATAAAGTTCGAGAGTGCAGCTCCAAGCTTTTAGTGGAGTAGCGTTGGAGTTGATAATTGTGAAATGTATATCTGGGATATTGGGTTTCATAATTATCATGAGCTTGAACTTTATAGGTCCATTTTGGTCCCCTTTGCTAGCTCACAAAATCCTGTAACGATACGGCGTGTTTTTCTAATAATTGGTGACTTATGTCGGATTTATCAGATTAGTTTTAAATTTGTAAGAATCAAATAATTCATGTCTGTTTATCGGTTGAATTAATTTTGTAAGAAATTAGTTCAAGATAAACTTGTTGAATTATTGCGATTAGATAATTCTTGTCTGTTTATCGGTTGGTTTAATTTTGGACAAATTAGATCAAGATAAACTTGTAGAATTATTGTGAATTGATTTATTTTCTTAGAGATTATCTTGATAAAGTTTGTTTTGATCAGATATCTTTTCTATTGGGCTATTTGAATCAAAACTGAGACTTTATCCTTTAGAATCTCGGGTGGAAAATAAAAGATTCGCGGAGATTTTTTCTCGGCAGTTCGGCCTGCCGATCAGAAAGTTCGGCCTGCCGAACTGGCCAGTTCGGCCTGCCTATCTCACAGTTCGGCATGCCGACCGCGACAGCTAAGATTACGCGTTTTTCACGCGTATCTTATCAGATATTGATCCGAACTTGATTCTGTTTTGATTTTTGAGACCTAATCTGATATGGACTGACCCCAAGGACCAATAGGTATAAAAAAGGAGTGAGTCTAATGATTTACTCAGATCAATTTGAGAGATTAAGAGTGATACTCTTCTAGTGAGCATCTAAAAACTCCCTGAGAGCTTTTGTTCACAAATCACAAACACTAGCTTTGGGTTCTCTCTATTGGTTGGAAGGAGAGTCACCGGTGGAAGAGCTGTACGTGTGAGCCCACACTCACTCCGGTTGTGGATAGAGAATAGCAAAGAAGACCAGTTGGTTGAGGCTCTTCTGGAACGTTACTTCTCTACACAGGCCGCGGAGGTTCTTCAGCACACTGAGGTTAGTAAGATCTGTTTAATTTATACATATAACATGTCAAACTTGTGTTTTGGAAAATACTCTGATGAAAAATTCTAAAAAATTCCGCTGCGCACTTTGTTTCCAACAGTAACCGAATGGTATACAATCTTTGGATGGTAAGTTTTCTAATGGTGAGACAATGGAACGTAAGATAAAAATAATCGAGAAGGTAAGACAGAACTTATCCTTAAGCCAATTATGGATGATCATATGGGGATACGATACACTATGATATGTCATGGAGACTTAGCTACACGAGCTTCGTAATTCTATAAAGTTCGAGAGTGCAGCTCCAAGCTTTTAGTGGAGTAGCGTTGGAGTTGATAATTGTGAAATGTATATCTGGGATATTGGGTTTCATAATTATCATGAGCTTGAACTTTATAGGTCCATTTTGGTCCCCTTTGCTAGCTCACAAAATCCTGTAACGATACGGCGTGTTTTTCTAATAATTGGTGACTTATGTCGGATTTATCAGATTAGTTTTAAATTTGTAAGAATCAAATAATTCATGTCTGTTTATTGGTTGAATTAATTTTGTAAGAAATTAGTTCAAGATAAACTTGTTGAATTATTGCGATAAGATAATTCTTGTCTGTTTATCGGTTGGTTTAATTTTGGACAAATTAGATCAAGATAAACTTGTAGAATTATTGTGAATTGATTTATTTTCTTAGAGATTATCTTGATAAAGTTTGTTTTGATCAGATAACTTCTCTATTGGGTTATTTGAATCAAAACTGAGACTTTATCCTTTAGAATCTCGGGTGAAAAATAAAAGATTCGCGGAGATTTTTTCTCCGGAGTTCGGCCTGCCGATGGGGCCTGTTCGGCCTGCCGATCAGCGAGAGATAAGATTACGTGTTTTCACGTAGATCTTATCAGATATTGATCCAAACTTGATTCTGTTTAGAGTTTTTGAGACCTAATCTGATAAGGACTGACCCCAGGACCAATAGCTATATAAAAGGGAGTGAGTCTCATGATTTACTTAAATCAATTTGAGAGATTAAGAGTGATACTCTTCTAGTGAGCATCTGAAAACTCTCTGAGAGCTTTTATTCACAAATTACGAACACTAGCTTTGGGTTCTCTCTATTGGTTGGAAGGAGAGTCACCGGTGGAAGAGCTGTACGTGTGAGCCCACACTCACTCCGGTTGTGGATAGAGAATAGCAAAGAAGACCAGTTGGTTGAGGCTCTTCTTGAACGTTACTTCTCTACACAGGTTATGGAGGTTCTTCGGCACACAAAGGTTAGTAAGATCTGTCTAATTTATACATATAACATGTCAAACTTGTGTTTTAGAAATTACTCTGATGAAAAATTTTTAAAATTTCGCTGCGTACCTTTGTTTCCAACAGTTGAAGTATCCCGTAGAACTTATTTACTCGAGTTAAAGAGGCTGCTAAACCAAACTTATCTGACTTTATTTATTAATTTTACATATTTACACACTTTATTTATTTACACTTTCTTTTTATTTATTTATGTGAATAGTTAATTAGTTAATTAATTTTGAAAATCTTATTGGCCTTAATTGTTCGTCTTTACCAAATAACAAAACTCAAACATTCATAGCCTTGACTCACCACCATAATTAAACATTATAGTATATGTGAAAAGAATAACTTACATACACTTTGAAAAATAAATATATAAAAATGCTAAATAATATTGAAGTTTTGAGAGTCTAAAAATTAGACAATTCAAATAATAGAAAAATGATATTACATTAATATAAAATTCAAAATTCAAAACAAAATATTAACACATTAATTACGAAGAAACTAATATTTACAAAACATTTTTTTAAATCTTTTTAATGACTTACACAACTAACAGAAACTTACTAAAATACACACAAAAACAAAAAAAAAATTACAAAACATAAAATTTGGAGCAAAAATCAACAACGCTGAGCAAAAATAGAAAACTTTTGGCGTAATTTTATACATCATTGATGCACTACCCTCTTCCCCTAACCTTCATTGTACACTGTCCCTAATGTATAAAAAGAACAGTAAAAGCAGCAGAAGTATTACTTGTATTAACATAGTTGTAGAGATGATCTATAGCAAACTTAACAAACCAAACTAAATAAACTAAAAACACACAAGAATATATTACAAACTAGGTATTTTTAAGTTAGATTCCTAGGACTTTATTTTTGTTCTAAAAATAAAAAAATAATGCTTTTTACTCATATTCTTCAGAATGTGTCCCAAGAGGCTACAAATACAAAGTATTTGCTAGTCACAATGGATTATATCCTCCTTTACTTAGCCATTCTGCAAGAATCATCTTTGAAATTCATTTTCAACTTTTGGGTTTTTCTAATGAAAATTTAACGAACCTAACAATTAAATAGAAAAAATAAGAAAACAAAGAAAAAAGATAAATATGTACAAAATAGAGTGAAAGAAACTACTTAGGATGATAAATTGGTGCCACAAAGTGACCTTATCGTGCTCAGTTATCCTTTCTATATAGTCGTTTAGGCTTTCGCCATTTATTCTGAGTATCTTTCTATGAGACGGATCTTTTATTTCAACAACACCATTTGGGAAAACTTATTTCACAATATATGGGCCAGTCCATCGTGATTTCAATTTTCCAGGATAAAGGTGGAGATGAGACTCATAAAGATGAACCCGTTGATTTAGCTCTTAGTTTTTTCCTTAGGATCTGATTGTTATGAAATACTTTAATTTTTGATTTGTAGATCTGTGAATCGTCACAAACATTATTCCTTAATTCTTCCTATTTAGAGAGTTGGAGTGTCTGTTCAACACCTGGATCACTAAGATCAAAGTTAAGGGCTTTGATAGCTCAACAAGCTTTATGTTCAAGTTCTATAGGTAAATGACATACTTTTCCAAAGACAAGCCTATAGGGAGACATGTTAGACATGTATGCCCTAAGGAGTAAAAATGTAATACGTTTTTGGAGACATTTTTATCAATAAAGAATTTATTTATTTATATATACCAAATCTTGTCCTCTTTACGTTCATATTTGTTGAATGTATGATAATCAAACAGTAGTTTGAGACTGTCAGTCTAAACCTTAAGAATTGGGCATATGATGGACTGATTATGCGGAAGACACGATTCTTAAGGTGACAGTCTAAAACATATTATCCACAATCGAGGGAATAAAGTTGGGCGCTTTATTCATGTAAAGATTGTTATGTTGTCTATATCCCTTTTGGGAGATGGTTTGTCTTGGACATCGGAGTTGGACTCCGTGAATAGAAACATTGGCACGTTGTCATAGGTGATGATGTGTTGGATCGGGACATAAAGTGAATTGATTTGGATTAATAATTCTATCTTGGCAAATCGATTCACTTTAGACAGTCATTTGTATTGTATCTTAATCCTGAGATGAATAGTGGGCCTGTTGTCTCGACTTGTGTCTTTTGATGTACCAATGGGTGACTCCCACATCTCTATAGTGGTATGCATGCCGGTACGTTGGAGGCATGACTCTTGATAGCGTAGACTTGTTATTCATAGATATGGAATCCATAGCTCCTCTTTAGGAGTAATGATATTCTCTTATATGCGTTGTCCTGTAATTGAAAAACTGGAGCGCTCAACCATTTGGATACATAGGTGTAACCGAATGGTATACAATCTTTGGATAGTAAGTTTTCTAATGGTGAGACAATGGAACGTAAGATAAAAATAATCGAGAAGGTAAGTCAGAACTTATCCTTAAGCCGATTATGGATGATCATATGGGGATACGATACACTATGATATGTCATGGAGACTTAGCTACACGAGCTTCGTAATTCTATAAAGTTCGAGAGTGCAGCTCCAAGCTTTTAGTGGAGTAACGTTGGAGTTGATAATTGTGAAATGTATATCTGGGATATTGGGTTTCATAATTATCATGAGCTTGAACTTTATAGGTCCATTTTGGTCCCCTTTGCTAGCTCACAAAGTCCTGTAACGACACGACGTGCTTTTTCAATAATTGGTGACTTATGTCGGATTTATCGGATTGGTTTAAAATTTGTAAGAATCAAATAATTCATGTCTGTTTATCGGTTGAATTAATTTTGTAAGAAATTAGTTCAAGATAAACTTGTTGAATTATTGTGATCAGATAATTCTTGTCTGTTTATCGGTTGTTTTAATTTTGGACAAATTAGAACAAGATAAACTTGTAGAATTATTGTGAATTGATTTATTTTCTTAGAGATTATCTTGATAAAGTTTGTTTTGATCAGATAACTTCTCTATTGGGTTATTTGAATCAAAACTGAGACTTTATCCTTTAGAATCTCGGGTGAAAAATAAAAGATTCGCGGAGATTTTTTCTCGGGAGTTCGGCCTACCGGATGACGTGTTCGGCCTGCCGATCAGCGGAGATAAGATTACGCATTTTCACGTGGATCTTATCAGATATTGATCCGAACTTGATTCTGTTTTGAGTTTTTGAGACCTAATCTGATATGGACTGACCCCAGGACCAATAGGTATAAAAAGGGAGTGAGTCTCATGATTTACTCAGATCAATAGAGATCAATTTGAGAGATTAAGAGTGATACTCTTCTAGTGAGCATCTAAAAACTCCCTGAGAGCTTTTGTTCACAAATCACGAACACTAGCTTTGGGTTCTCTCTATTGGTTGGAAGGAGAGTCACCGGTGGAAGAGCTGTACGTGTGAGCCCACACTCACTCCGGTTGTGGATAGAGAATAGCAAAGAAGACCAGTTGGTTGAGGCTCTTCTGGAACGTTACTTCTCTACATAGGTTGCGGAGGTTCTTCGGCACACTGAGGTTAGTAAGATCTGTCTAATTTATACATATAACATGTCAAACTTGTGTTTTGGAAATTACTCTGATGAAAAATTTTTAAAATTTCGCTGCGCACTTTGTTTCCAACAATTGGTATCAGAGTCGAGGTTTTTACATAAATTTGCAAGTTTGTGATCATGTTATATGCATAAATTTTGTGATCTTAATCTCTCCTATGCTTGAATTGAATTTTATAGAGAGATGACACTCTAAGTTTCTATATAATATATATGTTGTCATGGATTATGTGGTGAATGTTTATTAATTAATTATGGTTGATTAAATTGTCGTTTAATTATTTATTAATTAATTAATATCGGTTATGGTTCCTTAGAGGTTAGAATGTGTGTCTAGGTTTTTCATGTAATTAGATGGCGGACTATCATCTCCGTCAAGGAATTGTTATTTAATTTTTAATTTGTAAGAATTTTGTAATTAAATAATTATTCGGAGAGGACGGATCGAGAATTCGGATCTAGAAGATTGATGATGGCGTCTCTAGGTATTTCCTGAGTCTCTAATTTTATGTTTTTGAATTGTTAAAAATAAAATTGATGAATTGCATTAAAATTGTATTTTCTGGAATGAGGGTTTTCTGCTCGGTCGGCATGCCGAACCTCACAGTTCGGCAGGTCGAAGGTCACAGATCGACAGGCCGGACGTGTGGTCCAGCTGGCCGACAGTGGGGTAGAAAATTTGGTGCTCTGTCGGCAGGCCGAACTTTCAGTTCGACAGGCTGAACCTGCATGGATCGGCAGGTAGATGTTTCAGATCGGCAGGCCGATGAAGCAAGACCGGCAGACCGATCACCCAAATCGGCCTGCCGACCGAGAGCTGCCGGGTGTCCAAAAAAGGTGCAATTTTTTCGGTGCAGTTTTAATTTTATTTTTGAGACGATTCTGAGAAACATTAAATTTAGATATGACCGGAAATATGAAGTATTTGATTCATACGGGATTGAAGACTTGAAGATGGATATTACATGAAGAAGGATACAGCTGAGGATTCAAGGATGAAGAATCAAAAAATGTCTCGATTATTCTCTTGTAATCTTAGTTTTCTATTCTCTAGGGTGGAACCATAATATTACGGTTATTATTATTTTGCTTGTAGCTTTGCTTGATTGCTTTGCTTGTCTGCATTATAATATGATTTACCATGTATATTGATAACATGTCATATAGAATAGGGAGTGCCGCTCATATTAAAATTGTTCATGCATGATTTTAAAATAAAACCTTGACTTCAAAAGATTGAGTGAGAGAAGGTTTTCGAAGAGAGAACCTAAGGCCTCCATCGTTGGTCCATAGGAAGAACATGGTGGTCCCGACCCCTAGGAAGGGATTTCTATCATGTACCAGATTGGATCTCTGAAAGGATAAGGTATTTTAGTATGATTTATGGTTGCACACCCCTAGGTGGTGATTATAAATCATGGATAAAATATTGAAATGGTAGTTATACACTCACGTTAATTTTATTATTAACCTCCCCTAGGAGCTCTGTTAATAAAATTAATGGCCAAAGAAACGATTATTAGTATATGCTGGATCATACGGGTCCTGGATGGCATATATTAATCAGGAGGGGATCCGTGTTCCTGATTGAATTTAGCATGACTCCCCTAGGAGCTTGTTGAATTCTGAGTTGGGAATTATCGTTGTAAGGTTGTGATATTTTCAAGGTTTTGACACATAAACACATTTGTATGATTTTACATGATTGTGTTATCTTACTAAATTATTATATATGTTTGCTTATGTTCGGTATATGATTCTTTATTGTAAATTAAAAATGTCTAAAAACGCTTTATCATCGATACTTGACAAAAACCAATTAACCGGTGAGAACTATAATGATTGGAAACGGAACCTAGACATCGTCCTATCCTTTGATAAACTAAAATATGTACTGACAACTCCTTGTCCTCCCGAGCCTACGGGAGACTCAACTAATGAGCAATTCCAAGCGTACGATCGCTGGAAAGATGCTAATGATCAGGCCCGCTACTATATTATGGCTAGCATGAACAACGTGCTGCAGGCTCAACATCAGGATTATGAGACTGCGAAGCAGACATTGGATAATCTTGAGGACATGTTTGGAGGCCAGGCCATAACAAAGCGGCAAGTGGCGCTTCAAAAACTCTTAAACTGTAGACAGAGACCGGGGACATCTGTAAAGGAGCACATGATGTTGGTCATGGGTTACCTCGCTGAGGCTCAAACCAATGGAGCTGACATCGATGCTGAAACTCAGATGACTATGGTCTTTGAGACTCTGTCTAAGGAATTTATTCTGTTTAGAGCTACTTTTAATTTAAGCAATAGACGGGATATGACATTGACAGAACTGATGAAACAGTTGCAGGAGTTTGAACTGCTGATCAGGAAGTCTCATGCTGGTGGAGAGGCCAACGTGGTAGCTGCTTCTGGTTCCAATCCTAACTCTGGGAATGGAAAGAAGCAATGGGCCAAGAGTGGGAAGTCTTCTATTCCTACTGCTACCAAGAGCAAGAAGAAGAAGAAGAAGAACCCAAAGAAGCTTAAGTACTTCTTCTGTGATAAGGTCGGGCATATTAAGAAGCATTGCAAGGACTTCCTTTCCAAAGGAGGTAGGTGTGATCTTCTATATTTAGAAACTTGTTTGGTTGAGGAATCCAGTGACATCTGGGTCATAGATTCCAGTGCAACTAATCATGTTTGTGTTTCTCTGCAGGGATTCAAAGGAACGAGAAGTCTACTTCGTAAAGACTTAACGCTTCGGATGGGCGATGGATCCTTGGTCTCAGCGGAAGCAGTGGGAGATGTCCATCTTTACTTTGATAATTATAGGAATTTAATTTTACGAGATTGTTTTTATGTTCCTAAATTTAAAAGGAATTTAATTTCTGTATCTTCTTTATTTAAAGACTCCTACATGGTATCTTTTAATGAAAAAGTGGTGATTCGTAAAAACAAATCTTTTATCTGTTCTGGATGGATGCAAAATAATCTATATTTTATCAAATTTAAGATGGACTTATTGCTTAATGCTGAGATAAATGATAATGACTCAAAAAGACTTAAAACTTCTCACTCTAATAAGACTTATCTTTGGCATTTGTGCCTTGGTCATATTAACCTGAATAGGATTCAAAGGTTGGTAAAGGATGGACCTTTAAGTCACTTAAAGGTAGAATCTACACCTCAATGTGAGTTTTGTTTGGAGGGTAAAATGACCAAAAGACCATATGGGTCTAAGGGCAATAGGGCCGAAGGGGTTCTAGAACTTGTGCATAGTGATGTTTACGGACCGATGAACATCTGGGCACGAGGAGGGTATGAGTACTTCGTCACTTTTATTGACGATTACTCAAGATATGGGTATGTGTACCTAATGCACCACAAAAGCGAAACTTATGATAAGTTCAGGGAGTTTCGGATTGAAGTGGAAAAGCAATTGGGTAGACCCATAAAGGCACTTCGATCCGATCGAGGTGGAGAATACCTTTCTGATGAGTTCTTGGGACACTTGTTAGAGAATGAGATTTTATCCCATTTGACTGTGTCGGGCACTCCGCAGCAGAATGGCATAGCAGAGAGAAGGAATAGGACTTTGTTGGACATGATTCGGTCCATGATGAGTTATTCATCATTGCCTTTATCCTTTTGGGGATATGCACTACAAACCGCATGTTATCTTTTGAACATTGTGCCTTCAAAATCGGTCCCTAAAACTCCTCACGAGTTGTGGACAAGACGAAAGACATCCTTAAACCATATTCGCATATGGGGATGTCCGGCTCATGTCCTGTTTAAGGATCCGAATAAGTTGGAAGCACGTTCGGAAGTTTGCGTGTTTGTAGGATATCCAAAAGGGACTAAAGGGGGTTATTTTTATAACCCAAAGGAAAATAAAGTCGTGGTTTCAACTAATGCAACTTTCCTTGAGGAGAGTTACATGGACGACTTTAAACCTCGAAGCAAAGTGGTGCTTGAGGAGTTAAGGGGTAATTCGTTCACTCTGGAGGTTCCAAACGAAACCATTCTGATCGGTGTAGAAAAACCAAACAAACCTGAACAACAACCTCAGGGGCTTCGGCGTAGTGGGAGGATCGGGCGTCAACCTAAGAGGTATATGTTCAATGGGGAGGTCTTTTTGGCTAAACCGGAGGAATATGACAGGGATTCTTATACTTACGCAGAAGCTATGGACGATGTTGATTCAAGACTCTAGACAGAGGCCATGAACATAGAGATGAAGTCTATGGAGACTAATCGGGTCTGGGAGCTTGTGGATCTTCCCGATGGGGTAAAACCCATAGGGTGTAAGTGGATCTACAAGAGGAAAAGAGGAGTGGATGGAAAGGTCGAAACCTTTAACGCTAGACTGGTAGCTAAGGGTTATACGTAAAAGGAAGGAATCGATTATGAGAAAACCTTTTCGCCTGTAGCCATGCTTAAGTCCATCCGGATTCTCTTGTCCATAGCTGCCGCTCTCGACTACGAGATTTGACAGATGGATGTCAAGACAGCTTTTCTGAATGGCTATCTTGATGAGTCCATTTATATAGAACAACCAGACGGGTTCAAAGTCGCGGGTCAAGAGGGTAAGGATTGTAAGCTGCTAAAGTCAATTTATGGACTTAAGCAGGCATCCCGTTCTTGGAACATAAGATTTGATCAAGTGATCAAGACTTATGGGTTCTCACAAAATGTGGATGAACCATGTGTTTACAAACACATAAAGGATGGGAAGGTGGTTTTTCTACTGCTTTATGTAGATGACATTCTGCTAATTGGCAATGACGTTGGGGCATTATCATCGGTCAAATTATGATTGACCAAGCAGTTTGACATGAAGGACTTGGGTGAGGCTAATTTTGTTCTCGGTATCCAGATCTTTCGGGATAAGAAGAACAAAATGATAGCTTTGTCTTAGGCCGGATACATAGATAAAATTCTCAGTAGGTTTGCAATGCAGGATTCTAAGAAAGGTGAGCAACCATCTAGGTCTGGAATTACTCTTTCTAAGAAAGACTCTCTAAAGTCTTATGAAGAAAGAGAATACATGAAGAAGGTGCCTTATGCTTCGGTAGTGGGTAGTCTCATGTATGCCATGCTTTGCACTCGACAGGATATAAGCTATGCGGTCGGGATTGTAAGTCGATTTCAGGCGGATCCGGGACCGAACCATTGGGTTGCGGTAAAGCATATTTTCAAGTACCTGAGAAAGACTCGAGGGTATATGCTTGTGTATTCGGGTGAGGATTTAACTCCTCTAGGATACACTTATTTGGATTTTCAATCCTGTCTGGATTCTAGAAAATCGACTTCAGGGTTTGTGTTTACTCTGGGTGGCGGTGCCATCAGTTGGAGAAGTGCGAAGCAAGATTGCACTTCGGATTCAACGATGGAGGCCGAGTATGTGGCGGCTAGTGATGCTTCGAAAGAAGCAGTGTGGCTCTGCAAGTTCCTTGGAAATCATGAGGTAGTTCCTGGTATGGATAAAGCGGTATCACTGTACTGTGATAACAGTGCGGCGGTAGCTAATGCTAAGGAACTAAGATTTCACAAGAAGAGTAAGCATATTGATCGGAAGTATCATGTGATAAAGGACTTCGTTGAGGGCGGGTATGTCACGGTGTGCAAGATCGCGTCAGAGGACAATTTAGCTGATCCATTTACGAAGACACTTACTGGGAGAGTCTTCGAGAGGCATGTGGAAGCTATGAGGATGCAAAATTTGCTGTATTTACTCACTTAGTGCAAGTGGGAGATTGTTAGACATGTATGCCCTAAGGAGTAAAAATGTAATACGTTTTTGGAGACATTTTTATCAATAAAGAATTTATTCATTTATATATACCAAATCTTGTCCTCTTTACGTTCATATTTGTTGAATGTATGATAAGCAAACAGTAGTATGAGACTGTCAGTCTAAACCTTAAGAATTAGGCATATGATGGACTGATTATGCAGAAGACACGATTCTTAAGGTGACGGTCTAAAACATATGATCCGCAATCGAGGGAATAAAGTTGGGCGCTTTATTCATGTAAAGATTGTTATGCTGTCTATATCCCTTTTGGGAGATGGTTTGTCTTGGCCATCGGAGTTGGACTCCGTGAATAGAAACATTGACACGTTGTCATAGGTGACGATGTGTTGGATCGGGACATAAAGTGAATTGATTTAGATTAATAATTCTATCTTGACAAATCGATTCACTTAGATAATCATTTGTATTGTATCTTAATCCTGAGATGAATAGTGGGCCCGTTGTCTCGACTTGTGTCTTTTGATGTACCAATGGGTGACTCCCACATCTCTATAGTGGTATGCATGCCGGTACGTTGGAGGCATGACTCTTGATAGCGTAGACTTGTTATTCATAAATATGGAATCCATAGCTCCTCTTTAGGAGTAACGATATTCTCTTATATGCGTTGTCCTGTAATTGGAAAACTGGAGCGCTCAACCATTTGGATACATAGGTGTAACCGAATGGTATACTATCTTTGGATGGTAAGTTTTCTAATGGTGAGACAATGGAACGTAAGATAAAAATAATCGGGAAGGTATGTCAGAACTTGTCCTTAAGCCGATTATGGATGATCATATGGGGATACGATACACTATGATATGTCATGGAGACTTAGCTACACGAGCTTCGTAATTCTATAAAGTTCGAGAATGCAGCTCCAAGCTTTTAGTGGAGTAGCGTTGGAGTTGATAATTGTGAAATGTATATCTGGGATATTGGGTTTCATAATTATCATGAGCTTGAACTTTATAGGTCCATTTTAGTCCCCTTTGCTAGCTTACAAAATCCTGTAACGACACGGCGTGCTTTTCCAATAATTGGTGACTTATGTCGGATTTATCGGATTGGTTTAAAATTTGTAAGAATCAAATAATTCATGTCTGTTTATCGGTTGAATTAATTTTGTAAGAAATTAGTTCAAGATAAACTTGTTGAATTATTGTGATCAGATAATTCTTGTCTGTTTATCGGTTGTTTTAATTTTGGACAAATTAGAACAAGATAAACTTGTAGAATTATTGTGAATTGATTTATTTTCTTAGAGATTATCTTGATAAAGTTTGTTTTGATCAGATAACTTCTCTATTGGGTTATTTGAATCAAAATTGAGACTTTATCCTTTAGAATCTCGGGTGAAAAATAAAAGATTCACGGAGATTTTTTCACGGGAGTTCGGCCTGCCGAACTAGCTTGTTCGGCCTACTGATCAAAATGTTCAGTCTGTCGATCAGCGAAGATAAGATTACGCGTTTTCATACGGATCTTATCAGATATTGATCCGAACTTGATTCTGTTTCGAGTTTTTGAGACCTAATCTGATATGGACTGACCCTAGGACCAATAGGTATAAAAAGGGAGTGAGTCTCATGATTTACTCACATCAATAGAGATCAATTTGAGAGATTAAAAGTGATAGTCTTCTAGTGAGAATCTGAAAACTCCCTGAGACCTTTTGTTCACAAATCACGAACACTAGCTTTGGGTTCTCTCTATTGGTTGGAAGGAGAGTTACCGGTGGAAGAGCTGTATGTGTGAGCCCACACTCACTCCGGTTGTGGATAGAGAATAGCAAAGAAGACCAGTTGGTTGAGGCTCTTCTGGAACGTTACTTCTCTACACAGGTTGCGGAGGTTCTTCGGCACACTAAGGTTAGTAAGACCTGTCTAATTTATACATATAACATGTCAAACTTGTGTTTTGGAAATTACTCTGATGAAAAATTTTTGAAATTCCGCTGCGCACTTTGTTTCCAACATGACATTCCTAGAAAAGCATTGTAAGTTGTACGATATGCCTAGAGTGTATAGAGGAGCATTGTAAGTTGTACGGTATGCCTAGAGTGTGTCTTGAAGACTTGATGACCAATCTTTTTTATCTGGATTTACTATTTTTTTCTAAGATTTGTTTTATCTCACAATTTGTTAATTCAACTCGACCATTTTTCTATAGAGGATAGTCAATTGAATTATGAATCACACTGTACTTTCACATTAAAGCTTCTAAAGAACAATTGTAAAAATATATTCCTAGATCACTGATCATAGCGCTTGGGGTACCATACCTAAATAACATGTTTTCTTTCAATGCTACGGCTTCAACCCGTTTTGAAACATACTCCATAGCAAGAACAATGTATAGGAACACAGAAGCAGGTAGAAATGGTCCCATAAAGTCCATTCCTTAGCAATTAGATATTTCTGTTGTGATAATTAGGTTTAGAGGCACAATATGGCGATGGGATGAAATGCCCAACTTTTGATAATTTTAACAAGAACGACAATAATGATAGGTGTTTGAACAAATTGGGCCAATAAAGACCGTATTGTAGAATCTTTGCAGTAGTTTTCGTTGTAGAAAAATAGCCACCACATGCATCAATATGATAGAATTTTAAGACACTAAACACTTCATCTTCAGGAATACAACGTCTCATGATTTAATCACGATGGTATTTGAAAAAGTAATGGCCATCCTAATAAAAGTTATGCACTTCAACTAAAAGCTTTCTTTTGTCTTGCAAACTCCAAGCAGATGGAATTTCTCTAGTTACCAAGTAATTGACAATGTGTGTGTACAAAAGTAACTTGGTAATGGAGAACTAACGCTCGTTAGGAAATTCATCATAATTTGTTAAGCCATGGACAAAATCATTGAATTCCAAACAAGATAAATGGTCAGCTACCATATTCTGAACTCCTTTTTTGTCCTTAATGGTTAAATCAAACTCTTGTAGAAGAAGGATCCACTTGATGAGTCGGGCCTTAGCATCCTTTTTGGAAAAGAAACACTTAAGGGCTGAATGAATAGTGAAAATAGTGATAGGTGAACCGATCAAATATGAATGAAACTTGTTAAGAGAAAATACTACAGCAAGCAACTCCTTTTTAGTGGTTGAGTAATTCATTTGAGCATTGTTGAAAGTTCTACTTGTGTAGTACTCTAAAAAGGGTTTTCCTTTCCTTCGTTAACCCAAAGCGGCTCCTATAGCTTACTTACTTGCATCACACATGATTTCAAATGGTAAACTTCAATCATGAAATTGCATGATAGGTGTAGAGCTTAGCTTAGATATTAGAGTTTGGAAAGATTTTTCACATTCTTTTGCCCATTCGAATACTGCATCTTTCAATAAGAGGTTATATAATGGTCTTGGTATGGCTGGAAAATTCTAAATGAACCTCCTTTAGAATCTAGCATGTCTAAGAAAAGATCGAACATCTCTAACAGACTTAGGAGTGGCAATGTTTGAAATTAATTTAATCTTAGCTAGATCGACTTTAATTCCTCTTTTAAAGACAATGTGTCCAAGACCTATGCCAGATGAAACCATAAAAAGACATTTTTTTCTAATTTAAAACGATGCCTTTTCTTCATATCTTTTCAAAATAGCTTCCAAATTAAGCTGGCAAGTGTCAAACGAATCACTAAAGACAGTCAAATCATATAATGAAAACTTCCATAACCTTCTTAACCATGTTGTTGAATATGCTCATCATACATCTTTGAAATGTAGCCGA
Organism: Artocarpus heterophyllus; assembly: GCA_025403435.1. Lineage (NCBI taxonomy): Eukaryota > Viridiplantae > Streptophyta > Magnoliopsida > Rosales > Moraceae > Artocarpus > Artocarpus heterophyllus. The sequence goes on from CM046339.1 coordinate 13,495,449, forward strand.
AGCGTTACGAAGTCCAAATGGCATACTTTGGAAAGCGTAAGTACCGACAGGACTTATAAACGTGGTCTTTTTTTATCTTGTATTGCTATCTTTATCTGATAATATCTTGAATATCCATCGAGAAGGCAATAGAAAGGAGGACCAGCTACACATTCTAATGGGAGTAGGAAATGGTCTTTTCAAGTGGCAGCGTTCAATTTATTATAATCAATGCACATACACTATCCAATGACAACTCTTGTATGAACAAGATCTCCTTTTTCATTCTTTATCATAATTATACGTAATTTTTTAGATACAACTTAAGTTGGATTGACCTATTTATTGCCTACAATAAGGTAAATAATACTTGCATTTAACAGTCTTAAGACTTCACTCTTCACAGGTTTTTTCATTGTTAGGTTCAGCCTTTTTTGGTGGTCTCTTTTTTTATTAGCATCTTCTCGTACATGAATATGATGAGAGTAAATCAAGGGACTAACACCCTTGATATTAGCTATTGTCTAATCAAATGTAGTTTTGTGATCACGCAACATGTTGATTAACCGTTGCTCTTATGATTCATCGAGTTTGGATGAGATGATGATAGAAAGAGAATCATCAGCTCCCAGGAATGCATGTTTCAGTCCTTCAAGAAGTTGGGCTAACTTAACTTTTAGGATTTCTTCAGTGGATGATTTTGGCTTTTCTCCTTCTAGCAACAATGTTTCAAAATGTGATTGTCAAAACTTTGTTCCTTTGTCCAATGAACATATAGAAATATTAGAAATGAGATCGGGATTTTCAAGATCAAAACTTTGGAAGATTTCCTCAAGCACATCAGTTTGCATTAGAAATTCTCCTTGAACAATTTTGTCGATGATTTCAGTGTAAAAACATTCATCATTGCTTTGAAATTGCTTCCTTATATTGAAAACATTCACTTCAAGAGTCATGTTTTCTAAAGAGATTTTCATTAGGCCATTTCTACAATTAATAAGAGCATTAGATGGGGCTAATAAAGGTCTTCCGAGGATAATAGGAATTTGTTATTCCATGTTCACCTCACATTGAGTCTCTAAAATGAGAAAATCTACAAGTAATAGAACTTATCAATTTGCAACAGAACATCTTTAACTATCCCTCTAGGTTCCTTGATGGATTGGTCTACAAATTGCAAAACCACAAATATTAATTTAATCTCTTCAAATCCTAGTTGTGAGTAAATCAAATGAGGCATGAGATTGACACTTGCTCCAAAGTCTAACAAGGCTTGAGTGATTTCATGAGTTGCTATGTAACAGGTAATTATAGGACATTCTAGATCTTTGTACTTGATTGGTGCACTTTGTTCAAGAATTGCACTTAATTGCTTAATCAAGAATGTAGTCTTTGTGACATGATGCTTCCTTTTACTGTGCATAAGTCTTTTGTAACTTTGGCATAAGCTGGCACTTGTTTGAGTATTTGCAAAAGAAGAAGGTCGATCCAAACTTGCTTTTTAAGTGTTCCAAGATTTGATCATAATTTTCAGGTACTTTTCTAGTGGATTGAAGAACTTGGGGGAAAGAAGCTTTCACTGGAAGCTTATTCACTTCTTTTTCTTCTTGTCTTTGTGGAACAACTTCTTCATTACTCGCGTCTACAGTGTGATAAATTTTCTAATGATTTATTGCTGCGAGTGGTAACATGACTAACCTCTTCATCATTCTTCACATCATTGTTAAAGGTTTGTCATATTTTGTTCTTCTTGATTGACTTGAGTTTGAGATGAACTTTTTTTCATGTTCTCAAGTGGCCAAAATTTTAGCTAATTCTAAGATTTGTCTCTTGATTTGAATTTTGAATTCCTTGTTGTCTTCTACCATTTGTGTGAAAGCAACTTCAAACTTTTATTTTTGCGCCTCTAAGAATCCTTGTAATGTTTCCTCAAGAGATTTTATTAATAAGTGTGATACATGCTGAGGAGCAACATATTCTCTTGGATGCACTTCTTCTTCAATCTCCCATTGATCTCCAAATGATTGTACTTGATTTGAATTCCTCCGGTTGAAATTTGAATTGATTCTTCCATCAGGATTAAGAATTTCGAGATAAGGGATATAAGGTTTATGATATGTCCCTAAGGCATTACATTGTTCCTCACATATTCCTATCATTTCCTAATAAGCATGACAGTCCTGTGGTTGTTGTTCAACCCTTCCACACACAAAGTTTGTTCCTCGCGATTCAACTCTTGTGGCAGCATGAATTCCTTTCTCATTCTTTGCTTTGAGAATTTCTAACTCCCGTGTAAGATTTTCAACTTGAACCCTAAGGTTGATGAATTCCAGTTGATCGAGACTTATTAGTACTATAAGAAGTATCTAGTTTAGCACATAAATGAGCTTTCTCAGCAAATTCATCCTTAGCCTCTTCAGGGTCCTTGTGTAAGAACTTTCATTGAACATAACTTCCAGATATTGGCGATCATGACTTATGAGTCCTTTGTAGAAGAAGTTGACAATACACCAATTCTCGTAACCATTGTGAGGACATTGACTTAACAAATCCTTGAATCTTTTATGATATTCATAAAAATTTTCATGATCGTTCTAGGAAAAAGTGAAAATTTGTTTCTTCAAATTGTTGGTTTTTTGGTATGGGTAGTGTTTATGGAAAATATTGGATGTCATATCATCCCATAATTTGATAAATCGAGATCTTTAAGAATAGGGTTGGCTTTTGGCTTTTGGCTTTATCCTTTAGAGAGAGAGGAAAAATTTCATTTTGATGGAATCAGCAATGTCAGGGTAGTTGTAGAACATGGCGACAACCTCCTCAAATTTCACAAATATGAACGTAAAGATTTTTGCTTTCTGTTGTGATTGATTTCCATGACACGCAAGTGTAGGTGGTCTTCTCAATTAATAAATGTACAATTAAGTACGGAAGTTGATCTCACGAGAATTATGTTAATTTTTAGTTAAGTACCAAAATTATATTAACTCTAAGATTATTTGAACTACCAATTAATTTAAATTGAAGCTAAAATAAACTAAAATGAAATTAAAAATAAAGTTTATGAAATATTTAAAAATAAACAAACAACAAAAATCTAGAGGTACTATTTCACCTAGTCTTCATTATTCAGTATTTGCCTAAACTAATATCAATTCAAATTCCTCAATTTATTGGCCTAGAATTCTAATGTATCCCAACTTTTGTCTCTCAAATACTAATTGATAAATGCCTAGATTAATTGATTCCAATATCCCTATTGCAAACCAATTATCAAGAACTCTTTGAGATCTAACTCTATTTATTGGCCACAAAAAAAAATATAGGTCTCTCAACTCTTATAATTTTCTAGGTTATGCTTCTTAAACATGTATTCAAAATCCTCCTCTCTCAAGTACTAAATCTAAATATAAAAATTGTTTAATTGGTAATCAAGCACCTAGAAGCATTATGTACAAGGAAACACAAATAAATGGATTTGAAAATTAAATTGTACCAATCGAAGTCATTTTCCTAAACATAGATTCAACTAAGTTCCATAGTCCTCTAGAATAACAAATTAACCACACATAATTATAAAAATTAATTAACAACAAAAAATATTGATAAACAAACACATAAACATTAATATTAAAACAAACATTGAAATATTGCAGATAGAGTTTAGAAGGAACCCGGATAAAATGCAATGTCTGATGGGCCTTTCTTCCACTCTGATGTATATTTTACACTCACAAACTATTTTACCATACTACCAAAAAAAAAAAAAAAAAAACAAAAAGTAGAACGAATTTGTTCCAGCTTAAGGCTGGAACTCCTAAAGCTATTTAAAAATAAATAAAAAAAAAATGCTCCCCCTCCGTATGCTTAGCTTCCTAATTTATACAAAACTTCACAAAGGAACGTTTAAGGCTGCAGTTGAGAGTAGTTGATCTAGGTGTTTGACAGTGGTAGGAACCACTCAATTTCCACCACAATCTCAGTTATTAATGGTATAAAGCTCTCACATGCTACAGTAACAATAAAAAAATATACTACAGTATAAAACTCTCACATGCTATAGTAAAAGTGATTCCCACCACTCTTTCAAACACCGTAGATATTTTTTTTGTCCTTTTTCTTCTGTTGATTCCAGCTCATTGGTATGCAAAATCTCGTTTGCAATCCAATGCGACGCCAGAGGAGAGGCACGGAAATCGGCTACATCTGGTCCGTTGAGAGCGAAATCCAACAGCTTCAAGACAAAAAGAGAAAGGCAGGCCAGCTAGGAATGATCTCAACCGATACTCTAGTCTTCAGTCAGCTTAACGGATGGTTAAAAATGGAAGTTTTGACAAAGCAACACGTTGCAGCGCGTACACCCACGATTGTTGACTGAGCGGATGACTAAATTTTGATTGGCGAATGAAATCTGCCACGTGGTCGTTGACGCTTACTGGACGCTGATCCGCATTGGTCTGAAAGTTTCAAAAATTTTGTTTTTGGCCCCAATCTTGAAGTTTTCTTGCAGATTTCTTCCTATTTTCGCCCTAAAATAAAATATTTTGCAATTAAGCCCAGAATAATTTATAATTATACAAAATGAAAAATTACTAAAAATAACTAAATATTTTTACAAATTTATTTAACACAAAACTAAGTTAAAAATTAAATACACACATTAAAATAAAAATGAAACTTTATTAAACTTATAAAAATTAACTAAAAACATTTCTAAAAATTTACCAAAAATATAATTAAACATAAAAACACAATAAAAATTAATAACTAAACATATGTTACTTAAAACACACTAAAATACTAAAGACATGCAAAAATGCTTAATTAGAGGATTTGATAACAAATAAAATGCTAAATACATAATTTAAAACCTTGTAAAAATGCATTATTTCATGTTATCAGATACCCCAAACTTAGCATTTTGCTTGTCATCAAGTAAAAGAAAGAAAAACTAAGACTGAAAACAAATAAAAACACACGAGTTTGAGTTGATGCGTTAAAAGCAGGCCTCAAAGATTTCGTAGATTATATAGCTTATGAAAAATTCAAAACATTAAAAATGTTTATAATTTTAATTAAAATGTTAAAACTTTATCTTATTTAGATCCTCTAAATATGTGTGTGATTCATTATTTACTCTTACCTACTGTTACTTGAATTAGTTTATGCTAATAAGTGATTTAGAACTAATTTAAGCACAAAGTTAGAACTCCATATGCTTGTATTTCATATCTATCTCCACTCATGTAAACTAACATAATACTTAAGATCATTATGACTTAATAAAGCTTATAATTTATGGCTAGGGTATTGGGTAGAATATTTGGATATAAATGTAGCTCAAATCACCCATAAACACATACATACTTGTTCACAAACCCATAAAAGCACAAAATTCAACATCCCATATTACATATCACACCCCAAACTTGAATTCTCATTGCTTCTGATGTTATCCAATATTTATTTATTTATTTATTCCAATTTTTTTAGATTTTTTCATTTTCCATTTTTATCAATTTTTTTTCATTTTTTCATTTCATTTTTTTTAGTAAAAATTTGATACAGAAGTCACTTTGAAAATAAAAATAATATAGAACAAATAAACATAAATGGTAAACGTAACATTAAATTATAATAATAGTGATAAAAATACACACAACACCACCCTTCCTCCCATATACAAATAAACTTCAAAATAAATTACAGACTGATGATTAACATGTTTATGAGTGAAGGGTTAAAAGGACAAAAAATAAATAATGGCTAAAATTATAATTTGTGGTTGACAAAGAAAAGACAAACATTCGGCTCAAATAGGGTGACTGAGGATAAATGTTTATCAAAGTAGGCACAAAAAGGCTTAAACGGTCCAAAAATGGTCTAAATTAAGTCCTAAATACTAAGCAGCCTAGGATTTCGTCTCAAGAAATAATCAAACAAGTTCTAGACTTATAAAATCTAGCGAGATTTAAAAAAAAAATTACTGACTTACATAAATGTTATCTAAGTATGCAAACAACTAAGTGATCATGGTTGTGTGCATTTAAGAGTTCAAAAGAATCGTAAGTAAAATAGAATTAACAAATGAGTAAAGCAAGAACTTAAAAAATAACATATATATATTTAGAAAAATAAAACAAAAAGGCAAAAAAAAATTAAATTTTTGAAAATTTTTGGTGCCATACTCCCAAACTTAAATTGAACACTATACTTAATGTTTAAAAGATAAAGAAAAGATAATAAACAGAGGATGTACTTGATTGATTAGAGGATATGACATTTTCATTTTTCTATTTTTTATGTTTTGTTTTGTTTTTTTTATTTTTTTTTTATTTTTTACCAGTCAGATGCAAATGCAACACACAATAGAATACAATATATTACATACATAACAAGGACACGTTTTGAGAAAACAAATACTTCGTAATATCAGCTATCCTAATCACGCATGCATACAAACATAGAATGCAACATAGATACAAAAGCACTCAACAAATTACATAATGACACCTAAACGAGATGCATTTTGAGAGTATTAGTTACTTTGTATATCTACCATCCTGGCACTGGGAAACATAAATCTAAAGGTTTTAACAACAACATGCCACACAAACACTTAGCACACTATTTTTTGCTTTTTTTTTTCGAAATTTTTCACAAAATATAAACAAAAATCACATGAGGGACAAAGAAAGACAACATCATCTAGAGAATAAGGGTTATTGAAGGTAAGAAAAGGAAAATGAAAGTGAACATACTATGGGTAAGACCGAAAGATCACATGTAGAGGTTCAAATCTAATAGACATTTCTTGCTACGTTTGTTTCAATCTAACCTTGAAGTTGCAGCATTGGCTTCCAAATGCATAACTTGCATCTTGTTCAGCAATTATTCGATAGTTGGAGTAGTGATAAAGATTTGTCTTTTAACCTGTACAGTGAAATTTTCTTCCACGGCATGATATAAACCTGTACAGTGAAATTTTCTTCCACGGCATGATCTAAAAACTTTAACAAATCATCATAGAAACCATTAACATTTAAAAGTCCTAAACGTTTTGAGTGGATACAATAAGTTCCCACTAGCAACCACAAATATTTCCTTGAGGCCTAAAGGTTTTGAATGGAGACAATAAGTTCCCACTAGCAACTACAAACATTTCCTCAAGGGTGCCTATACCACTAGGAAGAGCTATGAATGCATCAATTATAGTTACCATGGCTTTTATATGTTAACAGATGCGTGTAACTCTTTTTTCTTCACCTATAGACTTTCCACAATGATATCCCTCAACTAGGACATCAAGGATAATCCTTAGGACTTGTGTACTACTAGGTTGAGCTAATATAGCCACTCTACCCATTAACCCTAAGCTACCTTCTCCGTATGCTAGGTTAATCTTTCTACGTGCTAAAACATGTCCAAAGTTTTTTGTAGTCTCTAAGTTTATTTTATATTTACTAGAACATAAACCACAGAAGATACAGACTATTTTGATTTTCCTAGATGAGTGGGAGAAAGACATGATTGGTTCTATGACTGGTTGACCTTTTTTTAACTATTTGATTTTTTTTTGGGTTTTTTGGTTTTTATTCCAAGTCCGCTCTGGTAACTCTAACTCTTGAATTAGATCTTAAGGAAGATGAGAATGCATGACGACTAAGGAGTCAGACAAGTAGGACATGGCAAGTTACTTAACAATCTAAACAAAATATTGTACAAGTGAGAAAAATCAAACATGAATTGAAAAAGTAGGAACACTATCAGACCTACTTTTGAAAAATAAGATATTAGCTGTACAACTTCTCACAAATTGTGACACCTGTTATTTCCTAACAGGTATTATGGTAATTAAATTAATTATTAATGTACTAATTAAAATTTGTTTCATTTAAAATCTAATTCATAATATTTATTTCTATCTATTTTTAAATTTTTGAAAATTTTCCTATACTTATTTAGTATATTTATTGAAAAGCATTAGAACTTCTCATAAATTTTAAAAATGCCATTTTAGCATTATATGAGCCAAAGTCTCCCCAGGAGACAAATAACACTCATTCTCACCTGCGATATGCCCTCAATTACTTCACTCAATCAATCTCCCTCTTCCTCACGTCTCTCTTCTTTCCCTTGCCCTTCTTTCTTTTCTTCTTCTTCTTTTCCTCTCCCACGGTGAGACAAGGCAAAGGAAGATCAAAGGGAACCTCAAGCAATCCTTGTACAAAAGTCTCCATCGTTTTCTCGCGTCTTACACTCTATTTTCTTGCTGAAACAAAATAATCCCAAAGTAGCCATAAAACCAGACACCATTACCTCTAATTGAAGTAAAAGAAATCCAGCTAAACCTGAAGCCAAGAAACTTGTTTTGGAGTTATTTCAAGTTTCCATCTTGCTATAATCCGAGGTTAGAATCTTGTGAACAGATTTTCTCGTTTGTAATTTTTACATTCAAAAGTTTGTCCTTACTTGTGTTCTTGAACCTGAGTATATGTTTTATTACTATTATGGTGCATATGTATACAGTTTAAATGCGTATCTATATTGTAAACAAAGAATTATATTGTTAAACTATATGCTATTTTGCTCTTTCTCCTTTTTAATTAATGACTCATGTAAAAATCACATAGTAGTTTCATTCAAAAAGTTAAAATTGTTATCAATAGGGGTGCTTTGCTATACATTTGTAAGTTAAAAATGTAAATTGCCAAAATTACAATTTCAAGAGACAAATTACAAATATGCGACAAGTTTAAGAAGCAATAATACCAAATACCCAAAACAAAACGAAAAGAAAATTGAATGTTGGATTGTAAAAGTTTATTTTGAAAGGAGCATTTAGCCTTTTTTTTTTTTTTTGGAAAAACTACTATTAAAAAATTCAACAAAAAGATTATTTGCCTCTATTTTTCTTGATAAACCGTTGTACTTTATGACATTTGGACAGCTTGATGAAATGATAGTTCAAGGAACATACTAGAGTCAATGTCTCAATAAGGCATGAGAAAATGTCTCCCTTGAGTATTGTTACCGGTCTTGTGCCCCTTGGTTTGTTGTGCCGTGACAAACAATATGCAGGTGCAACACAATCTTAAATTAAATTCAAGGGTTAGTTGTCAAAATTAAATATTCTGGACCGATTTATTAAACACAAAAAGTTTAAGGACTGTGGTGCAAAAAACTTTGTTATTGTTAATTCTTATGTCACGTGCCACAAATTTCAAACAAACTAATTATACTTAAGAAAAGGGAAAGTAAACAAAGCAGGAAGAGGTGAATTTTTCCTTTTCCCACTCAGAAAGAGAGAGAAGTATAGTAGGGTGAATCCGGCGGAGGCGGCAGCCATGGGAGATGGCAGCGGAAACAGAGGCGTTGCCAATTCCAACAACAATAACAACAGCAACAATGGTGGGACCAGCAACAAGCCCGAGTGGCTTCAGCAGTACGATCTAATTGGGAAGATCGGCGAGGGCACCTACGGCCTTGTCTTCCTCGCCAGAACCAAAACCCCTGGCAATCGCGGCAAGTCCATTGCCATAAAGAAATTCAAGCAGTCCAAGGATGGCGATGGCGTCTCTCCCACCGCCATCCGCGAAATCATGGTCTCTCTCTCTTTCTATACTGTTTCTTCCATCTCAGGAACCAAGTCGGTAAAAAAAGAACTTCAACTGACTCAAAATTATGGAAGTCAACAGAAATCGAGTTCAAGATTCGTACTTCTTTTCTAGGAACACAAAGATTTACGATTTTCATTTTCCTTCTTGGTTTCTGAGAAGCCAAACAGAAGAATTTAGGGTTTCAATTTAATTTAATTTTTTTTGTTGTTGATTTTTGGAGTTCACAGTTACTGCGGGAGATATCGCATGAGAATGTAGTAAAGCTGGTGAATGTTCATATCAACCATGCCGACATGTCGCTTTATCTCGCTTTTGATTACGCAGAGCACGACCTCTATGTGAGTGATGGTATCATTCATAGAAGATTATTTATTTTTGTAGTACTGAAGAATAAAGATTCAGAAATTTCCAATTGCTAGTGAAGGTTCTGTTTAAAAGTCACATATTCAAATTCTTCTACATCACAGGAAATTATTAGACATCATAGAGATAAAGTTAATCACGCTATCAATCAGTACACTGTTAAGTCATTGCTCTGGCAGCTACTCAATGGATTGAACTATCTTCACAGGTAAGCCTTTCGTTTATGCAAAATTCTGTATTCTTTTATCAGTATATATTGTTAAGTTACTTGGAACGCTTTCTGCAGTAATTGGATCATCCATCGCGATCTGAAGCCATCGAACATATTGGTATTTTCATATCCTTTATCATTTGCTTCTTCTATTGTGCAATGCATGTACGGCAATGCGTGTGTCTGTCTCAGCCAATATGACGAAAAAATCTTTGCGACCAGGTTATGGGTGACGCTGAGGAACAAGGAGTTGTTAAAATTGCCGATTTTGGACTTGCTAGAATATATCAAGCTCCATTGAAGCCATTATCTGAAAATGGGGTAGGATGCAACTATATTTTCTTTAACAATGGAAAGGTGTTGCTGATGTTTGTTTTTATATCAATACAAAAATGCACAAGCCATCCCTGGGAGAAGACAAGGTTAACTTATGACTCTGTGTTTTTTACGGAAAAACCCAAGTTGAAGATAAGGTTATTTTCTGCAAGAATGCATCATCTCTTGCCTGCATCAGCTTCTTGCTCATATGTCTACAAACAATTGTCTTTTTTAACCATTTAGGTTTCAGTTATGACATCAAACTGAACATCGGCCCGTTGTTATATTATATCTGTGGGACATACTACAAATGGAAAACTGGAAATTTTCTGTGTTATCTTCGATGTATGCTACTATAAATGTCTACCTTAAAGTATGCTTGTGAAGCATTGAGAATATTATCCAGCTATTACATATAATTTTTCTTATTGAAATCACTTGTAATCTAATTCTATGTAATGAAACACACAAAACAGTTAAACTGTTGGATCATGTACAGTAGTAATGGATGGGTCTTCATTAACCTAGCTTATTGTTGCCATTTGACCAATTGTCCTGTTAGAGCTGCTTGATTAAAAGTATAAAGTGAAGAAGAGAAATTTATAATCTGAGCACACTAGAAGACGTACACTGAAAAATTGTTATGCTCCAATCACAGAATTAAGTGCCACTTTTTTTTTATTTTTTTATTTATTGATAACCCAGAAGACTTTTTTGTGATATCTTTTGTCTGTTTGAACATATGCAACTGCTTAGTATTAAATGAGCTGGATATTGAACATTGAGTTTCGTTTATGTTCAGATTATCTCTTTGATGACAGTTGTTAATTTCATACTTGCAGGTTGTGGTGACCATTTGGTATCGTGCTCCAGAGTTGCTCCTTGGGGCAAAGCATTACACAAGTGCTGTAGGTATCACTCTACACCAAATTCCATGCTTATTAAGCAGGCATATATACTGACATTTATTGCAGTTGAGAATACAGAGTTTTGTTTAGAATGATTATTTTTATTTGCGTGCATGTGTGCTTGCACATATGGACGTCCCGCTTTCTTTCTCTCTCTCTCTCTCTCTCTCTCCCTCTCTCTCTGTTAACTTGCATATGAATTTCTTTTGTATGTTGGTATTCCACAAAGTGGAATAAATTCTACTGCACTAACAACTGCTTTTTTAGATATGTGGGCTGTTGGATGCATTTTTGCTGAGCTTTTGACTTTGAAGCCACTGTTTCAAGGGACAGAAGCTAAAGCTACTCCAATTCCTTTCCAGGTATAGATATCAGGGTTTATTTCTTTTTTAGTTTAGGGTCTTGACCAAATTTGACATTTGGTGGTGGGATTTACTCTTGAAAGGGTTAAATATCTTTTTGAAATCACGTAGCCTTCTGACTTATATTCCACCTTTTGCAGCTTGATCAGCTTGACAAGATATTCAAGGTCTTAGGTACTCTATTTTTATTTTACAGTCCCCCCTCTTTTCTTTTCTTTTCTCTCTATCCCTCTCTTTTTTATTTTTTTCATTTCTATATCTTGAGGCGTGGTGCCATTGTCCATTTTTATTTCATCAGGGCATCCAACTTTGGAAAAGTGGCCAACACTTGCAAATCTTCCATATTGGCAACAAAATGCACAGCATATTCAAGCACACAAGTAGTATGTTCTTCACGCATATGAGATTTCAAATAGGCTATTGGAAGAGTTAGATATATCAGATAAATTATTTATTTCTTTTGCTGTGATTCTCATTTCGTCCTCTCTCTCTCTCTCTCTCTCTTTCCTTTTTTTTTTTTTGGCACCTGACAGCGACAGCCATGGGCTTCATAGTTTTGTTCACCTCTCTTCTAAAAGTCCTGCATATGACCTCTTATCTAAGATGCTTGAGTAAGTTTACCTTCTATATTTACAAGAAATTCTTGCTTTCTTCTTGTATGGAGTATGTAATGATGATAGAGATCTTACTTGTTAAATGATTCTTGAAGTTTCAGTTCCTTTGATTTCTTAAAGCTTTCATTGTTCATAGAATTTGTAATGATGATGGAGATCCTTTAATTTCTTAAAGCTTTCATTGTTCATATTTTTGAAGAAAAAATACTGTAGCAGGAAGCTTGGTTGTTTTTATTGATACCACATGAAAATTAGAAATCTGAAATTGATAAGCAATGTTCAAACATTTTTTTATCATATGCACTCAATTATGTTTTCGTTTCATCTATTCTTCTTGTCCATTCTGGTAAGCATAATGAATTTGTGTAGGATACCATGCTTTTAAAATTGGAAGAATATTGTCATTAAAAAAAAGAATTGGAAGAATAAGCTAGATATTTTCTTTTGGAGATCTAGGTTCTAAGGATTGTAGGGTATATGCAGGGCCTCTAGGTCCAAACTTTAGTCAGTAGCGTGAAAGTTGAAAAGAAAAATAAAAAAAGAAAATGAAATGGATGTCTAAGTCCCAGTTTCTGTCCAACAAGAAGAATTAGGAACCAGCTTTGTCCAACAGTTTTTATGTGTGTGTCTATATATATACCCATGCGTAGACATGCATACAACACACTTAGCATTTGCTCATGCTTATCTATTAGATCTAAATTGGCATTCCTTAAATCCTGGGCCCTGCACAAAGGATATTGTTTTCCACTTTCCTTACTTTCATGGTTTACATCTATAAATAAAGTTGTGGGTGGTAGAGTGGATTTGCTCGTAGTTTTGGGTGTATTGCAGGTGGTGGATCCTTTCAATGTGTTGTAATTGGTCTATTGTAATTTTTCTAGAAGATAAGCATATTCCTTGTATACCTTGGATTTTAAGAAAAGTCTTCCTCGTTTGACCTCACATGCAATGGAAAAGAGTCATTTGGTTCTTGTATAACAAGTACTTCTAAACAAAAAGGAACAAAAATTGCCTTGGTCTATGGCACATTTGGTCAAGGTACCAATTTCATCAAATTCATCTCCCCCACAAAATCATTTGATTAGCGTTTTTGGTTTAGGATCTTGTTTTAGATAGCTTTTGCTTTTTGAGCTTGGTAGTGGAAGAGAACGCGAGTTATAGCTTTTGAAGAGAACATGAGTTACAGCTTTTGAATCGATATTCAAAATTACCTATCGGTTATATTTTTATGCAGATATGATCCACGAAAGCGTATAACAGCAGCACAAGCTCTAGAGCATGAGTAAGAAAGTTTTTACAGTGATAGAAGGGCTGGTTATTTTGAGTATCAACTTTCTGTGTTATGTGGTCTACTCCTGAATATTTTCAAGTTAAATTTAAGGCAGCAAACTGAAAAGAAATCTCATACAAGTGTTGGTTAATTCTCTGATACCTCCGCTCAGAAATAACATTAAGCAAGTTGCTTACCTTTTTTCACTAATTTTATCCAAGATATTAGTCGTGATGTCACACACACACACACACACACAAAATCCCTAAATAGAAGTGAGTTTTGTTTTGGTTTAGCTTTTAATTTTTGTGAAAGGTCTCGAGGTTTTGATGCTTGATTCACTTTGCCAGGTTACCTATTTTCTCCATTTTTAATCTTTGATTAGATTTAAAATCAATCTTGATTAGTTTCATTTTGATATTATTGTTGTACATTCCTATCCGTATATGGATCCTTATTGCGATAGTTGTTATGCTGTTTTAAGTGGACACCATTCGTGAAGATTTGGAAGGAATTGCTAGGATAATAAAGGTTCATCAATGGTAGATGACACATTTTTCGGGAAAAGAAAAAAACAGTAAATACATGCTACACGATGCATCAGTTTCAATAATCTTATCTCCTCCATTATATTTACTGAGTATCATTTCTGAGTCTCCTTTATTGTCATGTTTCTCAGGTACTTTCGTATTGAACCCCTACCAGGTCGAAAGTGCGTTTTCTTTTACATCTTTTCATTACAATTCAATCTCTCTCATTTTTTTTTTTATTTTATTTTGAAGCTATGCCATTTTTGGCTTATTATTCCTACTTACCAGTGTTTTAAAAATGTTTATGAGAACCTAAGAAGAAAAATATATAGGAAAAATGATCGAGTTAATTCTTGAAACATATGCCCAATATTCCCTTAAATTCTGACGATATGTTAACATCAACAATGATCAGTGCCCTGGTGCCCTTCCAAGGAGAGAAAGTAGTTAATTATCCTACTCGTCCTGTAGACACAACTACAGACTTTGAAGGGACGACGAGTCTCCAGCCTTCACAACCTGTAAGTTCTATGGTTTAGAACTAATTTTGTTCTGTTTTGTGTTTTGTTTTTCTTTGTGCTTGTAGCAAGGCTGCCTTAAAAGGCAAGAATATATATGTATCTGTGTTTGTGTGTGCGTCTGTGTATTTGTGGACACCCCTAGGGTAGACTCAGAGATCCACAAAATCAAAATTTGCCTCATCGTAAAATAAATAAATAAACAAAATAAAATAAAATAAAAATCATCTTTCAAATCTCAGACATTCTCTTCGGTCTTTATCTTGTATCTTTTGTGGCATGTTGCATGCTTATGCTCTGATTGTTTGGGGCCAGGTATCATCTGGAAATGCAGTTCCTGGAAGCATGCCAGGTGCTCATGGAGTACCTAGAACTGCCACTCGGCCACAAATGGGCATGCAGAGGATGCCACCACACGGGATGACGGGTTATAATCTAACATCTCAGGCTGGAATGGGTGGTGTAATGAACCCTGGTGGCATCCCGATGCAGCGTGGTGTTAATCCACAGGCCCATCAGCAGCAACAGGTACAGATCCTGGAGTGAAATTTTTTTGTTGAGGTGTTCTTTATTTATTTATTTATTATATATTTGTAATGTGTGATCCAATATTTTTTAAACAGCTGAGAAGAAAAGACCCAGGAATGGGGATGAGTGGGTACCCTCCGCAGCAGAAACAAAGACGGATGTGAGCTAAAGCAGCTATCCTGATTCAGCCGAGTGGTGCGTTAAATTTTGCACTTGCCAAAGTATTGATCTCTAGAATTCTTTTTCACATGCTGCTTGACTTGCCTTTTTGCTCAAAAAAATTAGGATACTGCATAATAATGTATAGGAGGCCATTCCTCATCGAGCATTGCAGCAACAGACGTTTCCATATATCATGGTAACCATCACCTAGTAAAATGAATCCTAATACTCACGCAGGGATTACAAAAGTCGTATAGCTTAAGAGATCCATTTGCCTGATACCTGACAATTCCGCATTCATGACATCTTTTGATGCGAAGCTCTGCAAATTTGGATCTATTTCTTCAAACTTTTATCCTTTCTAGAGCCGGAATGGATGAAGCTTCCGGTTCAGTTCTGTTGAAATGGTGGTAAGAGCGAAGGAAGAACGGAACGAAATGAAACGTTATGCAAATTGCAGAAGCTGCACTCTGGCTCGAGTTCATGCATGTCCCTATATAAGTTGAATTTGAGTGAATTTGTTTCACATTTTGTTGTATTTATGCTTGTATTAGCAAGCTTATAATTCTAAAGAAGTTGTATTGCTCCCATTAAGCTTTGCCTGATTCGTAGTTGGAACTGTGAGTTAGAGTTTCATTATTGTAGCATGTAAGAGTTTTATATTATAGACGATTGAAACTATGAGTTCTAAGTAAGTTGTCAAATATAGTTGACGATAAAACTTGACTCTGCGTTGAATCTTTGATAATATTGTAAGACTGAATTCTAACTCTTGCTCGTCGAATTGACTTTGTACTCTGCCCGGTAATAATGAAGATGAACACAAGCATAAATGCCATCCAATTGTTAAAAATAATAAGTGAGTTGCATTTGAATTAATTGAATTGAATATGTTAATAATTTTAATTAATATCATTTTACTGTTGATCTTTAGGAATGGCTCGGTGGAATAGCAATTTATTTCTGTCTGACCGAACACAGGCATGATTGGATTGGAGGAATTGCGATGCAACAAGAAATCTTGACTTTTGAATTTTGAGCTATGTTCTTATTTATTTGTTTTCTTTTTTAGAGATAAGAATAATTTCTAATTTTAGATAAGTTATTTTTTCTTTTTTCTTTTTTCTTTTTGGAATATTTTATTTCCCTGTTTTAATTTTTAATTTCCTGTTGTTTGGGACAATTTAGTTTATTAATATGTTAGTCTCATCATATGTAAGGTGGTGAACTTTTTATTAATGAAATTAGACTGTTTGCTCTTGTTATTTTTTCAATTTTTTCAGTATTCTTTAGAATTAAGGAGTGATTAATGTCTATTTCCTTGACATTTTGAGTGAATCAACATGTTAATAGAAGTCTTGTCTTTTAGAATTCATAGTGAATCAATTGAATTTTTTGATATTTTAATTGAATCAACAGATTCAAGGAGTTTATCCTTCAGTTTTGGTTCTCTTATGTTCTAGTTACATCAGTTGTATCTGAGCCCGAAATGTTCCTATGCTCATTTTATCCATATCGCTTCCCTGTAGACCTAATGCTTATGTTGCCACACCCACCTACAATTTTGAAGAACTCGTCTGTCTTAGTGATCTCATACTAGATCAACTACATGCATACGCACGCACGTACGTGCATGTACATATATGCATGTGCGTGTGTGTGTAACTAATAGTCATTGAGTGTAACGTTAAAGTTAGAAAGTCGTAACAATTGTTGGATGACTAAATTTTTTGGTGTTATGCTAATCGAACATTGGTTTTATGTTCAACAAATATTAGAGAGTCATTTTAGATGATTAAATTTCTTAGTGTTATGTCAATTCAATATTAATGTTTGTTTAAAAACTGATAAGTTACGTTTTTTTTTTCTTTTCTTTTCTTTTTGATGCTATGTTTGGAAATACTTTTTGCCGGAAGAACCGTAGAGAAATAAGGTTTTTCTCTAGAGGAACCGTCCATGAAACATAACGTATAAAAGTAAAAAATAAAACATGATAGTCATTAAACGTAATATTTAATACTGAAGCTACGTAACATAATTTTTAGATGACTAAAGTTCTTATTGTCATGTCAATTGAACATCAATGACTAAAGTTCTTTAAATTAAGTTTTTGGGTATTACATCAATGCTACATTTAATGACAGTGATGTTATATTTTTCTCTTCTACAAGTTCCAACGAAGTTACGTGGAAGAATTGTAGAAAAACTCTATATATCCTAATTACATTAGAAAAACTCCACATACACCCAGAAAGGCACGAGGAACTTATCCTCCAATCATTGTTGCAATGATTTCAATTACCCTTTCTGTAAACAAAATTTCTCCAATGAAAATAAGTAAAAGAAAAGAACGGCATGAGGAAATTGTATCAGGCCTTAATGGCTTTTTTGCCCTAAACCGCCTGAACTTTATGCGTTTGACAAAGCGGTCCTTAAACTAAAAATTTTGACAAGTGACTCCTCAAACTTGTAAATTCGTTGCATAAGAGCTGCAATCAAAAACGGCGTTTGAAAATTGACGGACTTTTACCACTTGACTTGCACGTGATTTTTGATGAAGGGTATAATAAGTCATTTTGGTCAAACTAGGAAATAATAAAAAGAAAAAATAAAAGGAAAAAAATCAGGTTGAATCCCCCAAATCACCGTCATGCCTCCGCCAGTCTAATGTTGTCGTCATTGCCGATCTCCAAATCCCATGTCCCCCAAACAAATCTCGTCATCACCTTCACTAGTAATTAGGTTGGAACTTGGAATTGCAAGCACCACCCTGTTTACACAACCCCAAAATCATAACCAAAAAAAAGAAAAATCACACACAAACGAAATAAACAAATTTCAAGAAAAACCAAACAACATAACCCCTTTTTCCCCTCCCTAAACCCATACAAATCGTCTTTGACAAGCAGGGAGAGAGATAAATTGAGTTCTCCAAACAAAAAGCTTACCTTCTCAACACCCCCATACTTGAAATTGCTACTAAAACATGACCTCGCTTTCAGAGCTCAAGCTCACGATCCTAAGAAGACAAAGTACTCTCTCTTTGAGATTTTGAAAAAAAATTCAACTTGCATGGCTTCGGCTCTGGCTCTGAACTGTTTGAGAGGATTGTCGCCGAGAGTGGGCTAGACCTCGATTAGCAAGACAACGCCTGCCGCGTGGCCGCAGTGTTGGAATTAATCCATAGTAATATATTAAATACACTTGCATTAAAGGCTGTAATATAAGATTAGCCTAATTAAAATGATCAATTTAGGTTTTAGGCTAGTAGGTTTTTTATGTGTAAAGATTAAAATATAATTATTTATTTTATGATAGGTTAAATTAGTAATTAAAGATAACTGTTAGGGTTAGCATTTATATAAAAATGTTGTGGTCTCTAGGTTAGTACGTATGTTATCTTTCTGTCATCCATCCACAGAGAAATTATAAAAGTATTCTCTAGAGGAAGACTTACGTACTAGACTTGAAAGATCTTCAACCTACAGACTTAGGAATTACATTCAATTTATGGATTCATGTTAGCTTTCACATCTTTTAAATTCTTTCGTTGATTTGACATAAATGATCCTAGTTGATGATGGTTTTTATCACAAAATTATATTCTAACAAGTAGTGTTTAGAGCTTTTTTATGTTAAATCATTGAAAATCAATAATTTTCTAAACATGATTCTCATATAAAATTCTCAAATTTAATAATTTATGGTTTCTTTAAAATTGTTGAATTTGAAAGCAATTATTTAGAAATTTTGGTTGAATTATTTAGGGAATACATTATTGTATTCATATATATATATATATGAATATATGTATATAGATAAATAAGTTTTACAGTTGAAATTGGTTATATATATATATATTTATATTATACGGTATGACTTTGAATTTGTTTTTATATATATATTTGGTTTTGGTTTCAAATTATACAGCATGGCTGCCGAACATAGGAAAAATTTCTTGTGCCTTGGCAGGTAGCTGGCCCAGCCACTACCCGCGCTAGCCCCCTCTTGGTAAGGCCGTCAGGCTGCACTAAAAAGGAAAGGCCAAAATTAGAATAGCGTGCCACCACCTGAAGAAAACTAGTCTCTCCTAGGCGGTCAAAGACCCCTAAGTTTTTTTTTTTTTTTCAAAGTTTTGGGATTCGGCCCAAAATTAAAGACTTAGACTTACATGTGCCCAAATTGGGCCCGTGACTAGAAAGGACCCAGGGGTTAAACCCCTTAGGTTATGCAGCGCTATGGGCTGTGGCCCAGAGCTGAAACTTAAACATACACGGGCCCAATTGAACCCGTGGCCAGAAAGAAGCAGAGGGTTAAACCCCTAGGTGACCCAAAAAAAATTGAGAGGCTCGTGACACAAACAAGTTTTAGGATCTGGGTTGGGTTCATCCGACCCGGTCCCAGTCAAAGTTGACCAATTAATAGTTGACTTTGATAAGGTTGACTTTGACTAAATTTTTTTATTCTTTTTATTTTGATTTTTTGTTCATTTTTTATGCAATTTTAAATTTAAATATTAGTATTTTTATATATATTTTGAGATGAATTAATTGAAGCAACATGTCACCAAATTGGCTCTCTTGTAGAAACTAATTTGTTTTAGGATATAAACGGTTGTGCCCATATAACTTATGTGAATATTGACCGGCCCAAAGAAAGGCCAATATTTGACAAAATTGCAAGTACAGTTGTGGTAATAAACACGTAATGATTTTTCGGTTTTACATATAAACAATAAATAGGCCCAAAAGAAGATTTATTGTTCAACACGTTCTTACTGTCAGTGTTTGATTACTACACCAAAATATCACTTACAAGTTAATATTTTCGTCTAAAGACTAAATATTAATGGAGTATCCGATATCTTGAGATGGGGTTACCTTTATTTGAATTTATTATTGTTATTTTGGATTCTTATGTAAGCTTATTTTTTTACTTGTTGTATTGTTCTCTAATTCAGCTATTAGTTCTACGTCGAACATTGCTGCTAACATCAATTCTATTCCTATACTGAATGGTACCAACTTCAAATCATGGCAAGAAACCTCCTTATAGTTCTCAAAGTCATGAATCTCAACCTTGCTTTAAAGGTTCTTTTCTTGCACCTTTTGCAGATAAAAGTCCCTCTCATGAAAAGAGGGACATGGAAAGGTGGGAGAAGTTAAATCGCATATGTATGATGATCATGAAGAAGCTACTCCAGAAGCATTCAAGGACACTATATCAGAAACAATAAAAACAGTCAAAGAGTTCTTTGAGGACATTGAGAAGACATTTGCTAAAAATGAAAATGTTGAAACAATTTAACTTTTGGCAAGTCTCATCTCAATGAGATATAGAGGTAAAGGCAACATAAGGAAGTACATTATGGAGATGTCTCATCTTGCTTCAAAGCTGAAAGCACTTAGCTTGACCTCTCTGAGGACTTGCTAGTGCATTTGATTCTCATATCTCTACCTACACAATTCAGTCAATTCAAGGTGAGCTACAACTGCCAAAGGAGACTTGGTCTCTTAATGAGCTCACCTTACATTGTGTGCAAAAAGAGGAAAGATTAAAGCAAGAAAAGACAAAAAGTGCTCATTTGGATAATACCTCCAAGTACAAAGGGAAGGAAAGAAAGAAGGATAAGGAAGCTGCAGTTAAGGCACCTCAAAAGAAATAGCAAAATAGATCGGATGACCTGGAAGTTATTGGCTATTTCTTCTATGGAGCTGACGGGCATAAGAATAAGTATTGCACCAACTATCACGTTTGGCGTGTTAATAAAGGCATGCTTCTTAATTTGATTCGTTCTGATGTTAATTTAATTTTGGTACCTAAACACACTTAATGGATAGATTCTGGTGCAACCGCTCACATTATTGTGTCTCTGCAGGGTTGCCTAAGATGTCGACAGCCAAGTGTTGTTGGCGATGGCAAAAAGGTTCAAGTTGAGGCAATTGAAAAATTTAGATTATTGTTGAAGACTGGATTTTATTTGGATCTTGATCAGACATTTATTGTACCGTGTTTCAGACAGAATTTGATTTATATTTATGCTTTGGACAAATTTGGTTATTCTTGTTCATTTAATGAATCCCTGCAATTAAGTACACAAGGTAAAAAGAGAAAATTAACAAGTAAGAATTCAACTACGTTATGGAATAAGAGGTTAGGTCATATCTCTAGAAAGAGAAAAGAGAGACCTGTGTTAGATGAAATTCTAGACCCCTTAGATTTTACAGATTTTGATCTTTGTGTTAATTATATAAAGGGGAAACAAACTAATAAAAGGAGATTTGAAGCCAATAAGACTTTGGACGTCTTAGAACTTATACATATGGATATTTGTGGGCCATTTTCTATGGTTTCTTAGAATGGTCAATAATATTTTATAACGTTTATAGACAATTTTTCTAGATATTGCTACATATATTTAACTCATGAAAAGTCACAGTCGCTGGATATGTTCAACAATTATAAGTCTAAACTTAAAAACTAACTCAGCAAAAGGATTAAAAACGTCAGATATGACTGTGGTGGTGAGTACTATGGCAGAGATGATTATTCAAGTGAACAACGTCAGGACTATTTATTAAATTCCTAAAGGAATATAGTATCGTCCCACAATACACCATGACGGGTTTGCCCACTATGAATGGTGTTGTTGAAAAACGAGACAAGACACTTAAGGACATGGTAAGGAGTATGAT
Source organism: Artocarpus heterophyllus (assembly GCA_025403435.1). NCBI lineage: Eukaryota > Viridiplantae > Streptophyta > Magnoliopsida > Rosales > Moraceae > Artocarpus > Artocarpus heterophyllus. Next base: position 13,517,530 of record CM046339.1, read on the forward strand.
TTCTCATTCTACCTTACCAGAATTACTCTAAGGAGAAATGCTTAAGACTGTAGCATATATCCTTAACAAGGTTCTAGCTAAAGCAACTGCCAAAACTCCTTACACACTTTGGACTGGCAAAAAGCCTAGCTTAAAGCATTTGCATGTTTGGGGATGTCCAGCTGAGTCAAGGCGTTATAGGCCTAATGAAAAGAAACTGGACTCAAGGACAGTAGGTTGCTATTTTATTGGATACTCTGAAAAATCCAAGGGTATAAGTTTTATGATACCACGACTAAGTCGATTTTTGAGAAAAGAACACCCGATTCTTTGGGGATGTCAAGTTTGCTGAGGGAGATAAAGTTAGGGACTTTATCTTTGAAGAAGAATATGTTGATATTCTCAGAACTGTTATTAACATTGATCAAGCTCCTATTCTTGATATTATTCAAGAAGCAGACTCAAATCAAGACAATGTCAGAGAACCTACCATTCCAAAAATTATTCTAGAAGAACAACCTCTACCACCTCAAGAACCTATGCCACTAAGGTGATCCGCTAGAGAAAGGAGAAGTGTGATACCAAATGATTACATTGCATTTCTCTAAAAACATGAGTTTGACATTGGTGTCGTGAAAGATGATCCAATCAACTTCCATCAAGCCATAGAAAGTTTTAAATCTCAAGGGTGGATTGATGCCATGAATAAGGAAATAAAGTCCAAGAAGGACAATGACGTTTGGGATCTTATCCCATTGCCTGAAGGAGAGAAACCCATTGGTTGCAAATGAATATCTAAGACCAAGAGGGATTCGAAGGGTGATGTGAAGAGGTATAAGGCTCGTCTTGCTGCTAAAGGCTTTACACAGAAGAAGGCATCAATTATAAAGAGACTTTATCTCCGATTTCTTCAAAAGACTCTTTCAAGACTATAATGGCATTAATGGTGCATTTTGACCTTAAGCTTTATCAAATGGATGTTAAGACTACGTTTCTCAATGGCGACATTGATGAAACAATCTATACGGTGCAATGGGAAAACTTTGTGTCCGGAGATACAAAGAAGATGGTTTGTCTATTGAAGAAATCCATCTATGGGCTTAAGCAAGCTTCTCGTCAATAGTATTACAAATTTCATCAAGTTATCATCTTGTTCAGTTTTGAGATGAATTCAGTTGATGATTGTATATACCACAAGTTCAGTGGGAGTAAATATATTTTCTTGGTTTTATATGTCGATGAAATTTTGCTTGCCAACAACGATATAGGCTTATTGCACAAAACCAAGAGATTTCTATCAAAGAAATTTAAGATGAAGGATCTTGGTAACGCTTCTTTTGTGTTGGGTATACATATACATTAGGATCGTTCTCAGAGTATTCTTGGATTATCACAAAAGTGCTATATCGAAAAAGTTCTCAAGAGATATGGCATGCAGGATTGCAAACCAGGTGATACCCCTGTGGCTAAAGGAGACAATTTTAGTCTTAATTAGTACCCTAAGAATGATTTTGAGGTTAAAGAGATGCTAAAAATTCCTTACGCATCAACAATAGGGAGTCTGATGTATGCTTAGGTTTGTACTTGTCCAGATATTGCGTATGTTATAAGGATGTTGGGCAGATACTTAAGCAATCCTAGAAAGGATCACTGAATAGCAGCCAAACGAGTCTTGAGGTATTTACAGAGAACAAAAGACTACATGTTCACGTATTAGAGGTTAGATCAACTTAAGATCATTGGGTATACTGACTCCGATTATGCTGGATGCCAAGATAGTATGAAATCTACGCCAGGCTATGTCTACCTTCTAGCTAGAGGTGCTATTTCTTGGAAGAGTGTTAAAGAGTCTCTTATAGCATTTTCTACTATGGCGGTAGAGTTCCTAGCATGTTATGAGGCATCTAGTCATGGAATGTGGCTGCAAAATTTTGTCACAGGACTGTGCATAGTGGATGGTATTCAAAGACCACTCAAGTTATTTTGTGACAATAAGTCGGTAGTTCTATATTCTAACAACAATAGAAGCTCGATGAAGTCGAAGCATGTAGACATTAGGTTCCCGGTTGTGAAAAAAGAGTTTAGAGTAGACAACTGTCTATAGAGCACATTTGTACAAACTCTATAATTGCGGATCCACTTACTAAGAGATTGCCACCCAAAATATTTCATGAGTACACTGCTCATATGGTGTCATGTCTTTTGAGGATATTCAGTTTTAGTAGGAGTTTGTAATTTTAGATACTTTTTTTATATAGACATATTTTCAATTATTTTAGCTTATGGATATTTGAGATTATTTTCTGTAGAAATAAATTTTTGGTTTATTCACACTTTGATTTTTGTATGATTTGATCACACTAAGGTTTTAAGGTAGATCAGTTGGAAATAAACATATTAAGATCACATTACATGAAATTTTCATACTACACATCCATGCTTGATCTTTGTCATTAGTTGTATTGGTATATTTGATCATTGATGGGTCTAGTTAGGACCTATGTAACAAAGGTCACTTTGGTCTTATATTGATATGGTTAATGGATAAGATTGTTGAGATGCATACTGTTTTGATAGCACAATTCATGAGCTCATAAGGTATAATTCATATTTATAAAGTTACATATATAACCCAAGTGGAGGATTATTGGAATTAATCTAATTATGGACTAATATATTAAATAAATATGTATTAAAGACTATCAGATAAGATTAGCCCAATTAAGTAATCAATTTGGGTTTTAACCTTTTAAAGCATTGTTAAGTATTAGGCATCCTATGTGTAAAGACCAAAATATAATTATTGTTTTTATGTTGGGCTAAATTGGTAATTAAGTATAACTATTAGGGTTAGTAGTTATATAAAGGGGTTGTGGTCTCCAAGTCAGTAGTACGTTGTCTTTCTGCCACCCATCTACAGAGAGATTACAGAAGCATTCTCTAAAGGAGGACTTACGTACTAAACTTGAAAAATCCTCAACTTACAGACTTATGAATTACATTTTATCTATAGATTCAGGTTAGCTTCTGTATCTTATGAATTCTCTTGGTGATTTGACATAAATGATCCTAATTGGTTATGGTTTTCATCAAAAAATTATGTTCTAACAGGCATTACACATGGCGACGAGGAACGTGAGGCTGGTTTGCTCCTCTAGCTTGATACGGATCCAAAGGCAGAGGACGATCGGCACCAGATACCGCTAGATTTGGCGAGGGAGATTCTAAAGGTAATGCCGAGATTGTTGAGACGGGTGCAAACGTCAAGCATCCAGACAATGCTAGGGGATTAATGACACAACACATGGCAGCAAGGTACCCACAATGCTTGCCATTGTCGATTTTGCTTCTTAAGCTTGATGCAGACCAAGAGGCGAAAGACAATCAATATTGAACACCGATAGATATGGCAAGGGAGATTCTAATGGAGGCACCAACACGGAATCAATAGAGTTCTCCAAAAGATTGGCGTTAGGGTTTTTTTTTTGTTTTCTTTTTCGGGAAGATTCAAGATGTCGGACCTTATTTTTGTATTTGTATTTTAATTTCTTTTATTTTTTTGTTATTTTCTAATTTGACCAAAATAACTAATTATACCCTCCACAAGAAGTCACATGCATGTCATGTAACATAAGTCTGTTAAATTTTTAACACCGTTTTTTGTTCGACCTCTTATGCAATGAATTTACAAGTTTGAGTCAATTGTCAAAATTTTTAGTTTAAAGACTAATTTATCAAACACAAAAAAGTTCAGAAGATCTGGTGGAAAAAAAGCCGGCCTTGATCATCATGAAAAATGAGACCATCTTATGAGATCAGATATACTTACTATTGTTCAAAATTTGGCGCAAAGAACAAAGAAGGCTGAATACACATTTCAGGTCAGCTTTAATAGCAATAATGATAAGTAATTTTCAGATTAAGAAAATATACATTTTAACTTCCACTACGTTGCCTTGTATTATTGGAGGGGCAAGTTACAACAGGCCAAAAAAGAAATCAACGGTTACTCTAACATGTTGATAAACAGAGCTAATAAATTTACACGTTTTATGCTGTTGAATGGGCAATGGTACTGTGAAATTCTTATCTAATGACAACATTCAACTTGCTCACCACCTGATCTCTTACATCCCACTGCATAGAGAATTACAGGGAAAAAAAAAAATTAAGCCCTTTTCAATCTTCAGGGTGAAAAAAAAAAAAAAGTTAAAAGGAGTTGCATAAAGCCTAATTTTATGAACTACCTGTAGCTTATTAATTTCCTCGTCTGTGAGTGAGCGTTCCATGGAGCGATATGCTATCCTGTAACAGTGACTTGTCATCCCTTTCTTGTTGGTAAAATTGTCTATCAGTTTCACCTGGAATTCAAAAGTAGGCAGTCAAAAGAGACTGAAAATAACAGTGAGCATATTTGGTGAAGTTATACAATAAATTGACTTGTCCCTGAGAAACAAGAAAAAATATGACATACCGCAGAGGAATATATCTGTTGAAGTTTTAGAGACAATCTAGAGTCACTTAGGTATACGGAGAAATTTTCAATGTAACATATGTCACGACGTCTTAAAGAAAGAAAGTTACGACTTCAGACTCAAAAGAACAACAAAACATATCTTCCTCTTTTCTTTTTTTTTGTAATAGTATATTAGTTCAAGGATGAAGTACATTGGCTATTTTTGTTGTCTTTTAAACTGACAAGTATTCTTGTTCTAGAAAAATACCTCTCACCTTAAGAGGTACGAGGGTTCAAAACTTTTTTTTTTAAAAAGGATTATCAACGCTAATAGCCTTTTAACTTTAAGGCCTTTCTCACTTTGCCCCCTGAATTTTAAAAATCATCATTTTACCCCCCTGAACTTTCAAAACTCCTCATTTTGCCTCCTAAATTTTAAAAATCACCATTTTGCCCTTGTTTTTAAGCTCCTTATTTTGTCTTATATTGTCTAATTTTTCATTCAAATAGACAAAACTAAAACCACGTGATTCGCACCTAGGTCACCTATAAGAGCAAAAACGAGATTTTATCACTTTTAGGTTTTGTTTTACGTTTACACCATCATTTAACTTTTTTTTGGCTGCTCTCATTTAAAAATGGCTTGTATGCACATTTCTTCTTAATATTGTTCGCCAATATCTCCTCATCTTTAATGCGTAATTCTTCTTTAGCATTCAAATTCAAATATCAACGAACAATATCGACTTATTACGAGAGTTGCGCGTTAAAAATGAGAAGAAATGTGCAAGCAAACCCTTTATAAATGAGAGTTCAGATTAAAAAAAAAAAAAAAAAGGCGTTAAGTGAGAATGTAAACGTGAAACAAAATTTAAGAGTGATAAATCTTATTTTTACCCTTACAGGTTACTTGTGTACAAATCATGTAGGCTTAACTCTATCTATTTGAACAGAAAATCTAAAATTTAGGAGACAAAATAAATAGGTTTAAAAACAAGGGCAGGCAAAATAGTCATTTTTAAAATTCAATAGGTAAAGTGAAGAGTTTTGAAAGTTTAGGGGGTAAAACAATAATTTTTAAAGTTCAGGGGACAAAATGAGAAAGACCCTAAGATTTATGGGCCATTAGGATTAATAACCCTTTAAAAAAAAGGGTTCTAGTGTTTATTCGAAGAACAAGTCCTCGAACCTCTTAATGTAGAGAGAATGGAATAAATGGTAACTTGGAACCATTCTTATTGGTTAATGAGAGGAAATTATAGGCCAAGAGAAAGGATGAGGAGAACGATTCTTGTCCTTGCTCCTCTAGAAGTAAATTTCCATCAGTTTTAGGGAAATACCTCAGGCAATGTACCTCGCACCATTAGTAATCCATAATGGATTAAAAGATGATATAAACAAATAACAAGTTAGGACAACAAAACGCTTAATGGCTAGTTAGGCACCTGAAACCTCTTGTTCCAATAACTCCTTTTTTAATACAAGTTCAATATCCGTTCTCTTTTTCTAGTCGGTGAATTTAGCTCAAGAAATTTAAATAAGCAAAATAGATGAAGACATACCTCCTCAACCAGGTCTCCGGCAACTCCTCTAACAACTTCACAAAAATTATTTTCTGTGAAAGATTCATTGATCCAAAAACTAATATCTTTGAAACAAGGAGGATACTGCAAAATGAAAAGGGCCCTAATTAGTTTTTTGCAAGATATTTGATGCAAAGTTATATGTTCATGACTTTTTCCCCCTGAATGTCAATAATGGTTCAAAAAGTTGAGTTTTCTGCATCAGAACATATAACAAGAGGGTGCTTTGCTTCGTCAACAAAAGAGTGCTTTGTTTAGTTAACAAGAGAGTGCTTGCTTGCGTAATATCTTTCTTTTATTATTATCATTTGTTTTGGCAAAATTAGCACCCAGTCATTTCCACATAGAATAACCGGGAAAGCCAAGTCTATGTTACTTGATCCTATTTGTTTGTTTTTTTTTAACACTATTTTTGTTTTACGACAAGTCGTCGATATCAATTTTTGAAACTGTACTGCATCATACTTTTAATTATTAACTAGAACGGGATTAAAATTACATGTCCACACTGACATTAAAATTTCCAAGAGCAAGACACGGAGAGTGATAAAGAGAGTGAGAGACAGAACAAGTCTGAGGCATTGAAAGGGGGATGGATGGAAAGAGGGAGAAAGAGCTGAAAGGTAGTTCCTCAGTTAGCTGTAGTAGTAGAAATGCTCTGCTGAGGGTCAAATGCAGAACACTTGATAAATTGACAGTAAAGAAATTATTCTCAACATCTCTTACGAAATTAGGAGAAATCGAATCTATATTATTTTCATTTACTATCCCAAATTACACTAGGTGTATATATATACACAATTCTACAACCGAAAATAAAAACAAATGATTCCTATAATCATGGAACCTATCCCACAATCTTTGGGATATCAAAAAAGACTCCTAAAAAATCTATAATTTCCTAGAATATACAATACAGTTATTATACATCTCGACACTCCCTCTCAAGCTGGGAGTAGATGTCTTCCGTTCCCAGCTTGGAAATACTATTGTGAAAATTCAAACTGTGTAATCCCTTCGTTAAGACATCTGCTAGCTGGCCTCCTGATGATACATATGACATGCATACAATTCCTTCCTCCAATTTCTCTTTAATGAAATGCCTGTCAATTTCAATGTGTTTTGTCCTATCATGTTGAATAGGATTATGAGCTATATTAATGGCTGATTTGTTGTCACATTAAAGCCTCATAGGACCTTCCATCTTGATTCTCAAGTCATCTAGGATAATTTTCAACCACAACAACTCACACATGCCTTGAGCAAGTGCTCGAAATTCTAACTCAACTGATGATCGTGCTACAACATTCTATTTCTTGCTCCTCCAAGTCACCAAATTGCCTCCTAGAAAAGTGCAATAGCCTGTAGTTGATCTTTGGTCCACCACTGATCCTGCATAGTCTGCACCAGTGTACGCTTCTAGGGAGAGATGGCCATTCTTTTTGAACATGATTCCTTTCCCTGGACTTCCTTTCAAGTAATGTAGAACTCTATAAGCAGCCTGAAGGTGTGACTCCCTTGGATCATGCATAAATTGACTGAGGACACTTACGGAGTAGGCTATATCTAGCCGAGTGTGAGCTAGGTAGATCAATCTCCCTACAAGTCTCTGGTACATCTGTCTATCAACTTTAGGTTCTTCCTTTGCATCTCCAAGCTTCTGATTAGTATCCATAGGAGTAGTAATTGGTTTACATCCAATCTTACCTGTCTCCTTCAATAGGTCAACCACATACTTCTGTTGTGATATAAAAATCCCCTGTTTAGAATAGGCTACTTCAATTCCAAGGAAGTACTTCAGCTTCCCAAGTTCCTTTATCTCGAATTCTCTGATCAGCTGCTGCTTCAATTCTTCCTTTTCTTTTTCATCATTTCCGGTTACAATGATGTCATCCACATATACCAAAAGAGCAGTAACTCCCCCGGTTGCCGAGTGTTTCATGAAGAGAGTGTGATCACCTTGACTTTGCTTATATCCTGACTTCTTCATAACCTTGGAGAATCTGCCAAACCAGGCCCTAGGAGATTATTTCAGTCCATACAGAGCCTTTTTCAGTCTGCAAACTTTATTGCCCGTGTTATCTTCAAAGCCTGGGGGAATGTTCATGTATATTTCTTCATTCAGGTCACCATGAAAGAATGCGTTTTTCACATCATATTGCAGAAGTTGCCAGTCAAACTGAGCTGCCAATGCCAGTAGAATTCTCACAGTGTTCATTTTAGCTACTGGAACAAAGTGTCATGATAATCAACTCCATAGGTCTATGTGTACCCTTTAGCCACTAACCATGCTTTATACCTTTCAAGTGAGCCATCGGCCTTGTATTTTATTGCAAAAATCCATTTGCAATCAACTATATTTTTCCCTTTTGGTTTCGTAACAATCTCCCAAGTCCTGTTCTTTTCTAATGCCTCCATCTCTTCCCTCATAGCATTCCTCCATTCCTCTTTTGTTAATGCCTCAGAGACAGTATTAGAAATAGAAATGGTATGAAGACTCATAATGAAATTTTTGTGGGCTGATGACAAGTGATTCAGAGATATATAATGAGATAGTGGATATAAAGGTCTCTTGGTGCATTCTCTCGTACCTTTTCAGATAGCTATAGGGAGATGAGAGTCATCTGTAGCAGATTCGGCTGGCTATGTATGCAGATATAATGGTTTCGAACCTATCATGGATTCATTCCCAGCTTTCGGATTGGATTCTTGAACTTGCTGTAGATTTGGAATAATGGTTGCTCGTTGAGAGTACACCTTTAAATGCCTTGAAGACTCATGAATAACACGAACTGACTCTAAAGGAGGCATGCTTTCCGGAAGAATTGGAACAGAGTTGGAATTGACTGGTACCGACATTATTTTGGGAGCTGAAATAGATTCTAGATTGCTTTCTGGTACAAACACAGGATTGGGATTCTCTTGGACTGACACGGGTGTAGGAGAAGGATTTGATTTAGGAGCTGTTTCCCTGAGATTAAGAGGTTCAAAACCCACTGGCTCACTAGGGCTAACTTCCATCAAAGATATCTACCCCTGAAGATAGGACTAGGTAAAGAATGGCTTGTTTTAATTAAATGTTACATCTGCTAAGACATAGGACTTGTGAGAGTGAGGATTGTAACACTTATAACCCTTTTGAGTAGATGAGTAGCCAATAAAAACACACTTAATGGCACAGGGATCTAACTTGCCTCTGTGTTGTTTATGAACATGGACAAATGCAGTACAGCCAAATACCCTAGGAGTGAGGCCATTTGAAATTCTGAAGTTAGGGTAAAAGGATTGAAGGATTTACATGGGAGTTTTGTTATCTAATACTCGTGAGGGAAGTCTATTTATCAAATGTATAGCTATGAGTACAGCTTCTCCCTAGTAATTTTTTGGAATATGCCCTTGGAAGAGTAAAGCTTAGGCGACACTCAGTAAATGACAATTTTTCCTCTCGGCTACCCCATTTTGTTGAGGTGTATCGACACATGATGAATCATGGATAATCCCTTGTTTTTGAAAGTAAGGAGTCAAAACTTGATTGAAATATTCTCTAGCATTGTCCGATTTGAATATTTTAATTTTAACCCCAAATTGATTTTGAACCATAGAATGAAAATTAGGGATAACAATACTAACATCAGACTTGTTTTTGAGTAAGAAAAACCATGTAACCCGTGTACAATCATCAATTAAGGAAACAAACCAACGAGCTCCAGAAATATTAGGAATAGTAGAGGGACCCCATATATCACTATGAATTAATTGAAAAGGATGAGAGCTTCTTTTATTACTGATAGGAAACTGTACACGTTTATGTTTTGCTAATTCATAAATGTCACAATGAAGACTTGAAACACTAAAATCTTTGAACAAATGGGGAAACATAAACTGTAAGACTCGAAAAGATGGGCGGCCAAAACGCAAATGATAGAGCCATATGGCATCTTTATTTGGAGTACTAAGAAATGATATGGACAAATTATTTTTTTTCCGTGAATATTCAAGATGGTAGAGACCATTCGTTTCCTTAGCAAGTCCAATCCTCCACTCCGAGCCCTGGTCCTGAAAAACACAACAAGAGGGAGAAAAAACAGCACAACATTTAAGGTCGTGTGAGCTTTTGGACAGACACTAAATTTGCCGATAGTTTCGGTACATGAAAGGACATTTTTTAGGGTTAGAGAGGGTGAGATGAGTATGTCTCCTACTCCTGCTACAGTTGCTAGGGAACCATTGGCAACAACAATCTTCCTATTACTAGGGCACAGGGTATAGGTATGGAAAAAATGAGAAGAGTGGGTCATGTGGTCTGTGGCACCAAAGTCAACTATCCAAGTATTGGCATAATACTGGTCTGAGACATTCAAACAGAAGGATAGTGAAGGATTACCTGAGATAGCTAATGAACCAGCTCCAGAGGGTTTCTCTAGCGATCCCAGCATATTTCGTATGCGTTCAATCTCCTCGGGGCTAAAGTTACGTTTGTCCAAGCCTTCATCAGGTTTAATCTGCTCAGTTACATGAGCTTGAGATCGCTGTTGTCCATTGGTGAACCATTCTCGGCTAGGTGGCTTCCCATTTAGTTTCCAGCACTTCTCCTTTGTATGCCTCAGTTTTTTGCAGTAGGTGCACCATAGGTTATCTTTATTTTCTCTCCATTGGTTCTCTTCCCATCTTCTTTGGCTGCTCCCCTTTATTTCTCTCCTGGTGATCAATCTTGGTGGCTAATGCAGATGCTTCCAAGGTTTGAGGTTCAAGCATAACGCTCCTTCGGCTTTCCTCAGCTCTAACCATGGATATGGTTTCCTCTAAAGAGGGAGTTTCTTCCTTACCAAGGATCTGCACTCGAACCTGATCAAATTCAGGATTTAAACCGGCGAGGAAGTCATACACCCTGTCCTTTTCAATGAAGGCTTTTAAAATAGCAGCATCATGAGTACACTTCATGTCAAATACGCGGTAGTGGTCGAGTTCCTGCCACAGGTTTTGCAGAATATTGGCATATTCAGTGACAGATTTCTCCCCTTGTTTCGTTGCCCCAGTCTTTATCTTGATCTCATATATTTGTGCTGCATCACGAGCCTTAGAGTAGGTACGTCAAATAAAATCCCAAATCTCCTTTGCTGTAGCCAAAAACATGCAGGTGTCGCTGATTGCCGGATCCATTGAGTCCTAAAGCCAGGATATGATCATAGCCTTCTTCATCCCAAACCCTGAAGGTGGGATCTTAGGTCCGGATCAATTGAGACCACTTCAGGTAATTTTTTCCATTGAGTCGATATGATGCCCTGATGTTCTGCAGGTCACTAGTCTTTTGGGTTGAGTTAGACTCGTTGGAAGGAGTGAGGTTGCTGGTAATGGTGGTTTCGGATGTGGCCATATTTAGCAGAGGAGGGAAAAATAAAGGTGACGGCAGCAATGAAGTCGGCAGGGTGACTAAGGATGAATGTAGCAATGAAGGCTACACACGAGAATCAAATCCCTAGGAAAATCCCTACAGCTCTAATACCATCTTACGAAATTAGGAGAAAATGAATCTATATTATTTTCACTTACTATCCCGAATTACACTAGGAGTATATATATACACAATTCTACAACCAAAAATAAAAACAAATGATTCCTATAATCACGGAACCTATCCCACAATCTTTGGGATATCAAAACAGACTCTCCTAAAAAATCTATAATTTCCTAGAATATACAATACAGTTATTATACATCTCAACAACATCCAAAATGCACCATTCTTATAGAGAAAAACAGATTCGACATACGGTTGATGGACAGTACTGTAATATATAGATTATATATCAAATTTTATATGGCAATATACACAATGCAATGTGAAACAATTCATCTGAAAAACAGCCTCAAGGTACTCAGAGGGAAATTTTCAAATCCAGGCAGAGTTGGTATCATCTAAATACTAACGTACCAATCCATAATTCGATAAAACACAAGGTAACAGGCTTATTTGATTCTAAGTGTAACATAATACAGAAGTCTCCCAATTTACAATGGTGCGCCAAACAAGGTTTAAAGAAAACAAGTCCAAACTTTCATACCAATAGACCAAAACTTGAAAACTCAACCAATAGGAAATAAAAATAATAATTAAAAAGACACACACACACACAATGAGAATTGGTAACATCTCAGCTGAATTCAAATTTTAATGGTTTCTATCTTGTTTTGCAACTGAAAGATTTTGGGAACAAGTTGATTTGTTTGAATATTTTTCCATTTAAAAGCATGTCACTGAAGTGAATATTTCAATCGATATGCACATGATTTTTGTGTGTTTTTGTTTCAGAATATACCTTGGAAAGTGGCTTGAATTTGACACCCAGCTGGCCAGAGGAAAACTGTATCCCAAAAGAATTAAATTAGAATATCGAGAACACACCAGAGTTTAATCTTTTGCACAGATGATTCTTCCCCCCCTCCCCTCACAGTAGAATTAAAACAACAGAAGAATTACAAAAAGTGGAGGAAATAATAAATACAAAAAATAGGTTCAGGAAGTACCTGAGATGTAAACCTCTCATCACTTGACCAAAATAGGCGTATATCCGGAATGTCAAATAGTACCATTGCAAGCCGCTCCAAACCAAGACCAAAAGCCCAAGCAACATTACTTTCTTTGCCACTTCTTCTTAATATTTCTTGCTCTGTCACCCCACATCCCAAAACCTCTAACCAGTTCTCCTGAAATATATATTTTTGAAAAGAAACTGAAAAATACATTGATGAAAAAATCATGTACAAGGAAGAGGTATAATACTAAATGAAACAAATAAGATCTAGCAGCACTTTCAAAATGGATTATTTAATGCAAGTTTTCTACCATGAATACCAACAAAGACACATTTACTCATTTCAACACCCAGAGCTTAATTATTGTTTTTTACCTGAAAAATCTAGTCAATATCAGTTCAAAGCTTAGTTGAATCTGAAAGTCAACAAAGGGAGATCAGAACATTCTAATTTCTGACTATCCATCTAGTCACTAAGTTTTTGTAGACAGTAGGCCTCTTGATAGACTTCTAAATAAGAATATCCAGGTATATCAGTTCCAAAAAAGTGTGTATGTGCATAGAGAAAGTGCGAGAGATTAGACGTACCACCTTAAAAACCTATATCACAAAGGATGAAGTGGGTAAAGAAGGGAGGGGACACATATAAATGTGCTCGACTACACTGATTAACGTCAATAAATTAAGAAAACCCTATAAAAAGGGTTTACAACAAACTTATCGTTGTATTATGGTCTTAATTTGTTTGAGTTCTGATTAATGGGGCAATGTGATCAAAGATGTGGATTTACTAATACAGAATCATGTTTGATGGATTATTGTCATAAGATAGTCATAAACAACCAAAAAGATTCCAAGATTTACTAACGGGATTTTTTAATAATTCTCAAAACGAATATATATATATATGTATCTATGTATATACATATAAATTTCAAAACACAAATACATTTCCCAATAGCATTTTTGCAAACTCGTATCTGTACATCTAAAACTATCATCATAATGCAACTACTATTAAAACTGCCATTGTCATTATTATCTTCATATAACACATACCCTTTTCAAAAGTTGCATAACGCACATCAATGTAATTCTTAGTTTCCGCATGCATTCACGTCAAACTTTAAACAGACGAGCATAAAATTTAAAATAAATGTAGTTTGATAAATAAGTTTGACACTTCTTAACAAGACAATAAATCTAACAAAAGCCACTGTGCAACCGAGAAAATCAGGAACAATGTTATGGAGAAAGATAGCTTGAACTTTGAAAAAATTACCCAGACCAACAAAAGAAGAAAAAGATAAAAGAAAAGTGCATCATAATGCCCTTTTATGATATAAATAATCAAAAGTACTAGCATACCTGGAAAAATATCTCCAGCTCAAATGATGGATTGGTAAATGGAAAATATGTATCAATCCAGCGCATTTCCACAGAACCTGAAATTTTCAACACCATTGAAGAGTGGGTAAAAAAAGAAACAGAAACCAAAAAGCGTACTCTTAGAGTATACAACAAAAATCTGTAGACAAATTAAAATTCTTAAATTGTCATCAAGCCTCTCTCTCTCTCTCTCTCTCTCTCTCTCACTCTCACACCACCACCCCCCCCACCCACCCCAAAAAAAAAAAGAAAAAACAACAACAACAACAAAAAACAAAAAGCAAAAACAAAAACAATTTAAAAACTCATAAAGGAAAAGAAAAATAAATATTTACAATTTTTTTTTTAAAGATTGCATGATCGATACTTTTGATGCATAACTGCATCATTTTGTTAGAATTTTAAATGTTAAAAGGGTTTTCTTTTTACTTTTTCTTTTTTTGAAAAGATGAACTGCAAGCCCCAGCAACTTAATGATAGTGACACATGCTACCATATAAATCATGTCCCCAACAGGATTTCATTTTAAATTTACCAAATATGTGGCGCGCCAAACCCTCAAGACACTCCTTCAACTCTCTAGCTGCAAAAGATGTGGCATCCATCCCAGATCCATCCCAATCATTTGGAGAAAAGAGCCGAACACCCTCCATCTACGGGCAAGAAACAAATAGCTTAAACAAGATAATGACATCTTATGTGGAAAGATCAAAATCAACTGCATAATTATGAGAAATTCAGAGCTTTGGGAACAAAGTATTGTGTGCAAGAATCAGTTGAAAGTGTAGGGGTATTGCTGGGATGCTGCCATGAAGTTGCTGAAAAATTTTTTGCAGTTTCTATTTAAGAAAGATTAAATTCTTTCCCTGGTACCAAGTGGATATAGTAGGGACTATTAAACCTACCAAATTTCTTATATGGGCAGCTAAAAAGTAGAGTTTTTGCTGAAGAAAAAAGTAAGGCATGAAAGATGGGACCCAGCTTAGGATTGAAGTTGCCGCCCTTAAAAGTCCTCTTTTTGTTTTTTGGAAATTTTTGACAAAAAACTTTTTTGGTAAACGAACTGAAAAGCATTTCTTGGAAAATGGAAATGACATCTTCCCCCTATCCCACACTTCATTCCCACAACAGGTAGGTGTTAGCTTTCTCCTGCAGCTCTGTCAGTGATTATTATGAAAGTGATAGCAATACCAAGCTGGCAGGCTGAGCCTAATTTAAAGGAAAAACATAGAGGCTAGTCTGAATATCAAAGAAAACAAAAGGCTGGAAATTTTCAGCAGCAATTAGTATTAGTCCACAAGAGACTTTATCTTGACAAGAAGGGCTATTTGGGCAGCCTCGACGGGATCAAGAAAGGGGGTAGGAGTTGCTACAAAGGCGTGATAGAGATTTTTCCAAATATCGCAACAACAGCACAAAAAGAAAAGGAAAGGGATAAGTATACAAGGCCACTTGGTTGTTCAAAGGCAATATGCTTAAATGTTAAGCCGCTAACTACCTAACGTCTTCTGTGTAATGACTTATCTTTGTAATCGTGCTCTCCGTTGCTTTTCCTTATAAGCCCAGAGCCCCACCTAGGTATGTGAGAAGGCAACAAAACAAACTCATATCCGACAATAGTGTCTCTCAAGATTTTAACAACGCCTAAAAATGGACTAGGCAGGCATACTGAATGAAACACTATCTTTCTGCGTGGGATCTCTTAAAATAAATAAATAAATAAATAAATAAAATCCTAAATCTTTCCTTGACGCCAGACCGAAACAGAACTATGAAACTAATGACTAAAATTAAAAACATATTTATCTGCATTGCCTCCAAAATGACCTTTAACGCATGCAAGGATCATGTCCATCCAATGTCACACGTGCCCCAGCCCAAAAATACATAAGAAAACCTGTTCTCTGTACTGTACCGAAAATAAAAGAAGCTAAGTACCATACAACTCGGATTGGTAATAGTAAAAACCTGATGGAAAACAGGGTAATGAGTTGAGTCAATAGAATCCCTGCGATAGACATCCCCTGTAACAAGGAAATGTGTGTGTCCTCCTCTTAACAACTCTGCCTGATGAGCACTTGTATGGCACCTCAAAACGGTTTGGGAGTCGACATAATATGTATCATTATAACTTCGGCTTACGTGATCGGCGGGAACAAGTACATCATCAAAGTTCTGCAAAGAGTAGGTTTACCATTACGACAAAACAAAATGAATATTTACAAATATCTATCTCTTGTATTCTTCAAGGATGGGCTGTTTAGAAAGATAGAGTCTAAGGGCAAACATAGAATCCACTAACCCAAAACAAGAAGTCAAAGTAATCTTATTTTAAAAACATAATATCTTGAAAGTTATAGCTCTTGCAAGATTGAAGTAATTTGATACTCATTTTGGTTCTTGGGACTAAAAAATTAGATCATTTCTTCTTGTTAAATCCAACACCAGCATTTCTTCTATAATTCAGAAGCAAGAGTTTCACAAATATGGTTAACTTAAAAACAATTCAAGGTGGAGCAGACAAGCCTGAAAAAAGTCCAAACATAAAACACCAAGATGCACAGTGAACAACATTCTGCCAATTCCTAAAACTCAGAAAACAAAAACTCCTTGAGCTCCTTCCTAAAGGATGCCATAAGAGAAATCCAAGGGGCCAAAACTGCATCCTACCACACAAATCATCATGACCTTGCCGCTCATCTTCAAAGATTCTAGAATGCTTACTTCATCGCCTTGCCACTTATCTTCAAAGATCCAAAACTCCCTCTGTTTAATGCATAAACTTAAAACTACTTGACAATGTGATACATAGGAATCTAGCCTTGTAACTGTT
Organism: Artocarpus heterophyllus; assembly: GCA_025403435.1. Taxonomy (NCBI): domain Eukaryota; kingdom Viridiplantae; phylum Streptophyta; class Magnoliopsida; order Rosales; family Moraceae; genus Artocarpus; species Artocarpus heterophyllus. The sequence continues at coordinate 13,534,303 of CM046339.1, forward strand.
GACTTTCTCCCTTTTTGTCTTTTCTAATAACCATCCTTATTTCCCTGCAAAAATAACAATCTATAGCTACTAGTCCGGCTACTCATTAAACTTACTTTTCCCTAAAGCCGTTCCTCACAAATTGACATACTAAAAAGACAAAGTAGCACGGCCATCCTTGCATTCATTTATAATCATATGTGTCCGTTTATCAGGAAACCAATCAATATTACATGTATATCCTAAGAGTTTTTAAATGTTCAAAGCAGCCACAAAAACCAGAATATACAACAAGTAGATATTTATCTCAAGCAACGAAAACACTGAATTCTCAAATAATGAAATAATAAATTAATGATATTACACACAGACACACACACACACATGTATGTATGTATGTGTGTATATATGGCATATTCAAATACTTCACAAATGAAAGCCACTCCATTCTACAAGACATATAGAGCCCAAGTTGGCGACTTAAGCATTGCCATGTAAGGGCCAAACCTCTAGAAAAATGTTCACTGATCCTTGACCTACCTGTTTTACTGAAACCAGTGGACAAAGATTATCGAACTTATCAAACTTGTTGGAGTACTTGGTATCAAAGTAATCGTAAATTGCATTCTTCAGGATCCCAATCGGATGGTTATCTCTTCTGTGGAGTTGCATTCCAAGTTTAGCAAATATTGTATCCGGAACATTATTCGTAGGATCATCCCTAACAACATCTACAAATGCCATAATCCAAACATATATATAAGCAATCAATGATTCAATCAAAAAAATATTATTTTCTTTTCCATTGAACGGAAATAGTAAAGTAGAAAGATGTGCAAATTTGAACTAAGAAAAAAAATGCTTTGAAAATGGTTGTGAACTGTTCCAAACGATACACTATAGAAATAAGTTACATGAAGTAACAATATATACGGGGAAAGTAGGAATTTCCATGAGTACCCCAAATCACGTAAAATTTCGACCATTTCAAGAAGATCAAGAATTCCGAATTCTCTGTCTTAATGCCAAATACATATTCAAACTTTTCAGAAAAGTTAGAACTAAATTTACTCAAACGTAAAAGCTCAATTTTCAAAATTAAAGTTCTGTACTTAATCGTACTTTTCTTGTCCATTCTACAAAGTTAAAAAAAAAAAAAAAAAACCTTGAAATTTTGCCTTAAAATCCGGTATTTACCATTAAAATTTGCAAAATCCGTTCGTTTCCTTTCCCTTTCATTTGCTCAGCGACCGATCAAAAACAGCAAAAAATAAATTAAAAAGGAAAATAAAAGTTCAAAAAAATTGAAAAAAAATAACATTTTTGCCGGAAACGTCGACGAAGGCTCCGTAATCTAGGATCTGAGACTGACCAACATTTAATACAAGTAGAACAGTTGAAGAAATTGAAGGCATCGAAATGAAAGAAGGAGAAAAGTTACCATCTCTAGCAATCTTGACTCCACCAAGCTCAAGCACTGAAACCACTGGCTGCCTCCATTTCTTCCTCTGAAGCTTATGAGGAGAGATGACTGAAAAAGAGGACGCAGTGGAGAAAGGTACAAAGAGAGTGAAACTTCTCAGAGTATTTCTGTTTGTTTGGAGAAAGCTTGGTGTAGTAGAGAAGCGAAGGGCTTGAGCAAATGAGAAAGCTGCGGCCATGGTTGTCGAAAAATCCAATCCCTCCGAGGAGCGACACAGAACGAACGAGTGACGGACAAACTAAAAGAAGTGTGGCTTTTCTCCATTTTTTTTTTCCTATCCACTTTTGGACAATACATTTTTTTCCTTTAATTAATTAATTAATTAAAAGAAAAAGACTACGTTAAGGCCCTAGATCTCGTTGATAAGGCCCATTTATTGGCCATTGGATTTATGCCAAATGGTTAAAATTTAACAAGCTCGTTACAAGTTAAATAAATTTGTACACACTAGATTAATAAATTCAAAAATAAAAATAAAAATAAAAAAAGACAAATTCAAAAAAGTTTCTCCTCCACCTTTGGGAGGAGCCAGTGGAGATGTGACAACAGCAAAACGACGATCCACCATGGTCGTTACTAGGTTCGCGACCCACCGTGGTTGTGGCTAGGTTTGTGAGGTCGATTGACTGCAGGAGGCGATCTCATTGAGTATGCAGCAGCGCTAATGGAAAGGGCACGACTGTGATTGTGATTCTGTCACGACACCTTTGTGGATGGTTTTATCACATTTCGTCCACTATTGGATTGTCGTCGATCTACAGGCGTCGAGCTCCCACCCTCTCCCCCTCCCCTTGCTCTACTGCCAACATTGAGTGCTTTACAAGCAAAGGCCTCCCAATGTAGTCGCGAATCGTGGTGGTCAGCATCGTGATTCTGTTCCCCACTCACTAGCGACCTGCCCCTATCGACGACCTCCCACCTCCAACAGACAGACTAGCCTCATATTTTTAGGCTCCTTCTTTTTTTATTTGTTATTTTAAAAAGTAAATAAAAATAAAAAAAGGGTCAAATTTGAGGAATAAAAAATGATAAGATAAAGTTGTGTTTATTTTTATTTGTGTGAGAATTGAATTTTGAACTATTAGATTTCAATCTAACAGTTAAAAAATAAAAGCAATAAAAGGTTTCATTATAAGACCTTGTAGATGGTCTTATTACAGCATTTTCCTAAATTCAATTAGTAAAAAAATAAAATAGTATTTATCCTCCAAAGGTAGTTAATTCAAAGTATTTTACAAATACTGAGGGTCTTGTTCAGCGACATCTTTATGCTTTTCTTTAGTCAATGTGTCATGCCTTTGATGGTGTGTTGTTTGGTAACAGGAGGGGAGAGATTTTGGGATTAAGAGTCAATTTGTTTCGTGGTTTGAATTACGGTTTAAATTATTTTGTTATAGTATTTTCTTTCATAAAAATTTAAATCTATATTTAAATATTCTATTCAAATGCTCGAACTAAACGGACTCTAAGTATTTTTGTGTATCTAGGTTAGCATTGGCGTGTATTTCCTTAATTTAGAGTACAATCACCTTTTAAAGAACATAATGATAAAATAATTAAATTTTAAAGTGTAAAAAAGGGTAAATCTAAGAAAGGTAAATAAATTAATTAACTAGTAATTTTTGTCTTATTAGTAAAAAAACACAACGTGTAATTTTACTAATTAAAGAATTTATATGGAAAGGAGTCAACTCTAATAAAGTTGTAAATATCGTATTAATATTAGATTTAGATTTACTAGGCATAACATTTGGACTTACACTTATCCAGTTTTTTTGGGCTTACATCTGGCGTAACTATACACACATAAAACACATGCTTAACAAGAAAAGAGGTCCTAAAAAACACAAACGGGATATCTGCAATTTTTCAATTAATGTAAACTCATAAAGAACTATACAATAATACTAGGTATCGTTGTTTCGCAAAACACAAAAATTTGAGACTAAAATGTCACATTTTTCCACTGAAAAAACTAAGTCGGGCCCCCCTCACAAGACATTTTCATAGCATTCATTGTTTAAAAAAACCATAAAACTACTAATCTTTTAAGACTAATCTTATAGTCAAAATTGTAAGAAGCTCAAGACAAATAATTATTTCAAGTTCAATTATAAAGTGAGTGTTTTAACAACCATATAATACCATACTGAAAACCTATAAAAGCTTGTAGGACTTTACAAGACACTATCTTTTTGCAAAGGTTGATAGTGTGTATATCGAAGCGCTTTTGGCGCTTTAAATTTGGATTTAAATTAATTCAATTAAAACTTGGTTTAATATTCTAAGGTCAATGGAATTCGAATTTTAATTTTATCAAAAAGCTTATATCTTTTATGAATGGATGGCAATTGTTTTTAAAAAGATGCTTTAAAAAGGTAGTCTTTTGTTATAAAAAAAAAAAAAAACATGATCGAAAAATGATTCTTTTTCTTATCTCTCAAAAATATTGTGTTTAAACATTCTGTGTTTCTTCGTTGTTACTTAAATGCAGAAACACAAAACGCTTGTCATATCCTAAAAGCGATTTGCAGTGATATATCTATAAGCAAGTTTAACGCTTTAAGAAAAGCATACTTTAGTATTTGTTTCAACTTTTCATTTCATATTTCCAACAATCTTTAAAGCGCTATGAAGAAGACGAACTCTTCTGTTGAGACCGTATTCTCAATGCTTCGTCTGATCGTTTGTACATCTTCTACACTAACACTTTGTCTGCAAAGAAGATTTGGAACACCCTGGAATTCAAGTATAAGGCAGATGAGGAAGGTACTAAAAATTTTCTTGTGTTGCCTCAAGTTCAGAATTACAAGTTATTGTCAATAAATTGAGGGCTGTGAAAATAGAACTTCCTGAAACATTTCATGTCGGTGCAATCATTGCAAAATTGCAGGACTTTTCTTTTGAAAAGATTCAAATACATCTGCAAATTGAGAAAAAATCGAGGGCAAGAGATAAGAGTGAAAACTCTTATTGTAGCACTTCTAAAGCAATGCCGTGAACAAGCCCAACAATGCAAATAAGAACAACCAGGGAAAGGCTCTCGGTGCTAAAAAGAGTCAAGAAAAACTCAAGAAGAAACCCAAAGGTGCTTGCTTTGACTATGGCAAACCAAGGCATTATGCCTGAGATTGCAGGTTTAAGAAGAAACCAAATAAAGAGGCAAAGGTTAATTCCGTTGAAGAAAAAGAGATTGTCACTACTGTGTGGTCCAAGGCAAAGTTCTAGGATGGTGGTATAATACTTGTGCCACTGTTCATATCTCCTATGACAAGTCCTTGTTCAAGATTTACCAAGAGATTACAGGAGGACAGCAAATTCAAATAGGAAATGAAGTATGCTCCGAAGTGATTAGCAATGGGAATGTTGATCTTGTTTTTACTTATGGAAAGAAAATTACTTTAGTTAATGTACTTCATGTTCCTGATATGAATTGGAACTTGGCTACTGGAGATCTTTGGGGAAAACCTTGGATTAAATCAGAGTATGAATCTGGCAAGTTGATCTTGTCTACAAATGGTTCTTTTATTGGGAAAGGCTATTCATGTAAGGGTATGGTTATACTATGTATTGATGATGTTGTTATTAATAATAAAATGTTGATTCTGCTTATATGCTTGATTCTATTTCTCTTTGGCATGGTAGATCAGAAACACGTAGGAATTAGTATAGTGAAAAAGATGATTAAATGTGGATTGATTTTTTGTGATGTTAATCAATTTAAAAAAAATGTGAAATATGCATTAAATCAAAAATAGTAAAGAAAACTTTTCATAGTGTTGAGAGAAATTCGTAATTGTTAGAGCTTGTGCATTCATATATTTGTAAATTTAATGGTATGTTAATGTAATGACTTGACGTTTTTGAACCATTACTTAACTTGCTTAAACTTAATTTCTTAACTTTAATTTTACTTATTAGTACTAAAATTACTGAGTAAATATTTTTTTTTTTCTAAAAAATATGACTTTTCTTGCAACATAAACTAAAACATAAGTACAAATACAAACATATCTTTTAAAATGTTTTTCGTAAAACATTTCTTGTAAGACATTTCTTTAAACATTTACTTTCTTAAAACTCTTTAACAACATCTTTCAAAACAGAGGGAAAACTTCTTTTCAATACAGCAAAAACTTATTATAGTGGTATCCATAGCCCAACCATCGCATTTGTCTCACCGTAACACAGCTCATCAACCAACCATACTGGTATTTTATAATACTATTTATAGCATGAAAGAACTTATAATGAGTTTTCACTCAGTAAATTCAAACAAATCTCATAAAACATAAAAACATCTATCATAAAACTTTCCTTGTAAAACTTTTCTCATAAAACTTCCTTCATGAAATATTTCTCGTAAAACATTTCTCATAAAAACATTTTTATAAAACGTTTCTGTAAAAACATTTCATGGAAAGGAATGTAAGAAATATTATAATACATGGTTCCATTTACGGTTATTTATAAACATTTTATCATTATTCTTATCTTAACTTGAACGTGTGAGCTTAAGTATTCGTACCGATATCATCGATCATGAGATTATAAATATAACATAATATGACGTTGCCCTCGTGGAAGACTTAAGACCATCATACAACGTGGTCACAACTTTAACATAACTTATGAATCTCACATCCAAGAGGCTGGTATGACACTTATCTAGATGGCTATAGACCGAAGTTGATATTGTGTTTGATTTATCGCCTTTCATTAATACAAGTAATTTCTATTTACCAATTATTTATGTTTCCTTAAGTTTAATTCTTCTACTTGATTGGCCACCAATTAGTCAATTTTGTAATTAGGATTAGTACTTGAGAAAGGATAGTTCTAATTGTGGGTATTGTAAATACAATCCAGAAAATTGTAAAGTTTGGAGACTTACGATTTTCTTTGTAGCTAATTATAGAACATGTTTAATGAACCCTTAGTAGTTGTTTTGAATAGGGATATTGGAACTAATTATTTTGGGTAAATTGTAGTTGAGTACTTGGGAGAGTAAAAATTGGGATAAATGATAGTTCTATGCTAATAATTTGGGGAAATTAACTTGTCATTAGTCTAGGCAATCACCATTTGCAAATGACACTTGGTGAAATAGTTCCTCTAGACCCATTCTATCGTTTAATTTAGTTCACTTCCATTGTTGATTTAATTTCCAAAATTTAATTTAATTTTAGTATATTTTATAGTATTTAATTAAAATCACTATTAAATCATTATTGTCTAGATAAAGTCAAAAGCACTTAAACCACAATAGATAGCAAATTTTTAGTAGTTCAATCCTTTAGGAAAATGATACTATACTCGTACTTTATTACTTGTGATCTTGTGTACTTGCACACGACCAAGTTTTGGCGTCATTGTTGTGGATTGAAATTACTTTATTTTCTTTACTATTGTACCTTGAGTGCTTCAATTTTAATTTAAGACATTTATTTTGCATTCCTTTAATTTTGTTTTTAGTTGCTTTGTTTTTGCAATTTATGCCAGGAGCCCAAGGTTTGGAATTTATTCCACTTGATCTAGAGATTAAGAGAACTCTTCATGCCATTAGAAGGGATAGAGGACTTCAAGCACAAGCCATGGCAGAGGCTAATTAAAACCAACAACAACAACCTCAACAACGGGCAATTTGAGATTATTTCCGCCCAATTGTAAATAAGAACTGCAATAGGATAGCGCACCAACTGGTCAATACCAACAACTTCAAGTTAAAGCCGCCACTCATTGGCATGGTTCAACAAAATCAATTAAATGGTTCTCCGAATGAAGATGCCAATGTCCATCTAGCGGTTTTCTTAGAGTGTTGCGACGCGTGAAGATGAATGGAATGACCGAAGACACTATAAGACTCTGCTTGTTTCCTTTCTCTCTGTGAGACAAGGTAAGGAGTTGGTTGCAATCACTTCAACCAGGAAGTATTACAACTTGGGAGGAAATGGCTTGTAAGTTCCTCTCCAAGTTCTTTTCACCATTAAATATGGCACAATTGAGGAGTGAAATTGGGCAATTCAAGCAATTGGAATTTTAGCCATTCTATGAATGTTGAGAAATGTTCAAGGACCTTCTTCGGAGATGCCCTCAACATGGTTATACGGATTGGCTTCAAATCCAACTTTTCTACAATGGGTTGAATGGTCAAACTAGGACCATAGTGGATGCCATTGTGGGAGGTTCTTTGTTAGGCAAGACTCCAAACATTGCTTTTGAGATTTTAGATGAAATTGCTTCTAACAACTTTGATTGGCCTAATGAGCAGTCTATGACAAGGAAAGTGGCCGGGGTTCATGATGTAAATCCCATGTTTGTAATTTAAGTGCAAATTTTGGCCTTGTCAAATCAACTCTCCGCTTTGTCGACTATGGGGGCTTCTTAATCATCATCAAGCTTGGAATCTTCCTTCCTATCTAGTTTTCGGGGTTGAAGGTAGTCATGAAGAAGCTCACTTTGTCAACAACCAGAAGTTCAACTTCCATAACAACGATCTACCTAATCATGAGAACTTTTCCTATGGCATCATGAAGAATGCAAGACTTTCATTGGAGGAGATGTTAGTAACCTTCATAGCCAAATCAAAGGGGAGTTTCAACAAACATGAACAAAAAATGGATAATATAGGAGAGACCATTAGCAATTTGAGCACTAATCTTGACAACTTGGGGGCTTCGGTGAAGAACATTAAGATTCAAGTTAGGCAATTGGCTCAAGCCCTTAACAATTAATAAGTCGGTAAGTTTTCTAACAACACAGAAACTAATCCTAAGGAGCATTGCAAGGCAATCACTCTTAGGAGTGGTAAGGAAATTCAAGGGCCCAAGCTTTAAAAAGGGAATCCTAATTTCTCCTTTTCTAAGTCATCATCAAGCCAAGAAGTGAAGCCAACAAAGGAGAGCACAAAGCAAAGATCTATTTCTTTTCTAAGTAACCCTCCGATCATTACCCCCACCACTATCATTTCCTCAAAGATTGCAAATGAAGAAATTAGATACTTTATTCTCCAAGTTCTTGGAAATCTTCAAGAAGATCCATGTTGAGCAAAATATTAAAATCATAATAACTCTAGAAATGACAGAAGCTAACATGGTCGTGGTAGAGGACATGAGGCAACTTAAGGTCGTGGACAAGAACGACTTTGGAATTCCAACAATAACAACCATTATCAAAACAACAATTTTGAAATAGGAGAAAGGTATAAAAGAGGTCGTGGGAGAAGATATTCAAAATCGAGATATGACAAATCTGAAGTTGAATATTATAATTGTCACAAGTTTTGATATTATGCTAAAAATATAGAGCACCAAAAAACAAAGTTGATGAGAGAGTTAACTACATGGAAGAAAAGAGAGAAGAAAATAGCATTGTGCTGCTAGCTTACATGACAACAATGTAGGTCGTTTAGAGATGATTCCAAAATACCAGTGAAAGAAAAAGGCAACATCCTTATTCACAGAAAATATAGAAGTCATCAGTTTATTTCAAATGTCGTCCGATATGAAAAGCAATATTGTGAGTCTAAGTCAACTCTTAAAGAAAGGCTATGATTTTTATACAAAATCTTATAGTCTTTTTATAAGAGATGACAAGTAGAATTTAATTACTAAGATGAAAACATCAAAGAATAGAATGTTTTCTTTTAATATTTAAAATGATGTTGCAAACTGTCTCAAGGCTTGTTACTAAGATGCATTTGGCTTTGGCATCTTTGATTTAAGCATTTCTCGGTAGTGGTGTAATTTTGTTGAGCTTCATTAAGAATGCAGCTTGCCTAGTAAATTGCCTAGAAAATCTTGTCTTGTCTTTGCCCAAGAACTGCTCCAACCACAAAGTCATTAGATCACACATGATGTCAAATGGTTCACTCCAATTAGGTGCCATCATGATTGGTGCACAACCCAAAAGGCATTCTCTAAAAAGCGAGCGTACCATATGGGCAGGTAAAATTGATCTTCTCTTGATCTTCAAGAGAAATGGCAATTTGGTTGTAACCCAAGTAACCATCAAGAAAGCAATAGTAAGAATACCTGGCCAAGCAATCTAACATTTGGTCACTGAAGGGAAGTAGGAAGTAATCTTTTCTTATAGCCTTGTTCAACTTCCGATAGTCAATACAACCCACCAACTAGTAGCCGTTCTAGTGGGAATCAACTCGTTATTCTCATTTTCCACCGTCATACCCCATTTCTTTGGAACAACTTGCACGAGGCTTACCCATGAACTATCAGAAATGGCGTACAAAATGCCAACATCTAACCACTTGAGAACTTCGCCTCTCACTACCTCTTTCATTGTCAGATTAAGCCTTCGTTGGTGCTCCATAGTTGGCTTGAAATCTTCGTCCATAAAGTTCTTGTAGATGCAAATGGTGGCACTTATTCCCTTGATGTCGGAGATGGACCATCCCAAAGCAGACTTGTGCTTCCTCAAGACATTAAGTAGCATGTTTTCCTCATCTTGAGTCACAATGAGGAAATGGTCACCAGAAAAGTAGAATTTTCTCCCAAAAATGTATAACAGAGATGTTTGGGCAATGGCTTCAATTCAGGGCCAACTTGATAATGAGTGGGCTTCGCTTCTTCAAACAAATCCTCCTTGTTGGTGTAGCTTTCACACTCTCCACTTTCTCCAAAGAACTTCCTACAATGCCATTAGTTCACTCTCCTTGCTTGAGAATCTCACAAAGTGATCCTCCAAAAGATCATGAGACACCGATTCTCTCAAGAATTCCTTGATACACTCATCAATTATGTCAATCCGATGGCAAGTGTGTGATTCTTCTAGGAACTTCATCAATTTGTAAATGTTGAACCGAACCTCCTTATCATTAACTCGAAAAGTCAATGGCCCTTGGTGAACATCAATGAGAGCACATCTGATGGCTAAAAATGGTCTCCTAAGGATCGAAGGTATCTCACGGTCCTCCTCCATGTCCAACACAACAAAGTCAATAGGGAAGATAAACTTGTCTACCTTCACCAACACATCTTCAATTATCCCCTTTGGATATGTGAAGGATCTATTGGCAAGTTACAAAGTGATTCTTGTAGGCTTGACCTCACTAATCCCCAACTTGCGGAATATTGATAGAGCCATAAGGTTAATACTAGCCCCAAGATCACATAATACCCTCTCAAATGAAGACCTTTCAATAACACAAGGTATGGTGAAGCTACCTGAATCCTTCAACTTTTGTGGTAGCTTATGTTGGAGAATAGCGCTACTTTCCCTAGTGAGCTTCACGGTCTCATGATCCTCCAACCTTCTCTTCATTGATATCACCTCCTTCATAAACTTGACATAATGTGGCATTTGTTCTGGAGCACCGACGAAGGGCATGGTCATGTGGATCTTCTTGAAGATTTCGGAGAACTTCGAGAATTGAGCATCTAATTTCTTCTTTTGAAATCTTTAAGGAAATAGAAGCGGTGGGGCAATGATTGGAGGGTTATTTGGAAAAGAAATAGACCTTTACTTTATGCTCTCCTTTGTTGGCTCCACTTCTAGGCTTGATAATGGCTTGGAAAAGAAGGAATTAGCATTCTCTTCTTGAAGCTTGGGCCCTTGAATTTTCTTACCACTCCTAAGAGTGATCGCCTTGCAATGCTCCTTAGGATTAGGTTCATATTGCTAGGAAACTTACCAGCTTGTTGGTTGTTGAGTGTTTGAGCCAATTGCCCAACGTGCATCTCGATTTTCTTCACCAAAGCCCCTCTAAAAAAAACTACAAATGTATTCTTTGAATTTAAAAAACATATTTCAATTTTATTATTCGCAAAAAAATGAAACGTCTTTAAAATTCAAAGAATACCTTTTATAGTTTCTAAAATCAGGGTAGTTTGAAAATTAATTAAAACTAAAAAATATTGTTATGACTTCTAATATTTCTAAAAAACAAATAATGGCAAAATGAGTATGTGTGTGTGTGTGTGTCTTATGTGTAGCTGCTTGCTTTGAAACGGACACCTGGGAGTCGCTAGTAAAGACTTCCCAAACGTACAAACAGTGGCTTTAAGAAGCATTGAAACAAAAAGAACCTTGTCAGCTCTCTCTCCCTCCCTCCCTCTCTCTCTCTCTGCGTTTTTCCCCTTCTTCCTTTCCTTTTCTGTTCTTTTCAGATACCTAAAAAGTTGGTGCTAGAGAGAATGCGTATTTATCAACGAAATTTATTAATGAGATTAAGCCTAGTACTCATAGTAACCATTTGTTTCAATATCCATATTAATAAATAAATGAAAATGACATGCATATGTTAAATCAAGCCCACAAATCACGGATAGTTTAATGCACTAATTCAAAGAAAACCTACTGCAGCCTAGCATTACATACATACAAAATGCTCATGTATGCTGACCTATTTTCTGTATCATTCTTTAGTACTTTCCTCATCTGGTAAAATCTTGTCCAAGACAAATCTATACGCTTAAATAGGACCTGAGCTCATGGCCAACCAAAATATGTCATACTATCGTCACTTATGTTCCAAGCTCCTTCAGTAATCTCATCAAATAGTTGGTCCCAACCCCAACTTGAGTACCCCAAGAAAAACCAGTAGTCGGTGATCGATTGATTCCCCAATTTTAACTGTTCAATTGCATGATATGTGGCCGATTGATCGAGATAGTAGATACCTGGCAAGACTTGAGGATGCTGATCTTCCATGGCTCTACGTGTTAAAGCAACAAGAATCATGCCACGCTGCACGAGTGGTCCTCCAAAGGACAGAGGAGCCTCTGCTAACGTCTGCAGCCCTTGTTCCAGTTCGTCTAGAGCATCCCATCTTACGTGCTTGTTGATAATCAGACCAAAAAAGCCAGAACTTTTGTCCGCCTTAACAATAAGAATTTTCGATTTACCAAATGGTTCTGTGTTTCGAAGTTTATCAGTAGCGATTAGGATGGAACCGACCGCAACTTGAGGAGCTGCTCCATGTAAGCCTTTTGATACGTGAGACTTGCGCTTATCATGTTTAACCACTCTTTTAGGTGTCTGGTTTGCCAATAACACTTCATGGAATCTGTCCTTCGCAGGATCAACTTCCCCGTGATTGTCAATTGATGAAGCAGTGCTGTACAAATTTTGGTTACTTTCTTCCTTTCTAGCCGTCCATAAGATTCCTACGAAAGTAGAAAATGGAATCTAAAACATAAAGAGATGAAGACTAAAAACTAGACACCAATTAGTTAATGACTGCCAAAAAGAGAGGACAATAAAGCTTTTACACGCACCAGAGAGAGAACCAAAACAATGATAGAAATCAATATTTAGTATCCAGTTAGATATGGATGTTTCGCTATGATCGCTACTTTAGTTTATAGTTTTTTTCCTTGTATGTGTTGAAAACCATACACATTACAAGTGTCAATTGTATAGAGGCTTTTAATAATCAAACCACCGTACATGGTGAACTCACTTGCCAATGAATTTTCAGATACATGTATTATGTAAAGCTGCGAAGATGAAATTGAGGATTATATTAATGTTTTATTGGCTACACTGACCACGTGCAATAGTATTGCAAGATAGTCCTATGCAATAAAATGCTTCACTATTCTGTTAAAAAAAACATCATTCCATAGGTTTGAACAATTTCTTACACAGGGAGAGACAGAGAAAGTAGCAAGATGCCCATATCACTTAGTAGCCAGGAAACAAAACTGCATATTTAAACTAAAAGAAATAGACTAGAGTACAACACTGGCAATCACGAAACCAAGAATCAATTTAAATATGATATTATAAAATGCCATACGTAGTCCTGCATGTAACGTCAAAAACCATGCCATTTATGTTCCCTTTTTTGTTTGTACTCCATGCAGTTGTTCAGTTTCGTAATACTGATGGGGCTTAATTTGAGTTCTAATTTGATTACTCACATCATAATTACTTATTGTACCGTTTAACCAATTAATTTACTCAAGCTTTCAACAATAACATTTCTGTTTTCTTGTATATTTTTTCGTAAGTATACAGATGGAGTGTAGCGCATACTAGAATTAGTTTTGACATCATGAAAAAAAAAAAAATATATATATATATATATATATATATCACAAAGACAACAAAAGAAAATAACATAAAACAGGAAAACATCATAGAGCATGAAAATTTCCATCAGAGATTTTAAAGAAAAAGAACATAATGGTAATCAAATATAACACGTTCCTTCCACCCTTTGCATCAGTTCCAAAGTGTGACTTATTAAAGAATTACCTTTCTCATGAATAAGATGGTGAGAGTTGCTTCCGTGATCAGCAATGAACTTGATAACATCAGCAACTCCCATATGCCCTTCATAAGGCAGAGCGTTCTTTTTTTCTGCTGGAAATAATATCAGCGCAGGATAAACTTCCATCTGCAAATTTTAAGTACACCAAACATAAGAAGACATTCAATTTAATGATAGAAAATGCATATAAAAAATACAGACTACAATTATAAAAATAAGAGCCTTCAGAAAATACACAAACCGCATTTTTTTTTTCTTTTGTACACATTACAGTTATGAAAAAGATTGGGACAAATAAAACACACAAACAGAGAAAAGCTGCACTCTTTTAGGCTGAGGATCCATGTCAAAGTTTTAAGAAGTTCAACATACAGAAAGCATTAAAACTAAATCACAAACTTTTATTGCTAGAGCTTTGCACAAAGAAATCCTTGTGCAAGCGCATTAACACTCAATTCCTATGTCCCCACATTCCTCTCCTGAACAAGGGAACGGAGAGAGCACCATAGAACAGACTAGAACTAGTAGAAAAGTAGAACAAAGCTTTACAAAAATTATTCAGCAAGAAATATTTGAGCGTTCCAAAAATGGACACCTGATTTATTGATCTCAGTATCAAACTACAATCGTTCAATGTGCAATCCAGCCAATATATTAATGGAAGCTTCAGCTTTACATCCTTCAAGTTCTCTGCCACATGTGAAATTGAATAGTGAGAATTGGGAAAAGTAGAGAATTGTTTTTTTCTTTAAAAAAAATAAAGCAGTCATGAAAACTATTTCCTCTACCCAGACCTAGGTGATATAGATATTCAAGCGTACTGCTCTGCATGGATATAACGTGTTATTCGAACCATAAAAACAAATTTTTTATCTTTATTCTAACATCTCCATAATGTAATAACCTTCTTTCAAATGCACACAATGGTTTTGGCACTCACGGAAGTTCAGAAGAGAAGGGATACGATTGAGGCAGGAAAAAAGAATCAAGAATGCAATATTTTTAAGCTAAAGTTCAGATTTGGTCCCGATCCACCGAATTCATCTAATATAACCTAGCTTTTAATGGACTTGGGTCTTAGATATTGGTTAAAGCCCAGTTAATTTTTTCACCCACTGAACAGCCTAGGATACCTGAGTGCTTTGCAAAGTGTAAAGAAAACAGTCAAAAACTAGTTTACAGAATTCTCCCACGAGAAGCATTAGAACAACAACAATTTCACAGTAATTACTATTGGGAATAGGCACTAACCACCAGGAAACGTTTCAATATTCACTGATCCACTTTTGAATGTGCTAATATAAATTCTTATGGCGCGATATAGTTCACGAACAATCAATTCCATTCTCTGGCAAAAACCACACCATCTATTGCTAAAAAGGACCAACACATCGTTAGACCAAGCATCAGAATCGGACTGATTTAATCCGAAAACCATATCAGAGAAACTATTACTTGTAACACGAGGGATGGAATCCACCTCATGGAAATCCACATTAACAAATGGTGGTTGCAAGGCTTCCTTAGGGTTCTGGAGAAGAGAGTCAGATTGTCTATATGGAAAAAGACTTCCGTTGAGAAACCTAGTGAGGAAATCAGCCATCGAAGAATAGCTTAAATCATTCTCCCCCGAGAAGACATAATGCTGCTCCACAGCAGGATCAACTATTACCAAGCCTGGAATCTTAGATTCACCAGTCAAAGCTTGAAGTAACCGATAATTACCATCAGAAAATACAAATGATCCCTTGAGGCCTGGAAAATGAAGCTGCTGATCCCCTGACTTGTCCACTTGTAAAGAACTTGTTTCTTCCCCTTGTATACCTCCGGCAATGTCAACTTCATGGCCAGAGTCAAATTGTTCAGATTCTACAGATGACCGTATATTTAAATCAAAATGTTCTTTTTCCTCCTCTTCATAATGAGATTTTAGTTGAGAATCAGTGACTTCAGAAGTTACTGGGCTTGCCTCATTTTGTGATTGATCTTGGTCCAAATAAACAAGATCTTCCTTGGTTGCTTGTGGTGATGCTGAATCAGGCTGAGTTTCTGTTTGTGATGGCAATGTATCTACCAACTTAATGTCAATATCATCAGATAAAAGTTGGAAACCCAAATCCTTTGCTAGCGAACTTAATTTGGCGTCCTTCTTTTTCCGAAGAACATATGCCAATATCTCATGCAAGGAACCGCCGTGGAGATATGAAATTTGATCCAAAGAGACATGCTTACCCTCATTTACAATCATGATGGAAGACATCTTTTCCTTTAATTTGATCACCTGAGCTGTTTGAGACAATCTTAATTTAGGAGGTCCAGATGTACTCCTGAATGCCTGATAATCCTGGAACAGTCTCTCAGTCATGTGACCATTTTGCGCATCTATGTGGTATGAATTGTAAATATGTTGTGCCAGTTCTCGAAAAGCTTCAAGAGCTTCCTTACTCTTACTTCTAGTTTCCATAGAGTTAGATGATCGATCTACAAATAAGAGTATAGATGGCCTATTAGCAGGTAAAACTGGCTCCAGAGCATGGCCGCCGTCTCCTTCCAGCTAAATAATATGGAAGAAGATACTATGGGTTAAGGTACAACCAACAAAACAATAATGATTAGAGAGAACAAAATTGTAATGAACAAAATTACTTAAAGTAATTAAGAACAAAAGAAGATGCATAACATAGTTGAGAAACTATACTGACGTTTTGATTATAAAAAAGGAGCCCCATCTCCCTTCAAAAAGAAAAAAAGGGGCTCCTTCTAACCCATTTTTTTTAATTGATTACATCTCTATCTTTCACTTCTGCTTATGTACCCTGTCTATTGTCTTGTTGACATTCCAGTTCATTTTTCTGTATTTTATATGCGATTTTCTTTAAACTTTAGGCATTGTTACTCTCTTTCAATGGATTCCACTTTTGATCAAGGGAAAACTAATAATTGCAATACAATTACAATCATTTAAAAACTAAAAGATTTTTCCAGCACATGTACTGTTTGACACGTTAATGTGCAATATACCAAAAAGAAAGGGGGAGAGAGAGAGAGAGAGAGAGAGACCATATGCAAGAATGTCTCAAATAAGAAAATGATTTCAGCAGTATTTAATTGAGAAAAAAAATAAAAAATGTAGTGTCAAAGATCTCCAGCAGAAACTTGGATGATAGGATGTTCACAGGAGTGGGACTAAAACAAATGGAAAGCGCTCTCGTATTGTGCAAAGAACCAGACAGCCATGGTTACTGTTGGAGTCCACCTCATAATTCTAGAACTAAAAAACTTGATGACGCAGCATTAAATGTAACATCGCCATTGTGTGGTGAACTATGAAAAAACATCAAGAAGAAAAGATAAAGTGGCACTAAATGCTTCTTTTTTTGCTTGAAATTATTGCTTGTACATGAGAAAATTACACCATTATATAACCGTATCAAATATATGTAGGATATGATATAAGAATGCAAAGGCATGCATGAAAAAGGTACCACATCACTCACACACAGAGGTCCCAATAAATTATATTTTGTAGGTCAAAATATTTTCGAGTCCAACACACAAAAAAAAAGAAAGAAAAAAGAGTACTAAAGAGCAATAACTTCAGACTTCTCTTGAGACTTACACAAGAACGCCATAAAAGTGTATTTCTCTTCAGCAAGAAAGCTCATATCGTTATAAAAAAGAAAAAAAAAATTAATGTAGCAAGCAGTAGTCTCCAGAACAAAAGATATTGGTCATGTCAATTGAAAGGATTTTTATTTATATATAGGAAACCTTTTTAGTTTTCATTGATAATTAATGAATTACAAGGAAAGAGGGTCAAAGATCCTCAGAGACAAGAATAAGAACCATTTTAAAATTCCAACAACCGCACAACTATGTTGCATAAATAAGGCAAGTACTTCTAAAAGTAAGATAAAAGAATGAGATAATGTGCTGAAGTTTCTCACCAAAAATCAAATAGCAGAGTTCTTATAAGGAAAAGAGGAGTAAGTATCAGGCTCAATTTATTATTTGCAGTCTCATGTAGACCACTTTATTATTGAAATGCAAAACCAATGAAAACATTCTAAACCTTAACTATGGTCGGCGAATTAATCAATGCCGACTGAGCTAAGCACGCACCTTGAGCACGCATGATAACATAATGATAGGAACAGCAAGCTTGAAAAGCTAAAATAAACCCACCTCCGAAATAACAGGATTTTCCATTTGTAAAATATCATTCAGGTCATCCTCTTTCTCTATAATCTTTAAACAAGTTGGACATCCAGCAAAGTGTAGCACTCCCAACCATGAACTAGATTCTCCAATCCCAAGAGTTGAAAGCATCGATCTTTCTGAGACCAAACCATATCGATGCCTTTCGGACGGTAGAAAGTAATCTTTGCAAAGTGTCACGAACTTTGAGAAAAAAGATTCAAACCGCTGATATTCTTCAGATGTACAAGATGATAACACATCATGTGTGACATTATCAGTCTCCTCAAAAGAACTGTCATTTACAGAGTTGAAGTCCACATGCCAAGGAACTCCGTGAAACTCATTGATGTCACACATCACCCTTTCACTTTCAATAACCTGTTTTCATGTTTTTTTAAAGGGAAAACAGCAAACTTTCAGTAAAAATTCTACTCACTTTCTAAGAATCGAGTTCACAATAATGTGCAGTAATATTCTACCCGCCACCTTCTGGATGTTCTTCCATTTGGGTGTCAACCTTCTGTTTGTCTCTCCACGAAAGTCTGTTCCAAGAAGATAACCTGCAAAGTCAAAAGTCATTTTAAGAATTATACTGGTAAACTCACCAAACAGAAACTTTACAACCTAAACTGGATACAAGATTTCTTAGGAAAACTTCTATCTGCTAAGTGGCAAATAAAGCCATTGTCATGCGTTTGTCAGTAATATTGAAAAATAGATGACAAGGTTTGGAGTGATGTTAACCTCCAAATAGAAACAGTAAAAAGGAACAGCATGAACTGATTCCAGACTTCAAACCGTACACATTATTTCTAATGCAGTTAAAAAAAAAAAAAACAAAAAGATACTACCCATCTCAATGTTTATGTGGGTAGTATGTGCATTTCTCATTCAGAAGACTACAAGTGCTACGAGCAACACATAGCATACAGGTGATAGAAGAAAAAAATGACCATGGCGTTTGTGAGAAAGTCAACGTTCACTTAGTAATACCTTAGACTACATTTGACTTTGATGCTTACAATGACAGTTAGACGTTAGTACTAGGTTACAGTTATTGCTAGTTACAATAATATTATTTTCAGCATATTTCCATCCAACTAATGCCTTGCTTCGACCCCACAAAAACATTTGGACATCGCTAAAGTTCCAACATGTATTAGGTCAATGTCAAATTTAAGGTGGATTGGCAAGCATACAACAATCAACAATATTAACTTAAACATGCATAATTGGATTGGCAAAGGAGGAACCAAGATAGTTGTGTAGGTTGTCAAGAAACTTTCAACAAACCTTCCCCACCAAAACCATTCAAAGTAACATTCTTCTTTCCCCTGGCCAGCAACTTAGGAGTCCATCCACAAAATTCTAGGACAAGGAATGCCTTATCGGTTGAATCCAAGAACGCCTTCAATTCTGCCGGAGTACTCAGGGATTTGAGAGGAAGTTCTTCAGGAAAAACAGACATCTGTGGATAAATTGAAAATAATATGTTTTGTGCCCGAAGCCTTCCTCGATACTTGTAAGATACAGAATGGTGGTAGTATAAAATAGTAATTTCATCGGCAACAGCACCAATAGCATCCGCTAGCATCTTCTCTCTATTTCCAAACATAAACATCAACTTTAGGGAGTTAAACTCTTCGTGCCTCTTACTAACAAAACTTGACACTTCTCTCATGAGAGATCGAGATTCGCCAGACCCTGGCCGTTAAAACCAGCATCAAATAAGTTATCAAATACACACATGTATGTGTGTGCATATATAAACATCTAAAACTATAATTTTTTAAATAACAGGGAAGCAAGGACAACAATAACCGGCTTAATGAAGTTAAGCATTCAGAGATATAAATACATATAAATGTATAAACATAAGAATATCTTTTAAAAACTAAGTAAACGCAAAATGGCGAAGGAAAACAACGTTATTCTTACATTTTCATCATCCTCTTATGACTTTTCACCAATATTGTTGTGGTCATCCGTTTAATTAATTGCCATGAACCAATTCTTCATAATATTACATAGATTATACATAACAAAAAAGGACTAAAACTAACATTTAGAAATAAGCAAAATCAGATGAGGAAATTCCAATAATCTAGGTTAATTTTGATTTAAGATGCAATTATCGTCAACGTAGGCTACTAATTCGTTTGGAAACTATAACTTGGACTTTGATCTTTTTTTTCCCAAGACAAAACAAATAATTAGAAAGAAAAAAAAAGTGTAAACTCAACGAAAAGTAACTCATTTGAAGAGACGTTAGCTGGGTATGAGATTCAAAGCAAAAGATTTAACATTCAAATAAATGAATTAATAAATAAATAAAAAGAGGGAGAGAGAAACACGTACAGGGAAGAGTGACCATGAGGAGGATATGGGGATGGAATCTGATCTGAGAGGAGAAGTTGAGCTTGGTGAGGAGTTGCCATTCTCCGACGCCGTCCGATTGGGAACCGACGGCTGGTGATACCGCGACGAATATACAGCAACAGAAAAGGAGCGCCAATTCTGGCTTCATCGCCATTATCAGAGTTCAGTTCACTCTTTCTCTCTCTCTCTCTCTCTATATATATATATATTAGAATATAAAAATGGAGAGAGGATTTATTGTACAATATCAAAGAAGAAGTGGGCAGTCTTCAAACAAGCGAAATCACCCACCACCAACCCATTTGGACCGGCTACGTGTTGGGCGGCGAGGCTGAGAAACTCCGGTATACGCCTGTCGGCAAGGGCGGCGGATTCGAGAGAGAGATTCGACGTCGATATCTATTCACTTTTAAGAGTCTAGCCGCCCATGTTTCTGAATTTACACCTTTTGCAACTCTTTTAATAACGTCATATTTAGACCCTGTTTGGAATCGTTGTTTTTAGACGTCTTGGAAAAGACTTTAAAGGGTTGTTTGTTTCAAAGATTGAAGCTTGAACTCAAGTTTTGAACTGAGCAGCGCTTGTAGGCCAAAAAAGAAATTCAACCGTTTTCAAACATTAACGGGCTGTTTTGCAAGAACAATTCGAACTAACTTTTATTATGAGTAGGTAAAATTTTTATATACTACAGTAAAAATAAAAATATTGCTATAGTATAAGCTCTAATATATTACAATAAAAATGATTCTAAACATCACGTCAAACATTATATAAAATGACATATTATTACACCAAAAAATGTGATGGATGTAGATTTACCTTTTTATGAACAGTTGTTCGACCAAGTTTTGAACTCTTTGCCTATAAGAGTCTCTACATCTAAACACAGTTTTAAATTTTATTCCCTTTTTAAATCTAAAAGCAATTAACATTTAAAGGTACATTCGTATTGCACTTTCAAACTACACTTTTAAGTGCTTGTGGAGATATAGCTTCTAAAAGGGATGATAATAAGACTAGTTTGGGCAAGGTTGCTTTTGCCAACCCATCCATGAAGAAAAAACAATCTCCATCCTCACCCCATTAACCCATATAAATTGAGATGGATAGATTTTTCCATCACGAGTTTGGATACTCATGATATCTTGTTTCGAATTAGTTATTTTCATAATAAAATAGTTAATTAATTAATTAATTAACACATTTGTGTAAGAGTTTAAGTTAAAAAAATTATATTTTTGTACTTGTATAGATATTACTTGAAATTATATACATTGTAGCATGTTATATATAAAATATTTAATTTAAAAACAAGATATAATTAAATGGAATGGATTAACGAGGAATAGAGTCAAGAACATTTAATTTCGTTCTTGCTTCGTAACCCGTAATGAGATAAACTTTATAACCAGTTTACAACTATAACACGTTAAAATTGGTTGTTTTACACCGCATTTAAGGTGAGTTATTGCATGTAAATAGATTCATAAGTAAAGTTGTCATCCCTTTTTAACGTTCTATTTGTAAACTACAAATTAAAAATTTCACTTATATACTTGTACTTTACTTTTTATTATTATACTAGTGAGTTTTTCATTTATTTAACTAAATAGGTTTAAAAACTCTTTTGAAATAAAAATAAAAAAACTCTTTTTCATGCCCTATCCAAACACTAATTTAAAAACCTTGGTTTATGCTTCGGTTCTTTTACTGCTTTCAAGTATAAGCATGAGCTATCCCAAACAAACTCTTATATCTAACAAAACTTAACTCAAAGATGGAAATGGAAGTTTAAAAGAGATAAAGGATTTGTTTAACTCATTGATTATAAACGTGGTAATTTAAACTTCATGATCTAAAATAGAGGTAAAAAAAGCATGGTTCAACTTTTGGGTTAGACCAGTTAAACGAGGTGGATTAAACTTAGAATTGGAAGGTTTTTTTTTTTTAATTTCAAGACATCAAATCAATTGTTTGAACCAATTCTCACAAAAACCAAACACTCGAACTCCATGAACCAATGAGTCAAATTGGCTTAAAATAGTTTAAAGATTGGGGGGGAGGGGTAAATTTAGAATCACAAAGCAATGATGTCCTTCATTCTTCTCCACACTAGTTAAATTGTGCAACATTAGATACACATAATAGTTTGCATAAAACTGAGCACATTCTTTAAGTGGAATTAAGTTAGAGCTTTTGCACACCATTGGTGGATCAGATTTGCGTGCTTATTATTATTCCCATAAAAACCATTATGTGTCATTCTTATGCTATATAACAGAAGCTAAAATGTATATTTTAAAAACACTAGAGTAATTAGGCCTCTATAAGTGAATGTCAAGAATTAAAACGAGGCAAGTGGACATTTTCATAAGACTTCAATAAAAATAACCCATACATGAGAAAAAGAAGAAATAAATTAGAATTTGTTGTTAGGTGTTTAGTAGTATGTGAATTGTTCTCCTTGTGTTTAGTCTTGATTTATGTTCTAGAAGATATTAAAATTTTTAGAAAAGAAAAATTAGAATGTGTTAATAAGTGGGGCTTGGAAAGAGAGAAAATTGCGTAAAGAATGAGACTTTAATTTAACATCATAGAGTCACGCGTCAAGTATAAAATTAAATCTACAAAGTTGTGATTTTTTATAATATTGTTTTTAATTTTTTGGAATATATCTTTACCATTGCATATATAAAAAAGAGAATGCAACTATTGGTCCTCTTTCAATGAGTGTCAAATATGGCTTCCTTCCTTTTATTTCTTTTGTTTTTTTTCCTTTAGTCGTCTTTTCTTCCTTTTTTTTCTTTGTCATTTTTTCCTCTTTCCTTTTGTTTATTATTTTTTTCCTGAATATACCCGTGTTAAAGCAACTTTACTAAAAAAATGTTTTTACAAATGTGGCCCTAAACATATATAATCTTTTCTTCTATTTATGTTGAAATTGTTTTCCCCAAATCTTGTTTCTATTTAAACATATTTTTCTTATAGTCTATTATTATCTCATTTATAACGCATAAATAACGCTCTTTCTAATTTATGCCGTAAATTTATTTTTAAGCATGATCTAAAACTAATATTAATAAAAAAAATAGGAAAAAACTAAACTTGGAGAAAATTTTACATTCACGCGTATATATTTTTAATAAATCAAATACGCATGTGCATATCACATGCTTTAAAAGTAGTATTTATAAAAATAACTAAAAAAACTTAGAGGAAATCAATAAATTAAATTGAGGGATTCTTTTATATAAATATCTTACATTATCAATGTGTGATAAATCCGGCATCATACGAATGTCCTTAGCAGTAAGAGATAAGGGTACACAAAGGATGTGGTGGAGCTCACTTACGGTAGTAACTTTTCTTTTAGAAAGCTTTATGACAAAAATTTGTTAATCAGTGAGTTGGAAGAAAAGTCAAGGAAACTGGTTTGATGTCCCAAACAATGATATTTCTCTACCTAGTATTAAGTCCTAATTTGAATCTTATTTTGATAATGTGATAGAGTTTCTACCTAATAGTGATATTTGTGTCACATGTTGTGCCCATGTCATCTTTCAATGGTTTATTCCTTATTTTTACCCAATTTAAAAATTACCAGTGACACAAAAATGACAAAAAATAGTGACACAAATACAACTTGGTCACAGACAAGTGGATACGATATGACTCGAAATTGATCAATGAGACAAGATTGACTCTTTGACACATGACCCAAATGGACTTGTGACATGATTGTAACATGTGAACCCGAGTTGTCACAAAATTCATGTACCTTTCTCGAGTTCTTTTTACACATTATAAAGGTATAAAATTTTATAACATGGTAAAAATTATGATAAGATCATCTCTAATACAGATGTCAATACTAATACTATACTTGCTACTCCACCAAACGGCCCTAAGTCCCATACCCCTAGTGTCTACTAAAGCCCACAACTTGAATCTTCAATACTCAACACTTTCAGTTTTGTCAAGCATTTTGTCAAACACTTGGTGTGCACTCAGGGGCATCCCTCAAGACAAACTCTCTCCTATCAACACTACTCCCCCAAATAGCCATAATTTTACCAATGGAAGCACAAGGATGACTAGATATACCTTTGGTGAGTAAAACCCCCAGACTCTTGCAACAAATTTTTGAACTCTTGTCCAACTAGACCAGCCATTGGCATGGCAAATTTGCAGCCTAATTTGCGTGATGGTGGTGATTCATGGATGATGGAGGCAAGATTTGGTGAAGGAGGGAAGCTTGGCAATGAGTTTTCATGCGAAGAAGGTTGATTGAGGGCAAGAGAGTGTGAGGGAGAAGGGGGATTTTAGGGCTTTGTTTTGCGGGCAAGCAGCTTATGTGTTGTTATGTTTTGTAATTTTTTTTTTTTTTGCTGGCAAGCATGGTGCCTAGGTGCCATCCTCTCGGGTTTTGCTCTGCCACCTAAGTGCTTTTGCGATTCTTCTGCACTTCATTGTCCCAAATAAGCCTGAAATACCCATAAATTAGACTTGCATCATGATTAAATTGTAAAATAAACTAAAACTAAGACAAATAAATAATAAACTAAATAACAAGATGAAAATTATTAAATAGAAAAGAATAAAAAGCTTGGGTTGCCTCCCAAGAAGCACTTGTTTTATAGTCTTTAGCCTGACTCTTCTTCCTCTAAGGTGAGTTGATAGTAATGGTGGTCTTGTTCTGAACAACTCCACCATCAAAGTATGGCTTCAAACGCTATCCATTAACCTTAAAGGTTCCCTTTTTTTGCATGATTGAGTTCAACTGCACCATAGGGAAACATCTTTTTCACCACGAACGGGCCCGACCACTTGGATTTGAGCTTTTCAGGGAACAATCAAAGCCTAGAATTATATAGTAGCACCCTTTGACTAGGAACAAACTCCTTTCGTTAGATGTGCTTGTCATGTCAAGCTTTGGTCCGCTCCTTGTAAATCTTTGTATTCTCATAGGCTTCGTTGCGGAAGTCATCCATCTCATTAAGTTGCAAGAGACACTTCTCACCCATTGCTTGCATATCCATGTTTAGCTGCTTCATTGCCCAATATGCTCGATGCTCTAATTCCATACCTTCCTATAGACCAACCCAAAAAGAGACATCCCTATAAGTGTCTTAAATACGGTTCGATAAGCCCATAAAGTATTATCTAACTTTTTTGCCCAATCCTTGCAAGAGCTATGAACTGTGTTCTCCAGAATTTGCTTCACCTCTTTGTTAGATATCTTAGTCTGAGGATGGTAAGTAAGTGCACTTTCATGCTTGACTCCATACTTCAACAAGAGAGCCTCAAATTGCTTATTGCAAAAATGTGTCCCCTTATCACTTATAATAGCTCGTAGAGTTCCAAACCTTGTAAAGATGTTCTTCTGGAGAAAATGAAGTACTACCTTGCCATTATTGGTTTAGGTTGCCGATGCCTTAACCCACTTTGACATAGAATCCATCGTAAAGAGGATATACTTATTGTTATAGGATGAGGGAAACGGCCCAATGAAATCAATACCCCTTACATCAAAAAGCTCTGCTTTTAGAATATTTTTCAAGGGCATCTCATTCCTTCTTGAAATATTTCCTGTCCGTTGGTATCTATCACATGCAGCAACAAAAGCATTAGCATCTTTAAACAATGTGGACGAATAAAACCCAGATTACGACTCCTTGGCTGCCGTTCTATTTCCTCCAAAATGCCCACCACATACAAGGGTGTGGCAATGTCTTAGGATATCCTGTATCTTATGTTCTGGCATAGATCTTCTTATGATTTGATTTGAACAATGCTTGTAAAGAACTGGTTCTTCCTAATAGTAGTGCTTTACATCAGAGAAAAACTTCTTCTTTTGTTGATATGAGAGTTTCGGTGGCATGATCTTTCCTGCAAGAAAATTCACTTAATCTACATACTAAGGAAGAGAGTTTGATGGCAAAGTAGCTTCTAAATCAGTCTTCTTGTTTTGATTTTGAAATCCTTGTTGAGGCTATCCCATGTTTTGATTATTTCTCCATGAAAAGTTTGGATGATTACGCCATCCCTGATTGTATGTGTTGGAGAATGGGTTATTCTGTTGCCTATTATAATTCCCAACATACTGTGCCTGTTCTATCTGAGGCTGCGGAAATGGATTTCCCACTTTGACATCCTTCACTGGGATGGTTGCCTTGGCAAAAATCACACATAAACTGAGGAGTCTTGATGGCATTAACCACCAACTAGCTGTTTTGAAATTGCTTGGTAAAGGCTGCAGCTTGAATTGACAAAACAGGTAAAACATCAACTTTATAAACCCTAGCCATTTTCTTTGCTATTGTCCTCTTACTTAGCCACTGAAAATTATTGGTGGCCATATCCTCCAGCAATTCATAGGCCTCATCTTCAGTTTTCTTCATCAAATCTCCCCCTACAGATGCATCAATTAAAGTTCTAGTAATGCTAGTCAACTCATTGTAAAAATTATGGACTTGCATCCACTTAGGCTGCCCATGATGGGGATATTTCCTCAGCAACTCTTTATATCTCACCTAAGCATCATACAAAGTCTTGCCTTCGTGTTGTGTGAAATTGTCGGTCTCAACCTATATCTTCGTTGTTTTTGTTAGACATGTATGCCCTAAGGAGTAAAAATATAATACGTTTTTTGGAGACATTTTTATCAATAAAGAATTTATTCATTTATATATACCAAATCTTGTCCTCTTTACGTTCATATTTATTGAATGTATGATAAGCAAACAGTAGTCTGAGACTGTCAGTCTAAACTTTAAGAGTTGGGCATATGATGGACTGATTATGCGGAAGACACGATTCTTAAGGTGATGGTCTAAAACATATGATCCGCAATCGATGGAATAAAGTTGGTCGCTTTATTCATGTAAAGATTGTTATGTTGTCTATATCCCTTTTGGGAGATGGTTTGTCTTGACCATCGGAGTTGGACTCCGTGAATAGAAACATTGGCACGTTGTCATAGGTGACGATGTGTTGGATCGGGACATAAAGTGAATTGATTTGGATTAATAATTCTATCTTGGCAAATCGATTCACTTTAGACAGTCATTTGTATTGTATCTTAATCCTGAGATGAATAGTGGGCCCGTTATCTCGACTTGTGTCTTTTGATGTACCAATGGGTGACTCCCACATCTCTATAGTGGTATGCATGCCGGTACGTTGGAGGCATGACTCTTGATAGCGTAGACTTGTTATCCATAGATATGGAATCCATAGCTCCTCTTTAGGAGTAATGATATCCTCTTATATGTGTTGTCCTGTAATTGAAAAACTGGAACGCTCAACCATTTGGATACATAGGTGTAACCGAATAGTATACTATCTTTGGATGGTAAGTTTTCTAATGGTGAGACAATGGAACGTAAGATAAAAATAATCGAGAAGGTAAGACAGAACTTGTCCTTAAGCCGATTATGGATGATCATATGGTCTAAAACATATGATCCGCAATCGATGGAATAAAGTTGGTCGCTTTATTCATGTAAAGATTGTTATGTTGTCTATATCCCTTTTGGGAGATGGTTTGTCTTGACCATCGGAGTTGTCTTGACCATCGAACTTGTCCGTAAGATAAAAATAATTGGGAAGGTAAGACACGATTCTTAAGGTGATGGTCTAAAACATATGATCCGCAATCGATGGAATAAAGTTGGTCGCTTTATTCATGTAAAGATTGTTATGTTGTCTATATCCCTTTTGGGAGATGGTTTGTCTTGACCATCGGAGTTGGACTCCGTGAATAGAAACATTGGCACGTTGTCATAGGTGACGATGTGTTGGATCGGGACATAAAGTGAATTGATTTGGATTAATAATTCTATCTTGGCAAATCGATTCACTTTAGACAGTCATTTGTATTGTATCTTAATCCTGAGATGAATAGTGGGCCCGTTATCTCGACTTGTGTCTTTTGATGTACCAATGGGTGACTCCCACATCTCTATAGTGGTATGCATGCCGGTACGTTGGAGGCATGACTCTTGATAGCGTAGACTTGTTATCCATAGATATGGAATCCATAGCTCCTCTTTAGGAGTAATGATATCCTCTTATATGTGTTGTCCTGTAATTGAAAAACTGGAACGCTCAACCATTTGGATACATAGGTGTAACCGAATAGTATACTATCTTTGGATGGTAAGTTTTCTAATGGTGAGACAATGGAACGTAAGATAAAAATAATCGAGAAGGTAAGACAGAACTTGTCCTTAAGCCGATTATGGATGATCATATGGGGATACGATGCACTATGATATGTCATGGAGACTTAGCTACACGAGCTTCGTAATTCTATAGAGTTCGAGAGTGCAGCTCCAAGCTTTTAGTGGAGTAGCATTAGAGTTGATAATTGTGAAATGTATATCTGGGATAGTGGGGTTCATAATTATCATGAGCTTGAACTTTATAGGTCCATTTTGGTCCCCTTTGCTAGCTCACAAAATCCTGTAACGACACGGCGTGCTTTTTCAATAATTGGTGACTTATGTCGGATTTATCAGATTGGTTTAAAATTTGTAAGAATCAAATAATTCATGTCTGTTTATCGGTTGAATTAATTTTGTAAGAAATTAGTTCAAGATAAACTTGTTGAATTATTGCAATCAGATAATTCTTGTCTGTTTATCGGTTGTTTTAATTTTGGACAAATTAGAACAAGATAAACTTGTAGAATTATTGTGAATTGATTTATTTTCTTAGAGATTATCTTGATAAAGTTTGTTTTGATCAGATAACTTCTCTATTGGGTTATTTGAATCAAAACTAAGACTTTATCCTTCAGAATCTCGGGTGGAAAATAAAAGATTCGTGAAGATTTTTTCTCAGGAGTTCGGCCTGTCGGATGACGTGTTCGGCCTGCCGATCAGCGGAGATAAGATTACGCATTTTCACGCAGATCTTATCAGATATTGATCCGAACTTGATTTTGCTTCGAGTTTTTGAGACCTAATCTGATATGGACTGACCCCAGGACCAATAGGTTTAAAAAAGGGAGTGAGTCTCATGATTTACTCAGATCAATTTGAGAGATTAAGAGTGATACTCTTCTAGTGAGCATCTGAAAACTCCCTGAGAGCTTTTGTTCACAAATCACGAGCACTAGCTTTGGGTTCTCTCTATTGGTTGGAAGGAGAGTCACCGGTGGAAGAGCTGTACGTGTGAGCCCACACTCACTCCGGTTGTGGATAGAGAATAGCAAAGAAGACCAGTTGGTTGAGGCTCTTCTGGAACGTTACTTCTCTATACGGATTGCGGAGGTTCTTTGGCACACTAAGGTTAGTAAGATCTGTTTAATTTATACATATAACATGTCAAACTTGTGTTTTGGAAATTACTCTGATGAAATTTTTTTAAAAAAATTCCGCTGTGCACTTTGTTTTCAACAATTGGTATCAGAGCCGAGGTTTTTACATAAATTTGCAAGTTTGTGATCATGTCATATGCATAAATTTTGTGATCTTAATCTCTCCTGTGTTTGAATTGAATTTTATAGAGAGATGACACTCTAGGTTTCTGTATAATATATATGTTATCATGGATTATGTGGTGAATGTTTATTAATTAATTATGGTTGATTAAATCATTGTTTAATTATTTATTAATTAATTAATACCGGTTATGGTTCCTTAGAGGTTAGAATTTGTATCTAGGTTTTTCATGTAATTAGATGGCAGACTATCATCTCCGTCTAGGAATTGTTATTTAATTTTTCATTTGTGAGAATTTTGTAATTAAATAATTATCGGAGAAGACGGATCGAGAAGTCGGATCTAGAAGATTGATGATGGCGCCTCCAAGTATTTCCTGAGTCTCTAATTTTATGTTTTTGAATTGTTGAAAATAAAATTGATGAATTGCATTAAAATTGTATTTTCTGGATTGAGGGTTTTCTACTCGGTCGACACGCCGGACCTCACAGTTCGACAGGCCGGAGGTCACGGATCGGCAGTCCGGACGTATGGTCCTGCAGGCCGACAGTGGGGCAGAAATTTTGGTGCTCTGCCGGCAGGCCGAACCTTCACAATCGACAGGCCGATCACCCAGACCGACCTGCCGACTGAGAGCTGCCAGGTGTCCAGAAAAGGTGCAATTTTTTCGGTGCAGTTTTAATTTTATTTTTGGGACGATTCTGAGAAACATTAAATTTGGATATGACCGGAAATATGAAGTATTTGATTCATACGGGATTGAAGACTTAAAGATGGATATTACATGAAGAAGGATACAGCTTGAGGATTCAAGGATGAAGAATCGATAAATGTCTCGATTTGTAACGCCCCTATATGGGGGTTAACAGTTTTTAATGAGATAAAATAAAAATAAATAATAAAAGTAAAACCTTAAAAATAAAATTTGCCCGGGACTTAAATGAAAACTCTCAACTCAAAAATAAAAATATAAACGATAAATAAACCACAGTTTTAATGTAGCACCTTAAATTTAATAATATAAACTGTTGTCATCATCATTTTAACCCTCAACACATTGTAATACAGTCACAGAAAGTAACAATTGATGCTTACATTATCATGAAGAACATTCTCAACAATTGAACAGTCCCAATGTAATATAGTTACATCGCTTCCTCAACTATATTTCTCGTAGCCACCTCACACTTAGTGAGTCCTGAAAAGATATAAACATAAGGGTATGAGCAACACTATGCTCAGTAGAGAAAGCCATTACTCACCTTTAGGTTTTTATCATTACCACATTAAAATCTGCATGGTTAATAAGTTACATCATATTCCAGATTATGAGGTTTATTATGATCACATCTTATGGATACCGTAGTTAATCATTACCAAGTGTCATAATTACACATTTGTACAAATATTACCAATCATCATTGTTCCTAGGTATCCATGTTAAATTGAGTATCACTCAACTCATCGAAACCCAAGTGGGCGCACTTGATCACCCTATAAACATTCCAAGGGTGTTCCGGTGAGGGGACATCAAGCCCCGAGTCCTCACCAAATCGATTCCTGTACAGTGTGTTCTGGGACTTTCAACCCAAGGAAGCGTCATCGCCTTCCCCCTATTTTACCTTTTAGGGTATTCATGCCCAAGGACGTAACCGTCGCCCTCTTCATGTCTCACAATTTCTCTATATTGAATCATTATTAATAGAGTTAGTTTTCCTAACCATGCTTCTCAATTTATAACATGTGTCAATTCATTATGTTCCTCGCCGTACAATACAAGACGAGTCCATGTCATAGTTTCATATGTGATACTCATATAATATTAGTTCAACATAGATATATATATTGCGGCAAAACAATCAATTTTAATTCTATAAAAACCTCACAAAAGATGAGTAATAGAATCCCTACCTTTTAAGCTTATCAACAGTCTCTTAATCCTGGAATCAATTAACGTTAGCTCCATACTCCCTTGATCCTAAGGCGTGCATAAGGACAATTAAAACTAAAGCACAACATACAACTACATTCATAAAATTTATTTTAATTTAATCTTAGAATTTCAAGAAATAACCACTGCCCATAGAGGTATTATAAAGTTTAACAATATAAATTTTCTGTCTAGGGCATATACACTTAGACTTCATACATATGCTCCAAAATAGCAACAAACATATACTTAGGTTTAAGAACGCAAATTTGAATAATCCTTTAGTATAAAAGAAAATTTATAAATGAAAGACTAAATTTGTTCATAAGATTCTAACCTCGGATTATGGTTAGTTGGAAGCTTGAAATGGCTTCAAAACAGGTTCCTTTACTTCGGTATGACTGAAATTCTTGCTCAAATGGAGGTAATGGTGGCTGATTTTTATGGCTGCCTTGAAGAAGTTCTCTAAGTATTTTGCTTCAGCAAAGAAATGAGAAGAAGAGTGTGGGAACCGTGGAAGAGAAAGGAAGAAAAGATGAAGTCTTTGAAAAGAAGTGATAGAAACAATTATAGAGGAGACATGTTGAAGCATGTCACGGAGGAAATAAAGAAAATGAGGGTCAAGAGTAGTTGGAAAAGATATCCTTATGTCTCATCTAAAGACTTTAACACACATAATGCCAATATGACATTTTTGAGATTTATTAGAAGTTCTAAGGCTTTTTAGTAATCATACTAAATAAATATAGGAGAATTTTAGAAAATTTAAAAATAGATAAAAATAAATATTATAAAATAAATTTAAATGAAGCAATTTTTTTTATACATTAAAAATTAATTTAATTACCTCAATACCCGTTAGGAGAATAACGGGTGTCACAGCTCTACCCCCCTTAAAGAAATTTCGTCCTCGAAATTTCAATTCTAGCAATACTAGTAAAAATTTTAATTCCATTATGATTCCAATTCTGAGTCTAAACCGTTAATGTTGTTTGTCCTCCAAATTTAAGTTATCGTATTTCCACTTATTTACTTGCATAATAAATCTTACTCCTAAATCCCTCAATAAGAGTATTTCTGACAAGTTTCAACTTATAACACCGTATAATAGTCTAAGAATCTGATCAGGCATACATATTGACCATACCATGATTCCAGTCCTTCATTGTCCATGGACTGTGATTTACAATCACATTTAAGGAGATTGCCAGAGAAATTTTATATACTTCATCTTTAGGTTCCTTTTCCTTTTTGAGTAAGGAAAAGTCAAATATATTTGATTTCATACCTCAACTAATAAACTAGAATATAATCATAAAACATATATCACAAACACTTTTATTCAAAACTATACATTAAACTTACTCATAGAGATATTAAACGGAATCTCAGAGTTGCAAACATACCCGGCATATTTTTCATTAAACAGCTATCCTCATGACACAAACATTCAATCCAAATAATATACTCATATTTCATATGGAATATCCCCATAACTGACTCTGGTACTTCCACATAATATTAACAGAATATTACACATTACAAACATAATACGGATACGTTTCGAGAGTACAAGGCACTCCGTATACCAGCTATCCATATCATGCATGCTTAGAGGATACAAAAACATCGATAAACAAAAGATCGGACCTTAAGAAGGATGCGTTTCGAGAGCATCAAGTACTCCGTATCCAGCCATCCCGGCATTAGGCTCAATGAATCTAAAAGATTGAACAACAACGTACCACAAGAAACACAGAATACAAGGCAAACGGTTATTCGTAACACACGAAATACGGACACACATGCCTACATGCCAAAGATAAAACAAAAAGATTACAGATGGAGATTCAAATCAATTGGCCGCTCCCGGCTTTCCCTTTCCCATTCAAGCTTGGATGTTGCAGTGTCGGATTCTGGATGTATGATTTGCATTTTATCTATCAATTCCTCAGCTGTTGAAGCAGTAACAAAGATTTGTCTCTCCGATTCTGTAGTGATGTTTTCTTCCACAGCGTAATCTAGAAATTTCAAAAGACCGTCATAAAAACCCTTTACGTTCAGCAGACCCAAAGGTTTGGAATAAAAGCCCAACAATTGCCCACAAGCAACTATAAATATTTCCTCAAGAGTACCTAGACCACCAGGTAATGCTATAAAAGCATCGGAATTATAGATTATGTCTTTAAAATTTTTAGGGATACTCCTGACTCCTTCTCCCTTACCTATGGTTTCCTTACAAAGGTTTCCTTCAACTGGAATATGAGGCCAAATTCTTACATCAGTAGCGTCGCTAGACCTAGCTGCTAGTGCCATATTTACCATCATTTTTATACTACCACCCCCATAGATTATGTTAATCTTCTTGCGTGCTAGGACTTGCCCTAAGTGATTTGCAGCTTCTAAATAAGCTTTATCTTTTCCAAGGCTGGAACCACAAAAGACACAAACATTCTTTATTTTCTTCGTGGACTGGGAGGTATACATATTTGGTTTATAGAAGTGGTTGCTTAATGTCTGCTCCACTTAGACTTCGGGTTCTACATAAGTTTTTAAAGATGAGAAATATACAAAAAGGGCTAAAGAGATAGACGAGTAGGTAATGAAAAGGTAATCCAAAGATTTAAACAAAATCTTGTGCGGATAAGAAAGTAAGATAAGGTGATT
Organism: Artocarpus heterophyllus; assembly: GCA_025403435.1. NCBI lineage: Eukaryota > Viridiplantae > Streptophyta > Magnoliopsida > Rosales > Moraceae > Artocarpus > Artocarpus heterophyllus. The sequence continues at coordinate 13,568,625 of CM046339.1, forward strand.
GATAGTTTACAGAAAATCTGATTCACTTTTTGAAAAAGATTAGACTCTAATTGTATAACTTTTGACAATTGAGAACAATTCGACATAAGACCCTCATGACACAACTGTAGACTTTTTGACAAATATACACCAAGTCTAGAAATTTAATATAAACGACAAATACTGTAGAACTTTTGAAATTTGAGACACAAATCTTAAAATATCTGGATAAGTTTTTCAAAATTCAAACATATTACTGTACCGTATGTAACGTGTCTGATAAGATAATATATTTTATTATATATATATTTAAGAAAATCATAAATTAAATAAGATATTAACACTTACTGTATCAATCTAATAATCACAATTATTTCAAACACAAAAGCAAATATTCTGAGTAAAAGCAAAACACAAACTGTTGAACATCAGCTAAAACTGCTTCAAATAAGTAAAGACTAAATAACCTTTATAGAGCGATGACTTATTCCCCATCCAGTTTTCTTATGGCTTGGCAAACAGGATCTAGAAATACCATATTCCTGAGGCGTTGTCTTTCTGTATAAAATTTAGGCCAGAGTTTTAAAAATAGCTCCTTGAACATATCCACTAGGGTGACCGTGGAGAGGAGGATGGATGCTATCCAAGTTCTCCTTTGAAAGTCCATCCCTACAAAACCTTATTTTATCCTCTCTATTCGTAGACATATAACCAGGTGAAGTACATTTACCGTTACAATTTTGTCTTCCACATTTGTTACAAGTGACCACGATGGCACGAGCTCTTCTTTTCATTGCACTACGACTGGTACCCGTTCCTGGTAAACCGACATCTTGACTAAAGTCACTCGGACGGATTTTCCCCTCTATTAACATTCTCACATCACAAGGGATACCAAAACGCATAAGAATCCACAACCGAGTAATTCTAGCCTTATATTTCTTTCTGAGAATCTTTTGGGAGAGTGATGGGAAATACTTTCTCAGGTGTTGGTACTTTGGGTCCATGATGAGATGAAAGAAGAGTAAATAGAAAGGAAAAATTAAGATAGTAAATTGCAGAATCCTAGAATTCCTTCTTCTTTTAGAGGAAAAGAAGAATTTTTAATGAAAAAGAAGAGGATTTGCGATTTAGAGAGAAAATAACAAATTAAGAGAGAAAAAGTGAACTCGGAGAAATAAGCTCTTATGCACAGTAAACGTATATGTAAACAATGATTAAACCACTGTATATGACACGTATAAAGACCACGTGGGAGAGACAGTGTGAATCAAACTGATTTAAGATTTGAACTAGGCCCAAATGTTCTAAGTTGAAAATGGTCAGGTTGTTTCGGCCTTAACACATTTAGAACGAGTTAAATAACAAACATAAAATTGAAAACCAATTTGTATAAATCTTAAACCCAATTCAAAGTCCACTATAGATAAGTTAAGTATGAACAACAAATCTAATTTAACGACAACAAGGATCTTCCTGAATGATATTTAAAATCATTTCATAACAACATAATCTTCCAGCAACTCAAATAATTTTGTTTTAATCAAAACCTTATTGAACAATGCATACACCCATATGTTATTCCTAATACTCAACATCTATCAATGGATTCATCATCATTACTACCAAGGGTTTAGAATGCGACTAACCTTGAAATCAATACGATTTACGTCTTCCAACATAGACCATATCAATGAACAAAGACACTTGATGTTACTACTTAAGAACATCTACAATCCCCACAATTCTACTCATACAATATATAATTTCCTCATATAACAAAACCTTAGGTAACCAAAAGATTCACTGATACACTTAAATACAATGTACGTAACAAAATATTTCAATTTTGAGATTCATGCATTCTAGACTTTACACAGTCTCAACAGACCAAAAGTCTAACATTTATCTCTCTCATGATTCAATACCATGATTCCCAACTTATATCATATTCCTCAAATAAATAGAACTTTTAAGAAAAGATATTGACACTTATGTGCTCCATCGAATCCACACATAATCATTACTTAGGTTTGAATCAATTACGAAAAATTTGGCATATCTATGTCAAACTTTAAAATCAATAAATCAAGCCTTATATTTCTCATTGTTTTTCACGAGACAAAAGGCTTTTAAATCCTCTTATCTATACAAATTTCTCATCGTTTATACGAATTAGATATGCTTATAGATCCAAATATTATACGAATCTCTCATAAGCAATCTACTTATAAACTCATTCCATATAATTATCATTCCCTCATAACTATTAATACTTTCCTTCTATATAATTATTGTACTCATATAACTATTGATATTTTCATTCTATGGCCTTTCCATGTTACATCCTTCTAGACTGTATAAATCAATGTGAAGGTTCATTTTGATGATGACAATGAAAATTCAGCTTCAAAACCATCTCAAAAATATATTTTTTAAAGTGGTGCTACACTCCCTAGGTTAACCGAACCTAGGCTCTGATACCAAAAATTCTGTAACGCCCCTATATGGGGGTTAACAGTTTTTAATGAGATAAAATAAAAATAAATAATAAAAGTAAAACCTTAAAAATAAAATTTGCCCGGGACTTAAATGAAAACTCTCAACTCAAAAATAAAAATATAAACGATAAATAAACCACAGTTTTAATGTAGCACCTTAAATTTAATAATATAAACTGTTGTCATCATCATTTTAACCCTCAACACATTGTAATACAGTCACAGAAAGTAACAATTGATGCTTACATTATCATGAAGAACATTCTCAACAATTGAACAGTCCCAATGTAATATAGTTACATCGCTTCCTCAACTATATTTCTCGTAGCCACCTCACACTTAGTGAGTCCTGAAAAGATATAAACATAAGGGTATGAGCAACACTATGCTCAGTAGAGAAAGCCATTACTCACCTTTAGGTTTTTATCATTACCACATTAAAATCTGCATGGTTAATAAGTTACATCATATTCCAGATTATGAGGTTTATTATGATCACATCTTATGGATACCGTAGTTAATCATTACCAAGTGTCATAATTACACATTTGTACAAATATTACCAATCATCATTGTTCCTAGGTATCCATGTTAAATTGAGTATCACTCAACTCATCGAAACCCAAGTGGGCGCACTTGATCACCCTATAAACATTCCAAGGGTGTTCCGGTGAGGGGACATCAAGCCCCGAGTCCTCACCAAATCGATTCCTGTACAGTGTGTTCTGGGACTTTCAACCCAAGGAAGCGTCATCGCCTTCCCCCTATTTTACCTTTTAGGGTATTCATGCCCAAGGACGTAACCGTCGCCCTCTTCATGTCTCACAATTTCTCTATATTGAATCATTATTAATAGAGTTAGTTTTCCTAACCATGCTTCTCAATTTATAACATGTGTCAATTCATTATGTTCCTCGCCGTACAATACAAGACGAGTCCATGTCATAGTTTCATATGTGATACTCATATAATATTAGTTCAACATAGATATATATATTGCGGCAAAACAATCAATTTTAATTCTATAAAAACCTCACAAAAGATGAGTAATAGAATCCCTACCTTTTAAGCTTATCAACAGTCTCTTAATCCTGGAATCAATTAACGTTAGCTCCATACTCCCTTGATCCTAAGGCGTGCATAAGGACAATTAAAACTAAAGCACAACATACAACTACATTCATAAAATTTATTTTAATTTAATCTTAGAATTTCAAGAAATAACCACTGCCCATAGAGGTATTATAAAGTTTAACAATATAAATTTTCTGTCTAGGGCATATACACTTAGACTTCATACATATGCTCCAAAATAGCAACAAACATATACTTAGGTTTAAGAACGCAAATTTGAATAATCCTTTAGTATAAAAGAAAATTTATAAATGAAAGACTAAATTTGTTCATAAGATTCTAACCTCGGATTATGGTTAGTTGGAAGCTTGAAATGGCTTCAAAACAGGTTCCTTTACTTCGGTATGACTGAAATTCTTGCTCAAATGGAGGTAATGGTGGCTGATTTTTATGGCTGCCTTGAAGAAGTTCTCTAAGTATTTTGCTTCAGCAAAGAAATGAGAAGAAGAGTGTGGGAACCGTGGAAGAGAAAGGAAGAAAAGATGAAGTCTTTGAAAAGAAGTGATAGAAACAATTATAGAGGAGACATGTTGAAGCATGTCACGGAGGAAATAAAGAAAATGAGGGTCAAGAGTAGTTGGAAAAGATATCCTTATGTCTCATCTAAAGACTTTAACACACATAATGCCAATATGACATTTTTGAGATTTATTAGAAGTTCTAAGGCTTTTTAGTAATCATACTAAATAAATATAGGAGAATTTTAGAAAATTTAAAAATAGATAAAAATAAATATTATAAAATAAATTTAAATGAAGCAATTTTTTTTATACATTAAAAATTAATTTAATTACCTCAATACCCGTTAGGAGAATAACGGGTGTCACACGATTATTCTCTTGTAATATTAGTTTTCTATTCTCTAGGGTGGAACCATAATATTACGGTTACTATTATTTTGCTTGTAGCTTTGCTTATCTGCATTATAATATGATTTACCATGTATATTGATAACATGTCATATAGAATAGGGAATGCCACTCATATTAAAATTGTTCATGCATAATTTTAAAATAAAACCTAGACTTCAAAAGATTGAGTGGGAGAAGGTTTTCGAAGAGAGGACCTAAGGCCTCCATCATTGGTCCATAGGAAGAACATGGTGGTTCCGACCCCTAGGAAGGGATTTCTATCATGTACTAGATTGGATCTCTGAAAGGATAAGGTATTTTAGTATGATTTATGGTTGTAAACCCCTAGGTGGTGATTATAAATCATGGATAAAATATTGAAACGGTGGTTATACACTCACGTTAATTTTATTATTAGCCTCCCCTAGGAGCTCTGTTAATAAAATTAATGGCCAAAGAAACGATTATTAGTATATGCTGGATCATACGGGTCCTGGATGGCATATATTAATCAGGAGGGGATCCGTGTTCCTGATTGAATTTGGCATGACTCCCTTAGGAGCTTGTTGAATTTTGAGTTGGAAATTATCGTTGTAAGGTTGTGATATTTTCAAGGTTTTGACACATAAACGCATTTGTATTATTTTACATGATTGTGTTATCTTACTAAATTATTATATATGTTTGCTTATGTTTGGTATATGATTCTTTATTATAAATTGAAAATGTCTAAAAACGCTTTATCGTCGATACTTGACAAAAACCAATTAACCGGTGAGAACTATAATGATTGAAAACGGAACCTAGACATCATCCTTTTCTTTGAGAAACTGAAATATGTTCTGACAACTCCTTGTCCTCCCGAGCCTACGGGAGACTCAAGTAATGAGCAATTCCAAGCGCACGACCGCTGGAAAGATGCTAATGATCAGGCCCGCTGCTATGTTATGGCTAGCATGAACAACGTATTGCAGGCTCAACATCAAGATTATGAGACTGCGAAGCAGATCTTGGATAATCTTGAGGATATGTTCGGAGGCCAGGCCATAACAAAGCGGCAAGAGGCGCTTCGGAAACTCTTAAACTGTAGACAGAGACCGGGGACATCTGTAAAGGAGCACATGATGTTGGTCATGGGTTACCTCGCTGAGGCTCAAACCAATGGAGCCGACATCGATGCTGAAACTCAGATGACTATGGTCTTTGAGACTCTGTCTAAGAAATTTATTCCGTTTAAAGCTACTTTTAATTTAAGCAATAGACGGGATATGACCTTGACAGAACTGATGAAACAGTTACAGGAGTTTGAACTGTTGATCAGGGAGTCTCCTGCTGGTGGTGAGGCCAATATGGTAGCTGCTTCTGGTTCCAATCCTAACTCTGGGAATGGAAAGAAGCAACGGGCCAAGAGTGGCAAGTCTTCTATTCCTGCTGCAACCAAGAGCAAGAAGAAGAAGAAGAAGAACCCAAAGAAGCTTAAGTGCTTCTTCTGTGGTAAGGTCGGGCATATAAAGAAGCATTGCAAGGACTTCCTTTCCAAGGGAGGTAGGTGTGATCTTCTATATTTAGAAACTTGTTTGGTTGAGGAATCCAGTGACATCTGGGTCATAGATTCCGGTGCAACTAATCATGTTTGTGTTTCTCTGTAGGGATTCAAAGAAACGAGAAGTCTACTTCGTAAAGACTTAACGCTTCGGATGGGCGATGGATCCTTGGTCTCAGCGGAAACAGTGGGAGATGTCCATCTTTATTTTGATAATTATAGGAATTTAATTTTGCGAGATTGTTTTTATGTTCCTAAATTTAAAAGGAATTTAATTTCTGTATCTTCTTTATTTAAAGACTCCAACGTGGTATCTTTTAATGAAAAAGTGGTGATTCGTAAAAATAAATCTTTTATCTGTTCTGGATGGATGCAAAATAATCTATACTTTATCAAACCTAAGATGGACTTATTGCTTAATGCTGAGATAAATGATAATGACTCAAAAAGACTTAAAACTTCTCACTCTAATAAGACTTATCTCCGGCATTTGCGTTTTGGCCATATTAACCTGAATAGGATTCAAAGGTTGGTAAGGGATGGACCTTTAAGTCACTTAAAGGTGGAATCTATACCTCAATGTGAATCTTGTTTGGAGGGTAAAATGACCAAAAGACCATACTGGTCTAAGGGCAATAGGGCCGAAGGGGTTCTAGAACTTGTGCATAGTGATGTTTGCGGACCAATGAACATCCGGGCACGAGGAGGGTATAAGTACTTTGTCACTTTTATTGACGATTACTCAAGATATGGGTATGTGTACCTAATGCACCACAAAAGCGAAACTTATGATAAGTTCAGGGAGTTTCGGACTGAAGTGGAAAAGCAATTGGATAGACCCATAAAGGCACTTCGATCTGATCGAGGTGGGGAATACCTTTCTAATGAGTTCTTGGGACACTTGTTAGAGAATGAGATTTTATCCCATTTGACTGCGCCGAGCACTCCGCAGCAGAATGGCGTAGCGGAGAGAAGGAACAGGACTTTGTTGGACATGATTCGGTCCATGATGAGTTATTCATCATTGCCTTTATCCTTTTGGGGATATGCACTACAAACCGCATGTTATCTTTTGAATAATGTGCCTTCAAAATCGGTCTCTAAAACTCCTCACGAGTTGTGGACAAGACAGAAGACATCTTTAAACCATATTCGCATATGGGGATGTCTAGCTCATGTCCTATTTAAGGATCCGAATAAGTTAGAAGCACGTTCGGAAGTTTACGTGTTTGTAGGATATCCAAAAGGGACTAAAGGGGGTTATTTTTATAACCCTAAGGAAAATAAAGTCGTGGTTTCAACTAATGCAACTTTCCTTGAGGAGAGTTACATGGACGACTTTAAACCTCGAAGTAAAGTGGTGCTTGAGGAGTTAAGGGGTGATTTGTTCACTCCGGAGGTTCCGAACGAAACCATTCCGATCGGTGTAGCAAAACCAAACAAACCTGAACAACAACCTCAGGGGCTTCAGCGTAGTGGGAGGATCGGACGTCAACCTGAAAGGTACATGTTCAATGGGGAGGTCTTTTTGGCTGAACCGGATGAACATGACAAGGATCCTTATACTTACGTAGAAGCTATGGAGGATGTTGATTCAAAACTCTGGACAGAGGCCATGAACATAGAGATGAAGTCTATGGAGACTAATTGGGTCTGGGAGCTTGTGGATCTTCCCGAAGGGGTAAAACCCATAGGATGTAAGTGGATCTACAAGAGGAAAAGAGGAGTGGATGGAAAGGTCGAAACCTTTAAGGCTAGACTGGTAGCTAAGGGTTATACGCAAAAGGAGGGAATCGATTATGAGGAAACCTTTTCGCCTGTAGCCATGCTTAAGTCCATCCGGATTCTCTTGTCCATAGCTGCCGCTCTCGATTACGAGATTTGGCAGATGGATGTCAAGACGGCTTTTCTGAATGGCTATCTTGATGAGTCCATTTATATGGAACAACCAGACGGGTTCAAGGTCGCAGGTCAAGAGGGGAAGGTTTGTAAGCTGCTAAAGTCAATTTATGGACTTAAGCAGGCATCCAGTTCTTGGAACATAAGATTTGATCAAGTGATCAAGACTTATGGGTTCTCACAAAATGTGGATGAACCATGTGTTTACAAACACATAAAAGATGGGAAGGTGGTTTTTCTACTGCTCTATGTAGATGACATTCTGCTAATTAGCAATGACGTTGGGGCGTTGTCATCGGTCAAATTATGGTTGACCAAGTAGTTTGACATGAAAGACTTGGGTGAGGCTAATTTTGTTCTAGGTATCCAAATCCTTCGGGATAGGAAGAACAAAATGATAGCTTTGTCTCAGGCCGGCTACATAGATAAAATTCTCAGGAGGTTTGCAATGCAGGATTCCAAAAAAGATGGGCAACCATCTAGGTCTGGAATTACTCTTTCTAAGAAAGACTCTCCAAAGTCTCATGAAGAAAGAGAATACATGAAGAAGGTGCCTTATGCTTCGGCAGTGGGTAGTCTCATGTATGCCATGCTTTGCACTCGACCAGATATTAGCTATGCGGTCGGGATTGTAAGTCGATTTCAGGCGGATCTAGGACCGAACCATTGGATTGCGGTAAAGCATATATTCAAGTACCTGAGAAGGACTCGAGGGTATATGCTTGTGTATTCAGGTGAGGACTTGACTCCTCTAGGATACACTGATTTGGATTTTCAATCCTGTCTGGATTCTAGGAAATCGACTTCGGGGTTTGTGTTTACTCTGGGTGGTGGTGCCATCAGTTGGAGAAGTGCAAAGCAATATTGCACTTTGGATTCAACGATGGATGCCGAATATGTGGCGGCTAGTGATGCTTCGAAAGAAGCAGTGTGGCTCTGCAAGTTCCTTAGGGATCTTGAGGTAGTTCCTGGTATGGATAAAACGGTATCACTGTACTGTGATAACAGTGCGGCGGTAGCTAATGCTAAGGAACCAAGATTTCACAAGAAGAGTAAGCATATTGATCGGAAGTATCATGTGATAAAGGACTTCGTTGAGGGCGGGCATGTCACGGTGTGCAAGATCGTGTCAGAGGACAATTTAGCTGATCCATTTACGAAGACACTTACTAGGAGAGTCTTCGAGAGGCATGTGGAAGCTATGGGGATGCGAAATTTGCTGTATTTACTCACTTAGTGCAAGTGGGAGATTGTTAGACATGTATGCCCTAAGGAGTAAAAATGTAATACGTTTTTTTGGAGATATTTTTATCAATAAAGAATTTATTCATTTATATATACCAAATCTTGTCCTCTTTACGTTCATATTTATTGAATGTATGATAAACAAACAGTAGTCTGAGACTGTCAGTCTAAACTTTAAGAGTTGGGCATATGATGGACTGATTATGCGGAAGACACGATTCTTAAGGTGATGGTCTAAAACATATGATCCGCAATCGAGGGAATAAAGTTGGGCGCTTTATTCATGTAAAGATTGTTATGTTGTCTATATCCCTTTTGGGAGATGGTTTGTCTTGACCATCGGAGTTGGACTCCGTGAATAGAAACATTGGCACGTTGTCATAGGTGACGATGTGTTGGATCGGGACATAAAGTGAATTGATTTGGATTAATAATTCTGTCTTGGCAAATCGATTCACTTTAGACAGTCATTTGTATTGTATCTTAATCCTGAGATGAATAGTGGGCCCGTTAATCCTGAGACTCCCACATCTTTATAGTGGTATGCATGCCGGTGCGTTGGAGGCATGACTCTTGATAGCGTAGACTTGTTATCCATAGATATGGAATCCATAGCTCCTCTTTAGGAGTAATGATATCCTCTTATATGCGTTGTCCTGTAATTGAAAAACTAGAACGCTCAACCATTTGGATACATAGGTGTAACCGAATGGTATACTATCTTTGGATGGTAAGTTTTCTAATGGTGAGACAATGGAACGTAAGATAAAAATAATCAGAAAGGTAAGACAGAACTTGTCCTTAAGCCGATTATGGATGACCATATGGGGATACGATGCATTATGATATGTCATGGAGACTTGGCTACACGAGCTTCGTAATTCTATAGAGTTCGAGAGTGCAGCTCCAAGCTTTTAGTGGAGTAGCATTAGAGTTGATAATTGTGAAATGTATATCTGGGATATTGGGGTTCATAATTATCATGAGCTTGAACTTTATAGGTCCATTTTGGTCCCCTTTGCTAGCTCATAAAATCCTGTAACGACACGGCGTGCTTTTTCAATAATTGGTGACTTATGTCGGATTTTTCAGATTGGTTTAAAATTTGTAAGAATCAAATAATTCATGTCTGTTTATCGGTTGAATTAATTTTGTAAGAAATTAGTTCAAGATAAACTTGTTGAATTATTGCGATCAGATAATTCTTGTCTGTTTATCGGTTGTTTTAATTTTGGACAAATTAGAACAAGATAAACTTGTAGAATTATTGTGAATTGATTTATTTTCTTAGAGATTATCTTGATAAAGTTTGTTTTGATCAGATAACTTCTCTATTGGGTTATTTGAATCAAAACTAAGACTTTATCCTTCAGAATCTCGGGTGGAAAATAAAAGATTCGTGGAGATTTTTTCTCGATAGTTTGGCCTGCCGGATGATGTGTTCGGCCTGCCGATCAGCGGAGATAAGATTACGCGTTTTCAAGCAGATCTTATCAGATATTGATCCGAACTTGATTTTGTTTCGAGTTTTTGAGACCTAATCTGATATGTACTGACCCCAGGACCAATAGGTATAAAAAAGGGAGTGAGTCTCATGATTTACTCAGATCAATTTGAGAGATTAAGAGTGATACTCTTCTAGTGAGCATCTGAAAACTCCCTGAGAGCTTTTGTTCACAAATCACGAGCACTAGCTTTGGGTTCTCTCTATTGGTTGGAAGGAGAGTCACCGGTGGAAGAGCTGTACGTGTGAGCCCACACTCACTCCGGTTGTGGATAGAGAATAGCAAAGAAGACCAGTTGGTTAAGGCTCTTCTGGAACGTTACTTCTCTATACGGATTGCGGAGGTTCTACAGCACACTGAGGTTAGTAAGATCTGTTTAATTTATACATATAACATGTCAAACTTGTGTTTTGGAAATTACTCTGATGAAATTTTTTTAAAAAAATTCCGCTGCGCACTTTGTTTCCAACGGTTTTTGTTGGGGGGAATAATTTAGCAAGAAACTTGTGAACTAAATCTTCCCAACTAGTGTTGGAATTAGCGAGCAAAGAATTCAGCCGATTTTTTGCTCTGTCCCTAAGAGAGAAAGGGAATAACTGAAGGCAAATGGCGATCATGAGAAACACCATTATACTTGATAGCATCACAATTCTCTAGAATATTCATGATGTGAGCATTGGGATCTTTAGTAGGCAATCCAATGAGTTGGATCGCTTGAATCATCTACATAGGCATTGGCTTCTATTCAAAGTTATTCACCTAAATAGCCGGTTTTCTTATGACCAATTGAATCTCGGTTGCAGTTGGCAATGTATAATCCCTTAATGCCATTGGTGGGTTCTTTTCGTTTCTCACTCCACCAGGATCAACCATAGTGTCTTGCAATTGAATGACAACTTCTCTTTTCTCCCTTTTTTTCCTTTGACAAGTATGTTCTATCTCAAAATCAAAAGGAAGTAAATCATTGCTCCTAGACCTTCACATGCACCTAAGAAAAACTCCTATGAACAAGAACCGAAAACAACAACGATTTATAAAACTAAAAGACAAAAATCAAAGCAAAACTAGAGTTATTTGTTTCGATATGAGTAAAAACAAAATAGTCCATGGCAACAGTGCCAAAAACTTATTGTGATTGAGCCTACTTTGGCGCCTAGGTGCCATTGGTATTGCACCTAGGTGCTGTTGGGGAATTAGACGACTCCTAATTCCAATGATCGCAAGAACGAACAATTACAGAAAATAAATAGGAGAAAAGAAGAAAAAGAGACACCAAATTTTTATACAGGTTCGTCCAAAATTGAGACTACGTCCTGTTTCTGCCGTTTGTAGATTCCACTATGATGAAGGAGATTACAGATTACAAGAGCAGTTTCTCATACATTCACAAACTGTGCTTACCAAAACTCTCTTCTATCTAACACCCTGTGGGAATTTTTCTCTCTCAATAATGGAGCTCTCAAGAATTATGCCTATCACAAAATTTTGTCACTCACAATTTTCACACACTTTTCGAAACGAGCGCTGCGGCGCTCCCCTGCGGCGCCTAGGCGCCATACACTTTGAGCCTAGGCGCTCTTTACTTTGAGCCTAGGCGCTCTTCATTTTGAGCCTAGGCTTCTTGCAATTGGCGCCTAGGCGCCATTGTCCCAGCGTCGCGGGGCTCTTCTGCCAGAGCCGCGGTGCTTGCTCCCTGCCTCACGAGCACGCGTTTTTCTCCCTTTTTCTTTCTTTTTGCTGAGGTGTCGACTTGATTTGACTCCACATCTGCAACAATCTCTCACTTGGAGACTAATCAATCACCATGTCTCCCACTGCAGCGGCAACGACTTCTCACGCCTCTTGGAGAAGTCCAACTGAAGTTGCGCACAACTTCAGTTTCTCAATCGGATCCATCTTGGTGAGCATATTTGTGGATCCTTTTACCACCCACCTTGCCTTATACCGTTTGCTGCCAGCACTTTTATTTTTTACCCGGTATACCCTCTTGTTGTGCAAGGACTTTTTACCTTGTGGTAACTTTGCAAGTTGCCATGTCCGATCCAACTCGTCCCTCATGGCTAACTCCCACTTGACCGAATCTTTAGCCTCCATGGCTTCATCAAAGCTCTCTGACTTACCTCTGTCGGTCAACAAGATATAATGCAGAGTTGGGGAGTATCTCTGTGGTGGTCTGATTGTCCTACTAGACCTCCTGACTGGTGTGGCAGGAGTCCTCTGGTTTCCTTCTGGAGCTATGTTTTCCTGGTCTTCAACCTCTGGATTTTGTACCTCCACTTCAGGAAGATCCTTCAATGGAATCACCTCAGGTTTCTTGTCTTCAGAACCTGAACCCCTAGAGTCAGTGCTATCTCTGTCCTTGTACAAAACACCTTCATTGAAGATCACATCCTTGCTCCTGATAATCTTCCGACTTTGGTCATCCCAGAGACGATAACCAAACTCAAGTCCGCCATAGCCAACCAGAAAACACTTCTTTGACTTGGCATCCAGTTTACTTCTAGCAGCAGAATCAATGTGTGCATAGGAAACACAACCAAACACTCTCAAGTAAGAGAGATTAACCTGTTTATGGCTCCAGACTTCTTCCGGTAGCTTGAACTTCAGCGGTGTGGATGGACTTCTGTTGATCAGATGAGCGGCTGTGTTAATTGCCTCAGCCCAAAACATCTTTGGCAGCCCCACATACAACCTCATGCTCCTAGCATGCTCGTTTAAAGTCCTGTTCATCCTTTCAGCTACCCCATTCTGTTGTGGTTTCCCTGGAATGGTCTTCCTCATCTTTATCCCATTCTCAGCACAATACCGCCTGAACTCTTCATCTAAGTACTCTCCCCCATTGTCAGACTGCAAGCACTTCACCTTCAAATTTGTCTCGTTCTCCACCATGGCTTTCCATCTCTTGAAAGCATCATAGACATCGGATTTGTTTTTCAAAAAGTAAACCCATACCTTCCTGCTTGAGTCATCTATGAACGTCACATAGTAGTTTGCGCCACCAAGGGAAGTCACTGGCGCAGGCCCCCACACATCAGTGTGAACTAGCTCCAATTTCCTGGACTTAGGCTCTCTACCCATCTTTGAGAAACTGACTCTCTTCTGTTTACCAAAGATGCAGGCTTCACACAAACTGTGATCAACAGTTTTTAAACCCGGTAGTTTTCCTTTGCAGTGAAGCACCTTCATACACTTCTCACTCATGTGACCGAGCCTATAATGCCATAGCTCGGTATTGGCAGCAGAATCAGCAACTGCTATGGTATCTCTGCAACTAGAGTTCATGTAGAGAGTTCCAGCCTTGCGTCCCCAAGCAATAACCATTGCTCCTTTCGTGACTTTCCAATCTCCACAATTGAAGGTCACTTTATGTCCTTCATCACCCAGTTGTCCCACCAAAATCAAGTTGCGCATTAATTTAGGAACATGTCTCACTTTATGAATCTTCCACACCGACCCATTAGGCATTTTTAAACTAACATATCCAATGCCAACAATATCTAAAGGTTCTCCATCAGCAAGATAAACCTTACCATGATTTCCAGCAACGTAATTCTCCAGGACATGACGGTGTGTAGTGGTGTGGAATGATGCTCCTGAATCCATCACCCACGAATTAAAAGAACTGTCGATAGACAAGATTAAGGCATCCTGTTGCTCTTCAGTGGCGGCGTTGGCTGCGTCATTGGTCTTGTCTTCGTTCTTCCTTGGAGCCCTGCAGTTCTTTTTCAAGTGGCCCGTCTTCCCACAGTTCCAACACTCCATGGTCCTACCATTCCTAGACTTGCTTCTCCTGCCATTATCCCTGTTGGATTGCCTATCAAGTTTCCTGCTCCTATTATCAACATTAAGGGCCGAGTTCGACGAAGAGGCTTCACCTGAGTCCTTCCTGCAAACTTCTTCCGCCAGAATAGAGTTTCTGACATCAACAAACTTCAATTTTGCACTCCCAAGAGAATTTGTAATGGCCACCCTCATGGGTTCCCAGCTATTCGGTAACGAGGCCAAGAGGATTAGAGCATTGATCTCATCATCAAATTTAATCTCTATCGAGACCAATTGGTTTAGGACAGTGTTGAAACTGTTCAAGTGCTCTACCACCGAGGCACCTTCGGGCATCTTTAAATTAAAAAGCTTCTTCATGAGATGTACCTTGTTATTGGCTGAGGGCTTCTCATACATCTCTGACAGAGCCTTCATCATCCCTGCTGTAGTAGTCTCCTTCGCAACGTTGTGGGCAACGTTCTTTGACAAGGTTAAACGGATCACACTGAGCACCTGTCTATCAAGGAGATTCCACTCCTCATCCTTCATGCCTTCGGGCTTATTACCCAAGGGCAAGTGCAGTTTCCTGCTGTAGAGATAGTCTTCAACTTGCATCCTCCAATAGGAAAAATCTGAACCATCAAATTTGGTGTTACTGGCTACCATACCTTCTTCTCCAGTCATCGTTCTTGATCAAAACCTCTGCTCTGATACCAGTTGTTGGGGAATTAGACGACTCCTAATTTCAAGGATCGCAAGAACGAACAATTGCAGAAAATAAATAGGAGAAAAGAAGAAAAAGAGACACCAAATTTTTATACAGGTTCGTCCAAAATTGAGACTACGTCCTGTTTCTGCCGCTTGCAGATTCCACTATGATGAAGGAGATTACAGATTACAAGAGCAGTTTCTCACACACTCACAAACTGTGCTTACCAAAACTCTCTTCTATCTAACACCCTGTGAGAATTTTTCTCTCTCAAGAATGGAGCTCTCAAGAATTATGCCTCTCACAAAATTATGCCACTCACAATTTTCACACACTTTTTACACACCCAACCCTAGCCACTTTGTGTCTATTTATAACCAAAGGAGGAGAAAAATAGCAACTAATAAGAAACCCTAGTGGTTTCCCGTTTTTAGGGCCTTTGAATCCGACTCTGACTCAAAAAACATCGCGTAGCACAACGCGTCAGCGCCGCGGTGCTCGAAACGAGTGCTGCGGCACCTAGGCGCCATACACCTGGAGCCTAGGTGCCATACACTTTGAGCCTAGGCGCTCTTTACTTTAAGCCTAGGCGCTCTTCATTTTGAGCCTAGGCTTCTTGCAATTGGCGCCTAGGCGCCATTGTCCCAGCGTCGCGGCGCTCTTCTGCCAGAGCCGCGGCGCTTGCTCCCTGCCTCACGAGCACGCATTTTTCTCCCTTTTTCTTTCTTTTTGCTGGGGTGTCAACTTGATTTGACTCCACATCTGCAACAGGTGCTATGCTCTTAGGTTTGGAACTAAAATTGTAATGACCGGGAAAAATATTCATTAATAAAGCCTAATATTTAATTAGGTTTAATTAATGAATTTACTTTTAAAAATGTGAATTTTTGTAAAAATTGTAATTTTTGTAAAAATGACGATAAAGTAGGAATAAACGGCATTGAATGTAAATTATATGACAAATGTGATGTAATGTTGGATATTGCCGAATACAGATTTTGTGAGCCTAATGACTCAAAAATTTGTAAATAATATCCATAAAATGAAATAAATGTCACGATTAATTGTAAAATTGTGATATAAATAAGTGGGTGATTAGAATGTAAATAGGACATAGAAGTTGTCCAAACCCAAATTAGAGGTAAAAAAAAAGGAGGCCGAAGCAGTATGAGTATACTGTTAAATGAAAACACAGATACGAAAAACGTTATGATTGGCCTCCAAAAGTAAACGAAAAGTAAGTTAAATATTTTTATACCGTCTAAGGATAGAAAGTACACTAATTTGACCACAACAGTATAGGAAAAATACTGTGTGGTGAAAAATTACACATTTCTGATAGTTAGATACCACAGCAGTATAGGAAGTCAGCTCACTTCTTACCCATTAAACTCAGCAGTTCTGTGGAAAGACTAGCTGGACTATATGTAGCCCAGATAGTTAGATACCACGGAGTTCCAAAATCTATCATTTCTGATCGAGATGGTCGATTCACTTCCAAGTTTTGGAGGAGCGTTCACCAAGCTATGGGAACGAAGCTAACTTTTAGTACAGCTTTTCACCCTCAAACTGACGGTCAATCTGAAAGGACCATTCAAACCCTGGAAGATATGCTAAGAGCCTGTGTGCTAGATTTCAAAGGAGGATGGGATAAAAAGCTACCGTTGATTGAATTCGCTTATAATAATAGTTATCAAGCTTCTATAGGAATGGCTCCTTATGAAGCTCTTTACGGAAGAAGATGCAGGTCGCCATTGCATTGGTATGAAACAGGAGAAAAGACATTGTCGACAACGGATTTTGTCCAAAGGACAACGGAGGATGTGAAATTAATCCGTCAACGAATAGAAACTGCCTTTAGTCGACAAAAGAGTTATGCAGATCGACGACGAAGACCCCTAGAATTCCAAGTAGGGGATTTGGTCTTCTTAAAAGTGACGCCAATGAAAGGAGTAATTAGGTTTGGAAAGAAAGGAAAACTTGGCCCAAGATACATAGGACCATTCGAAATCTTAGAACGAGTGGGCAATGTAGCTTACAAGTTGGCTTTACCCTCTGACCTAGCATCGGTGCATAATGTATTCCATGTGTCTATGCTAAAGAAGTACGTACCAGATCCTTCGGATTTTCTGCAACCAGAAGAAATCAATGTGCAGGAGAATTTGTCTTATGAAGAGAGACCGGTTCAAATATTGGCACGAGAAGAAAAAGAATTAAGGAACAAAAAGATACCTCTTGTCAAAGTTTTATGGCGCAATCAGCAAGTGGAAGAGGCGACATGGGAACGAGAGGATACAATGAGGAAAAGCTACCCCGAGTTGTTTTGATTTTCGAGGGCGAAAATTCTTAAGGGGGGTAGATTGTAATGACCGGGAAAAATATTCATTAATAAAATCTAATATTTAATTGGGTTTAATTAATGAATTTACTTTTAAAAATGTGAATTTTTGTAAAAATTGTAATTTTTGTAAAAATGGCGATAAAGTAGGAATAAACGACATTGAATGTAAATTATATGACAAATGTGATGCAATGTTGGATATTGCCAAATACAGATTTTGTGAGCCTAATGACTCAAAAATTTGTAAATAATATCCATAAAATGAAATTTATGTCACGATTAATTGTAAAATTGTGATATAAATAAGTGGGTGATTAGAATGTAAATAGGACATAGAAGTTGTCCAAACCTAAATTAGAGGTAAAAAAAAGGAGGCCGAAGCAGTATGAGTATACTGCTAAATGAAAACACAGATACGAAAAATGTTATGATTGGCCTCCAAAAGTAAACGAAAAGTAAGTTAAATATTTTTATACCGTCTAAGGATAGAAAGTACATTGATTTGACCACAGCAGTATAGGAAAAATACTGTGTGGTGAAAAATTACACAGTATAAATTTTTAACTCCATAAAGTGGACACTCTTTGATTTTCTATTGGGCCACATGTCAAGAAAAGTGGCCCAATCATCTTGTGACACCTAGTGGTGTACTCATGGGTTACCATGAGTCACCAAATGTGATAAAGATGCATTTATGGCAAGTTTATCACAATTTTCTTTTCTTTCCTTTCCTTCCAAGCTCCGGCAGCCATAACTCAGCTCTCTAAAAAAATTTCTCAGCCCCCAAATCTTGCAAAAATAACCCTAAACAAGTTTCACAAGCAAGTACAAGGATTTTCCCACAAGTTTAAGGTAAAATCCTAAACTTTTAATGGGTTTTCAAGGGATTTTTCATGAGCAAAGGACAAGAGATTAATCCATGGTATTTTTGTATGGAAAGGAAGCTTAGGAGGGAGTCTAAAAGGATTTTGAAGGCTTGAAACCAAAAGGGTGCTATTTTGGTAAGTTTTAAGCTTAAAAGTTTAAAATTTTATAGATATTGTTTTGATTTTTATTCTTTCAAACCCATGAGGGGTTTTGAGCATGTATTTGATGGAAGTTCATGTATATGTGGTGGATGGTTACTTTGAGGGAAGATTTTGATAACTAGGCAAAAAAAAAATCCAAATTGGACAAAAGGCCTCTTTTTTTTTGGAATAAAAAAAACACGTTTTTCTATGCAGGTAAACTGTCTCAGTTTTTTTCAACAGAAAAAGAAAAATAACTGTAACAGAATAAGGAATCTCAACATGCTGAAAAAAAAAAAAAAACTGGAACCGTTTTGATATCTAAAAAACCTTTTTTTTGATACCAAAAACTGAAAAAAAAAAAGAAGGCCTATTTGTCAAAAAAAATTTCTGGCCAGCCTAGTTATCAAAATGCCCCTATTTTGAGTTATGAAATTTTGATTTTTAGTGCAAACGGGCAATTTTTGAAAAAGTATTATTTTTGTAATTTTGATGTTTAACTTTGCAAAAGTGATGTTTGAGCATGAGAATGTATTGATTAAGGCATCAAATGATTTCTGCAAGGGTAGAATTGCAAGTTTGAAACGGATTTTTGTAAAAATGCCATAAGGACTAAATTGAAAGAAAAGGGATTCCCTCGGCAGAATTAAAAAATAGCCAAAAACACCCTTGTACAGTGATAGTTTGGAAAAAGTTAAAACACAAAAATTGTAGATCTCGATGAAACTGTTAGGCATCACGGACGGTTCGTCAAAAAACTGAATCGTTTATGAGATTTTAATTTTTCAAGAATTTATGGAAATTGTGAAAAATTTGAAAAAGGGGCAAAAACGTCATTTCTCAAAGGATTTTGAATATGGTACTTTGAGCAAAAATGATCCTTGACAAAAATAGAAAATTCTGGTGCAAAGAAGTAAATTTTAGTCTCGGGGTTAAAATCGTCAAAATTTTCAGTTCAGGGACTAAATCGCAAAGTTTAATGAAAATGGGGCATAATTGAGAAATAAAGAGATTTGACCCACTAGAGTGTTATTTTAGAATTAATATATGGTTATTTTTATAAGAACAACGAAATCGAGCTCGGATAGGGTAGTAAACCCGCGGAGGGCAAAATCGTCATTTTTGCCCAAATAACCCGAGCCGCTTTGAAATATTTTCAATGAGTTAAGAAAACGACTAGAAAGGTTTCCACCCTCCGTTAGAAACGATATGGTGAAGTTAGATAGAAATAAGAAAAAAAAAAAAAACAAAACAGTGGTTTTTAGAGTTGTACACAGTAATGCAACTCAATTTATTAACTAACAAATGTTTCGTATCGAAACATAGTGAAATTTGGCTAATGGCTTCGTAATTGGCCAACAGGATCCTAGGAATCTAGAAGAAAGGATATCGTGGTTAAGTTGCCCGACAATTGTATCAAGTAAGTACCCATCCCACCTACAGTATGAAATTGTAGGCTTAGAGTGTAAAATGTGTATATGTATACTTGTGTGTATATCAAGGTGTATACTTGTATGTATGCAATAACATAAGTATTTATAAAAATGAAAGGGTATATTTGTGAGTATATGGAATATATACCTAAGAGTATATAATGACACATATCTGAGTATATATGATAATGCATACCAGTGTGTATATCCTATGTTAAGTACCTGTGAGTACATTATGCTATATAATTCATATATACCAGTGTGTATATTAATGTGTACCAGTGTGTATATTTTATGTTAAGTACCTGTGAGTACATTATGCTGTATAATTCATATATACCAGTGCGTATATTAATGTGTACCAGTGTGTATATTTTATGTTAAGTACTTGTGAGTACATTATGCTATATACCAGTGTGTATGTCAATGTGTACCAGTGTGTATAAATGAAATATGTACCTGCGTGTACTATATCGTACAAAAGTTTTTATGTAGATTATGTTATGTATAACATGTATTCATCACTTCATGGTATGTTAACCATAATAAGTGAATTGGTAAATGAATCACCAAAAGTTAGGAAAAGTGTCGTACCGACTCCTGACTCAAGGAGAGTTTAAGGATTACAGGATGGTCACGGTGTTACGTAGACCTAAGTGCGCAATGGTACGAACACTTGGGCCCTAGTTAAAGATAAGAAATGATAATGATAAAGAAGGATTATAAGAAAGCATAATATGATCATGCATTTTATTAAATGTGCATGTGGGTTTATATGGGACTTACTGGGCGTTAGCTCATTAAGTTTTTCATGCTGTAGGTATTCCGACAAAAAGGTCAGAATAAATAATAATGATGAGCTGGCGGACGGATGATGTGTGCAGACTGGGTATGGTTTCCGCCACAGTATATTTTTCGCTGTATGGTATTTTAAAATATTTTGAAAGTAATGTTTAATAAGTTGTATTGTAAAAGAAGGATGATCATGTAAATACAAGTATATATTTGTATCTCAAAAGTTATTAAACAGTATATGTACAGTATTTGTATAAAAGAAAAAAAAAATTTCCTAAATTTTTGCTCTAAAGTTTGTAAGAAAGAGTATTATCACAACCCGAAAAGGCAGGTTATGACAGAAATTATGTCTACAAAAGCACCTAGACACTCATGAAATGGCACCCAAATGCCACGAGTGCCTAAGCTTTGTTCCGTCTTCAAGTCCACTTGTGCTCATTTTCTTGTCCGTTTTGCCCTGTGACTTACCAATATGCATTTTTCTCCCAAAACTCTACAAAAGAACATAAAACAACATCAAACTCCTATAATTTACTCAAAACTAATAAAATATTAAGTTAGAATCATCTAATAAATTAGCCTAAAACTAATTTATCAATGTTAAAATTAAAAATATAGTCCAAATTTAACACTTTTACATGGAACTCTAATTCATAATTTCTTTTGGGAAAAAACATTAAATCTTTTCCCAAAAAAATGGTTAATGCTTTACTTTCGGTTGTCATTTAACAAAGTAATATTTTTTCTTTTCTTTTTTGAAAATATGATTATAATGCAGCAAGAAAAAGCATGATTTAATGAAAACAATTTGCAAAAAGAAAAAACAATCAATATTCGTCGAGGATTTAGCTGCTACTAATAAAAGTTTCAAAGTTTATATCAATTTCAAATGCTTTCACATCGTCAATGAGGAAGTTACTATTGAATACACTCACTCTTTCTTTTTCTTTTTCTTTTTCTTTTCCTTTTGTCTTTTTCCTTAAGAGTGAAAAAGCAATCATGGATTAATTAAGAAAAATCTTTAATATATAGTTCACTATTTTTTAAATAAAAAGTCATATAAACATGTCACAAACAAGTTATCCACCTAAATAATACTTTGAGAAAATTCTTAAATTAAATACTTATTAATTGTCAGAATATTTTTTAGTCAACTATCTACTTCATTACAACCGTTAGATTTATATTAAGAGGTTAATACAACAAAAACCATTGGAGATGTTACTATTGAAACTGTACCCAAATTATAAATATGCAAAAAAGTATAAAATAAAACTAGAAAATGTGATTAAAAAAAAACTAATTACTTATACTTCTACTCATATTTTGATCTTGATGCTTGAACAGAGAACCACAAGTATTTTAGATTTCAACAAAGAATTAAAAAAAAATTGAGCGACTTTCATAAATAATACGAGATACTTGGAGAAATTAGAGATGAGAGCATTAGAAAGTTATAATTTTATAGATAACAGGATATTAATTTTTTAAAAAAGATTAGGAAAACAATTATTAGGAAAAAAGCAAAAATTTCAGTAAATATTATTTTTGAAATATTTATAGTATAAATAAATTATTTACTCTCATTTTAAAAATGTTAATTACTTTAAATATTTTAAAACATGCTATTTAGTTTAGAAAACATTTTAAAAAGAATGTTATTTTTCTTTTTCTTTAAAGGAAAAAAAAATCAAAGCACATGTTGGGATGGGTCGAGCTACAGCCTACCCAACGAGTATGGAACCAAGGCTCAACCCAACACTTAGACTCATGCTAAGCTAAGACCTGGCTAATACAGACAAAGGGGCTAGTCACTAGACCAATGATGTAGGTAATGAGCTAGTCTATTTAGCTTGATCCATATTTACAACTTTGCTCATAGATCATAAAGGCAAAAAGAATAGGGTCTAATAGTGTAAGACAATTCTCTAGCAATATCCATTTTATATTCAATCCTTTAGCCTATTTGACAGAGCTTCTGCTTATGCTTTTAGTTGATAGTAGAAGAAAAGCAAAAATTATGGCTTTTTCACTAAGTTGTTGGAATTATATTTTTAAAAGAGATTGAATATGTCAAAATAATTTTTAAATTTTGTCAGTAAGTAATAAAAATGTCATAATGAAGCTTATAATGTCTTATTAAAGCTTAGGTGCACTTTTCAAAGTCTATTTCTAGAGTGCTTTTTGAGAAGGTATATTTTATAGATTTGATTAAAAGCTCCTCTAAAAAGCCAAAGCACTTTTAATAGATTATACAAACACCTTCAAAAGCAACTTTTAAATTCTAAGAGTGAAAACCATCTTTGAGAAGTCTCTCCCAAAAAAGCCTAAGCTAAACAACTTTGGGTGCTTCCATCACAAAATTCCCATTATCAAATTTTTTAATTAAAAAAAAGTAGCTCAAGTTAACTTTTTTGACTAGGAGTCCACTTCATGACTTGCAACTCTAACTTGACATTAAGTTGGAGCAAAACGCTAATATAGCATTGAAAACAACCTCAACCTAGAGCCAAATATCATCAGCAAATTGCTGCGATGAATAGTGTGGCACTATATATAGCGTGCAGCATTCCGCTTTTTTGGGCTGTCACTTAACTTGCTTAAACATTCTTTTTTATACTTAATCTTACTTTCTAGTAAGAAAAATATCAAATAATTTTTTTCTTAATAACATACTTTTAATATACTTAAAATATTGCGACTTTCATTGTAAATTAAAACATGAGTTTCAAACATTACTTCGCAATCATTTAAAATCTTTGATAAGGCAAATATTTGAAAATGTTTTTGATATAACATTTCAAACTTGTTTCCTTATAAGACATTGATTCAAACATATACTTCCTAAAAAACCTTAAAATAATTTTTCGAAACAGTGAAGACTTTTTCTTAATAAGCAGAAGACTTTCTATAGTGGTATCTATACCCAATCTTTGTTTCTGTTTACCACGACACTAAGCTCTTCAACCAGTCATACTAGTCTCTCGTAGGATTACCTACAGCATGAAGGAACTTGTAATGAGCTTTCGCTCAGTAAGTTTAAACATAATCTCACAAAAAATTAAAAGCATTCATCTTCAAACATTGCTTTTAAACTTTTCTTATAAAACTTTCTTCATTAACCTTTTCTTGTAATCAATTTTCATAAAATGTTTTTCATTAACATTTCTCATAAATATTTCTTAAAGCGTTTCTTATAAACATCTCTCATAAATGTATCATAAAAGGAATGCAAGCAAGGTCATTATACATGATTCTATTTATGCTCTTTTATGAATATCCAATTATGAACTTCTTATTATCATTCATAACTTACTTAAACTTTTTATCATCGCTCTT
This sequence comes from Artocarpus heterophyllus, assembly GCA_025403435.1. Taxonomy (NCBI): domain Eukaryota; kingdom Viridiplantae; phylum Streptophyta; class Magnoliopsida; order Rosales; family Moraceae; genus Artocarpus; species Artocarpus heterophyllus. The sequence goes on from CM046339.1 coordinate 13,592,668, forward strand.
TTCTTACTCTTGAATATATGAGCTTAAGTGTTCGTACCAACATCATCAATTATGAGATCATATCTTTAACGTAACATGATGTTTTCATTGTGGAAGACTTAAAACCATCAAACAATGAGGTAATAGTTTATCATAACTTTTAAACCTCATATTAAAGAGACTGGTACGCAATTTTCCTTTTAGCTTTTTGGTTTAGATTACTAATCTTGTAATCTTAGTGAACATTATGTATGACGTAATTTAAAGTCTGAATATTAAACATAGTAATTGCAAACATGTTGCAAATCATAACTTGAACTTTTAAGAATTTATGTGCTTCATAGCATAACAACTTAAAGCATTATGCATAACAATTACAAGACATTTCAAATATTTATAAAACATTTGAAATTCATTTTCTTCATACTATAGGTGAGGTTTGAATCTTACTTGGACTTAGCTCTAGCATTCCCATTTCATTCCTTTTTCCATCTATTGGTTAGCTTTTATGTCCTATTTTAAATGACTTCTGACTGTTAGCTAACATTTCTCATTATCGATTTACTTGATTGATAACAAAACTTAAACTTTAACCTTTCATTCCTTTTACTTAACTTCGTTCTTATCGGTTCATTACTCTGTTACTTAACTCGAATTTTTTTGGATCAAATTCCATGTCTTACTACATAGTTTTGTTGCTTAATGTGATATAGAATATTTTCTATCTAAGGACGTCTCACTAATTTAGAGGGCTCGTGCTCCGTTTTAGCCGTTTTATAAAAGGTAACAATTTTATCCTTAATAGGTTTTCATGAGTCTTGTAACTTTATTAAACTTCATGTTTTACCTCAATGTTCTATTAGTTAAGGGGTACGGAAAAATTCTTACTTACGGGCCTAATTCGGTCGTTTTGAGGTCCGTTTTGGCCTTTTTATAAAAAATAACCATTTTGACCTTGATAGGGCCTTAGAAAACTTTTGGTACCCGCTTTAAACCAAACTTACATTTTTTTTTACTTCTTGCATCTTTGCAAAAAACAAAACATTAGTTTTTTTTTTTTTTATAAAATCTATTTTATTAAAACTTTACGGCTTGACTTGTATATAAAAATCTTGACCTTTTTGCCCTTTATGTGCTTTTCTTAGAAATTTCTCACATTCTTTTTAACTTCAAAACCTGTGGTTACTCCCTTGCTTGCAGCAATGGAACCAACTTTTTATAGTGAAAATCCAATTTCACATGTTTTCACTATTTTGGCTTGAAGTACAAAATCTTGACATGTTTGCCCCTGGGACCAAAAATAAATGTTTTATACTAAAAAGCCTAATTTTTAACAAGGATGAAAACTTAAAAAAAGTCCTTTGTTAAACTCAACAAATTTTAAAATGTTTTCCCATATTTACTATTTTGAAATTTTGTGATAAAATCTCGAAAAATTCATAACTCATAAATCGTGTAGAATTTTTATGAACCGTCCTTAATGTTTAACAGCTTTGATGAGTTCTATAACTTTTGTGTTTTAACTTTTGTTAAATTTTAACTACAAAGTAGAGTTTTCTACTATTTTTCAATTCTGTCGAATTTTTACAAAACTTTACAATTTAGTCCTCTTAAAATTTTACAAAACTTTGTTCATAAAAGTTTTTATCCTCACTATTTTGGCAAATTCTATGCTTTGTTTAGAAAATAAATTGGCTTGTAAGACCACCAATTATCATTTCTTGAAAATAGTCGAACTTTGTTTTGACAAAGTTTGCTAAATTTTCTCTTTTAGAAGTTTAAAGACATAATTTATACTTCTCATGTATACCAACACCTATACAACACATAATATAATCATTTCACATAGTTTCCTTTACATATTATAGCCAATAACTTGTATCAAACACTTGGTATGCATAAAGAAAATACAAACTTTGACATAGCTTCTGGGACTAGGATTTTACCTAATCATGCCCAAGTGTTTGTCCTTACTTTTTTGCACTTGACAACTTTCAAACTCCCTTGATATAAAGCCCATATCATAGCATGAAAATTATATCACAACTTGAACAAAAATCCTAGTACACAATAGGAAAAGTTTTGAGTTTTACCTTAAAACTCCATAATCTTTCTCTAGAACTCTTAATCTTACTTCCTTGGATAATTGAAGACTTAAATCATCAAAATTTTGCATGATAGAGAGATAGTGGAGGGGTAGTTTTCTTAAGTGAAAATGGGAGAGTTTTCATGAAAAATAAGTAATATTTTCTTTCAATTTAGTCCCTGGATATTGATAAGCCCATTATGTAGTAAAATTGTAAATAAAATATCCACAAAACTACCCCTCCACAACCGGATATGCATGGGAGATTATGGAGCTAACTTCAACTTTTAAGGTCTCTTTGTGGGTCCCATATCTTCTTTTTAATAGTTCAAATTTACAATAATAGTATTTTTTTTATACTGTTAGTATTCTTTTTTATACTTTTTTTCATGGTCTACAGGCTTCTACATCATCTACATAGTATGATTCCTATATTGTTTAATTTTACACAGTCTAATTTCTATGTTGTATTACTTTATGCAGTATAATTTTCATACTGTTTAACTTTATGCAGTATAATTCTTATACTGCTAAACTTTATTAGTATAATTCTTATACTGCATAACTTTATTAGTGTAATCTTTACACTACATTATTTTTATACTGCATGATTTTCTTATTGTGTATTTCTTATAGTGTATTTCTGTTAATTAATTTGTTACAACACATTCTGCAACGATTAATCTTTCTGACTTATTTTTCCTTACTTATCATCCAATTCTTATCTTTGGTTCATTCATTTTTTACTTAAGGCTATGGCATGATTTTTAACTTTAAAAATCTTATTTTTACTCTTATGAAATTTGTCATAAAAATAGGACTTAAATAATAACCCTCATGACACCAAAATTACTCCTTAAATAGTAACTCTCATGACACTAAAATTACTCCTTAAGTTTTTAACAAATTTTTGAGCATAAAATTTAGCTCATAAAATTTGTTCATAAATTACTTAAAAATTCTTAATTATTGCATATATAATGCATTAAAAATTCTCGGGTGTTACATAACGCTGCACTGCTTCATGTGCCATCTTTTTTTTAATTAATGTAAAGTTTTTTTTGAATTTTATAATAAAAAGTTACCCATTATATATTTTTATAATTTTACCCCAATTATATACTTTTGAATAAAATTTTTCCTTTTTATATCCTTTCTTTATTAATTTACTAATTTTTTATTAAGATGATGATGATTATTATTATTATATTATGTTTAAATTTCTAACGAACTAATGAAATTAATATGTAATGCAAGTAATAATAATAATAATAATAAAATGTACATGCAAACTTAAAATAAAAGTACACTAATTAGATAACACCAGCACGTTCTTTGGAATAAGGATGTATCACATGACATAATGATTGCATGCATTATTATGCACAATATGATAATCGAGGACAAATGTGATGTTGATGCACTAAGTGAAGATTCAATGAAAGCGTCAACTCTAGAAGTTGAAATGGTGGTAGCTGAAAATACCTGTTTTTAAAAATTCCTTGCTTGATGGAAACGAATGAAGGATAAAAAGGCTCACATTGTACTTGAAAATGCACTAATTAGTCATTTGTGAGATGAAAAGACTAATTCAGAGAATTAAATGATGATCAATATTTATTTTTAATTTTTTTTTATATTTTATTATTAAATGTAATGTCTTGTTCACTTGTTGTAGCTTATGCAATGTAATATTTAATTAACATAATGTTTAATAATTGGAATATTTTAGTTAAGTAAATGTAAATTAATGAATTTATTATTTTTAAAGGGTTTGTTAAAGAATTAAATATGTTATTGCAATAATATTTTAAAAAATAAATAACAAGATTAATTACAAAAATTCTTCCAAAACTATCACCCTTGTAACACTTTACACTTTAATTTTTAAAAAATTAAAAACATTAACAAGCAACTCCTTTTAGAGTTTCTAATAGAAGCTGACGAACATAAGGATAGTTCTGTAACTTTCTTTTGCTCTAAATCTAACTTGAATTTAAAACCCATTTAAAATTTCTATTTTGGTGATACTAACTAGAGAGAAATAAAAGTATTTAGAAGTTAATAAAAAAAATCCTCTCAAAAAAAGAAGTTAACAACAAAAAGGAATTCTTGAATTATAAATTAAAATAGAAAACGAAAGCTAACGGTGGTGTAATCAAATGAGCCTATAAGACGAACATGACAATGGTACATGTATAAGCTGCGAAACACATAGACCACTTTATATGGGTCCCTTTTAAAATTCCTTTGACTGATTTTCATGGCGCGATAGAGGGGAGATCTAGGTCGAAGAGTTAATTACAAGCGTCGGAGGGGGGGGACATCGTAAAGCACAAAGTGCGTTGGTGGAGGGGGAAGGGAGGCTCGCGGCATCGTGGGAAAGGAGAACTAATGGCGTTGAGATTGAGACTATAAGGTTGGTGGCTAGGTAACTTGAGGCATCGTAAGGAGGGGGAATCTCGGCATCGTCGCTCTGTTGGAATTAAAACATGAAATGCAGCGGAAGGAACGGATGTTGACAAACAAAAATTTTCTGAAAACTTTGTTTTATTGGGAATAGATATATAATTTTAATTACAGAAAGCTTTAGGAATTTTTTACTAACCTTTTGAAGACTATCAGGGTATCTTAGCTTTACTCTTTGACACCACAATCTTCCAAACCAGGCCTCCACACCAATGGAAAGACGAGTGGGCGTCAAACTGCAAGAATGAATTATCCTCACACTTTTCTGAATCTGCTATGTACTCAACACATGAGATGACAGACCTTTTTCTTTAGAGAAGAACTCTCAGTTTTTCTCTCTAAAAATTATATGAAAAAAATTACTGAGATAACTGTTATCTCTCCCTTTTTATAACTGAGCCATTAGTCATTTTTCTTTCCCTTTTCTTTTCCTTTCCTTTTTCTTCTTTTTTTTTCCGTTTCACTTCTTGTTACCCGAATCCTTATTCGGTCAACACTTCACACACATATGCACATATATAAAAAAAACTTTCCCTTTTTTTTTTTTTTTTTCTTTGACCGTCTTCACATATGTATATATATATATGTGTGTGTGTTGGGGGAAGCGAGATTCACGGCTTTCCCTTTTTTTTTTTTTTTTAAATTATAATATTATATTAATATATATATATATTTAATATATTATAAAATCTTATATATATATATAAAAAGATTTGGTTCAAAACCATATATATATATATATATATATCCAAATCTAAATTCAAAAATAAATCATATTTATTTAAGAATAGATTTTAACAATTATCAGTTAATTAACTAATACTCAGTTAAATGTAACAACATTTATTACATTACATTATGTGTCACAGAAAACATTTTTCTGTGTCACGTTAATAATTCAAGTGTGAAAAATTAATTCAGAATTCAAAAATTCTAAATTAAACATGTATAATTCATTCTATGCAAAATTCAATATAGTGTTACAGAGGTGGTATTGGGGACCTATGGACCTATAACCCAAGCTCCAATAAATTTGACATTTAATTAAACTCTTTAATTAATGTGCCAAATTTATTAGTTTCAGTGTTACTCCACTAAAAACCTGAAACTGAACTCTTGAGATTATAGTATAATTACTCAAAGAAAATTAACGAGTAGTCCATTGATATAATCATTACATATAAGTCAGTCCTCCATAAATAGTTCATAATAAGAGCTAGGTTCAATTTCCGTTTACCTCTCTTATTACCTCTTTATCCTTGAGTTCCAATAATTCTCTAATGAACAATTAATTCATAATCTTATTATGAACGAGCGCTCTATTGTTCAAACCTTGAATTATCACTCAAGAGAACTATTTTTCTAACTTCCATAGGGAAGGAATGGATTCCATATCTGTATAATATTATTCCCAGCCAATTATTACTTTATGTTTCCAAGATGCTAAGTTACAATCTGTGCTTAGACAAATCTTACCATGCAAGTCAAAAAACATAATGTAATAAATAGGAGTCTAATAAATACTCAGGATTAAGACCGTCAAATATATGATCATCATAGTGATAAATTTGAATACTCTATTTGTAACGGATGATTATTAGAGATTCATAATTTATCTGGTCCAGTCCTATATAATCTCATTATATAAAGTACCTCAAATCCAATGTCTCTACATTAATAGTCCGGATAATGACTATTTCATTTTAGATGAGATTGGACCGTACTTGTAATTTTTAATTAAAGATCCCAAACTTTAATTAATTATTACGGACTATTTAGATTATTATCTATAAATTTTATCCCTAAACAAATAACACTTATATGCTAAATTTATAGTCACATAAATAATCATGGAATTTTCTTGATGTTTATAAATGTATTCATAATACATATAATCAACCAAAATAATAATAAATGTCATTTTATTTATTTATTAACAATATGTACAATGTCACAGCTTTTAGGGCACCAAACCCAACACGCTCGTCATGTAACACCCACCAATTTTGATGTAACGGATCATGTTAAGTTAGTAACGACGTTAAGGAAATTTTATTAATAATTTATGTTATATGTTATGATTTATGATCTTAATGTTACTAACTATTTATTTCAAGTTCTATGACAGGTGACGACCGCATGGAATCGTTGTGCTCAAGTGTTCATGTTAATTTTAATGTATGTTTAATTATGATGCAATGATGACTTGAATGTTATAATGTATGGTATTTTAAGGACAGTTCGGCAGGCCAGACTTTCAAGTTTGGCAGGCCAAAAAGTCTGCCAAGAATCGGCAGGCCGATGGAAACCATCGGCAGGCCGAACTTTGTGGAATCGACAGGCCGATGAGGTGAATCGGCAGGCCGATGACAGCTGACGAGCAGTCAGCAGAAATCTCTCCAAATTTATAGATGAGATAATTACGTTGATTGGGTGGTTTAATGTGATTAATTGGAATAATTATGGAATAATTTTATCATTTAAGGAAAGAAATTGTTTGACTTTGCATTGATTGGTATTGTTTTAAATGGTTTCCTATTTTTAGAGGGCAAAACATGGTAAGTGATGAATGATTTGTAGACTTTCTCTTGTCTCTCCTTCATTCACGCCAATTAGCCATCATTTAATCAAAAAATTTCTGATAATAACGGTAAAGATAAGCATTCTCATGTACGTTATTTTTTTTCCTTTTTATGATATTTTTATTTTCTCTCTCAGACGTTTCCTTTCTTTTTCACTCCCTCTCTTTACCTCACATTTTCTCCTCTCTTTATTCTCCTTGCTTTTCTGAGAATTTTTGAAAGAAAAAAAATTTGAGAGGAAATTTTTAAGGTAAGAATTCATTTTTTTTTGTGTTTCTGTAAAGCATTTCTCCTCCTCAATTCGTCTGCAGTATCTTTGTCTAGGTATTGTATTTTGTTCTGAATTTTTAATATGATGTTCATATGTGTGTTATGTTAATGTTCTTTCAAGTTTCAAGTCATTTCGAATTTTCTAAATTAAGTTATGAATTTTCTATCCTCTACCACTCACAGTAGAATATTGCTATTTGGCTATGATGCATGAAAATGTGATGTTCGTTCAAGGGGTAAATGTGCTTTGTTTGCTACGAAATTTAGTAAGAATGTTCATGTATATGTTATGTTATGGACTGCAAAGTTTGGTAATGTTTTGATGAGCGAATTATATGTTATGAAATTTCTATGAGATTAGGTCAAGAAAACTGTTTTAACAATGTTAATTTTGGACTTTCGTTTTATGTAATGTTTTATATGTTTAAATGATTTTATTGATGATGAAATAATTTTATGATATGGAAATATATGATAGTAAGATGTTAGTATGAATTTTAAAATTAAAATATATGTGTTTTAATTGTTAGAAAATGTATTTAAAAGATTACTCACTACCTTATTATTATTGTTGGCAGATTTCATGTTTGAAATGTATGGGTTGTTTTTTTAGATACCTAATGTAATTTTTATGACTAAAGAAAAAAAATTACAGTAATATGTTTATGTTTTAACTTTACCCCTGTTAAGTATGGTGTCTAAAGTATGTGTGTATATTAAGTTTTTAAGTCTTAAATCCATGTAGGTCAGTGAAGTGTATGTGATAATGATTTTATGTTTTTAATGATTATAGTTAAGGATGCATGTTATGAATTATGTTCGTATGAGATGAAAGTATATGTAATGTTATATGAATGGATGTTTTACTCTATGATAATAAGTATTAATTTTATTTGTATTTTTAAATGAATAAATGGCATGAACACGCGAAAGAACGAGCACATCGAGACCACGACGTCGTCACCAATTCATATAAGGTTAAGTAAGCTAGCTTTTAAGGTAAGTATATTCTCACCTGCAACGTGATATGTTTTATAAGGTTTGAAATTATGTGCATAATGATAATTATCCTATGATGGATTTTATGATAGTTTCATTTAAAGTTTTCTTATGAAATATTTTGATGTTCATAAAGTAAAGCATGTATGATGATGACGAATTTTCAAAGCATGAAAAATTATGTATATATGTATCATCTAATAAGTGTTGCACACCAATGTTATGATATAATATGTTATGATGTCATGTTTGGTTTAGGATTAGCTATCATTCTCCTTTCATGACGGCGCACCTACAATGATGTTTATGGTGCAACACTTGGGCCCTTAAGATAGAATGGAATAAGTTTGAATATGGTCATGTAATGAAAGATATGTTTCTATGAAATTGTGCTTAATGTACTATTATGATATGATGATGATAATGATGTTTAAGAAATGTTTTTAAATTATGAGATTTATATGTACTTACTAAGCTTTATCTTATTTAAGTTTGTGTCATCTTGCAGATAAGGGTAAGAAAGTCATGGATTAGGCGGAGGACATGGGAAGGCGTGTGAGCATTAAGAAGATAAATTGTAACCAGAAGAACGCCAATGAAGCAAAATTTATGATTTAAGTCATGGTTTATTATTTGAACATATTTTTATGATAAGTTTTAAAGAATACAAGAACTATGTTTTAATATTTTATTTTATCATTTTAGAGAATTTGATCTTCCGCATTTTTGAAAAGTTGAATTTGTCTTAAAATTAAGTTTTCTTAAAAATTTTTGGCTCTGTCGGCCTGCCGAACATCATTGGTCGGCATGCCGATGTAAGAAAGATCGGCCTGCCGATCTCATTTTCGGCCTGCCGAACTTTGAAAGTCTTTAAACCCTGTTTTGCTGAGCCTCTGTCGGCCTGCCGGTTGACGAACTCTGGCCTGCCGACCTTATTCCATCCGGCCTGCCGAAGTCCCAAGTTCGGCCTGCCGAACTATATGAGCAAATAATTTATAAACGATGTCATGTGATATGAGTTATGATTTTACATTTAGGAATATATATTTTATTGAAGCAAGTTTATGATTAATGTAAAGTGTAATTGAATTAATTATGGTATGGAATAAGTTAATGAACGTTGTAAAAAAAAAAATTATATGTATGGATCCTGGTTACGTTTTCCTTAACTATGTTTATACTTAAAGTTCAAATAAGTATGTAATGTATGAATGTAATGACATCTGTGACGTCCGTAAGGGGGCGTTAGATGCATGGGGGACTCATAGCGAGGGCAGCCTGAGAAGAGTTGGTGGAATCGGGGTGGTGGTAGGGGGTTCGGGTGTTTGGGTGACGGTCGTACGCCAACGTGAAGGATGGGAATGAACTATGCGTTTTTTTTTTTTTGTGGGGTTTTGGGGAGGGGGAAGGAAGAAGATGAAGCATTTTTGTTTTTAGTTAGTCATTATTGAAAATAAATTAGGATTTTTCAAAATATATATAAATTATGATGGGTGGGTAGAATAACAATTTTATACTGAGTTACTCAATAGCCATTATTGTATGCTTGACATGTGTCATTTCTATCAATTTAATTGATAGAATGACCTCTTTTGTTAATTTTTTAATTTTACGATATGGATGTTACGTTTTAAAAATTAAGATGCAAAGTGTTTGAGGGTCATAATCTGAGAGAAAGTTTAGTAATCTCTAATGCAATAAGATAAGGAATATGTGAAATAGATTAATAGTTGAGAATTAATAATAAAAAAATATGAAATGAATTTTAACATTTGAAGTTATAGGTTGGAGACGAAGCTTTGACATATTAGTTGGAATTGGTTAATCAACAAATTAAACCTTCAACAGTTATTAAAAAAGTAAAAAAAATTTATAATATAAGGCTGTGATATTTTAAATCGAACATTTTCATACCACTCCCTCGAATAGCTAGGAAGATTAAAATTGGTGCGGAAGTTTCCACAAAAGATGACGCAAAAATGATTTTGAATCTATGAGTCGGAGATAGTTAGGGTTAAACTCTTCTCATCTATATTTATTATATTAAAGAAAAGACAAAAGAATTAGGGTTAAAACTTCAACCAATCTCCCCGAAGACCTTTATTTTTGGTCCTTCCAATGGTCTACTTCTAGTTCTAGAATAATAGGAATATATTTGGGCTCAACCGCTATCTCCGCTCCGAAAATACGAACCCACAGATGGCGGAGTTGCCGGAGGTTGATTTTGCTTTTCCCTGTTTCTCTATCTTGTTTGATCAGCTCTTGTTTTGTTTTGTGCTTGATTCGCTGACTTTTTTAATTTCTGCTTATTGGGTTTATTTCAGTCTTGCCGTGTTGTCCTCTACTAGCTGTCTCTCTGTTTCTGATTTGATTCCTTTTGTTTTTCTGTTTATCACTCTTTGGTAAAGGACGTAAGTTTAGGTTTTTTTTTTTTTTTTAATTTCAATTCTTTCCTATGAGCATGATATATGATGATTTGATTATGGTAGTGCTTATGTTCTTTTTATTTGTTTGGAAAAGATTGATTTTGTTCTGTTGTTTAATAGACAGAAATGCTCAAAAAACTAATTTTTCCGGATTGTTAAATATTTTTCCCCTTCATCGGTAGTAATGGCATGAAATCATTAGGTTTCCTTGTATTTAAACAATAAATTTGTGAAATTGTCTTTGAAAAGCCCTTTCCAGTACAAAAGCATATTGTTTTCTTCCTTAAGTGGTTGTGTTTGAGCTTAAATATCATTAATTTGGATGAATTATTTGGACATATGTATCTATGGTTATTTATTTGGTTGTAAAAATTTTTCTTTCCCACGATGCTCATGTTAAGGGTTACATGTAGGAGCATTTTGTAGCGTCAATCAATGAGGACAATGACGTTATTTGTTGGGGTTGTGGGTTGCGGCTTCTGATTCCGTCTCGTGCACCTATTTTCAAGTGTGGTTGGTGTGGAGCTGTGACGAATCAGAATGCACAGAAGCGTGATTGCAAGCACTTCTGGTTGAGACGGTTGAGAGATCGTTTCTTCGTTAGCGTACTACTCGTGTTTATGGTATTTGTTATATGTACGTAGTTGTAACTTCATTACTAATACTCCACGTTTCTCATGTTTTATTCTTGTAGTTTGCTCTTTTAAATGTGATTTGAATTATTTTCTTTTTCTTTTGCTAAACCTTTACTTTTTACTTCAGTTTTTCTTGATGAGTTGTTCTTTTACAAATAGTAGAACTGAACAAGCAATTCTTCAAACAGAAAAGAACCGAGACAAAGAACATATGTCATCCTTCCTACAAGTTCTGTGAAATCGTGTAGAATGTAATTGAATGCTTATCGAATGGTCAGATGATTTTTCCATTAGTGAAAGCTCTGTTCAATTTGTAGTGTTTCTAGTTTGAACTTTACGAGTTTATTGATTCCTTGGGAAACAAAATTTTCTGGTAGGAAAATAGTTTAGAGGATAAGATCTTTTTGGCCAATAAACCTTGCTAACCTTCCTTCGAGGTGTATTGACACATTCATAGGGTGAAAATGCAATTCTTTTTTATTTCATTTCAGTTCTATTCTTGGTCTTAGATTTAAATATTCTTGAGCTGGTTGTATATAAGCTGATAATTGTTTTATAATAATTAATTTTACAACTGGTTTTGTCAAATCTCTCGTCATACATATTCACATCCATAATTCGCAATGTGAAATAATTATCGATGTCTTTCGTCATGCATATTCACATACATTATCTGTAATGTGAAATAAATCTCCATTTTTGGAATTTACCTGGTTGATGAGGCATGTATTGTGCTTGTAACAAATATATTAATACCAGGGACAACAAAATATAGTAGTTTATGGTTCTTTTGTGGTTCTGAATTAATTTATCCAAATCTTGATCACGAGGATTTGGTTTCCTATAAAGTTACATGTTGCTGCCTTCCCTTCTTTCTCCTCTCTTTTTCGTTTCTCTTGTTAATCTCTGTATGTTTTACTGAAAGTGCAGGTGGTGGGGTGTGGGCTGTATACCCAGTTGTTTTCTCCGTGAGCTATTCATGCGGTATTTTCCATTCCACCATCACCTTGATCCTGTCTGTAGCTACTATTTATACATTCATGTCTTCGGCATTCGGTTGTGCTGGCACGCCTCCAAATGTTTTATGGGGAAGCTACCCAACTGTGGAGAAAGGCCACCTCGAGAACTATACCTTCTGCCTTTACTGCTCCAAACCAAAGTCACCTAGAGCTCATCATTGTCGTTCATGCGGGAAGTGTATACTAGACATGGATCATCACTGTCCATTTGTAAGTGCTCACTCCACGTTTTAACAACATGTTGAAATTAAATTAAGTTGCGTTAATATGGCACTATCCTTTTTGAACATATTAGCAATAAAATTGTGATTTGTTATATAATTATTAATTTTTAAGTGGATGGAAAGAATCAAGATTAAACTATTGGGATATTATTGCTAATATAATTTTGTTAAAGTACTTTGGTTAATCCTGCAATGGTCATAAAACTGAAAACAAGTTTGTCATCAGCCAATGTGTCAGAAGCATTTATTTTTATTTATTTATTTTTTTTCTGTTCAACCATGTCACCATGACGACTAATAGTGATCACTGGATGGTCAAAGCCCATTACTTGAAAAAGCAAGCTTCAGAGAAGAAACCAGAAGTCAAAAGTTGTAGCTATTCTGTCAAAAGAATAAGGGAATCTATAAGTTATGGATAGATAGTAACTTGGTGCAGATAATTTTTGAAATTTTTTTGCTTGTTCTTAATGAACGAAACATTGGTAAAAGATGAAAGTTGATTCGACTTAAGCCGCTGCAGCTTACCAAACATTGGTAAAGAACATTCACAAAATTTGTAACAAAGCTTCTTTTTACTTTCATTCTTTCTCATAAACTGATGAATTTCTTTGTCCACAACCGCTTTGCAGATCGGGAATTGTGTTGGTGCAGCGAACCACCGACACTTTATTGCCTTCCTCGGTTCAGCTGTTGCCAGTACAATTTACGTCTCGATCATGTCAACGTATGCAGGTTTGCATGTCTGGCCTCCGCTATCGTACAGATCATTAGGCCGCATAAATGGGTCTAGCATAGATATGGCTTTAAGAGCTCTCAAAGAGGTCATGTTTGCCTTGTTAAGATCTGCAGTGCTTCTATCTGCGAGAGGGCTTGTTCTTGTATATCTTTTCATAGCGAGTGTTTCCGTGGGGATAGGGTTGAACGTACTTCTGTGGCAGCAGCTCCGTTATATTTATGAGGGAAAAACATACTTGAGTCATCTAAGTTCGCGCGGCAATGACGGGGTTGGAGAGAGAGGTTGCCAGAATCTGTCGCGTTTCTTTGGATGTCCTTATTCTTTGTCAAGATATTTACCAAATTTTCAGAAGAAGAGACATAAGAAATGAAAGGCGTGTGTATGTAACATAGTATCATTGTATTCATCACTATAATAATGTCTGTTTTTGACAAATATTCGCACAATTTTTGCAGTATGTAGCTCATACTGGGTAACGTTGCGTGCTTTATTTAAGCTGCAGTTGCCGCAGTAGAGTTTAATTTAGTTGGAATGTGAAAAGATAGACAATGTTTTGCGGGACTGGATCTAATGAATAAAAATAAACTAATAAATAAATAAATAATAGGGAGAGGAAAAGCTCCTCGCTTGTGGAGGTAAGTCTTGAAGGAAAAGAGTTGAGCACGGCATAGATGTCAAAAGAGTAATTGTCCCTTGTAGCAATTGGTTATTCGCGAAGTTGCATCTTGAGTTCTTTCCTTCACCTTAAATTAATTTCTCAGATATTAAGCAAATCTATTATCTATATCTATTTATCAGGGGGCTTATGCAAAATGGCCGAAATTAGTCATTGGACGGCTAATCGTCAGTTCAGGGCTTCTTTTTCATTGATTCAAATTATTTTTAAGGTTATTAGTAGTCCTTTAAATTTTAGAGTTTCTCTTTTTTTGTTATTGAACTTTAAAAATTATCACTTTATTTTTTGTACTTTCAAAACTTCTTACTTTATTCTTTGAATTTTAAAAATCATTATTTTGTCTTTGAATTTTCAAGATTCTCTATTTTATCTCTTAAATTTTTGATTGTCTTTCAAATAGACAGAATTAAGCATATGTGATTCGTACATGAGTAATCTTTAATGGTAAAAATGAGATTTTATCACTGTTAAGTTCTGTTTCACATTTACATTCTCATTTGACGTTATTGTTTTTGTTTTTGTTTTTTTATTTGGGTTTACCTATACATTTCTTCTCATTTTTAATGAGAACCTCATTTAATAAGTCAATTGTTAGTCGATATTTGAATTTAAATACTAAAATAGATGAGTTACGCATTAAAAATAAAGAGATATAGGCGAAAAATACCAAGAAGAAATGTGTATACAGACCCCTTTTTAATGAGAGCAGATTAAAAAAGTTAAATAAGAGTGTAAACGTGAAATAACACCTAAGAGTGAAAAAATCTTATTTTTGCCCTTACAAGTGGGGGTGAACAAAAAATCTGACAATTCGACGAATCCGATTTTACCTACCCAATCCAATCCGAAATAATATGAATTCGATGAATTCAAATAAGAATTTTCATTAACCCATGTAATCCAACTTTTTATTAGTAGGTTTGGATTGAGTTTTTTATAATCCGAGATAATCTAAACCCACCCAATATAAAATATAAAAAAAATATTTATTATATATATTGTAATTTTTATATAATCTTATACTTAAAAAAAAACCCTTAATTTATAGTAAAATAGTCTATAAAAATTTCCTCTTTAGTTCTAGACTTCTACTTTCTTACTTTCTTCTAATACACACTACACACTATACTACATAACCTCCTAAAAAAATAAAAATAAAAAAGACTTCACTATTTTTCACTCCAGTATGCACCTCGCTTGTATTTCATTCACAACCCTACCTACTCATTTCTTTATTTCAAAGTCCAAAAAAAAAAAAAAAAACCTCTCTTGTTTCATTCGTTTGCATGGAGATATTTAGAGTTAGAGATTGGCAATTGTGCAACATGTTTATTTTGGTTGATGTTTAATGACTAAAAAGATATTGATTTTCTTAGTTTTTGTTATGTTTGTTTCTTAGGTATGACTTATGTGTTCGAGCTTTTTTAGACATTGAATATGTGATGAATTTTAGTTTTTTCTTTATATATATCTTACTTTGTTACATTGTTAGTTAGTTTGTTTTTGTTTTTGTTTTTGTTTTTTTTATAATGCTTAATCTGATCAACCCACCCAATCTACCCGAACTATAATTAGATGGGTTGTTTTTAAAGTTTGGATATAATTTTGATTGTGTAGGTTCGAAAATCCCTAAAATCCACCCAACCCACTCGATGTTCACTCATATTTACAGGCCTATGTGCGAATCATGTGGGCTTTATTCTGTCTATTTGAATGAAAATCAAAAAATAGGAGACAAATTGAGGAGATTTGAAACAAAGACAAAATCGTAATTTTTAGAATTCAGTGGGCAACGTAAAGGAGACTTTAAAGTTTAGAGGCTATTAGTATTAATCTTTTTTAATATAAAAAGATGACTTTGGTCTCTTACTGTGACGATGTGACACCCGTTATTCTCCTAAGGGTATTAAGGTAATTAGATTAATTACCTAGTATATATAAAAAAAAAATCAGAAAATCTCTCATAATTCGAAACTCTCTCTCTCTACTTTCTCTCTCTAAAAAATTCTCTCTCTCTCCTCAAAGATCGTTTGAGATTTCGGCATCCGTTTTCGACACCTCCCGCACCAATGGAAAGCTCTCGACGAGCTGAGTCCAACGAGCTGCCGCGCCGCCCAAAACGCCGCCGGAGGAGACCACACGCGCCGCCCAAAGTGGCGGCAAAACCCATTTCTTTCCGACGAGATATCTTCGCCGTCCGACGTCCGATCGACGTGATTCTTGTTCCTACACGACCACCGTGATGAGAGGAACAAAACCCACCCTTGGTGGCAGCTCAACAACCGCCGGATTGCTCCGCCCGTCTATTGCCGCCGTGCACCGCCGCCCCCATGGTGGAACTCCGCCTTGCCGGAGGAGGTGACTGACACCACCCCTCCCAATGAGTTCAGAGGATCAAGGGGAGTAAAACCCCTCGATCAATTGCACGGAAGGAGCCGGTTTCGCCGGAGAACGGCCAACGCCGCCGTCAACCGCCGCGGGAGCCTCCGTTTTGGCTCTTCCCAACCACGTTTCTTCAAATTGGATGAGGGGAAATGCTCATAGGAGGATGGGTAGCAAAAGCCCTCAGCCAATTTCAGGTTTCCATCGTCGGAGAATCAAGATCGGAGCTCATCCATTTCTACCGACGTTGTACTTCACAACCTGCTATGTTAGAGGCAGAATTGGGTGAAATTGACCCCGCCATTGGACTCAGAAGGGTCGATTTAGGGGGGGTAGGCCCGAGCCCAGCTGCCAACGGACCCCGATTGACGCCGGTCAACGACGGTCAAAGTCGGTCAACGCCGGTCAACGGTGGTCAACGCCGGTCAACGGCCGGTCAAAGGCCAAAATGGGATTTTATGATCCGGACCTCCGATCGAAGATCCGAGACCGCCTCCTGACTCGTTTCGATGCTCTGGATGCAATGGTGACCTCCGTTTGAGCAAATTCCACTCCGATGAAAATCATCCGGTATCGACTGCACGCGAATCGAGGCGATTCAAACAGCAGTATCGGAGTCCAGAATGACGTTTTCAAGAATGTATGATCTCCAGGAAGCATTCCTAGCCATTCATAGTCGCTCGAGGAGCACTACAGAGGATGCTTCGTAGATACAGCGAGATACAACTGGATCTGTTTTGCTTGGAGTTCAAGATCAAGGGAGTATGGAGCTAACGTTAATTGATTCCAGGATTAAGAGACTGTTGATAAGCTTGAAAGGTAGGGATTCTATTACTCATCTTTTGTGAGGTTTTTATAGAATTAAAATTTATTGTTTTGCCGCAATATATATATATCTATGTTGAACTGATATTATATGAGTATCACATATGAAACTATGACATGGACTCGTCTTGTATTGTACGGCGAGGAACATAATGAATTGACACATGTTATAAATTGAGAAGCATGGTTAGGAAAACTAACTCTATTAATAATGATTTAATATAGAGAAATTGTGAGACATAAAAAGGGCGACGGTTACGTCCTTGGGCACGAATACCCTAAAAGGAAAAATAGGGGGAAGGTGATGACGCTTCCTTGGGTTGAAAGTCCCAGAACACACTGTACAGGAATTGATTTGGTGAGGACTCGGGGCTTGATGTCCCCTCACCGGAACACCCTTGAAATGTTTATAGGGTGATCAAGTACGCCCACTTGGGTTTCGATGAGTTGAGTGATACTCAATTTAACATGGATACCTAGGAACAATGATGATTGGTAATATTTGTATAAATGTGTAATTATGACACTTGGTAATGATTAACTACGGTATCCATAAGATGTGATCATAATAAACCTCATAATCTGGAATATGATGTAACTTACTAACCATGCAGGTTTTAATGTGGTAATGATAAAAACCTAAATGTGAGTAATGGCTTTCTCTACTGAGCATAGTGTTGCTCATTCCCTTATGTTTATATCTTTTCAGGACTCACTAAGTGTGAGGTGGCTACGAGAAATATAGTTGAGGAAGTGATGTAGCTATATTACATTAGGACTGCTTCAATTGTTGAGAATGTTCTTCATGATAATGTAAGCATCAATTGTTACTTTCTGTGACTGTATTACAATGTGTTGAGGGTTAAAATGATGATGACAACAGTTTATATTATTAAATTTAAGGTGCTACATTAAAACTGTGGTTTATTTGTCGTTTATATTTTTATTTTTGAGTTGAGAGTTTTTATTTAAGTCCCGGGCAAATTTTATTTTTAAGGTTTTACTTTTATTATTTATTTTTATTTTATCTCATTAAAAACTGTTAACCCCCACATAGGGGCGTTACAGAATTTTTGGTATCAGAGCCTAGGTTCGGTTAACCTAGGGAGTGTAACACCACTTTAAAAAAATATATTTTTTAGATGGTTTTGAAGCTGAATTTTTATTGTCATCATCAAAATGAACCTTCACATTGATTTATACAGTCTAAAAGGATGTAACATGGAAAGGCCATAGAATTAAAATATCAATAGTTATATGAGTACAATAATTATATAGAAGGAAAGTATTAATAGTTATGAGGGAATGATAATTATATGGAATGAGTTTATAAGTAGAATGCTTATGAGAGATTCGTATAATATTTGGATCTATAAGCATATTTAATTCGTATAAACGATGAGAAATTCGTATAGATATGAGGATTTAATAGCCTTTTGTCTCGTGAAAAACAATAAGGAAATATAAGGCTTGATTTATTGATTTTAAAGTTTGACATAGATATGCCAAATTTTTCGTAATTGATTCAAACCTAAGTAATGATTATGTGTGGATTCGATGGAGCACATAAGTGTCAATAACTTTTCTTAAAAGTTCTATTTATTTGAGGAATATGATATAAGTTGGGAATCATGGTATTGAATCTTGAGAGAGATAAATGTTAGACTTTTGGTCTGTTGAGACTGTGTAAAGTCTAGAATGCATGAATCTCAAAATTGGAATATTTTGTTACGTACATTGTATTTAAGTGTATCAGTGAATCTTTTGGTTACCTAAGGTTTTGTTATATGAGGAAATTATATATTGTATAAGTAGAATTGTGGGGATTGTAGATGTTCTTAAGTAGTAACATCAAGTGTCTTTGTTCATTGATATGGTCTACGTTGAAAGACGTAAATCGTATTGATTTCAAGGTTAATCGCATTCTAAACCCTTGGTAGTAATGATGATGAATCCATTGATAGATGTTAAGTATTATGAATAACATATGGGTGTATGCATTGTTCAATAAGGTTTTGATTAAAACAAAATTATTTGAGTTGTTGGATCATTCAGGAAGATCCTTGATTGTCGTTAAATTAGATTTGTTGTTCATAGTTAACTTATCTATAGTGGACTTTGAATTGGGTTTAAGATTTATACAAATTGGTTTACAATTTTATGTTTGTTATTTAACTCGTTCCAAATGTGCTAAGGCCCGAAACAACCTGACCATTTTCAACTAAGAACATTTGGGCCTAGTTCAAATCCTAAATCAGTTTGATGCATACTGTCTCTCCCACGTGGTTTCTATACGTGTCATATACAGTGGTTTAATCATTGTTTACAAATACGTTTACTGTGCATAGGAGCTTATTTCTCCGAGTTCACTTTTTCTCTCTTAATTTGTTATTTTCTCTCTAAATCGCAAATCCTCTTCTTTTTCATTAGAAATTCTTCTTTTCTTCTAAAAGAAGAAGGAATTCTAGGATTCTGCAATTTACTATCTTAATTTTTTCTTTCTATTTACTCTTCTTTCATCTCATCATGGACCCAAAGTACCAACACCTAAGAAAGTATTTCCCATCACTGTCCCAAAAGATTCTCAGAAAGAAATACAAGACTAGAATTACTCGGTTGTGGATTCTTATGCGTTTTGGCATCCCTTGTGATGTAAGAATGTTGATAGAGGGGAAGATCCGTCCGAGTGACTTCAGTCAAGATGTCGATTTACCAGGAACAGGTACCAGTCGTAGTGCAATGAAAAGAAGAGCTCGTGCCATTGTGGTCGCTTGTAACAAATGTGGAAGACAAAATTGTAACGGTAAATGTACTTCACCTGGTTATATGTCTATGAATAGAGAGGATAAAATAAGGTTTTGTAGGGATGGACTTTCAAAGGAGAACTTGGATAGCATCCATCCTCCTCTCCACGGTCACCCTAGTGGATATGTTCAAGGAGCTATTTTTAAACTCTGGCCTAAATTTTATACAGAAAGACAACGCCTCAGGAATATGGTATTTCTAGATCCTGTTTGTCAAGCCATAAGAAAACTGGATGGGGAATAAGTCATCGCTCTATAAAGGTTATTTAGTCTTTACTTATTTGAAGCAGTTTTAGCTGATGTTCAACAGTTTGTGTTTTTCTTTTACTCAGAATATTTGCTTTTGTGTTTGAAATAATTGTGATTATTAGATTGATACAGTAAGTGTTAATATCTTATTTAATTTATGATTTTCTTAAATATATATATAATAAAATATATTATCTTATCAGACACGTCACATACGGTACAGTAATATGTTTGAATTTTGAAAAGCTTATCCAGATATTTCAAGATTTGTGTCTCAAATTTCAAAAGTTCTACAGTATTTGTCGTTTATATTAAATTTCTAGACTTGGTGTATATTTGTCAAAAAGTCTACAGTTGTGTCAAGACGGTCTTCTGTCAAATTGTTCTCAATTGTCAAAAGTTATACAATTAGAGTCTAATCTTTTTCAAAAAGTGAATCAGATTTTCTGTAAACTATCAATCACCTTATCTTACTTTCTTATCCGCACAAGATTTTGTTTAAATCTTTGGATTACCTTTTCATTACCTACTCGTCTATCTCTTTAGCCCTTTCTGTATATTTCTCATCTTTAAAATCTCATGTAGAACCCGAAGTCTAAGTGGAGCAGACATTAAGCAACCACTTCTATAAACCAAATATGTCTACCTCCCAGTCCACAAAGAAAATAAAGAATGTTTGTGTCTTTTGTGGTTCCAGCCTTGGAAAAGATAAAGCTTATTTAGAAGCTGCAAATCACTTAGGGCAAGTCCTAGCACGCAAGAAGATTAACATAATCTATGGGGGTGGTAGTATAAAAATGATGGTAAATATGGCACTAGCAGCTAGGTCTAGCGACGCTACTGATGTAAGAATTTGGCCTCATATTCCAGTTGAAGGAAACCTTTGTAAGGAAGCCATAGGTAAGGGAGAAGGAGTCAGGAGTATCCCTAAAAAATTTTAAAGACATAATCTATAATTCTGATGCTTTTATAGCATTACCTGGTGGTCTAGGTACTCTTGAGGAAATATTTATAGTTGCTTGTGGGCAATTGTTGGGCTTTTATTCCAAACCTTTGGGACTGCTGAACGTAAAGGGTTTTTATGACGGTCTTTTGAAATTTCTAGATTACGCTGTGGAAGAAAACATCACTACAGAATCGGAGAGACAAATCTTTGTCACTACTTCAACAGCTGAGGAATTGATAGATAAAATGCAAATCATACATCCAGAATCCGACACTGCAACATCCAAGCTTGAATGGGAAAGGGAAAGCCGGGAGCGGCCAATTGATTTGAATCTCCATCTGTAATCTTTTTGTTTTATCTTTGGCATGTAGGCAGGTGTGTCCGTATTTCGTGTGTTACGAATAACCGTTTGCCTTGTATTCTGTGTTTCTTGTGGTACGTCGTTGTTAAATCTTTTAGATTCATTGAGCCTAATGCCGGGATGGCTGGATACGGAGTACTTGATGCTCTCGAAACGCATCCTTCTTAAGGTCCGATCTTTTGTTTATCGATGTTTTTGTATCCTCTAAGCATGCATGATATGGATAGCTGGTATACGGAGTGCCTTGTACTCTCAAAACGTATCCGTATTATGTTTGTAATGTGTAATATTCTGTTAATATTATGTGGAAGTACCAGAGTCAGTTATGGGGATATTCCATATGAAATATGAGTATATTATTTGGATTGAATGTTTGTGTCATGAGGATAGCTGTTTAATGAAAAATATGTCGGGTATGTTTGCAACTCTGAGATTCCGTTTAATATCTCTATGAATAAGTTTAATGTATGGTTTTGAATATAAGTGTTTGTGATATATGTTTTATGATTATGTTTTAGTTTATTAGTTGAGGTATGAAATCAAATATATTTGACTTTTCCTTACTTAAAAAGGGAAAGGAACCTAAAGATGAAGTATATAAAATTTCTCTGGCAATCTCCTTAAATGTGATTGTAAATCACAGTCCATGGACAATGAAGGACTGAAATCATGATATGGTCAATATGTATGCCTGATCAGATTCTTAGACTATTATACGGTGTTACAAGTTGAAACTTGTCAGAAATACTCTCATTGAGGGATTTAGAATTTAGAGTAAGATTTATTATGCAAGTAAATAAGTGGAGATACGATAACTTAAATTTGGAGGACAAACAACATTAACGGTTTAGACTCAGAATTGGAATCATAATTTTTACTAGTATTACTAGAATTGAAATTTCGAGGACGAAATTTCTTTAAGGGGGGTAGAGCTGTGACACCCGTTATTCTCCTAAGGGTATTAAGGTAATTAGATTAATTACCTAGTATATATAAAAAAAAAATCAGAAAATCTCTCATAATTCGAAACTCTCTCTCTCTACTTTCTCTCTCTAAAAAATTCTCTCTCTCTCCTCAAAGATCGTTTGAGATTTCGGCATCCGTTTTCGACACCTCCCGCACCAATGGAAAGCTCTCGACGAGCTGAGTCCAACGAGCTGCCGCGCCGCCCAAAACGCCGCCGGAGGAGACCACACGCGCCGCCCAAAGTGGCGGCAAAACCCATTTCTTTCCGACGAGATATCTTCGCCGTCCGACGTCCGATCGACGTGATTCTTGTTCCTACACGACCACCGTGATGAGAGGAACAAAACCCACCCTTGGTGGCAGCTCAACAACCGCCGGATTGCTCCGCCCGTCTATTGCCGCCGTGCACCGCCGCCCCCATGGTGGAACTCCGCCTTGCCGGAGGAGGTGACTGACACCACCCCTCCCAATGAGTTCAGAGGATCAAGGGGAGTAAAACCCCTCGATCAATTGCACGGAAGGAGCCGGTTTCGCCGGAGAACGGCCAACGCCGCCGTCAACCGCCGCGGGAGTCTCCGTTTTGGCTCTTCCCAGCCACGTTTCTTCAAATTGGATGAGGGGAAATGCTCATAGGAGGATGGGTAGCAAAAGACCTCAGCCAATTTCAGGTTTCCATCGTCGGAGAATCAAGATCGGAGCTCATCCATTTCTACCGACGTTGTACTTCACGACCCGCTATGTTAGAGGCAGAATTGGGTGAAATTGACCCCGCCATTGGACTCAGAAGGGTCGATTTAGGGGGTGTAGGCCCGAGCCCAGCTGCCAACGGACCCCGATTGACGCCGGTCAACGACGGTCAAAGTCGGTCAACGCCGGCAACGGTGGTCAACGCCGGTCAACGGCCGGTCAAAGGCCAAAATGGGATTTTATGATCCGGACCTCCGATCGAAGATCCGAGACCGCCTCCCGACTCGTTTCGATGCTCTGGATGCAATGGTGACCTCCGTTTGAGCAAATTCCACTCCGATGAAAATCGTCCGGTACCGACTGCACGCGAATCGAGGCGATTCAAACAGCAGTATCGGAGTCCAGAATGACGTTTTCAAGAATGTATGATCTCCAGGAAGCATTCCTAGCCATTCATAGTCGCTCGAGGAGCACTACAGAGGATGCTTCGTAGATACAGCGAGATACAACTGGATCTGTTTTGCTTGGAGTTCAAGATCAAGGGAGTATGGAGCTAACGTTAATTGATTCCAGGATTAAGAGACTGTTGATAAGCTTGAAAGGTAGGGATTCTATTACTCATCTTTTGTGAGGTTTTTATAGAATTAAAATTTATTGTTTTGCCGCAATATATATATATCTATGTTGAACTGATATTATATGAGTATCACATATGAAACTATGACATGGACTCGTCTTGTATTGTACGGCGAGGAACATAATGAATTGACACATGTTATAAATTGAGAAGCATGGTTAGGAAAACTAACTCTATTGATAATGATTTAATATAGAGAAATTGTGAGACATGAAAAGGGCGACGGTTACGTCCTTGGGCACGAATACCCTAAAAGGAAAAATAGGGGGAAGGTGATGACGCTTCCTTGGGTTGAAAGTCCCAGAACACACTGTACAGGAATTGATTTGGTGAGGACTCGGGGCTTGATGTCCCCTCACCGGAACACCCTTGAAATGTTTATAGGGTGATCAAGTACGCCCATTTGGGTTTCGATGAGTTGAGTGATACTCAATTTAACATGGATACCTAGGAACAATGATGATTGGTAATATTTGTATAAATGTGTAATTATGACACTTGGTAATGATTAACTACGGTATCCATAAGATGTGATCATAATAAACCTCATAATCTGGAATATGATGTAACTTACTAACCATGCAGGTTTTAATGTGGTAATGATAAAAACCTAAATGTGAGTAATGGCTTTCTCTACTGAGCATAGTGTTGCTCATTCCCTTATGTTTATATCTTTTCAGGACTCACTAAGTGTGAGGTGGCTACGAGAAATATAGTTGAGGAAGTGATGTAGCTATATTACATTGGGACTGCTTCAATTGTTGAGAATGTTCTTCATGATAATGTAAGCATCAATTGTTACTTTATGTGACTGTATTACAATGTGTTGAGGGTTAAAATGATGATGACAACAGTTTATATTATTAAATTTAAGGTGCTACATTAAAACTGTGGTTTATTTGTCGTTTATATTTTTATTTTTGAGTTGAGAGTTTTCATTTAAGTCCCGGGCAAATTTTATTTTTAAGGTTTTACTTTTATTATTTATTTTTATTTTATCTCATTAAAAACTGTTAACCCCCACATAGGGGCGTTACAGACGACCCGCCTTTTCAGGAAGTCGCTTAACTTTTTTTAAACATCATTTCTTAAAAATTAATCTTACTTACTTAGTAAGAAAAATACTAAATTAATTTTTTTCTTTTAAACATCCTTTAAAACATACATAAAAGCTGTTGCGACTTTTGTCGCAAATTTAAGTTAAAGCATCTTTCAACACCTGCCTTTAAAACCATTTTAAATCGTTTCTTAAAACTTAATAAGAAACGTTAACTAAATCGTAACTTAAAACTTATTTTTATTATTATATAAAATATTTCGTAAAATACATATCTTAACATTTTGAAAACATTTCATAAAACTCTGACTTTCTTAAAACTTTGAAAACACTATATTAAATAGTGGAAAGCCTTTTCTTTGAGCAACGGAAGCAAACTGTAGTGGTATCCATACCTAAATCTTTGCATATGTCCTTCACAGTACTCAGCTTTTCTAACAGTCCTACTGGTCACCCATAGGATTACCTACAACATGAAGGAACTTTTTATGAGCTTATGCTCAGTAAGTTCAAACGTAATCTCACAAATCATTTAAACATGCTTTAAAAACTTTTCTCATAAAAACCTTTCTCTTAAAATGTTTTTCATAAACGTTTTCATAAACATTTCGAAAAACATTTTTCATACACGTTTTTCATAAAACATTTTTGAAACATTTTTTGTAAACATTTTTTATAAAACATTTTTGAAACGTTTTGCATAAACATTTTTTGTAAAACATTTCTTGAACGTTTTTCTTAAAACGTTGTTCATAAATATTTTTTTGAAAACATGAAAATGTTTTTCATAAACATTTAATTTAAAACATTTCTTAGAATGTTTTTCATAAAATATAAATATTTTATAACAAGGAAAACAAACAAAATCAAAATGCATGTTTCTATTTATGCTTAATTATGAACTTTTGGTTATGAGCGTTTTATGAACATTCTTTTCTTATTTTAACATTCTATCTTTTTTCCTTATCTTTCCTTATTTTACTTTAGTGTTCGTACCTATATCATCAATCATGGGATCATGAACATAATGCTTCTCTTGTGGAAGACTTGAGACCATCGAACACCGAGATCATGTACCTCACATCTAGGAGGTCAAACTTTAACTTTACTTGTGTCTCCCACATTTAAGAGGTCACAACTTTAACTTTACTTCTAGTACCTCACAATAAAGGGATTATTACGACACTTTCTTTTATTATCTTTACTCTTACTTTCTTTTTTTTTAACTTGGTGAGCATAACAAATGCTTACACTTTATAGTGCTATAACCTAACATTCTAAACATTTAGCTTGGCAAATGCAAACATGTTGCATATCATAACTTAAACTTTAAATCATATGCATAACACATGCAAACATACTTTTAATACATTAAAATCATACCTTGAACTTTTAAAAACATTTTGCATATTAAAAGCAAATACACTTTAAACATAGTAATTGCAAATTCATTGATAATCTTCTTTTAAACTTTAAAACTCTTTGCATAACAAATGCAAACATGCTTTAAAAGCAACTTGAAAAAAATAGCAAATTTATTTATAAACATATACATAAATATTTAAAAATCATTTACTTCAAGCTGTAGGTGAGATTTGAACTTACCTGGATAACGCTCTAGGGTTCCCTATTTCGTTCATTTTTCTTTCATTAGTCGGCCCATGTGTCCTGATCAAACGACAACCGACTCCTTAATTAACTTTTTTTTTTTAATCAATCTAGTCAATTGATAATAAAACATAAACATTAACCATTCTTTCCTTTTAGCTTAACTTGTATACTATCGGTTTACCTTCCTTTACTTTGTACCCCGTTGCTTTTAACTTTGTAACCAACCAAGTTATCATACCTTTTACTTTACTGTATAACCCATCGGGTTATTACCCTTTTTACTTAGCTCTGTAACCCATCGGGTTACCTTTTTCTTTACTTAACTTTGTAACCCATCAGGTTACCTTTCTTTTACTTGAACATCCGTTAGTTAAATTTACCATCTCACTGGTGATTTGGTTACTTAACATATTATGGAATATTTTTTGTTTAAAAACGTTTTGCTAGTTCAAAGCGTTTAACTCCGTTTTAGCCGTTTTCTTAAAAAATGATGATTTTACCCCTAACGGGTTTTTTCGTCTATTTCATAACTTTATAAAACTCATTGCTTAACTTTATCATTCTATTACCTACGTATTACGGAAAAATTCCCACTAAGGAACATTTTCCAACATCGGGTGTTTCGGGTTCGTTTTGACCATTTTTCATAAAATGATCATTTTGCCCTTAATCTCTTTTTCTTTCATTCTTTACTTGACTAAACTTTGAATCCTTTAAAAACATAATCCCTGTGGTTACTTACTACCCACAAAAATGTAGGAACTTAATGTTCCTTGGTGAAATCCATGTTTCATACAATTTTACGGTTTTGGCCTAAAATACAAAAATATTTACATTTTTGTCCTTGGAACCAAAAACAACCACTTTATACCAAAATGTTCAATTTTTTACAAGGAATAAAACTTACAAAAGCTCCTTGGTCAAATTCTAAACATTTCATAATGTTTTCTTTTCTTGAAATTTTGTGCACAAAATTTCATAAAATTCATAGCTCCTAAACTGAACAAATTTTTTTAAAAAATGTCTATGTTGTCCTAACAGTTTCAATGTGTTCTACAACTTTTATGTTTTAACTTTCTTGAAATTCTAACGTTTAGGAAAACTTTTTGGCTAATTTTTAAATCTGCTGAGAATATACTTTTCTTTGCAATTTAGTTCCTTTTGGAATTTTACAAAACTTTGTTCACAAAAGTTGTTTCCCTCACTGTGTTGGTAAATCTTATACCATATTTGAAACATAAATTGGCCTCTACTCTAAACCATCATTTCTTGAAAACTAGTTAAGCTTTGCAATTTAACAATGTTTAGTAACTTTTTAATTCTTTTGCACAAAACCCTACTTTTTTTTCTTTTCCATCATCATCACCATCATCATAGAACATAAACCAATCATGCCATAATATCCATTTACATGCCATAGACCAAAAAATTTCATCAAACACTTAGTATGCATATTTTTAGCTTAGATTCATTTGTCATAAACCATGACAAAATTTTATTAAAAACCCATCCATAACTTTGAAGAAAAAAAACAATAAAACCCTTAGAAAAAAGTTAGCATTTTATCTCCAAAGTTGTGAAACTTTGCACTAAAACATTAGAGCTTGCTTTAAGCTTGGTTGGAGATTTGTATTCATCAAACTTTGATAGAAAAATTGCCCAAAGGGCTGTCGGGTCCATGGGGGAAAAACGGGAGTTTTTCTTTCCTTTTTTTCTTTCTTTCTTTCTTTCCTTCCTTCCTTTGTAGGTTTTGCATGGTGGAGACCAACCTTTGGTCTCTTTTTGAAGCTAAATATAAAGGAAAAAAAGGGGTGAGGTGGGCTTTTCTCCACCTATGGAGTGTCCCCCCTCCCCCCCTCCCTTTTTTTTTTCCCTTTTTTTTTCTTTTCTTTTTGGTGACTAATCACCCTAATTATTATTAGAGTTAACTTGGC
The DNA here is from genome assembly GCA_025403435.1 of Artocarpus heterophyllus. NCBI lineage: Eukaryota > Viridiplantae > Streptophyta > Magnoliopsida > Rosales > Moraceae > Artocarpus > Artocarpus heterophyllus. The sequence goes on from CM046339.1 coordinate 13,621,228, forward strand.
CTTTTATGGTTGGGCTACATTAGTAAATGTGGTGGCCCAATCAAAACTCTCAAGGTGTACCCTTGGTGGATCCCACAAAATTTTTTACACAGTCCAAATTTATATTTACAGTATTTTTCTTATATTGTCGGTATTCTTTTTTATACTGTTTATGAGGTCCCACAACCTCCTCTACTTATTTATATCCATCAAATAATGTAATTCCAACATTATTTATACTGACAGTATTTTTCTTATACTGTCGGTATATTTTTTATACTACTACAGCATTCCTTATTCATACATATTCTCCAAATAGTATTATTCTTATACTGTTTTAACTTAAACAGTCTAGTTTCTATATTGCTTAACCTTAAACAGTATAATTTCTACACTGTATTACTTTTACAGTGTAATTTTTATACTATAAAACTTTATCAATGTACTTCCTTGCATTGCATTATTTTAATGCCGTATAATTTTTTATATTATTATACAGTATTTTTCTTAAAATGTACTTTTCTTTTAACATAATCATTAAGTTATTGCATTTTTAATGCATTAAAAATTCTCAGGTGTTACACTTACGACTCAATTTTTAGACTACAAATTGTTTATCTAAACATGTAGACTATAAAACTAAACATCACTTTCATATGGACAGAGTTTAATACAAAATTCAATTTCGGACCTTCGAGAAAAAAATAAACAAAAAAATACAGGCCTTGTTTGTTTTTGTTTTCAAAATTTTTGAAAATATTTTTGTACGCTTTTTGAGATAAAAATTTTAAAAACATTTTCAACACAATTATCAAAAAATTTTCATTTTTCAAAACAAAAACATTTTCACATATTTTAAAAACAATACCAAACGGCCCCACAATTTTTGATCAGCTTTTTTTTACTATTTGCCTCAATTTTTTTTTTTTTACTTTTTTTGTCATATTTTGACTTAAAATTTGAAACATTACATATTGCATCCTAAATTGTATTCATTGTCCAATGTTGTGGTCCTTGAGCTATAAAAATCGTAGAAACTAAAATTGAATCAGTCGTGTGACCCCTTATATTACTAGTTAATGAAGAGTAACTAATAAAGGGTAGTTGAAAAAATCATGTTTGAAAGATGAAAGATAAATTTAATCCTCACGCCCTTCTTTAGCCAAAGAGCTTGTGTAGACAAATTATGACATTTTTTTCTTTCTTTGTTTTATTTTTATTTTTTTTTCAAATTTTAATTTGTTTGGGCATGATTTACCTAAAATACCTTTCATTATTAGAACTAATAATGTGAAGATAATGCGGTTGATTTTGTAACTAAAGATGGGATGAGGAGCACAGTTTGGGGGGTAAATCTATAATAACATAGAAAGATAAATGAATAAAAATAGACAAATAAAGAGAAACATAAACGAATAGAAATAGATGTTATAAAATAAAGCAAAGTATAACAAAAGACTAAAGAGAACAATAGAGAAAGACAAGAGAAAATTAGAGACAAAACAACTTTCTATACTTTTACTTGTGAGGGATGAAACTTACAAGCTTAGTGCAACTACTATTTATAGGCCAAGTCATCATACTAGAAGTAATGGTAATATACATAACTTACATAGGTTTCATATACAATTAAAGAATACATAATGCATAATATTAAGAGGGATTTAATGGGGTGATAATGTGGTCTAAATGTGAATTATAAATTTGTAATAAAATGTTTGCATGTAACTCATAGAATACCAAGAGGTGGCATCCACACATACTTGATTTATAATACTCTCCCTTGGATGTCCACCATACAAATAATATGCCTCATTAAAAACCTTACTAAGAAAAAACCCAATGGGAAAAAATCTTAGTGAAGGAAAAAAGAGTACATAATTATTGTATGTTCTGCATTTAGGATTGCCTCATTAAAAACCTTGCCAGGAAAACCCAATGGGATAAAAACCTAGGCTAAGGGAAAAAGAGTACAATATGCAGTGTCTCCCCCTCATGTCAACATCTCTTTTTCAAAGATCTCTAAGTCGACGCATACCAATTTTGTGTACCAACTTCTCAAATGTTGTTGTAGGAAGTGCCTTTGTAAACAAATCTACCAAGTTGTCACTGAAGCGAATTTGATGTACGTCAATCTCTCCTTTCTTTTGAAGCTCGTGCGTGAAAAAGAATTTTGGTGAAATGTGCTTTGTTCTGTCTCTTTTTATGTAACCCCCTTTGAGTTGAGCGATACAGGCTGCATTATCTTCATACAACACAGTTGGACTTTCTTTGTTGAATGAAAGATTACATGTTTCTCTTATATGTTGCACCAGGGATCTTAACCATATACATTATCGACTTGCCTCGTGAATTGCCAATATCTCAGCATGATTCGAAGATGTGGCAGTTAGGGTTTGTTTTGTTGAACGCCACGAGATAGCTATACCACCATATGTAAACAAATAACCTATTTGTGACCGTGCTTTATGTGGATCAGACAAATATCCTGCATCCGCATATCCAATCAATTTCGACTTGGAATCCTGTGTATAATACAGACCCATATCTGTTGCACCACGAAGATAACGAAGTATTTGTTTGACACCATTCCAATGTATTCGAGTTGGTGAAGAACTATATCTCGCTAGTAAGCTAACAGAAAATGATATGTCGGGTCTTGTGCAATTAGCAAGATACATTAGTGCACCAATAGCACTAAGATATGGTACTTCTTGACCTAGAATTTCTTCATCATCATCTCGAGGACGAAAAGGATCCTTTTTCACATCAAGGGATCATACAACCATGGGAGAACTCATTGGATGGGATTTATCCATATTAAAACGCTTTAATACCTTTTCAATATATGTTGACGGATGAACAAAAATCCCTTTTGATAAATGCTCGATTTGCAAGCCGAGACAGAATTTTATTTTTCTTAAGTCCTTCATTTCAAATTCATTTTTCAAATATGTTATAGTATCTGTAAGCTCTTCATGAGTCTGAATGATATTCAAATCATCAACATAAACTGCAATAATAGCAAATCCAGACTTATACCTTTTAATAAAAACACATGGAGAAATTGGATTGTTAATATATCCTTCTTTCAAAAGGTATTCACTGAGACGATTATACCACATACGTCCAGATTGCTTTAATCCATACAAAGATTTTTGTAACTTTATTGAATACATTTCCTGGGGTTTTGAATTGCATGTTTCAGGCATTTTTAGGCCTTTAGGGACTTTCATGTAAATGTCACTATCAAGTGATCCATACAAATAGGCCGTTACAACATCTATTAGATGTATGTGAAGTCCATCTAAAACTGTCAGGCTAATCAAAAATCTAAATGTAATTGCATCCACCACTGGTGAATATGTCTCCTCATAATCAATACCAGGTCTTTGCGAAAAGCCTTGTGCTACAAGTCGTGCTTTAGATCTGACAATGTCATTTTTTTCATTACGCTTTTGCACAAATACCCACTTGTAGCCTACAAGTTTTACACCTTCAGGTGTTTGGACAACAGGCCCGAAAACTTGATGTTTTTCAAGTGAACTTAATTCTACCTAGATTGCGTCTTTCCATTTTGGCCAATCATTTCTACGCTGACATTCTTCAACAGACTTTGGTTCAAGATCCTTGTTTTCTTCTATAATATCAAGAGCTATTGCATATGCAAATATGTTGTCGACAACAATTTCCTTTCAGTTCCATCTCTTTCCTGAAGTGACATAGCTTATTGAGATCTCTTCATTAACATCTTTTTCAAATACTTGAACCTCTTCTGGGGTTAATTCTTCAGCTATGTCAACTGTTTTTATACTGGGCTCTTCAAGAACATTAATAACATTGGAAATGCCAACTTGCTTATTATTTAGCTCCTTTTTCTTTCTTGGATTTTTATCCTTAGAACCGATGGGTCTACCACGCTTCTGGCGTGCCTTAGATTCATTTGCTACCATATTAATATTTTTTTCGGTAGGAAGATCAATTCGAATAGGAGCATTTTCAGCTGGTATATGTGATTTTGTTACTTTCTTGACATCGGTAAATGCATCTGGTAACTGATTTGCAACCTTTTGTAAATGGATAATCTTTTGAACTTCTAAGTCACATTGATTTGTACGAGGATCAAAGTGAGATAATGATAATGCATTCCATGAAATTTCTTTTTTTTTTTCAGCTGTTGTTTATCTCCCCCTAATGCTGGGGAAACTATCTCATCAAATTAACAATCGATAAACCGTGCAGTAAAGAGGTCACCTGTCAAGGGTTTGAGATATTTAATTATTGATGGAGATTCAAATCCAACATAAATTCCCAGTCTCCTTTGAGGACCCATCTTAGTGCGCTGTGGTGAAGCAATTGGGACATATACTGCACAACCAAAAATTCTCAAATGGGAAATATCTACCTCTTTACCAGAAACAAGCTATAATGGGGGGTATTTATGATATGTAGTAGGCCTTATGCAAATAAGTGCTGCAACATATACTATGCCATGTCCCCAAGCAGAGCTAGGCAATTTTGTTCTCATAAGTAAAGGCCTAGCAATTAATTTCAACCTTTTAATAAAGGATTCTACTAATCCATTTTGAGTGTGCACATGGGCAATAGGATGCTCAACAGTAATCCCAATTGACATGCAGTAATCATTAAAGGCTTGGGATGTAAATTTTCCTGCATTATCCAGATGAATTTTCTTGATTGTATAATCTGGAAATTGTGCTCGTAATCAGATTATTTGAGCAAGGAGTCTCGCAAATGTAACGTTGCGAGTAGATAATAAGCAAACATGTGACTAACGTGTTGATGCATCTATTAAGACCATAAAAAACTGAAATGGTCCACATGATGGAATAATAGGCCCACATATATCTCCTTGAATTCGTTCTAAAAATGTAGGAGATTCAATTGTAACTTTCATTGGAGATGGCCTTATAATTAGTTTTCTTTGAAAACAAGCAGCACATGAAAAATCTTTGGACAAAAGAATCTTTTGGTTCTTTAAAGGATGTCCATTTGAATTTTCTATAATCCTTCGCATCATTATTGAACCTGGATGACCTAAACGGTTGTGCCAAACAATAAAATTCCTTGAATCTTTGGATTCTTTGTTCATCACCACATAGGATTCAATTGGATATATAAATGTATAATACAATCCAGAAGAGTATGCTGGTAGCTTCTCCATTATTTGTTTCTTTCCTGAGACATTAGATGTAATATAAAGATATTCAACGTCTCTTTCATTTGTTGTCTCAATATGATAACCATTACTACATATATCTTTAAAACTTAGTAGATTTCTTTTTGATCTACTAGAATACATAGCGTCGTTAATCATAAACTTTGTGCCATCAGGTAATAATATATTGGCACTACCAAAGCCCTCAATGAGATTTGCAATACCAGATATTGTACTAACATTAGCTTCAGCTAATATAAGATTGGAAAAATAAATTTAAAACTTAGTAGATTTAAATTTAGTAGATTTGGTAGTGCCCTCAATGAGATTTAAAACTTAGTAGATTTCTTTTTGATCTACTAGAATACATAGCGTCGTTAATCATAAACTTTGTGCCATCAGGTAATAATATATTGGCACTACCAAAGCCCTCAATGAGATTTGCAATACCAGATATTGTACTAACATTAGCTTCAGCTAATATAAGATTGGAAAAATATTTTTTATCTTTGAGAATAGTATGTGTTGTTCCACTGTCCACTAGGCAAAAGGCTTCATCATTAACTTTAATACCGGTGGAATGATTTTTGAAATCCATGCCTCTTCATGAAAAATAAAACAAAGAGATAAGAAAATAATATACTAAACACAATCCTTTTTTTTTATAAGAAAATATATGGAGATTACAAAACATAATAAAATCACACCCAAATTACAACCAAACTAAAAAAAAAAAATCGAAACATACTAAAAATTATGGTCACACCAGAAAAAAAACGGGATAGATTGGGAGAACATTTTTTCAAGCCATATTGATGTTTCCCTCACTAATTAAATTCTCAAAATTTCCATCATGATTCTCAAAGAAATCTGCAACGTCCAAGTGTGTAAAATCTGTGGGATCATGGCGTTCAATAAAGTTTGTCTCAACAAAGTTTGCCTCTGCACCTTTTTCTTTCTCCTTTAAGGAAGCTTGGTAAAGATCAACAAAATGTTTAGACGTGCGACATGTACGTCTCCAATGTCCTTTCATGCCACATCTATGGCAAGTATCTTCATTGTTCTTTGGGGCTTTATTCTGAAAACCCTTTTCTTCTTGTTTCTCCTCATTCTTCTCTCCATTTTTGATGGTGAGATGCAACTTTCTTGAAATTTAAGGAGTTTTGGTTATAGTAACCACGACCACGACCACGTTCATGACCACGACCTCGACCGCCACCGCGACCGCGACCATGTCCACGTCCACGTCCACCATGCCGACCATGCCCAGGATCTTTAACATATGCTGCATTCGCTTTAGGGAATAGCGCTGATCCAGTTAGGCAAGATTGATGATTTTTCATTAGTAGTTTATTATATTGTTTGGCAACAAAAAGGCATGATATTCATTCAAAATATTTCTTAATGCCTCGCTATCAATATTTCTGTTGCAAAAGCACATTAGAGGCATGAAAAGTGAAGTATGTCTTTTCTAACATGTCTTCATCAGTAACACTTTCTCCTCATAATTTTAATTGAGAAGTAATTTTAAACATTGCTGAATTATACTCGCTCACAGTTTTAAAATCTTGCAGTCGTAGGTGCATCCAATTATAGCGAGCTTTAGGAAGAATTACAGTCTTTTGGTGGTCATACATTTCCTTTAAATTATTCCAAAGGACATATGGATCTTTTACCATCAAATATTCAGTTTTCAATCCTTCATGGAGATGATGACGAAGGAATATCATTGCCTTTGCGCGATCCTGTGAGGATGCGTCATTCCCTTCTTTTATTGTATTACCAAGATTCATAGCATCAAGGTGGATCTCAGCATCAAGAGTCCATGCCAAATAATTATTGCCAGAAATATCAAGAGCAACGAACTCTAGCTTTGTAAGATTCGACATTGTGCGAACTAGTATACGATAAAATAAAGTCAATAAGAATTACAATAATTTATTCTTAATTAATTAACAAAAAGGACAAAAATTTACAATATGAGAATACCAAATATCATGCACGTACATAGAAAATAAAAAAAAATATTGTAATAAAATTTTCATTGAAAATCATGTCATTAAAACTAATTGAAAAAAAATAGCATATTAATGATAAAAGAAAACTTATACAATAAATTCAATTTTTTTAATTATATAGTTATTGATGATAAAAGAAATAATTTGTTAATGTAATAAAACGAAATTAATAATATAACAATTAATTATAACAAAGATGGATTATACAACTACTAACCTAAAAGCAAATGTAATATATCAAATAGTTAACACTACACACATGTTAACATATCAACAACATGATGGATAGTGAAATTGCTAGAATTAATTTTACATGAGAAAAAGATTAATGAAATGATCAAAAGCCAAAAGAAATACCAATCTCAAAGAATGAGTGTGCAATTGATATAAAGCTATATTCAATAATAGATAAAGTAGACATGTCCTTAGAATTATAAAAGAGAATGACTATACTACATAAACATCAATGAAGATATATGCACAATATACCTTTCAAAACGAGAAGTGATTGAACCAAAGAGCAATCAACACTTATAAAAGCTCACAAACCAGAGACTCGTGTTGATAACGTGTTATAAAATAAAGCAAAGTATAATAAAAGACTAAGGAGAACAATAGAGAAAGACAAGAGAGAATTAGAGACAAAATAACTTTCTATACTTTTACTTGTGAGGGATGAAACGTACAAGCTTAGTAGAACTTCTATTTATAGGTCAAGTCATCATACTAGAGGTAATGGTAATAGACATAACTTACATAGGTTTTATATATAATTAAGAGAGACATAATGCACAATATTAAGAGGGATTTAATGGGGTGATAATGTGGTCTAAATGTGAATTATAAATTTGCAATAAAATGTTTGCATGTAACTCATGAAATTCCAAGAGGTGGCATCCACACATATTTGATTCACAACAATAGACAAATTAATAGACTTGTCGCTAAACAATGCAATTAAAACACGACAAACATCATTGATCTAAAAACTGATTTCATCCTCTGGAATTCTCAATTGGGAGCAACAGGATTGTAGTGGTCGATCGCTCTCTAGGGTACGAGGATTACTAGATGTTCTGCAAAAAGGTGCACTATGATTTACATGTTTGTAGACTGACACTCACAAGCACCCAACTAGAACAGGAGTTTGAGAAACAATATTGAAAAGAAAAAAACTCCTTTCTTCTTCGCAATATCAAACGGACTGAAGAAAAAAAACCTAGATATGGAAAGCATGAACAAATAAATAATGACTACAACAAAATAGATAAATCAATAGATTTAATATTTAATAAGTTACTTGATTAATTTGGTGGTTACAAAATACTAATTACTAAAACAAGTAGGTTAATTTAAATTCAAAAGGTCAACAATTACTACAAAATTTTAACAAAGGAATGAATCTCATGTCTATGAAGTAATGATCTCAACTAGCCATAATATCGTGTCCCTCCATTCATCTCTTCTCACTACTATTACTAATACATTATTGTAAACAGTGAAATTCACGGTCTATTTGTTAGTGGGGTTCATGGCTAATTTAACGTCGCATCGATAAGTCTTATGTGTAAACAAAGAAGCAAAGTGCAAATAGTAAATAAGAACACCAAAATCTAGAGTGGTTCACCCTCATTGTAAAGGCTACGTCTATTATGGAGCTAGAGCTTTCACTATTTAACAATCAAAGTGTATAGAATGAAGTGAAAGCTAGTAACCAAGTAGTTGTGTGTCTGTGTATGTTGAATGACACTCCTCATTTATAGTCGACTCGACCTAGGCAAGTTGCATGATCCGATTTGGTCTTGACACTTGAATTTTGAATGTACTTCCCCTATCTTGAATGTGGACGCGTACCCAAGGTTGATTCATATCCTCCTAATATCATTGATTTGAAGTTGAATGAGACCATTCGATATGCATCCTCTCGATAAGGATGATTTGAATTTGAGTAGGATCTTTCATGATATGATCTGAATAGACAAGATCTCTGGTGATCTTTGATAGATTCGAAGCAACCGTCATAGAGTATTCCGGCTCCATAATGTGCAGCCGACATAAAATACACATGCTTCTAGAAGGTACATAACCCACGTGGCATCTACTTATAGATGACGTGTACCGTGCAGGCTACAAAAGGTCGAGGCAATGTGAACCTTACAAGCTCCTACTATACTGGATGATATAGAGTATTTATGCCTCTTGTAAGGCCCCATATAAAGCCCACTGACTTTTCTTATTGTAAACAACTCAAAACATGCCGCCTTCTCTCATTGTAAGCACCGTGAATCACGTAGGGTACAAGTAGGCGACGCGACATTGACCATATAACCTCCTCTTGTAGAGAGTGTTTAGGCCTTCCTTAAGATACATCAACTCTTGTTGTAGACAACTCGAAACATGTCGCCTCCTTCTTTAGCAGACGTTGCAAATCATGTCAGGTTTGTATGCAGTAACCGTTACGTGTTCGATTCAACCAACACGTGTATAGTATAGGTTGGGAAATGAGATTTGACCTTAACAGTTTGCCCCCTACACCTTAATTGAGTATATTTATGGCTACTCAACCGAGGAGTAGGCTAGAATCAAGTTGCTAAAGGAACATGAGTCACCTTTAAATTTGTGCCTTCAACGACAAGTACGTGGTCTTGACCTTTAAGTTATATCCGGTGATGAAGCTTGCTTGAATCTCCAAAGCACCACATATAAATTAATTTGAAATGGTTCCAACTCAATGAATATAACGCCTCAGACACTTGGACCTTTCCGCTAATTTGACGCCTCGAACTATTGGACCCAACACCTTTTATACCAACGTCGAGTCCCTAGCACGTTGACCCATGCTTTTTTTCTTTCCACTGTTGCACGGTGGGTGTATATATATATATATATATGTAATATACTATAATAAGCAATATATAATAAAAGAGAATAGAAAATCTGTCAAAGAGTTTTTCAACTTTTATATGCGAAGTTGTGTACCTCTCAAGGAAAAGCAACAATACTCCGAAAAAACCAAAAAGCTGGTGGGCCTCCCTATAGATTTACCGTGCTCTGAGACACCAATTCAAATTTTGATTAATCTCCTTTTTTTTTTTAATTCAACCCTGAAGTTGAACGCAGCTGTCAATGGGAGAAGAAATGAGACCTTCCCCATTGTTTGATTAAACACAAATGAGTCGTTGATATGAGTGTTTCTCATTTCCAAATGAGCCTTCAAGCGTTAAACATTTAAGTTTGCTCTAAGTTTAGAGTCTTATTGAACCTTATGAGAGATGCTTCTGAAGTGGAGGCAATCTCCAGAGAACTTTATATACAATTTGTTGGTCTAGCAGGTTGCATCTTATCCAACCTTTGTAGTCGACTTGTTTAGTGACACGTCGACGAGAATGGTGCGTCAGGCATCATTGGGCTCGTTAGAGCTTATTAACATAGGTCACCCCTTTGCTGGAAAGTTTGCCAATTTAAGTCGTCTCCGATAGGAGTAGTTGACAAGAATGGAGTTGACTCCAAGAAGTGGAGGCGCCTCCATAAGATGAAATCATCTCCAAGAAAAGGGGGCGACCATTTGATTAGTTGGACCTTGATAGTGTGGTTGCCCAATAAGGTTGTCGTAATTTCTTGTTGGGCCTGACCATTGATGGGTGTCCTGGTTGATTGTGATAGGCACCTTATGACTACTATATAGGGACATGCCAACACAGAGAACATGACCGCCCCTTATATTGGCTCTCAGGCGGGAGCCCTGCCCAGACGTCGTGCCTCCAGGGATGATTAGTCCTCAGCGGGTTTGCATCGAGATATCGACAGCTTTGGCTGTCTTGAGGGGTGACGCTAGCTGCATAGAGCAGTGCGCCTTGCAGCTCACGGGCCTTGCATGTTTTGTGACTTGCATTGCATGGGATTAACTTATGCCATGCGATTGGTAACTTATGGGTCTTGAGCCCATGGTTTGGGATCAAACTACATATGGTTCGACTGACGAATAAAATCGAATCAGCTAGCGACGAAGTGAAATCGAGCCGGCGAGCGGTAGCTTAGGACAAACGAGATCAAAATTTAGTTGGCTAATGATGAGTGAGATCAAGCCGACTAGTAGTGAGTCGAGATCGAGCCAGCTAACTACAAGAGAGTTTGAGCTGACTAGAGGTGAGTCAACTAGAGTTGAGGCGAGTTGGAATCGGCTAACAACAAGAGAGACTGAGCCGGCTAGTGGTGAGTTGGATAGCATTGAGGCGAGATGGATTCAAGGAATGGCAAGAGGGATTGAGCCGGCTAGCGATGATTTGGCTAGCATTAAGGCAAGATGGAATGGGCTTCGGCAAGCGAGATCGAGCGAGCTAGCATTGAGTGAGATCGAAACGACTAGTAACGAGTCTGATCAAGCCGGCTAGTAGCAGGCAAGATCAAGTCGGCTAAGGCGAGGTAAGATAGAGCCGCTAGGTCATCGACTAGGAATGAGCATGTTCAAAGTTGAGTCCACTAGTAGCGAGTAAGATTGAACAGACTAACAGTAAGAGAGATCAAGGTGGCTAGTGGCAAGACGAGATGAAACGGTCTAGCGACGAGTGAGATTGAGCTAACTTTTTGCTAAGAAAGCTTCATAAAGTTCCTATATTCTTCAGTTGACAGAGGAGTTGTAACAACTATAGTCGTCTAATGTAAGACATAATCATTCAATGTGATGATGTGAATTTTTTTTATCAAATAGAGAACCTATCTGGTTCATGGCAAGAAAATCAATGATGTGCTTTTTGTTTGCTTCTTGCATTTAGACCTTTTTCACAATGAGTTGGTCATTTGACGGCCTTTAGGGTTCGATTCCATTCGCCATTTTCGTAGTACGCGGGTCAGTGTGTTGCTTTTGGTCATCTGAGTGATTGAGGTTGGATCACAAATGCCTCGAGCATCAACCTGTTGCCTATGGTGCGTGCCAAATTATAGGTGGTGAAATCCACAGTTTATTTGTTAGTGGGGTTAATGGCTAATTTAACATCGTATCAATAAGTCTCACATGTAAACAAAGAAGCAAAGTACAAATAGTAAATAAAAACACCAAACTTTAGAGTGGTTTACCCTTAGTGTGAGGGCTACATCCATTATGGAGGTAGGATTTCCACTATTTAAAGATCAAAGTACATAGAATGAAGTGAAAGCCGGTAATCAAGTAGTTGTGTATCAATGTGTGTCGAATGACACCATACCTCATTTATAGTCAGCTCGACCTAGGCAAGCTGCATGATCCGAATTGGTCTTGACATTTGAATTTTGAATGTACTTCCCGTATCTTGAATGTGGACGTGTATCCGAGGTTGATTCATACCTTCCCTATATCATTGATTTGAACTTGAATGAGACCATACGATACGTATTTCTCGATAAGGATGATTTGAATTTGAGTAAGATCTTCCATGATATGATCTGAAGAGACAAATTCTCTAGTGATCTTTGATAGATTCGAAGTAACCATCATAGAGTATATCGACTTCATAATGTGCACCGACATAAAATACATAGGCTTCTAGAAGGTACACAACCCACGTGGCATCTACTTAAATGATGTGTACCATGTAGCCTTTTGGTGGAGGAAGTGTACCGTGCAAGCTATGAGAGGGCAAGGCAGCATAAACCTTGCAAGCTCCTACTATACTAGATGACATAGAGTATTTGGGCCTCTTATAAGGCCCTATATAAAGCCCATTGACTCTTTTTATTGTAGACGACTCAAAACATGTCACGTCCTCTCCTCATAAGCACCATGAGTCACGCAGGCTCCGAGTAGGCGACACGACATGGACCATATAACCTCCTCTTGTAAAGAGTGCTTAGGCCTTCCTTAAGGCACATCGACTCCTCTTGTTGTAGACGACTCAAAACATGTCATCTCCTTCTTTAATAGACGTCGCAAATCGCGTCATATTCATGTGTAGTAACTGTTATGTGTTCGATCCAACTAACGACCCAATCGACACATGTACAATAAAGATTGGGGAATGAGATTTGAACCCAACAATCATTTTAGGACCATTCTCATTTGTATTTTAAACTTTAGGGACTTTAGGGTCATTCCTAGACTTTCCCTTAAACTTCAAAAACACCAATGTTACCCTTTGACTTTGAATTAATCTCCACTTAACCCAATTAATATCCACTTAACCCCCTTTGTCATAAAATTCTGTTAAAAACAAATAAAAAAAGTGAAGTTAAGTGAGCTTACATGATCTTATTTTGTTTGTTTTGAACATAAATTCTCACAAAGAGGTAAGTGAGGACCAATTGAAAATTTGGGGGCCCAAGTAAAAATTTTAAAAATTTAAGAGGCAAAACAAGAATCACTCTAAAGTTTAAGGATCAAAAATAAAAATAACCCTTATTTTTATCCAATTGTTTTCTTCTGTAGCTAAAAAACTATCTACTACCTTGTGGTATATTATTTTTCCTCTCCATGCCTCATAACCTATTTTAAGTATGTTGTTTAATGAATATTTTTGAAATTATTGCTCAATGTCATGTCAACACAATCATATTAGTCATCGATTGTTGCGAAATTAATTTTGATACATAATCTATACAATCTATGCCCTCGACAAAGCAATTCTAAAACTATAAAATTTAGATTGCATAAAGGTCAAAAAAATAATAAATTAAATTATTTTAAGCATACAATTACAAGTGCATTACTAGTTGTTACCTATCTTTTTTTCAAACATTACCTATGCCACCAAAATATTATATGTTTGTAAATATGAAATTACTACGTTGCTCCCCACACAATTAGCTAATATCCCCAATTTGCACTTTTAAATAAAAATGAATAAGATAATAAAGGAAATTCACTCAACTGTTCTATTACACAAAAGGCTCGAGAAACCTTATGTACACAATAGGAACAGATATGGTGACAATGAACAGCCATTACGAAGGCCTCGTTGAGGCATAACACTACCCACCAGCTCCCCATTTAATAAACAAGAAAAATGCAAAGTTGAAACACAACCATGACCTGCTCCACCCATTTCCTCGCAAACCCTAATTTTTCCATCATCGCCTTAAGAAAAGGCCATTGTACTCTATCATAGGCCTGGCTCATATTCAGTTTTAAAGCCATAAAGCCTTTCCTACCACTGGTCTTTCTCCTGACTGCGTGCATTGTTTCAAACGCCACAGTAATGTTATCAGTGCTCAGATATCTTAGAACAAACGCACTCTGCTCATCATAAATGATCCTCGATAGATGGATCTTCAGACGATTACCAATAGGTAATAATCTTATAAATGACATTACATAGGTTTATTTGTAAAACCCATGGTTTAATTTGAAAAAGAATTCAAAAATTTTAGGCCGATTTGAAATTTTTAATAACTTTAGGGTAGAAAAATTTATTTTTGAAAGTTCTTTTTCAATTAAAAAAAATCTACCTCAAAAAGTCAAATCTCTTTTCCTTCCCCATTTTTTTCTTTCTTTTCTTCTTTCCCTTTTCCTTTCTTCTTTTATTTTTCTTTTCGTCTTTTTTTCCCTGACCTATGCAAGCACAGAGAGAAAGAAAGCCCCCTACCATGGCTGCCTTCTTTAGCCAACCCACCTCTAGCTGCCGCCACCTTGCACGCTCTGGCAAACTTGAATCATCGCCGCCCAAAGTACCCGCCGTTGGACCCTTGCCCTGCCACTCGCTGTTGACTGCCCCAAAAAGTGCCAAATCTGCTGCGCCTCCTTGGCTTTTGGCACCGGATTCTGGCATCGTTCCTCTGGCCTGTTTGCACCATCGCATTCCTCTCATCGAGGAAAGCAAAGCCCATCCCTTTTCGCCCTGATCATTGCTAAAAAATCCATGCCTCTATAGCCTCATTTCGTCGAATTTGCTCCGTTTTCTAGTGAAACAACCTCTATTTTGAAAACTAACTTTGGAATGGTGATCCTCGCGTTGAGAGCTTCGTTGTGGCACTAGTATCCACCGCCGTCTCGCTAGTCAACCTCAATCAACCCCGGTTAACGTTGCACAACGACAGTCAATGGTTAACCCTGACTGCCAAATTGAAAAAGAGGTCATTCTGGCCTATTTTTGACATTTCGGATGCGTTTGTGGTATTGGATTTACTAGACGAAATTTTGAAGGTAGAGCTGGCGATTCAAGGTTTCAACAGCGACTATGTTTTAGATCTTTTTATTGCTAAATATCGTCGACTAAGTCAGTAGAAACTCTATTACTCATCTCTTGTGATATTTCATTTAATTAGCAAATAAATTAGAAATTGAAATGATATGGATCTTAATATATATATATATATAGTTTATTGGACTATAAGTTATGATTGTTGTTGTTGATGTTGTTGTTGTTTTTGTCAGTGTCGATGTTGCTGATTTTGTTAATGATATGTTGATGATATCATTATCATTATTATTATTATTGTTATTCTCATTATCATTGTTATTTTTATTGTTATCATTATTGTCATTATCATTATCATTATTAAGGTCATGGATATTATTTTTGTCATTATTATTGTCTTTGATATTATTATTCATTATTATTCTTGTTGTTGTTATTATTACTATTATTATCTAATATTTGTGATTGAATTGGTTTTAAAGACATTTTGATAAGGATCTTGGTTTTTGTATGCGTGTTGAATACCAATATGTTTATTACTAATTAGGATTAAGAACAATTAAATTATGTTTAGCTTGGCCCAAAAATTAGAGCTTCAATGATATGATTGATATGGACAGAATGGCGAATGATGTTGGGTGTAATTTTATTATGTGATATAATAAAATTACTCTAGGTAGTGCGTCACCATAATATAATTGTGAAATGTTTTCTTCCAGGTTTAAAATTTTGGTTTTAACAAAAATAAGTCGTTATTCTGTTGAAATTTCGTCAAAAATTGACTAACGTAGGTAGAACAATTTAGGATGGGTTTTTAGTAACCAGATGGGTTATAACCAGATCCTATAAATGTTGAGACCTTATGCGGCGCCGTTGGATAAATTCTAAGGCCATTCTAAGTTTTGTTAAAGTTATATCCTATGGGGTGCTCATTTGTTGGGCACAACGGACTTTATATGTTTTGGTACCGTTGTTATTATATGGCCTATCTCACGGGGTGCTTCTTAGGGCACTTGGACATGGAGTGCTCATTTAGGGTACAGCGGAACTTATTGTAAATCATTCTTTCTTTTCTTTTCTTCACTAATATCCCGAGACGTGTGTGAAGAACTTAACTGACAAATTATAGATTTTAGAACTATAGATTTGCTTGATAAAGTGAGAAATCTATAAATTTTTACGTTGTAAATAAAAATTTGTTTGCTAACTATAAAAGAATCTTTTTGTAATAATACTAGTAAAGAAAAACCAAGAGGTGAGTAATAGATTTCCTACTGAGCACTGTGTTCTGACTTCCCTTATTTTTCCTTTTGAGGTTAGTCGATTGATTCTCGGTGTCACAGATTTTGTTGATGCTCCTTGCCACCTCATTGGTGCTTCCTCCCAAAAATATTCGTTGGTGCATAGATGATACATGGAATCGAACACTCTCAGTAGATGATTGAACCTTTGTAGGTTTTGTTTATCTATTATTTGAATTTATTTTATTTACTTTGACTAAAACTGCACAGCTGTGTTTATCCTTATTTTATAAACATTTATTTGAATTTTATATATTTTCATTTTAAATTTTCTAATTCGTATTTTAATTCTTTTATTTGGCATTGAAGACGCTGAAGCATTTTGATTTATTTTTTACAGACTTTTAGGCCCTACTTCAATTTCCAGTCGTTTTTGACTTTTTAGATCTTCCAAAAATAATTCTTTTAATTAAGTCACTACTCCTAATTTTGGGTCGTGATATTATTGGTCCATAATCCGACACCTTACGCAGAACCTTCACCTTTAAAATTAAAACAATATAGGTAGAGTTCAAATCCTAGACAAAACTCTCTCCATTTAAGATTTGCTAGCACACCTTAGTGACATCCTTCCCTACTAAGCTCTAATTTTCTTGAATAAAACCCACATGAAAGCCATCAGGACCGGGAGATTTCCACACTCCCATACTGCCAATCGAACCTCCTTAGCTGACAAAGTCGCATCCAAGGGCTCATTCATCAAAACAGTCTCCCTTCAGTCCACTTCATCCAATATTTCTGCCAAAGCCGCTCCATCGGGTAGGATAATAGAAAAATATTTTGAAAATAATTCTCCTAATTCTCTAATAACGTCCTCCCTCTGGCTCACCCACAACCCTTGATCATTCTGTAAACACTTAAGTTCATTTTTATCCTACCTTTGAGTGAAAATATTTTGTATTCTTGTCACCGGCCGGAGCCAATCTACCCTTGATATTTGCTTCTAATAATACTCTTCTAATGCATGCGCCTTCTTAAGTTCAATACGAACTATACCAATCCGCCTCTTCACCTCCAAATGCCACTGAAGGTTTTTAAGTTCTACTAGCTCTTTTTGTAGCTCCGCTACTCTCTTCAGAATCTTACCAAGGACCATGTCTCCCCGCACTCCTAAGGCTGATGCACACCTTTCCAGTGCCTCCAAAGAAGCCCAACCATCCTTTCTAATCTCTGAAGACACCAAGATTGAAAAACAACATCCTTATATTTGTTCTGGGTTCTCCATAGAGGCTCGAAAGTAAACATTCTACCTTGTCGCTCTCAATTACCACCCTTTTGATGATCCGGCTCCATAGTAATCTTGATAACCTTATGGTCAGACCTTAAAAAAAAAACTTGATGGCAAATCTAAACGCCTCTAAACAGATCCTTCCACTGCACAATTGCTAAAAACCTATTAAGCCTCTTCTGCATATTATCAAGAGAGCCTTGACGGTTGTTCCAAGTTAGTTATGGTCCTGAAAAACCCATATCAACCAATTCACACTCGTTTACCACATCCTAAAAGTCCATCTTACTACTGTCTATTCTTTCATTGCCTCCCACTCTTTCTGACAAGTAAAAAATTTCATTGAAATCTCCCGCTACGAGCCAAAGGAGAGTATATGTACCATGGAGACGTTGCAACAGTTTATAGGAATGGGGACGTTGTGCTTTCTTTGGATGGCCATAAAAGCCCGTAAAACGGCAAGTTTCCCCACAGCAATGGTAGCGGAAAAAGCTTTTCATTTCAACATCTTACTCCGTATCCCACAGTAAGATTAATCCACCATTACGCCCTACACAATTAACACGAAAACCCCCTTAAAGCCCACATTATCCTTCAACATACTTGCTGCTCTACCACACAATTTGGTCTCGAAAATAAAGACCAATTTTGGGGACAACTTCAAATCGCCATTTGAAGATTATCGAATGCTTGTGGATTCCCTAAACCATGAGCGTTCCACATAAGCAACTCATTGTGTTTAGTGAAAAAAACTCTACAATCTTCGCCGATATTGAGAAATTGGACATATCCCCCAAAACAATCCTTTTTTGGTCGCTCTTATCACCTTCCAAAACTACAGCCATCTTCCTTTTCGATCCTCCATTATCCCCCTTCACCCATTTGATATCACTTGTTTCATCTTCTCATTTGGACCATCTTCAACTTCACAACCTAACGCACACTTCTCCATTGAGTAAATTTTGATTTCACTCCTATCAAAAAGGTGAAAATTTGAGAATCCGACCATTCTACGTACTCTTTCCCTTGTTCTAAAAAGAAGAAAGTCTGAATTCACCCCTCTATATGCTTGACGTACTCATTTTTGCATGAGGATGTTCATTTCCATTTGTGCCTTTCTCATTAAAATCCACGTGCGACCTTCACATGCGGTAACAAATTGTTTCTTATTGATTGGGTATTCTTTCGTAGTCTATCATAATTCATAAAATAGAATTCTCTTTTAAAAAAAAAAAAAAACTTTTCTAACACAAATATATTTGCATTCGTTAATGGTAACAAGGTATTCTCTTTGCGACCTTCATTTTTTAGCAAATTCATTTGGCGCTTTGACCCTTTATTTATTTATTTATTTATTTTAGAACTTTTGATGCCTATTATTTTTCTAACAGGTATCATTATAATTAAATTAATTATTAGTGTGTCAATTAAAATTTTGTTTCATCTAAAATCTATTTCACATTATTTATTTCTACCTAGTTTTAAATTTTTTAAAATTTTTTACATCTATTTAGTGTATTGACCAAAATGCCCTTGGAACTTTAATTTAATTACAAAAATGCTATTTGGCATTATTAGACTCAAAGTCTCCGAAAACACTTGATTGTCACTTGCTTCTATCTCTTTTGTCCCCTCTTTCTTTTCTTTTTCTTTTCCTTTTCCTTCTTCTTATCTCACTCTCGTCTCTTCCTTTCTCTCCCTGCTCTTCATCTTCTCCCTTCTCCTTCTTACTTCCATGGTGGCTCAATCAAGGGAGATCTAAGGAGAAAATCAAATAACATCTTCAAGCTATTTTCTCACTAGATTTACAAAACAAAGATCAAGGATTTTTGCAAGCAAAATCACTAATTTTCTTCAGGCTTGAGGTAAGGTTTTCTAAGCCAAAACTTTGATTTAAATTTGTGTTTTAGCATGAAATTTGTGAAAATTGTGTGTTTGATATTTGTGAGTAATTATACAATGTTGTTGGAGCTTAATTTACATAGATCTTTGTTCAAAATGAGTTTTTGAACTAGTTTTAAAAAGTTTTGATTTTTGGTTTTGATTGTATATTGAGTATGAAAATTTTAAAAAAGATGACCTATATGTGTTTGAGTGTGATATTTCATAGTTTTTATGCATTTTTTATGTCCTGGAGGTTGATAAAAAGGGTCGGATTGAATTTTAAAGTTTGAAACTTTTGAAAAGGAAAAACTAAATTTTTAGAAATTCTTCTACTAGCAGGCCAGATTTATCAATCGGCAGGCTGGACCCGTCGGCAGGTTCATCAGGCCGAACCCTGCAGATCAGCAAACCGAAGCCTGTAAGCCAGCATGCCGAACCCTACAGATCGATAGGCCAATCGGACAGTCTAAACTCATCTTTTTTTCATCGTTTTGCATTACGAAATGTTCCAAGGATTTCATATTAATTATTATGGCACACTAATAAGAATATATGGTAAAGTAACATGATTATAGATTAGGAATTAAGTTAAAATATGGTTATTTTATATGTCGTAGGATAAAAAAGTACTTGGAGCTTACGTGATGAACTTGATACCGTGATCTGGAAGTTCAAAAAGGTAGAAAATCTATTACTTATTTTTTGTTAGGTTTTGTGGAATTAAAATTGGTTATTTACATTGCAAGATATATATATATATATATGTTGAACTGTTATTATATGAATATCACTTATAAGACAATAGCATGAACTCGTCTTGTAATGCACAACAAGAAATAAATTGATTTAACATGTATCGAAAAAATTGAGAAGCATGATCAGGAAATATACTCTATAAACAGCAGTAGTGGTTATGAGAGGAATGATAAGACGTGAAGAGGATGACAGTTACGTCATGGGGCACGAATACCCTAAAAGGTAAAATAGGAGAAGGTTACGGCGCTCCCTTAGGTCGAAAGTCCCAAAACACACTATACAGGAATCGACTTGGTGAGGATCCAAGGCTTGATGTCCCCTCACCAGACACTCTTGGAGTGATTGTAGAGTGGTCAAGCACGCTTATTTGGGTTTCGTTGAGTTGAGTGTATGAAACTCTGTTGCACGATGGATACAAATGAGCATTATTAAATCCTGAACTAATATGTATATATATGTATGAAATTTAGTAAAAATAATCATAGGGTATCTACTAGAAATGAACATAATAATATTGATAAATAATATTAAGAACTAACTAACCATGTAAGTATTAATATGGTAATGATAAAAACCTAAAGGTTAGTAATGATTTTCCCTACTAAGCATGTTGTCACTTATTCCCCTATATTTTCATCTTTTCAGGACTCACAAAGTGTGAGGTGGTAATGAAAGATATAGTTGAAGAAGCTATGTATGTGTATCCAGTTGGAATCTCTTCTTCTACTAAGAATGTTCTCCTTGATAACCTAAGCATCATATGTTACTTTTTGTAACTGTATTAAGATATATTAAAGGTTGAAATGATGATTATGGTTTTATATTATTAATTTAAAGATGCTACATTAAACTGTGGTTCATTGTTGTTTATATTTTTATTTTGATTTGAGACTTTTCATTTAAGTCTCGAACAAATTTTTTTTAAAGTTTTATTTTTATTTTTTAATTTTTATTTAATTTATTAAAAACTGCTACCACTCGTACGACCCGTTAGGGGTGTTACAGAACTTCTTATTTAAACAAGGTTCCATGATTTCATAATGTTATGCGTCTTCATGCCTTCCTCTGACGAAGAATTTAATGGTATAAATTGACTAATTGACAATTTGGCCCACAAGTCAATTTCCACATCATTGGCTTCTGGGCATGTAATGCTATGCATATTTCCGTCCTTGAATGGAGAGCCTATGCTTGTAGCACTCAGGTTTTTTTATTTTTCGAAGGAAGTAGTACACAGGTTTTGGGAGTTGGGCAAATGCGTGGTGTAATAGCGTTATGAGAATTCTTATGTAGAAATCAACAATTGCTTTATACCAACGACTGCTATATTTGTTTCCCTGCTCTCTTCAATAATTCAAATCCACGCTTTTTCCCCATCCCTTTTAATACAAAACGTTCATAAATTATATCAAAGGAAATTGTAATTTATGAAAAAGTTTAATGATTTTTCAAACTAGGTGATTTTGGGTTACAAGCCTATCATTATGATGTGGCAAACTAATGGATTACTCTTAACATTAACAAGTTCATTTGGGAAACACGTTACACGTTAGAAAAAAAATAAGCTTAAACTGTTACAGTGTAAAGTTCTTATATGCTATAGTATAAAGCTCTCATTTGCTTTCAACTTCAAGTTCAAACGTATTGCCCAAACGAACTCAACAATGTCATACTTTTATGTTACATGACCAAGTTACCATAAGCAATCCAATATTCAAAATGAGTGGATTTTTATACATCGCACAACCTTGGATTTTGGAAAGAGAGGAATTCTTTCTTTGGGCAACAGAGAAAGGACAGAGTGTTTGTGACTGAGAAAGAAGAAAGAGTTGATGAATCCGATTTCTAGACATAAGATCTTTGGTCCTGGGTGGTCTTGGGTGTCTCAATATTCTGTTTGACGGTTCTAACTCCCTTTACTAAAATCAATATAGTTGTACGTAAACCTAGAGCAATAACATGATGAACCAAGAAGTCTCCTGTCCTATTATTAAGAATAGTGAATTACTAGTTTCATTAATAGCAATTAACCACCCGGGCTACCATATGCTTCGACCCGCATTAAATGTCTAACCATTCGTTGAGGATGAAAGTATATCGAACCTATATGAAGTTTTACCAAGACACACCACCAGTCTACTTGTTGCTTTTATGCGTCTCTAGCAAAGAGAGAACGAAAAAGGAGAAGGAATTTGCACTGGCCACGAAACTTGGATTCCAGTCTCTGACATTCAAGGGATAGGGAAGATATTAACCTGTGATTTTGTTTAAGCTTCAATGGATTTTCCATGACGACTTCTTTCAAGGAAAGATTACACCACAAAAGTGGACGTAAACAGAAACCAGACATTTCTAATAATAAATATCAAGTAATTAAAACCTGCGTCCCTTCAACGAAAAGCACCAGGTATTTAAACGGTGTCGTTGGCTTGAACATTTTCATCAACAGTTCCGCTTGCAGACATTCAGAAAGCAAAAGGAGAGCCCGACTTTGTAATCGACATTTTCTAAATTTTCTTATATCAACTTACAACGCGCTTTTTTTTTTTGGCTGGCATTCTATTCGTAGTAACATAGCTCTGCAAATCCTAGATAAAATACAAAGAACTAAATTCCCACTGCCTCCAAGATGAAACCCCATTCACAGCATGGTTCAACTGCACGATGACGGGAAAAAGGCAGGTTTAATATGACTGCCATCAATGTTATAAACACGGGCGGCAAGGATTACAAGGTTTTTTTTTTTTTTTTTTCAGACAGCAAAAATTACAAGATTTGAAGGTTAAAACATGGAGAACCATCCTACCTGTGTCACATATTTAGAGAATACACATTCAAGTTTCAACAGGTCTCAGACCAATCCCATGTGTCCCAACAAAGTAGCTTTTCTGTGGTTAGAAAAAAACATAATCAGATAACACCAACTCTAATAGCGGCCAAAAAATGCAGGCTGAAGAAAAACTTGAGAACCAAATGTGGTAGGGGTTTTTAGAACTCGAGCCAAGGGCAAAAACAAACAGATTCTACCAACGCTCAAACCGACTCACCAGTCCACCCGGTAGTGTCAAGGATGAGTATGCTTCCTACAAAAATGAAAATTCAATGCTAGCAAAGGGCCTCACAAACAAGTCAACAGAAACAAGCTATAAGCAAGAAAACTAGCAACAGCGAGTGAATAACCCAAAATTTTATAGTTCTCACAACACCAACATTTTGAAGAATGATTTAAGGATTATCATACAAGTACATAGAACGTAAATAAGCCAGGGAAGTAACTGCAAACAACTGTAGAAGGAAGTGATAACTAGTAAACAAGTAGATAAATTGTTCTGCAAGGTAGAAGGAACTTGCGTACTTCCCATTGCTTGTAAGGGATAGCCCCAGGTGCTGGTTCTGTATTAGAGCACTCTCACCGTCAGTTAAAGAGTATAAATTCAAACCATTATCCTAGTAATAAATAACAGACATAAGATCCCCATCAAAGAAAGACGAAGAACAGATCCATTAATTAATGCGAGACATATGTTTTCAAGTACCAAGAAAATTCCAGCAACAACCTTTCGTGGCCTGTTCACCAATGTGTTTATCTCTTTCTACCACCACGTTCTCTTAATGAAAGAGAGAGTGTTTCTCCTGCTCCTACATTGTAATATGCAAGTGACATATTGTCCTTGAGAAAACCAGGTTTGCCACTCAATTTTTGTTTGTTTGCAGGAAGTTGGATCTCCCCAGCAATTTTCTCCTTCAAACTCCCAACAGTTTCAGATAAAGACTGTACTGTGATCTCCAGAAGTTGTCTCTTAAGATTTCCTTCGTCAACATTTGGAACCGAAATAGCAATGCGAACAGGTCCCTGCCAAAGTTAAAATCTCAGTCAGGAAAACCATAAACATATATGGACATCATCAGATGCTAAAGATTTAAATTATAAGGAAGCAATTAAGAAAACACTACCGGATGCTGAGCCAAAAACTGATCCTCTGGAATAAGCAATGAATCATCAAGCTTTTGCCTCTTTGGCTCCGGTTCCTCTGGAAGAGGTGGAGGAGCTTCCTCAGGTGGCGGTGGAGGCATTCCTTGAGGCAAAGGTGGTGGGGGCATCATATGCATTGTAGGAGGGGGGACATGAAGAGGAGCATAAGGGCGGGGAGGTGGTAAGTGTGGGAACTGAGATCCTGGAGGGGGTGGGACAGGGACACTTTGAGCACTCACAGAAATGGATGGAGGCATTGTGTGTGGTCGGTTCACCAAAAATGATTGCTGTCCAGAATTCATGGGCGCTGGCGGGGGAGGTGGACGAACTGGTGGAATCATTTGAACCACTGGGGGTCTAGGTGGAGGTACAGGAAGCCCACCACTAGTTGGAGCAGCATACTGAACTGTGTTTGGAGGCATACGAGGAAGATTTAAAGCTAGTCCAGGTGGTGGCGGGAGAGGACGAATGGATGGTACACCCAGTCTAGGAGGAGGAGCAGCAGGACCGAGAAGCGTCCTCAAATCATTATTGGTAGCATCATTCTGATCCTCTCCAATGAGAGTCTGAGACATGGCTTGATTCGCTGTTCGCCCAATGCTTCCAGTGTGACCATCCCAAATGACCTGCTTTGGTTGCTCATCTTTTTTCTTTTCAATCTCAGCCTTGACAGCATTGGAGACTTCTTCCTCTGTGGTACCAAAGATATCAGGACGAGTTCGTGCAAGTCCAACAATATTTCTAGATATCTCATCATCCTGAGCCAAAGTAGTCTCTCGAATCTTAGCAAACATCCTCTCCTTTTGCTCTTTGTACTTGGGATCGATGAGAGAAATCCTCATGTGTTCAGACATTTCACTGATTGGAATTAGCTCACCAGTGATTGGAGAAACAACATATTTCGTTGGGTCTCTTTCAGCAGGAATCCTTTCCTCAGGCCTCTTCCAGTTCTTAACGATTCTCATTGGTGGTTCTGGTTCCTCTGACACTCTTACCTCGTTCTTCCTTTCTTCATCATTCTCATCAAGTCTTGTTGCTTTCATACCCTCCTCAACAAGTTGCATCTCTTCTTCATCCATTTCCATTTCTACCTCTTTGCTGGGCTCAACAATTTCTTCTTCCACAGATGAAATCTTACTTCTCCTTATGACCTCCTCAAGGGTCATAGGAGGGGGTAAGTCCTCATCCTCATCATCTGCAAAGTCTATTGTCTCAACTACAACAAAGTCATGCCAATCTATCATGGCCATTTGTATTCTTTCCTGCTCAATTTCATCCTCAGCTTTTTGCCTAGCCTGCTCCTGTGAGCGCTCCCATTCTAGCCGATGCACACACCGTTCAAGCACAGTTGTCATGTCAGCAACACTATTCTTAAGCTTCTCTTTCAAGCCCTTCGGAGGCATCAAAACTTTTGAATACGCATCTGCCAGTGAAGTAAAAAACATGAACATACTATGAGTAGGCTTCAAAAAATGGAACTGGGGGTTGTTGATCTCCCTACTAGTCAATCCTGTCAAAAAAGATTTCCCATTTCTAGCTACAAACTGGGCTGTGAGCTTAATAATGTCCAGTTCTTCCCCGGTAATTCCTTCAGGAAGCCGGACCGTGTATTGCTCAGCTTCTGGGGGCTCGAGGACTTTACGCACAGGTTTGAACTGGGCAGATGGATCAAACTTTGGTGCAACTGTTTCATTGCCATCGACAGCTGAAGCCGGTGTGGCAGACTCAGGTTCAGTAGAGTCAGCAGGCGTTGAAGAAGGTCCAGATGACTGATTCTGGGCACGAAGTTCAGACAATCGATGCTGGTAATATGCATGGTATGGATCTGAAGGAATCAAAAAATTGAACTTTGCATTACCAGCATTGCTCGCTATAATCCTTTTCTCAAATTCAGGCCCATTTTTTGCAACAAATTGCGAAGTTTTATCCACAATGTTTCGGATGTCTGGAGGAGGATGTATAATTCCAATCGTTCTTGTGTGGGTTGCAACAGAAGCTGGGGCTGCGTTGGTTTTATTCTGTTCCTCATTTGGCTTCTCATCCTTATTTTGTTCAGACACTTGCGATGGCGGAAGTGGACCGAGATTTCCATCGGAAGGAGGAGCAGGAAGAGGTAAGATTGGCCCTGTGCCTAGCATTCTTTCTTCTTTTTTTCCTTTCAATGAAAAAGACTTAAAACACCAATCTTCTATACCTAGAAAATTTCCATGAATACAACTCCAACCATATCAGCATATACCAATAACATAACAAAACAAAACAATGCAAATGCAAATTAGTTCAACCAACTACAATGAAATAGAATCATTTCATTACCAAAAGAAAAAATAATACGTGAAAGTTAAACAATTAAAACCACAACAAAAAGAGAAAAAAAAAAAAAAGAATTGGAAAACAATCAGACTTAACGGCTTAAACTTATTCGAGTCTTTCTTCCTCCATTTCCCCAACTACCAAACAGTATACGGGTCAAGCCTTTTAAATCACAAACCAAAGAATTAGAGAGAGAGAGAGAGAGAGAGAGAGAGAGAGAGAGACCATTCCTTATCCAAATCCTAGACCATAACCCTAACTCTAACCACCATATCGAACGAAAACCATAACCCTAACTCTTACCACCATATCGAACCAAAACTTGACTTCTAAACCCAATTAACAGTTCCAACCAGTAGAATCGCTATCAACCTAAAGCTCAACATGCAAAATCTCCGCTAAAAGGCAGAAGAATAATATTCACATGAACAAATTTAGAAAAGGAAAAGAAAAGCTTGACGGAACTAGAAAATCGCTTACCCAGTGACGGCAAGATGGAACGGGACGAGAAAGAATGAGTACTTGAGGAGAGAGATTACAGGAAATAGATAGGATGAGAGAGAAGTAGAAACCCTTCCTCTGCTCTAGGGTTTCGATAACGCCACTCGGACCCTAGAAGGAGCCAGCGAGACAGAGAGCCATTTTTCTACCTTTCAGTGATTCGCTTGTTTTTGCAAGACACGCGCGAAGCGTGTGTATTTTTTTGATATTTTTATGATCCATTTGATAAATAGATTCGAATTAATGATTGAATTTGAGTTAGTATAATTTGAATTAGGATTTGAGTTAGTGATTTAAATTGTTATTTGAATTGATGTTTGAATGTGCATTTAAGTTTTAATTTGAGTATGAAATAAAATTGAATTTTGTGTTTGAAGAAGTAGTGAAAATAGTTTTTGATTTATTAACAAATCTAATAAAATTTTAATGTTAATGATCTTAAAAAATATACAATATAGATATTGATTTATTCCTCTCTTCACTAGGAACACAGTAAAAAAAGAACCATCTCAATTGGACATCAAATAAAGAAGTTATGATTTTTTCCTCAAAATATAGGAGAGATAATTCAAGTTTTTATTGTAGCAAAGATATCTGAGTATCAAAAGTTTAGGGGGAGGAGAGCTCTGAAAAATTAGATTCTTGATACTTAAATGATTCAGATTTTGGGGAAAACAAAAACGTATCCAAAGGATTCTTGATACTTGAATTCGAATTTGAGTCTATTGAGTTTAAAAAATACATGAAACAAACATACCCTTAAATTCGAAGATTTTAATGTTTTATTGAGTATTTGAAAGAGTAGTTTAAAGCATTTAGATGTTTGAAAGAGTAGATCAATTGAGCTGTGAATAATGTAAAGTTTTTATATGCTACAGTATAAAGCTCTCACATCTACAATTATCAAACGTAAATTAATGATTTAAACTACTCTCCCAAACATCCTTTAATTTTACTTATTTATTATTTCTTAATAATTTAGTTTAGAAAAAAATAAGTATAATGAAGCATATTTTTAAAAAGGAAAAGTTTTCACTAGGAAATTAGATGGTATATTATTTAAATGATACGAAGAAAACGATTTAATGAAGGATCATTTAAAACATAAGATTTAAAAAAAATAAATAGATCAAAATATATGTTTAAATTATAACATGCGTTTTTAGTTAAATGTGTGTGAGAGAGAAAGTGTGATACGAGGAAACAAAAAGGCTTCTTTTTTCTCAATTTTTTTAAGAAAAAGCTAGCAAAATTATATAGAAAATTAATTAGGAGATATTATGAGAAAATTGTAAACGATGGATCTACAATCAGATACAAAATGTGTTAATCCAGATTATCGTGTTCTTTTTAATGGATTTGGGCTCTCAAATCACCATTATTTGGATCTGTTAGCTTCAAAGGAAATCAGTTAAACTAATTGGAGTAAACAACTAATAGATTAAATCCAAACGAAATGAAATAGTGTTGAAGAAATTAAAGATACCACACGCGGATTTTTACAGTGGTTCACTTTATAAAGAGAGTTATGTCAACTGTTCTTTACTATGTAGAAATTTAAAAGGCATAGATTACAAGGATGAAAATGTAGAGGAACTTTGGCAGAGCTTATGTATGTTATGTTTTTCATCTGTACAATTGAAGACGGTATCTCTTTATAGAGAGAATAAGGTGAGTCGTGGCTTCTAACCAACTAGTGGAGTGGAGTAATAACGCTAGAGGTCACCACAATAGTGGGACACACGTCGGTATGTGATAGGCCGCAAGAATCATGCTCTCCTTATGTTTCAGTTCATGGTTGGACGTGCTTATTACTGTCAGTTCATGCCGATCGATTCCATCGAACTAATAGTTAGGAAACAAACCTGGACACAAACCTTCAATAACAAAATGTTATCCGAATAATACATATTAATTATATATGGGATCAAACCGATCGATCCCATCGAAGCCTTAATTCCGTTTGCACATGCTATTCTTACGTCAAATAGCGGAATTGCTCGGTTCTGTTCTACTCGCTCTAGACAATTCGAGCCTCTGACCAAATTGTACCCCAATAGTTAGGTCCCCACTCCTTAGTCGATTTACAAGAGTGATCAGATCTCAAGCTTTAGTTCGACGACACATCATCCTGAACAAAATTTCACGTTCACACTGGAATCATCACCCTTCCTCAGGAAATCGTGATACTCTGAAACTCCTTGAGAACTTTTGTTCACAATCACGAATTTTTGCTCTGGTCTTCTTAATTGGTTGGAAGGAGACTCGCCAGAGAAGAGCTAAACGATGTGTGCCCACACACACTCCAATCGTAGATAGAAAATAGCAAATAAGACTAGTTGGTTGCAGCTCTTCTAGAATGTTCTTCTCTTCACAGATTGTAGGAGCTCTTTAGCATACAAATGTTAGTAAGATTTGGATAATTTATGTATATAGCATGTCTAACTTGTGTTTTAAAAAATACTCTGATTCAAAATTTTTTAAACTTCTGCTGCGTATTGGTTTATCCAATAATTAGTATCAGAGCCTAGTTTTTACATAAATTTACAAGTTTGTGATCATGCTATACATATAAATTATGTGATCTTGATCTCTCCTATGCTTGAATTTAATTTTTTTGAGAGTTGGCACTCTAGGGTTTCTATATATTTATATGTTGTCATGAGATTTTATGGTGAATGTTTATTAATTAATTATGGTTTATTATATTATTATTTAACTATTTGTTAATTAATTAATTAATGCCGGTTATAGTTCCTTAGAGGTTAGAAAGTGTATCTAGATTTTTCCTGTAATTAAATGGTGGTCTATTATTACCGTCTAGGAATTATTATTTAATTTTAAATTTGTAAAAAAAATTTGTAATTAAAATAATCATTCGAAGTGAAGACAGATCTAGAAGATGGATGATAGCGATTCCAAATGTATTTCCTAAGTCTCTAAATTTTTATGTTTTTGAATTATTGAAAATAAGATTTAAAAATTATGTGAAAACTATTTTCTAGAAAAACATGAGATCTACTTAGTCGGTAGGCCAAACCTCCAATTCAACAGACCGTCCGCAGAGTAGGGTTCGGTAGGCCGATCACACATATCGGCATGTTGGTAGAAAGCTGTGAGTTTTCAGAAAAAGTGCATTTTTCGTTACAGTTTTAATTTTATTTTTGAGACAATTCTGAGAAACATGAAATTTGTAATGACTAAAAAGGTGAAGTATTTGATCTATGTGGGATTAAAGACTTCAAGATGGATGCCATATGAAGACGGATACAACTTGAAGATTCAAGAATGAAGAGTCGATAATATGTTTCGATTAATCTCTAGTAATCTTTATTTTCTTTCTTTTCTCTAGAGTGGAACATAATATTACAGTTGTTTATTATTATTTAGCTTGTGGCTTTGCATGATTGCCATGTATGTTGATAACATGTCATACAGAATAGAGAGTGTCGTTCATTAAAAAAATTGTTCATGCATGTTTTTAAATAAAACCTTGGTTTTTCAAAAAATTGAGAAGGAGAAGGTTTTCGAAGAGAGGCCCTACGGTCTTCATCCTTGGTCCATAGGTGGTACATGGTGGTCCCGACCTCTAGGAATGGATTTTATCATGTACCAGATTAGATCTCTGAAAGGATAATTTATTTTAACATGATCTATCGTTGCACGCCCCTAGGCGGCGATTATAGATCATGGATAAAATAGTTAAAACAATGGTTATATACTCATGCTAATTTTATTATTAACCTTACCTAGGAGCTCTGTTAATAAAATTAATAGCCAAAGAAAACGATTATTAATATATGCTATATTAGACGGGCCTTGGATGGCATATATTAATCGAAGAGGATCCATGTTCCTAATTGAATTTGGCAAGTCTCCCCTAGGCAGCTTATTGAATTCTGAGTTAGGAATTATAATTGTAAGGTTGTAATATTTTCAAGGTTTTGACATAAAACACAATTGTATGCTTACTTGATTGTGTTATCTTACTAAACTATTGTAACACCGGCCAAACTTCCATGCAACGGACTATGTCAAATGAATAACGCTGTTAGTAATTTCCTTATTGTTATATGATATAATGTAACTAACTATTTTATTTTGAGTATTATGACAAGTGATGGTCATGTAGAATTTATGTGCTCCAGATATTCATGTCATTTATGTTGCATATTTTATAATTATTTAGCAATAAATTAATGTTTATGGTAGTTCGGCAGGCCGATCTTTCAAGTTCGATAGGCTGAATTATACCTCACAGAATGGCAGGCCGATGGAATATCATCGGTAGGCCGGACCTTAAACCTTCAGCAGGCCGAAGACTGCTGATGAGCAGTCAGCAGAAATCTCTCCCAAAATTTGTGACAAGAATGATTATGTGATTGGATATATATGTGTTAGACATGTATGCCCTAAGGAGTAAAAATGTAATACGTTTTTGGAGACATTTTTATCAATAAAGAATTTATTCATTTATATATATACCAAATCATGTCCTCTTTACGTTCATATTTGTTGAATGTATGATAAGCAAATAGTAGTCTGAGATTGTCAGTCTAAACCTTAAGAATTGGGCATATGATGGACTGATTATGCAGAAGACACGATTCTTAAGGTGACGGTCTAAAACATATGATCCGCAATCAAGGGAATAAAGTTGGGCGCTTTATTCATGTAAAGATTGTTATGTTGTCTATATCCCTTTTGGGAGATGGTTTGTCTTGGTCATCGGAGTTGGACTCTGTGAATAGAAACATTAGCACGTTGTCATAGGTGACGATGTGTTGGATCGGGACATAAAGTGAATTGATTTGGATTAATAATTCTGTCTTGGCAAATCGATTCACTTTAGACAGTCATTTGTATTGTATCTTAATCCTGAGATGAATAGTGGGCCCGTTGTCTCGACTTGTGTCTTTTGATGTACCAATGGGTGACTCCCACATCTCTATAGTGGTATACCTGCCGGTACGTTGGAGGCATGACTCTTGATAGCGTAGACTTGTTATTCAT
Source organism: Artocarpus heterophyllus (assembly GCA_025403435.1). Classification (NCBI taxonomy): domain Eukaryota; kingdom Viridiplantae; phylum Streptophyta; class Magnoliopsida; order Rosales; family Moraceae; genus Artocarpus; species Artocarpus heterophyllus. The sequence continues at coordinate 13,653,478 of CM046339.1, forward strand.
AGATATGGAATCCATAGCTCCTCTTTAGGAGTAATGATATCCTCTTATATGCGTTGTCCTGTAATTGAAAAACTGGAGCGCTCAACCATTTGGATACATAGGTGTAACTGAATGGTATACTGTCTTTGGATGGTAAGTTTTCTAATGGGGAGACAATGGAACGTAAGATAAAAATAATCGGGAAGGTAAGACAGAACTTGTCCTTAAGCCGATTATGGATGATCATATGGGGATACGATACACTATGATATGTCATGGAGACTTAGCTACACGAGCTTCGTAATTCTATAAAGTTCGAGAGTGCAGCTCCAAGCTTTTAGTGGAGTAGCGTTGGAGTTGATAATTGTGAAATGTATATCTGAGATATTGGGTTTCATAATTATCATGAGCTTGAACTTTATAGGTCCATTTTGGTCCCCTTTGCTAGCTCACAAAATCCTGTAACGACACGGCGTGCTTTTCCAATAATTGGTGACTTATGTCGGATTTATCAGATTGGTTTAAAATTTGTAAGAAACAAATAATTCATGTCTGTTTATTGGTTGAATTAATTTTGTAAGAAATTAGTTCAAGATAAACTTGTTGAATTATTGCGATCAGATAATTCTTGTCTGTTTATTGGTTGTTTTAATTTTGGACAAATTAGAACAAGATAAACTTGTAGAATTATTGTGAATTGATTTATTTTCTTAGAGATTATCTTGATAAAGTTTGTTTTGATCAGATAACTTCTCTATTGGGTTATTTGAATCAAAACTGAGACTTTATCCTTTAGAATCTCGGGTGGAAAATAAAAGATTCGCGGAGATTTTTTCTCTGGAGTTTGGCCTGCCGGATGACGTGTTCGGCCTGCCGAACTGGCCTGATCGGCCTGCCGAACAGCGGAGATAAGATTACGCGTTTTCACGCGGATCTTATCAGATATTGATCCAAACTTGATTCTGTTTCGAGTTTTTGAGACCTAATCTGATATGGACTGACCCCAGGACCAATAGGTATAAAAAGGGAGTGAGTCTCATGATTTACTCAGATCAATTTGAGAGATTAAGAGTGATACTCTTCTAGTGAGCATCTGAAAACTCCCTGAGAGCTTTTGTTTATAAATCACGAGCACTAGCTTTGGGTTCTCTCTATTGGTTGGAAGGAGAGTCATAGGTGGAAGAGCTGTACGTGTGAGCGTGGACTCACTCCGGTTGTGGATAGAGAATAGCAAAGAAGACCAGTTGGTTGAGGCTCTTCTGGAACGTTACTTCTCTACACAGGTTGCGGAGGTTCTTCGGCACACTGAGGTTAGTAAGATCTGTTTAATTTATACATATAATATGTCAAACTTGTGTTTTGGAAATTACTCTGATGAAAAATTTTTAAAAATTCCGTTGTGCACTTTGTTTCCAACAAATTGGATGATTATATTTTGATTGATTAGCATATTTTTTTGATTCCTTATTTTAGGTAATAAAAATGTTTGACTTTTAGATTGATTGGATTCTTAGATGAGGTTTCCTATTTTTGAGAGTTGATATATGGTCAGTGGGAACAAATTTGATGACTTTCCCCAATCCTCTCCAATCCCCCACCTGAATTTTGCCCAATTCTAGTTAGAAAATTTCTGAAATTGTAGAGAAGTATAACTTCTCCTTTTATGCCATTTTCAAATTTTTACGATAACTTCACTCACTCTCTCTTTCTTTCTCTTTCTAAAAAACTCGCTCAGACTTTTTCTTTTCCTTCTTCACGTTTCTTCTCCTTCTTCTCTTCATTATTCTCCTACAAACAATAGAAAGAAATGTTGCGTTTTTCCTTGGGTCAATTCGAAGGGAAATTGAGAAGAATTTGTTTTACGATAAGAATTTGTTCTTAGTGTTTCTGAAATGTAATGTTTCCCTATAATCCGGCTGCTATAACTTTTTCTAGGAATTTCCTTTTGCTTTGAAATTTTAATATGTTATTCATGTATATGTTATGTGTTATTCTTCCAAATTTCACATTCATTGGATTTTTCTACATTGAAATATGAATTTTCTTCTCTCTGCCACTCACAGAAAAAAATTGTTGCTGATTGGTTGTGTTGTACAAAAATATACGTTTTGTTCATGATGTAAATGAAGGTTATTTCCCATGAAATTTTACAAATATGTTCATGTATATGTTAAGTTATGGATTGGAAAGTTTGGTGATGATTTGATGAATATTTTATGTGTTGTTGAATTTTCTTTAAGGCTAGGTTTTGTGGCTGTTTAATCAGTAGGTTATTAAAGTATTGTCTATGTGACCTCTTTGTATGTCTAAATGAATTTATTTGCTAATGAAACTTTTTATGGTATTGTGTTTATGTGTTATTAGGTTGTCATATAATTTTAGGGTCATAGTAATTTTATTTTAATATGATAATTATGTGTTGCTCACTGCTTATGTGATTAGAGTTTGTTCTTGCCTCTAAATTTTAAAGCATGATTTGAATTGTGTTGAATTCATTTGAAGCTAATCTTTGGGTATGTTGTAATTTTAGGTGTCTAGTACAAGTAAGATTTTTGTGGAATTATTTTGTGACAAAAATACCTTATTATGAGAATGATAGATAGGGCTGCTCATGTTAGACATGTATGCCCTAAGGAGTAAAAATGTAATATGTTTTTGGAGACATTTTTATCAATAAAGAATTTATTCATTTATATATATACCAAATCATGTCCTCTTTACGTTCATATTTGTTGAATGTATGATAAGCAAATAGTAGTCTGAGACTATCAGTCTAAACCTTAAGAATTGGGCATATGATGGGCTGATTATGCGAAAGACACAATTCTTAAGGTGACGGTCTAAAACATATGATCCGCAATCGAGGGAATAAAGTTGGGCGCTTTATTCATGTAAAGATTATTATGTTGTCCATATCTCTTATGGGAGATGGTTTGTCTTGGCCATGGGAGTTGGACTCCGTGAATAGAAACATTGGCACGTTGTCATAGGTGACGATGTGTTGGATCGGGACACAAAGTGAATTGATTTGGATTAATAATTCTATCTTGGCGAATCGATTCACTTTAGACAGTCATTTGTATTGTATCTTAATCCTAAGATGAATAGTGGGCCCGTTCTCTCGACTTGTGTCTTTTGATATACCAATGGGTGACTCCCACATCTCTATAGTGGTATACCTGCCGGTACGTTGGAGGCATGACTCTTGGTAGCGTAGACTTGTTATTCATAGATATGGAATCCATAGCTCCTCTTTAGGAGTAATGATATCCTCTTATATGCGTTGTCCTGTAATTGAAAAACTGGAGCGCTCAACCATTTGGATACATAGGTGTAACTGAATGGTATACTATCTTTGGATGGTAAGTTTTCTAATGGTGAGACAATGGAACGTAAGATAAAAATATTCGGGAAGGTAAGACAGAACTTGTCCTTAAGCCGATTATGGATGATCATATGGGGATACGATACACTATGATATGTCATGGAGACTTAGCTACACGAGCTTCGTAATTCTATAAAGTTCGAGAGTGCAGCTCCAAGCTTTTAGTGGAGTAGCGTTGGAGTTGATAATTGTGAAATGTATATCTGAGATATTGGGTTTCATAATTATCATGAGCTTGAACTTTATAGGTCCATTTTGGTCCCCTTTGCTAGCTCACAAAATCCTGTAACGACACGGCGTGCTTTTCCAATAATTAGTGACTTATGTCGGATTTATCAGATTGGTTTAAAATTTGTAAGAATCAAATAATTCATGTCTGTTTATCGGTTGAATTAATTTTGTAAGAAATTAGTTCAAGATAAACTTGTTGAATTATTGCGATCAGATAATTCTTGTCTGTTTATCGGTTGTTTTAATTTTGGACAAATTAGAACAAGATAAACTTGTAGAATTATTGTGAATTGATTTATTTTCTTGGAGATTATCTTGATAAAGTTTGTTTTGATCAGATATCTTCTCTATTGGGTTATTTGAATCAAAACTGAGACTTTATCCTTTAGAATCTCGGGTGGAAAATAAAAGATTCGCGAAGATTTTTTCTCGGGAGTTCGGCCTGCCGGATGACGTGTTCGGCCTATCGAACTGGCCTGTTTAGCCTGCCGATCAGACAGTTCGGCCTGCCGATCAGCAGAGATAAGATTATGCATTTTTACGTGGATCTTATCAGATATTGATCCGAACTTGATTCTGTTTCGAGTTTATGACACCTAATCTGGTGTGGACTGACCCCAAGACCAATATGTATAAAAAGGGAGTGAGTCTCATGATTTACTCAGATCAATTTGAGAGATTATGAGTGATACTCTTCTAGTAAGCATCTGAAAACTCCCTGAGAGCTTTTGTTCACAAATCACGAACACTAGCTTTGGGTTCTCTCTGTTGGTTGGAAGGAGAGTCACCGGTGGAAGAGCTGTATGTGTTAGCCCACACTCACTCCGGTTGTGGATAGAGAATAGCAAAGAAGACCAGTTGGTTGAGGCTTTTCTGAAACGTTACTTCTCTACATGGATCTCGAAGGTTCTTCGGCACACTGAGGTTAGTAAGATCTGTTTAATTTATACATATAACATGTCAAACTTGTGCTTTGGAAATTACTCTGATAAAAAATTTTAAAATTCCGCTGCGCACTTTGTTTCCAACAATTAGTATCAGAGCCGAGGTTTTTACATAAATTTGCAAGTTTGTATCATGTTATATGCATAAATTTTGTGATGTTAATCTCTCCTATGCTTGAATTGAATTTTATAGTGAGATGGCACTCTAGGTTTCTATATAATATATATGTTGTCATGGATTATGTGGTGAATGTTTATTAATTAATTATGGTTGATTAAATAGTTGTTTAATTATTTATTAATTAATTAATACCGGTTATAGTTCCTTAGAGGTTAGAATGTGTATCTATGTTTTTCATGTAATTAGATGGCGGACTATCATCTCCGTCTAGGAATTGTTATTTAATTTTTAATTTGTAAGAATTTTGTTATTAAATAATTATTCGGAGAAGACGGATCGAGAAGTCGGATCTTGAAGATTGATGATGGCGCCTCCAGGTATTTCCTGAGTCTTTAATTTTATGTTTTTGAATTGTTGAAAATAAAATTGATAAATTGCATTAAAATTGTATTTTCTGGATTGAGGGTTTTCTGTTCGGTCGGCATGCCGGGCCTCATAGTTCGGCAGGCCGGAGGTCACGGATCGGCAGGCCAGACGTATGGTCCGGCAGGCCGACAGTGGGGCAAAAATTTTGGTGCTCTGCCGGCAGGCCAAACCTTCATAATCGACAGGCCGATCACCCAGACCGGCCTGCCGACCGGGAGCTGCCAAGTGTCCAGAAAAGGTGCAATTTCTCCTATGTAGTTTTAATTTTATTTTTAGGACGATTATGAGAAACATTAAATTTGGATATAACCGAAAATATGAAGTATTCGATTCATACGGGATTGAAGACTTGAAGATGGATATTACATGAAGAAGGATATTACATGAAGAAGGATACAGCTTGAGGATTCAAGGATAAAGAATCAATAAACGTCTCGATTATTCTCTTGTAATCTTATTTTTCTATTCTCTGTAATCTTATTTTTCTATTCTCTAGGGTGGAACCATAATATTATGGTTATTATTATTTTGCTTGTAGCTTTGCTTGATTGTTTTGCTTGTCTGCATTATAATATGATTTAGTATGAATATTGATAACATGTCATATAGAATAGGGAGTGCCGCTCATATTAAAATTGTTCATGCATAATTTTAAAATAAAACCTTGACTTCAAAAGATTGAGTGGGAGAAGGTTTTCGAACAGAGGACCTAAGGCCTCCATCGTTGGTCCATAGGAAGAACATGGTGGTCCCGACCCCTAGGAAGGGATTTCTATCATGTACCAGATTAGATCTCTGAAAGGATAAGGTATTTTAGTATGATTTATGATTGCACACCCCTAGGTGGTAATTATAAATCATGGATAAAATATTGAAACGGTGGTTATACACTCACGTTAATTTTATTATTAACCTCCCCTAGGAGCTTTGTTAATAAAATTAATGGCCAAAGAAACGATTATTAGTATATGCTGGATTATACGGGTCCTGGATGGCATATATTAATCAGGAGGGGATCCGTGTTCCTGATTGAATTAAGCATGACTCCCCTAGGAGCTTGTTGAATTCTGAGTTGGGAATTATCGTTGTAAGGTTGTGATATTTTCAAAGTTTTGACACATAAACACATTTGTATGATTTTACATGATTGGGTTATCTTACTAAATTATTATATATGTTTGCTTATGTTTGGTATATGATTCTTTATTGTAGATTGAAAATGTCTAAAAACGCTTTATCATCTATACTTGACAAAAACCAATTGACCTGTGAGAATTATAACAATTGGAAACGGAACCTGGACATCGTCCTTTCCTTTGAGAAACTGAAATATGTTCTGACAACTCCTTGTCCTCCCGAGCCTACGGGAGACTCAAGTAATGAGCAATTCCAAGCGTACGATCGTTGGAAAGATGCTAATGATCAGGCCCGCTGCTATGTTATGGCTAGCATGAACAACGTGTTGCAGGCTCAACATCAGGATTATGAGACTGCAAAGCAGATCTTGGATAATCTTGAGAACATGTTTGGAGGCCAGGCCATAACAATGCGGCAAGGGGCACTTCGGAAACTCTTAAACTGTAGACAGAGACCGGGGACATCTATAAAGGAACATATGATGTTGGTCATGGGTTACCTCGCAGAGGCTTAAACCAATGAAGCCGACATCGATGCTGAAACTCAGATGACTATGGTCTTTGAGACTCTGTCTAAGGAATTTATTCCGTTTAGAGCTACTTTTAATTTAAGCAATAGACGGGATATGACCTTGACAGAACTGATGAAACAGTTACAGGAGTTTGAACTGCTGATCAAGGAGTCTCCTGCTGGTGGTGAGGCCAATATGGTAGCTGCTTCTGGTTCCAATCCTAACTCTGGGAATGGAAAGAAGCAACGGGCTAAGAGAGGCAAGTCTTCTATTCCTGCTGCAACCAAGAGCAAGAAGAAGAAGAAGAAGAACCCAAAGAAGCTTAAGTGCTTCTTCTGTGGTAAGGTCGGGCATATAAAGAAGCATTGCAAGGACTTCCTTTCCAAGGGAGGTAGGTGTGATCTTCTATACTTAGAAACTTGTTTGGTTGAGGAATCCAGTGACATCTGGGTCATAAATTCTGGTGGAACTAATCATGTTTGTGTTTCTCTGCAAGGATTCAAAGAAGCGAGAAGTCTGCTGTGCGAAGACTTAACGCTTCGGATGGGCGATAGATCCTTGGTCTCAGCGGAAGCAGTGAGAGATGTCCATCTTTATTTTGATAATCATAGGAATTTAATTTTGCGAGACTGTTTTTATGTTCCTAAATTTAAAAGGAATTTAATTTCTGTATCTTCTTTATTTAAAGACTCCTACGTGGTATCTTTTAATGAAAAAGTGGTGATTTGTAAAAACAAATCTTTTATCTGTTCTGGATGGATGCAAAATAATCTATATTTTATCAAACCTAAGATGGACTTATTGCTTAATGCTAAGATAAATGATAATAACTCAAAAAGGCTTAAAACTTCTCACTCTAATAAAACTTATCTTTGGCATTTGCACCTTGGTCATATTAACCTGAATAGGATTCAAAGGTTGGTAAGGGATGGACCTTTAAGTCACTTAAAGGTGGAATCTATACCTCAATGTGAATCTTGTTTGGAGGGTAAAATGACCAAAAGACCATACGGGTCTAAGGGCAATAGGGCCGAAGGGGTTCTAGAAGTTGTGCATAGTGATGTTTGCGGACCGATGAACATCCGGACACGAGGAGGGCCAAAGGGGTTCTAGAACTTGTTAGACATGTATACCCTAAGGAGTAAAAATGTAATATGTTTTTGGAGACATTTTTATCAATAAAGAATTTATTCATTTATATATATACCAAATCATGTCCTCTTTACATTCATATTTGTTGAATGTATGATAAGAAAACAGTAGTCTGAGACTGTCAGTCTAAACCTTAAGAATTGGGCATATGATGGGATGATTATGCGAAAGACACAATTCTTAAGGTGACGGTCTAAAACATATGATCCGCAATCGAGGGAATAAAGTTGGGCGCTTTATTCATGTAAAGATTGTTATGTTGTCTATATCCCTTATGGGAGATGGTTTGTCTTGGCCATCGGAGTTGGACTCCGTGAATAGAAACATTGGCACGTTGTCATAGGTGACGATGTGTTGGATCGGGACACAAAGTGAATTGATTTGGATTAATAATTCTGTCTTGGCAAATCGATTCACTTTAGACAGTCATTTGTATTGTATCTTAATCCTGAGATGAATAATGGGCCCGTTGTCTCGACTTGTGTCTTTTGATGTACCAATCGGTGACTCCCACATCTCCATAGTGGTATACATGCCGGTACGTTGGAGGCATGACTCTTGATAGCGTAGACTTGTTATTCATAGATATGGAATCCATATCTCCTCTTTAAAGGCAATGATATCCTCTTATATGCGTTGTCCTGTAATTGGAAAACTGGAGCGCTCAACCATTTGGATACATAGGTGTAACTGAATGGTATACTATCTTTGGATGGTAAGTTTTCTAATGGTGAGACAATGGAACGTAAGATAAAAATATTCGGGAAGGTAAGACAGAACTTGTCCTTAAGCCGATTATGGATAATCATATGGGGATACGATGCACTATGATATGTCATGGAGACTTAGCTACACGAGCTTCGTAATTCTATAAAGTTCGAGAGTGCAGCTCCAAGCTTTTAGTGGAGTAGCATTGGAGTTGATAATTGTGAAATGTATATCTAGGATATTGGGTTTCATGATTATCATGAGCTTGAACTTTATAGGTCCATTTTGATCCCCTTTGCTAGCTCACAAAATCCTATAACGACACGACGTGCTTTTCCAATAATTGGTGACTTATATCAGATTTTTTAGATTGGTTTAAAATTTGTAAGAATCAAATAATTCATTTCTGTTTATCGGTTGAATTAATTTTGTAAGAAATTAGTTCAAGATAACCTTGTTCAATTATTGTGATCAGATAATTCTTGTCTATTTATCGGTTGATTTAATTTTGGATAAATTAGATCAAGATAAACTTGTAGAATTTTATTGTGAATTGATTTCTTTTCTTAGAGATTATCTTGATAAAGTTTGTTTTGATCAGATATCTTCTCTATTGGGTTATTTGAATCAAAACTGAGAGTTTATCCTTTAGAATCTCGGGTGGAAAATAAAAGATTCGTCGAGATTTTTTCTCGGGAGTTTGGCCTCCCGAATGACGTGGTCGGCCTGCCGAACTCACCTGTTCGGCCTGCCGATCAGAATGTTCGGCCTGCCGATCAGCGGAGATAAGATTACGCGTTTTCATGCGGATCTTATCAGATATTGATCCGAACTTGATTCTGTTTCGAGTTTTTGAGACCTAATCTGATATGGATTGACCCCAGGACCAATAGGTATAAAAAGGGAGTGAGTCTCATGATTTACTCAGATCAATTTAAGAGATTAAGAGTGATACTCTTCAAGTGAGCATCTGAAAACTCCTTGAGAGTTTTTGTTCACAAATCACAAACACTAGCTTTGGGTTCTCTCTATTGGTTGGAAGGAGAGTCACCGGTGGAAGAGCTGTACGTGTGAGCCCACACTCACTCCGGTTATGGATAGAGAATAGCAAAGAAGACCAGTTGGTTGAGGCTCTTCTGGAACGTTACTTCTCTACACGGATTGCGGAGGTTCTTCGGCACACTGAGGTTAGTAAGATCTGTTTAATTTATACATATAACATGTCAAACTTGTGTTTTAGAAATTACTCTGATGAAAAATTTTAAAATTCTGCTGCGCACTTTGTTTCCAACAGCTCACTGTTTAGTTTGTGCTTGAAGATTTCACATTTTAATATGTGTGATTTGTTTTGGTTATCAAATATAATTTTTATGACTAATGAAAAATCATGGTAATATGTTTATGTATTAACTTTATCCCTGCCAAGTGTGGTGCTCAAATTGTGTGTGAATGTTGAGTTATCGAGTTTTGAATTCATGGAGGTCAGGAAGCTTTTGTGTTGATAGTTTTGTTCTAATGTTTTAAGGTTAATGAAACATATTATAAATTAATGTATTCAAGAGATGAATGTATTTGGGATGTAATATGGTTTTGGAATATTTTAAATGGTGTTGATTGATTTCATGGTCTCATGAAAATTTATGTTAATTGTTATTTTAAATGAATGTATGACATGAAAACACTAAAGAGTGAGCACATCAAGACCGCGACAGCATTACCTACAATTAAGGTTAAGTAAGCTTATTAGGTAAGTACATTCTCACCTACAACATGATGTGGTTTATGCAAAAGTTTGAATTTTTATGCTCATGATGACTCTATGATAGTTTTATTTAATAAATTACTATGAAAGTTTATTGTACAAAAGTTATGCATGTTTTAATAATGACGTATTCAAAGGTATAAAAGTACAGATATATGTTTGTGTATATGTATCACCTAAATAAGTGTTGCACACCCATATTATGTTATGTTAATGTTATGATGTCATGTTTGGTTTGGGATTAGCTACCCCTCTCCTCTCATGACGGCGCGCCTATGATGATGATAATGGTGCAACACTTGGGCCCTAAAGATAAAATGAACAAAGTTTTAATACGGGTAATGAAATGAAAGATATGTTCTATATGAAACTGTGCCTAGTGCACTATTATTATTATGATGATGCTTATGGTAATGATGTTTTACATTGAGGATCATATGATGTTTTACTTTGTGAGATATAAAATATACTTACTAAGCTTTAGCTTATTCAGTTTTGAATCATGTTGCAGATAAGGGTAAGAAAGCTATAGAATAGGCGGAGGACAAAGACAGGCATATGAATCATGAACGGTGGATTGAAAATGGAAGACGCGAAGAAGAAAAAGTTTTAAATTTTATGAACCATGTTTTACTTTCTGAGTATATTTATTTTCCGCACTTTTAAATAATGGAACTTGTTTTAATTAATTTTTGATTTTGACAGTCAGTCGGCATGCCGACCATTACTGGTCGGACTGCCGATGCAATGATCGGCCTGTCGATTACCCTATACCGACCTGCTGATCGTATTGAATTTGAAACTCTGTTTTGTAGAGCCTCGGGCAGTCTATCGATGGTTGAACTTCAGTTTGCCGGTCGAGTTTGGCCTGCCAAAACCTCATGTTCGGCCTACCGAACTATGTATGTGGGTTTTTCAAAGATGTTTTCGAAAGTTTATTCGATTTACATTAATATTGATATACTAATTAAAGAATGTTTATAATTAAGTGATTTTTTTAAAAAAATAATAATAATATGTATGGATCCTGGGGTATGTTTTTGAATTTATGTCTTTATTCAAAATAGTTTTATCTCAAATCCTGATAAAAAGAATGAATGTAACGACATATGTGACATCTGTAAGGGGGTGTAACAACTATTATGGTATGTTTGTTTATATTTGGTATATAATTCTTTATTGTAGATTAAAATGTCTAAAAACGCTTTATCTTAGATACTCGATGAAAACCAACTAACTGGTGAGAATTAAAATAATAGAAAAGGAACCTGAATATCATCCTAGCCTTTGAGAAATTAATATTTGTGCTGACAACACCGTGTCTTACCGAACCTACTAGGGAATCCACTAATGAGCTAATCCAAGTGTATGATCGCTGGAAAGATGCTAATGATCAGGCCTGGTGTTATGTTATGGCTAGGATGAATAACATACTGTAGGCTCAACATGAAGATTATGAGACTACGAAGCAGATCTTGGATAATCTTGAAGATATGTTTGGAGGCCAAGCCATAACAAAATAGTAGGGGGCGCTTCGAAAACTTTTGAACTGCAAACAAAGACTGGGGACATCCATGAAGGAGCATATAATGTTGGTAATGAGATACCTTGCTGAGGCTCAAGCCCATGGAGCTGATATCGATGTCGTGTCATAGATAATTATGGTTTTTCAGACTCTGTCAAATGAGTTCATCCTGTTTAGAGCTTCATATAATTTGAGCAATAAACAAGATATGACCTTAACGGAGTTAATGAAGTGATTATAGGAGTTTGAAAATCTAATTAGGGAATGGAAGGAAGTAGAAGGCTAAGAACAGGAAGTCTTTTATTCTTGTAAACAAAAAGAATAAGAAGAAGAAAAAGAAGAACCCGAAGAAGCTGAAGTGCTTTTTTCGTGGGAAGATTGGGTACATCAAGAAGAATTGTAAGGACTTCCTTACTCGAGGATGTAGGTGTGATCTTCTAGTTATCAAAACTTGTTTGGTCGAGGAATCAAGTGACACTTAGGTCATAGATTCTGGAGCAATTAATCATGTTTGTGTTTCTCTACAGGGGTTCAAAGAACTAGAAGTCTGCTGCATAAAGACTTCACGCTTCGGATGGGCGATGGATCCTTGATGTTAGTTGAAGCAGTGGAAGACATCCATCTTCATTTTGATAATTATAGGATTTAGTTTTGCGAGATTGTTTTTATGTCCCTAGACTTAAAAGGAATTTAATATATGTAGCTTATTTATTTAAAGACTCTTATTCAGTTTCTTTTAATAATAAAGTGGTGATTCATAAAAACAATTTTTTTATCTGTGATGGATGTGTGCAAAACAATCTATATTTTATCAAACCTAACATGGACTTACTGCTTAACACTGATGTTAATGATAATAACTCTAAAAGACTTAATGCTTCTCATCTAATAAGACCTATCTTTGGCATTTGCAATTAGGTCATGCCTGAACAAGATTCAAAAGTTGGTAAGGGATGGACCTTTAAGTCACTTAAAGGTGGAATCTATACCACAATGTGAATCTTGTTTGGAGGGCCAAATGACCAAAAAACCATTTGGGTCTAAAGGCAATAGGGCCAAAGGAGTTCTAAAACTTATGCATAGTGATATTTGTGGTCCCACAAACATCCAAGCACGAGGAGGGTATGAGTATTTCATCATTTTTATTGATGATTACTCAAGGTATGGGTGTGTCTGCCTAATGCATCATAAAAGCAAAACTATTAACAAGCTCAGGGAGTTTCAGGCTGAAGCAAAAAAGCAATAAGTAAACCCGTAAAATCACTTCGATCCGATCAAGGTGGCAAATACCTCTCTGATGAGTTCTTTGAACATTTATTAGAGAATGAGATTTTATCCCATTTGACTCACTGGGCACTTTACAGTAGAATGGCGTAGCTGAGAGAAGGAATAGGACTTTGTTAGACATGGTCAGGTCCATGATGACTTATTCATCATTGCCTTTTAACTTTTGGAGATATGCACTACAAATCGCATATTATCTTTTGAACAATGTGCCTTCAAAATCGGTTCCTAAAACTCCTCATGAGTTGTGGACGGGAAAACAGACATCCTTAAACCATATTCATATATAGGGATGTCCCGCTCATGTCTTGCATAAGGAAGCAAATAAGTTGGAAGCACGTTTTAAAGTTTGTGTATTTGTAGGATATCCAAAAGAGATTAAAAGGGGTTATTTCCATAACCCAAAGGAAAATAAAGTCGTGTGATTTTAATGAATACAACTTTCCTTGAGGAAAGATATATAAACGACTTTAAGCCTCGAAGTAAAGTGGTACTCGAGGAGTTGGTGAATGATTCGATCACTCCGGGGTTTCTAGTGGAAACCAATCCAATCAATGTAGAAAAACTAACCAAACAACAACCTAAGGGACTTCAACATAGTGAGAAGATCGAGTGTCAACCCAAGAGATATATGTTCAATGGTAAGGCCTTTTTGGCTAAACCGGATGAATATGAAAGGGATTCTTATACTTACAAAGAAGCTATGGAAGATGTTGATTTAAAACTCTGGACAGAAGCCATGAACATTGAGATATAGTCTATGGAGACTAATCGGGTCTAGGAACTTGTGAATCTTCCCGAAAAGGTAAAACCCATAAGGTGTAAGTAGATCTATAAGAGAAAGAAAGGAGCAGATGGAAAATTCGAAACCTATAAGGATAGACTAGTAGCTAAGAGATACACACAAAAGGAAGGAATCGATTACGGGGAATTTTTTCACCTATAGCCATACTTAAGTCCATCTGTATTCTCTTGTCTATAGCTGCCGCTCTCAATTATGAGATTTGACAGATGGATGTTAAGATAGCCTTTCGAAATGACTATCTTGATGAGTCCATATATATAGTACAGCCAAACGGGTTCAAGGCAGATGGTTAGGGAGAGTAAGGTTTGTAAGCTGCTAAACTCAATTTATAGACTTAAGCAGGCTTTTAGTTCTTGAAACATAAGATTTGATCAGGTGATCAAGACTTGTGGGTTCGAACAAAATATGGACAAACCATGTGTTTACAAATACATTAAGGATGGAAAGGTGGTTTTTCTACTACTCTATATAGATGACATTCTGCTAGTTGGCAATAACGTTGGGGCGTTGTCATTGGTCAAATTATAGTTGACCAAGCAATTTGACATGAAAGACTTAAGTAAAGCTAATTATGTTCTCGGTATTCAGATCTTTTGAGATAGGAAGAACAAAATGATAGCTTTGTCTCAAGTGAGCTACAAAGATAAAATTCTCAAGAGGTTTGCAATGTAGGATTCCAAGAAAGGTAGGCAACCATCTAGGTCTAGAATTACTCTTGCTAAAAAATACTCGCCAAAGTCTGATGAAGAAAGAGAATACATGAAAAAGGTTCCTTATGTTTCGAAAGTGGGTAGTCTCATGTATGTCATGCTTTGTACATGACCGGATATTAGTTATGCGGTTAGGATAGTAGTCAATTCCAGTTGGATTTGGGACCGAACCATTGGGTTATGGTCAAGCATATTTTCAAGTACCTAAGAACGACTCAAGGGTACATGCTTGTATATTCAAGTGAGGATTTAACACTTGTAGGATATACTGATTCAAACTTTCAGTCTTGTCTAGATTCGAGGAGATTGACTTTTGGTTTTGGTGTTTACTTTGGGCTGTGGTGCCATGTTAGACATGTATGCCCTAAGGAGTAAAAATGTAATACGTTTTTTGGAGACATTTTTATCAATAAAGAATTTATTCATTTATATATACCAAATCTTGTCCTCTTTACGTTCATATTTGTTGAATGTATGATAAGCAAACAATAGTTTGAGACTGTCAATCTAAACCTTAAGAATTGGGCATATGAGGGACTAATTATGCGAAAGACACGATTCTTAAGGTGATAGTCTAAAACATATGATCCGCAATCGAGGCAATAAAGTTGGGCGCTTTATTGATGTAAAGATTGTTATGTTGTCTATATCCCTTATGGGAGATGGTTGTCTTGACCATCGGAGTTGGACTCCGTGAATAGAAACATTGGCACGTTGTCCTAGGTGACGATGTGTTGGATCTGGACATAAAGTGAATTGATTTGGATTAATAATTCTGTCTTGGCAAATCAATTCACTTTAGACAGTCATTTGTATTGTATCTTAATCCTGAGATGAATAGTGGGCCCGATATCTGGACTTGTGTCTTTTGATGTACCAAATGGTGACACTCACATCTCAATAGTGGTATGCATGCCGGTACATTGGAGGCATGACTCTTGATAGCGTAGACTTGTTATTCATAGATATGGAATCCGCAGTTCCTCTTTAGGAATAATGATATCCTCTTATATGCGTTGTCCTATAATTGAAAAGTTGGAGCGCTCAACCATTTGGATACATAGGTGTAACCGAATGGTATACTATCTTTGGATGGTAAGTTTTCTAATAGTGAGACAATGGAACGTAAGATAAAAATAATCGGGAAGGTAAGAAAGAACTTGTCCTTAAGCCGATTATGGATGATCATATGCGGATACGATACACTATGATATGTCATGGAGACTTGGCTACACGAGCTTCGTAATTCTATAAAGTTCGAGAGTGCAGCTCTAAGCTTTTAGTGGAGTAGCGTTGGAGTTGATAATTGTGAAATGTATATCTAGGATATTGGGTTTCATAATTATCATGAGCTTGAACTTTATAGGTCCATTATGGTCCCCTTTGCTAGCTCATAAAATACTGTAACGACACGGCGTGCTTTTTCAATAATTGGTGACTTATGTCAGATTTATCAAATTGGTTTAAAATTTGGAAGAATTAAATAATTCATGTCTGTTTATCGGTTGAATTAATTTTGTAAGAAATTAGTTCAAGATAAACTTGTTGAATTATTGCGATCAAATAATTCTTATCTGTTTATCGGTTGTTTTAATTTTGGACAAATTAGATCAAGATAAACTTGTAGAATTATTGTGAATTGATTTGTTTTCTTAGAGATTATCTTGATAAAGTTTGTTTTGATCAGATAACTTCTCTATTGGGTTATTTGAATCAAAACTGAGACTTTTTCCTTTAGAATCTCAGGTGGAAAATAAAAGATTCGCAGAGATTTTTTCTCGGGAGTTCGGCCTGCCGATGGGGCCTGTTTGGCCTACCGATCAGCGAGTAATAAGATTTCGCATTTTCACGCGGATCTTATCAGATATTGATCCGAACTTGATTCTGTTTCGAGTTTTTGAGACCTAATCTGATAAGGACTGACCCTAGGACCAATAGCTATAAAAAGGGAGTAAGTCTTATGATTTACTCAAATCAATTGAGAGATTAAGAGTGACGCTCTTCTAGTGAGCATCTGAAAAACTCCCTGAGAGCTTTTGTTCACAAATCATGAACACTAGCTTTGGGTTCTCTTTATTGGTTGGAAGGAGAGTCACCGGTGGAAGAGCTGTACGTGTGAGCCCACACTCACTCCGGTTGTGGATAGAGAATAGCAAATAAGACCAGTTGGTTGAGGCTCTTTTGGAACGTTACTTCTCTACACAGGTTACAGAGGTTCTTCGGCACACAGAGGTTAGTAAGATATGTCTAATTTATACATATAACTTGTCAAACTTGTGTTTTGGAAAATACTCTAATGAAAAAAATTTTAAATTCCACTGCGCACCGTGTTTCCTACATGCCATTGTTTGGAGAAGTGTCAAGCAAGATTGAACTTTAGATTCAACAATAGAAGTCCAGTATGTAGCAGCTAGTGATGCTTTGAAAGAAGCAATGTGGCTCTGCAAGTTCCTTGGGGATCTTGAGGTAGTTCTTAGCATGGAAAAGGCGGTATCGTTGTACTGTGATAACACTATAGCAATAGCTAATGCTAAGGAACCAAGATTTCACAAGAAGCGTAAGCATATTCATTGGAAGTATCATGTGATAAAGGAATTCATTGAGTGCGGGTATATTGCTGTATGCAAAATCGCATCTGAGGACAATTTAGCTGATCCACTCACGAAGACACTAACTGTGAAAGTTTTCAAAAGGCATGTGGAAGCTATGGGGATGTGTAATATGTCAAATTTACTCACATTATGCAAGTGGAAAATTGTTAGACATGTATGCCCTAAGGGGTAAAATGTTGTAATATGTTTTTGGAGACATTTTATCAATAATAAATTTATTTATTATTCATATACCAAAGTTGTCCTCTTTACATTTATATTTGTTAAATGTATATTAAGCAAACAAAAGTCTAAGACTGTCAGTCTAAACTTGTAAGAATCAAGAATATGATGGACAGATTATACGAAAGACATGATTCTAAAGGTGATAGTATAAATCATAAGATCCGCAATCGAGGGAATAAAGTTGGGCACTTTATTCATGCTAAGATTGTTATGTTGTCTACATCCTTCATAGGAGATGGCTTGTCTTGGCCATCGGAGTTGGACTCTGCGAGTAGAAACATGGGTACATTGTCATAAATGATGATGTATTAGATCAGGACATAAGGTGAAATTGATTTGGATTAATAATTCTATCTGTGCAAATCAATTCACTTTAGACAATTCTATATATTGTATCTTAATCCTGGAATGACCAATGGGCTCGTTATTTTAACTCATGTCTTTTGATGTACAAAAGGGTGACATTCTGTCATGACTCCTGATAGCATAAACCTATTATTCATAAATATGGAATCCATAGGTCCATTGGTGGAGTCAATGATATTCTCTTATATGCATTATCATGTAATTGAAAAACTAGAGCGCTTAACTATTTGGATGCATAGGTGTAATCGAATGGTATACTGTTATTGGATGGTAAGTTTTCTAATGATGAGATAACAGAATGTAAGATAAAAATAATCGAAAAGGTAAGATGGAATTTATCCTTAAGCCGATTATGAATATCCTATGGGGATACGACGCATTATGATATGTCAAGGACACTTAGCTAATTTGGAGCTTCGTAATTTTATATAGTTCGAGAGTATAGCTCTAAGCTTTTAGTGGAGTAGCGTTGGAGTTGATAATTATAAAATATGTATCTGGGATATTATATTTTATAATTATCAGAGCTTGAACTATATAGGTCTATCAGGTCCCCTTTGCTAGCTTATAATAAATCTTGTAACAATACGACGTGTTTTTTCAATAAATTGGTGACTTATGTTAAATTATTATATTGGCTAAAATTTGATAGGATCAGATAATTCATGTCTGTTTATCGATTGAATTAATTTATTGTAAATTAATTCAAGATAAACTTGTTGAAGTATCAGAAATATTTATTTTCCTAAAGATTATCTAGATATGACTATTTTAATTAGATAATTTCTCTATTAGGTTATTTGAATTAAAACTAAGGTTTTATCCAAAGAATCTCGGCTGGGAAATAAAAGATTTTTAGAGATCATATTATCGCAAGTTCGACAGGATGATTAGTTAGTTCGGCCTGCTGATGGAGTAGGTTGGGCACAATCCAACGATAATTTGATCACGTGTTTTTACGCGATTTTTATCATAAGTTGATATAGATTCAAATTTTTGAGGCCTTATTTGATAATGCCCAACCTTGGGTTCGACCTCTATAAATAGGGAGTGAGTTTTCTGAGTTATTTAGATAGTTGAGAAGTTAAGAGTGAGTACTATAGTGTTAGATACTCTAAAATTTCTTAAGAGCTTTTGTTCACAATTACGAACCTTTACTCTAGGTCTTCTCAATTGTTTGAAAGAAGACTCACCGAGGAAGAGCTGAATTACATGTGCCTACACACATTACGATTGTAGATAGAGAATAACAAAGAAGACCAGTTGGTTGGAGCTTTTCTGGAACGTTCTTCTTTTCACAGATTGCAAGAGCGCTTAGGCATATCTAAATTATTTATGTGTATAGCATGTCTAACTTGTGTTTTAGAAAATACTTTGATATTTTTTAAAATTTCGCTGCGTATTGGTTTTTCCAAACATTGTCTCCTCTTTTTTTTTTAGAAGACACCATTTTTTGAACAAACCACTTTGATCAACATATAATATATAAAAAAAGGATAATCTTTGAACCTTTTAAAAGACACAAGAGACATCATAAAGGACAAAAGCAATATTTTTAATTTAGATTTACAGAAAAAAAAAAGCCTTAAAATATTTAAAAAAAGAAAAAAAAGATAAATAATAAGAAATATCATATTTTTTTAAACTATTAGTAGTAAATATCAAATGTAGTTCCCTTCAAAAAAATATTGAATGCAGTTTTAAACATTAGTAGATATCATTCATCAATCAATTGCTCAAATCAAATAATTACATTCACTAAAATGCCCCTAATTTAATCTAGGGTTTTTCTCACTTCTCCACTATTTCTCTCTCTTTTTCTTCACTACTTTCTCACTCCTCTCAGCTACGACAGCCGTGGGTTAGACAACAACGGTGAATTGCATACAACGAGGACATGCTCTGCGATGAGCAACAATTTCGTCCATGAGACCTGCTTTGTGATGGTGCAACGATGTGGCCTTCACCACGACGGCAAGACATGCTCTGCGACGACCTCACGATTCGCCTCACTCCGATGATGACGCAACCTGGATTCATGCGACTTCGACGATTCCAACACGACATGCCTTCGTGCGAGTCCGAAGACGACAAGTTTTCTCTCTCGCGAACTCCGACGACAAGCACAACCTTTTCGTTTGTGGTTTGCACTCCAACAATGGCAACCTGCTTCGCGAGACTCCAGCGATTCCAGGATGACTCTGCACATTGCGCCAACTGCTCTCTCTCTCTATTTTCCCCCTATAGTGCCACTGCTCCTCAGGCGTTCTCCAGCACGATAGTCAAGGTAGCGTCGAAGCTCTTCTCCCACGACAAATCTAGCGCAACAACTCCTCCCACGGCAGCTTTGGATCGATGCTTGTCTTTTTCTCTCGTGAAAACTCTGGCGTCGGGATCTTCTTCAGCACGACGACTTCTCTGGTGGCTAGAATGAGAGAAGAGTGACGAGAGAGGGAAGGATAGGAGAGAGAAAAGCTAGAGGGGAGAGAAAATGGGTAGAATTAGAAATTTGAAAATATTTTTTAGTAAAAAATGACATTTATTTTTAATTGTTTTCATATACGATATTTACTATCAATTATTTTAATAAACTTGACCTTCCCCTAATTCTCCCAAAAAAAAAGAAATCGTAGTGCATCAAATTTTTAAAACTAATTGAGCAAATTATAGGTTTTAAAAATATTTATTGTAAATTTTAAATTTATTGTGTGAATAATTTATTTACCTCATTCTTATATACAAAGTAAATAGATTTAATGTATAAATAATTTATTTACTCTTTTTTTATAATTTAAATAATTTTTATTTAAACAATAAATAATTTATTTGCTTCATAAATATGTTATTTATCATAAATATTTTCCCAACCTAGTTTATACTTTAAAAAGTGAAAATTTTTATAATTAGACATTTCAAAAAGTCTCATCAATAAGATCTTTTTGTATATCCATTGGACACAAATCTAATGGTCAAAAATTAAAAAACCTACGGGCTATTTGGTATTGTTTTCAAAATAAATGAAAATATTTTTGTTTTAAAAAATGAGAATTTTTTTAAAAATACTGAGAGTATTTTTAAAATTTTTGCCTAAAAAAACGTATGAAAACATTTTAAAAAATCTTGAGAACAAAAACAAACCGGGCCTACAACAATAAAATGAGCCCAAATGCACTAGATTATCAAAACCAAAAATTCAAAATTCAAAAACAAAATAAAATACAATCTTGGGAAAAAAACCCAAAAAAACAAAAAACATTGACATCTCCCATCGCCGTCGGGAAGGACTCACCGGCAGCCTTAGATTCGGCCGTCGTGAGCCGTTGCACCCATAGCTCGAGATTCGTGACACCCGTGATAACACCACGACGGATTAGCTCAAGATCCCGATGCAACTCCGATGTGGGCGATCAAGGACAGCGATAGTTGAGGCTCGCTTGTTCGTGGGTGATTGAGGACAGCAATCAACCCCCCTCCTTTAACGTGAACTGTCCGATTCCTATTCCCTCCGATCTCTATAGCCTGGGTTATGAGAGGGAGACTTGATGATTGAGGATGTGGTTGCGATTTCCCGAGGGGCTGACGCAACGCCGTCTGCCTTCGAGGGCATCTTCCTTCGCAACTGCCGTCGATTGCGAGCCGGAGAAAATGGGTTGCCACGCATGCTTTGGTTGCGAAACGCTGTCGATCCGTCTCTATCCACCCACCACCTGCCAACTCCTCCGTCCAATGACGAACCCTTGCCGAAGAGGATAGAAGTTTTTCTGATTTTTTTTTAAATTATTTGAGTCTTTTTTGTAATTATTTTCACAATTATTATGTTAAAATACGATAGAATCCAATGTGGTTAGGTTTATTTTTGCCTCTGCAGGACTTAGATTTTGGGCCACCAGATTTCAATCCGACGATAAAAAAATAAAAATAAAAAAGGATCTTTTTGATTAAAAAAAACGTTTTAGAGGTTTCTTATCACAATCTTCCCATTAAAAAGTTTCAAAAATCCTTTAAGGTTTATTTAATACATTATATTGTATTATATGAAATAATATAATATAATATGGTAAATTAAACATGCCTTTTAACTTTCGTCATTCTCTCAAGAAAAAAAAAGCCCAAAAGCAGAATAGACTACAACATGGTGGTGAAAAGATAATGAAGATAACGTTAACAACTTGACCATTTGCCTCTTCGCGTCTATCACATTTACCTCTGCACTCTGTTTATCATGGCAACGAGTTTATACCTTCTCAACCACGTTCAGATCAAAGGTTAGCAAACAATGCACAGAAACAACTTCTCTATTTCTCCTTTCTCTTTTCGCTTCTGGGTTTTCTTCTTTCAAGTCTTTTGGTTATAGGTTTCAAATTTTTCGTAGGATTTCCTTCTCGGGTATTCAAGCTAGGAACTTCCAATGTTTCCGTAAGTACTCCATTGTCTTCGACACATTTTTTATACATACTTCAAACCGATAGTTCCAATTCTCGTTAATGGAAAATTTTGAATTATCCCCTCCAAAAAAAAAAAAAAAAATTGAAGAAACAAACCTTATGTGTAATTGGTATTTGAAGCTGCTTTTCTTTCTTACTTACTTTTTTTTTTTCGGTCTTTCTTTCTTTCTTTCCTTTCTTTTTGGGTGCTTTTGCAATTTGTAAAGAGAGATCTTTTTTTTTTTTGCAATTTGTTTTATCTCTTTGTTGTTTCTATAATTGGGTTTTTAAATTGAGAATTGATGCTTCGTGTTTGATATAGTTAATCGCGCTTTTAAGATGTCGCTACAAAGAGGGGGGAAAATGCAAAATTGGAAAATAGAAAATAACCTGGTGAATAAGAGTTACAACTTTGAAGTTATAAGGTGTTGTAACATCGTCAAGAGGAACATAGTTTACTGACACATGGATTTTCATGTTGTCAATATCTTTTATAATATAATTCATAGCTTTTAGATCGATTTGTTGAGCTTATTGGAATCTTGAGTTATTGTTCACCTATTGACGCCAAGAAAAGAGGTCAATAATATAATGCTAACCAGGAAAGTTATAGGTGGAAGAATCCTACTGATAGAACTTGATATAGAATCTCTGTTCTTTAAATTTGTTTCATCCTTTTGTATGAAGAATGAAGTTAAATTAGCTAAATAGTTCTTCTTGTTAACCATCCCTCAAGTTAAGGAGTGAATTTAGTTAAAGAGATTTTGATTCTTTGATTCTTTGATTATGAATAATCGTAACATAACATGTAAATGACAAGTCCAGTAATGCTATTGTTTAAGAACTTAATATGTATTTTGATTTATGTATTTTGTTGGGTCATTAGACCAAACAGCCAGTAGTTTGTTGCACTTACTTTGTACTTTTTACTTTATTAATAATTTGTTGGGGGTGGATAGATGATACGGGTGTTTCCGAGGTGCCATTCGAGGTGCCATTCTCGTTGAGATTTCTAGGTGCATCTCCTGAGTATTGTCTCCCGACTATCTTATATAGATAAAAGAGTGATTGCAGCTTTCTAAGTATCAAGTGCAAAAGTGTAAATTAATCAACAATGCTTGTGACAGGAAAGGTACAAGTTTCCCGCTAAAAGACATGCTAAGCTGAATGGCAGAGTTGCAGGTTGTACCTTGTGTTTCCTTAAGCCTAACTTTGAGTGTTCACAATTCGACAGCGCTAGTCCAATCCAGAAGATACACAATTTGCATGCAGTTGTAAAAGATTTCAGGATTGGCATTAATTCAGAGACATCACAAGCTGTCTCAAATTTTACTGGGAGATTTGTATTAGCTGACCTTGACCCTGCAACAGCAAAGCTTGCCATTGGGATTCTAGGACCCTCTCTATCAGCATTTGGTTTCTTGTTCATTTTGAGAATAGTCATGTCCTGGTATCCAAAACTTCCAGTAGGAAAGTTCCCATATGTGATAGCTTATGCTCCTACAGAGCCACTTCTCGTCCCGACCCGGAAGCTGATTCCTCCTCTAGGTGGAGTAGATGTAACGCCTGTGGTCTGGTTTGGATTGATTAGTTTCCTCAATGAAATATTAGTGGGTCCACAAGGACTACTTGTGCTTCTTTCTCAGCAAGTTAGCTAGAGCTCAGTGCTGTACAAGATGCAGGGATGCAAAGATTATTTCTTTGGGATCTATTTGTGTATAATTTGTTCTAGCATGTAAGGTAGTAATTTTCATTCTTATTATACAGTACAGAGACCGAATTTTGTTTTGTATATTAATCAAATGATGACGATTCCTGATGTTTGATAGAGAAGATGAAAAATAGCAAACTGTAAAATGATTCTACATTTTTTTAATGCAGTTCTACAGATTGCTCAAGAAAAGGCACTTTCCAGCATTTTTCTTCTTTTCCTGTATCTAATAATCACATAGGTCTTTCAAAAAAAAATCAAATAGGCAGTAATGAAACCAGGAAATTTTTGCGGACGCCGAGTTAAATCGAAATTTCAACCTAAATCAATGGTATAATAGAGTATAATTAGGAGTGTGTTTGTTGGAGGGAAGAGGAACTAAGGGTATAAATGAAACTTTCTTGAAAACGTTATGCATAAAATTTAAAATTAAAAAGAAAATTAGGGGGACAAATTGGTAAATTTTAAATCAATTCAATCATATAAATGAAATATCGTGGAACATTCGGTACAAAATTTGGAAGTAGAAAAGCCTATACATGCATGGAATGGACAAGCACAAACTTTCCAAATTTCTTTCCGTTTTTATGCAGCACACTGAAACTTACGCATCAAAAGTCTATCTAATAACTGTAGTTTTAGTCAGATAACTGTAACAGCATTAGTAACTTAGTTATTCGAAGACAATGGACGATGAGAGCTGCAGCAAAATATGCCGACAATGCAGACACAATAACTAAGCCCGCGTGCAGTATCTAAAAACCCCATCTCCATAACAGGAAAAGCAATGTTTTCTTCTCACGTGTCCTTGTTTATATGTCTGCCGCAAGGAAGCTTCCGGACAAGGATACCTGTGCAAAAAGATCATAACCAATCTATTGCAACTCTGAAAGTTGGAGGGAGGAACGAAGAGAGATTTTTGTTTTGTCTATGTACCTTCTCTCCTAGTTTGAATGGAGGAAGACCCTTGTAAGGACAAGAACCGCACCGAAAAGCATCACCTAGTCCACACTGCAAAATGCACAGAGCCAAATAGCATAGTAAGTAAAATATCAAGAAGGAAAGTAAACCTAATAGGAGACCACACTTACTGAACAACTCAGCATCACAGAGGAACACGTATGTATGAATGTATGTACGCATGCATGCATGAGGTAAGTAGCATAATAAGAAAAATATCAAGGGAAAACATGATCCGAAACCACACTTAAAGAACGGCTCAGCGTCACACATGAACAAGAATGCAATCTCAAGAAGGGAAGTTAACCCATTACGAGGCCACACTTGATGAACAGCTCAGCATTACACAGGGACATGTATGTATGTGTGTACCTATTTACACGTGTACGTATGAGCTAAGTAGCGTAATAAGTAAAATATCAAGGGAAGTCAACCCAATACAAGACCGAAGTTAAGGAACAACTCAGCATCACACATGAACATGCAGACCCCTGGACATACTTCATTGTATCTATGTGCGTGTGGCTCTAAAAAAAAAAATCAAGGGAAGTCAACCCAATACGAGGCCACACTTAATGAACAGCTCAGCATCACAGGAACAAGTTGACCCTGGATGGATGGATGTACAAAGTAAAATATCAAGACGGGAAGTCAATTCCATACGTGGCCTCACTTAATGAACAGCTCGGCATCATATAGGATCTTTCTGCAAGAAATGTCTAGTATAGTTCAATTGCTTTTTCCTAAGCACAAGAATCAAATTTTGTAGAAACAATACAAGCTATATGTGCACGGTGCTGCCATCTCCAACACATTCTAATAATGGTTTTTTTCCCTGTTCCCTTGCTTTTTTAAGAAACTCCTACTGATAATGATTATATACCCAAAAACATAAATGTTAACTGAGAATCAACTATCAAAGCATTAATGACTCGTACATTGCCACAAGCCGATTGAGGATTGCTCAGAAGATCGTCAGTCAATCCTAACTTCTCCACTTTCTGCTCAGCTTCTGCCCTCCCACAAGTGCAATTTTTACAAGCTTTCCTTGTTGCTCCGACTTCACAATCACCAACTGCAGCAGCCACAATGGTCGATAGATAAAAAAACAAGATAAGTACAAAAACTAAGAAGAGCTCACAAGATAATAAACTACAAAGTAGGCCGAAACTTACCCAACAGTAAGTCGGGTTTCTTCAAATCCTCTTCACTTAACAAGCTATCCTCGTCAATTAAATCCGAATCAGTATCAATCTGAACAACTGGTGAACTTTTTAAAGCGTTCTTAATGGCAAAAGATGAACCAATCTTCCAAGAAGGCTTTTTACCCTTGATCTATGATTAAAGAAAGAGGAGAGAGAAGGGGAAAAAATCAAGGTCTAGCCTCCAATAAACAAGGCAAGTAGAACAAATTTCTCAAGCAAGGTGAACAATGGCTGGCACAAAAGAATCCAAATACATTTATCCTCGTAATAAAGCAAAAGGATGTCAGAGTGTCTCACCCCTAACAAGAACGTGTGTCAAAAATAAACATGAAAAAATAGTGGCTAGGAAGTTATCCCATCCGAATAATCTCCATTGAAAATTGGAAGACTTTTAACTCAAGTATGTACTTATAACTTACACCTACAGTATGCATAAACAAAGCTTCAGTTTACTGCTTCAGCAATAATATTGATAACTAGCCAAACTGATGAAGACCAATGGCAATTCTTGCTTCTTTCAACCCCTATAACCCACTTTGGTTCTTTCATTTTCTTTTACCCACCAATGAAATATTATTGGAAAGGAAGACGATAAATGTTCCATTGATGCAGGTAAACATTGAAAACTTACCATAAGTGACTGCACATCAGAACCCAAAATTGATTTAGGTTGAAGTGACTGTGCTTCTAAAAAACCAGCCAACAGTAATTTGAGCTCAAGAGCTGAGATTGTCTGTAAAAAGAAAAACCCATGTGAGTTTCCTTTCAACGTCGAAAGATATCATCATAAGCGGCACAAATTTATTACTTTCTTCATGTCTGCTGTAGCTGACCAAAAATGGTAGAGTAGGATTGTTCCACCAGGCTTCAGCACTCTTGAGATTTCTTTAAACAACTGGTCACTGGGAGAGTCAAAAGATCTGCTGAGAGAAAGAACAATGTCCATAGAGGAATCTTCTACCGGCAACCGACCTGCTATCAGTAAAGACCCAAAACACAAGAAGATCATATATACACAAGGAAATTGCAAATACTGAGCAATAAAAGGGTATACGGGCCCAAAATTGAAAAATTAACTGAAAACTCTCTACCAGTGTTTTCAGACAAACACAGTCAAATGTCCCACTGTTTATCTTTTCCTCGTTCAATTAACTTATTAGTCAAGATTCACAATCCTAAAAATTTAAACCAACTGTTCATTAACTTGTGTGAAAGAGACATCTATCCCATGAGCAACCCTGCACTAAATGTCAGGAGTTCAAACTTGGTTTTGTTACTGATCAACCTGTACTAAAAACAGGAAAGGCGTACATAACATTATATATCTACAATATACTCAAAGAAGAAATAGAAATCAACAGCACTTATATTGCCTAAAAAATTTAACATGTTTCAAACAAGATAAGAGCATTCCAGCAACATTCGGATTCTATTACATATAGGGAACCTATTATTCATCAACAAAAAATCAGGTAAACAAGGTAGAAATAAGTCATTTGTTCATGAAACAAAGTAGAAAAATTGGACTTCCAAATGAGTTGGTAACAATTAATAATAAAAAAAGTAAAATACAATAAAACATATTAACATAACTGATACGTGACACCAAAAAATAAAAATTTGAATTAAGGAAGAAAAACTCAAGAACGCAGAAAATTTTGTTTCAATCTTTTTAATACAGCATAAGGGAAAAAGAACTCCAAGTTTTGTGTCCTTCATTTTACCATGGTAAGCACATTGCAGTATTGGTTAATTAATTACAAATCCTCGTGAATTATACATGCCCATTCGCAGTCAAACACTGCCAGAATTTCTAATTTGGAGGGGCAGGGAATATGATTTTTGATCTTTTTGTTAATAAGATTTTATTTTTGTTAGAATGCAAACATGAATATACACGTATGTATGTATAATTAAAAGTCACTCACAGGGACAAGAAACCAGATCATCAAATAAAGCTATCCCAATCATTCAACATAGAAAATAACCTTATTATCTAAGTTTCCTACCAGAAAAATAAAAACAACAAGACTTGTAAAATAAATCAGCAAGGGGGAGAAAATTACTTAGCAAAGACACTTGAGTGATAATTAGAGGATCACACTTTTCAACCCCTCCATCCTCAAGCTTTCTAAGTGCATTCAAAACTGTCCTGGCAGATAGGACTGCATCATCTGTAAATGCCAGCACACTTCCCATTATCGTGGCAGCAACCTATAAGAACGAAAACAAACTTATAATATAATATAATATAATATAATATATATAAGGGTGCGGATTTAAAGGTTCCTCCAATATTTACCCATCGGTGGGTGCTATTATTTTAGCCATGTGATATGAATTAGATGCTTGTCATGACAAGTGTTGTTGACCAATATATATATAGCAATTCATAAGTGATTTGGTTGAGCAACTTATTTGTGACCTGCTGACATGGCCTTCTTAATCACTCTAATTAGAACGTTTGAAATGAATCACAACAAATTCATTTTTAAGTTAGGGTTTAAGGACTCTGAAAAAATAGGTATATACCTATAATATGAACCAATTAAAACGTAAAGAATTTGAGCGCTACTACATTTGTCTTACGGTCTAATAATGCTGAGAGCACACATCAAAACAAAAAAAAAAAAAAAAAGCGCGAAGAACAATCTTTACTTTATTTTCATGCAAATTACAGTCAAACATCCACTTTGTTTTTGTCACTTCGAGGACAGGTTCTGTTCCTTTACTATTTGTTCTGAAGTACCTTTTGCAGACGCGTTTACGTGTATAGCATCAAAATTTATTTTAAAGAGCAAAGCTTTTCAAGCACAGATTCTGGCATTACCATGGCAAACACATAAAACTCTGAATTTCAATTCCACACCGCCTTAAGAATGTTGCATATGTGGAGCCAAATCAAGTTGACAACCCAGCAAAAGGAAGAAAAAGGGAGAAAAACGCGTCCTCGAAGGCAGGGAGCAAGCGCCGCGGCTCTGGCAGAAGAGCGCCGCGGCGCTGCGGCGAAGGCGCCTAGGCGCCAGGTGAAGAGCGCCTAGGCGCCAGGACAAGAGCGCCTAGGCGTTATGTGGCAAGCGCCTAGGCGCCAAGGGCCTTACGCCTAGGCTCAAAGAGGATAGCGCCTAGGCGCCAGGGGAAGAGCGCCTAGGCGCCGCAGGGGAGCGCCGCAGCGCTCGTTTCGAGCGCCGCGGCGCTGACGCGCTGTGCTGCGCGATGTGTTTTGAATCAAAGTCGAATTCAAAGGTCCCAAAAACGGGAAACCACTAGGGTTTCCCATTAGTTGCTATTTTCTCCTCCTTTGGTTATAAATAGACACAAGGTGGCTAGGGTTGTGTGTGTGAAAACTGTGTGTGAAAACTGTGTGTGAAAATTGTGAGTGGCATAATTTTGTGAGAGGCAAAATTCTTGAGAGCTCCATCCTTGAGAGAGAAAAATTCCCACAGGGTGTTAGATAGAAGAGAGTTTTGGTAAGCACAATTTGTGAGTGTGTGAGAAACTACTCTTGTAATCTGTAATCTCCTTCATCATAGTGGAATCTGCAAGCGGCAGAAACAGGACGTAGTCTCAAATTTTGACGAACCTGTATAAAAATTTGGTGTCTCTTTTTCTTCTTTTCTCCTATTTATTTTCTACAATTGTTCGTTCTTGCGATCCTTGGAATTAGGAGTCGCCTAATTCCCCAACAACTGGTATCAGAGAGGAGGTTTTGATCAAGAACGATGACTGGAGAAGAAGGTATGGCAGCCGACATCACCAAATTTGATGGTTCAGATTTTTCCTATTGGAGGATGCAAGTAGAGGACTACCTATACAGCAGGAAACTGCACTTGCCCTTGGGTAATAAGCCCGAAGGCATGAAGGATGAGGAGTGGAGTCTCCTTGATAGACAGGTACTCGGTGTGATCCGTTTGACTTTGTCAAAGAACGTTGCCCACAACGTTGCGAAGGAGACCACTACAGCAAGGATGATGAAAGCTCTGTCAGAGATGTATGAGAAGCCCTCAGCCAATAACAAGGTACATCTCATGAAGAAGCTCTTTAATTTAAAGATGCATGAAGGTGCCTCGGTGGTAGAGCACCTGAACAGTTTCAACACCGTCCTAAACCAATTGGTCTCGGTAGAGATTAAATTTGATGATGAGATCAATGCTCTAATCCTCTTGGCCTCGTTACCGAATAGCTGGGAACCCATGAGGGTGGCCATTACAAATTCTCTAGGGAGTGCAAAATTGAAGTTTGTCGATGTCAGAAACTCCATTCTGGCGGAAGAAGTTCGCAGGAAGGACTCAGGAGAAGCCTCTTCGTCGAACTCAGCCCTTAATGTTGATAATAGGGGCAGGAAACTTGATAGGCAATCCAACAGGGATAATGGCAGAAGAGGCAAGTCGAGGAATGGGAGAGGCAATTCAAGGAATGGTAGGACCATGGAGTGTTGGAATTGTGGGAAGACGGGCCACTTGAAAAAGAACTGGAGGGCTCTAAGGAAGAACGAAGACAAGACCAATGACGCAGCCAACGCCGCCACTGAAGAGCAACAAGATGCCTTAATCTTGTCTGTCGACAGTTCTTTTGATTCGTGGGTGATAGACTCAGGAGCATCATTTCACACCACAGCACACCGTCATGTCCTGGAGAACTACGTTGCTGGAAATCATGGTAAGGTTTATCTCGCTGAAGGAGAACCTTTGGATATAGTTGGCATTGGAGATGTCAGTTTAAAAATGCCTAATGGGTCGGTATGGAAGATTCATAAGGTGAGACATGTTCCTAAATTAATGCGCAACTTGATTTCGGTGGGGCAACTAGATGATGATGGACATAAAGTGACATTCAATTGTGGAGGTTGGAAAGTCACGAAAGGAGCAATGGTTGTTGCTCGGGGACGCAAGGCTGGAACTCTCTACATGAACTCTAGTTGCAGAGATACCCTAGCAGTTGCTGATTCTGCTACCAATACTGAGCTATGGCATTATAGGCTCGGTCACATGAGTGAGAAGGGTATGAAGGTGCTTCACTGCAAAGAAAACTGTCGGGTTTGAAAACTGTTGATCACAGTTTGTGTGAAGCCTGCATCTTTGGTAAACAGAAGAGAGTCAGTTTCTCAAAGAAGGGTAGAGAGCCTAAGTCCAGGAGATTGGAGCTAGTTCACACAGATGTGTGGGGGCCTGCGCCGGTGACTTCCCTTGGTGGCGCAAACTACTATGTGACGTTTATTGATGACTCAAGCAGGAAGGTATGGGTTTACTTTCTGAAAAATAAATCTGATGTGTTCGATGCTTTCAAGAGATGGAAAGCCATGGTGGAGAACGAGACAGATTTGAAGGTGAAGTGCTTGCAGTCTGACAATGGGGGAGAGTACCTAGGTGAAGATTTCAGGCGGTACTGTGCTGAGAATGGGATAAAGATGAGGAAGACCATTCCAGGGAAACCACAACAGAATGGGGTAGCTGAGAGGATGAACAGGACTTTAAACGAGCGTGCCAGAAGCATGAGGTTGCATGCAGGGCTGCCAAAGATGTTTTGGGCTGAGACAATTAACACAGCCGCTCATCTGATAAACAGAAGTCCATCCACACCGCTGAAGTTCAAGCTACCAGAAGAAGTATGGAGCCATAAACAGATGGATCTCTCTTACTTGAGAGTGTTTGGTTGTGTTTCTTATGCACATATTGATTCTACTGCTAGAAGTAAACTGGATGCCAAGTCAAAGAAGTGCTTTCTGGTTGGCTATGGCGGACTTGAGTTTGGTTATCGTCTCTGGGATGACCAAAGCCGGAAGATTATCAGGAGCAAGGATGTGATCTTCAACGAAGGTGTTCTGTACAAGGACAGAGACAGCACGGACTCCAGGGGTTCAGGTTCTGAAGATAAGAAGCCTGAGGTGATTCCATTGAAGGATCTGCCTGAAGTGGAGGTGCAAAATCCAGAGGTTGAAGACCAGGAAAACATAGCTCCAGAAGAAAACCAGAGGACTCCTGCCACACCAGTCAGGAGGTCTAGCAGGACAATCAGACCACCGCAGAGATACTCCCCATCTCTGCATTACATCTTGTTGACCGACAAAGGTAAGCCAGAGAGCTTTGATGAAGCCGTGGAGGCTGAAGATTCGGTCAAGTGGGAGTTAGCCATGAGGGACGAGTTGGATCGGACATGGCAACTGGCAAAGTTACCACGGGGTAAAAAGCCCTTGCACAACAAAAGGGTATACCAGTTAAAAAATAAAAGTGCTGGCAGCAAACGGTATAAGGCAAGGTGGGTGGTAAAAGGATCCAGAGATATGCTCGCCAAGATGGATCCGATTGAGAAACTGAAGTTGTGCGCAACTTCAGTTGGACTTCTCCAAGAGGCGTGAGAAGTCGTTGCCGCTGCAGTGGGAGACATGGTGAATTGATTAGTCTCCAAGTGGGAGATTGTTGCATATGTGGAGCCAAATCAAGTTAACAACCCAGCAAAAGGAAGAAAAAGGGAGAAAAACGCGTCCTCGAAGGCAGGGAGCAAGTGTCGCGGCTCTGGTAGAAGAGCGCCGTGGCGCTGGGGCGAAGGCACCTAGGCACCAGGACAAGAGCGCCTAGGCGCTATGTGGCAAGCGCCTAGGCGCCAAGGGCCTCACGCCTAGGCTCAAAGAGGATAGCGCCTAGGCGCCAGGAGAAGAGCGCCTAGGCGTCGCAGGGGAGCGCCGCAGCGCTCGTTTCGAGCGCCGCGGCGCTGACGCGCTGTGCTGCGCGATGTGTTTTGAATCAAAGTCGAATTCAAAGGTCCCAAAAACGGGAAACCACTAGGGTTTCTCATTAGTTGTTATTTTCTCCTCCTTTGGTTATAAATAGACACAAGGTGGCTAGGGTTGTGTGTGTGAAAACTGTGTGTGAAAACTGTGAGTGGCATAATTTTGTGAGAGGCAAAATTCTTGAGAGCTCCATCCTTGAGAGAGAAAAATTCCCACAGAGTTTTGGTAAGCACAATTTGTGAGTGTGTGAGAAACTACTCTTGTAATCTGTAATCTCCTTCATCATAGTGGAATCTGCAAGTGGCAGAAACAGGACGTAGTCTCAAATTTGGACGAACCTGTATAAAAATTTGGTGTCTCTTTTTCTTCTTTTCTCCTATTTATTTTCTGCAATTGTTCGTTCTTGCGATCCTTGGAATTAGGAGTCGCCTAATTCCCCAACAAAGAATCCACAAGAAATCAATTTACTACTCTGAGCTACAAAATCAAAACCTCAGTTCACATCACAAGAGAGAGTTCAAAATTCCCCTGAAAAAAGGTTCAAAATAACCATCTATAATAGATTACGACAAGAACAAAAGTTCACAACATCACTCCTAAAAAACCCACCACAAATGCTCTGGATATCCGGAATTTCACTACAAAAATTCACAGCACATGCACATCCTAAGCTACGTAAATCCCTACACAAATTTCAAAAATGTTCAAGTTTCTAAACAAGAAATTATAGAAATAAACAAGTGAACAGCAATACACCAGAAATTCAGATGCCTTACAATAGTTAATTTTAATCGTAAAATACACGTCAATCTTACCCATAACAGAGGCCAAAAAAAAAAAACCATAAGAACAAAAACCGCGGGAAAAATGGGTTAGACTCGTATTCGTTGAGAAGCGACACAATGATCTTCAGAAGACGACCAAAGATGGGGAAAGGAAGCCAAGTCGAATGCCAAAACATCAAATTCAGCGAAAACTCCAAGAAAAATGGCAGAAAAAAAGCCATACGAAGGAATCATCAAGATATAGAAAACCATAAAAGGTAAGAGACGAGAATCGAGAGAGAGAAAGACGAACCGAGCCTGAAAGCACAGAGGAAATAGCGAGAAGAGGAGATCTGAACTTCACCAGAGCGTCTAGAAATTTCAGCGTTAACCTGCTTTTGCTTCTGATATTAGAAATTTCAGAGCGAATATATACCCCAGAAAGAGAAAAAGAACGCGTTATTTACTTTTTATACTTGGCATTTAAGTTAGGGTGTCTGACCGACAAATTTTCGGATGGTCCGATAAAAAGTAAAAAAATTAAATTATAATATAAAAGTTTTTATATGTCATAATATTTTAATTTATAAAAATAATTTTAATTTTATTTTAATACTTAAAAAAATCATATTAATAATTTATTATTTAAAAAATATTAAAATAATTTTACGTAGTTTTTTGAAATATTAGTTCGTTTTGTTGTATCTTATGTAAAATTTTCTTTTCACTTTTACTTTAATAAATTTTAAATTAATTTGTAAAGCAATAATAAAAAATTAAAACAAAATATTAAACAAAGCTTATTTAAAAAAACATAAATGTAAATTTATTATTTTTTTTATATTATTTGTATTTATTTTCTTTAAAAGATAATTCAAGGTTCATTAATAAAAGAGTAATTAGACAATTTACATCACAAAATACAAATTTAAGATACAAAAATAATATTTAAAAACTATAAAGTTTCATTTTAACACTTTTTAAACAGCAAAATACCAATTTAATATTTTTAAAAAATACAAAATACTAAAATAATAATAATCCTTTAAGTTTATTAAAAAGATATATCGTACGCCTTTGTTCTTTGCCGGTAAGAGTTGTCTCTCTCAGTCAATAAGTTACGTTGTCATCAAAGTTAAAAACATTCTAAGAATTTAAAAAGGGAAAACATTATAGATGCAGGTTTATTTCAATTGATTTTTATTTTGATTTACGGGAGATTATTAAAACCATTGGTGCGGCCTTCTTTATGTTCGTTGGAATGGTTGTTTTAGCTTGGGGTCGGGGACCCTTCTTATTTCTTTTTCATACCAAAAGACGAACGTGGTAAGAGATGGAGGCGCTTTTCAACGGTACGAATACTCTCTTTTTCACCGGTTTTCAATATCTAGGAAAATAATCACTCTCATATGACCTAACCATTTACTCCATTTGTCCCAAATCAATAGGCAAATAATATTCAAACATCTTAAGGTGCGTTTGTTTCATGGTTCAAATCACGGTTCGAATCATTTTGTTACAGTATTGTCTCTTACAAAAATTTAAATATTCATTCAAATCTTTTATTCAAATCTATGAACTAAACGGACTCTTACTGAACATCCATGGTGGGGTTTTTAACCCTACACTTGTGGAATTTTCCGCATGAAATTTTTTTTACATTCTTGGGTTCAAAAGAGAGTAATTTAATTTAAATTATTCTAATGTTTTTCCTGTGGGATTGGTGGAATGATTCCGGGGGTTTAAAGATTAAGTCTTTGTTAATCTGGTTTTGTTGTTGCTTATGTGGCATGTCTTTTAAATTTTTGAAGTTCAATTCGGATTATATGGAGATTGATTTTAATCGGAAGATTATCTGAAGTTTATTGCCTGGAGATCTTGTTTTCAATTTAAATTTGTGCTAACGATTTTCCAAATCTAATAATTTGAATTTTTGTTAAGTTAATCATGTACATAATTTAATCCAGGTTCGTTTAACATTTGCTTAACTTAATCTCTAAGTGTTCTGAAAGTTTCTGTATATATTCCTTATGATAAGAACTAACTTAGTTCGAAATTTAAATATCAAAACTAACAAATCTCATGTTGCAATTTATATATTTTTGAATTATAGTTTTATCGGCAGCGTGTAGATGTAGCCCGCGAAGATCGCATACATAGGTTGACCTTAGAGGATCTTGCATTGTTATCACGGTTGTAGCAGAATTTCAGTTCAACGAAGATCTTGTATTTTTTTCGCTATTGAGTTTAGTTTTTGACGTTAGATTAGTTGAGATCCGATCCTAAGATTTAGTAGATGTATTTTGACGCATTTCATGCCTAGGCTTTGCTTGTTTAAGGAAACCGACTTATGGCTTTCGAATTTAGAACTTTCAAATGAGAGAAGACTCGAATGAATTCTTAGTGTTCAAGAGTTTAGAATATTGCCCTCAATCTTGTATTTGTCTTAATACATTTTTCCAATCTAAAAAGTTCAAGGAGGAGTTGTTCATGAATTGAAGACTAAGAGTATGTTAATTGGACAAAAAGCAAGTGAAGTCGATGTGGAGTAAGACGAGGAGTTACAAGGCAACTCATAGAAGAAAATATCATGGGTTCTGTATTGATGCATTTTTTAGGCTTTCTTGTAATTCCAATCTTTGTAACAATAGTTCGGTCTTAGTGGATCCTTCTTGTGGTATATTTCTCGTAAGCGTTTTTTACCATGCTGTATAACTGTATCGTTATGATCATTTTTATTTTTTGTACTTTTACTTTACATGACAATTATTTTTTCATTATTGTTCAAATTGGACATTGTTAACGTGTTTGTGTGCACAGAACACTATTTGCTTTGCCCTTCGGG
Source organism: Artocarpus heterophyllus (assembly GCA_025403435.1). Taxonomy (NCBI): domain Eukaryota; kingdom Viridiplantae; phylum Streptophyta; class Magnoliopsida; order Rosales; family Moraceae; genus Artocarpus; species Artocarpus heterophyllus. The sequence goes on from CM046339.1 coordinate 13,689,997, forward strand.
TCCTAATAAATGGTGTCAAATCAGGACACTACATCAACAATAAGATCTTGGGATCAACCCCACAAGGACGGACACATAGGAAAAGGTTCCACTATCAGACCACCTCTAGTTGATGGCACTAGCTATGCCTATTGGTTCCTTGGCTTCATTGATGAACATGTCTGGATAAATGTTGAACTTGTTGGTCACGACCAGCAACTAAAGTAGATGGTATAGCTACAACCAAGGCCACAGTTGAGGGAAATCTTCATGATGAGAAAATTATCTGAAGTTCATACCCTCTTAAAACCGAGCACCTGAACAAGTTGGCTGAAATGACCAATCCGACCAGGACGGTATCTGTCCGACCAGGGACCTGTCCGATCAGGACAGGATCCGTTCGACCCAGGACCCGTCCGACCAGGGACCCGTCTGACCAGGATCTGCCCGACCAGGGACCTGTCCGACCAGGGACCCGTCCGACCAGGATCTGCCCGACCAGGGACCTATCCAACCAAAGACCTGTCTGAACGGGACCTGTCCAACCAGGGACCCGTCCGACCAGGATCTGTCTGACTTACCCAAAGACCACCACGTGGCACCATCTCAACCCTCCGTTGGGCAATCCTCCTTCTTCGGAGATCGTGACACTTGTCGCTGGACACCTGGGTTACGGGCTAAACCGGTCCGTACCTGGATCCAAGCTAAACTCTATAAATAGGAGCATCAACTCCACCACAAAAGGTACGGGTATGGGCATTCTTCCCTCGCCTACTCTGCCTTTCCTTAGCTCTTCCCGGTCAGAACACTGACTTGAGCGTCGGAGCGCCCTTGGCAGACACCAAACCGGTGTCCCCATACTCCGAGGCCTTCTCTCCTCTTGCAGATTCGACCAGACTAGGCCGAGCCGGGCAAAACAGGGAACCCGACCACCGTGCGTCCCCGCACGCGGTGTTGTACCGAAATCAGGCATCAACATTTTGGCGCTAGAAGGAGGGCCCCGCGCCTTTCCAGCAGCCTCAGCTCTTCCCCCCAGACATTCCCTGGACGACTGACCGAGACCCAAGGTCCAAGACGAAGAGTCCGACCAGGTCCGAGAAGGTTACGCCGACCCCAGAGGCCAGGTCCGAGCTACGGCCGACCAGGTCCAGGACGAAGAGTCCAACCAGGCTACGACCGAGACCCAAGGTCCAGGACGAAGAGTCCAACCAAGTCCGAGAAGGTTACGCCGACCACAGAGACCAGGTCTAGGCACGGCCGACCAGGTCCAGGACGAAGAGTCCAACCAGGCTACGACCAAGACCCAAGGTCCAGGACGAAGAGTCCAACCAGGTCCGAGAAGGTTACGTCGGCCACAGAGACCAGGTCCAGGCACGGCCGACCAGGTCCAGGACGAAGAGTCCAACCAAGCTACGACCGAGACCCAAGGTCCAGGACGAAGAGTCCAACCAGGTCTGAGAAGATTACGCCGACCACAGAGACCGGGTCCAGGCACGGCCGACTAGGTCCAGGACGAAAAGTCCAACCAGGCTACGACCGAGACCCAAGGTCCAGGACGAAGAGTCCAACCAGGTCCGAGAAGGTTACGCCGACCACAGAGACCAGGTCCAGGCACGGCTGACCAGGTCCAGGACTAAGAGTCCAACCAGGCTACGACCGAGACCCAAGGTCCAGGACGAAGAGTCCAACTAGGTCCGAGAAGGTTACGCCGACCACAGAGGCCAGGTCCGGGCTACGGCCGACCAGGTCCAAGATGAAGAGTCCAACCAGGCTACGACCGAGACCCAAGGTCCAGGACGAAGAGTCCAACCAGGTCCGAGAAGGTTACGCCGACCACAGAGACCAGGTCCAGGCACGGCCGACCAGGTCCAGGACGAAGAGTCCAACCAAGCTACGACCGAGACCCAAGGTCCAGGACGAAGAGTTCGACCAGGTCCGAGAAGGTTACGCAGACCCCAGAGGCCAGGTCCGAGCTACGGCCGACCAGGTCCAGGACGAAGAGTCCAACCAGGCTACGACCGAGACCTAAGGTCCAAGATGAAGAGTCCAACCAGGTCCGAGAAGGTTACGCAGACCACAGAGACCAGGTCTAGGCACGACCGACCAGGTCCAGGACGAAGAGTCCAACCAGGCTACGACCGAGACCCAAGGTCCAGGACGAAGAGTCTGACCAGGTCCGAGAAGGTTACGCCGACCCCAGAGGCCATGTCCGAGCTACGGTCGACCAGGTCCAGGACGAAGAGTCCATCCAGGCTACGATCGAGACCCAAGGTCCACGACGAAGAGTCCAACCAGGTCCGAGAAGGTTACGCCGACCACAGAGACCAGGTCCAGGCATGGCCGGCCAGGTCCAGGACGAAGAGTCCAACCAGGCTACGACCAAGACCCAAGGTCCAGGACGAAGAGTCCGACCAAGTCCGAAAAGGTTACGCCGACCCTAGAGGCCAGGTCCGAGCTACGGCCGACGAGGTCCAGGATGAAGAGTCCGACCAGGTCCGAGAAGGTTACGCCGACCAGAGAGGCCAGGTCCAAGCTAAGGCAGACTAGGTCTAGGACGAAGAGTCCCGGCAGGATATGCTCACAAAAAATATTTCCCAACTACATCAAGACTTCGATGCTGATGACCTCCACCACCAAAGTCTTGGGGGGCTACTGTTGAGGGAAAGCTTCATGATGAGAAAATTATCTGAAGTTCATACCCTCTTAAAACCGAGCACCCGAACAAGTTGGCTGAAATGACCAATCCGACCAGGACGGTATCCGTCCGACCAGGGACCTGTCCGACCAGGATAGGATCCGTTCGACCCAGGACCTGCCCGACCAGGGACCTGTCCGACCAGAGACCTGTCCGACTGGGACCTGTCCAACCAGGGACCCGTCCGACCAGGATCTGTCCGACTTACCTAAAGACCACAACGTGGCACCATCTCAACCCTCCGTTAGGCAATCCTCTTTCTCCGGAGATCGTGACACCTGTCGCTGGACACCTGGGTTACGGGCCAAACCGGTCCATACCCGGATCCAAGCTAAACTCTATAAATAGGAGCATCAACTCCACCACAAAGGTACGAGCATTCTTCCCTCGCCTACTCTACCTTTCCTTAGCTCTTCCCGGTCAGAACACTAACTTGAGCGTCGGAGCGCCCTTGGCAGACACCAAACCGGTGTCCCCATACTCCGAGGCCTTCTCTCCTCTTGCAGATTCGACCAGACTAGGCCGAGCCGGGCAGAACAGGGAACCCGACCACTGTGCATCCCCGCACGTGGTGTTGTGCCGAAATCAGGCATCAACAGCCACCAAAGATTGGTCCTCAACCGAGTCAGACCTAGCCCCCTGGAACGCGAAAAGTTTGAATATTATATTTAATATTGTTGATACTAAACCAGTTTAAATTTATCTCTGTATGCAGAAAGTCAAAGATGGCATGGAAGAAATTAGAAGTGACCCATAAAGGAACATCTGGAGTCAAAAGATCTACATTACAAATGTTGGCCACATAATTTGATGAATTTCTTATGCATAAAGATGAGACCATTACTGATTTCTATTCAAAATTTTGTGATATCATTAACTCGTCGTTTACCTTGGGTGAAGTTTATACATATGCTAAGATTGTGCAGAAAATCTTGAGATCTTTGCCTAACAGATTTCACATAAAAGTAAACGCAATTGAGGAGTATGACTTCGACAATATGACAGTTGAAGAGCTCATAAGTTCTTTAAAAACTTATGAGATGCAGCTGAAGAACAAAAAGAAAAAGAAATACCAAGGCATAGCATTTATGGCGGAAAAAGAAGAGGAAGATGAACTATCTAACAATCTCCTAGATGATGCTATCATACAGCTAACTCAAACTTCAAAAAATTTTGAAGGATAATTTTTAGTAGAAACAACAAGAAATTTTCTGGGTTGTGGAGACAGAACCAGGAAAATAAGAACCATGGAAACACTAGCAAAGAAAAGAGGAATGATAAGAAGAGAGACATACAGTGTAAGGAATGTGGAGAGTATGGCCATATTGCAGCTGTTCGTGCGCCAAGAAGAAAAATAACAATCGAGGCACGACTGCATCTTGAAGTGATACAGAGGAAGATCTTGATAAAGAAGAAGATGATGCAGTCATAATTTTGTGCTTTCATTAGTTCAAACTTTTTCACTATCAATGATAAAGATAATTCTGAAAAATGAAGAAGGCCTTGATCTCAGTAAGCTTCAAGAAGCCTATGACAAGGTATATGCCTTATGGGAGAAGATAGCTGCAAAAAATAGAATTTTAGAGAGGAAAATTGCAAGCCTACGCCTAGAAAAGATGGTGTTGAGGACAAGAAACAACACACTAAGGAAACAGCTAGATGACACTACCAAAAAGCTTCAGGTTGTCACTACAAAGCTTGCCAAATCCAAGGAGGCTGTATATAAGCTGATTGTTGGAGTTGTCAAATTAGACTAAGTGTTGAGCCTTGAAAAACCTGATAACAACAAACATGGTGTGGGTTACAACGAAGAGGCTTCAAGCGCAAACGTATTCGTCAAGGCAGGACAACTGAGATCTTTAAGGTGAAAGAAGTACTACAACCTGACTTGAACACAAGCAATATACTTCCAATGATTGTGGACACATACTGCACCTAAATAGCACTGTGTACACATACTGCAAACGCTGCATGTCAAGGTTTGAGCAAGTAGTCAAGTATGAAATTTGGCAACATTCTTATCAATCATCACTATGGTAATTAAAGGATATATCAGGCCTAATTGCTTTCAACTTTTGCAATTAATTTATCCAGATATGGAAAATTAAGTTGCTCATAAGAAGAAATTTGTCAAACCTAGAACAGAAAAAAAAAAATCTAGTAGGAAAAGTTAAAAAGGTTTGGGTTAGGAAAAAGGAATTAAAATGCATTGGTTCCTATGTCAGTCATAAAGTTTCTTTATTTTGGAATGGATATGATAATGGTTGCATTGAGGGCATGATGATATTAGGAAATAGTATGAAAGGCAATATTACAAGTGGCATTGGAGGTCACTTGGTGTTTACACTTAACTGATAGGGTGATGGAGAAAAGAAAAGATTGTTATAAATTAGTCATCATTCTAGGTTTTGTTTTCCATATTTTTGCTGAGCATGCTGACAACACTTAAATTTATGATCAGTTTATAGAGCATGTTTTTGCTCTAATTCTTCTTATGTTTCTTTTTGTACATCTTAAGATGATTAGCATTGATATTGATATGTGCAAACAAAGAAGAATGTGTTTTATCTTTACTAGAGACAGGGACACATTTTGATGACTTATAGTAAATGTCTAGACGGTGGGATGATTCTCTAGTCAAAGCCACAAGACATATGTCGTAAGAGAAGGGATACCAAATCTTGTACCATAGCATCCTATGATGAATATGTTATAAATACCTATTTGAAAGTGAAAAAAAAAAGTGTGCTTGAAAAAAGAGAGAGATGTGCAAAAAGAAAAAGATCAAAGGCACAACCAATGTCAAAATTTTTTCATATGATGTTAAAAGAACAAAAAGTGCCAACAGTGAGGAAAAATCATAAACAAAATGAAAAAAGGGCAATGAAAAGAGTTAATGAAATGGGGGAAAGTTGCATTTCTATGAGAAGAGATACTTTTTGCTTTTTGGGTAAAAGAAAGAGGTGTGAGAAAAACGTGAAAAAATATTAATCATGCAAACACTTCGCCCACATTTTGCTAAAATTTATTTGATGATCAATCATCCTGGTTAGAGAACCATATTGGTTTGAAATATCAAGGTGTGTTTTTGGTTCTTGAAAAATCATTTAAATGCTTTCCATTTGTTATTCTCTCTCACACGCACTATGAAAATGCATAAGTTGAATTGTCTTAACTCAAGTTGAATGATAAAGTGAAGTGTTTTTGTGCAGCAGAATTGGTCGGGGTTGGGAAAATACTCTTGTTTCATGAATATGTAATTCAGTAATTTAACTTTGAAATCATTCTTTAGCTGTATATACAGTTCATGCTTGACCTTTCATGTTCATACACTGAATTTGTTCACATCTTTGCCTAAACCGTCAACACGACGGCTCACTAAAGAGCTTGTTTCCACAATGCATACTTTTTTTCGTGTGAAGACACCTTATATTATGTATGATGCCTGTTCAAACTTGTTTTTGATGATGTTTTAATTCTATATATACATGCTTCTACGTGAAATAAGTTTTATAAGCTTAGTGTACAGGTGCATGAAATCTCAAAAGACAGAAGACTCAAAACGTCAATTGACATCTTTTCATTGTGAAATAGAGAATTAAATGAACGTTGATCTAGTTTTTCTTTTAAATGTCCTTTTGGTGCTCTTGCTTCTTTTGTGTTTATCTCTTTGTACATCTATAAAATACAGGACAAGCCTCATTGAGTCCAACTCTCACTTTTTGGACATATGAGAAGATTAAGTGGCTGTTTGGCTGAATGGTTTTCCACCACAAACTCAGTTATAAACAGTGTAAAACTCTTACATGTTACAGTAACAATACAATAAAAAAAAAATTGCTACAGAGTAAAGCTCTCACATACTACAGTAAAAATAGTTCTAACCAACGGTTCCCACCACCCTTCCAAACACTAACATGTTGAAAGCACAACACCTACGGAGGGGGTCATCTGGACAGAATCCCAAGCTTGCTGATGGCCATGTAGTTGTGCACAAAATGATGCACTAATTGAAATTATATAAATGGATGTTAATAAATCAACACCAACCGATTAATCAAAAGTGTTGACCAAAGGAGGAACCTTCAAGTGAGGAAGAGACTTCAATGGAAGAGGAAGAGAGTACCTCCTCTAGAATGTCATAGGAAAAGAGTGAATCCTTAATGGTAAACCACAAGAGATAGACCAATACCTTTCGCAGAAGTTGGCCAACTCTAATTCCCTTAAATTTTTCATTTTTTTTCATATGTTGTTATGGACAAGTACAATACATTATTCCTAAGGATGATAATTTGTATCATGTGTTATGTTTTTATCTTGTTTTGATAAATCAGTAATTTTAGATGATTGAATTATATGATATTTGTTTTATGATATATAATATAAACATATTATGGTTTATATATATTTGCACCCGGAATCATAAGGTTGATTTTGAAAATGCTTTCTTGATTATGAAATTATACGCAGTGATAGATAAACTTTTATTTGTAACACATGATTCATTTATAAAATTCTCATTAGGCCCAACTACACGTTTTCGAATGTCTAAGGTTGCATTCAATATGAGCTCTTAGTCGTTTGAACCCATATGTTCAAGTTTGATTGTCATTTGGTAAGCAATATAAAGCAAAGTTTTAAAACAGTGAGTATGGTTTAAAAAACGGGCAAAACCTCTAATTTTGAAAATTTTGGCCTCGTTTTTAAAGTCTCATGGTTTGAATTGTTGGAACCATTCAAACTTATGACTATATTTTTTATTTCTTCACGATTTTCATGTGTTATTTGATGTGATGTTTTATTATTTGTTTAGACTTTTATATTCTAAATGTCAGTTTAAAACTACCGTTCAAACAACAGAGGTTCAAAGTTACCAGTTCAAATTAAAAAAAGTTTAAAATCACACTAATTCGAACCTTCATACCAAATGGACCCTTCCTAATTCTCGTAAATATCTATCAATTTAGTCACTGACCTTGATTTTGAGTCATGACAATTATTTTCACGGGATCTGAATATGCCTCATAACATGATTTTTTTTTAACCGTAACATGAACACAACACAATCACTTTACAGTATGACATGATGTGATTCAAAATTGACCCGTGACATGAAACTAACACGTGAGCCAGAAATCGACATGAAAATTCTTTACTTTTTTGAGTTTTTTCTTAACGCATTATAAAGAATTAAAAAGTCATAACCTACTAAAATATGATAACATCCGTCAAAATAAAAACAAATAAAAGCACAAAATTATAAGAACAACTATTATAAGATCACAATTTCATAACAAACTCTAAAATATACGATGTAAAATATTTTTTTACTATGTTTCAAAATAAGCCAACAAGTGCTCTTTAACTATGAAATAGTTGCAAAAATCTCCCTATGGCATATTCTGTTAATTTATGACGATATGACACTAAATTAATAATATTTTAAGACATATTTTAAAATATAAATCTTAATTATCATTAAAGAATAATAAAAAACTCTAATAACCTTAGCATTACTGGTTTAGCTATATACAATGCACATATTAAGTTGTAATTAAAGTTTTATTGATGTAGATTATGATTAAAATAACCTTCGAATACATGTATTTGTTTTATTTTTGTCACGTGTTGACTTTTGAGTCTAACTATCTTGAGATATAAAAATACAGTTTGAATCTCTTAGTTAATAAATTGATTATTTTTTTAACAATATATAGCACAACCATAATGAGTAGGATTTTAGGAGGAGTAAAGTGATAAAAGAAACAAACAGATAAAAAAAAAAAAAGACTTTGAAAAGGGAACCAAAAAAAAAGAGAAACACAACACTTGAGCTTCAAACTGATTGCCAGATTATGGCTAAGAGAGCAACTTCAGTTTCAGCTAGTAGAGGAGATCCAAGGGTATATTTAGAGGTAGCCATTGCAAGGATAGAACCTTTCAAGTCTCTAGCTATTGCTCTCAAGACTAAACAATCCATGCCACAATCTACATGAAAATTTACTTTATGCCAATCTTTTGGTTGCCGAACCCAGTGCCAAGTATTCATAATCTTGAGAGAAGGACAAAGAGCTTGGGAGAATCTAGTGAAAGAAGCATCAACAAATCTCGGAGAAGATATTGGGGAGAACCTTAAAGTGAACAAGGTCATTTCTAATCCGCCAGTTGTGGTCCATAGCAATGAAGGCAAATAAGAGTTAGAGCATCTATCTAGGTCTAGTCTTTTACTACTCAGGATTCGCGCCAATCACTCAGTCATGTTATTGACACTAGTAGCTTTACCAGCTGTTTGGCAACGGTTTCCACCACAAACTCAGTTATGAATAGTGTAAAGCTTTCATATGCTCAATAACAATAAAAAAAATTGTTACAGTATAAAACTCTCACATGTTACAGTAAAAGCGGTTCTAACCAACGATTCTCACCATCTTTTCAAATTAATTCTCATATTCTAGAGGGAGGCAAGCCACAATAAGTTTTCCAAATCACTGAAAAGGAAAATCAACTCAAGGCTCTCCAAACAAAAACCCCATGACGGACACAAATCCGAATTAATGGTAAACCAATAGGCTAGTTTTACGCATACAAGAAACACATCTGAAAGAGTTTGTCACCACAATGCCTTGTGACGATTATGGATCTTGTAGCTTCACAGTTTATTCTATGTGTTTGAAAGGAATGCTCGGCCTGTAATCATCTGACAGTTGAGCAAGATAACGTTGACTATGTGCTAAATTTCCCACTTGACTTGTGAATCAAGACCCTCTGGTTCTGAAGAGAAGTTTGCCTAATGTCAATCTTGACATGCTTTGATTGTTGTATTGATTGTCTGCCACGTGTGTATTTATAACGTGCTACTACAAGATACAAATCGTTACCATTTATAGTACTTTTATTGATCGATTTATTTACGTGATTTTATGATTATGTTATAGGGTTCGTTGAGTATCTTTTTCATTTTTAATCTTTTTTAATTAAAAATAAAAATAATCACTTGTTTTTATTTTTTATTTATTTAAACAATAAATATGTTTGGTAAATGCAATTTGTTTGCTATGAAACAGAATATAAAAAAAAGCAATTGGTAAAAATAAATGTTGCTAACATATTTTTTTAACAAAAAGTTTAAAACGTTTAAAAAAACTGCACAGTTTGGCCTGCCGGAGGACCATGCCCGGTCGGCCGAACATTCCTAGGTTCGTCCTGCCGAACGGATGAATCCGGCCTGTCGATCCCTTGAATCTGGCCTACCGAATTGGAAAATTTCCAGAAATCTCAGGCACGGGTTTTGGGTCTCCCAAAACTCAAATCTTCGTTTTAACCTGTTTTTCTCAAATCCTAGGCATAGAAAACAATCATAGATGATAGAAAAACATAATATAACACTTTTGAACTCATTTAAACAAGATTTAAACACAAAATCCTAAAAATCCAAAAATACAAGAAAATGAGAAAAAATGAAAAATCTTGAATCGAATCCGTTTTTCTTCAAACAAGGCTTAGATTCTAGTTGTTCCAAGTTCCTTTAACTCAAATCAAGGGTTTTCTAAGCTCAAACAAACTTAGATTTCAAAAGTGTATGAAAAATTAAAAGCTTAAAAAAAAATTTAGAAATTTCAAAACTAACCTCAAATCCAAGCTTCAATTCATGTTTTTGGTTGTTCAATCGAGCCCTCGAGCTTCCAATCCACCAAAACCCGAAGCTTGAGCTTGATTTGATTCAAAATTTTGAGGAAAAATGAGAGAGGAAGAGAGAGACGGAGAGAGAGCGAGAGAGAGACTCGGGGAGAGAGAGAAAGGAGAGAGAGAGTGAACCAAAGAGAGAGAGGAGAGAGAATAAATAGAGAAAAACAATGGACGGTTTTACTGTGTAAAAACTATGTGCCTCCTACGGTTTTGTGAAACGGAATATATTTGACATTTTATACATTTTTGTGTCCCAAAAGTTCAAAATAACATTTAAAATAATTAAAAACAGTTAGAAGTCATTAAGATAACCAAAACAAATTTAAACTTAAAATTTTATTAAATGATCAAATTAGGTTTAAAATATTTATTATGACACACTAATCTATAATTTTACAGTATAACATCATTAAATTAATTTTAAGACGTTACAGTCCTCTTGGTCAAATTTTCTTCTTCGAGAAGAAATCTTCAACACTATTGGCCTTTCCATGTTGTCTTCTCTTCTGCCCTCCGGCGAGACCACAAGCTGAACACGAATAAGAACTTACAAATAATTTTAATCAACAATTTAACAATATGAAAAAGGCAAGAGCCAAAAACAAAACAAAAAAAAAAGAAGAAGGAAAAAGCAGACCCAAAAGGAAAGGTGGAGAGTCCACAATAATTGGCATCAAATGCTTATGGGGATTCGCACTGTTGCTGAATTCCAAGATCTGCAAGGACCATCAATTATTCTATTTATTTATTTATTTATTTTGATTAAAAAAAAAAAAACCCCCCTCTTGTTTGTTCACTTTTTCTCATTGCCCTTTCCCTACTTCCCCATTGGCGGAGCTCTCAACTCAGCTCTAAGCTATCTGTTTGTCTCTCTTCTTTTTTGGGAGTGAGAACGAGAAAATAAACAAAAAAAAAAAAAAAGTGATAGTGAGTGATAAAAGAAAACACAATCTGTGCCACTTGACTCCATAGACATCTGAGTGAGCTTGACATCAAAAAAATAAAAAAAGAAAAGATTTTAAAGGCGCAGCCAATTAGGGCTTCGTCGGAAAGTTAAGCACGCAGAGAGAAAAAGGTGAGGTTCTGTTTCAGCTTTTTTTTTTTTTTTTCTGTTTCTCTTTCTTCCACTACCTTAAAAAAAAAAAAAAACTTGTTTTTGGTGCGTATAGGGTTTGGTTTTCTCTGCCATTTGGAGCTTCTTCTTGGTTATGGAGGTGGTTCGGACGAGGATTAAATGACTTAAAGCTTGAAGAATTTGAGGAAATTTTTGCAGGATTTTTGGGAGCTTAGGAAGTTCTGCGAATCTTTTTTTTTTTTTTTTGGGAAGGGGTGGGGGATTTTAGGAGTGATGTTGTGATTTTCTGGTGGTGGTGTTGTTGTTTTGGAGCCGTGGAATCTACGGTTCTTGTGAACTGAGGTTTTGGTTTTCGGAGCTCGGAGAAGTAGATTGATTGATTGAGGTTTTGGTGTTTTTTGAATTGTTTTTGGTTAGGTTATGGTTTGTTAGGGAGATTTGGTTTTTGGGGAAAAAAAAGAAAGGAGATGGCGACTGAGTCTAACACAGGGTTTCACTGGGACGAAACGTTTAGCTCCGCGCTGAATCGGCGCGCGATTTCGTTCCAGTCTGGCGCCATAAACAGCACGTCGGAGATGCTTCCAATTGGGAATTACTTTGGGATGAATACTAGTAGTGCCATGATGTTCTCTGGGAATAATAGTAGTAGCAATAATTCGGCCATCATTGGAAACAACCCGGTCATTGGGAATTCATCTGCTGGTGGTGGTGGTTCTCTTATTCTTGATTCGGTTCCGGGGCTAAAGCATGATGTGGGCTTGGCTGTCGAGTGGTCGTCCGAAGAACAGTGCAGATTGGAGAGAGGTCTTATCGAGTAGGTCATTCAGAAACGCGTTCTTATTATTATTATTTTTATTAATAATTCATTAGCTTATTTAGAATTAACACATACAATTTTGCATATTTCTTGTCAAGAACTATTATTTCTACGGTTGCTTGTTTTTTGTTACCTGATTCTTGCTGCTTAGTCGCGCTAGAGTATCATTGTTATTATTTTGAAATCATGTAGGAAAAGTAGATGGATAATGCCAAATTTTATAATAAAAGACTGCAAAAACAAGATAAGTGTAAAATCTAACAAAATAGCTAAATAATTCTAACGGATAAGAGATTTTCAAATCCAATAATTATCACTATCGATGAAAGTATCACCGCAATGGACATGGTGTTTACAAAAAAATAAAATGAAAAGAAAAATAAAAAAACCTAAGGAGCATCCCATGTATGGCAGACTTCAATTTGCTAGTTTACATTCAATCGTTGTGGATAATTGGTGTTTTTATGGAATTCAAGAAATGAAGTGATCCCTTTAAGGATTTAGTTCCAACTTTTAGGAGAGTAATTTAAACCATCAGTTGGGGTTTAAGATTGTAGCATGTGAAAGTTTTACATTGTAGCTTTTTATTGTAGCATGTGAGAGTTTTATACTGTTCACAGTTCAAATTATTGTTTTGAACTATTCTTCCAAACACCCTTATGCCTTCCCCTTTTTTGTGAGCTCCTTAGTTTCTTGTATTGATATAGTTTTGCTATAGTGTTTACTCTCCGTCTCTCTATTTCCTAGTTACTGTTCTACATATTTGGAAGATTTTTTTTTCATTAAAAAAAAAAGAAGAATCTTGTTCAATGTACTATTTATGCTGTAACTGGTTGTTTATTATATATTGCTTATTTTTTCTTAACATGGTACATTTTGATTGTTTTGTGTTCTTAAGTTTGGTATTCATATGCTGGCTTTGCTCTGTATTCTGTAGATATGGTAATGAACCGAGCATAATGAGGTACATCAAGATTGCTGCCTTGTTGCGTGATAAAACTGTACGCGACGTTGCTTTGAGGTGTAGGTGGATGATGGTAGGGTCTTGACTCTTTTTACTAATGTTCCTTTACTTGCTCTAAATACATCAAAACATCTAAATCATGTACTGGAAGCTTTGTGTCATTTGGCCTTTACTGGGGTGCTAAATTGTGATGCTTGCAGTCTAGTGATTTCATTTATTATGGTGGGGCACCATTGTATCTTTCTATCGGGTGGAATTTCTAATTGATTTCCTCTAATGTTCAGGGTGCATCCTTTTTCATGGTATCTGTGTGTGTGTGATATCTATTACTGTTTGGTCAATAAGACAGATTAAATGATGATTATGTTCTATACTTCATTTAAGGTGGAAAAGTTTTAAGGTTTCTTTCAAGAACAAGTCTCAATACTAGCTGATCCAACTTTTGAGAATTTCCCTCTTTTGTTTGGTGTTAACAAACTCATCACTTGAAATTCTTTTTGAAAGGGAAGGGCTGTAAAGAAAAAGAAATTCTGGAAGGGGCAACTAATCTACTGAATCTGATCAGATCTTGGATGATATAACGTACTTATTATTTTTCTCATAGGATTTAGGTTCCCAGGAGTATTCTTTTTCTTTTTAACTCAAGATTGAAGCTAATATGATGTAGAAAGGGCTTTGCTGTAGAGTAACTTAGATTCTTAGTAAATGGAAGGATTTGCCATAGATAAGATCATTTTTCTGTGGAAGCTGCCTCTAATATTTGGAGACGTGGCATGTGAAGGTACTCTATTTTGAAGTTATCAAATTTAAGTTTGTTTACGATGTATGTGAAAACTCTCTCTCTGCTCTTGATCTTTGGAAGAACTAAATTTTTTCTCTCACACAAAATTCTTATTCTAGTTGTGTTTGCATGTCCACAATCTGGATTCTTAAAACATATGTTTTCTTTCTCTATTTTCCCCCCTTTTTCTGGAACCACCTGGTGCATATTAACATCGTTCCTATTACCATTGCAAGCGCTGCTTCCCCACCAAACCTCCTTCCTCGTCAAAGTATATCTTATTTTACTTGATTTATATATTGAAAATATTATTTTTAAGTAATTAGTGTAGAAAATATAGATTAGTAAGGGTAGTCTTTCTATTTTAAAAAGTTAAACCGTAAAGGAGTAACTTTTGTATTGTTTCAATAACATAGGGACTTCATTTTTGTTTTACAAAATTAGAGAGGCAAAAGTGGTATTTTGAATGAACAAAAGGGATAATAATGTGATATTCCAATCTGTTTACATATTTGGTGTGACATGGAAACTTTTAGAAATTTTTTCTTAGTTCTTTGGAACAACATACTTTTTTATTTTTTTTCCCTTTACTATTATTATTATTTTTATTATTATTATTATTATTTTTTTGGGAGGGTTGGGGGGATGGGGAACCGTTATTATTATTTTCTCTAGTGTTCCTGTATTTATGAAAATAAAGCGTGACGGTGCTTCAAAATAGTGATGATATTAATGATGATTGATGACAACGATGATGATAATTACTGAAATCATTTCAGAGAAAGCGGAGGAAACCAGAAGAGCTTATTGTGGGGAAGAAGTCGTACAATAGAAAGGTATGCTTTTGTAACTTGTATACAGATGCATAGGGGTAGTTATTATTTTATTTTAACGTTATTTAGTCACCATTAAATCATATACTTTGAGGCCTTGACTGGATATTAGTACTACTAAGTCTTGATGGCACATTATTGTTACCCCTAAATTTTACATTTAAGGTCCCGATAACATATAATTGGTAAGGATCCAATTTTTTTAAGGAAGAATTTCTTTGCAAAGAAGCTATGGTTGCTAATTGAATACATTTCCAAAGAAGCTTTACTTGATTATATACCTTTATATGTCTCAGTCACCCATCCAGATATTTTAATAATGAGAAAACACTGGAGACTCCGTAACAGAAAAGATCTGGCAAAACACTTATTTTCATCAGAAAAAGATTTTAGATATCAATATTTGCTGCAAATGGTTTGCAGGTAATTTTGCACTTTGCCCTATCCCAGAGAGAGTTTTATTCTTTTATTTCAAAGGAAAAATTTGATGACTTGCACCTTGTCCTTTTACACTAATAGCATTTGACCCTTAACGCTCCAATTAGACTATCGTTATTTCTTTATTGGACATTTGTTTGTATTCTGCTTTTGTTATTGAATATTTTGCATACGGATCAGATGTGTTTTGATCAACGAGTTGGAAAGATTGAGACTTTTTTCCTTTGTAGTTTTCCAAGTATTTAAAAAAAGTTCTGGGCTCACTAAACTTCGTTGTAGCCCTGTAGGACATTACAATATTACTATCTACTTCTGATTTGATATTACAATATATATATATATATATTTTTTTTGTTGAGGTTGAGGTTAAGGTTAAGTTTTTATCTTTGTTGGGATCAGATTTATACAATTCATTAAACTGGACTTCTAATTTGGATAGAATGTGCCAACAAGGGACAATTCTCAAACAAATGTTCATCTAAAATGAGAAGAATAGCGACATACGATCAAGTATAGAACAAGGCCTATTAGGGCTTACTATTTTTAATCACACTTTTTCCTTTTTTATTATTATGTTATCAGTAAAAAGGAAGTTTTCTTATTAAAAGGGGGGTTATTGTTTTATGTTTCTTAAGTGTTAGGAATAGAGAGAGATATTTCTGTGATCTGTTTCTTTAAACATGAATGACATGTGGGTTGTTATTTTTTTTTAATAATTATAACTATAATCATAATTATTTTAATTTAAATTTTTTTGGTTTGCTTTGTGGTTTTACTCAAATTTGTAGGACTAACATTGAAAATTATTTTCTTACCAGAGGCCTGTATATGTATGGGCCTATAGGATATATAGAAATTTAATGTAGAGCAAATTTGAGGTATAATGTCCTTAGACTAGTTGACTAGAACTAATCCATGGTGCTATCGAGCAAATTCTTGCGGTGTGTCTAGAAATGCATTCTTCCAGTTAGTAATACAAAAGGAGTCTAAGAAGAGACATATAGGGAAGATATTGAATCAGCAGTGAGTTTGCTGCGGAAAGCCTAGTCAACCTTTTCCTTAAGAAATAAAGAAAGAAACCTATCTGATTTGTGAAACAATACTGAAGCATACAAATGAGTCAAATTTCATGGCCTGAGAATCACAAATTTGATCTTTAAATGGCCCGAGGAAAAATCATACGGTTCCTGGAAAAAAATCATTATTTTGTGGTCGACACTAAATTACGGCACAGCTATTAGGTGGGAAAAAGCATACGGCTTTTGGAAAAAAATCACAAGGTTTCTTAAGAGTCGGGAAGCCTAGAGTTCTCTTCCCAAAGCAGCTTACAGGTCTACTAAAATTATTAACAACTAACAGCTCAAACAGGAAGGTGAGGAGTAATACTGGCCCTCAGAAAAGCTAAAGGAGTAAGTTAACAAGACAGATCAAGGAACGGAAAATCTCAAGCCACATGCTAAAGAATTAGAATGGATGAGAAGAATATAAAAATTATGATGAAACAACCAGGGCAATATGATTGGGATAAGCCCTGAAATGCTCTGATGAGAAGAGAGTTGAAAGTGACAGCTAGGAATTAGATGCTCTGTATGTAGGTTTGTGCCTGCAACGATACACAAACTTGATAAATCAGCTTTCAATCGTTCCGAACAAAACATGAAAAAGGAAGTCATCTCACTAAATAGTCATCTCACTAAATACAATTCTATTGTTTGAAGATATAGTTCATCACAATCCAAATTTTATGCCCGAAGCTATCAACTAACCCTACGGGAAAATGATGAGATTGAAGCATCAGGCACACCTTATCTTGTTGAAAATGTGTTGGCAGAAGAAAGCTCCATCTAAACAAGCAGGCAGAGATGGACCTCAACACATTGATAAGAGTAGTAATCTTTAATAATTGTTACAAAACCCTTGAAGAACCGGTGAAGATCAATTGGCTATTGAAATAGTTGTCGTCAATTTGGATTAATTGTGTTATTTAGAATCGTGAAATGTACATTTCATTTAATGTCATCGTGGAAAGTATTAGTCTACGGTTACCTTCTGTGTTTGGAGCTTCAAATGGTGTTCAAATGAGCACAATTTTATTTTTAAATCAATTACCTGAGTCTAAATACCAAAGATGGAATTCATATTTTATATTATCGAATAAATTAATGTCTTTAGGATCTGTTGTTGATTGAAGAACCAGTATTCTAAAGATCATTCTTCTTCAGGATAAGCTAGTGGAGTCATCTTCAAAGATAAATATAACTTCATTTTCACCCTTGGACGTGGCTGGATATCCTTTTATAATGAATCATGTGGACCAGAAGAAATGCATGCCTTTCGAAGGTTAGCCGCTGTTGCCGTTGTTATGGATATCTTTCCTCTATATGGTGTGTGCCCGCGTGTACATAATCTGCATATGCTCAATTGTTTATTCCTTGTTTTTGATCCAACTAGTTTCTCTCTCTCTCTCTCTCATTCGAATTCCTATTTGCTTACAATGTCCCATTTGATACTCAAATTTTATAGATTGTGTTTGATTTTCTATTATTTTACGTATTGGCTTTTTATGAAGCCTAAAGTGATTGATGTAGATCCAAAATGTATCCCTTCTTGGTCGGTAATTTAGTATGATATGCCTTTCATTTTGTTTGTCTAGAAATATGAAGACTTCTCCAGTAAAAAGTCTGAATTGGTAAAATTATATTGAAGAAGTTTCTCGTTAGAAACATTGTGTAATGTCTAGTAAAATGTCATGTTGTTTCTTTAAGGGGAAGAGAGTATAAAAAGGCTTTCCTTCCTTCAATAACCGAAGTTGGTTGGCTGAAATAGTTATGATCTTCTATTTGACAAATAAAAATGTGTTATCAAAAGATTGATTGCTATTCTGTCCAGCATGAAACAAGCCAACCATCTGCTCGGGTATCTTATTGAACAAAAACTATGATGCTGTTCTCTATACTTGCTTCATGGTTTTATGACATGAATTTACTAGTCTCCGAGCTCTCCTTATGTTAACTTGGAACCGAGTTTATTCACACTGCAGTCAATTTTCCGTACAATGAAATGCATCAGGTCTTTATAGTATGGAAGCTCACTTTCCAATTCGATATTTTGTGGCATAAGCTTATCTTATTAGTGCTGTTTTCAGGAACCAGCATCTGCTTGAAAAGTTTGTGCTTGCAATTATGTATTAGTGCTTTAGAATATACTGTTGTCTTGTCACGGATTTAAAAAAGAGGCTCATTCTTTTAAATCTTGCTGTTACACCGTCTCTTTCTTTCCCCTTTTCCATATTTGTCTGCGGGTTCCACTTATAGCTGTTTTGACTTTTGAGGTATTTCTTCTTTCATTGTCATAGGAATAAATGCTATAGCCAAGCATCTCTTGGAACAAAATGCTCAATCTTTTAATCAAATTACAGCTAATCTGTCTACATACAAGGTAATTACTATTTAGCTATTTGTCCTGATGATTTCTTGTCAATGACTCAATAAGTATGCTAAAGATATTAAAGGCACGAATAAAAGTGGTTTCTGCAAAAGAGATTCTTTGGCAATTAAGCTTTTAAGTATGCGTTGTAGTCCTTATTCTGTATGTGCATGCTATGGGTCTATTTTGGTAGTTCATTTTACTGCTTTATACTGTGAACAAATGATTCTTCAATCAAAAAGAAACGAACATAATAACAAGGGAAAAAGAAAAGAAAAGAAAAGGCAGTAATAGGATGCTATATATGCACATAAATGTTGAAAAAAGGCCTTCGAAGCTGCTATTCTGTCTATTGACAACCTACCTTGTCACTAGCTAATAAATAACAACTCATCCTGCATTTCTTATTGGGTAGATAATGCACTTTACGTTAGACAACAGTATTTTATCCCCCTCTTGGTTTTAACAGCAGTGTGATTTGATTAGGTGCTATATTGTCAATGAGTCAACCGTTGTGACACAATACTGAAGTACTTTTAGTCTTAGCACAACCTTCTCACACGTCAGAACAGTACATGGATAGATGTTATGTCCTTTTCTCGCTTAATGTTTTGTTGTCATCATGCTAAGTTTCCCCTCTTCTATTTTCTTTTCCTTTCTCAAAATTTCTTGGCCCTGGCATAAATCTCGTATGCAAATCTTCTGGCCATACACTTTCGTGGATAACGTTAATTTTTTTTATATTTAATTTTCATAATATTTTACTGTAAATGTAAGATTTTTCATTCGCTGTGGCTTGATAAATTCTTTTGCTTCATCAAACAGTTACAGGACAACATTGACCTCTTTTGTCAGACTAGGAACAACATAACTGCCATCCTGAATGAGTATGCAAATGATCTTTGATGCCTATAAATGTTTTGTATGTTTTTCTAAATCTCGTTCTTCATAAAAGTGCTCTTTCTGTTATGCAGCATGAGAAGTATGCCTGGTATAATGAGCCGAATGCCTCCACTTCCTGTATCCATTAACGAGGATCTTGCAAATAATATTTTGCCTAATACAGCTTAGGTAAGCTCTCACGTGAATGACTCAAATTGAACTCGCATTGTGTTTAGTGCGCGTTTTGCGCACATGTTATGAAAACATGGGCAATGAGAAGAGAGAAAACAATGGCTTTTCCATTTGTTATGTAGGTTTATTATCTTCTCTCTCTGTTGAAGGCCTTTTTATATGAACTATTGATTTGAAGTTTTTCTCATAAACAAGTGCCTTGTTTACAAGTAGCTGCGATGCATCATCAGTTGTGCGTTTCTTCGTCGTTAAAAATCCTTGTGAATAGCCTATGTCGATATCCCTATTTCCAGATCCACCATTATTTTCTCTTTAGTTGATTTTGCATTTGGGTTCAGGTCCATGGTTCTTGTCATGTTGGCTGAATATGACTAAAATTGCACAACAAATTTGGATGTGGAGAATTTATTTATTAGCAATGCAAGAAGAGGAACGGATGACCTTGGTGGCGTGCCTAATTATCTGAGCTTCTCAGTGTAAATTTCTTTTATTTGTTGGGAAGCAGTCTCAAATATTTTGGCTTTGGAGCTCACTCACCCGAGAGCCGTAGCCATATGAACCTTTACGTTATAACTTTCCATCCCATAATTTTTGGGCTTCAAATTGGCCTTTTGCTCTTAGTGCTTCTGTGGTTTTTGTGATTCGTCTGAAGATAGACTTTGTACTTTTTGTTACATAAATAAAAATCATTTTGTGCAGAAAATGTGTGGTACAAATATTAAATAAAAACTAGAAGCTCTTTCTCTCTCTCTTTCTCTCCCTTAACTAAGAAAGCTTTTTACCTTTTTATACCTTATATTTAAGGTTTGTTCTTTGGTTTTTAATGTCATCAAACATATACCCTCAAATTTCATTTACGACACAAATTCATACCTTGTCTCTGTCTATGCTCATTTGGATCTCAAAGAATAAAAACAAAACATCTGTTTATAAGAAAAAAACAACAAAACAAATTAATTAAGAAAAACCCTTATTCTTAGATTGGAAAAAGAAAGAAAACTTTACCCTAACCAGTCACCAGCGCCGCCCTCCCTTATTGCTGCCCAGAACTTAGCCCACCCCCAGCGCTGTCCTCGCCTCACTACCATCCTTGCAGCGGCCCACTGCCACCAAGCAAGTTTCACCCTTGCCATTGTCTGTAACCCCCATCGTCTTCTTTGTTGCAAACAGATCTAATTTTTGTCCCTAGCCAAGACCAAATCCCCGATTATAGTTATAATCCGATATCTCAAGACAACAAGAAGTCTACATGTGTCGAGGGATATGCATCCTACTGTTCGTTTGCGCTTTGACAAGGACAAGGCGAATCAAGAGCAAGGCCAGGAGGTGATTCTTGCTTGTTAATTACACCTTCGACGCTGTCATAGCCAGAGGTATAAGAAACGTCCATTTCATACAAGTGTCAAAATTTCCATTTTGTTCTTAATTTTGCTCTTCGACAAACGATTCACTCATTGTTGCTTGTGCATTGTTAGAATAAAATTGTGATGAAAACTATCATCACCCAAGATCGTTCATGTCAAATCATCAAGAATATTAACAAGATGCATAAGCTAACCTAAATCCATTGATTGAATGTGATTCTTGAGTCTTTTGGTTGAGGTTCTTCCAAGTCTAGTATGTAAATCCTCCATCTCAGAATGCTCTGTAACTTCTCCGTAGATGGGGAACAGCAAAAATAATGTACGTGCTGACTTGAGGACCACAATCCCTTTATATAATTGTTAAACCTTAGCAATTATCTTTAATTACTAATTTAGCCCATCATAAAATTAGTAATTATATTTTTTTGGTCTCTACACATGGGAGGCCCACACTCAATGATGCATTAAAAGCCCAAAACTCAAATTGATCACTTTTAATTGGGTAACCTTATCTGATAGCCTTTAATTCATGTTTATTAAATATATTAGCCCATATATTGGATTTTGATATAACAATCTCCCACTTGGGCTATATATATATAACTTTATAAACCTTATGAGCTCATGAATTTTGCTATCAAAACCTTATGCACCTCAACAATCTTGTCCATTAACCATATCAATATAGGACTAAAGCGGCATTCGTTACATATGTCGTAACTAGACCCATCAATGATCACATATACCAATACAACTAATGACAAGATCAAGCATGGATGTGTAGCGTGGAAATTTCATACAATATGATCATAACATGTCTATTTACAATTGGTCCACCTGAAAACCTTAGTGAGATCAAATCATACCAAAACTAGAGTGTGAATATAACTGAAAACTTTATTTATGCAAAAAATAACCTTAAAATATCCATAAACTGAAATAACTAAAAATGTTTATATCATAAGAGCATTTAAAATTACAAACTCCCACTAAAACTAAATATCCTAAAATGATATGACACCCATACGAACAGTGTGCTTATGAAACATTTTGGGTGGCAATCCCTTAGTAAGCGGATCCACAATCATGGAGTTTGTGCCAATGTGGTCTATAGACAATTGTCCACTCTGAACTCTTTCTTTCACAACCAGGAACTTGATCTCTATATGCTTTGACTTCATCGAGCTCCTGTTGTTGTTGGAATACAAAACTGCTGACTTATTGTCACAAAATAACTTGAGTGGTCTTTGAATACTATCCACTACGCGTAGCCCCATGATAAAATTTCGCAGCCATATTCCATGATTGGACGCCTCATAACACGCTATGAACTCTGCCGCCATCGTAGAAGATGCTGTAAGAGATTGTTTAGTACTCTTCCAAGAGACAGCACCTCCAGCTAGAAGGTAGACATAGCCCGATGTAGATTTCATACTATCTTGGCATCCAGCATAATCGGCATCAGTATACCCAATGATCTTTAGCTGTTTCGACCTCCGATACGTGAGCATGTAGTCTTTTGTTCTTTGTAAATACTTCAAGACTCGTTTGGCTGCTACCCAATGATCCTTTCCAGGATTGCTTAAGTACCTACCCAACATCCCTGTAACGTATGCAATATCCGGACGCGTACAAACTTGAGCATACATTAGACTCCCTGCTGCTGACGCATAAGGAATCTTCTGCATTTCCTTAACCTCAAAATCATTCTTAGGGCACTGATTAAGACTAAACTTGTCTCCCTTAGCCATAGGGTTATCACCTGGTTTACAGTCCTGCATGCCATATCTTTTAAGAACCTTTTCGATATGACTCTTTTGTGATAATCCTAAAATACCCTGAGAGCGATCCTGGTGTATCTATATACCTAGCACAAAAAAGGCGTCACCAAGATCCTTCATCTCAAATTTCTTTGATAGAAATCTCTTGGTTTCGTGTAATAAACCTATATTGTTGCTGGCAAGTAAAATGTCATCGACATATAAAACCATAAAAATATACTTACTCCCACTAAACTTGTGATATATACAATCATCCACCAAATTCATCTCAAAACCGAACGAGATGATAACCTGATGAAATTTGTAATACCACTGACGAGAAGCTTGCCTAAGCCCATATATAGATTTCTTTAATTTGCAAACCATCTTCTTTGCGTCTCCCGACACAAAGTTTTCCGGTTGCACCATATAGATTGTTTCATCAATGTCACCATTGAGAAATGCAGTCTTAACATCCATCTGATGAAGGTCAAGGTCAAAATGTGCCACTAATGCCATTATAATCCTAAAAGAGTCTTTCGAAGAAACCGGAGAGAAAGTCTCTTTATAATCAATGCCTTCTTTCTGTGTAAAGCCGCGACAAGACGAGCCTTATACCTCTCCACATTGCCTTTTGAATCCCTCTTGGTCTTAATATCCATCTGCAACCAATGAGTTTCACACCTTCGGGCAATGGGACAAGATCCCAAACATCATTGTCCTTCATAGACTTTATCTCTTCATTCATGGCATCAATCCACTCTTGAGATCTAGAACTTTCCATAGCTTGACGGAAGTTGATTGGATCATCTTCCACCATACCAATGTCGTACTCATGTTCTTGGAGAAATACAATGTAATCATCTGGCACTGCACTTCTCATTTCTCTAGTGGATCTCCTTAATGGCATAGGTTCTTGAGGTAGTTGAGTTTGTTCATTTGGAACAATTTCTGGAATGGGAGGTTCTCCGACATTGTCTTGATTTGGGTCTGCTTCTTGAACGATGTCAGGAGTAGGAACCTGATCAATGTCAATAACAGCTGTGGGAATATCAACATATTTCTCTTCAAAGACAAAGTCCTTAACCATATCTCCCCCCACAAACTTGACATTCTCAAAGAACTTGGCATTTTCTGTCTCAAATATCGATTTGGTCGTGGGATCATAAAACTTATACCCCCTGGATCTTTCAGAGTATCCAATAAAATAACAACTAACCGTCCTTGAGTCCAGTTTCTTTTCATTAGGCCTGTAAGGCCTTGCCTCAGCTAGACATTCCTAAACATGCAGATGCTTTAGACTAGGCTTCTTGCCCGTCCAAAGTTCGTATGGGGTTTTGGCAGTTGCTTTAGTTGGAACCCTGTTAAGGATATATACTGCAGTCTTAAGTGCTTCTCCCTAGAGTGTTTCTGGTAAGGTAGAATGAGAAATCATACTCCTCACCATTTCCTTAAATGTCATGTTTCGTCTTTCAGCAACACCATTCATAGTGTGCGAACTCGGCATAGTGTACTGTAGGACGATACCGCTTTCCTCTAGGAACTTAGCAAACGGTCCTAGATGTTGTTCACCTGAATCGTCATATCTACCATAGTATTCACCACCATGGTCAGATCTGACGCTTTTAATCCTTTTGCTGAGTTGATTTTCAACTTTAGCCTTATATTTTTTGAACACATCCAGCGACTGTGACTTTTCATGAATGAGATATATGTAGCCATTTCTGAAAAAATGTCTATGAACGTTATAAAATATTGTTGACCATTCCAAGAAGCCGTAGAGAATGGCCCACAAATGTCTGTATGTCTGTATGTTGGCTTCAAATCTCCTTTATTGGTTTGTTTTTCCTTAATACAGTTAACACAAATATCAAAATCTGTAAAATTTAAGAGGTCGAGAATTTTGTCTAACACAAGTTTCTCTATTCTCCTTCTGGACATATGACCTAATCTCTAGTGCCATAATGTAGCTGAGTTCTTATTGGTTAATTTTCTCTTTATACCTGAAGTACTTAATTACAAGGATTCATTAAATGAAGCAATTGTATCAAGTAAATAAAGATTATTGTAACCTGATAAAGAACCGGAACCAACTAATTTTGAATCATGAAACAAACTAAATTTTCCATTTCTAAATGAACAAGAATAACCAGATTTGTCCAAAGCAGAGATAGAAATCAAATTCCGTCTAAAAGACGGTACAATAAATGTTTCATCAAGATCCAAATAAAATCCAGTCTTTAACGACAATCTAAATTTTCCTATTGCTTCAACTTCAACTTTCTTGCCATTGCCCACGTAGATGTATCTTTCACCATCATTTGGCTTTCGGCATCTCAGGCATCCCTGCATAGACACACCGATGTGAGTGGTTGCACTAGAATCCAACCACCAAGTGTGTTCAAGTACTGAAGTTAAATTTACCTCAAAACAAACCAAATTAAGAAGAATACCTTTTCTGGCACGCCAAGTGTGATAATTGGTGCAATGCTTCTTCTTATGTCCTGCAGCTCCACAGAAGAAACAACCTATGCCTTCCGGATCAACCGGTCTCTTTTGTTGTTTCTTTTGAAGTGCCATAACTGCAGCTTCCTTATCCTTCTTCCTTTTCTTCCCCTTGTCCTTGGAAGTATTAGCCAAGTGAGCACTTTCTGTTTTTTCTTGCTTCAACCTTTCCTCTTCTTGCACACAATGTAAGATGAACTCATTAAGAGACCAAGTCTCCTTTTGGCAGTTATAGCTCACATTGAACTAACTGAATTGTGCAGAAAGAGATATAAGAACCAAATGCACTAGCAAGTCCTCAGAAAGGTCAAGCTTAAGTACTCTCAACTTTGAAGCAAGATGAGACATCTCCATGATGTGCTCCCTAATGTTCCTCTTACCTTTATGTCTCATTGAGATGAGGCTTGCCAAAAGTATACTTGTTTCAGCCTTTTTATTTTTGACAAATCTCTTCTCAATGTCCTCAAGGAACTCTTTGGCTGGCTTTATCGTTTCTAATATAGTGCCCCTGAATGCTTCTGGAATGGCCTTCTTCATGATCATCATACATATACGATTTGACTTCTCCCACCTTTCCATGTCCCTCTTTTGATCAGAGTAACACTTATCTATAAAAGGTGCAAGAGAAGGAACCCTTAACGCAAGGTCAAGATCTATGACTCCAATAACTATTAGGAGGTTCTCTTGCCATAATTTGACGTTGCTACCATTTAGCATAGGAATTGAATTGATGTTGGCAGTAATATTAGAGGCAGAACTAGTAACTGAAACAGAGAACAAAACAAACCCAAAACAAGCTCACATAAGAATCCATAATAACAATAATAAATCCAAATAAAGGTAACCACATCTCAAGATATCAGGCACTCCATTAATATTTAGTGTTCGGACAAAAATATTAACTTGTAAGTGATATCTTGGTGTAGTAATCAAACACTGACAATAAGAACATATCAAACAATAAATCTTCCTTTGGGCCGATTTATTGTTTACATATAAAATCGAATAATCATCACGTGTTTATCACCACAGGTGTACATGCAATTCTGTCAAATATTGCATTCATTTGGGCTGGTCAATATTTACATAAGTTGCATGAAGACAACCGTTTATATTTCAAAACAAATTAATTTCCACAATAGAGGCCACTTTGGTGACTATTGCTTCAATTAATTCATCTCAAAATATATATACAATACCAATATTTGAATTTAAAATTGCACCAAAAATGACCAAAATTAAAATAATAAAAATAATTAAAAATAAAAAAAAAATTTGATCAAAGTCAGCTTTGACTGGGTCGGGGCTGGACCGGGTCGGAAGATCGTGCCGTATAAAGCATTTAAGAGAGAGAGAGAGAGATTTTCTTTGAAAACTGATTGTTCACAACCAGAACATAAATGAATAATCCAAAACCAAAAATTCAAACAATTGTTCTTAAATTTAACAATTTTAAAGAAATTATAGATCGTTAAATTTAAGAATTATTTATGAGAACCACATCTAAAAAAAAATTATTGATTCTCAATGATTCAACATGAAGAGGCTTTAGATACCACTTGTTAGAATAAAATTGTGATGAAAACTATCATCACCCAGGATCGTTCATGTCAAATCATCAAGAATATTAACAAGATGTGGAAGCTAACCTGAATCCATTGATTGAATGTGATTCTTGAGTCTTTTGGTTGAGGATCTTCCAAGTCTAGTACGTAAATCCTCCTTCTTAGAATGCTCTGTAACTTCTCTATAGATGGGAATAGAAAAAATAATGTACGTACTGACTTGGGGACACAACCCCTTTATATAATTGCTAAACCCTAACAATTATCCTTAATTACCAATTTAGGCCATCATAAAATTAGTAATTATATTTTTTTTTTATCTCAACACATAGAAGGCCCACACTTAATGATGCATTAAAAGCCCAAAGCTCAAATTGATCACTTTTAATTGGGCAACCTTAACTGATAGCCTTTAATTCACGTTTAATAAATATATTAGCCCATATATTGGATTTTGATCTAACATGCATAACTATCATGACTAACCTTTTTTTTCTCCCCTCAAAATTGCTTGGTCATCAGACTCACCACATTTGAAACTTTTAGCAATTCTTGGCGATTTAGTTTCCCGTATGAGTTCCCTTCAAACAACGCCAGAAAGGGGTATTAAGGGATGAGAGGGTTGGGGGTGGGACGCAGGGTAGGGTTAATAGGCTGTTTGTTAGAGCGGTTAGAACCATTGGTTGAAACTAATATTGGTTTAAAACACTGTAGATGCTGAGAGCTTTACACTATAGCTGTTTTTTATTTTATACCATAACTGCATAAAGCTTTTTACTATGAATGGTTGGAACCACGTGCCAATCAAAGGCTATTTTTTGTTTTTCTTTCTTAAAGTTTTTGGTTAATTTTGGTTATTTTAAAAAGTTTTTCTTGTTTTTTTTGGGTATTTTAGGTATTTTAAGGTCAAAATTAAAGTTTGTTTGAGAAAAGGTTCGTGTATTAAATACAATTTGATATTATATATTTTATGAAACCAAAAACTAAAGATTATTTTGTGAATAAACTTAAAATACCAAGTATAAACGGATAAATATTTTGAAAAATGCAACACATTTGCTATGTTTAACAAATAGTGTTAAGAATCTCTCCTGTAAAGTTTTTGGTCTAAATATCATGTTATTTTTTTTCTTAGAGATCTTAATGGTTTTTTAAGAATATTTGATTGATATATTTCTCTTCATTTGGATTTGGTTTATTAATTGAGTTAAAACGAAGGTTAAAATTATCTTCGAGCTGCTATGAAGGTATACGTTCTCAGTTCTTTTGTCAAGGACAGAAGAGACTAAGAAATCAAGGCGGACAACGAGGTTCAGATAGGAGATTTGCCTAATGTTATTTTTATCAAAATACATTAGAGGGGAGGTATTTCTTAGAATCATTGGAAGTTTTGTAGTTATCCTTTTAAATTTTTAGGGTAAATTACACTACACACTACACTTTATGTTTTACCCAATTACATAGGCACCTTTTACATGGAAACTAATCATACTAACACCAAAATAAAATGACTAAAGAACCCCTTGAATCTTGGCCAACAATTTTAAAAACACCAAATCACAGCCATTTATTTGATTTTTACCCAAAAAATTCAAAATAAGCTAAAAAAAAAGGGAAAAAAACACCCCTACCTAATCAACGACCCCCACGTCCAAGGGCCCAACCACCCCACCCCCACAAAAAGCTGGCCCAACTACCATGGCTCCCCCCTCCACCCTGTTGTCGTCGCACAAAGCCCACCTGCCACCCTGCAACTTCAACGAGACCCCCATTCATGGAGCACCCAAGCCCTCCCACCTTGTCAGCCCCTCTCGTCGTGCCCAGCCACCCCCCATCCATGACCTCGACAAGACCTTAGATCACCAGAGCTCCGTTGCATCTAGTGTGTGAGTGATAGATTTTTTTTTTTTGTTTTTGTTTTCTTAATAATTTTAAGATTTTATATGCCTTTTTTATTTATTTTTAGCCCAAAAAATATGTTTTTTAAATTTTTGTTTATAATTTTTAAAGCTTAATAAAAAAATCATTTTTTAAGGGATGAAGGAGGATTTTTGACATTTTGAATAAAATTTATGACCAACTGATTATCAACCCTCACGGTCAACTAACAAAAAGGGTCTTGTTGTAGTTTTTTTAACGGTTAGGATGTTAGTGTGATTAGTTTATGTCTAGAAAGTGTCCTTGTAATTTTGACAAAACACATGGTGTCTGTTTAATTTATCTAAATTTTTAATTTAATGGTCTTCATCCAAGTCTGCGGTTAGTTGATTAGCTTTTAACCCACATTTGCTAATATCTATCCGAAGTTTCTATGGTTTTCCTCCCGAGTTCATTGCTGGTTAGTTTTTGGGTTTATTTTTCTGTTGGACTAGTTCGATCAAAAAATAACCACAAAAATGGCTGATGTAAGATTCTCGCCTTATATATAAATATATAAAAAAAAAAAAAAAACCAAAAACAAAATCAATATCTACATAGGACAAAAAGAAGAGAGTGATTTACACATTGATGAAAAAAAAAAGCCAATTATATGACCAGTCCTAATAAATGATGTACCAGTTGATACCCAAGTTTGCAGTTGATTTGATGATCATCATTAGTATATATACTATAGTAATTGTGGATGCTGAGATGTATACAATTAAGCAATCAAGCAAAATCAGTGCAACAAGAGAAATACTGGACATGAAAAAGACCGGGGCCGCCGATCGTTGTGGTTGTCTCTTTAGCACGAAATGGCTGAATATTGGATGTGGCAAAATTAATATTGAACACAAAGCAAAAATAAAAATAAGCATAAAATAAAAGCTAAAAATAAAGATATTCACACCAAAAAAAGAGGGATTTTGATAAAGGGCCTTATGAGGAAATTTTTTTTGATAAATGGTCTATTTTTTTGGGACAGTTTTTGGTATCAAAAAAAAGGTTTTTTAGATATCAATACGGTTTCAGTTTTTTTTTTATTATTCTGTTGAGGTTCCTTATCCTGCTACAGTTATTTTTCTTTTTTTTGAAAAAAACTAGGACAGTTTACCTGCATAGAAAAACGTATTTTTTAGTTTTAAAAAAAAGAGGATCATTTAACCAATTAGAATTTTTTTTTTGGTCCTTTTATCAAAATCTTCCCCAAAGAAAATATAGTGGTTCGCCCCAAGATATAAGTTATATCCACCGAGTCTCATGTATTCTCTTTTGGTGAAGAAATATGCTTACAATATGTTCTCCCTTTCTCTCCTCCATCAATTGGTCTCTTTCTTCCCGTCTATTCTCTCTTGTTTTTTTTTTTTTTTTTGAATTTGTACATATTTGCAGCCCCCTGAACGGTTTTCAATTAGTCCCATGTCCTTCACTGAACTGACAGTTCCTCCCTTTCTATCTTTCACGTGACTCAAGTCATTGTGCTGACTAATTCCTCCCAATACCCACGTTAAGTCTGGGTAATTATTCTGGTTATTTTTATTGCACTTTGACCTTAATGCATTCCCACTTTTGGGCATTGGCAGCTAGGCCTAGCTTTCTTGTTGTGCTGGCGTAGATTGGCTTATCCCACAGTAATGCTTGTCTTAGTGTGTTGTGTGTCACACCACAAATTGGTGGATTTGATGCCCAACTGAAAAATTGTATATAAGAATTGATGTGTTTTTGTCTTATTGCAAAATTTAAAAAAAACTCTGTACATAGACACATATATATACAACGAAAACAATTAACAAGAAAGAAAAGAAATGAAGCCATTAACTCCAATTAGCTAAAAATAACAAACTTAGAAAAAGGAAACAATATATCATGATTTGTCTCCAACGGTCTGCAATTTTAGAATCCCCTTGATCATGGGATATCTGAAATTCTTTACTCTTTTAACAGCCTTCCTCAAGCTGATCGTTGGTGGTGAAGGAGAACGCATCACACGTCAAGCTTGCCCTTATGAATTTCAGGACTAAATGGCCTCCCTTATGCTGGTGTGTAGACATCCCCGAGACCAATATCATGCAGAAGCATAGAAAATTGATCCTTCCCAAGACCTTTATTAAAAATGTCTGCAAGCTGTTGATGTGAAGACACATGTGACAAGCTAATGACCTTGGCCTGATAATTAAATCTCACAAAATGACAATCCACTTCGATATGTTTTGTTTTTTCATGGAAAATTGGGTTGGAAGCGATGTGGATTGCAACCTTGTTATCACAAAATAGTGGAACTGGCAGTGTACCTCTGTGAACATATCTTTGAGTAGGT
Source organism: Artocarpus heterophyllus (assembly GCA_025403435.1). Taxonomy (NCBI): domain Eukaryota; kingdom Viridiplantae; phylum Streptophyta; class Magnoliopsida; order Rosales; family Moraceae; genus Artocarpus; species Artocarpus heterophyllus. The sequence continues at coordinate 13,721,196 of CM046339.1, forward strand.
TGAGAAGCCAAACAATCTCTTTTGTAGTCTTGGCCATTGCCCTATATTCTACTTCGGCTGAAGATAGGGATACCGTTGGTTGTTTTTTTGATCGCCAAGTTATTGGAGCATCCCCGAGAAATGTAATGAATCCTATGACAAACCGTCTAGTGGTTGGACAGCTGCTCCAATCTACATCATAGTGTGCATTCAAAATTAGTTTGTTGTTCTTGGGATAGAAGATTCCTTGAGTGGTTGTTGTTCCAATGTAACGAATGACTCTTTTGGCAAGTTCCATGTGAGGCTTTCTTGGATTTTGTAGGAATTGGCTAAGCACATGTACACCATAGGCCAAGTCTGGTCTTGTCAAAGTAAGATATGTTAATCTTCCAACCAGCCTTCGGTATTCTGTGATGTCCTCTAGAGGCTCTCCTTCGCTAGCTACCATTTGGTGCTGTTGCGGTACCGGTGTTGCAACTGGTTTCATATTTGCTAGGCCAGCTTCATCTACTACATCACGGGCATATTTTTGTTGACTCAAGGAAATATCTTCTGGCGTGCGGACTACTTCAAGTCCTAGAAAATAGTGCAATGCTCCAAGGTCTTTGATATGAAAACAATTGCTCAGATATGCTTTGAATTGTCTACATCGTTCCTTGTTGTCACCAGCCACAATCAAGTCATCTACATACACAAGCACCACCATCTTGCTGTCATCTTCGGCTTTAGTGAATAATGAACTATCAGAAATGCTTTGTTTGAATCCGTAGGCTAGAAGTGCTTCTGAAAGCTTTCCAAACCATTGTCGTGAAGCTTGCTTTAAGCCATATAAGGACTTGTGTAGCTTGCAAACCATTCCAGGTCTTTGACTAGTGAGACCTTGTGGTATTTTCATGAAAACCTCCTCCTCAAGGTCTCCGTTGAGGAACGCGTTGTTTACGTCTAGCTGATATAGCTCCCAATCTTTAATGGCTGCCACAGCTAATAGACATTTAATGGTGGCAAATTTGGCGACTGGTGCAAACGTCTCATTATAGTCGAGTCCTTGGATCTGGCTATAGCCTTTGGCGACGAAGCCGTGCCTTGTATCACTCAATTGATCCATCTGGGTTGTATTTAATCTTGTACTCCCATTTGGATCCAATTGCTTTCTTTCCTTGAGGCAGCGGAACAATGCTCCAAGTTTTGTTTTCTTCCAAGGCTTCAATCTCCTTTCTCATGGCTGCTTCCCATTTTGGGTTTTGGGCTGCTTCTTCATAGCTTGTTGGCTCCGTTTGTGCTGTAGAAATTTATGTCAAAACAAAAGAGTCATCATTGTGTAAATACTTATCATTATTTTTCTCCTGCTTTGGAAGGGCGTGGCTTGCAAGTGGGCCTATTGCACTTAGTTGATTTAGCACATAGTCGTCATACTTCTGTGGAGGTCTCCTTTCTCGTGACGGTCTAAGTGGAATTTGGTGTTCTTCTTCCCTTTGTTCATCACGAGCCTCTATGTCTTCTTCTGTGACTCTCTGTTGTTCTTCACCCATTATGAAATTATCAGTGTCTTCAACTCATGTGCTCTGATACCATGAAAAATTGTATATAAGAATTGATGTGTTTTTGTCTTATTGCAAAATTAAAAAAAAGCTCTGTACATAGACACATATATATACAACGGAAACAATTAGCAAGAAAGGAAAGAAATGAAGCCATTAACTCCAATTGCTAAAAATAGCAAACTTAGAAAAGGGAAACAATATATTCTGATTTGTCTCCAACGGTCTGCAATTTTAGAATCCCCTTGATCATGGGATATCCGAAATTCTTTACTCTTTTAACACCAACACTGATAAATCATTAAATAAGCATACAAGGCCCAATACAAATAGAATGATAAAACTAAATATCAAATTAATTGAATACACAAATAAAGATCCCAAAAACAATGCTAAATATCCAAACTTAAAAGCTTTGACGATTACATGTAGGATAATAACATTACTCAAGCACATAACTAGATCATCAATAGATTTTAAAGCCCTTATATTTTTCTCACAATTCTCTCATTGATTCAATCACCTAAGAAAAGTAATCGTTCAGCATTCATCTCATTTACAATTTGCTTCTAATATGGAGGAAAAAATATAAGGGGAAATTTTCATAAACGCTTGAAATTTACTTTTTATAAATCTCATACATGTTTAAGTATGACACAGCTTAAATATGTAATGTGAGTGGTTAGTGTAACACAACTTTTTAAATGTGACATAAATAAATACATTTTTTAAAAAGTGTGACAACATAGGTAATTTTCTCAAATAAATAGATGATTTTAATATCCTAGCAAGTAGCCAATAATTTTTATTAAATTGGATCAAGAAAATATGCAAGTAGGGAACAAGATTTCAATACAGTTGTTTGTCATCAATAATCACTTGACAAAGTAAAGCTAAATTCGAAGTCAATTTTAACAAAATCACGAGTCAAATAAAAATTTCTGAAACACTTCTTATGAGCAAACCGTTAGTTCTCTATAACAAATTTAGATAAAAGACAAGAAAACTTGGTAAAGATGCGGAACGTATATAACAAAAATTTTCATAGAATTTTTGTAAAACAATGCTATATAGTATATTAATGTAATGCTTAATAAATATATAAAATTTAATCTTACCCGGTCAAAGAAAAGAGGTCGGAAATCTTTTATTAGGATACGTTATCTAAAAGAAACCACCGCCTTCCTCACCTAGTCCTCAGTATTGAAAAGACAAATGTGTGAGTATAGAAGGGAATTAGGGTTTACTATATTATTATTTTCTTACTTCCCCTCCCGTTAATCTCAACACATGAGCAAAGCGGGATTAGAAATGAAGAACTCTTTTTCTCTCTCTTTCTCTCTCTACACACCTACCTTAGGGTTTCTTGGTAGAGTTTTTACAGTCTCACCAAGATTCTCAAGTATTTGTTTTAATTATAGAGAATATGAGACTCAATTAATTTTAAAAGCTATATTTATTTTAATTATATATTACATATCAAATTAAAATAAAAGAGAATCTTCCCTTTCCTTATTTGTATTAGGCACCATACATAGAAACTCTATTTATGTGTGGCACCAATGATGGGAAAGGAGAGAGAAAAAACTGCATGTTACCCAATCTAATTTGTTTCTAAATTCAAATACTTAGTTTTGAATTAAATCATATTTATCAAAATTAGAAACTTGTTGAGCAATTCCTTGTGCAGATGTACACCACACACAATCGATGGGATTCACTATGTGTCTTCCAAAATTAATTAATTATTTATTTATTATTAAAAAATCTCATTATGTAATAATTATAATTTAATTCATAATTAATTTATTTTAAGTGATAATTAATTTAAAATTCCATAATTCTAAAACAATTAAGTAAACCAATAATTCCACTTATCCAAACAATATTTACAAGCATGTAGGGAGATTAATGGGATCCATAATTTCAAGAATATAATTAATATATTAATTAAACTCTTTAATTAATATATTACTCTTTTATTAATTAGAATGTTACTTCACTAAAAACTTAGAATTACACTTTTAAAATTATAGATGTAATTGCTCATACTTTAGAGTCATTTATTTGATATAGTCATTGCCTATAAGTTGATCTTCAATAAACATTTTATAATTAGAGCTAGGTAAAATTCGTTAATCTCTCTAATTATTTCTTTATCCTTGGGTACCATGGATTCTGTAATGGAGAAAAAATTCATGAACTTAATCATTAATTGAGCACTTATATTATTCAAAATTTGAATCATATTCAAGAGAATTATTTATTTGCTTCTCATTAGAGAACAAGTGGATTCTAGATTATAATATCAAAATTCATGGTTACTTACTTCACTATGCCTCCAAAAAACAAGGAATAGGATTAGACTCTCAAATTTGTACTAAGTAAATCAAAAGACATAATTCTATAAATAGGAGTCTGTTAATTACTCATGATTAAAATCATCTTATATATTACCATCGGTCGATATGATTAAACTTCCTATATTTTAACGAAAATTATTTAACTATTTATATCACATCATGTTACAGTCCTATATAATCTCATTATGCATAGTATACTCAGTTAATGTCTCACTACTTTAACGGTTTAGATAGTACTGTTCCATTCTTAATAAAAATGACTTACGTTAGTAACGCTCAATTAAAAATTCCTTACTTTAATTGAACAATTAATTATATAATAAAATATATATTACTGATCATTTTAATTATCATCCTTGAATATTATCCTAATGTACATAATATTTATATACAATATTTAAGGCCACATAAATAATTATGAAATTTTAATAATATTCATAAAGTATTTAAAATATAATAAAAAATCACTTTATTTATTTCTTTATTAATATGTTCTTTACAAAACATCATATGCTTTAAGAGCGTTAATCTTAACACAAACATATTAACAAAATTAAGATCTAGTTTGGCAAGCAATCTTTGCAAAAACCATGAAAACCAATTACAAATGTTAGAAAAAAACATTTTTCAAAATCGTCAAGTGGCTATGACCGCATTTAACCCTTTTGGTTTAGGTCCATATATAGTACCACAATTAACTTCTATATTTCAGATTCATGTTGGAAACTTTTTTTTTTATTTTTTGAATAAAATAAAATATATGTTTATAATTTGTGGCCCATTTAAATATAAATTAAGACCCACTGAAAACATTATTTTCCTTAAAACGTGAGGGACACATGCTTTGGTATTGTAACTACCCATCTACAGTATTTATTGTCTTCTTTGATGGGAAGAAGACATCAGAAAAAAATATTATGCTAAAATTTTAGAGGGATAGGGTGTCTAATCTTCAACAAAAATATGTGAGTTTCTATCTTTACTTGGCATAAGGTTTTGGAGAGACTAGCCAACGAATCCTAGTTTTTTGTGTTCTCAATTATTCTCAAAGATTACAAATCTGATTGTTATGCCTGAAGGTATGTTCTTGGGCTTCCATTTTTATTACTGGTGATTCTGAAAGTTGCTTACAATTTAGTGTTGCATTTAACCCTCGTGGTCTAAGTATAGTGCCATAATTAACTATATGGTTAAAGTTCTTAACACATGATCAACTATATAGAATTCAACAATTATCAATAATGTATGGCTAAGTTTCATTTCAATCTATGTCAAATCTACTTTCAGCAATAATCAGTCTAAAACCATATATAAATATTACAGTAAATAACACTTTTCTAAAACTTATTTGAATAAATAATAAGTTTTGAAAATATTTATAGTAACTAGCAAAAAAATAAAAAAATTATTTTATCAATTCACTATGGGTAAAAAAAATTTATACCGATAAATTTTCTTTTTATTGTTATTTATGTTGGAATTTTAATAAAAAAATGTAGTGAAAAATACAAATTGGTTGACAAACAATAATTTCTCAAAACTTTGCTTATCGTTGAATAGATATATAAATTTAATTTAACATTAAAAACATAGAGAAATTGTTTCAAACCTTTTGAAAACATATCATGATACCCTAGTTTTCCTCTTTAACACTGTAGTCTTCTAAGTCAAGCCTCCACATTAATGGAATATCAAGTGGATGCCAATTTGCAAAGATGATTAATATCACAATTTATAATTCTGCTATGTATTCAATACATAAGGTAGCATAACTTTTTTTTTTTTAGAGAAAAAACACTGTTTTCTCTTTGGAGTCTCAGAAATATCACATACACAAAAACTATACTTGGTTTTTCTTTTATAATCAAGTATTTAGTTATCAATTGAAGTTTAAATAATTAAAAATTTATTTTGTCCTTTAGTGGGATATTGTTCACGCCTACTTCAGGAGATAAATAAGGTGTTTGGCAAAGTGAGTTTTAACTCATGAGTTCTAACTCAAACAGTGAAAAGCTTTCACATGCTACAGTAAAAAAGTAAAAAAATTACTGTAGTGTAAAGCTCTCACATGCTACAGTGTTTTTAACTAAAACTGGTTCTAATGCACTATGCCAAACATCCTAAAATTCTCCTTCATGGGCATGAAGGAAAAAGTGTGTAAACCCACTGTAACTTCCAATTTTCACGTAAACACACACACATACACACACATTAGATTTAAGTAAACCACATTTATTTAAATATAAATATAGATTAAATAATTAATTTTGTGTCCAATTTGGCATAGACATAATATGGTCCCAACACACATGTGTCCCACAAAATTAAATATATTTAAATAATCTTATTATTTAAATATAATTAATTAATTAATTCAAAACATATTTAATTAATCTCATTAATTAAACATAATTAATTAATTAACTATTGTTCAGTTAAATGTGATGACATTTGTCATATTATATTACATGTCACAGATAACAGTTTTCTGTGTCATATTAATATCTTTAGTATGAAATAATTAATTTAGAATTTGATAATTCTAAATTAAATATATATATAATTCATTTTATGCTTTAATCCAATACCGTGATATAGAGGTGACATTAAAAACTTATAGACTAATAATTTAAGCTTCAATAAATTTGATAATTAATTAAACTCTTTAATTAATATGTCAAATTTATTAACTTCAGTGTTATTCAATAAAAAAACTTGAAACTGCACTTTTAAAATTATAGTAATAATTACTCAAAGAAAAATAAAGAGTAGTCTATTGATTTAATCATTGCATATAGGTTAGTCCTTCATAAATAGTTCATAATAAAGCTAGGTTCAATTTTTGTTTGCCTTTCTTATTACATCTTTATTCTTGAGTTCCGATGATTCTCTAATGAACAGTTAATTCATAATTATATCATGAACTATCGCTCCACCATTTAAGTCTTGAATCATCACTCAAAAAACTATTTTTTCTAACTTCCAATAGGAATGAATGAATTCCATACTTGTATAATATCATTCCCAATTACTTATTTTATTATATTTCTAAGATACAAAATTATGATCTATCTTGAGACAAGTCTTATCAAGCAAGTCAAAAAACACAATGTCATAAACATGAGCCTAACAAATATTTAAGATTAAGACTGTCATATATATGATCAACATTATAATAAATTTTAATGTTGTGTTTGTAATGGAAGATTATTAGAGATTCATAATTTATCGGGTTTAGTCCTATATAATCTCATTACATAAAGTATCACCAATCGAATGTCTCTATATTAATAGTTTGAATAAGACTATTTCATTCTTAATGAGATTAGATCTCATTAGTAATGTTTAATTAAAGATCCCAAACTTTAATTCATTATTACGAACTATTTAGATTATTATATATAAATTTTATCCTCAAGCATATAACAATAATGTGCTAAATTTATAGTAACATACATAATCATGGGATTTCCTTGATATTTATTAAAGTATTCATAATACACAAGAGGCCAAAATTAAAATAAATGTCATTTTATTTAATTAATTAGCAACATATACAATGTTTATGCTTATAGGGCATCAACCCCAAAAATTTACTACAAATATTTTCAAAACCTGCTATTAACTTTAAAAAGTTTCAAAACTATGGTAAATATACAATGCTTATGCTTATAGGGCATTAACCCCAACAATTTACTACAAATATTTTTAAAACCTGCTATTCACTTCAAAAAGTTTCAAAACTATGTTATTTCCCTCATTCTCCTAATAATATTTATTAAGTTTCATATTAATGTTCAATATTATATAATTGTTGGTTTGCTTGGAAAATTTTAATAAAAACAATTAAAACATAGCAAAACAGGGTTTTAAAATTTTTCTTAAATTTCAGGGTCTTTCTCATGATGCTATACACAATAATTGAATAAAATAAAAACTTACAAGTGTGAAAACAACTCTAGATGATTAAATGTTTTAAAACGTTCAAATCTTTCTTGTTATTTTTTTTCTTTATGAGTCAACTAGTGTGTAGGCACTGGTGAGACTTCCTAAAAAATCTCTTGAATATCTTCTTCCAACTCTTCTCAGCAGAGGTTTTTTATAGCTCTAAAGGAGAGAGCAATAAGAACACTAGATCGAGACCATAAAAAAGTTTGTAGAAATTAGAGCCTCTGGGGTCTATTTTTAGATACTGGTGCTAGGAGGTTCGGATTCTACTTGAGAATCATGCCTACCCCTAGGTGTGGTAGGCGTGACTTCATTCCTCCAACAGGATAGTGACAAGTGTCACAACTACCTCTAACAATGTGATCGTGTATCCATCTATTATTTGTCTGAGATTTGATTTTGGTTCAAACAGAAATGTTATTTATTTTAACTTTCAAAATAAATAGCTTTTGTGATTTTTTTTAATTATTACTATATCTAATAAAATAAATAACTATTGTGTTGTATCAATTTCAACTTTTGAAATAGATATTTTTCTACACTTAGATTACAAATAAATCACATGAAAATCATGTGATCTATTTGAATCATCTAACTATGAAATTAGTGCCACATCTACTACCAGAGTACACTGGTTGGTGCAACATACAGTGTATGTGATGCATTGTGTGAATTTTCAATTCAGCCCCCACTAATCGGAAATATTCCAAGAAATATCTATTGACCCATATGAAAGAATGTTATGGAGCTAGCAAGGGGACCCAATAGACATATATAATTTTTAGCTCCAATAACTATTTATAATTTAATTATCTCATGAGTAAATTAATAATAATTAGCTCCAATTTATGCCACTATTAAAAACAGAAGCTGCACTTTTAAATTAAAAACATTAATTATATGTAACAGTAAATATTGAATATTGATAATAAGGTTATCCATTGATATAATCATTTACTACATGATAATTCCCACCATGATAATATTCATATTTAGAGCTAGGTTTATAGTTTTCCATGTAACCTCTCTAATCAATTCTTTGCCATGAGTTTCATTAATTCTTTAACGGGTGACATATTTATGAACAAATCATAAGTGAGGAGTTGAGTTATGTATAGTTTATATCCTATATCAAATAGAGAGTACTCTTCAACTAAGTTTCCAAATTAATACTCATAAGAATATTATCTCATCATCCAAGGAAGTAAGAGTTGTGGATTTTATATCTATGAATATTGTTCCCAGATACCCATAGTACTATGCTTCCGATATACTAAATTTTGATCGTAAATATGTAAATCTCACCCATTTGCATTCAAAAGACATAATAAATAGAAGTGAGTCTGCTGCTTACATCAAGATTAAGGTATGATCTATAAAATGATCAATAATGATAGAGTTCCAAATTTCTTGTTACGCAATTACATAAGAAAATAAATTCTATTTTGGTCTAGGTTTAATATGTTCTAAACACATTGATTTCTCTATCCAGTAATCATAACATGACTATAATCCGGATAAGATTATTTGACTAAATTGAGAATAGATAACATCATAATTTTAAGCAAAATAAAGTGTACAGCTTTATCTACTGATTTTAAACCAAAATCTATACTAAGTGTACATAATCATATTTTTTGTATTATAAATTTTTGATATACAAGATTATAGACTTTTATAAGTATTGGAATCTTTATGATATTTAGACTCATAAATATATACCAAATTATATATTTAGGAGAAAAATGGATTTTATTTTATTTTATTATGTAATACTTCAAGTCTCACAATGTCTGTATGGAATTGACCTTATATTATAAAAGCATCAATCTCCAACAGAAGGCTAAATGAGCTAGTCCTTCTAGGTTCTTTTACTATTGGTTTCTTACTTTAAGCCGTTCTTAATTTCATTGTTAATATTCTAGTTTTAGTTTTCTTTAATTTCAAGCTTTTTAATTAAAATGACTTATTAATTCTTGATTGTCTGGATAAGTTATAAATTCTTAAACCGCAATTGATAGGAAAAACTTAGTAATCAATTCCTGTAGAAATCAATAGTGTTACTCACACTTTGTTACTCGTAACAATGTATGCGACTAAGTTTTTGGTGTCATTGTCGGGATTGATTTTACTTAATTCTTATTACTGCTGCCCTTAAGTACTTTGATTTTAATTTAGACTTTTACTTTTTATTTTCTTTAGCTTAATTGTCTTATTGGTTTGCTTTGTTAGTTAATACGGAGAGCAAAAAGCTTTGGACTGTTGCCTTGTAATCCAGAAATCAAAAGAACACACCGGAAATCACAGAGGAGAAGATATGGCAGCTAAGGAGGAAATTCAATATAACTCTAACAATTAAAAAAAGATAAAACTTTGAATATTCTACAAGTCAAGAGGGTTCCAACACATTAACATCACAATCTAACTACACGCTCTTAAAATGCGCAATGTCATGAAATAGACTATCTTTAGCTATTAATCATCTTTGTCTAAAACTTATGAAAATTATAACTTATGTTCCAGCCATCTAAATTAGTAAAATTGGTCTTAAATAAGTGATTTTATGGTGAAGGTTAATTAAATATAGATCATCACTTATAATATTCTCCAAAATAGTTTGAGAGTTTCTCAAAACCTAAATAATAATTGAGTCAAATTCTCTATAAATTGTGTAAATTGCATAAATTTTAATTGTGTTGGGGGATTTTTTTAGCTAAAGAGCTAAAGTTGAAATTAATCTTATGCCATCTCTTCATATTCTTCAAGATTGAGTGTCATATTCTCTCTCTTTCTTTTCGTCCATAGATATAACATCTCTAAAATTAATTTATGCTTAATATAAATTATTAGTGTCTCTAAATTAATTTAGTTGTTGATTGCATATTTGAGGTTGCAAACAAATTTTATCATTTTAAATTGATTTTAAAATTCTAGTCACAATTGAGTTTTTTTTTTTTTAACAATTTCTTATAGTTTAATTAATTTTCCACACACACCACAGACTTTTGACTTTGTAGAAGTCTGCCCATCCTAAGATTTCTCCAGCTTTTCACGTTAACCCATGTCAGACACATGTCTAGGGAGGCAAAAATCCTATTCTTCCAAGTTTGATTTAATTTGACAAAGACTAACATGTATAGGCCTTCTTAAAAACACCCACCACTAGAACAATCAAACCCACTATCCTTCTCTCTATCTCTCCCAACATCTCTTTCTCTCTCTCTCTCTTCTCTTCATTTCGTCAGAAAGAAACACGACCCTCTCCTCCTTCAAAAAATCAGAGCAAAATCCTCCTTGAACACCCATATCACTAGAAGTTTAGAAGGGTTCCTTTGTTGGTTGAAAATTCCAATCTCTAAACAAGGATTTGAGGTAGGCTCTCACAACCATAAGTTCATTTTTCTGTCTTTCTTTGACTTTAAAATTCCTTCTTTGTTTCCAACATTATTCTGGGTTTGAAATCTGAGCTTTTATGGATGAGTTTATGCCTCTATGTTATCTTGAGCAAGAGTGTGTGTTCTTGTTGTATGTTAGAAAATTTGAGAATATGTTGTAATTCCAAAGGAATATGATGGCTGAAATTGAGTTTAAATTCAAAGCCATTCACTACATATGTTGAGTTTAAGGTGACTCAAGCCATTAAAATTTGGATTTAAAGATGTTTGAGCTTGTTTTGATAATTATATGTAGGTGAGAAATCAAACTTTGTGCATTTGATATTAAAATTGTGCAAACAATATTAAAATGTTTGATAATGAATTGCTATCACTTTGGGATATTTTTAATGCTTTAGGAAATTAAAAACTGATAGGAATTGGACCTTAGAGCTCGGAGAGCTCGAAACATGGGACTTGGAATTTTCTAGGCCTCAACAAACAGCCTAGCCGGTCACTAAGACCAGCAGGCCAAACTACCTTAAGCGGTAGGCCAGTGGCCCTGCACCAGCACCAGCCTGCAGTGGGCAGAGATCAAGGGCCATTTAAGCCCCGGGTTCGGCAGGCCCTTTGGCAGGCTGAAAAAGTTGTATAGTTTTTCGTATTTTTGTGAATCTAAAACCCTTTTTAAACCCTATAGACTAGAATGTAATCTTATTTTCATTTTAAAGGAATAGTTGTACCATATCTTAACATTATGTATAATTATTGGTTAAACATTTATAGAGGCATATTAATAAAATGGATTAGCATATTATCAACTTGTAAGTGTAATTAAGAATTGAATTTTTTTCGTAACCTAACTGCAAGTGTATGATGTCAATTTTTAATAGTAAAGTGATAAGAATGGGTTATCGTTCTTAGAGATTACTATCAAATTCTTACTAAGTACTGTAATTGAAATAATCTTAATTTTATGTAGAAAATTAAAATAACAAAAAAATTAAAAATTAAAAAAACTATTCTAAAAATAAAAGAAAATCAAAACTCTATTGGTAGGAGAATAAATTATATAAAATTGTAGCGGTTTTTTTTTTTTTTGAGAAAGAACTCTAGGGGTTTTGATTTCATTAAATCATCAACTATGCCTTTTTTTTGTCAATTTATTACTAATTAATTCTCTTAGTTTATTAACCAAGAGCCCTAATTTATTAAACTCACTCTCTTGTGCGTCAAGCGAAAATACTCCTAAAATTTGATTTCGATATCTCTATAAAAATCAAATTATTAAGAATTTTATCAAGATTTATGGTTCTTTAAAATAATTACAAAGGAATTATACGTCTTTCAAACTCTATAATGTCCTTGGTCACATTATCTAATAGATGCATCTAAAATTCCCTCTCTCAAGTGTCGAATTCTGAATACTAAATCATTTAATTCATGGCCAATAAATCAAAAGCATTAAGAACAAGTAATATAAATAAAGCAAAGGAAAATACATTAAAAATAATTAAACAAGAATTCCCTCTCTCGACTTTGCTGCGTGTTGCCTTTCTCCTTCACCTGGCTAACCTCTAACTTTTCTACCTTCAAAAAGTCTACTAATAGATCTCCCAAGAATCCCCCAAATTGAGCCGTAAAGGTCCTATTTATAGACTTCAAGTAAAAGGAATAATTTCTTAGGCCTCGTTTGGTATTGTTTTTAAAATAGGTAAAAATATTTTTATTTTAAAAAATAAGAATTTTTTTAAAATTATACTGAAAGTGTTTTTAAAATTTTTATCTTAAAAAATATATAAAAATATTTTCAAAAATTTTAAAAATAAAAACAAATAGGACCTTAAAAATTCAGGTTTGGGTGCCACGCGCCAATTTTGACGTCATAATGCCCAACTCTCCGGTCTGATTTATGGCGAAAAGTTTGATCTCTTTTTCTAATTCACCATGTTTCTTTTCTTTTCTTTTCTTTTTTTTTCAAATGCAAAAGCGTTTCTTTAATAATTACTTACCTCTCTTTGAATCCCACGCTCCAGCAAAAGAGAGCAACCTTCAACCAGAAGAGGAGTTGCGAGCGACAGGTGGCAGCTCAGGGAAAGCTAGAGCCTGAGGTTGCACGCAGAAAGGTAGAAGCGTGAAACACATGATCCATCCTTGCTGCTGGAGGCACGGCACGCTCGGCACACGGTCTGATGCTGACAGGCGCGTGGAAATTGGCATCTCGGCTACACACGTGTGTTGAGCTGTTGATTGAGTTGCTCGCAAACGCGAGTGGTTGCTTCACAGTTCTGCACGTGTTGTTTATGTTTTTTCCAAAGTCGAATTTCTCTCAATTTTTTGACACTATTGCTCACGAAGCTAATTCCAATTACCATTTTGTCTAATTGACCTATTTGACCGCACAAATAAGAGAAAATAAATAAAACGAAAACTAAATAAAATTCAAACAAATTAAATTAAAAAAAAAATCTAGTTAAACAAAATAAAATAAAAATAAAAATAAAATCTCAAGAACATAACCAAATTCAAAACCAAAGAGAGCTAATAACTTTATTTTATAGAGTTATAAAATATGGTTTGTAACTTTAAGCCTTAAATTTAAGGACATTTGTGGAGCTTATGTTATCGCAGTAGAGCACCAGTTTTGCAGCAAAAGGATTATTCGTAGATTTAATTACCGAGAGATAGGATTTTTATTACTTATTTATAACAGTATTTTAAATTTATTATTTAATTGTTTTGACCTTGGAAATAATTGTTTGATATTAAATATTTTTTTCATAAATCTTTATTAAAAATATATTTTTCTCCAAAAAGATTTATTAAAAATATATTTTTCTCAAAAAATGTGATTTTTGAGAAAATATATAAATATACAAATATTATGATTTTGATATTTTTGGAAATGAATTTGAAAATTGTGTTAGACTCAAAATAAAAAATTTCGAGGACAAAGAGTTTTCCAAACACTGTCGTTGGATACACATGCCTTGATAGTTGGATTTTTACATAACCTTAGGAGGCGTTTGATATGCAATAATCTTGAGAGTGAGAATGAGAATCTGCATGATTTGCACTTTTGGTACAAGAATTATGATTCTTAGATTCTTGAGAAATTCAATTCCATGGGATTTACGTTACCTCGTTTTGGGGTAATATAAATCCACCAAACAATGTGATATTCATCTTCCCAGAAATCTCAAGACCATGAGAATCTCACCTTTTTTTCCATGATGATGATAAATGAATAATATAAAATAATATAAGAACTATTAAATATTTATAATATTATCATAACTTAATATTATTTTTTAATGTTAATATTAATATAAAATAATAATATATTATAAAGAATTATATTTTTATTATTGTTCATATTCATATTCATATCCACATATTATATATCATTTACCATAAAAATATTATATATATATATATAATATTTTAGCATAATTATATTATTATTAAAATAATAATTTGATAATAAGAATAATTATAACATTAACAATAATAATAATTTAGTACTATAAAATAAAATAAAAATAATTTAGTACTATTTATTTTATAATATAAATATAAATATTATATTAATATAAAATAATAATAATATAATAATAACATTAACAACAATAATAATAAAAATATAACAGTATAATATCAGTATGAATAATATAATAGTGATATTCATATATATAAATACTATAATATAAAACAAAATAAAAATAATTTAATACTATTTACTATATAATATAAATATAAATATTATATTAATATAAAATAATAACAATTTAATAATAAGGATAATAATAACATTAACAATAACAATAAAAATATAATAGTATAATATCAATATGAATAGTATAATAATAATATTCATGATAATTGTAGATGGTGGATCTACAATCAAATTTAAAAATTATGGATTGGGTTGTTAAAGTTCTGTTCAAGAAACTTAGGCCCTCAAATCACCGTTAAATTGACCTATTAGCTCGAGTTAATGTGCAAGATCGGGGTGTAATAAACAAAATAAATAACGCTATAACAAGAAGAATAACACACGTAAGATTTATAGTGGTCCACTCTATTAATGAAGAGCTACGTCCACTGTAATGTACTATAGTATTCTATGTACAAATTACAAAGGAGAAGGAATATATGAGAAAACAAATGGGTAGAGTTTCTGTATCTATTTCTATGTATCGTACAATGAAACAACCATTCCTTTATATAGAGGATAAGGAAGAATCGTGGCTTCCAACCATCTGGCAAAGTGGGACAATGTACTGTGAATAACTGCAATAGTAGGATACGTGTTGATTAGTGATAGGTTGCAAGAATCATGTCTCCCCCATGTTTCTGTCCATGACTAGATGTGTTATAACCGTTAGTTCATGCTAATAATAGTCAACTCATGGCGATCAATCTGATCAAACGAAGACTTAAGAAAATGAGTACGAATTATCTGGAGTGGGCGAAAAAAATGAATCGAACCAATCGAATCATACGAATTGTCAATTCGATTGGACTTCAGTTAGTTGATTCTATTCGATTCATTTGATTAGTTTCAACATTGGGTCGCCCGGGCCTGCGAGCAATTTAGGCTTGACTAAATTGCACCCCAACAATAATATCAATATTAAATAATAATATTAATAATAATATTTTATTAACAATATTTTTATCTATTGTTAATATTAATATAAATAATAATATATTATTAAAAATTATATTTTTATTATTATTTATATTCAAATTAATATATTTTTATTATATACAAAATTTTAATATTAATATATTGGTAAATATTAATCCTATGATTATTATAAATTAATATTTTTATATAATATTATATTAATATAAAATAATTACTATTTAATAATAATGATAATAGCAACATTAACAATAATAACAATTTAATAGCATAATATCAATATGAGTAGTATTATTACTATTCATAGTAATATTAGTGTTAAATTATATATAATATTATTTTATTATTCATATTTATATTGTTATTATTATTTAATATTAGTACTAACAAACTATATTGATATATTTAATGTTAATACCACAATTTATTTTTGTCAATTATACGAAATTGCTATTACAACCAAACACAGTAATATATTATTCATAGGAATTTAATAAAAGATTCTTGTGTACAACCAAATGTGATAATATTAGTTTCTTGTGAGTCATATTGCCTACTATTACTTTTTCAAGAATATGATATCTACTAATTACTGCATATCAAATGCCTTCTTAGAGATAAAGTTACATAGAGTGTAACCTTGAGGGCTTGATCCTAAACCAAACACAATAATATATTATTCATAGGAATCTAATAGAAGATTCTTATGTACAACAAAACGTGATAATATTAGTTTCATGAGAATTATATTGCCTAATATTACTTTTTTAGGAATATAATTCATACTGATTACTACATATCAAACGCCCTCTTAGAGATAAAGTTACGTAGAGTGTAACCTTGAGGTTGGATCCTAAACCTGGAAGTGAACGTTGTATATGGATCATGTAAAATCATGGTAGGGGTATCACATTATACAATTATATTTTGTTGATGAAAGATAAAGGCTTTTAAACCTAACCTACAACCCTATAAGGATTTTAGTTTTTTGTTTTGTTTTTGTTTTATTATTATTATTTTTTTTGAAAGTAGGATTTCAGTTCATCAAACATGAGATGACAGTTTACAAATTGGTTTTATCAATTTATCTCCGTAGTTATTTTGTTGGTTTTTAAGCATTTATTAGTGTTTTATCGTGTTTTATTTTGTTTGTGTAGGTCCGAAGCAAGAGGGAGCAAAAGAAGAGGAAAAAGAGGAATTTTGAGGCGCTGCAACGCCAGAGTCACCCGTTGCAGCGCCAAAAATAGAAATAGCCAAAATTCCAAGTTGCAACGCCAACTATGAGAGCTGCAGTGCTCCCGCTAGAAGAAGACTGGCTCTACAACGGTCATGGGTGATTTAATTGGCTTCGAGGAAAAAACCACAACCCAAATAAAAAATAATTTTTTTTTTTTTGTTGGTTTGGTGTTGTGAATTTGTTAAGAGAAACCAAATCATCTGTGATCGATTTAGCCAATTAGATTTGGTCGGTTCATGTTTATAGATCAAATAATTCATATATAGAAAATTTGAGTTTATCATGTAAAAAAAGTGATACATTTCTTTTAAGTTGTTTAACTAGTTGAAATTTTACTAAAATTATTAAAGTATGAAATAATATTAAGTTGTGAATAAGATAATAAGTATGAAAATAAAAAGAGAGGTAAAAAAAATATAAGTACTGAAAAAATATTTATAAAATAGTTTTGGTCAGTTTGATAGTTTAAAATTTCTAAAATCGCTAATCAAATTAATAAAAAAAAATGAAACTTTCGACCAAACTAAACCAATTAAAAATTAAAAAAAAAAGTTTTGATTTAGTTGATTTGATTTGATAGGCTTCAACAGTTGGTTGAATTTTTTTGAACACACATACAAGAGTCTAGGTACTAAAATGTGAAAGTAAACATGGTAAATAAAAGGGTTGTTTGGTATTGTTTTGAGGTGTTTTTGAAGTTGTTTCTTCATGTCTTTTGAGGCAAAAAAAAGGAAAATATTTTCTAAATTGTTTGCTTAACAAATGTTTTCAAAATAAGAAGGAAAAAAAAAAAGAGAATGGTTTTCGTGAAGGAAATGGGAACTCAAGTTGGTTATGCACTTTTGTTTTCTTTTTCTATGGCAAATCACTAAATACAAATTTCAAACAATTCCATTTTTTTCTTATACTTAAAATAATTTTTTTAAAAAATAACCGAACACAATTTTAAAACTAGTCCTAAATTCTACAAAAATTCTCAATTTTATTTTTTCACCTAAAACTAAACCATTTTGAAACTACTACGAAACGGGCCCAAAGGCTCTACGAGGGACGATAGAATAAAAACGGAAAATTCTTTTAGGATAAAGAGGTACTCTGTGAAAAGCTTTATCTAAAGCTATAGGTGCAGAAAATAGATGGCTCGAATTGTGTCTACCCGGTCTCAATGAAACATGTGGCACCCGTGCCACTTTTTTGTGAATCGGATGTGCTTGGCCTGTCCCATTTAAGAGTTGTAGTGCCAGTTGCGGTTCGTGGCTTGTTTATTCATTGGTCGTATATGTGCCTTAATGATGTCCCCATAGTACCTTAGTCATAAATTTTTAAGGGTCCGTTTGTTTCGATACTCGAATTACGGTTTGAATTATTTTGTTACAGTATTTTCTTTCACAAAATTTAAATCTTTATTCAAATACTTTATTCAAATACTCGAATCAAATAGGCCTTAAGAGTTTCCAAATGATTTTTTTTTATGTCATTGTTGATAGTTAAATGATGATAGTGATAATAGATATAGAGATTGCAAGGTCAAATTTGTAAGTTTCATAGTTTCTTTCTAAAAGAAACGATCAACGTTCTAAGGGGAATCGTGATATGATCAAATTAGTATTATCCTGGTTGGCTTAAAAAAATTTGTCAACCTTAGAGGATCGAATCTATAAGTTGAGATCTGAGTAAAACAAATATAAAGGATCTATTACTTATTACTTTGTTTCACTCTTATGTCTCACGATAACTAAGAGTTACTAAAGACTGAAATTTTAAAACCTAAAGTGAAAAAGTAAGTACACTGATTTAAATGCATGTAATTAAAACAAAAATAATTTAATTATATTGTTAGTCAGATGGATTTAATATGATAAAAATCAACTTACTTTAAAAAAATCAAAACCTATTAACTAATAATATGAGAAAATTGTTTTGGTTTTACTTACATATATCAGAATTGTTTTATTTAGTTTATCATTTTAGATTTTTTTTTTTTATTTTGGTCCCTTGTAACACCTTGCTAATGGAAGGATCAAAAGTAAAATAAAGTATTAGATTAAAAAGCAAAGTATGATATTTCAAAATATTTCGGCCTAACCAACAGAGGAACCAAAACTAAAACAAAGTAATAGATTATAAGATAAAAGTGCAACTTTTAAACTTTGGAACTAAAATGAGACATTAGTGAACCTCAAGGACCATTTGTAAGATTCATCCAAATATAAAACAACCACAAACAAGCAAAATGAAGAGAGAGAGACACAGAGAGAGATAAAATGCAACGGTTTAGAGTAGTTTGCTCAATGCAGCCTTTGTCCACTAATTTTTTTGAACTTTTTGTTGAATTTTCTGATATTACAAGCTATTCGTTTTTTAAAACGATTGTAGAGAAAATATGTGGAAACATGGTAAAGGTGTTGTAATGTTTAGAATTTAATTAATTAAAATTAATGTGCTAAATGACGATTGGTTTGCTTGATTAAAATTTTATAATTAGTTAATCACTTTTAGAATTTTTATTTTCTAAATTCACTTTATTTAATTATTTCAATTTCATCAATTATTAAATTATTTTAAAATAAATTTCTGGTTTTATTATTTTAGTACTTTAACAGCTTTAATTAAATTCACACCCTTTCCACAGCTTTTCCTAATTATTTATAAAAGCCCAAACTTTTGCCAAATAGCAAAATGACCCCAAACAGCCTTCCTCAGAATTCATGTGAAAACCAAGCCAGGAAAGGAAACAAGAGGAAAACCTTTGATTGCCTTGAAACCACTTTTCTAAAACCCGTTTAAAAGAACCATAGTTGCCTAGACTTTTACCCAGTTCCTTTCTCTCTCCTTCGTTCACGTTTTGCTCTTTCTCTCTCTCTCTCTCTCTCAAAACTTTGCTTCATTCAGAAATAGAAGGACAACTACTCTTCTAACAAACCAGAAACAAAGCTCAGGTATGAAACTCCCAAAACAGTGCCAAATTTGTTCAACCCGAGGTTAGAAGTATTGTGATCAACTCTAACTTCTATTTTTCAAATTATAATATTGATACAATGCTTAAAATTTCATGTTCGTAGGTTTGGGTATTTTCTTCCTTATTGACAGCTTTATTTATTATAAATTTATTGTAAAACTTGTGTTGCATGTAATTATCTGAGACCATATAGATCTAAAGTATGTTTAGTTTTATGTAATATAGTGATTATGAACATAACAGGAGTCTTAAAATGAAACAAATTCTGATTCAAGCATGTTTTTACATTTATTTTTCATATTTTTAGAATATTTATGAAAAGTGTTGAAAAATGATGAAAAATGAGTGCATATATATGAAATTGAGTTATTATGATTTATACAGTGTTATTAGATTCATTTGAACATGTTTTGGATGCATCGATGTTGATTTGAAGGCATTTCAAATCGGTTTAAGTTCAGATGCTTGAAAAAGAGCATTTTGGTCGCAACGCTGCGATCGATCATGGTATGTGTAACGCTGTCGACCATGCTACCACGTGACACGCAGTTAGCTAGGGGTAGTGTACCACAGTCGGCTACTATGCCCTAATTTGCATTGTTCTAAGCCACTCGAACCCTTTTTGTTCCAAAATTGTATTTTAGATATGTTTTACTTGTTTTATTAATCAAAAATCACTATTAATGCATTTTAAAGAATGAATGATTGATATGAGAACAAATGTAGACTTAAAACGTATAAGGCATACTAAAAAACTATTTATGACATACCAGTTATCGATACACTTTGATTTTAGAACAAGTGTGTTGATATTTAGAGATTTTCCTAAGGTTAGCGGTTGTTTGTGAGGAGCTAACGTATAACGAATTGATACGGAGTAACGAGAGGTGCTTCGTTGTTAGGAATCGAGGTAGGACTCTATATGCCCTTGTAGCCATGATGTTTAAAGAGGTTTTAGCCGCAATAATATTTTTATTGTTTTTAAGAATTGAATTGCATTTTGAAAATATGTTTGCTAAAGAAAATGATTTTAATAAAATATTGATATCTTGGAATAAGCACATCCAAGTGAGATAATGCGTTTGAAAAGTTTTCAAATGCCAATTAATGTAAAATTTTCCAATTGGTTGTGTTTTTAAATGCATGGTACCATACATTGTTCAAGTCGTGCAGATGGTGACTTAGGGGGGTAGGTCCCAAGACCCCGATCGGGCCACTACAATGGTGTTTATTTCAGGCCTTGCATGGAGTTAGTACAAATTTATAATTTGAGATAAATCATATGAAACATAGAGTAAGATTCGTCGGTTTAAATGAAGTTGTTCAGATTTTTATTTGCATTGATTACGTTTTATTATTTAATTGTTACTTTAGAACTTAAAATCCTACTAAGCCTTTCGCTCATAATTTTCTACTTGTTTTATTTATTTTTACCCCCAAGAGGTTTGCAGTATACAGCTGAGTAGATTGCTGCTACTTTATTTGCGGTGTTCATGAATTGTGTTGATTTCTTGTTTTCACTATCAAGGTATGTAATAATAAGACTTTTTTATGCACTATGACTTATTTTGTTCCATTGCTATTTGGTTGTAATTTCCTTAATTTTCTTTATTTCTGAATTATGTATACACTACTATATTGTCCGGTGGGACCCAAATGGTATTTTGGTGGATTCTAATTTTCTATTGCTTGAGTTTACTTAAGTAATGTTCATTGATCATGCTATGTTTTAAATTAGTTCCAAGTTATTTTTATTTAAATTAAATTCTATTAATTTTTGTCTTAATATTTTACAACAATGCACTTAAAAATAAAAGCTAATTCCCAGTATTTAAGTTTAATTTTAATTAATTATTTTTTATTAAACCACTAAATTATCATTCGGTTTAGGCGCGTAATAGGTGCGAAACATATATAACAAAAATTTCATAAAGCTTTTATGAAACAACGCTGTAAAGTATACTAATTTGATGCTTAATAAATATATATATACAATTTATGCTTACTCAGTTGAGTCAAGAAGATCGGAAATCTTCAGATGACAAAATAAAGTTCTTTGTATGAAACCATCGTCTTCTAGCCCAGTCCTTGGCATTGGACGAACATATGTGTGTGCGTAGAAGGGATAAGAGTTTTTAGAAGATCACTCACTCACTTTTGACTCCCACTAGTCTCAACGCATGAGCAAAGCGGGACTAAGAATGAAGAACGCTTTTTTTCTCTCTTTCTTTCTTTGAATGCTTACCTTAGAATTCTTTGGTAGAGTTTTTGCAGTCGAACAAGACTCTTAATTTTGTGTAGAATGAATAGGGGTTCGCAGTATACAGCTGAGTAGATTGCTGCTACTTTATTTGCGGTGTTCATGAATTGTGTTGATTTCTTGTTTTCACTATCAAGGCATGTAATAATAAGACTTTTTTATGCACTATGATTTATTTTGTTCCACTGCTATTTGGTTGTAATTTCCTTAATTTTCTTTATTTTTGAATTATGTATACACTACTATATTGTCCGGTGGGACCCAAATGGTATTTTGGCGGATTCTAATTTTCTATGGCTTGAGTTTACTTAAGTAATTTTCATTGATCATGCTATGTTTTAAATTAGTTCCAAGTTATTTTTATTTAAATTAAATTCTGTTAATTTTTGTCTTAATATTTTACAACAATGTACTTAAAAATAAAAGTTAATTTTTAGTATTTAAGTTTAATTTTAATTAATTATTTTTTATTAAACCACTATATTATCATTCGGTTTAGGGGCGTGATAGGTGCGAAACATATATAACAAAAATTTTCAAAAGCTTTTATGAAACAACGTTGTAGAGTATACTAATTTGATGCTTAATAAATATATATATATATATATATATATATATATATATATATACAATTTATGCTTACTCAGTTGAATCAAGAAGGTCAAAAATCTTCAAATGAGAAAAAAAGTTCTCTGTATGAAACCATCGTCTTCTAGCCCAGTCCTTGGCATTGGACGAACATACGTGTGTGCGTAGAAGGGATAAGAGTTTTTAGAAGATCACTCACTCACTTTTGACTCCCACTAGTCTCAACGCATGAGCAAAGCAGGACTAAGAATGAAGAACGCTTCTTTTCTCTCTTTCTCTCTCTGAATGCTTACCTTAGAATTCTTTGGTAGACTTTTGCAGTCTAACAAGACTCTTAATTTTGTGTAGAATGAATAGAGGAGGCTTCTTTTTCCCTTATTTGCTTGTAACATTACACATAGAGAATCTCTTGTGCATGATACCTAATCTGATTTGTTTCTATAATTCAAATTTCTAATTTTGAATAAATCATGTTTATCAAAGTTGGAAGCTTCTAGAAGCAGGAAACTTAATGAACAAAACTTAGGCTACATATGGAACCCTTCTTGTACAGGTATACGCCACATACAGTGGGTGGGTCCCTACTATGTGTCTTCCAAAATTAATTATTATTTTATATCATTAAATAATCTTATTATTTAATAATTATATATTAATTCATGATTAATTTATTTTTAGTGATATTTAATTTAGTTTCATAATTCTAAATTAATTAATTAAACTAATAATTCTACTTATTTAAACAATGTTTGCAAGGATGACAGCGGGAGTAGTGGACCCATAATCTCAAGTTTCAATAAAATAAATATATTAATTAATCTTTTAATTTATATTACTTTTTTATTAATTCTAGTGTTAATCTATTAAAACTTGGAATTACACTCATGAAAATATAGATATAATTACTTTTATATTAAAGTTGTTTATTTTATATTGTCATTGCATGTAAATTGATCCTCCATAAATAATTAGTAATTAGAAAACCTTTTTAATTATTCTATATATTTTAGCGTTATTGATTCTCTAATAAATAATAATTCATGAACTTAATCACAAATTAAGTGCTCATATTATTCAAGACCTAAATCAATACTCAAAAGAATTATTTATCTACTATTAACATTTACAGCTACCTACTTCATTATGCCTTAAAAACACAAGAGATAGGATTATATCCTCGAATATGTACCCAATAAATCAAAAGTCATAATTCCATAAATAGAGTCTGCTAATAACTCATAATTAAGATCATCTTACATATGACCATCCATCTATGTGATTAGAACTTGTTATATTGTAACGAAAATTATTTAGCCATTCATATTATTTCATGTCCTTGTCCTACATAATCTCATTATGTACAATACACTTATTTAATGAATTATTACATTTGTCATAACCCGCCTTTTCGGGCTGTGATAAAACTCTTTCTTACTTACTTTAGGGCAAAAATTTAGGAATTTTTTTTTAAACGGGAATAAATAATTTGCTTACATTAACTTTGGTAATTCCCAAAATACTTTCACATACTTGTATTTACATAATTAATACTTTTACTTTTACAACATCTTTCTTTTAAACATTTCATATCAAAATAACTTTAAACATACGTAGCGGAAAACATTACAGTAGCGGACTCCATACCCAATCTACACACCATCCACCCCTCTGCCAGCTCACCATTTGAACTTATTCTGACCTTCTCGTCAGAATACCTACAGCATGAAATACTTAATGAGCTAACGCCCAATAAGTCCCATAAATCCCACATGGATATTCATATGAATGCATGAATCAATTATGCTTTCTTATAAACTTTCTTTATCCTCATCATTTCTTATCTTTACTAGGGCCTAAGTGTTCGTGCCATTGCGCAATTTCATTTAGGTCTACGTAACACCGTGACCGTAACATATCCTTTAAACTCCCCTTGAGTTAGGATTCGGTATGACACTTTTCTTAACTTTTAGTGATTCGTTTACCAATTCACTTATTATGGTTATCATACCATGCATGAAGTGATGATCATATGTTATACATAACATAAATGCTCTTGTATGACATAGTACACAGATGCATACTTTATATACACACTGGTACACATTATTATACACACTGGTATGTAGCATAATGTACTCACAGGTATTTAACATAAAATATACACATTGGTACACATTAATATACGCACAGGTATATATAGCATAATGTACTCACAGGTACTTAACATAAAATATATACACTGGTATAGATCATCATATACACTTAGGTATATGTCATTATATACTCTCAGGTATATATATATTCCATATACTCACAATTATTCATACATGACTATACCCCTAGGTATTCATACCATGGCAAAAATACAAGTTTACACTTAAATATACCCACAGGTATACATATACATACATTTCTTTCTAAACCTACATTTCATGCTGTAGGTGGGAAGGGTACTTACTTGATGCGAATGTCGGGCAACTTAACCTCGATTTCCCTTCTCCAAGACTCCTAGGATCCTGTTGGCTAATTACAAAGCCATTAGCCAAATTCCACTATGTTTCGATACGAAACATCCGTTAGTTAATAAATTGAGTAGTATTACTATGTACAACTCTAAAAACCACTGTTTTTTATTATTTATATCTAACTTTACCCTATCGTTTCTAACGAAAGGCGAGAGCCTTTCTAGTCGTTTTCTTATCCCATGCATGAAGTGATGATCATATGTTATTCATAACATAAATGCTCTTGTATGACATAGTACACAGATACATACTTTATATACACACTGGTACACATTATTATACACACTGGTATGTAGCATAATGTACTCACAGGTATTTAACATAAAATATACACATTGGTACACATTAATATACGCACAGGTATATATAACATAATGTACTCACAGGTACTTAACATAAAATATATACACTGGTACAGATCATCATATACACTCAGGTATATGTCATTATATACTCTCAGGTATATATACATATTCCATATACTCACAATTATTCATACATGACTATACCCGTAGGTATTCATACCATGGCAAACATACAAGTTTACACTTAATTATACGCACAGGTATACATATACATATATTTCTTTCTAAACGTATATTTCATACTATAGGTGGGAAGGGTACTTACTTGATACGAATGTCGGGCAATTTAACCTCGATTTCCCTTCTCCTAGACTCCTAGGATCCTGTTGGCCAATTACAAAGCCATTAGCCAAATCCCACTATGTTTCGATACGAAACATCCGTTAGTTAATAAATTGAGTAGTATTACTATGTACAATTCTAAAAATCACTGTTTTTTTTTTATTTATATCTAACTTTACCCTATCGTTTCTAACGAAGGGCGGGAACCTTTCTAGTCGTTTTATTATCCCATTGGAAACATTTCAAAGCGGTTCGGGTTATTTGGACAAAAATGACGATTTTGCCCTCCGTTGGTCCACTAACCTACCCGAGCTCGATTTCATTATTCTTATGAAAATAACCACATACTAATTTCAAAATAACACCCTAGTGGGTCAAATCTCTTTATTTCTCAATTATGCCTCATTTTCATAAAACTTTGCGGTTTAGTCCCTGAACTGAAAATTTTGACAATTTTACCCCCGGGACTAAAATTTACTTCTTTGTATCAAAATTTCATATTTTTCTCCAGGATCATTTTTACTTAAGGTAACATACCTTAAATCATTTTGAAAAATGATATTTTTTCCATTTAACACTTTTTTCACTTTTAACATATTCTTGAAAAATCAAAAACTCAGAAACGGTTGAGTTTTTAGACAAACCGTCTATAGCCTAACAGTTTCATCGAGATCTACAACTTTCATGTTTTAACTTTTCCCAAAATCTCACTGTACAGGGGCATTTTTGACTATTTTTCAAATCTTCCGAGAAGGAACTTTTTCTTTCAATTTAGTCCCTATGACATTTTTACAAAAATCCATTTCAAACTTGCAATTCTACCCCTGCAGAAACCATTCCATACCTTAATCAAAAGATTCTCATGCTCAAACATCACTTTTGCAAAGTCTAACATCAAAATTGCAAAAATTACACTTTTTGCAAAAATTACTATTTTGCACTATAAACCAAAGTTTCACAACTTAAACTTGTCATTCATCACATATACATGAAATTCCATCAAATATGTGCTCAAGAACTCACATGGGTTTTAAGAAATAAAAATCAAAACAAAATTCAAAACTTTGAACTTTAAAACTTACCCAAACATCTCTTTTTTTTATTTCTAGCCTTCAAAGGCTTCTTGAACTTCTTCTTGGACTTCGTTTTCATGTAAAAATACCATGGATTAATATTTGCCCTTTACCCATGAAAAATCCCTTGAAAACTCATGAAAAAGTTTAGGATTTTACCTTAAAACTTGTGGGAAATCCTTGTACTTGCTTGTAAAACTTGTTTGGGGGTATTTTTGTAAAGTTTGGGGGCTCAGAAATTTTTTTAGAGGTCTTGGTTATGGCTGCCGGAGCTTGGAAGGAAAGGAAAGAAAAGAAAAATTGTGATAAACTTGCCATAAATGCATTCTTATCACATTTGGTGACTCATGGTAACCCATGAGTATACCACTAGGTGTCACAAGGTGATTGGGCCACTTTTCTTGACATGTGGCCCAATAGAAAATCAAGGAGTATCCACTTTGTGGAATTAAAAATTTATACTGTATAATTTTTCACCACACAGTATTTTTCGTATACTGTGGTGGTCAAATCAGTGTACTTTCTATCCTTAGACTGTATAAAAATATTTAACTTACTTTTCGTTCACTTTTGGAGGCTAATCGTGACATTTTTTGTATCTGCGTTTTTATTTAGTAGTATTCTTATACTGCTTTGGCCTCCTTTCTATCCCGGTTAGAGTTAGGACAACCTCTATGTCCTATTTACATTATAATCATCCATTCGCTTATATAACAATTTCACAATTAATTGTGACAGAAAATTCATTTTATGGATATTATGCACAAATCTCTGAATCATCAAACTCATAAAATTTATATTTTACAATATCCACCATTGCATCACATATGCCATAAAATTTGCAATAAATGCCGTTCATTCATATTTTATTGTAATTTTTACAAAAATTACTATTTTTACAAAATTACACATTTTTTTAAGAATAAATTTATTAATTAAACCTAATTAAATATTAGATTTCATTGATTACATTTCCTCGGTCATTACAACATTCATGGTTTCTATAAGACAATTTCATTCTCAATGGAAATGACCCACACTACTAACGCTCAAATAAAGATTTCATACTTTAATTGAATAATTAATTATGTTATTTAATTATATAATACTATTGACATCTTAATTATTATCATTAAATATTATCCTACTGTATATAACACTTACATACAATATTTAAGATCACATAAATAATTAAGAAATATTAATGATATTTATAAAGTATTCAAACTATATGCATAGAGGGATATGCCAAGGTGCTTAGGAGCCCCGTTCTATTGTGGTTATGTTGAAAATTACTTTGATTTTTCAGACATCATAGCATCGCCATGTAGGAGAGACTCCTCTATTTCCAAAATCGAGTAGGTAAACCTTTAGCAGTTTGGTCACTATGCGACCAATGCCTTGCCATCACTTTCTCTTGTGTGTTTTGACATGGTCGCGTGGAAACAACACCTTCCCATTAGGTAATACAGCGACCTATTCACCATTCAAAGCACCTTGAGAGCCTTAGAGAACAACCAAATAAAGACCAAACCAATATCCTTTTTCGCAGCTTATATCTTAGAGGTCACCTTTCTGGGCCGCCTCCGATGTCAATCTGCAGTAATAGTTTTCGGAAGCAGCCTATCTAGTTTTCCGAGGTAGGTTCTATTCACCTAGAGCGATTTGCCTGCTTCTTTCGTGGTCACCCTCTTATGTATGTGCAAGCAGAACTACTGCCCTAAAGAAAGACCTTTGATGGATATCTGTGCACTTTAATTTACATCTTGAATAGCTAAGTCCGAACCAGTTGTCTGTCATCGCCTGGGAGTCCTCCTGCTCTTCATAGTGATTTCAAGTCCTTGCTACTTGACTTTGACTTTGCATGTTGCTTTTAGGTTGGTGCTTTCTCTCGTTGAACAAGAAATACTCAAGTTTTGAGACTAGTTATCAAAGGTCTTTAAACCGGGGAAGTTGATAAAGAATTTAAGCCTTCTAACCTTTAAATGATGATGTGGAGAACTGAGCTTGACTTGTGAAAATTGATCTATATATATATGTGTGTGTATATATATATATATCAAGTACCAAAAAATGATGATGTGGAGAGCTTATTTGACTTGTGAAAATTGAGATATATATATATATATATATATATATATATATATAATAGGCATAAAAAAGACAGTCTAATGTGGATTTAGATCTTTCACCTTAAGGGAAAAAAAGAACACAGTGGGATACATTTATACTCTTAAAACTATTATGAGCCCGTTTGGTTCGAGTATTTGAATAGAGTATTTGAATGAAGATTTAAATTTTTGTGAGAGAAACTACTGTAGCAAAATGATTCGAATCGTGATTCAAACCACGAAACAAATGGGCCCTATAAGTTTCAAATAATGGTAAGAGAATTAACTAGTTGTGTCAAGTATTTTTGGTGTCCATTTTTAAAGAGTTGGATATAGGATCCTCTCATCAGTGTCGAAAATGGACTAATAATAACTATGACGATTATTTTAAGGGTGTAACGCCCCGAAATTTATTTAATGTTAATGTAATGTAAATGATGAATTAGTGTGTCATAATTAACGTTTTAACATTTATTAGACTATTTGGTTGGATTTTTGAATTTTTGGTTGTTTTGTTAAATTAATGAATTCGAAGGATTTCTTATTGTTTTAAAATAATGCTTTGAGTTTTAAAACACAACAATTTGTAAAATGTTAAAAATACTCCGTTTTGTAAAACCGTGGGCGGCACATGGTTTTCGCACAGTAAAACCGCCCACCGATTTTCTCTATTTATTTCCTTCCTCTCTCTCTCCTCTCATTCTCTCCCGGTTTCACTCTCTCTCTTCTCTTTCTTGATCTCTCGGCAGCTCTCTCTCTCTCTCAATTCTCTCTCAAATTTTGAACTCCATTTCGAATCCAAGCTTCGGGTTAGCAAGGAGGAAGCTCGGGGACGTGATTCGGCAACCGAGAACGCGGATTGAAGCTTCGATTCGAGGTTAGATTCGAAATTTCTAAACTTTTTACAAAATTTTCAATTTTGGTATTTTTGAAATCTAGCGTTGTCTAAGCTTAGAAAACCGTGGATTTGTGTTAAATGAACTTATAACAACTAGAATCTAAGCCTAGATTGAAGAAAAACGGATTGAATTCAAGATTTTTCATTTTTCTCCTCTTTTTCTCATTTTCGGATTTTGAGGATTTTGAGTTTAAATGTTGTTTAAATGATTCCAAACATGTTCTAGAATGTTTTTCTATCAACTATAGTTGTTTTTCATGCCTGGGATTTGAGAAAAACAGGTTAGAAACAAGATTTGGATTTTGGGGATCGAGAAACCCGTGGCTGGGATTTCTGGGTTTTCCCAGTTCGGCAGGCCGAAGTTCATGTTCGGCAGGCCGGAGTGATGATCGGCAGGCCGGTGTTCTTCCGATCGGCATGCCGAATCTGGGGAAATGTTTGGCAGGCCGAACCTTGTTTCCGGCAAGCCTAGGTTTGGAGAAGATTCTTCGGACCGAACTCAGGAGCAATAGTAGAGTTTATTTATATTCTGTATTATTAATCAGGGCATGTAAGACTTAACCATATTTGTACTTGGACTGTAATTGTATTTATGATATTGTCAGTACTATGTGTGTGCACAAGATTGTGGGTTGTGGAACCCCTACTCGCGATTTTTATTTAACATTATTATTTGTTTAATATTTATAAATTCTTTTATAAAATGTGGTGAAAATCTTCTTATTTCTTACTTAATTTGAGTCTTAAACCATTGGTTTTTAATTAAATTCTCTTTTAATTAATCTAAACATTCCGCCACGTCACCTCCCGTACTCCGGGGCATGACAAAGGGCCCGTTTGGTTTGAGTATTTGAATAGAGTATTTGAATGAAGATTTAAATTTTTGTGAGAGAAAATACTGTAGCAAAATTATTCGAACCGTGATTCAAGTATCGAAACAAACGTGTCTAGTGTTGTATAACTCAGTAATGAGAAAAAGCACGGATTAAGATTTGGTAAACTACAAAATTATAGGGATGAGTTAATATACAAGCATTCATGTATTTCAAAATTTTCATACCTAAGCCATGAGATTTGTACACAAGCTAAGCTATTACTGTTTGGAGAAAAGTGAAAACATAAGAAAATACTCGAGACGGGATCTAAACTTTTATCCCAATTTTTATGATACTAACTTACGCGACGACAAGTTATCTTTTTTTTAATACATGCAACTTTGAAATATTATTTGTCATGATAATTTTTTAAACCCTTATAGTAAAAAAATTATGTGAATGAGTATTAAAAAAATCTAAATAAAAGTTAAGATTCATAGCGTTATTATTTTATTTCAGAACAATTTGACATACCAGAGGTCCAGAATATTGTCAAACTACAAAGTGACAAGTCCTTGAATTATGTTAATTACATGTTAAATATTATAAGAGTGGGTGATCTTTATGTGTAGCTGAGCAATCTTTCTTGCTTTTTTTGTTGTGTTGACAACCATAGCTCACATCGTAACCAACTTTCATATAAATATACGTCTATTATGGTGAGACCACCCATGTGCAAATTGCATGAAAATAAATCATTTACAGCCAGGTGCAAATGGAGCCCTAGATCCACTTTAGAAGCATCTTCATTTTATTTTATTTTATTTTTTTTAGAGAAATCTCTCTCTCTCTCTCTCTCTCTTTGAAGTTGATAAATCTTAGTGAAAAACGCTGTCGTGTTCAGTAATGCGTATAGTTTGTACCTTTACAGATTGTATTATGTTCAATTTAACGGACCGATATCCTTTGTAGTTGATTCCCTTTGAGCATTAACAAGCAAGGGCTACCCCAGTATTTGCAGCTTAAGTACCTTCTCACAAAATATTGTATAATTAAATAAACAAAATTAAAAAAATTGTTAAGATATTAAGAATATCTTTATCTGAGGCACACTTCTATCTGGCATTGGTGATTATTTACTCTACTAAATTTAAGTTCATGCACTTTGTAAATTATCAATAATCAAGAATGATAACGGTACAATCAGTATTGATGTGACTTTTGATAATTTGCAAATTGCATGATTTTGATTAAAACGGGCATGCAAATAAAATGCAAATATTGAAATCTTTGAGTTTAATCATTAAAAACAAAAGAGAGAGAACTCTGAGTTTTTACTAATGGAACCTGAGTTAATCATTAACGTCTGTGGCATTAAATTCTCATCCTGCAGGGGTGATATGGACAAAAATTTCTTCGATATTTTTAAAATTGATATTGAAATTTCAGAATTATAAAAATTCTGAAATATCTTTTAAGTGAAAGAATTTCAGAGAAATTTTGGCAAATTTCAGTAAACATTTGTTGAGGTTGTTGTTTGATTTTTACACAATTTCAGAAAATATCAAAGACATATATATAGGTGAAAACATTGACAATTATTAGATTTTTTTTTCATTTTATCAATATTTTAGCAGCTAAATAATGTATATCACCTAGTTTAGTTTACATTTTGGGGATTAGCATATCATTGTTTTACTATTTCTTGAATCATGATGAAAACCTTATTATATTTAGGTCTTATAAGATTTTCTTCTGTTGCAATCATATTTTTCGTAAAAATTTTTTATTTATGATTTTTTAAATGTTTAAACATATTCTAAATTCCAAAATAAATATACATAATATTCATATTTTTTTTTTTTACTTCTACCAATATCGATACTTTCTCGAAATATCTTTTCATTTAGAGTACCAATATTTTCACTAAAACCAAAGTTTTCATCCTTGGTCTAGTCCATATATTTCTACAAGCCATGTTACCCATGCAATGACCTTAAGAAAAAACCCATGAACAATCACAAGCCAGGATACATAAGAAAGTACAATATTATTTTCCCAGCATTGTGATAGTAATTAACTCCCATGACTACCACCTCAGACTTTTAGATCATCTTTCCTTCTTTTGACAAGAACTTTAGGATTTGTTATTCCTGTGAGACAAGGATCATTTCTGAGATGCTCTTATGGTCTCTTCCTCTATTATTTTCTTTCTCACTTTTCTTCACTGACAAAAATGTAGTGCAAGTGTTTCAACATTACCTATTTTTTATTAAGATACTTTCAGAAAATGGAAAAAAAAAATAGTTTGTCATTCCTCTTACCATACTTTAAAGTGGACCAAAATATATGCTATTTTTCTTTATTGAAAAAAAAGGTGATTTGTTCTTCCTCTCATGATATAGAACAACTCTTTTATTTAATAGAACTTAGAAGGTCTACTTTGTATAAAATATACTTAAAATAGTAATTATTAGCTGCTTGTGGTGATGTCTTTACCTACATGGTATTCTGTTTGCTTACAAGCCAAATCACTTAGGACAATAATAAAATCAAACAGTAAATTATAGGACCGGATGATGTTCAAATCCTACACATTCTCAAAGAAAAAAAAACATTAATTATTTAGTTGATTCTAAACTGTCAAATTGAGATTTCCTCATATTCTATGTCTTGAATTAGCCTTTGAAAGTTGTTTTGTAGCTCTTTCGTCGGTTGTTATGTAATATGTGCTAGACTACGGAATTGTAACAAATTGAAAATTAAGTACTTCGCGTCACATGTTTGGATGATGTTAATACTATAAATATGAAAATGAATGAATAATGAAACGCTGACACTATTCACCTATATATATATATATATATATATATATATATATATATATATGTAAATTACATGCATGGGCCAGTTTGTAGATGGGTCAAAAGAGAATTTTCATAAATGCTATCTTTGGAATCTTACTTTTTATAAATGTCATAAATATTTTAATATGGCACAACTTAAACATATATAGTATGAATAATAACATGATATAATTTTTTCAAATACGGCATGAATAATCAAAATTTTTAAAAATGTGGCATGACATGTAATTTTTTCATAGTTCAATGGCATGTCACAAGGCCTATTTAATCGTTCCTCCCCAGGTTTTTTTTTTTTTTTTCATTCTTCTCTTGGAATTAAGCTAATGGGATTCGACTCTTACATCTTCTTGCTATCTTCCTTCATGACGTTAATTAAAATTCCATGTAAACTAAAATATTTCAATTGACATGTTATGATACTATTATCTAAAGATTAAAGGCAACAAGGAGAAAAGGGACTATTGAACTTGAATTTGTTTTAGATTCTGAAATCTCAACCCATCCTCATTCTTGTATTTTACTTAGAGCTTTCCTTGTATATTTTTCTTTCTTTTTTTTTTTTTTTTTTTTTGGGTTTCAAATCAGGGTTGAAATTAATTAAAGCAGTGACCTCTTTTATTAAAATTTTAGGTTAATTACATAACTATATCTCATAGTTTTAGTTATTCTCAATTTATCCCTTTGTTTTAAGAAATTATAAAGGTATTCTTTGAATTTAAAATACTCGTCTCAATTTTATCACCTGTAGACTTTCTTGATATAAAAGTTGGAAATAAATACATATACTCTAAATTGAACCAAATTTGTTTATAAAATATATTTTCTTCTTGAAAAAAAATTCAAAAATATTTTAAAATTTAAAAAACCATAAAATTTCACTCAAAAAAAGCAAAAAACTTAAGATTTTTTTTTTTGAAACATGATACTTTGTTTTTAGATTTTTTTTTATGTTTTTAAATCTACAAGATATTTCTCATAACTGTTTAAAGGTAGTTATGTCATTTTGTCTAATTTTTTCAATTCATAGGGATAAAATTAAAACAAGTTTTTAAAATTTAAAAGACACCTTTATAGTTTTTAAAAATAGACAGAGAAATCGAGAAATAGTTAAAATTAAGAAGTATGTAATTAACCCTTAAAATTTTGTTTAAGGTTTTTTGTACTTTTCTAACTGACTTTTTAATTTTTTCTCCTGATGTTTAAGGTATGTTTATTCTTGTAGTGTCTAAGGTATAAGTATGTAACGCTAAATAACATTATTCTTTCAGTGTTTGATTATATATCGATAAAGGCATCTTTAGTAATTTTAGAATTTTTGGTGTCTTAACGAATTGTTCTCTATTTTTAGTACTTTTGTATAAATCAGTATAAACCTGAGGACAAATGTTTAATTGTCCTTAAATTTAGGATATATTTATGGATCCTTTCCTAAAAATAAATTAGTAAGTTTAAAAGACATGATATAAACGCCTTCAAAAACAAATGAAAGTTATGACAAAAAAAGGTTGGTGTAGTTCTATTGACGCATTTCTCAAAACTCCCTACACCCACTTTCTAAATGCACACCAACATAATTTTAAAATGATTAAATTTCACTTCTATATGCTTCCACACGGAACTTCTAAATACATAGTCAACATAATTTTGAAATGATTAAGGGCCCGTTTGTTTCGATACTCGAATCACGGTTCGAATCATTTTGCTACAGTATTTTCTCTCATAAAAGTTTAAATCTTTATTCAAATACTCAAACCAAACAGGCCCTAAATTCATTTTACACACCCATATTGTTCCAAAATTATTTTCAACCGCTTCATTGTTTCTTATTTTGTTTTAGTTCGTTACTTTGATATCATTACTTCTCTCTCTCTCTTTTTTTTCGGTCGAAGCCTTTTTTACTATAATAAAAAATTATTATAATATTTTTTAGAAAATAAAGGACATTTACTCGTATATAATTCTAATTAAGGGACCTCAAAAAAAGAAGAAGAAGAAATCAAAATAATTCAAAAAAATTAAATAAAAAACACAAAACAGTAATAGAATTATTATATCAATTGAGATATGATAAAACAAGAAAGAATGAAAAAAGAAAATGTGAAATAGTGAAAAGCATAAGAACGTTAACCCAAAAAAAGAACAAATGGGAAAAAAAAAAATCAGCCGAACTTTATAAAAATACAAAAAAAAAAAATGATTAGCCTTAATAAAACGAAGTGATTGGCAAGAAAATATATGTATGAAACAAAAAATTGCAAAAGAACAATTATCACACAACAGATAACGAATAAAATTGACATACCTCCTCACCATGCAACTTTTCGAAATTGTCATCAAAGGTGAAAATTATGGTGTTGTTATAGATTTCAATATTAAATATGAGGGTTGTGTGAAGAAGGGAAAAAAGCTCATTCACTAGTTCTTTTTTTGTAATAAAATTTATTTACCTAGTTAAGTCTTTTGTAATTGTCCTTTTTGTCATTTTATGTGAGTTCTTTTTGTAGTAAAAACCTTAATTTAAAATATTATGTGAGAGTAAAAGCACTTAAAAGGTTAAGCGGAAATTTTCAATAACATAACTTAGAGGGTTACGCCACAAAAATAGTAAATGCGGTCTTCTGCTTATAGATTTAGGGGCATTCGCAGGCGGTTTGAGTGTTTTTTTCCTTTAAACTACCAAATAAACCAAAAATAAATTTTAATTTTTGGACGGTTTAGACAAATAGAAATTTTTACGAAAACCAAATCAAACTAAAACACTCATAAGCGTTTTGGACAGTTTGTAAAGATTTATAACATATTTTGTAACCATTATGTGTGATACAATATCAAACTTTGGACAAGCCATACTATAAAAAATCTTGAACCTTTCTTGTTCAACAAATAGAAAAGACAGTTCATCTATGACTACCATCTTTGCCAATACGGTTGGACATATAGCTTGACTAAAACCCACAAGTACAAGGTTATTATCTCTACCTTCTATAACATTCTTTTGCCTGAAACATAATTCCTATTGCTTAGAATCTTCCTCCTTATAAAAGTATTTCTTACATTACTGCCTAAGATGGTTCCACAAGGTACTAGTACTATTTTTTTGGAGGTGTAAGAACAATCTTTATGATAATGGACACACACATTCCTAAGCTTACCCTTAATTTTTTTTTTCTCTTCAAAATGGTCCCATACTGGAGAAGTTCTACCCTTTTTGGCTAGGTTGTGGTGGTCTACAAGCGTTATTTGGCTCTGAGTTAGTTGTATGTGACCATTTTCCTTTAATTGATTTTTTTTGTTTTTTATATATGTTGATGAATGAGTAACATTTAGGAAAAAGTGAAGGAAAAGTGAAATTTTGATTAAAAAATAAAGAAAAGTGAAATTATAAAATGTGGAGAGGTGCATTATACACATGTAGAACTTTTTTCATTACCAACTAAAAATAAGCTATATAAAAAATAATAAAAATTTGCTTATATAAAAAAATTTTTAGGAAATACATATATGGCGGATTGGTGGGCAGTTTAGCGGGTGGTTTAGGTAGGTAGTTTGGGTGGGTAGTTTAGGCGGTTTAGAAGTACCAAACCAATAACTAAACCATCCAAAACTATTTGTGTAAAAACCACCCCATTCAAAATTAAAACAAAAACCACCTGATTAGTTCGGTTTGATTTGATTTGGGCGGTTTAGCAGATTTTTTGAACACCCTAGATAGAATGCCCTAATAGTTCGAACAATACGTACCATATAAAATTAATCAGTTATTCCTCTTTGTATTATTTTAAGTCAGTGTTGTCTTAAATGACATTTCATTTTAAATGCTAATGGTTCTTTTGTTGCACGAGTTCAGAATAATGTGGTTTAAAACTTTTTATTTTGAATTGTAGATTTTAAACTGTGTGGTTTAAACTGTGATTTTGAACTGATATTTAGAATATAAAGGTTTAAAAAAAGAATATCAATTTTAAAATGAGAACTGATGTTTAGAAAAATATGATTTATGAAAGGAAAACGAGAATGTAGATAATTTTTACTATAGAAAATGGTTCAAATCATGTGAACTTGCACGGGAGGGGGGACAAAGTTTGAAATTTGGTGGTCTATGCTATTTTAAAATCGCCTCCACAATTTAAACTAGCCTCAATTATTACTCAATTAAACTCAGTTTGAACAGCTGCATGGTTTGAACCTGGCTGAGTTCATGCCAGTTGCTGTTTTTAATAAACCTAAATGACAGAAGACAATTTAGGAAAGAGGAATGCAATTGAGCCAAAACTTAAGTATGAAAAGACTTCAAACTAACTCAGCAATCTTTTAGTCTATTTGGAAACTTGATTTGAAACAAAAGGTTTTGATTCAAAATAATTTGTTACAATATTTTTCCTTTTAAAATTTAAATTGCTATAATATCTTTTATTCAAACTATCTTTTCAAATGCCTTTTTCTTTTGCGCAACTATGTGGAATGATAGAAATGCACTGGTCAACAATCTGAGAGCTCTACCAGCCGTGTCTATTATCAAGCGTGCTAGCATATTCCTTGTTCAATTTGATTCTTGTCAGACCATTCATTACCCTCCCCGCTCAGCCCCCTCGCCGCGACAGCCACCCCTGGACTGCTCCTCCTAATGGTCACATTATGCTCCATACAGGTGCCTTTTGCTCTAAAATATCTTGTGAGGATCACATTTGTGTCACAGGCGTCTTTAGGGACTGTTACTGGGTTGCTTTAGCTGATTTCTCTTGAAATATTCGTGGCAGGTTTGATATTATTGCGGCAGAACTGATTGCTATTGGTACTGAGCTTCAATTTAGTCTCCAACTTGGTTCTGGTGCGATTGACATTGAATCTGACACTACGGGGGAGTCAATTGCCTTGGCTCTTGCCCCCAGTTACTCCATATGGTCATGTCGTGGATGATGTTTAGAGCATGACTGATCAATGGCACTTTTGGCAATGCGATTTGAACTATAAATGGTAGTTCAAACTAAGTTTGTTATTGTGTTTTTATCAATGGCATCTATAGGTATCGGGTCAAACCTCCAAAATGACACTGGTTCAAGAAACCTTACGATACTTCGAGTTGTTGAAATTCTTCACTCAAGGTATATGAGAATCATGAGAACCCTCATAAAAATACACAATCTAAAACCCTATAGA
This sequence comes from Artocarpus heterophyllus, assembly GCA_025403435.1. Lineage (NCBI taxonomy): Eukaryota > Viridiplantae > Streptophyta > Magnoliopsida > Rosales > Moraceae > Artocarpus > Artocarpus heterophyllus. The sequence goes on from CM046339.1 coordinate 13,760,186, forward strand.
GAAAATATGAAAGAGAGAGTAGAAAAAATTTTGCATATAAAATTTTATACATGTCTATTTTGCACTTGGATAAGGGTATTATTGTTGGTATGATCAGAAAATAATTTTGTTAAAACATTTAAAACACAGCAGAATAATTTAAAAAAAAATCTTAAATCAACAGGATCCATCTCATGTTGCTATAAAAAATAATCGGTTATTGTTCGCACTTATTTGGGAAAACAACCCTAAAAGATCAAAAGCTGTAAAACCTTTTATTCTCCTTGCTATTCCCCTCTTTTGAATCAGTTGGTGTGTGGGCATCTGTGAATTCTCTCATACAACCTCAATTACTCTTTCCAATCTCTCTTGGCAATGGTTTTCTAAACTCTAAAAGGGGTAGCTCTAAGAATACTAGATGAAGGCCTGAGAAATATCTACTGACATTAACATCCTTAGGGTCTATTTATAGATATACATAGGCTGAAGCGATAGAACATGATCTCTCAAAGATTTTGCTTGAAAATTATGCCAACCATAGGATGGTTCGGCGTGTATGTTATCCTTCTAATAAAAGGATGACATATACCGTTCCTATTATTTATCTGTTTACAGAGGCAAAGGGAGGCTAGATCCAGGGAGCATATCCCCCCCCCCCCTTAAATTTTTGAAAAATTATGTTATATGGCCTATGGGTTTTTAATACTTTTTCATATATTCCCCCCTTTTAATCAATAAAATTGATATATGCACCTCTCATCTACAAAGTTTTATATATGTCTCTCCTCTTTTACAAAATTTTATGTATGTTCCCCCTTATTAATAAACTTTTTTTCTAATTTATTCCTATTAAAAATATTTCATTACATGTATTTTATCAACTTTTTGTTTCTAATTTTCTCTTATTACAATAATGCTTTTCAAATGTGCCTTTATTTAAGTAGTTTTTTTGTTTTTTAGGGGAGTTTTATTATTTTTTATTTTTTAGTTATCTAAAATACTATTAGGATTTGTTTATATAAATATGTCCATATATACACTTTTCTAATTGCCCCACTGAAATAATTTGTCTTAAATGTGTTTCTATCTAAATTTTTTTTTCCATGCAATCTTTTTAAATATTATTTTCTCATTCATACTCCCTAAATAATTTATTGTCATTTTTGCTCCATCAAAATCATTTTTTTTAAATGTTCTGCTTTTTTTAACTAAACTAAACTAAAAAAAGAATGATAAATCAACCAAAAAAATTAAACTTTTAAGAAAATTTGACATTCAAGTAGCAAAAAAATCAGTAAAATTGAATATGCGTGTCCTTCTAACTATTTCAAAATATTAAAAGTTTATAAAATTGATGATTTTTAAAGTATTTCACGTTCTTTGTCTATGCACCCCCCCTCCCCCCAAATCAAAATCCTAACTCTGTCACTGTTTGCTTATTCAAACTCCACCATTCTTAGTTTATGTCCCTTTTTCCCGAATCAAAATCCTAGCTCTGCCACTATCTGCTTATTCAGACTCCATCTAATATCTATCTAAGATCCGATTTTGGTTCAAATTAAAATATTATTTATTTTAACTTTTAAAATGTATACTTCCATAATTATCTCAATTATTTTTTTATCTAATAAAATTATTACGTAATATTTACTTTGACTATTAAAATAAATATTTTATGTGCACATGTCACATACAAATATTGTAACATAAATATATCAACGGCACTTAGAAAAATATGCCTAGCACTCGTAGAGAAATACTATGGAAGCCAACCACAATGCAGGTAATACATTATGTGTTTTTCTATAAGTTTGTAGACTGAAATTCATCCAAGTAAAATTTTAAAATGTTTGGGAACCATAACTGAAACATTTGAACTGAAAAAGTTAACATATGAGAGCTTTATACTATAGTTTACTTTTTCTTATCACTGTAACATGTGAGAATTTTATACTGTAGTAACCAAAAGTTTTGACCAAACACCCTTTTTATCAATTTGTTTGAAAGAATTTTTTTAAGCTAGCAAGGGGACCCAACAAATATATATAATTTAACATTAATAATTATCTATAATTTAATTATCTCATAATCAAATTATAATAATTATTAACTTGAACTTGTGCCACTATCAGAAACCAAAGTTGCACTCTTAAATTATATACAAATTACAAAAAACCATAAGCGGCTTCACCACATATGTTGTCCATTGATGTAATCTTTTACCATATGATTTTTGTTCAAATTTGTGCCTTACGTATTATATATTGCTAGTGTATTTAATAGATATTTGGTTTTCAATAAATAATAATGTTATATTTTCATGTTCAACAAAGAAATTGTTCTATTTACTTTCATATCGGTGGTTGTATGATACATAAAACAAAATTTTTGTGACCATTATACTAAATCTTGAATCATGCGTATATGAGATTTGTATATAAAAAGGTATGATTGCAAGATTAATAGTTTAAAATAATAGTCCACAGCTTGTGGAGTAAAGATGATAACTTTATTATTGATAAAGCTATAACGGGGATCTATGTTTAATTAGGGAGGCTGCTTATCTTAGTCGTTCTTAAAAACAAGCTAGGCTCTATGGTAAACACATTGATATACTAGACCTAAGCGGAGGTCATATATTAGACTGTATCTAAAGTTTTAATTGATTTATTTATAATTTTGTTTTACATAAATTATTTCATTTTGATAATCATTTATGTGTAATATTAATTCTAAGTGAAATCATGACTCTATAATCGTAGCTTGTGTTTTTCAATATACCAAAAATAGAAAATCTGATGATTAAAAGTTCTAGTATGATAAGATCTAATGGTCTAAGGGCTCGTTTGATTCGAGTATTTGAGTAGAGTATTTGAATGAAGATTTAAATTTTTGTGAGAGAAAATACTGTAGCAAAATAATTTAAACTGTGATTAGAATATCCAACCAAACTGACCCTAAAAATATACACATCAAAAGAAGTTCCCACTACTTAAATATAATAAAAAGTGAGGTTGGCAAGCATAGGAAATATAAGAAGTTAAAAAGGCCAAAAGTCTGACATTAGAAATCTAAAAAGAAGGTGACTGTTTATGTAGAAATGTGTGCACGTACATCTTTAAATGCAAGTTGATAAACATATTGATTTTTGAAACAAAATGTTTCGAAATTTATGTGTTTATCATGGTAGTTAGATCACTACATGAAAATGTTTGTTTTTTTTTTTAACTAATAGATGTGTCTGTTATAGCACCCCTCATATGGAGACAAAATTTTGTGTATAAATAAATTTCAAAATCTAGATTAATTTTATCACCTTAAAAAAAGTATTTCTTACGTTGTAAACTTGCATTTATGTGTTTATCATGGTAGTTAGATCACTACATGAAATTTTTTTTTTATATACTAAAAGATGTGTCTGTTGTAGCACCCCTCATATGAAGACAAGATTTTGTGTATAAATAAATTTCAAAATCTAGATTAATTTTATCACCTTAAAAAAAGCATTTCTTATGTTGTAAACTTGCAGTTTTCCGTATCTAATGAAAATTTTCCAACAAGAAGGGCAAAAAACAATAAACATCAAAGTCGGTTGTTAGAGCTTTCAACAAATATTTTTATGATCATCTCAAAATAGACGACAATTTTTACGATGATCGATGTGTGTGTTAATATTCATCACTTCTATTCAAAACTTTTATCAACAAAAAAAAAAGAAGAAGACCTATTTGGTAGTTTTTTTAAAATAAATAAAAATAGTTTTATTTTTAAAAATTATACTAAAAATATTTTTAAAATTTTTATTTCAAAAAATATATAAAAATATTTATAAAAATTCTCGAAACAATAATAAATAGGGCCAAGACATCAAGGCCTAATAACACTACTTTTGACCGTTGACTGGACTTGATTGATGGATTTGAGGCCTTACAACGGAGTAAACGAAGCAAGTTTTAAGTGGCATTTGGGCCGGGACGACAGATCAGGCTCCGTTTGGCAAATATTTTCCCACTTTTCAAAAAGTGGAATTTAATCATGATTGGGCGGCTCAAACCAGCTTTTCGGCCCCTGCCAGGAACAGCGTTTCTCATTCTCTTTCCCTCACATGAGAGATGAAAATCCTTTAAAAAAAATTAATAAAAATCAGACATGAGGGCCCCACCCAATAACCAAAAAAGTTTTAAAAATGGATTAAAAAACTTTGTCGCTTTTGGTCACGTGGGAGTGGTGGCCAGAGAGGTCCAGAGTGAATATGCAAAAGCGGATCGCCAGCGAATCTCTCTCATCGGGTGAGTGATGCCAATCGCCAAGGGGCGTGCTCTTGATCTGTCTTCGATTTCTCCCCCATCTTTGTTCTTTTCCTAATTTTCTCTCTCTTCTATATTAATGCACTTTCCATGTTTCCCCCACCATACACAAGATCTGTTCCCCATTTCATTTGATGCACTAATCATGGGCTCCACAGCTATATTTAAGTATGTCATAAATTTTTTATATAAAGATCAATTTTGTTTTTAAGTTTAAAATTTACTATTTTTAAGACATATTTGACACATCGTATTGTATTATATTATATTACATTGTATTATATTATATTATATTATATATATACAAAAATATGATACAATATAATACAATACGGTCTGTCAAACAAACTCTTAATTACGTTTGATCGAAATAACCAAGACACACCATCGACCAAAAATAATTATGTCAATATCCCATGATCTTAATGATGTTAAGTTTAAATAGAAATTAAGAATAATGCCCTAATTAATTTGAAATCTTAATCACCATGATACAATACAATACAATACAGTCTGTCAAACAAGCTCTTAATTGCGTTTGATCGAAATAACCAAGACATACCATCGACCAAAAATAATTACGTCAATATCCCATGATCTTAATGATGTTAAGTTTAAATAGAAATTAAGAATAATGCCCTAATTAATTTGAAATCTTAATCACTTTCTGAAACAAATTTGGAATCTTAATCTAAATAGATTAAATCGTAACCATCGACCCCATAAAAATTTTCTTTTTAGTAGAGCAAAAATTGTGGACAATAGACTCTTTTTTTTTTAATGATAAACAAGCATAAAAACATCGTTTCCCAACTAAATGTTTTTTATTCATGGAGGGACATTGGCACCTTAAGAAAATTTAACTATCAAACTTTGGTCAACTAATAGAGAAGGATGTCTCTGTAATTTTTTTTGAAAAGTAAGAGGGAGTTGACGTAACTAATTTTGGTTAAGGGATATCTCTGTTTATTTAGTAAAATACATATGGTGTTAGTATAATTAGCCCTTGTTTTTAATTTACAATTTCCTTAAAATTTTAGTTTTGTAAAACAAAATATTTGAGTAGAGCAAATATAAAAGGAGAAAAGTATTTAGTGGAGTTAATTGGATAGAAATAAAGTAAGAAGAAACACAAAAAAAAAATGAAAAATCAAGAAAAGTTGGAAAAGAAATGAGCGGGAGTAATACCATATCCCTAAATGAGACTAAGATCCACAAGATTACAATCGACTAAAGTAGCTTTCCAAATACCTTTATCTCGTTTAAAATTGATCGAATTATGAATAATGAGAAGTAGTTATAAAGATCATGTTGGATAGAATAATATTTTTAAAGTGCAAAATACATTATTCAAGTGAGGACATATGGGAAAGACTATCATTATGTGAGTGGGAGGAATTAGAAGAAATAAGTATTTTATGATATAGATTTTAAAACAAAAGATATAAAAAGACTATATAAGAAATAAATCAAGAAATTAGCAAAAAAAAAAATGCGTGGGAAAAAAATTTTGGTAGAAAATTAAAAAAAGGCAGGACTTGGAAGTGTGATATTTGAAAAGAAGTAAAAGAATATTTTAATGAGAACATATTGAAAAAGATTACTACGTAGTAAGGGTAAATTAAATTAGAGGAACAACGTATTTTGATAACATACATTTAAATTGAAGGATATAAGATGGTGCAAAGAAAAAATGCAAGAAATGGGAGGGGGGAAAATGCGAAAAAGAAAAAAAAAATTACAAAAGTAGGAAAAATAGAGAAAGTTAAAAAAAAAAAAAACATGTTTAAAACTGCCAAAGTGATATACTTAAGTAGGTAAAAGATTGAAAACTACTCAGGGGCACATATAAGAAGTAAAAAAATAATTACATTGACACATTTGATAAAATAAAATAAAAACATATATAAAAGTTCTAAAATAATATATTTAAGTGGCTAACAAGTGAAAAACTACTAGAGGTACATATAAAAAATAAAAAATATTTACACGGGCACATTTGAGGGAAAAACATTTAAATGAAAATGATTACTACATGAAAGGGATGAATTAAATTAAAGGGGAAAAATATTTGAGCAAATTACATGTTATCCTACGCTTTTAAATGTTGTATTTATTTATGTTATATTTTGTAAAGCTTATGTCACATCATTATTTATATTACAGGTTAAGTTATGCCACAAATAAATATGTGTGGCATTTATAAAAAAGAAATATTAAAAGATATTTAATATAGCACTTATGAAAATTCCCCAAAGTATTTTTATGGTAAACATTTTAATTAAAAGAGAAAAAAATTGTACAAGAAAGGCACAAAAAATATATGGGGAAAAAGCAAGAAGGAGAAAAGGAAAAAGAAAAGAAAAGAAAAGAAAAGAAAAACTACAAAAACAAGAAAAACAAATACACACACATGAAAAATACATAGAAATTGGGAGATTTATTGAAAAATAGATTGTCTTATATATATATATATATATATATATATGTTAAAGATTATTCATTGGATGCATATAAAAAAATGTATTTGAGAGAGTTTAAAAAAAAAAAAAGTTTAGATAGGGACATTGACGAAAAAAAATTATTTCAACAAGACAATGAGGAAAGAAATATTTATAAAAATCACATTTGAAATAAGGAAAAAAATATATATATATATATATATGTGAATCATATATATTTATATGAGTTTATCACAATTAAACTCGTACTATCATTGTATACGATAATTTATGCAACGTGTGCAATAACTATTTATTATGGACTAACTTTTTTCTTCAAGGTTCTATTTTGTTTACAACCTTAATTTTCAAAATAATAGACATGAAATTACCACTTTAGTTTGTCATTATATTTCCATACATTAATAGGCGAACCATCTGCAAATGAAAGTTTTCCAGCAAGAAATATTCAAGCAATTACGTTAGAGACTTAAAATTTTCACATTGAGCGACAAAATACATGTTTGCTTTTCTTTCTTTTCTTTATGTTTAAAATACGTTTGCATACATATAGACGATCTAAAATGGTAAGAGTAGACAAGTTAGGGCAGCTTAGTTGGTTGTAAGTCCCTCCACTCCAACCATAGGTTGAGAGTTCGACTTACGTTTAGCCACACTAAAAAATATGTGACATTTCTCTTCCCTTTATATAAAAAAAGAAAAGAAAGTGGTATATTTTGAGTTATCTCGTATCATATTTGTAACTTTTTAAGTGTCCAACCTACAAGATTTTAGATGAATGAAAAAATCAATTTCGTGAAGAAATATGTTATCTTATCAATCATAAAACCTATGTCAGGGGCAAATGGCATTTTAAAAGAGCCGAAGATATTTTTTATGAAGGTTAAATTTGTTATATACACATCAATCAGAATAAATGCTTATTGAAATAATTTGTTTATTTGATATTCCTCTAATATATAAAATTGTAATATTCACTTGTTAAATTCTCAAGCATAGACTGAAAAATGTTTATATATTGATATGTTAACAAATTATTGTAGAACACTCGTTGGTAATTAATAGTAGAGAGCTCGTTGATAATTTATTTTGAATGTCACATTATATAATAATTATATCAGAACAGAATGATTTACCAAACTCACAAATGTGATGGTTCACGAATACTTATTATTTTTTCTTTTTTCAGGAAAGGTTCATAAACACTTATGACTAGGATTTTTTTTTTTTTGAAAAATAAACTAGATAGCATAATTTCCATATTCTAATTAAATAAATGTCAAAAACTTTTAGTTTCATATTATGGAGATATTTTAAATATCCTACGTATTCCTTTGATAATCAATATTGTCCTATATTCAATTATCAATCACATAATAAGAATTTTTCAACCAAAAAAATTCACTATTAATAAGAATTAACAAGAACATTTCTAATAGGAAATAATATACATTTTACATTTCCAAAAAAGAAAAAAATTAGGGATTTTAGGTCATAAGTCTTGAAGTTTATAACCTTGACATTTAAGTCCTCATTTTAAGAATTTAGACACAGATCCTCCAACTCTTTTTTTTTTTTTTACTGCCAACCCATATTTTAAGAATTTAGACACTTAAGTCCTTAAACATTTAACTTGTTGAGCACTGCTAGTCCCTATTTTAAGAATTTAGACACTCAAGTCTCTAAACTCTTGATTTGATGACACCACTAGTTCCTATCTTTTTTTTTTTTTTTTTTTTGCTAAATGGCATAAAATGTCAATAATTTGAGGCCTTTTTTCCTTAAGTCTTAAAAATGTATTTTTTTTGACACAAAGGTCTCAAAAATGTTACATTCCTGTCCAAAAATAATGTTTGAATATTTTAACATAGAGTTAATTATGATAATTAATAACAACAAAGTGATTATTTATAAATTGAAAAAGAGAAATTCACAAATTTCATTGAAGAAAATTGGCCCTCTATTCTATTTTATTTTAGCTAAGTTGGTTCCAAATATAATGATGTAACCAAAGAATAATAACGCAACAATCAAATTGTCCAATTACATACTTTCATTATCCTCAAGAAATAAAAGCATGTAAATTGAACAACTAGTTGTTGAGTAAAAATTTTTTAGTACTTTATCGTAATTTGAAACCAACTTATCCAAAATATAATAGGATTGATATTTATAAATTTTCTTTTCGTACGTAGATTGTTTTATTGTCTCCATTAATTTTCATAATGAACTTTATGTTATGATATTTTGATATTAGCTTTGTGCAAAAAAAAAAAAAAAAACTACAAAAAAGAGAGTTTTTGGGAACTTCTCTATTAAAAATGTTTAGGGGATTTAAGGTGTAAAAAAGTCTTAAAATATTATTCATTTAACAACATAAAATTTAAAGATTAACAGTGCTAATAAAAAGTTTGAGGACTTAAATGTTCAAATTCTTAAAATAATGACTAATGATGCCAATACAGTAAGAGTTTAGAGACTTAAGTATCTATATTCTTGAAATGAGGAACTAAGTGTAAAAAATTATAAAGTTTAGAAACCTATGATGCAAAATTTCAAACTCTCCCAAAAAAATAATAATAAAAATAGGGTTAATAATAAAACTATGCCTTCTAATTTTAATTATTTTTGAATTTATCTATCTGTTGTTAAAAACTATAAAGATATTTTTAGAATTTAAAAAAACTTGTTTCAAATTTATCTCTCGCAAACTTTTTTAATGTAAAAAAATAAAGATAAGATAAAAATACTCTTAATTAAAACAAGTTTAGTTTCAAAATATTTTTTTCTTCTTGAGAACTTTTTTAAAAAACTATTTTTACATTAAAAGGACATAAAAGTTAACGCATTTTTCTAAAATAGGATGCTTTGTTTTAAGATTTTTTTTTATGTTTTTGAATTCACAATTTTTTTTTCATAATTATCTAAGGTAACTGTGTTGGTTGACTTAAATTTTCCACTGAGAGGAAACCAAAATACCTTTAAAGTGGGGATAAATGAAAAAAAAGTTAAAAATAAAAGATATAATTATAGAATTAACGACAAAAACAGTACACCGCACCCTCATTTGAGCAAATTGCCTATTAAAAACCACTCAGGTTAAGAGCATCCGTGCGACCTAGCCTTGTGTTTTTCTTTTAAATGCTTGTCCCTCTCCATTTCTGATCTTACCGTTCCTCATTTTCAGGTATTGACTCTCTCTCTCTCTCTTCCCCTCTCTCTCTCTGAGATTCTTTCTCGAGTGTAGGAGATTTTACACGATAATGCCTTTTGTGCGGCGAATTGTGATGTTGTTTCTTGTAGTGCACCAAAAATTTTCTGTTCTTCTGTCCTCCTTTTTTTTTCATGGTTTCTGGGTTTTGCTAGTGATTCCGAAAGTTGCTCCCCAGCATCAGTAAGACCCTGTTGGGTTGTGGAGAAAATGAGGGATTGAAAATGGCAAAAAGGTGGGGTAGATAGTGTAGCACTGTTGTGGTTGGGCTGGTTTTCGTGGAAAAGGACTGAGAAAGACTTGGATAGTCGTGTCTTTCCCTTTCTTATCTACACTTACATTTTATGTTGTTGGAGAGATTTTAGACTTTACGGAGTAAAAATCTTTTTTTTTTTTTTTTTTTGAAATGAAAATATGGGTATAGTTGGATAGTGTCAATTGATTTTTGTCCAGTGTTAGATCTTGATTTTTGTAAAATCTGTAAATGGGTCTGGTCTGCAGTAGCCGCCAAGGATTTTTTTTTTCTCTCTCTCTGGGTTTTACCGTTTAGTTTGCTATTAGGAGTTGTTTTTCCTATTATCCGAACATATTCTAGTTCATTTAGGATTTGAAAAAAAAGTGGGTTCATTTTATCGTTGTGAAGTAGATCTTTGTTTGCGTGTGATGTGATACGTATCTCCTCTTGCTTTCAAAATATATATGTATATTTTCCACTGATTTTGTTTCATTAAATGTATCTTTCAGACATCTTGTTTTGAGTTCGAAGGAATTGTGGAATTCTTTTGTTCTCTTTTTAACAGAAAAATACTGATTGCTGTTGCAACATATGGTGCTATTTTTGTGTTTTAAGTTCTTTATTGTTCTCAAATTCTTTATATCTTTACTGGTTTTGCTTTTAAATGTGAATTCCTTTTCTTCCTTTTCTCCAAGTTGACTTTTCTCAGAACCGTTTCATTTTGGCTACATTTTCTGTTATAGCGGCCACGTCTATTATAATACTTATTATTATTAGCATTGTCCCCGTGTGTGAGTGTGTTTTAAGTCTCCCAAGCCATATTCGTTTGTTTGGCTGTCTCTTTGTGAATTGTGATGACAGCGTTGTCTTGAAAAAGTTCCAAATTTTGTTTCTTTCTCTGGTGGTACTTGTGTAGTTATTCTATTAGATTAAAAACGGTGATACCGAGTGGATTCATGTTTTTGTCTCATGGTTTACCACAGTTGATGTCTTCTGTTAAGTATTTACGAGTTGCAGCATTTTGAGTAGGGTTTTTATCATTTTTTTTACCCTGTATTTTAAGAAAATGTCACATTAGTATCCTGCCGTTTTGAAAATATCAAAATGGTATCTGTAGTGTGCAAATATATCACTCTGGTATCCTGAGCAGGTGTTTTGAAATGTGAAATTTCCGACTTAGTCTTTTATTAACGAACCCAAAATCAATTTCGTAAAACTAAAAAGGATAATAAAAACAACCAATACAAAAAAGCAAAGAAATCTACATATATAATTTTCTTTGATGAGTTTTGTTTAATTCTTTATTTTGATTTTCTATCATAGTTTTACGAAATTAATTTAGGGTTCATTAATGAAGGGGTAAGTAAGAAACTTCACATTGCAAAACAAAGGCTCATGGTACCCAAATGATATTTTTAAAAATTGCAAGGTACCATTTTGATATTTTCTATGCATCGGGTACCAATGTGATATTTCTTTAAAATACAGGGAAATGATAATAGCACTTTTGAATAATATATTGGATCTCATGAATGCTACTTGAGAGTAAATTACTCTATTATTCATTTCTGTGTCTTTCAGGTGTTTGGTTATGCTTTTTGCTAGAGAAGTTTCATGACTATATTTTTGCATATATATGTTTGTGCGTGTGTGTGTAAATTCAGTTTGAACAAGTGGGCACGTTTTAACCTTTTCCTTGCGCAAGGTGCCTGTTTTACCCACTAATTAGTGTTTGCTGCTTGGGAACATGTGCGCGTGTACACATGAAGCGTGGTTCACTTGCACAATTGCACTTGTTCTTTTGGAGTTGACCCTAGCTAATCTCTAAGCAAATCAAATTTATGACTCTTCTTTCATTGTTATTCCTGTGTTTATGTCAAGCTTTCTGAAGTTCAATATGCAAGCTTTATATTTACCTTATTGAGTTTGAATGTTTAGCGCTTACTTAGTTCTTTGGCTAGCTTCCTTCAGTAATTTGTATGCATTCAATTCTCTGGTTAATAGGAGTTTTGATGCATTTTATGTTCACTATTATTGTTTCCGTGTTTGCCAAACATTCTGGCTCAATTTGTCTGTTTTAGTGAAAAATCCAATTTCTTGCAAACAAAACGTTTTGTATTTTAATCTAAAACTTTAAAGTAACGAAAAATATAATTGTTTTATTTGTTTTGTTTTGGCTTATCAATTTTGCCATTAGATTGTTTACTTGGAGCAATTCTTTTCATGTGTTGGGAGTTTTACTTTCTGTTGGACAAAATTTGACACTTTGTAGGATAATTATCTTGTACTTTATTCTGTCTTTATAATTAGACTCCATTGATCCAAAGTTTTGCCACATGTTTAAAATTGGACTCTGCTGTTCAAGAATTTTCATTAAGTACAATCTCTAAGCCTGAGTACTGCTTTTATGGTTAACTCTTTGTATGAGATTCTTTACATTTTAGCAATTATCTGGCTATGGTTCTTCATTGTGCCAATCTGCTATGAAATTGGTTGTATAAAACCTACTTACATTGTTATGGATTTGATATTAGCTTATTGGAAGTTTAATAGGATCTCTGGCATCAGCTGGTTTTGATCGCAATTTTTGTCTTCATTACAGCAAGGGTACTATTGAGCTTGCAATATGTCAGACCTTGAGGCCCCCTTGCGTCCAAAGAGGAAGAAGGTCTGGGTGGACTACTTTGTACATTTCCGTTGGATTATTGTCATTTTTGTGGTTCTCCCAATCTCTTTCACTCTTTACTTCCTGACATATCTTGGAGACGTCAAATCAGAAAGGAAGTATTTCAAGCAGCGTCAGAAGGAACACGATGAAAATGTTGAGAAAGTTGTAAAACGTCTGAAACAGAGAAATCCATCAACGGATGGTCTTGTTTGCACTGCACGCAAACCTTGGATTGCTGTTGGGATGCGAAATGTTGACTACAAGCGGGCTCGTCACTTTGAGGTTGATTTATCTGCCTTCCGGAACATCCTTGACATCGACAAGGATAGGATGATTGCAAGAGTTGAGCCCTTAGTTAACATGGGGCAGATTTCTAGGGTGACAGTCCCCATGAATCTTTCTCTTGCTGTGGTTGCTGAGCTTGACGATCTTACCGTTGGTGGCCTCATTAATGGCTATGGAATTGAAGGGAGCTCTCACATTTATGGCCTGTTCTCTGATACTGTTGTGGCTTATGAAATTGTTCTAGCGGATGGAAGTCTTGTTAGAGCTACCAAGGATAACGCGTACTCCGATCTTTTTTACGCCATTCCGTGGTCTCAGGGAACATTAGGACTTCTTGTGGCTGCAGAGATAAAACTCATTCCTGTCAAGGAATACATGAGGTTGACATACAAACCAGTGGTCGGTAATCTTCAAGAGCTCGCACAGGGATACATTGATTCTTTTGCTCCTAGAGATTGTGATCAGGACAACCCTGAGAAGGTTCCTGATTTTGTCGAGACAATGATTTATTCTCCAACTGAAGCCGTGTGCATGACAGGTCGATATGCATCCAAAGAAGAGGCCAAGAAGAAGGGGAACGTGATCAATAGTGTTGGGTGGTGGTATAAACCTTGGTTCTACCAGCATGCTCAGAAGGCATTGAAGAAAGGGGAATTTGTGGAGTATATCCCAACGAGAGAGTACTACCACAGACACACTAGGTGCTTGTACTGGGAGGGAAAGCTTATTCTTCCTTTCGCCGATCAGTGGTGGTTTAGGTTCCTCTTTGGCTGGTTGATGCCTCCCAAGGTTTCTCTCCTCAAGGCTACTCAAGGCGAGGCCATCAGAAACTATTACCATGAGATGCACGTTATTCAGGACATGCTTGTTCCTCTATACAAGGTTGGGGATGCTCTCGAGTGGGTCCACCGGGAAATGGAGGTAATTTTTTTTTTTTTGGTCTATTTTTTGGTTTTATTTTCTTTCGATATTGCTGCCAAATTTAGGTGTGTCTAGAAGAGCTAGATGAAAGAAAGAAACTTCATAATTACGGTAAGCTGAGAGAAATTCTGCTGTTGTTTGCTTCTAAACACTAGGTGTTATTATCTTCACTTTGGTGTATTTTTCCATTCACCTAAGTTGTGCGGCTGAGCAACAGATTATTTCTAATGTTAGCAATTAACTTGTCTGACTATATTTGTCTTGAAACTTCATAGTCATCTGCATTTTTTGTGTTTCTTTAGGTATACCCCATCTGGCTTTGCCCTCACAGACTGTACAAGCTACCAGTCAAAACCATGGTGTATCCTGAACCAGGCTTTGAGCTCCACCACAGGCAGGGAGACACGGGTTATGCTCAAATGTACACAGACGTTGGTGTCTATTATGCTCCTGGCCCTGTCTTCAGGGGCGAGGCTTTTGATGGAGCGGGAGCAGTTCGCAAGATGGAGGATTGGCTGATTGAGAATCACGGATTCCAGCCACAGTATGCGGTGTCTGAGCTGTCTGAGAAAAATTTCTGGAGGATGTTTGATGCCGGCCTCTATGAGCACTGCAGGAGGAAGTATGGTGCTATTGGAACCTTCATGAGCGTGTACTACAAGTCGAAGAAGGGGAGGAAGACTGAGAAGGAGGTGCGGGAAGCTGAGCAAGCCCATCTTGAGACTGCATATGCTGAGGTTGATTAGCCTGTGGACTGATTATTTTGAAATTAAAACTTGGCAATTACCCGTTGGGTGTTTTGTGTTATTTTTCATGCATTTCCTTTGACGCTAGTTTCGGGTTGTCTTTGAACTTACAGTTTCAGAGCCACTGACTGCTATTACTGGTTTGAGTTTTTGTTTTCGGATTGGATTGAACTCTGATGTTTGAAGTAGTTATTAATTAGTCTTTTAAATTACCCAGTTCTTCATCATCTTCGTGGCCTTTTCTTTAGCAGTTGGTTTACTAAGACAACAAATTCTAAAGCTTCTGTACAAAACTTTACTTAAGAGTGTGTTTGGCTGCTTTTGGCTTCCGAGGTTCAAAAGTTACTTTTACAAGTGTTCAAATAATTTGTCAAAAGAGCTTTGACTCTTCATAAGTGCTTCTAGTCAATCCTCGAAAATAAGATTCTTAAATAACTTTTTTGAAATGGACTTTAAAACTTGTGTTAAAGTTTTAATAAGACGTTATAAACTTTTTATTGACCTATCTAAGCTCTAAAATATAGTTTCAAAAACTTATGGAAAAGTCAACTTTATTTCTTGCTTCTACTTGATCAGAAGCACAAGCAGAAACTACAAATGACAATTGAAAACAAAAAAAAAACAAAAAGAAATGGTATAGCGTACCATGGGTAATGATAAGAGCGTTGATGGGTAGGTATTTGCAGAATGAGCAATGTGTGTATGTGTGTTTTCCCTGGTAAACATTGGACCAAACAATGGTGGTGATCAACCATGAAAAAATGAACAAAATTGTTACATACACCATATTATTGAATACTGACTTTGTCAAAATTCTCTCAAATGACTACTAATGAAATACTTTACTTAATTGGATTCATGAATTGAATAGACATCAAAGAAATTCTTATTAATTCTCAAGTCAGCAAAAATGTTACAAATGACTGGATTTTCCTTCTATTTATAGGCGGGGTATTGCAAACGTCCAAATAACTGACTTATCTATACTGTTTATTCTTTATCGCCTTTTCTTGGGCATCTAATCTAATTACTCGTGCTTTTCTATTAATCAGCTCTTTTTAACAGTTTTGAGCTCGTGCTTCTTCTTATATCTTCAATACTGCCTTCAGCCTCGTTCTGATTTCTCTCTCTTTCTAGTCTTACGACGTCGTTGTCTTTTCTTGACTATTATTTATTCAAAAATGCTTTCAATCTTGTTGTCGTATTTACTTTGCTGTCGTTCAGAATCCAAATTGCCTCCCACATTAGGCCCTTTTTTCTATAAAATCTAAAATTAATGAAGGTTTCAATTTCTATTGAAAAATCTTTCCTCTTTTCAAATCTCGCACCCTGTCCTTTAACCATGTCCCCCCTTTCCAAACACGATCACATCTTTCGACAAATCTGTAGAAAATGCAACATTCCAAACACCGTTACCACTGATCTTCTTCCTCCTAGGGCCAACGCCTTTACTAGATGACCAAATCGTTATCCCGGTCAAAGTCTTGCCACATTGAATTTTCCTTAAACAAAAATTCTCCGTTATAATTATCTTCTAGTGCTTACCTTATCCTTTCTCGTCTTTGCAATATTATTAAGGTTTACGTATTGTCGCCCTTCCCATTACCCTCATCTTCTATTGTTACGGCTTCTTCAAAATAGGTCATTCTTATTACTTGTGGCCCAAACTAGAGCATGATTTATCAAGGCGATTAACTATTCCAATCTTCCTCACTGGGGCGAAATTGCCATGCTTATTGGGGTAACTGGTCTAATAACCCGGACTGCTTTGTCAATCATTGCTTCCATTAGTCTAAACTTTACAATCTTGATTTTTTTGGGTAGTTTTACCCTCCAAACCAAGCTTAGTCTAGAGCTTTCATTGCAGAGTTTCTCATTGGTTTATGTCACCCTGCCCAAGTTAAAGTCTACCGAGGACTCCTAGAGCTATATGCCTCTACCATCAATTTTGATTGGGATAATCCTATATCACAAGTTAGTTCCTGTCTCCCTGCCACTCCACTTCCTACTACCCGAACCGGCAGTTTCCAAGATTGAACCCAATGAAGAAGATCCAACCCCTGGTATATATGCTCCCCCATTGCTGATTCTTCTTGCTTGGAGTCCTTCAGTCCAGGTCTCCGAGTTGTCTAGTTTTTCTAAAGATTTGGCAATGACAGGTTCTGCACGAGGGAAATTTCCCCTTCGTTATGAGAACTTGGCACCTTGGCCCAGTTCTGGATTCCCATTATTCTGCGAGCCATGGCCGTTCTAGTCATCAACGGAATTCTCCTAGAAGAAACTCTCGACAAACTGTTTCAAGAGGTCGAGGTTCTTATTTTGCTGCCTTTGGTCGTCATTTTTAGCCTGATCTCAGAGCGCCAGATCGCGATTCCTCGTCCTTTTGATGATCTTTCGCGTCGATTTGTAACTGTTTGAACTAGACCAGAATCTTCTAGAGCTGTTGATTCTCTTTCTCCTTCTCCGTTCTGTCAGCGGTCTTGCAGCCCCAACAGGCAATGTCCAACTCATCCAGTTGACAGACTTCCCAATTCTCCTCATGAGCGCTCTTTAGACTTACCAATGGCTATGAAATTTGCGGTTTGAAAGTCTTGTGAACTGACTCTTCCTTCATGTTGACGTTGCGTGGATTCTTGGTCCCAATATGGATACCTCTGAAGACATCAGACAACTTAGTTGTGATCACTCCAAGCTCGTCGACATGGGGGAGATTGGCCTCTGTAATGTCAAAAATGCTATTCACGTTTGGCCCCGCAGGGCTAAAAATTTCGAAGACAAGTGGCATTTTCAGAATGGTTATGCTGAACGACAAAAGACTGCCAAAGAAGATTTCATTCGTGCTGCATAGAAGGCTGAATCGAGAAAGATCTTAGAAAAAAGTTGGAGGAAGAGTTGCATTGCCTCCAAAGTAAGCTTCTCGTTCTTCTATTCCCACTCAAGCTCCTTGCTCTTCTTGTTAATGAACTGATAACATTCACAACAAATTGAATTCATAAAAGTGGAAGGAGAAGAATCGCATAATGCCTCCTGCTATTGACTTTGTGCTTCTGCAAATTCGGCCCGACATTGATAGTATTTCACGCTGTGTTTTTGAAATTTTTCTAAACACTTTCAATTCTTCCTTAGATGGTGTAAATATGAGAATCACATGCTCAGGGACCCAATGGATGATTTTAAATAAAAAACCATGGCCATCACACGGTTATGGCAATTTTTGTCGAGAGACAAAAACTGATAACGGTTGATGACAGTTATATGGGCCACTTCATGAAAACATTACATGTGGGCCAATCTAGAATCCAACATTCTCACACTTGGCCCATACATCTATCAACTACTACAATAAGAAACAAAATACATGAATCATGGTGATATATCCTCTAAATGACGAGTATTATCTTCTATGTATTATAATATATCTTGTCTCTCAAGATTTACCCATGTAACTTAATGAACAAATCCTATGTTTATTCTAGGTCCAAAATTTAGTGATATTTCTCAGAAATAAATTTGTGTATTTAACTGATGTTGAATTGAGAAAATACCATAAATATAGAGTTTCATTACAAAGTACAACAAAATTACACAAGGGAACCAAGTCTCATTCTGTCCACATGATCCCTAAACTTTACTGGTAGCATGCATTTGGTCAAGGGATCGGCAATTATCAATTTAGTACTTATATGCTCAGTGATCACTGCTTTATCCTTAATACGCTCCCTTGTGGCTAGATACTTAATGTCGATGTGTTTGCTTCGACTACCGCTCTTGTTGTTTTAGCCATAAAAACAGCAGCTGAATTGTTACAAAATATTCTCAATAGCCTAGAGATAGAATCCATAATCCTAAGCCCATAAATGAAACTCTTGATCCATACACCATGCGAGGTAGCATCAAAATAAGACACGAACTCGGCCTCCATAGTGGAAGTAGTAGTCAAGGTTTGCTTGGCACTCCTCCATGAAACAGCTCCACCAGCTAGAATAAAAATGTATCTGGAAGTTGATTTCCATGAATCAATGCAGCCAACAAAGTCAGAGTTAAAGTAGCCAATGACTTCTAAATTATCAAACCGTTTATACATAAGCATATAGTCTTTGGTTCTTTGGAGGTATCTCATCACCTTCTTTGCAGTCTTCCAGTGGTCTGATCCTAGATTACTCTGATATATGCTTAACATTCCTACGACGAATGCAATATCAGGTCTTGTGCAAACCTGCGCATACATAAAGCTTCCAACAACTGAAGCATATGGAATGTTGCACATCTGTTCTCTTTCAAGGTCATTTTTAGGGCACTGATTCAAATTGAACCTGTCACCCTTCACAATGGGAGCTCTACTTGGTCAACAACTTTTCATTCAAAATCTCTCCAAAAATTTGTTGATATAGGTCTCTTGAAACAGACCCAAAGTGCCTTTATATCTGTCTCTATGTATCTTAATTCCTATAATAAAGGATGCATCATTTATATCCTTCATGTCAAAAGTTTTAGAGAGAAATTGTTTCACCTCATGTAGTATACCCTTGTCATTGATTGCAAGTAGAATGTCATCCACATATAGGACAAGAAAACAAATTTTACTCTCACTGACCTTCTAGTATATACATTGATCAATGATGTTCTTTATAAATCCAAATGAAGAGATCACGTCATGGAATTTTCAATACCACTGACGAGAGGCTTGTTTCAACCCATATATGGATTTCTTAAGCTTACACACCAATTGCTCACCATTACTAGAGAAGAATCCATCTGGTTGTTTCATATAAACCTCTTCCTCTAGTTCACCATTGAGAAATGTTGTTTTTACATCCATTTTTTGCAACTCTAAGTCAAAACGAGCAATGAGTGCCAAGATGATACGAAGAGAATCTTTCTTAGATACAGGAGAAAAGGTCTCCTTATAGTCGATTCCTTCTTTCTGAGTGAACCCCTTAGCGACAAGTCTTGCTTTATATCTTTCGATGTTGCCCAATGATTCTTTCTTGGTTTTATAGACCCATTTACACCTTACGGTTTTTGCACTATCAGACAACTCAACAAGATCCTAGACTCCATTGGATGTCATAGAATCAATCTCATCATTCATAGCATCATACCAAAGTTTAGATTCTTAGCAACTTATGGCTTGTGATAACATTTCGGGATCATGTTCGACTCCAATATTGTAGTCCGATTCTTACAGATACATAATATAATAACTAGAAATTGTCGATTTCCTCTCTCTAGTAAATCTTCTTAATGTTGACTCAACATTTTCTTGGGGAATTTGTTGTTCAACTTGTTGCTCAACTGTTTCTGGTGGTTCTTGAGCAATTTAACCGTCTAGATTATTATCAGTAGTTTGTGGAACTTCAACGATCGGTTGCACAACACTCGATTAAACTTTAGGAGTGTTATGAACAATAATCAACCTATCACTTGATGTAGGTGGTTGAGCTTCAATATGATCTGTTTCAAAAACTATGTTCCGAAATTGATCGCTCCCACTAATTAAGTCATTCTCAAGAAACTTGGCATTCGTTGATTCCACGAATCTAGTGCTGTGAGTTGGACAGTATAATCTAAATCCTTTGGAACTTTTGGCATATCTAACAAAATACTCGCTAATAGTCCTCAGATCTAGCTTCTTTTCTTGTGGGTTGTACACTCTTACTTTAGACGGACATCCTCAAATGTGTATATGTCTCAAACTCGGTTTCCAACCCTTCCATAATTCAAATGGTGTCTTTAGGACAGCCTTGGTCAGAACTCAGTTTAATATATACACAGTCATCTTAAGAGCTTCAGTCCACAAGGATTTAGGAAGATTGGAGTTACTCTGCATACTCCGCACCATGTCTATTAATGTTTCGTTTCTTCTCTCTACCACACCATTTTGATCTGGGGCACTAAGCATGGTGTATTGGGCAACTATCCCCTGCTCTTGATGAAACTTCGCAAATGGACCTTGAGCTTGTCCATCCTAAGTGTATCTACCATAATATTCTCAACCTCTGTCTATCCTCACGACCTTTATTTATTTTCTGCATTGTTTCTCTACTTCAGCCTTGAAAACTTTAAAGGCGTCCAATGCTTCGTCCTTTGTATGAAGCAAGTAGGATACATGTATCATGAGTAATCATCTATGAAAGAGATGAAGTATTTTGGATCATATGAGTCTATGTCTGGACTACAAATATCTGAATGTATGATCTCTAATATCTTCGAACTCCTCTTGGTACCTTTCTTAGATTTGTTGGTTAGCTTTCTCTAAATGTAACCCACACAAGTCTCGAAGTCAGCAAAATCCAAAGTATTGAGTACTCTGTCATTTACTAACCTTTTGATTCTCTTAATGGAGATATGTCCTAATCTTCGATGCCACAACATAGAGGAATCATCATTTATAACACAACGCTTAATGCCAGATTGAACATGCATAACAGTATAAGATGGTTTATTTTGTAAATTAATTGAGAAAAGACCATCAGACAAGATACCATTCCCAACAAGATCGGATTTATAAAATAAACTAAAGGATTTTTCTAAAAAAGTAAAGGAATATTCCAAAGGTACAAGTCTTGATACGGAAACTAAGTTCCTAGAAAAGTTTAGAACATAAAATGTCTCATCCAATTCTAAACTAAAACCACTGCTTAAAACTAAGGTGCATGTCCCTACGGCTTCCACATGTGAGCGCATCTTGTTTCCTTAAGAGATACTTAGCTTACTTCCCACTGGCTTCCTTAGGTTTTGCATACCCTGCAAGATATTCACAATATGGATTGTAGATCAAGAATCAATCCACCATGTATTATAAACAACATCAACCATATTAGATTCATAACAAACAAATGAAACTGGATTACCTTTCTTCTCAAACCAACTCTAAAATTTGCCACAATCCTTCTCATGTGTCCTTTCTTTTTATAGAAGAAACACTTGGATTCCTTCTTAATGACAACTTTGGAAGGTATTTTACCTTTCCCCTTATCCTTGGCTTGATTCTGGTCTTGATTCTGATTCTTTCCTTTGGTTGTTGTCAGTGCAGTTTCACCCATATCCATTATTACCTGCCCTTCTTCTTGAGTACACATGGTCAGCAATTTATTAATTGACCCTTTGTCTTTATGTGTGTTATAAGAAATTTTAAAGAGCCCATATGGCTTTGGAAAGGTGTTCAGAATGTAGTGCACTAGAAAAGACTCAGACATATCCACCTCAAGATTCTTAAGTGGAGCCGCTATATCCCTCATCTCCATGATGTGCTCATGCGCACCTCTCACATTGGTGAGCCTCAAGGACGAGAACCTCATGATTAGGGTGCTAGCAAGCGCCTTATCTGAAGTTTTAAACTGCTCATCAATGGCCTTCAGTAATGTCCACACCTTGTCATATTGTTCGACGAAACCATATATGTCAACAGAGATCTTGGTCTTTATGAACATAACACTAAGGTGATTAGATTGCTCCCAACATTCATTAAGAGCAATCTTATCCTAAGCGCTGGTTTAAGTGATTACGGGCTTGTTTTTCCTTATAGCATAATCAATGTCCATCCACCCTAAGTGAAGGAGAATTCTCTACTTCCAGACCTTATAGTTATCCCTTTTTAGTTTAGGGATATGATGAGACTGTAAAAGTGTACATTTTCTAAGGCTTAAATCATTTATTTACGCTTTTATTTCTCATTAAATTCTCTAATTAATAGCAATTTTGTGTTAATAAGTATTTTTGTGTCTTAGTGTGAAAATATGTTTAAAAATGTGTTTTTAGTGTGTTTTTATGTTTAATAGAATTTTTAGAGTCATTTTGGTGTGTTAAATAAGTGTCTAGTCTGTAAATAGTCAAAGCCGTAAAAGTAATGCGGTTATTTTATTTTGAGTTTTAGAGTGTTTAATAGTGTGTTTTGAGTTTGTAAATATGTTTTATTATATTTTTAGTAATTTCTAAAAATATTTCCAAGTCATAAAAATTATATCTGTGCCAAACTGTAAGAGACTGAAAATTTTAGGAGTTTTTATTTATTTTTGTGTGTTTTAATATAAAATAAATATTTTTAATATTTTTGTAAATATTATTTTTGTAAAATAATTAATTTTAGTGTGTTTGTGATTTTTAGATTTGAAATCTGGAGGAAAAACGGAGCAAAACGACACCAAAATGGACAAAATCGGACATCAAATGTATCAAAAAGATAAAGAAAATTCAAATTTATATTAAATGGGACACGTGGCGCGTTTCTAACCGTTCGATCACCTGCCAAATCAATCTCAGCTGTCCGAGGAAGAGACGCGTGTCAACGCGTCATCCGGTGCGTCAGCGAAATCTCAAGGTACAGTCCACGTGTCGAAAAACGATTGGCGCGTGTGTTTCACGCGCCGACAAGCTGCAGACACGTCAGAGGGGAGTCGCAGGCCGTGTCTGCTCGCGTGTGGGTGAGTCCACGTGCAGCTGTTCTTCCAGCCGTTCGATGCGATGACCCAGACCAATCTGACGGTCCAAGATTGCTGTCCCACTGGTCCCACCTGGGCTCAATTATGTCATCTCTTGTAGCCGTTCGATCGTGCAGTTAACGGTGCAGATCGTGCAGTTTTAGTTCCACCGTGAGCCGCGAAGCATAGGATCCCAAACTAAGAAATGCATATCAAGGAACGCGGATCAGCACAGAAGCGAAGAGAATTTCTTCAGTGCAAGTTGGCCTGCGGAAGAAAAAAATATAAAAAGAATCTGAAATAGTGAAATCTTTTCACTATAAAAGGGGCTCTCCCCCCCTTCATTCAAACATCCCTCAAGGCCTTCCGGCCTCCTATCCTTTTCTCTCATTTTTTCTTTTTTACCCTTTAGGTAAAATATATATATATAATAAAATAATGCTTAATTTAGTGTAGAGAGTCTGGTGAGGCAGAGAGATGATCTTGTATGCGTAGTACTCTGGTATGGGTTTTAACTCTATATCTGTGTGTTAATGCTTATATTTTTGTGGAATAAATTATATCTTTATGTTTCCAATAATTATTATTACTGTTGTTATGCTGCCAATTTTTACATAAATTCAGTCATGCTTTCTTTATGTAATTTAATTGTGTTGCATAATTAATATTAATAATACTAAAGTCATGCTCATTTATTAAGTTGAGTTTCTGCTGTATTATAGACATAGATTGGCACAGTAAATGCTTGGTAACTCTTGATTTATTGTAGACAGAGGATGGCATAGTGTATTCTTAAACCATTTAATAAGTCGAGATGCTGCCGAAATCAATGCAATAATTTATTCCATAAATATTTTAATTTTGATTTGTTATTATCTTTTCTATCTTAAAATTTTGTTAATTATAATTGAGTGATAGCGGTTATAATTTTCATAATTAGTGCACTAAATCATTAGTGACAGATGATTATTTTGCTAATTTTTATAGGAATACCCTTACTGCATTATGGCTTGCTATATTGTCGATTTAGGTTGACCTATATTATTAGTAAAAAGTGCTTGCAATTGATGAGAAAAGATATAATGAATCAAATGCTTTAGATAATTATTAGTTAGAGTTAAAATTCTATATTAGTTGCGAAACATACAAGGGATTCTCAAAGCTTCACCGTTTTAATTTTACGCTTTAAATTTTGAATTAAATAAAATAAAAACCACAAAAATATTTCTTTGCTTTCAAAAAGTGCTTGCCTTTTTAAACGTTTATTTTTAACAATCTCTCGAGTTACAAATTTTCATATCCCTATGGATACGACAATCGTTTCTATACTACATACGTCCGCCGTTTATTATTACAAAGAATAAACATCATTTTGGGGCGTGTACCAGGATATCACATCGAACATCAAAAAAATTCACAGGTTGTATAAACATGCTTATGATTCAAAATATTGAGACTAACAGATATAAATCATGCTTTTCCAATGTAAATCATGCATAAAATCATGAATCTAGCAACATAAAACTTACATGTAGGCTAAAGTTCTATTTCAATTAGATTCATTTGACTGTATGATAAAACTATCAAATTATGTTCTTTTCCTAATTCCTATGGTTAAATTAGAAAATATAATTTGATATTTTATCCCAATTAGTCATACTAATATAATAAAAATTCATGTGGGATAAAGTTTATTATATTAAGTACAACTAATTACAATAAATGTCCTTAAACTAAAATGTGATCCTTGACCAATTAATGTATAATTTTGTATAATTAGAGGTGCTATGGCTAAGCTCTAATTATTCAAAATCATATGGATCACTAAGACATTTAACTTTGTTCATAAGATTATTCATGTAAAATTGCATATTCTATAGGCAATATAAAATTATGAACAAAATCTAAATTTGTGCTAAATGTTATAACTTAATAATATGTATAATAAAACATAAAATTATACATACAACATTAAATTAGCACATCAACTATGCACAACAAATTTATCACATAATAAACAAATTACTTTCAATATGCTAAAATTATTTAACACAATATTGTATGCATAATAGGCAATGAATTATACATACAAAACAACATATAATTTTTAGCACATCAAAACAAAACCATAAAACAAGGTTTTTACTTAAATCCCATATAAACAAATTTGGAAAAATGTGCCTTAAAAAATTTTGTTTTTTTTTTTTTAAAAATTTCGGGTCCCCAAAAAACGACATGTCGTTTTCTTATATGCTATCTGAAACGACAAGTCGTTTGATGTGTTAAAGGCAGCCTCTCCATCTGCCAAATGACATGTCGTTTTCTCAACTGATATGAAAACGACATGTCGTATGTGCTCATCTTCAACCTTTGGCGGGTCTATTTGACTTGTTTTCAAGTCGTTGGCAACTCAAACAAAATCTGATCATTTCTAGCATTTTTGGACTTGAAAATTAATGCCAAAAATCATAGAAAGAATAGAAATCCAATTTCTAACTGATTTCCAGTCTTATTTTCAATGGAAAGGATTCAAATTATAAACTTGAATTTCAAATTTATAAACTGTATATATATAATGCAGAACCAGAGTATGAAAAGCAAGGCTCTGATGCCAAATGTTAATGAACTGATAACATTCATAACAAATTGAATTCATAAAAGCGGAAGCAGAGGAATCGCATAATACCTCCTGCCATTGACTTTGTGCTTCTGCAAATTTGGCCCGACACCGACAGTGTTTCACGCTGTGTTTTTGAAATTTTTCTGAGCACTCTTAACTTTCCCTTAGATGGTGTAAATATGAGAATCACATGCTCAGGGACCCAATGGATGATTTTAAAAAAAACCATGGCCATTACACTGTTATGGTAGTTTTTATCGAGAGACAAAAACTTATGGCGGTTGATGACGGTTATATGGGCCACTTCATAAAAACATTACATGTGGGCCAACCTAGAATCCAACACTTCTTCGATTGACTCTTCAAGAGTTAAGGATCTTCTGACACAGGTACACCCTTAGAAGAAAATGAGAAGCTTCAACAAGAGAAACTATTCAACGGGACACCATTTTTGATTTGGACAAGCAAATAGGCAATCACTATCAACAGTTTGATTCTGCTATTGAAGCCAGGGTATTTGAAACTAAACAGTCCATGGAGAATTTCTATCATTGCCATTTGGAGAGTTGTTTGGCTTTAAGAGATATTGAAATTAATGGTTTGAAAAATGAGTTCTCTAGATTCTATAGTTCTGTCTTTACTTCGATTACCCCTTCCGAGATTGAAGCAAAATATCTGAAGGAAATTTCAGATTTAAAGGCCCATTTTGCCATTCGATTTTCTCATTTCAATGATGTATGTAACACCTCAAGTAAAAATGATGATAGGTGTAACACCCACCTATTTTATGTAACGGACCACGTTAAGTTAGTAATGTTGATAAGAAATTTTTATTAATAATTTATGTTATATGGTATGATATATGATGTTAATGTTACTAACTCCTTATGTCAAGTTTTATGACAAGTGACGACCGCATGGAATCGTTGTGCTCTAGTGTTCATGTGAATTTTTAAATGTATGATTAATTATGATGCATGATGAATTGAATGATTTAATGTATGACATTTAAGGACAGTTCGGCAGGCCGAACAGTCTGCCAAGGACCGGCAGGCCGATGGGAAGAATCGGTAGGCCGAACAGTCTGCCAAGGACCGGCAGGCCGATGGGAAGAATCGGCAGGCCAAACTTGGTGGAACTGGCAGGCCGAACTTGGTGGAACTGGCAGGCCGAACACGGCTGACGAGTAGTCAGCAGAAATCTCTTCAAAGTTATAGTTGAGTTAATTACGTTAATTGGATGATTTAATGTGATTAATTGGCATAATAATGGAATGTTTTTATCAGTTAAGGAAATAAGGGGTTTGACTTTGCATTGATTTGTCTAATTTTAAATGGTTTCCTATTTTAAGAGGGCAAAACATGGTAAGTGATGAGTGAGAGTTTTGACTTCCTCTTTTCACTCCTTCCTCCATGCCTCTTGCCCCTCTAAACAGTCAGAAATTTCTGACTTAATGAAGAGTAATGACTCTTCATTATGCACGTTACGTTAAAAAAATTTTTTTTAACGTTTTCTGTACTCAGATTTTTCTCTCATTCTCACGTTTTTCTCTCCTACATTTCTAAGACATTCTCTCATTCTCATTCTTCCTCTTCTCCTCTCCACGAGTTCTTCTCTCTCTCTCAAAAAGATTTCCGAGTATATTGAAAGAAAAGTTGAAATTTCGTTGGTTGAATTCAAGGGTTTTGAGAAGAAAGTCTTTTTAGGTAAGGACTCATGTATTTGTAAATTTAAAAAGATATTCTCGTCCTCAAATTCGTCTACAATATCTTCCCTAGATATTGTATTTTTGTTTTGTGTTTTTATGATGTTCATATATGTATTATGTGATTTTCTTCACGTTTCATGTTTTTGGTGTTTTAATGAAAATATGAAATTTCTATCTTCTTCTCTTCACAGTAAATATTACTGTTTAACCTTGATGCATGGAAAATGTAATGATTATTCAAGAGGTAAATGAATGATGTTTTTCGTGAAAAGTTGTCAAGAATATGCATGTGTATGTATGAATGAATGTATTTTATGTTATGAGATTTCTACGAGAAAACTGTTTTATTAAATGTTATTTTTGGATTTTTGTTTATGAAATGTTATGTATGTTTAAAATATTTTATGATAATAAAATAATTTTATGCATGATAATATGATAATTGTATGAAGTTTTTAAATTAAAATATATATATTTTAATTGTTCGAAAATGTTTTATTTAAAAGATAATTATGTTCAAAATGTATGGTTTGTTTTATATGATTAAGTTAATTTTTTATGATTTAAGAAAAATCATAATAACATGTTTATGTGATGACGATTTTTATGGTTATGAATTATGTTTATAATATGAGATGAGTGTATGTATATGTGAATATTATATGAATGAATGTTATGTGAATGGATATTTCATGATAAGTATTGATTTTTATTGTATTTTTAAATGGATAAATGGCATGAACACTCAAGAAGCGAGCACTATGAGACCGCGGCGTCGTCACCAAATCACGTTAAGGTTTAGTAAGCTATCGTTAAGGTAAGTACATTCTCACCTGCAACATGACACGTTTTACAAGGATTTGATGATATATTCACCATGATGATTTTAAGATGATTTTTCCTTAAAGGATTTCTATGAAAGATTTTCATGATTTAAAATTATGCATGATGATTATGACATGTTTTCAAGTATGGAAATTATGTATTTATATGTATCACGTAATAAGTGTTGCACACCAATGTAATGTAATGATGTTTTATGATGTCATGTTTGGTTTAGGATTGGCTACCCTTCTCCTCTCATGACGGCGCGCCTATGATGATGTTTATGGTGCAACACTTGGGCCCTTAAGATAAAATGGAAAAGTTTTAAACATGGTCAATGTAATGCAAGATATGTTTCTATGAAATTATGCTTAAGGCACTCCTATGATGAAGATGATGATGATGTTTATGTAATGTTTTTAATTGTGAGAATTATATATACTTACTAAGCATTAGCTTAATCATGTTTTATGTCATGTTGCAGATAAGGGTCAGAAAATCATGGACTAGGTGGAGGACATGAGAAGGCGTGTGAGCACAAAGCACGATGAATTGTAACCAGAAGCACGCCAAGAAAATCGTTTCTATGTTTTTAACAAAGTTTCATATTTTTGAACACTATTTTTATGATAAACATTTCAAGGATTTTTGAACTATATTTCATATTTTATTTCATTATCTTAAGTGTTATGATTTTCCGCATTTTATGAAAGATTGATTATGTTTTGCAAAATAAGTTTTCTCAAGGTTTATGGCTCTGTCGGCCTGCCGATGTCCGAAAGTTCGACCTGCCGAACAATGATGAATTTTTAAGTTGATTTGCATAGCCTCTGCCAGCCTACCGGTTGAGGAACTCCGGCTTGCCAATGATATTCGGCCTGCCGAAGTCCCAAGATCGGCCTGCCGAACTGTGAATGCAAGTAATGTTTAAGTAATGCGATGATTCATGAGAAATGATGTGATGTTTTATAAGTTCTGATTTTACAAACTTGATAAAACTATATTATTAAATAAGTTCATGATTAATTTAAGTATTATTGAATAAATTATGATATGGAATGAGTTAAGCAGTGAGATTTAACAATGTTAAGTTGTAAAAAAAAATGCATGAATGGATCATGGTTAAGTATGTTTAATTACTTTTTAATTTGTAATATATTCATGTTTAAAGGTCAAGTAAGTATGAATGTAAGAATGTAACGACATCTGTGACGTCTGAATTAAGGGGCGTTGCAATAGGATTGGTACCTAAGGAATAAATATTTTAGTTATATTTATGATATTCTTGATGAAATAAATGATAATGCAAATGTCTCATGTGTTGATAATGGTCCTTATATTACTTTTATAATAATGATTGTATATTGGTAAACATGTGATCCTTGACTATTAGAATCAAATCTTGGAATTAGATATGGAGTTTATACATTGAAATATCTAATTTGAAGATTAATAGTTTAAATTATACATTCTGTAGTTTATACGTATAGTTGGGCACTTTATGCATTATAAGACTATAATAGGGATTTACGTCTAATTAGGAAGGCTGTTTATCTTGGCCGTTGGACCGGATTTTGTCACCCAAAAATTTCTAGTGCATTAAATATGCAATAATTTAAGATTATATTGAGTAATTTAAGTGCAAATTTTGTGAGCTAAATTTTATGCTAAAAAAATTTGTTAAGAGTGTTTAAAAAAAATTGTTAAGAGCTTAAGGACTAATTTTAGTGTCACAAGGATATTGTTTAATGCGCAATTTTTGTGACAAATTTACTAAGGGTAATTATGGGATTTTTGACTAAAAATCTTAACAAAAGTTCAAATTAAATGAAAGATGATGATTATTTGATAAACAAGGAAAAATAAGCTAGAAATCTTGATTGTTGTAGAATATATTGCTACAGATTTTAAAACGGAAATGCTATACAATGAAAATACTATATAGAAATATAAAAATTATAATGTATAAAAATTAAGCAGTGTAAAATTATACAATATGAGAATAATGCAGTGTATGGATTATACCATATATAGTTAAGTAGTATAGAAATTTCACTACATAAAATTAAGCAGTATAGAAATTATACTATGTAGAGGATGTGGAACAATATGAAAGGTTGTGGGATCTCATATGCTGTATAGAAAAAATAATTAGCAATATGAAACATACAACAGCAGTATATGAAATACAATGTAGTGTAAATTTGGACAGTTTAAGAAGTAAAGTAGGGTCCACAAGGAAACACCTAAATGGTGGAAATTTTTCTACATCTCTCTTAATTGTGGCCAGTTTTAATAAAGGTGGGAGCAACTTTTTGAAATTTCAAATTTGGTCCCTAGGCTAGTTATTTTTGCAATTAAATGTCTAAGTGGATAAAACTCACAAAAGTGACATTTTTAAGGTGAAAAAATTGCCACCTAACCTATTTTAGCCACCAAAAGGATGCAATTTTTTATTGCAATTAAGTCATTAAAGTGATGACTTAGAAAAGTAAGAGACTAACTTGGAAAATGGCCATATCTTTCCCTTGTTAGAACCGGTTTCGGCCTTTCATTTGGTATCAAAATTTAATTCCATGATGAGTTAAAAGGTAATAAAAGGACTTAGTTGAGAAACAAATCTTTTCTCTTCACCAAAAATTGGCTCCATGAAAACCATGCAACCCATTCCTCCCATGTATGAAAACTGGCCCTAATACCCTATATTCCTCTTCATATTTTTTAAAAATACAACCTCCAATCAAGCTTAGAATCAAGTTCAAGTGTTGGTGATCAATCTTTAAAAGAGAAAGTTTAGCAAATTTTGTCACAAAACAAAATTTGATTAGTTTTAAACAATGAAGGTTTTGGTAACCTTAGTGGCCGAATTATTTTCTAAACAAAACATAAGATTTGTCGAAAATAGTGAGATAAAGGATATTCGTGAACAAAGTCTTGTAAAATTCCTAATGAACTAAATTGAAAAGTTTGTTTCTTTAAGGGGAAGTCTTAAAAAATAGCCTGAAACCCTACTGTGAGGTTAGAATTTGAGAAAAGTTAAAACACAAAAGTTGTAGATCTCATTGTAACTGTTAAAAATTGTGAATAAGATGTAAAAGTTCCACACAAATTTTACGTTATGAATTTTACAAGATTAAGTCATAAGACTTCAAAACTGTAAAATGAGGGAAACATTTTGAAATAGTTTGAGTTTGACTAAGGAGCTTTTTTCAGTTTTAATCCTTGCAAAAAATAGATGTTTTGGTATAAGTCAGTGATTTTTGGTTATGGAGGCAAAGATTTTAAAATTTTGTGTTTCGAGCCAAAACCGTAAAATCATACGAAACTGGACTTTTCATTGTGCAAAGCTGGTTTTCTTTATTGTTGTGAATAAGTGAATAATCACAACTTTTAAAGTTTAAAGGAATGTTAGAATTTTCTAAGAAAAGCACATTAAGGGCAAAAATCAAGATTTTCGTACTACAGGTAAAAATTCGTAAAGTTTTGTAAAACAAGAATTCTATGGAAAGAAAACCAATGTTTTGTTTTTCACATAATTATGAGTAATAAGAAAATGTAAGTTTTGCTTAAAACTCTAAAAGAATTTTAAGACACATTAAGGGCAAAATAGTCATTTTTTGTAAAAAGGCCAAAAATAGACCTTGAAACCTCCAATTTAAGAAAACACATCCTAAAGGGAATTTTTTTGTAACTCGTTAGTGTTGGAATGGTTACATAAAATGAGAAATTTAGTAAAATTATGTGTCTTATGAAAAACCCACCAAGGGTAAAATCATCATTTGTTATTAAACTGCTAAAACAGATCCTAAGCCCTCCAAATTAGTGAAACGCCCTTAGATAGAAACTATTCCGTATCACGTTAAGTAATGAAACAGTTAATTAAGACATAGAATTTGATCATAGAATGAACAAGTTAAGTAATAAAGAAATAAACCGATAATGTAAAATTAGAAAGTTAGTTAATAGTCGAGTGTCGTTTGAATATGATACAAAGCTGACTAATAGAAGAAAAGAGATAAACTAGGAATGTTAGAGCAATGCTCAGGTAAGTTTCAAACTTCACCTATAGCATGAAAAAAAAATAAATTTCAAATGCTTTAAAATGTTTGAAATGTATTGCATTTTGTTATGTATGATGTTTTAAAGACTAAGTTATGATTTGCGATATGTTTACATATGTTATGTTTATTGTTTTAGATATTAAGCAATGTCATTCAATATATTCACTAAGATTATAAGATTGGTAATCTAAACCCACAAGTTAAGATAAGAAGTTGTTATACTAGTCTCCTGACCCAAGGGGAGATTTATGTTAGGTTATGTTACGACCTCGATGTTCAATGGTCATGTGCTTTTGGTATATACCTTTAGGCCCATAGTTCAAGTAAGATAAGAATGATAAGAAGTTCATAATTGAGCATAAATAGAATTATGCATTATGACATTGCTTGCATTCTTTTTGAGAAATGTTTTTACAGGAAATGTTTATGAAAAACATTTACGAAAGATGATTTACAAAAAGTGTTTCAAGAAAAACATTTTATGAAAAAGATGCAAAGAAGAAAGTTTTATGAATAATGTTTTAACAATTTGTAAGATGTGTTTAAATTTTCTAAGCGAAACCTCATTACAAATTCCTTCATGCTGCAAGCAGTTCTACAAAAGACCAGTATGACTGGTTAAAAAGCTTGGTGTTGCGGGAAGACAGTTACAATGGTTGGGCTATGGATACCACTACGGTAGTTTTTTGCTATATTAAAATTTTTTTTTACTGTTTTGCGAAGTTGTTTTAAAAGTTTTAAGTGAATAAATGCTTAAGGAAATGTTTTATAAAAATTGGTTTATGAAAAACATTTTAAAAGATACATTTTTATCAATTATTTTGGTAGACTATAAAATTATGTTTGGTACTTATGTTCCAGTCCACATTGCAACAGAAGTCGTAACAGTTTCAAGTATTCTAAGTATGTTGAAAATTTTTTTCCCATATTTTTTTACCAGTAAGTAAGAATTAAGTTTAAGAAAATTAAGTGATGGCTCAAAAAGGCGGGTCGTTACAATTAGTGTTAGAGCAGCTTTCCTGTTATCCCATCTCGCACAGTTGTATGTCCGCTCCACCATAAGCTTCAATACGTAAGTTAGTTGTTGCTAGCAATATAGTTAGTATAGTAATTGATGATTATGTGTTACTATACTGGGAATTATAATCCTTGATGTTGTAATAACCGAAAAAATCTAAAAATTAATAAGTATGATTAATTAAGGATTTTTTCATAATTACTCAGCTAAATACTTAAGAAAGTACAAGTTTAAAATTTATTAACATGCAAATTTGAAGGTCTTAATAGTTATAAGACCTTAGAAATAAATAATGTTGTGGATGTACAAATTTATGCACTTTATTTATGAAACATGTAACAATATAATGTTATGATAGTACATTAAAATAATTAAAAGTAATTATTTAATGTGCTAAACTAAAAGTTTATAATTTATTGATTTCATGTACGAGCCAAAGAAGTGATTTTTATAAAAAAATCTCAATTAGAATGTTTAAATTGGGATTATTTGACAAAAAATAGAATTTCCAACTTATTATGATTATGTGGAAATTTCTATATATATCAGTTTAGTAAAAGAAACCCATATTAATGGTAATCATGAGCTCAGTACCATAATTCGAGACATGGTGAGCATAAGGCTTAAATAAGCAAGTTTGACCTCGATTTTTTCTGCGAGACCACAAGGCATGACAAGAATGCATAATATTTTTAATACATTTTCAGTTAGTTGCTTACAAGTGTAAATAATAGCGTAAAATTGACAATAGTAATATCAATTATTTTTATTATAAGAATGCTAATGGAATTCACAAAGATTACATGGGCCTTTAAGGCAAATGCAAAAGCACAAACGGACAAATGTCAACCCATAAAGTGATTAAGGAAAGTTTAGAAACATCCACAGATTAGATGTACATCTATAAACAAATTTTTATTAAAAATAGTTCGGGTTATATCCGTAAAGCATGAAATTGTGCTAAGTTTGAAATTTTAAATTAAATTGACTTTCAGATAGTCAATTTAATTTACAAAATGTTTATAAAATTGCAACTATTGTTTTTATAATGAAATTTGAAGTTTACAATATGAAATTTTTTAATGAAAACTATATGTTTTAAATTACATTTTAAAGTTTTTAAAAGTTAAAAATAATAATAATATTTATATTGAGCAAAGTTTTAAATACATAACACCTTTCTTAGAATACATACATACATATATATATATACACACACACACATGTATAAACATGGATACAATTATGAAATAGTTAATCATCGGTTTTGAAGACAAATGTATCAAAGTTTACTGTTTCAAAATTAAATCACAAAATCCACATAGTATGGATAAATTTATGAAAATGATTTTTATGTCAATGTGAATATTTTAGTAACACGATAATACGATAAGAGAATTAGAAATTTATGTGATTATCTTTAGAGTGCAAATAAATTACAGTTTTTAAAAGCACAATTATGTTTACAGAAATTTAAAGTTACGGATTAAATTGGATCTACCCGATAACAGTTTAGAATATGTAGACCGCAAAATGGTCTATAAATACATAAAAAATGCACCAAAAAAAAACTTTTGGCCAATCAAATTAGCTCATCTTCTCCCTCTCTACTTTCTCTCTCTACAGTTTCTCTCTCCTTAAACTCATTTCAAGATTTCGGCCTCTGTTTTTGACACCTCCTACACCAATAGAAAGCTCTTGTCGAGCTGAGTCTAACGGTGTGTCGTGCTGCCCATAACACTACCAAAGGAGGCCACACGTGCCGGTCAAAGTGAAAAAAAAAACACAATTTTTTGGTGAGGTTTCTCCACCATCTGAGCACCGATCGACACAATCTTGGTGTCAATAGGCTCAAAATGAAGAAAGGAAGAAAATGGCACTGATCTTTGGGTTCAATTTCTAGCAAACTGGGCTCGACGGTGTCCTCCTATGTCCATGTCGAGCCACTGTCGGACCCGCCGTCTCTGGTGGTGGTGTGACACATCGTCGATGCGAAAAGGACCAGCAGGAGACGGCAAGTAGAACCCCCTAATTAATTGTTGGAGGTAGGAGCCCGACGTCGGAGTTCAAAGTCTCCACCATCAAGCCATCGTGGAGCTCACCAATCTCATAACTTTGGCCATCATCGAGGTCAATTGACCTCACCATTGTGTTCAGAAGATCAAGGCGAGCAAGACGCCTTAATCAATTTCACCGTAGCATCGTTGGCTGCCAGAGATCGAGGATGCGGGTCGTCGCTGTCGTGGGTGAATGTCGATTTGCCACTTCACTTAGTGTTGTGCCAAATTGAAGGCTGAGACACCTTTCGAGGATCGAGAAGAATGAAAAGCGACCCTCAATTGCTCCAAATGGCTGTCGAAAAAGCACGAACGATCTCTGCCTTTGTGCACCATCGCAAGGCTTATGAGACCGCCAATTTGGATGGTGGTGAAATACACCACCATTGTCATCACACTCAGATAACCTTAGGGAAGGAAAGCCCTAGGCCAATTTGGCTAAAAGTTTAAGATCGGAGCCGCCGGTTATGGCTGAGAAACTCATCTTCGATCCGAGTAGTTGGAGGACAAATTGAGTCAAATTGACCACACCAATCAACTCAGGAGATGGAAAAATGGGGGAAGCTAAAGTTTTAGTAGTCACCATCCACCGGAGCCGCCACACGTGCCCCACACGCTGTCGCGGACGGCCGGCCTCCGACGTACCTTGGGTCCCAAGCTCCCGATCTCTGATTGATGATCTGAGACCGCATCCCAACTCATTTTGACACTTTGAACACGATGGTGCCCTCCTTTCGAGCTAAGTCCACACTGATGAAAATCATCTGGTACTAATTACACGTGAATCGAGGAAACTCAGATTATAGTAATGGAGTCCAAAATGATGTATTCAACAATAATAAATCTCCATGGATCATTCCTAGCCATACACAGTCGCTCAAGGGGCACTGCTAAGGATGCTGTGTAGACTGTAGTTGCAATGAGATGCAACTGGACTCGTTCAGCTCGGAGTCCAGATAAGTAAGAATCTCGCTTACAGTATGAATAGTTTTAAAATAAATTATTTAGAAATGTTTTCATAAAATTTATGAAAATGCATTATCAGTGATTTATTACACTGTTTTATGTTATAATATGTGTTATGTTGTGTTAACATGATTTATTGTGATATGTTATGTCATGTCATGATATGCTATGATTATGTTATGATCAAAGTGTGATGAATACAATATTTAAATCATATCGTTTAGTCACTCTTAAGTTGAGTATGTTTACGAATTATGGTTCACGGTTTATGTAATTGTGATACTATGTAGTGATAAGTCATACTACATACACACAATAAGACAAGTTAAAGGTATCGTACCAACCTTTTGACCCACAAGGAGGCTCCATGTTAAAGTAATGAATGATCTTGGTGTCGTTGGGACCTTCCGAATTCTAACTTCCCAAGACTTACGCGCAACTGGTACGATCACTCGGGCCCAAAGTAATAAGATAAGCTAAAGCTGAAGTAATTAAGTATAAATCAAGTTGATAAGCAAGCATAAAACATTCATGCATATATTTAATTAAATGATTTTTTATTTATATTTTGTGAGACTAATTTCCTACTTACTGAGCGAAAGCTCATTTAAGTATGTTCATGTTATAGGTAAGAAAGCCTGTCAACGGCACTTAATGGGTAGTGGTGAGCGGCAGATGAATGGTGAAGAAGGGAATGGATACCGCACACACAATGCAATATTTTTGCATTATTATTTTATGAATTTATGCATGTTTTATTTTAGGAAATTACATGTGTTTACATTTTACGAAAAATTATGTATATATGACTAAGTAAATAAATTACATAATCATGTTTTAAAAATCGAGATTGTGATTATTCAACCTTGGTCTAGAGGATTTTAAGGTTTTAAAAAAAATGTTGCAATAAACAATGCAACAAATGCACGAATTTTTTAAGTAAGAAAATTTTAAGTTTATTTGAAATTACAAAAGATTATTGGAGTTTTACGTTAAGTTAAGAAATGAAATTTATAAATATGTTTTTATGAATTTATTATGAAAGTTTAAAAGAAAATCTTTAAGAAATTAGTATCTTAAACTTAAAAGTTTATGTTATAAGAAATTACGTTTTGTTTAGTTTAAGGAGGTTAACTTTTAAGAAACAATATGTTATTTTTAAGATGTTAAATTATAAGTAAAATATATAAATAATTTTTAAGAAAGTTTTAAAGAGCATTTAAATGGGATTTTATTTCAATATTTAATTTTAAAAAGTTTTAGAAATAGTTTTATTTAAATTGAGAAATGTCTTTAAAGTAATAGTTGCTAAATAATTATTCTCATGTTATAAAAAAAGAAGAAGAAAAGTTCAAGAAAATTACTATGGTTATGTTTTAAGAAATTAATGATATGAGTTAAGTGAAGGATTAAGCTTTTAGAAATTATAATTATGTTAAAATGTAATGACTATTATTACGTTATTATCACATTTGAGAAATTTATGTTATTATGTTAGGTTTACGAAATTAAGTTTTGAGAAATGATTATTATATCTTTTAAGGTTATATGTTGAGAATTCTTTATCATCAAGAATTCGTTTGTTATTAAGTTTTGGGAAACAGTTATTACTTCCTTTAAGATTTCATGTCAAGGATTCCATTGCGAGAATCCTTTTTTATAAAAAAAATTATTCCAAAATTTCTGTACTTTATTCATAAGTATGTTTAAGTTCATGGACATGTTTAAGTTAAGTAACAGCTACGTTGGGAGGGTCGTTACAGATGTTGACATTCTCGGATAAGCAATAAGGCAAGGAAAATCTAAGTTGAGCAATAGAAGCATATAATACCTTGACAGATCAACGATAGATGTCGTCCATTATAGCTGCTAAGTCAGCATTGGTCAAACTTGGTTAAACCGGTCAATAGTGGACCTGACTACTCAAAATCAAGAGGCAGAACTCTCAAGCTTAATGTTTTGAGCACAATAGTATTCTATGTTTGAGCCAATTTCACTAGGGTAGAATCGTTAGTATTGATTGTACACAGAACAAGGCAAGTAGGTCAAAAGGTAACAAAATAACATAGTTTGAAATGCAATTTTCAGTGATTTCTTCACTACATTTACGACTTACCAGAGAATAGAATGCCTGAGAGCAACCGGGTGTTAGATTACTAACAATACGAGCTTGAGCATTTCATAGCTGAGTTGAAACATGCTAAGGAGCTCCGGATAGGCCAAATGAGAATCACGATCATGTTAATGATGCGATGATGATTTATATAGCATCAAACGATCCCGTCAGAGTATAGTTATGTTAGTAATGACTCTTCATGCGACTCCAGTAATGTAGAAAAGGAATTTACAAGTACGAGAAGCAAGAAAGTCTAAGACTTTGGAAGCAGTAAACTCACTAGAACCAAGTATCACCAGTATCATTGGAAGCTCCGTCAGTATGCCTGGTAGTTTCCATAGCCACAGTAACTTAAACAGATGAGTTTTATGAGAATTTTCAGCACATGAAAAAACTGAAACTCGATGATTTCACCAACTCGTTAGAAGTTGATTATAGAAGAAGCTCACAGAATGCTATATTTTGTTTACTCTACGGTGTCAAGGAAGTACATAATGATATTAGATTAGTCAAAAAAAGCCGTATGGGTTAAAGGGTGAAAGCTGAAGATGAATATGTTACGAGAAAATTATGAAAAATATGATTCTAGAATGGATAAAGGATTGGGGAAAAAAATGGATTCTCTAGTTAGATGGCCTTGATCTTCTGATAGTCATGATGCGACTTAGGTAATTATGATGGTTATTCCCATTCAAGTTTGAGAAGAGCGTAGCGGAAGCATGATGGATGCGAAGCTTACTTATAGCACAACATTTCATCTGTAAACAAATGAACACTCGATCACTGTTATCATGCCTCGGTTGGTATGATCTCATGTGAAATATTTAAGGAAGTAAGAGTAAATTCCCAATCCATCGATGTGAAACTAAGGGGAAAGGAAGTTATTGTTTATAGATTCCATTCAAAAGATTACTAATGGCATCAAAATGATTTGACAATGAATGAAAACTATTTTTAATCGTGTTAGTGAAACAACATAAACTTCTGAAGTTTCAAGTTGGGGACCTAGTTTTTATTAGGATAGTATCAATGCAAGCAAGTATCTTATGAAAAGAAAAGATGATGTAAAATAAGGGCAAACATCTTGACAAGGTCTTATGGTGGAAACACAAAGAAGAGGTAGCAATAAGAAAGCAAGAAGATGATTAAAAACAAACTGTTCATGATTATTTTTGAGGACGAAAATTTTAAGGACGGTAGATTATGACATCCAAGAATTTCTAGTGCATTAAATATGCAATAATTAACAATTATATTAAGTAATTTAAGTGCAAATTTTGTGAGCTAAATTTTATGCTTAAAAATTTGTTAAGAGCTTAGGAGTAATTTTAGTGTCACAAATATTATTTTTTAAAATCCAACTTTTGTGACAAATTTATTAAGGGTAATTATGGGATTTTTAAGATTAAAAATCATGCTGTAGTCTAAAGTAAAGTACAAATTAAATGAAAGATGAGGATTATTTGATAAGAAAAGAAAAATAAGCTAGAAAACTTAATTGTGGTAGAATATGTTGCAACATATTTTAAAATAGAAATGCTATATAAGGAAAATATTATATAGAAATATGAAAATTATACTATAAAAATTAAGTTGTACACAATTATGCAATATGAGAATAATGCAGTATACGGCTTATACCACATATAGTTAAGCAATCTGGAAATTACACTGCATAAAGTTAAGTAGTATAAGAATTATACTATGTGGAGGATGTGGATTAGTATGGAAGGTTATGGGTGTTGGAAAACAATATGCAACAGAATATTAAAAAAAATTTAAATCAAAGTATTTTTCCAAATAACAAATATGACATGTTAAATACATAAATTAATAACAGATCTTACATACCTCTTTTGTATACCGAAGACAATAGAAAAACTAAGTAGAAAAGAACATTTGGTCTTCCTTGTTATTCTTTTTCCACGATCGGAATGTGAGTGGTCGCACGTCGTATAGCTTTTCTTCCAGTGACTCTCCTTCTACCACATGAGGAAACCTAGATCTAAGGTTCGAGATGTTGAACAATAGCTCTCTAGGAGTTTCAGAGTTTCTCTCACTAGAGTACTCACTCTCTACTTCTCAAATGATCTAAAGAACAATAAAAAATAGTTCCTTTTATACAGTGATCAAATCTAGGGTTAGTCCTTATTAGATTAGGCTTTAGAATTTGAGTTTGGATCAACTTTTAATGAAAAACACGTAAAAAACGAGCAACTAAATTATCGCATGTTTGGAAGGCTGAATTAGGAGATCGGCCTGCCAAACCAGCTCCATCGGCCTGCCAAACTATCTACATTGGCCTACTAAACTGTCTACACCAACCTATCGATCGAGCGATAATCTAGAGACGTCAAAATATCTTATTTTCATATGAGAATCTTAGATGGAGCCTTAGTTTTAATTTAAATTACCCAATAGAGAAGTGATCTGATTAAAATGGGCCAAATGAAATATTTATCCATATAATTTAACATGTTTGTCTTGTATTAATTCACAAAATTAGTTCAACC
Source organism: Artocarpus heterophyllus (assembly GCA_025403435.1). Classification (NCBI taxonomy): domain Eukaryota; kingdom Viridiplantae; phylum Streptophyta; class Magnoliopsida; order Rosales; family Moraceae; genus Artocarpus; species Artocarpus heterophyllus. The sequence goes on from CM046339.1 coordinate 13,801,304, forward strand.
AATAAACTGATATAAGTTATTAAATCCACTCTATTGAATTTTAGCCAATTTAGTAATTAACACAAGTCACCAATATATAGAAAAAACATGTCATATCGTTACATGAATTATTATGAGCTAGCAAAGCGGACCTGATAGACATATATAGAATAGGCTCCTATAATTATAAAAAAAATATCCCAGATATATATATGTTATAATTATCAACTCTAACACTACTTTAGTAAAAGTTTAGAACTACACTCTTAAACTATATAAAATTACAAAGCTCCAATAAGCTAATCATCTATGACATATCATAATGTGTAACATCCCCATACGATATTCATAATCGGCTTAAGGATAAATTCTGTTTTACCTTCCCGATTATTTTATCTTATGTTCCATTATCTCATTATTGAAATACTTACTATTCATAAATAGTATACCATTCGATTACACCTATGTATCCAAATGGTTGAGCACTCCAGTCTTCCAATTATAAGATAATGCTTATAAGAGAATATAATTAACTCTACAAAAGAGCTACGGATTCCATGTCTGTGAATAACGAGTCTACATCAATCAAAAGTCATGTCTCTAATGTACTGGTATTCGTACCATCATCAAATGAGGATTCACCCTCAAAAGACACAAGTCAAGAATACAGGCCCATTATTCATTTTAGGACAAAGACATAATACATATAATTGTCAAAAGTGAATTAATTTAAACAAACAAGATTATTAATCAAATCAATTCAACTTTTGTGTCGATCCAATATATCGTCGCCTATGATAATATACTAATATTTTTACTGGCAGAGTCCTACTCCAATGACCAAGATAAGTGATCTCCCATGAGGGATTAGACAACATAACAATCTTAGCATGAATGAAGAGCCCAACTTTATTCCCTCGATTACGGATCTTATCATTTAGATTATCACCTTTAAGATTCATATCTTTTGCCTAATTTGTCCATCATATGCACGATCTTACAAGTTTAGACTAATAGTTTTAGAGTTTTGGTTGCTTATCATACATTTAACAGAAATGAACAAAAAGCGGATAACATTTGAGATATGAATAATGAATAAACTCTTTATTAATTAAATGTCTTGAAAAATTTATTACATCATTTAATTCTTAGGGTACCATGTCTAACACTGGGAGCTCATAAGCTGTATAAAAAAAAATACTAGCAATATAGGAAATACACCAACAATATAGAAAAATACAATATAGCATAAATTTGGATAGTTTAAGAAGTAAAGTGGGGTTCACAAAGAAACACTTAAATAGTGGAAATTTTTTCAAATCTCCCTAAATGGCGGCTGGTTTTAACAAGTAGTGGGAGCAACGTTGAAATTTTAAATTTAGTCCCTAGGCTTGTTATTTTTGCAATTAAGGGTCTAAGTAGATAAAACTCACCATAGTGACATTTTTAAGGTGGAAAAATTGCCACCTCTTTTCCCATGTAGAACCGGTTTTAGCCATCATAAGGATGCAGTGTTTAATTGCAATTAAGTCATTAAAGTGAAGACTTAGAAAGAGAAAGGACTAAGTTATAAAATGGCCACATCTTTCCTTAGTTGGAACCAGTTTTGGCTTTTCATTTGGGATCAAATTTTATTTCAAAATTTAATTCCAAGATGAGTCAAAAGGTAGTAAAAGGACTTAGTCAAGAAAAAATCTTTTCTCTTCACCAAAAATTGGCTCCATGAAAACAATGCAACATATTCCTCCCGTGTATGAAAACTGGCCCTAATACCCCGCGTCTCTCTCTATATTTTTTAAGAATACAACCTCTAATCAAGCTTAAAATCAAGTTCAAGTGTTGGTGATCAAGATTAGTCACTTTTGGAGGTAAAAATCCAACTCTTTTCCTATGGGTTTTAGTGATTTTCTTCAAGTTATGGACAGACTTTTGATGGGATTTTGTCATGAATAATGTCAAGGGATTTTAGGAGGATTTCTAGCACTAAAGAGGAGGAGCAAAAGCCCTTGAAATTTCTTGGTAAAGAAACTCTAACATTAACTTTGAAGTTTGTTGGTTTTTCCTGGGTTAAATGTGTGTTTTTTTTTTTTCGTGATTGGACTATGGAATGTATAAGGGTATGATGATGGTGATAAATGCTAGAAACTAGGGTTTTAAGCTTTTAAAGAGAAAGCTTAACAACTTCATCACAAAACAAAGTTTGATTAGTTTTTAAAGAATGAAGGTTTTAGTAAACTTAGAGGCTGAATTATTTTCAAACAAAATACAAGGTTTGTCAAAAATAGTGAGGCAAATGATTTTCATGAACAAGGTTTTGTAAAATTCACAAGGGATCAACTTAAAAAGTTTGTTTCTTTAAGGGACTATTTAAAAAAAAAGAAGGCCTGAAACCTCACTATGAGATCAAAATTTAAGGAAATTTAAAATACAAGGTTTGTCAAAAATAGTGAGGCAAATGATTTTCATGAACAAGGTTTTGTAAAATTCACAAGGGATCAACTTAAAAAGTTTGTTTCTTTAAGGGACTATTTTTTAAAAAAAAAGGCCCGAAACCTCACTATGAGATCAAAATTTAAGGAAATTTAAAATATGAAAGTTGTAGATCTCGCCAAAACTGTTAAGAGTTATGGACAACCTGTGAAAATTCTACACAGATTTTAAGTTACAAATTTTACGAAATTAAGTCTCGAAATTTCAAATTAGTAAAATGAGGAAAATGTTTTGAAATAGTTTAAGTTTGACTGATGAGCTTTTGTAAGTTTTAATCCTTGCAAAAAAGTAGATATTTTGGTTCCGAAGGCAAAAATGTTGAAATTTTGTATTTCGGACTAAAACCATAAAAAAGTATAAAATAGGACTTTTCACTATGCAAAGCTCATTTTCTTTCCTTCTATGAGTAAGTGAATAATCATAGATTTTAAAGTTCAAAGGAATGTGAGAATTTTATAAGAAAAACACTTTAAAGGCAAAAATGTCAAAATTTTGGTACTATAGGTAAAAACCGTAAAGTTTTGTCAAACTAGAATTTTGTAGAAAGAAAACTAATGTTTGGTTTTTTGCATTGTTATGAGTAACACGGAAATGTAAGTTTTGCTCAAAACAGATTTCAAAAATTTTCTAAGACCCGTCAAGGACAAAATAATAATTTTCGTAATAAAGCCAAAAAGACCTCGAAACATCCGATTTAGGAGAACGACGCTTGACGAGAATTTTTCCGTAACCCGTTAGAGTCGGAATGGTTATATAAAACGAGAAGTTTAGTAAAGTTATATGTCTTATAAAAAACTCATTAAGGGCAAAATTGTCATTTTTATTAAACCAGTAAAAAGGATCCCAAGCTCTCAAAATTAATGAATTGTCCTTAGACGAAAGTGTTTTGTATCATGTTAAGTAATAAAATAGTTAATTAAGACATAGAATTTGATCATAGAATAAACAAGTTAAGCAATAAAGAAATAAACCGATAATGCAAAATCAGATAGTTAGCTAATAGTCGAGTGTTGTTTGAACATGACACAAAGTTGACTAATAAACGAAAGAGACAAACTGAGAATATTAGAGCATTGTTCAGATAAGTTTCAAACCTTACCTATATAGCATGAAAAAAATGAATTTCAAATGTTTTATAAATGTTTGAAATGCATTAAATTTTGTTATGCATAATGTTTTAAAGACTAAGTTATGATTTGCAACATGTTTGTATATGCCATGTTTATTGTTTAATACATTAAGTTATGTCATTCAGGATGTTTAATAAAATTACAAGATCAGTAATCTAAACCCACAAGTTAAGATAAGAAGGTGTTGTATCAATCTCCCGGCTTGAGGGGAGATTCATGTTAAGTTATGTTACAGCCTCGGTGTTCATTGGTCATGCGCTTTAGTACCTACACTTGGGCCATAGTTAAGTTATGCAATTTTGGTCTCCAACTCTTTTTTGACTAAATCAATCCTAACATTTCATTTTAGTTGCTAAGGGACCAATTTAACTAACCTTCGTTAACTTTTGTGTCATGTGAGCTGCGCATGATGTTTTAGTAAGGGTATTTTAGTAAACTATTTAATATTTTTTAAGAAATTAAAACTAAAACACATTTCTTTAAAGAAAATTAAAACTTAAATGTAAAAGCAAAAAAAAAAAAAAAAAAAAAAAAAAACAAACCCTCCTCCATTGGAGGTGAACTTTTCTAGGAAAAAAAATCCAAACAAATAGTCAATCTACAATGAATCTTTCATGTTCATCCTTCAAAGGAAACTGCCAATCTACAATGAAAGTTCCCCAACTTCCAACTTTTTGAAACCTCATTCCAATTACCCAGAAAACAAACACATAAATTAGAAGCAAAATAATAAAAAACCCCCCCATAAAATTATAGATCTAACTCACAGGAACCTTTGGCGGAGCAACACGACTATGGGCTTGCGCTCACTTTTGAGATGGGGTTATGAGGGAGACATTGATTCCACAATGGGCTCACGCTCGCGACGAAGATTTCACAGTGGGGTTGCAACAGAGATGGGGATTTCATAGTGGGCTCGCGCTTGCGATGGAGATTTCATGGTGCGCTCGCGACGAAGATGGGGATTTCGCAGTGGGCTCGCACTCACGATTGAGATTTCAGGTGGGCTCACACTGGTTAGTGCTCTAGGGGTTGCAGGGTGGATTGGGTGCGAAGGGGAAGGGCTCGACGACGACGATGACAGCGTCGACTCAATTCGGTTGAAGACGATGGCAACGGCTCGACATCAGAGGCTAGACTAGTTGGGCTTGACTGGAGAAGAGAGAAGGGAAGAGGAGAAGAGGAAAGAGAAAGAAAACGGGGAAAAATGAAAAAATCAATATTTGAAGGTAATTTTGATTAAAAAATGATATCTAACAACACTTATCGGTCAAATTGAACAGTTTAACTATTAAATTAATCCTCAACAATTAAATAAGAATTGGGGTTAATTTGGTAAAAAAAATTAAGGACCAAAATCTCATTTTATAAAAAGTTAAGGGTCAATTGAGCAATTTATTGTAGTAATAATAATAATAATAATTTAGATAACAAAAAAGAAAGAATGGTAAATACCACGTGGGTTGTGCAATTGACCGCCACCTGAGTCACCGTTAAGAGCGCAACGCAGTGTACAAAATCACGCAGCGTAAAGCCCCCCTCTTCTGTACAATACGAGTCTCAAACGACGCTCGAGTTGTGCCCTCCCTGTTTGGCTGGTTGGCCGTCTCTGAAAGAGTACTCACCTGAAAGCCTCGCATTGCTTGCTTTCCTCTTCCTCCGTTGCAGGGTTGAAATTTTGTTTATCTTTAACATTAATGGCGATATATAGCTCTGCTTTTTCTTCTTCTTCTTCTTTTTTTTTCTTCATTACTGTTTATGGCCATGAAATGAATGAAGCGTGACAAACTTGTTTATAAAGATACACAACAATCTCTTATCTCTTATCTTTTATAAAAGAGCAACTTCTGCTGTACAAGTTTATTATGTCTCTCAGAAGCGATTGAGCCACACTGCATTGTTGTATATCAAACCCTTTTCACATTTTTATTGTTCTTATTATTGTTGTTTTTTAAAGGTGAATTTGGTTTTCTTTTTTCTTTTTTCTTTTTATTTTTGAAAAATGGGTTCTCTAAATTCATGGGTTTTCTCTTCCATGTTTTTTTTAGAAGGTAGTACCCTCTTCAACGTTCATTTTCACCCATTTTTCCTCTCCATTTTTTCAGTATTTGCAAGAAGAGGAAGAACAAGTGCTCACTCTGTCGTAGTGAAAAGTTGATTTCATTGTGCTTCAATATCTTCAAGTTTAAGGAAAGTTGTTTGCTTGTTTGTTTGTTTGTTTGTTTGTTTGTTGTTTGGGTTTATTCTGAAATGGGTTTTTGACGATATATCAGAAAATGCGGAAGAAAGGCGGGAAAAGAAAAGAAGAAATTTGTGAAGATTGCTGCTTCAGCTGCAAAGACGGAGGCTTACTTATTATCTGCGACTACAAGTGAGTTCAAAAACATGGAAAAAGTATTTCAACTTTTAGGCCTTGCTTGTTTGGTAGGCACTAAAATCTGTTAACCTATTAGCGTTCGGCATTAGCTAATTTTTGAGTACTCATTATTCTAGTTATATGATTAAACGAGTAGTAATAGTATTGAGTTCAAAAACATGGAAAGACTATTAAATTTCAGTGTTCAGAATTAGTAGAGTGACTTGGGTACCCATTTTCTAACTTTTAGATGATTAAACAAACAACCATAACAAGTACCCGATTTTATTACACCAGTGGGGCTAGCCTAGTGGTTGGGAGGGGTTCGGGTGGGGTGCGGTTAGGCCTCCCAGATTCGATCTTGGGAGGACAATTTTCGCTTAATGGGACACATGGGGTGCATAAATACCCAAAAAAGCATGCGATTTTATTATTTATTTATTTTTAGAATTCCTTATTGTCTTTTCTTTGTATCTGAAATTATAATCCATAATATGAAGTTTTCTCATTATAAAAAAGCTATTGAGTAGTAGTAATGTCTTCAAAATTTGTCCGTTTCTATATTCCATTTTCACAAATGTAATAGTAATTAATGAAGCTAATCAAAATTTACCTTTTATTATTTATCAAAGTAAATTCCTTCACATTAAATGAAAAATTCCTCATGACTTTACCTTCTCTTTGAAGTTCCATGCATAATGTGTTTTCAACTTTTCAGGGATTGCCTGAAAGCTTATCATCCTGAATGTGTTGGGAAAGATGAGGATTTCATGAAGTCTGGAATGCGATGGAGTTGCAGTAAGCTGCTACCAAACCATTCCCTTTATAGTACTTTCTTGTAGTGTCCTATCATTTTCAAACATATCTCTGCATTTTAAGCACTTGGTTAAACAAGCATGCACCAAAGAAGACACCTTTGGTCGATAATTGTCAGAAGTTTTTTATCGTTTATTGTTTATTTCCTTTGTTAAGCCTCTCTCTCATTTTTTATGTGCCTTAACCCCTATAGTCTCGTTCAAAAGCTATTTGATGCTTAATATTAGTATAAATTTGGAGGAATCCTCTTACCGTTATCCATATTTACCTTCTTAACAAAATGAATTGTTTCAGTTTTGCATTTTATGGGCTCGTGAAAAAATTATTTCAATTTTTCAGCATGTTGCAGCCCATAGTGGCTAAATCAATATTCAAAATATTTCTTTGCCTTGCTTTTGTTTATTGTTTTTAGGGTCGTATAAAACTCATCTTTGATTCAACAAAATCATGCCCATTTGTTTATTTCTCTCACCTAAGAGAGAAACTCTTCCTTCTCTCTAGAATTCTAGGAAACTAAGATGTTTTTTATTATGGAGCTCGCACTTTGAAGGAAGGTGGATTTCAGCTACATATATAGAAAATGGCGTCTTCCTTCTATCGTTTGTACCAGGAATTTAAAATAGGCTCTAAATCGTTTTGGTTTTCGTTGGGAAATGATGGTGGATCCATCAGGTTAGAGGAATCGAAATTAAATAAAAAGTTCTTCGTCAACATTTCGCTGGATGCAGCTTTTTGGCTGAGTGATACGCTTGATTTAGTCTATAGTTTTGAAGCGAAAGAGGGTGGGTTATTTTCGCAAATTCTCTAACTTAAGGTTCACACTCTTGATGGAAATGTTCAGCAACAAAAGAGGAGAGTTTTTAAAGCTGTCAAGGGTGCAAGGAGGTGCAATAAGGAGCATCATGAAGATTTCAAAGACAAGGCTGGAAAAATCGGGGATCAAACAGCGTCAAAATAAAAGAAAGGGCACGGGAAGTTGGATGTCTGAACCATAGAGGAAATTTTCGACAGCGACTAACAAAAAAAGAGGTTCAAACAAGATGTTTGGGACCTGGTCGGAAAAGGAGGAGAGACAACCAATCACTTTCAGAAAACTATGGAACTGGCAGTGGTGATATATAGAGACTGCTTGGAACAGTCATGGACAGAGATTAATAGAGGATTTAGTAAGAGATTGAACAGACAAAAACAAGTGTCTCAACTCGCAATTGACAAGGCTATTCTGTGCTGTGTGAACAGAGAAGTGAAGGAGAAAGGGTTATTGACGAAGAGATTTGGTCTGCCAGATAGCTTTTTTGTAACAAGAAAACCTAGGAGTCAACATGCTCATTGGAAGAATCAAGTAATTGGTGTAAGATTAGGATGGATAGGGATAGAAGGTATCCCTTTAAACTTTAGAAACAGACGTGTGTACAAGGTGTTGGGTACTAGATTGAGAGGATTGATTAACATAGCAAAAGAATCTCTAAATTATGAGTTTCTTCCTTTTGTCGAACTCCAAGTCAAGGGTCTCCCAAATGGTTTTATTCTTGCCACCATGAAGATTCTATGTTGGGAAAGAGAGGTTGAAGTCAGCCTGTTCAAGCTAGATGATGGGAGGAATCCCAAGATATCCAAAAGTTATAGAGGAGTGCGGTCTTGGGGTCCCCCCGATTAAGAGGTAGAAGATGATGAAAGGAGCACTGGTTGAGTGAGAAGAGGAAGAGCCTCTCTTTAAACGGAGAGCAGAAGACCGTTGGCGCCCATAACCGCTGCTGTTCCCATAGACCGGTGAATGGAGGTGGCGTAAACGTGGAGGAAAGGCTGACAAACAGCTCATTGATGAACGAACTAGTGGGAAAGCATGCAGAAGGGGGGGCATAAATGGTGAAGGAAATGCGTATGGAGCAAGTGATGCCCATACCATGCTGCTTTATAATTATACTATTAACAAAGTGGGGGATAATATAGTGGGAGATATTAATATTTATAAAGTGGGGGATAATAAAGTGGGAGATATTAAAACTAATAAAGTGGGGGATAATATTAAGGAGCATCAAATTCTCTCAACTAAGAGGGCGACACAAGTGGCTGAATCAACCAGGGAGAATAAAAATCACTGCAGCAGACTAATGACAATGAGGTGGTGGCAAATAGGGCAAACTGTATAACAGTGGCACAAATGATGAAGTGGAAAGAGGAACAAGTGTCATGCAGAGGCAAAGAAAAAGTAAAAGGGATGCCGGTGTGGCACGGTCCAAGGAATTTGATGCTTTCTTGGTGATACAGGAATATGAGGATACAGATAAAGAAGATTATGGCAGGGGCAACAATTAATTTAATGCCCTAAATTGGGTGTGTAAGGAGGCGGAGGAGGCTGACGAGGAAGGAATTGAATCAAGTCAATGGGCTAATGGTGGTCCATGCTTTGATAAAAGCCCAGTCATTTCCAAGGTTAAACCGGGGCAAGAAGGGGCTGCTACAGGAGTAATGGAAGCTCGAGACACTATGCCAAACATTGGGGAAAAGACTTGTGACCTAGAAAATAATTATAATATATTAGTAACGGGTGGCCCTTTTAGACCCAAACCAAGGGAGGAATGTTTTAAGTGCCAAATCAGAAGTGGACCCGTTCAAAATAAATCTATAAATGTTTGACTCCATCGCTAAGAAGAACGGAGGAGAACATCCTTATTTCTCCCGGATTGATATATTACGAACAGAGAAGGAAGAAAGAGAAGAATTAAGACTATTTACGAGGAAGAGGATCTATGGGGAGACATCGAGGATTGTGCAGAGGAGAACCTTGATGAGAAATACTTGACTTCGATTCGGTTTCATTGAACAACAGTTCGTAAGAGGATGGGACTAGAGTGGAGGAAACGGAATCCGACAACGTTAATGAGAATGCCTTGGTGGAATTAATTCTGCAAGATTTAGGGGGGCTTATGGAGCGAGGACAGCTTGGAATGAGTCTTCAAACTAAGGAGCAAGATTCGGCTTCTAGGGGAAACAATTAGGTAAGTGATCTTAACTCCCATTTGAGCATCTATTCTTGTTTTCTTTCATCTGGGGTGGGCTATGGTAATTATGTAAATACATTGATTCTGGGAAATAAAAATCTAGTGGTGACTGAGAAGGTGCCATGGGGTAATGAGGTTGGAATCCCGAAATTGTCGAAAGCTTATCCAAAGTGGACTCAATTGAAGTGACTTATAGATGGCAGCCAAAAGTGCAAATTAAACATGCTCTACTTACCAAAATGCCTAAAACGAGTTAGGATTTATGGTCAACATTCTCGAAGGAAGAAAGAAAGTTGATTGAGAAGTTGGTGAATCGGATTCCGGTGACAAGCATTTCAAAAGGGGAGAAGGCAAGGAGTAGACCTAAGGTATCAAATAGGGGAAAAAATAAAAGGGGACATCGAGAATTGAAAGGGCTGGAGTGGGGGTTGAGATATGGGGATAAGGAAAGAAGAGGGACGGAAAAGGGTGTAGGAAAGAATAAATGATAGTGGTGAAATCATAGAAGAGAGACTTGTAGGTAGTTTGTGGAAATCTAAGTTTAGGAGTTGGGTTTACTTACATTCAGTTGGTAGGTCGGGTGGGATTTTGGTGATGAGCGATGTTAGAAGTGTTCAAGTAATAGATACGTTGATAGGATCATTGTCGGTGTCAATTCAAATTCAAAGATGAGAATCTAGCTGGTGGTTAACAGGTGTTTATGCTCTGGTGTCCTATAAGGATAGGAAATTTTTGTGGTATGAATTGGTCGGACTGCAAATCATTTGCTGTTAGAAGTGGGTTCTAGGAGGAGACTTCAATGTCATTCGATTTTCTCATGAAAAGTCTCCCCCTTCAAGGTCCACAAGAAGCATGAGGATGTTTGATAGTTTTATCTAGGAAGGGAATTTGAAGGATATTGCGTTAAGTAATGCAAGATTTACTTGGACCTCTTTAGAGAGGATGAAGTAAAGAGTAGATTGAATAGGTTTTTGTTTACTTCGGAATGGGGGGAGGAATTTTTGGAAGTGAAACAATTGGTGGGGTGTAGAACTATCTCAGATCATTGCCCTGTGATATTATATACTAATCCAGTTTCTTGGGGGTCTTGTCCTTTTAGATTTGAGAATATGTGGTTGGAACACCCTAGGCCTAAAGAATTTTGCAAAAGTGATGGGAGGCTGTAGGTGTGGAAGGACGGGAAGGATATAAATTTTTTGAGAAGCTTAGAAGATTGAAAGTGTCAGTTAAGGAGTGGAACAAGGAGGTGTTTGGTGATGTAAGATTGATCAAAAGCAAGATTTTAGCCAAGATTGATGCTATAGATAGTGTAGAAAAATCAGGAGAAAAATCAGGAATTTAGAAAAATCAGGAATTTCCATGGTTTATGGGCTGATTAGTGCTAAATTGTAGATAACATTCATATCCTAAAGTTTAGGGATTTTATTCTATGTTTGTTCCTATTTGTTAGGATTTGTTTCCTCCCTTTTAGGGATAATATCGTGTATATATTGGCTAGTACAGCCTTGTAAATTCATTCAATTCAGAAATATAAAAATTCTGTTCTTTTTATCATGGTATCCGAGCTACAAGGTTAGGGTTTCCGGGAATTTAAATTTTTGGCCTTCATTGCCACCCTTTCGGTTCTTCTTTTCTCGGGTATACAGTTTCCTCTCTTTAGGTTTAGGCCTTAATTGCCATTACAACCAGTTTTTTTTTTTCTTTTCTGGCCTTCATTGCCATTTTTTCAACATGACAAAGACAACTATCTCTACACCTAGCACCCCTCGTGAAACCCCAGTTCAGCCCGTCGAAGATGATAGCAAACAGCGGAACTCCAACGAACTCCAGCACATCCAACCTGCATATCGGCTTAATGGCAGAAACTATTTAAAGTGGTCTCAATTGGTTCGGACATTTTTGAAGGGCAAGGGAAAATTGGGACACTTGTTGGGCACTGGACCGAAAGAAGGAGAGACTGGTTTCGAAATCTGGGATGAGGAGGATTCCATGATCATGTCATGGTTATGGAATTCTATGAACCCAGAGATAAGTGACACCTGCATGTTTCTTCCTACAGCAAAGGCAATCTGGGACGCTTTAAATCAAACCTATTCCAAGGTTCATCATTGAGCACTGATTTATGAAATCAAGACCAAGACAACAGCTGCAAAACAGGGGACTAAAACAGTGACAGAATATGCTAACTTTCTACAAAATCAGTGGCAAGAATTGGATTATTATCAGACAATTAATCTGAAGTGTAGTGAGTGTGCTGTTGCTGTAAAGAATTTTATTGAACGAGATCGAGTGTATGATTTTTTGGCTGGCTTAAATCCTGAATTCGATCAGGTACGTATTCAGATTTTAGGCAAACCTGAGGTTCCATATCTTAATGAGACAGTGTCCCTGGTCCGGGCTAAGGAAAGTCGCAGAGGAATAATGTTAGAACCTCAACAAACCGATAGTTCAGCCCTTCTCAGCACTAAAACCCGGAACTTCACCCTGGAAAGACCACCGGCTGTTGAAAACAAGTCAGAACCATCAAAAGGAGTAAATCGAGATGAACTTTGGTGCACTTTTTGTAAAAAACCAAGGCACACTAAAGATCGTTGCTGGAAATTGCATGGGAAGCCTTCCACATCCAACCGTGAGTGGGGAACTAAGGGAGGACAGCAGAAACAAGCTCAAGGACAGGCTCATATGACTTCTCAAGATCAGAAACATAGTCTTGGAGGACTCAACAGTGAAGAAATTGAAAAATTAAGGAGCTTATTGGGGTCTCTTGAAAAGCCTTCTCCTTCAACCGAGAGTCATTGTTCCTTAGCACTCTCAGGTAAGTCTCGAACCTTTCTTGGATTACATGTCTCTAATAAAGTGTTTGGGAATTCTTGGATTCTTGACTCCGGTGCCACAGACCATATGACAAATACTTCAAACCAATTTAGAACCTACACACCATGTCCAAGCAATAGAAAAATAACAGTAGCTGATGGTACAACAACCACAGTAGCAGGAATAGGAGATGTTCAAGTTACCCCTAGTCTGGTCCTTAAAGATGTCCTTCATGTCCCTCAATTATCTACTAACCTTGTATCCATACAAAAACTTACACGGGACTTACTTTGTCATGTTACATTTCACCCATCTTATTGTGAATTTCAGGCCAAGGGTTCGGAGAAGAGGATTGGACTTGCTGAAGAGTATAACGGACTCTATTACTTGAATACATCTAATCAACCGAAAGTGATCAAGTCAAATTTATCCACTTCGTTTTTTTTCATCATCCAATAAAGATGTCATTTGGTTACATCATTTGCGTCTAGGTCATCCTTCTTTTTCAGCATTAAAAATAATGTTTCCTTCATTGTTTAATGGATTAGATGTTCAAACTTTTCATTGTGATGTTTGTGAATATGCAAAGCACACCCGTGTAACTTTCCCTATCAGCAATAAAAGGTGTTCTTCTCCTTTCTTTTTAATTCATAGTGACATATGGGGGCCTTCAGCTATTCCAAACATTTCGGGAACAAGATGGTTTGTGACCTTTATTGACGATTGTACCAGGGTCTCTTGGATTTTCTTACTCAAAAATAAGTCTGATGTAAGTCACATCTTTCCTAATTTTCACAAAATGGTTCAAAATCAATTTGGTACAAACATAAAGAAATTTCGATCTGATAATGCCCGAGACTTTCAATCAAGTCCTGTCTCCTTATTTTCAAAAAGAGGGAATTATACATGAATCATCTTGCATCAACACTCCACAACAAAACGGGGTAGCCGAACGAAAAAATCGCCACCTTCTGAACACTACTCGATCTCTCTTGTTCCAAAACAATGTACCAAAACAATACTGGGGGGAGGCAGTTCTTACATCAGCTTATATCATAAATAGACTTCCTTCTCGAGTCCTAGATTCAAAGAGTCCAATGGAAATTCTTTCCCAATTTTATCCCGATCTTCGCCCTTCCTTCAACCTTATTCCTCGGGTGTTTGGGTGTACTTCCTTCGTTCATATTCACAACAATAACCGGGGGAAATTGGATCCTAGGGCCATCAAGTGTGTATTTATAGGATACTCAGCCACTCAAAAGGGGTACAAGTGTTACCATCCTCCCTCCAAGAAATTATATGTCTCTGTTGATGTCACTTTTGTCGAGGGGAAACCATACTTCACCACACCTTATCTTCAGGGGGAGATATCAACAATGGAAGATAAGGATTTCTTACTGCCATCTCTTGATACATCCACCACGCCACATCCACATTTCTACCCCAAATCATCTCCCGAGCCATCTCCCGAGTCATTGAACTCAAAAAAATCTGAAACACCTGAGTCACCCACTCCATCTGAACATCCTAGTTCATCCGAATCACAACAAGGGAACAATAAGATTTTTGATCATTTTCGGTTTGACCAAGTGTATGCAAGGAAGCAGGATTCAACTCAAGCACTAAGGCAAGTTCAATCCACCAATCCGACTCCTGGAAATGAGGTAGTAATTTTTGAACCTAACTCACCTCTTACATCTGAAACCAACTTGCCCATAGCAGTGAGAAAAGGAACCCGAGAGTGTACCAAGCGACCACTATATCCCTTATCTCACTTTGTATCCTTTCAAAAATTCTCACCAAACCATAAGAGCTTCCTTTCAACACTAAGCAAAATCCCTATTCCCAACACTTTATCTGAGGCATTATCTAAGGAAGAATGGAGGAGTGCTATGATGGCAGAGATGGATGCGCTGGAAAAAAATGAGACTTGGGAATTGGTTGATTTGCCAAAAGAAAAAAAGGCAGTAGGATGTAAGTGGGTGTTTGCATTGAAGTTTAAGGCAGATGGGTCGTTAGAACGCTACAAAGCAAGACTTGTTGCCAAGGGCTATACTCAGACGTACGGGGTAGATTATCAGGAGACCTTTGCACCTGTAGCAAAAATGAACACTGTGCGAATTTTATTGTCACTAGCTGCTAATTTTAATTGGGAGTTACAGCAATATGATGTGAAGAATGCGTTTCTTCATGGGGAACTAGAAGAAGAAATTTACATGAGTATTCCACCGGGGTTTAGTGGAACAGATAAACACAAGGTTTGCCGTTTAAAAAAGGCTTTGTATGGTTTAAAGCAATCTCCACGTGCTTGGTTTGGAAGATTCACCAAAGTAATGTTGGCAATTGGTTATAAACAAAGTCAAGGAGATCACACACTCTTCATTAAACATTCGGCCTCAGGGGGAGTCACAGCCTTAATAGTCTATGTGGATGATATAATTGTGACTGGAAATGATGAGAAAGAAAAACAAGTATTGAAGCAGTGCCTGATCAAGGAGTTCGAGATAAAAGATCTGGGAAGATTGAAGTATTTCTTAGGGATCGAAGTAGCTCACTCCAAACAGGGAATCTTAATCTCTCAGCAAAAGTACATCACTGATCTCCTTAAAGAAACTGGCATGTCGGCAAGCAAACCTGTTGCAACCCCAATCGAGCAGAATCACAGACTTGGAGAAGCATCAGAAGATAAAGAGGTGGATAGAGAGTTGTACCAACGACTTGTTGGGAAACTCATTTACCTTGCACACACGTGACCAGACATAGCTTACTCAGTTAGTGTTGTCAGTCAGTTCATGCATAATCCTAAGGAAATTCATCTACAGGCAGTGTACAGGATATTGCATTACTTAAAAGCACATGTCGGAAAAGGAATAATGTTCAAACGGAACTCAGAAATCATTCTTGAAGCCTACACAGACGCAGACTATGCAGGATCTTTTGTGGACCGCAGATCAACCTCCGGGTATTGTACGTTCCTCGGAGGAAATCTAATATCATGGCGGAGCAAGAAACAGAATGTGGTGGCTCGGTCAAGCGCAGAAGCAGAATTTAGAGCAATGGCACAAGGAATATGTGAGTTGTTGTGGGTGAAAATCATTTTAGAAGATTTGAAGATCAAATGGAGTAGACCCATGAGACTTTACTGTGATAACAAATCAGCCA
Source organism: Artocarpus heterophyllus (assembly GCA_025403435.1). Classification (NCBI taxonomy): domain Eukaryota; kingdom Viridiplantae; phylum Streptophyta; class Magnoliopsida; order Rosales; family Moraceae; genus Artocarpus; species Artocarpus heterophyllus. The sequence goes on from CM046339.1 coordinate 13,817,053, forward strand.
TTAGCATTGCACATAATCCAGTGCAACATGACCGGACAAAACACATCGAGGTAGACAGACATTTCATCAAAGAAAAGTTGGAGAGTGGTTTAATTTGCACTCCATATGTTCCCACAGGGGGCCAGTTAGCAGATATTCTCACAAAGGGACTTAACAGCAAAATGTTCCAAGAAATCATTGGCAAGCTGGGAATGAAAGATGTATATTCACCAGCTTGAGGGGGAGTGTAGAAAAATCAGGAGAAAAATCAGGAATTTAGAAAAATCAGGAATTTCCATGGTTTATGGGCTGATTAGTGCTAAATTGTAGATAACATTCATATCCTAAAGTTTAGGGATTTTATTCTATGTTTGTTCCTATTTGTTAGGATTTGTTTCCTCCCTTTTAGGGATAATATCGTGTATATATTGGCTGGTACAGCCTTGTAAATTCATTCAATTCAGAAATATAAAAATTCTGTTCTTTTTATCAGATAGAAGAGAGGAGGTTTGGGGATTAAATGAGGAAGAAAGGAGTGTGAGAAGGGCTCTAAGAAATTCTTTGGAGTAGGTAATTTTTAAAGAAGCTGTATTGTGGAGACAAAAAATAAGATGTAGGTGGGTGAGAGAATGGGATGCTAACTCCAAGTTATTCCACAATTTGGTCAATAATTGGAGAAATAAAAGTGTGATATCGAGACTTGAAAAAGAGGACAGCGGGGTTATAGATAATGTTGAGGATGTGGTGAAGGAATTAATTGAATATTATGAGAATTTATACAAGGCGGAGGAATCAATTCAGTATTCTTTTGAGAGCCTGGAGTGGAAACCGATTAGGGCAGATAGGGTAGCTTGGTTGGAGAGGCCTTTTGAGGAAAAAGAGATTCGACAAGCGGTTTTATTGTGTGAAATTAACAACTCTTCGGGTCTAGACGGTCTTTCAATGGGATTCTATCAAACATGTTGGGAAGTGGTGAAAGGGGATTTGTTAAAAGTGATGGGGGAATTTGTTAGAAATGGAATAGTGAATCAAAACACAAACCACACTTTTATCTGTCTCATTTCGAAAAAGGAAGACTCTAGAAAAGTGAAGGACTTCAGGCCGATAAGTTTAGTGTCAAGTCTCTGTAAGATAATTGCAAAGGTATTGGCAAATCGGTTGAAGTAAGTATTGGAGGATACAATATCTAAGAGTCATAGTGCTTTCATTAAGGGGAGACAAATCTTAGACAGTGTTTTTACGGCGAATGAGGTAGTTGTAGAGTATAGAGTGGAGGGAAAACAAGGATTGGTGTTCAAAATAGATTTTGAGAAGGCTTCTGATCATGTAAATTGGATTTTTTTTAGGCAAATGATGGAGAAGAAGGGTTTTGGTCAGAGATGGATGAAGTGGATCATGGGATGTACTAGTTCATCAAACTTTTCCATTTTGGTTAATGGGAAGTCGCAAGGAAGACTTGGGGCCTCAAGAGAATTAAGGCAAGGAGATCCACTTTCCCCGTTCCTTTTCACTTTAGTAGTTGATAGTTTGAGTAGATTGGTAGAAAGGGTGGAGGAAATGGATTTGGTCAAGGGTTTTGAAGTTGGTAGGGACAAAATTCATGTTTCCTATTTGCAGTTTGCAGATTATACCTTATTTTTTCTGAAACCATCGTCGCAAGAGAATTTTTGAAACATGGCTGCAATTTTGAAGTTCTTCTCTCAATGTTCGGGTTTGAGAATTAATATGGGGAAAAGTATATTGAATGGGATTAACTTGGAGGAAGTGGTGGTTCAGGGGAGGGCTTAGGAGTTGGGTTGTGAAGTGGGTTCTTGGCCAATGAAGTATTTGGGCTTACCATTGGGAGGGAATCCTCTATCCAGAGAATTTTGGAACCCGGTGATGGAAAAAATTTCAAGAAGAATGGGGGGTGGAAAAAGGCTTTTTGTCTAGGGGAGGAAGACTTACACTTATTCAATCAATATTATTGAGCATTCTGATTTATTTCCTCTCTTTTTTTCAAGCTTCCGGTCGAGGTTGCTAAGGAGATTGAAGCTCGTATGAGATGGTTTTTGTGGGATGGATTGGAGAGAGAGTTGGTTGATAACTTGGTTGCTTGGAAGGTTGTTTCACTTAGTAAAGAAGACAGGGGTTTAGGAATTGGGAATTTGTTGAAGAAAAATCAAGCTCTTTTGAGTAAATGGTTATGGCAATTTCCCTTGGAATAAGATGCGCTTTGGGCCACAGTTATCGGGAGCAAATATGGACTGCAATCCAATGGCTCGGATCCTAATCTTATTAATAGAGGCACTCATAGGAATCCATGGAAATTTATTTCTCAGGGTTTAAATCCTTTTCTTGAAAGAGTGAGTTGGAAGGTAGGAGATGGAAGTAGAGTGAGGTTTTGGGAAGACAAATGGTGGGGTGACCTACCTTTTGCTGTTGCCTTTCCTAGATTATACAGTTTGGTGAGGGAGAAAGAGTTGAAAAAAAAGGAGATTTTGGTGTGTGAGGAGGGATCTCTACCTAACTGGAACTGTAGTTTTAGAAGGAATTTGAATGATCGAGAGTGTGAGCATTTTCTAGAATTACTGAACTCCTTACAAAATTTTTCCCTAGACACTTTGCTTCCTGATTTGACAGTTTGGATTGCAGGTTCTTTGGGGTTTTCTTGTAATTCTTTCTTCCATTCTTTGAGTCAGAGTTCAAACCGTCATTCTTTTGTACCCTTTGAATTTATTTGGAAATCTTCCTATTCCGGTTAAGGTTTTTGCTTGGCTATTTTTTCATAAGGAATTGAATGCCTATGATATAGCGTAGAAGAAACATCCGTACACTGCTTTGTCCCCTAGTTGGTGTGTTACGTGCTGGAAAAATTTGAAATCAGTGGGCCATTTATTCCTCCATTGTAAGGTCTAAGGTATTTAGGGCTGCTTTGCTTTCCTGGGTTTGCCCTGCCCAAAGTAACCCACTGTTGGTAGAAGAGTTATTTGGTTTTGGAAAGGGCAGGAGAGGTAAAACAATGTGTTGAGCCATGGTCTTAGCTACAATATGGGTCATACGGCTTGAGAGAAAGAAGGAGATGAGTAGGGAAGACTTGTTTGAGAAAGCTAAATTTCTGGCCTTTCTTTGGGCATCCACAGATACGTCCTTTAAGGATTTCCCATTATTCTTGATTTTGTTAAGTTGGAGAGACATTTTGGTTTAGCTTGTGTTTTTTGGATTGTGGTTGTCTGGTTTAGAGAATTGGTTTTGGTCAGATTTTTTGTGTGTTGTGAAAGATTTTTAGAGTAGTCTTACACAGACTATACTTTGTATATTTTTGTTTTTTGATGGATCTCTCAACCATCCAAATTTTGTTATAATTTTCATTCAATTAATGAAAATTTCGTTTCTTAACAAAAGAAAAAAAAAGAGGAAAAAATAAACAAAATCACACCTAGCTAAAATTTTGTTTCATCATCTCAAGTAATTTAATATTTAGGTTGCATCATTTGCAAAAAATAATTCCCAGGAGCTCATGGATTTAAATTTCAGGGTGGCATTCTTGCTTCATCTGTCAAAAGTCTGCAAAGTTTTATTGCTTCTGCTGCCCCCAAGCTGTATGCGGGCGCTGCATCTATGACGCTGAGTTTGTTCTCGTCAGGGGGAACAAAGGATTCTGCCAACAGTGTTTGAGCCTTGCGTTACTCATTGAAAAAGGATTAAACGTTGATTCAAATGGGGTAATGCTATTCACATTTTCTGACTACTCTTGCAAAAGCATTCTTTAAAATGTACGTACATGTAGCTATATGTATTTAATGGTCAGGGAGGCATGGTTACCAACAATCATACCATGTATTCCTGTATGCCTTTGCTGCTATCTTGTTTGAATCACTTGCACGTTGCGCTTTTCTTCTTCCTTTTTCCCCCTTTTACTTTTGTGATTGTTGTTTTCTTTAGATTTATCATAAAGACCTTGAGCTATGTTACTTATTCCTTTCTTGATGCCCTTTCTTTTAAAGGTCACAGTAGATTTCAATGATATGAACACATATGAAGGCCTTTTCAAGAGCTATTGGGAAAATATCAAGAAGAAAGAACGCTTATCTGGACAATGTGTTCAAACTTCTGATGACGTATTAAAGAAAGGTGAGAACTATAAGCGTGACTTGTATTCTCTTGAAACTGGAAAAATTGAAGAGGACATTGATGAATCTGAAGAAGACAGTCATCTTCTAGTATCTGATTATGATGATTTGGAGGACGTGGAGGAATACAAATCTGTTAAGAAAAGAAGGGCGTCCAAGAAACAGTCACTAGTAATGGATAGGAAAGAAAAATCAAGGAAAAAAGAGTTTTTTGGGTGGGGATCAAAATCACTCCTGGAGTTCCTTGCTTTCGTTGGCAAAGACACAACGAAACAGATGTCACAACATGAGATTACTTCCATAATTATAGATTATTGCAAAGAACACAATCTTTTTGACCCAGAGAAAAAGAAGAGAATTCTTTGTGATGCAAGACTACATTCTCTTTTTCAAAGGAAACGCTTGTTAAAGAATAGTTTGAGTAAGCTTTTGTATGCCCATTTTGCTGAAAATTTTGAGCAATCCACCGATGATGAGTTCTGGAGCAGTTCTGAGGATGCAGATGAGAAATGTAAAAGGCCAAAGATCTTGGGTTCAGCTAGAGAAAATCAAAATACAAAAGCAAATATAGATGTGCAAAAAAGCTGTTTCGCATCAGTAAGTGTTGAGAACATCAAGCTCATATACTTGAAGAAGAGTTTGGTGGAGGAACTGTTGAAGCAACCTGAAAGCTTTGAGAATAAAGTTGTGGGGAGCTTCGTAAGAGTCAAATGCAATCCGAATGACTATTTGCAGAGAAATTCTCACCAGCTCTTGCAGGTTAAAGGTAATCTTATCACTCTTGGACTTGTTGCAAAAGTCAATGTTGCACAGATATTGAACAAAGTACTATAAATGCTAAAAACTTGATCTTCAACTTCTTGAAATGCAAACTTGAAGTTGTAGTTCTTGGGTGTCCTGAAATGAAAAATTTTATGAAATGAAAGTTCCTCAACGCTGCTTGTTATATTATTAAGAATGTATGCTGTCATTGTGAGCTGGTTGTGTTCAGGGTGATTTGTATTATGTCACGATAATGTTATGAAGGCCTTCAAATGAAAATATTTTTAAATTCTTGCATGCTAGAACGCTAGTGAAAAAAATAAGTTTCCTCTATGAAGGTGATCAACATCTATTTCTTCTTTTCAAGTTTGGTTTTGGAAAAGTTTTGGTTGTCATAGCTTTTTCATTGTTTCTAGGATTTTTCTTTATTTTCATGGACAGTTCTTGCTTCTTGTGTAAATATATATTCAAACACATTTGCATATCTTCTCTATTCTTCTCCTACAGGTGTCAAGATAACAAGTAAAGGACATATGAGTGCAGACAGTCTGTTGCAATTTACCAACTCTCCAGAAGACTTCCCCATCTGTAAGCTGTCAGATGATGATTTCACCGAGGTGACATCATTATGATGTTTAAATGTTTTTCTTTTAGTAACCGATACAGATTGATAATGTAGTTTATCTTAAGATGTCCAGATGTTATGTGTTGTTGTCACCCGGTTACAGAATCTTATTTGTGAGGTTATAGTATTGTTGGTAAAGTAAAGTCACTATTGACTAATTTTGATACAGGACGAGTTTACATGAAGTAACGAGTCTGAATTATTTAAGATGTCTCAGATTTTATTTTATTTTATTTTTTTATTTTCATTTTTTTTCCTTTTAGTCCCTTTAAAGAAAAAAAGATACACCATAAAAATTGGATATGGTTTTCGGTCTGTTGTGAACAAATATAACTGAAGTATTTTTGTTCAATTCATTCGTTGATCCCATATACTTGGAGAAACTGTTCAAAATGTGAACATTTAGTCTATAGATTCGTAGTTCTAAAATGGAACCAATATAATTTACTCAATATTTTCTGTACATTTACTAACTTGGTTATCTAATACGTGTGCAGGAAGAATGTGAAGATTTGCGCCAGAAAATTATGGATGGCCTACTAAAGAAGCCCACCGTTGTACGTTTGCTCATGCCTAAAAAAGAACTTGTTCACAATTAGAAATCCTAACCCTATAATATTTATGGTGTACTTATCCATTGTTTGCCATGCCTTTATTGGATAGTCTTTCGATATGATTGATTATACGATGGCTGATACTAATTAATGCGAGAGGCATCACTCGATTAAATTAAAAAATGCAATAAATGTCCAAAATAAGGCATGTGGAAGCATATAATTTCTGTAATCTAACTTCTGGTTTGAGCTCTTTATAAATATGACCAGGCTAACACAGCTTTCTAGACAACTGTCAAAAGTGTATACAATGTGATCTTGATCATTTCTGATGTTTATTGCCGTAGATATTTGCAAACAATTTGTTCTTCTACTTGAGGTAACTTTGTAATGAGACATTGTTAAGGCATAAGATTTGAGCTTCATTAAGCCAACACGTATCAAAATCTTTCCATCTGTTACGTTTTATGAACTTCATCACTTCTTCCATAATTCGTTTCCAAAAAAACTGAAGCTCTGCTCTTTTTTTTTTTCCAAAATATATTTCTTATTTTCTAAAGGTCTGATCAGTATCATTTTGCAAAAATAAATTGTCCCACAAAATGTATAGGGATAGATTGTGTTATATATCAATTTCCCAACGTTTTAAGAGACTCTTTTTCAAAATTTTTAAAGAGTTTCTGGAAGTCGCATAAGCCTAAGTTTAGAAAACAGCTAAAATTTTTCTCTATTGTTATGTGTAATATTAGCTCTAGTGTTCTTTTCCCTTTTTTCCGCTCAATAGCTCTAAGATTATGCATGTTGCCACTTTCCAGCCTCAATCCAGAATTTTCACTGTGCTCAGCAAGTTTTTTTTTTTTTTTTTTTTTTTATTCTTTTTTTTATTTAGCAAAATATTGGTTAGACTTACCTGAATGTGCATATTTGTCCTGTTATGTTTACTCTGCCTTTTCTTGATGTCTAGATTCAGTTTGCTCAGTAGGACCTTAACTTTCCTTGTCCTCTTAGAAAAATTTTACCTACTTAAGAGGGTTTTACATATTTTGGCTTTCAATTTAAAAAAGTTATCCTTTTCTTGGAAGTTTTTATGCAAGTATCCGTATAGTTCTGAGTTGCTGCTACGGTATAGGTGATGGTAATTTTAACATTAGTATGCGTTGATCTTGAACTTGCAATCAAAAGAAGCTTTTGTGACCTAACTAGAATCTGTTTTTTGATAGGTGGAGCTTGAAAAAAAGGCCAGAAGTCTACATGCGGACCTTACTAAGCATGTAGTTCTCTGTTTTTTTCTTTTTTCATTGATGTTGTGCTAATCGATTGAAAGAACTGAGTGCTGCAGTTCTGTCTTATTTCAATTTCTAGCAAATGAAGCTATGCTCTTGCTTAGTAATTGGGAGAGGGAAATTTAGGGCTTAAGTTTAATTTTAAAGTCATTGATTTCTTTGACCTTTGCATCATTTGAATAAATTCATCTCAGTGGATTGCAAGGGAGCTGGCTCTTTTGCCGAAGCGAATTGAACAGGCAAATGAAAAGGGATGGAGGAGAGAATATCCTTTCTAAGTTATTTATGCAATAGACATAAAAGACTGATGGGGAAAAAAACTATATCACGGGTCATGGGTGCATATTTATGTATGGTCATATTGCCTGTGAGTCCCTATTGTGTGTGATTATAAAATACTAAAACAAAATCAGCTACCACACATTTGTACTGTTGTCCCAAATTTTGGTTAGTTATTCAAGAAATGCAACACTTTTTGTGTTGATATATGCAATTTTGGACTTGCAACATGACTACTTGTTGCCCGTTTATTCTCTTTTCTTTCAGTAGATAACAGCATGTTGCATTTTCCTGCTTGGGTCACTCATAACACATGGAAAGCATTTTTGTTGGTTGCTTTTAAAGAATGTGGCCCTTAACCTGCAACATACGCTCTCTGAGTATATGGATAGAATGCAGCTGCTTAACGACCCAGTAGAGCAATCGCGGTTATTGAATGAGCTTCCACAAGTCATTGCAGATATTGCAGAGCTAGAACCTGCTACTCAGGACTTGGCAGTAGATGGACCCAATAGTGTGGCTGCATCACCTGTGAGGGTGGCTTCTCCACAAAGTTCAAAAACCGATATGGGCAGCGAAATGTTTTCCTGCCAAACTGGTACCCTTGTGCAGCTGTTTTTAAGCTTCCAGTTCTCTGTAATCCTTACCTTGTTCTCGGCCCAGATTCATTAGCCTTTCAATTCGCATATTTGTTGTTTCACCCATTGGTCATAAGATATTTTGTTGGAGATTCCAAAGTAAAATCAAATTTTTTTTGAGAGTTGATCTATAAATAACTAAATAAGGAAACTGTAAGTTAAAATTTTTAGTATTGTTCTCCCTTATCAACCCCCTCATTATTTTTTTGTTTTGTTGTTTGGAGTTATTATTAGAAGGGTACCTGCTGTAGATCTATAATACATATTCCCTCCTACTTTTCCTTCTGTGGAAATGAAATGAATTAGTTCTGTTGAGATTTGTTATTTGCAACATTATTTTGGTTGTGTTGTATGTGTCGTTTTCTACTTCTGCGACATGAGCTAGAAGGATGTCTTGTAATGTTGTTTTAGAGCTCTTGTTCTCTATTGTAAGAGGATTACTACCCTTGACCTTTGTTTCTCATCAATAAAAAGCTAAAAGGGAAAGAGAAAAATGGATGACAGTAGCATCATTAGATATGATGCCACATCGTCTTTCTAGATGATCCAATTCTAGAATTGTCAGTTAGAGTACACTGTACAGGTTTAGTAAGAACTTTTCATCTTCTTTCCACAGCATAAGCAGTTGACCTTTTTTGTAACATATTGCAGATAGTATGGTCCTCAATTCCTAATACCTTGTCCCTTCTTGTTTCAATTTTGTTTCCTTTTAGCCCTCGATGTCCTTTTAATCTTTCTTCTTTTTTTTTTTTTTTAAAAGAAAGAAGAGAGAGAAAAAAGCTTTTTGTCTGATTAAGTTCTATCCTTCTGACTTGACTATTGCTTTCCCAGAAACAAGAGATCAGCAAAGCCACTCCGAAGGATCTGTTTCCAAAGAACTGCCACAACAATGCCATGCTTTTGAAATTGAAGATGACATTCGTGAAGGTGAGAGCCACCAAGCAATTTTAGAAGTAGATAGAAGTTGTAAAGAAATGTTTTCTGAAGTTGTGCAAGAAACATCCCTAGCTTTTACTTTTGGAGCCCAAACCAATGTCAATATGCACGAGCAAAGTAAAATTCAAAGTGCTTCAAAGGTTGAGCTTGTACAGCTGAGTGATCATGAGCAGCAGTCTAAGGCTGAACTTGAACATCGATCAGCAGAGGATCTCGGTAAGTAGATTAATTGCAGGGCACTAATTATTTGTTGTTTATATGTAATATTTTTGTGTGTGTGTGTGATTTTTTTTTTTTGGAGTCTTGAAAGCCAAGAAAAAATGACTCTTTGACGAGCTTTTGGCAATGTAGCAACAGTATGTTGTGTCATAACCTTCTTAAGAGGGTGATAAAGATCCAGATAGATACATGGGAAAAGTTTCACGCTTTAACTTATTCAATCCGTGGTCTAACTTTTTTCTATGCTTACACTTTTATTTGTTACTGTATTATGACAAAATAATGTTATAACTTATAAGCAAGATGTATTGCAATTTTCACAATATTTCTCAAAATAAAAACAGGATTTCTAGTAAGGCACCAAGCTATGGATTCTAGTTTGTAAGTCCAAGGAAAAAGTTCACATCTTTTTAGGTATTAGAGGAAAAAGCAGTGTGGCTGATATTTGGCCAACATATTCGGTATGCAAAGCTCTTGGAACTTATGTCCTCTGCAAATGGACTGGGGTGAGAGTCTGTTAATCTGAATTATCTCTCCATGTAAGCCCTCTAGTACAGATGGTAGAATCTGTGCCAATCCTTGAAATGATGTAGGTGACATGGTTTCTAGCTTTTTAGGGTTCGTTTGGTGCGTGGATTCGGAATAGTGTGGTTTAGAACTTTATGGTTTGAACTGTGAGTTCTAAATTGTGTGGTTTAAACATTGGCTTTAAACTGTCGTTTGAAACGTAAAGGTTTAAAACGAGAATAAAACATCACATCAAGTTTAAAACAAGAATAGGTGTTTAAAAACCATAGTTCATAAAAGGAAAACGAATATAAAAATGATTTTTACTGTAGAAAATATTTCAAACCATGTGAACTTGAGGGGAGGCAAAGTTTGGAGTTTGAAGGTTTTGACTAGTTTAAAACCTCCTCTATGGTTTGAACTAGCCTCAGTTATTACTCCACCAAACATCAATTTTGACCGCCTTCATGGTTTGAACTGTCTTAAATGGTTTTGAACCTATCCATCAAATGGCTTATAATGTCTTGCCTCCTATGATATTGCTTTTAGTTTTTATATTCCCTATGTCCTTTCAAGTCAATCCATAATTTACTTGCCTTATCTTATTCCTCTTTGCTAACTAACTGCAGATGCCTTGGGAACAAGAGATGAAAGAAAGCAATGTATAGGATCTGTGTCTAAAGAAAACCAAAGGAGTTCAGAGGTTGAGATTGTGGAATTGAGCGATGATGAGCAAGACTGCAAGACTGAAAGTGGACATAAGACACTTGAAAATGCCAAGTCTTCTTTGTGGTATATTGCGACTGCCAATGGTTTCAGAGGGGGACCCTACCGGTTGTCTTCGCTTAAGACATGTTTTGACACTATAAGCAAGGATTTAAACTTCAAGGTCTGGAAGGAAGGTCAGAGCATGGAAGAGGCAATCCTGCTAAAAGACGCGATTTGCCAATATTTCCCAAGTACATAGATAAATTATAGAAGAAGCCCTTTTCTTGAAACAAAAAAAAAAAAAAATGACTTGTTGACCTGCCATGCACAGCTATTCTCCTTTTTTAAGGTGAAAATAGAGGATAGATACCTAAGAGTTGTTGCTAAGATCTAACCTAACTGGTATTGCAAAGTCCAGGCTTAACTTTGCTGAACCAGGGAAATGATTTTAACACCTAAATCAACTGCTTGATTACTTTTAATATTTAGGTCCTATTTATGTGTTTCGATCCTTAAATTTGAATAGTACATTGAATAAATAGTAAGATATAGTCTAGGGGATAGGAAAATAGGGACATCAGATTTGAACTCGTATAAACATAATCAACCGATTTGAGCCTATTGGCTGCTTTGGAAGGCATTTTACTTCCTAAATCTGGATCATTCTTTCATGTACCTTGAGGAGTAACATTGTGACTCGTAAATTTTACGTTATTATCTCATCGACACAAGGTCATACTAAACTGAACTTGTGTTGAGCGCATGTACAAGTTGAGACCATAACGTGGTTGAGAGGGCAAAGTTCTAAGAGGTTTTGAGTATGATTTACATTTGGCTACGAAGAAATCTGAATAATGAAGATGATTATGAAAAATGTAAAAGCTCTAATGTATTGGTTGCTGCTGATGAGTTGTGAGCAATGTACTAAGCAATTATATTGCCTTAAAACGAAGAATACTGAGCCTGGTCAAATTTCCAAGTCATTTAATCAAAAATAAACAACGTGTTTCACATTAATTTGATTTGAATTGGTTACATTCTTTATCAGGGCCCAAAAAAAAAAAAAAAAAAAAAGTATTTCGAAGGTTTCTTTCCAAGGCGTTTTCCTTTTTTCTTCATTGTATAATTTATTAGAAAATTTTTCTTTCAGAGATTTACAAATTTTAGATATATCATGGCCTTGGGCTAAGTGTCACACTGAAGGGGAACTAAACTCTGTCAGATTGATTGAATTATATTTGATCAAGTTGAGACATGACCACATCGGTTGATCTCGCACTAAGAAGATGTGGACATGAACAAGTTGGTCTGAACTCCCCAATTTCAGGTAATAAAAATCAAGATTCTGATTCTTTTTCTACTCAATTACATTATGACGTGTTATTTAATGAAAATTATGTAAAAATCAATTAGATCTTTTAAATTTTTTAAATGATGTGTCATAATACGATTGATTAGACGTCATTTATGGCACTGAAATTGGACGGAGGATTTGAGTCCCAAGCAACAAGTAGTGATTTTCAGGTTCGGGGTACTTTAGTAGTGATTTTCAGGCCTTGCAACGAGTAAGTAGTTACTTATGATTTTGCAATAAATCATATGAAGCATTTGGTACGTTCTATTCATATACTGCCTTTTTAAATTCTATTTAATTTATTACTGTTGGTATTAAATACTGTTTGAACTTAAAATCCTACATAGTCTTTCGCTCACATTTTTCTACTCATGTTATATTTTAATTTCTCCTCCAAGAGGTTCGCAGTACGCAACTAAGTAGAGTGTTGTTTGGATTAGTTGCGGAGTCTGTGAGTTGTATCATTTCTCTTTGTTTTCTATTGTATCATCTATCTTTGTTTTCTATCAAGGTGTGTAATAATTGGACTATTTTCATGCACTATGTTTTATTTCTGTTGTACTGTGGTTTGAATGTTATTTCTTTTTGTCTAAATTATGTATGCCTTACAATATGGTCTAATGGAGCTAGACACTATTTGATGGATTTTATTTTAATTTAATCTGTGGATGTTATTTCATAAATTCCCGACTAGCTTTTCTTAGTTTTATTTCAATTTACTTTATCTCTTTTACCATACTTGGCCTTATAAAAATCTATAAAAGAAGTGATTAAGTTATTTTAAATTTTTAAAAAAATGTTTGAGAAAATTAATTAAGTCTTAATCACAAGAGCTTAAGTTTAATTTTAATTACTTACTTTAAATAAACCACCACATCACCACAAACTACTACAAGTGATCTATCAATCATTTTTTTAACATTGGCTACTTTCCTAACTTAACAAAATTTAAGATATTTAATAAACAATGTTTTAAAAAAGGCTCACTCTACTAAAGTTTCCACTTTCTCCTCGGAAAAAAAAGATCAATTTTCCACAATTCCATTCATGGTTATTTACTTTTGCCATTCCAAATCAAAAAAAAAATTAAAGATGTTAGACGTCCAAAATTATTTATTTGAGTTAAAGTTCAAAATTATGGAAACTTTCCTTTTCAATTAATCTACTCGTTCCGGTATATTCTTATTATTATGAATGGTAATATTTCTGTTTGATTATAAAAAGAACAGGAACTTACCCAAAACCAAATTCCAATAACACAAAGAAAATGCAACCTCAATTAGCCAGATATGGAAACAATCTTCCATCGTACCAATATTGCCGATGCAGAAAAGTGCTAATTTCACAAGGAGTTTCATCGTATTTATCTGTAACTTAAGCTTTAATTTTTGTGTCCTTCCCGTTCAACACAAAGAATGGAACAGTACGGCTTTTTCAGCTCTGGTGGTGCAGCCCAAGATATCGCTGCCAAGCCCCAACGACAAAGAAATAGCACTAGTACTACCACCACTACGGTCGTCAAGAGGGAATTTCCACCGCCGTTAATGACATCGTTGGCGCGACAGACGGGGCGTTTAAGGACAGCAACAAAGCGATTCAACTTTGTCAAACGCCGTGCCAACGACGGTGGACGGCTTGTCATTGAGGCGGAGGAGATAAGAGATGACAAAAACTACTACTTGAAAGAGCGTAGGGCCGATGGGCGTCTCATTTTGAGTCTTATTCCCATGAATGAATTGGATCAGATGAACTCGTGTGACAATGACGATGATGATGATGAATAATTGATAGCGAGTGAAGATGATATTTGTATTACTGATGGTGATCATGTGGCTGTTGGTTGTGAAGAAGAAGGTGATCGGAAGAGATCACAAGGCCAGATGATCGAGGCCGTCGACGGAGATTCATCACCTCCGAAAATGGCTTTTCCGTTGTTAGGATCTGTTTTTGAACCCTCGCGTTTTAGATTTATTATCAAACTTCTATCGTTCATGAGATTACGTGACGTCTTTTGTGCTCCCTGCATGAGAAGTCATTAATTAGTCTTATTTGATCAATTAGTTATTATTATTTTTTTGGACTTGGAGGGTACACCTCACAATGAAAATCAGGTGTGAATTTATCAAAAGGCTTTGCCTCTTTTTTGGGGTTTTCTATATTTTTAATTTATGTTTTGCTAACAAATGTAAGAGGGAAAAAAAAAAAAAAAACCTGTGATCTTCTCTTTTAATCATTTAAGCATCCAATATAAAAGTGTGGATTTAATAGAAAATATGCCACAATACAAGTCCAATCCAATATTTCCAGCCGCATAAGCCTGAGTTTAGAAAGCAATTTTTTTTTCCTTCTCTGGTGTTATATGTATTGGCAGAAGAAGTGTTAGACCATCTCTGATGCAGATGGCAATCTTATTGCTATATTAACTGTTCAAAAGTATAAAAATAACATATTTTATATGTTATTCTATTTTGTACTCTAATACATAATGTTATTTTAAATGTCCTTTATAATTAGTAAAGCAAAAAAATCAATCTATCAATCTATAGGAATTAAAAGTCAAATTTATCATATGCCATACTTGGTAGTAAATTCGTCACCAAATTTAGTATATGGTAAATTTGACACCAAAGATGGCATTGTATTGGAAGTGAGGAAGATGCTATCTTAGGAGTGAAAGTGAGGAAGCATAGTGGGGGTTGAGAAGGTGTTTCATAAATTCAAATCACTTGAAATTTAAATAAGTGAATGCCCCATTTGATTCTAGTATTAAATTACTAGAAAATGATGGCCGAGCGGTAGCACAGCTTGAGTATGCTAGTGCGATTGGTAGTTTGATGTATGTTATGCATTGTACAAGACCGGATATTGCATTTGCGGTATGCAAGTAATCCAAGTGTTGATCATTGGAATGCAATCGATAGGATATTTGGTTATCTTAAAAGAACCATTAATTTGGGTTTATTTTACAATGATTATCCCATGGTACTAGAATGGTATTCGGATGCTGGTTGGATAACTAATACAAGTGATAATAAATCCACATCTGGTTGGCTTTTTACAATTGCAGAAGGAGTTGTGTCTTGGGCTTCTGAGAAACAAACATGAATGACCCACTCAATAATGGAAAGTGAATTTATAGCACTTGCGACTTTGGGCAAAGAAGCAGATAACTAAAAAATTTATTGTTTGATATTGAGTTGTGGCCACAATCGATGCTATCTATTTCTTTGTGCTGTAATAGTGAAGCTACATTGTCTATAGCTTATAACAAAATTTATAATAGAAAATCTAGACATATTAGCTTAAGACATGAATATGTGAAACAACTAATAATTGATGGAGTTATTAATGTTATTTATGTTAGGACTAATAAGAACTTAGCAGATCCCTCGACAAAAGGTCTTGCTACTTCATCAAGGACACATCTAGTAGAATGGGACTAAAACCTTTTGTGTAAGAATCACCGATGATAGTAACCCAACTATGTAATAGTTGTACCGCTATTTTATAGTTAAATGGTAAAAACAAGTCATCATTTGTGACCGAGTTAGCATAGATAATTTATTTGTCACTTACAAGATGTTCAATGTAAAATAACTACGTGGTTGAGGTTGAGTGTATATTCTTAATGAAGTTCGTCTCATGGTAGCTAGAGATATAGTTTCAAACTTCACCTAAGTGAACATAAGAGATGGTGTCATTTCTAACTAGACTGTGGTTTATAAATGTTCATGATTCTAAGATCAAGCATAAGGCCGAAATAGTTGTAAATGATTGGAACATAATTTGAATTCTGGGATAGCACATATGTGATATATTTATGTTATTTTCTTAAGAGACAAAATTTAATGCAAAATATACTATTGTCTTGTGAATATTTTGGAGTATATTCACTAATTGAAGGTCAAAATTGAAATATATCTTCTTATTTGTATGAGTTTATCATTGTTGAATATGTAAAAATATTGCAATCTAGTTAGAGAGATTGTAATATATCTCTCAAATATGATATGTCACATTTAAATATCACATTTTTATATGAAATATGTATCTAGTGCCACAGTCGAGATTTTCTGGCGCTGTAGCATTGGCATGGAAGTTTGGATGCCACGACGCCAAAAATTTAGGTGCCGCAACACCACAGCTAATTTAGAAAATTTAGTACATTTTTCTCGAGATCATAGCGCCATAACACCAAAAAGTTAAAGCCGTGGTGCCAGAAAGTTAGCGCCACAGCGTTGGGGCAATTTCAGCGTGGCACCAACGCTGCAAATCTATGGCAATTTCAGCCTAGTGCCGTGGTTCCAGAAAGTTAGCACCGCGGTGCTGGTTCATGTACTTCAAAAGTTGAAGTGTTGTGACATAGAGTTGTTTCAAACCATTGCGCTATTCGGTTGTATACTTTTATATAAACCTAAATATGTATTAACAACGGACATATCTATTGTAATACATGTGATCATATATGAAGAGATACATTTACAAGCAAAGAGGTACCTTTACATGTGAACAATTGTGTGTTAAAATGGATAAAATGGTTCATGAAATATAACCCTTGTCATTTTAGTTAATCTCCAGAATTTACAGGCTTTATTTCTTGCTCTAAAATACTATATTGTTGTTAAAAATTCAAATGTTTGTCGTATTTTGGGGGTTTACCACAAAAACTCTTTAACAAACCTAAATAAATGAGGGCAAATAAAACCTTTAAGAAAATGTTCATACACGCCTCAAACACTCCTCCATTTTCTAGAAATTCAAGCCTCTTCTTACTACCCAAATTCACCAACATAGTAATCTTATGTTGTTGTTTCTGAAGGTATCCTTGAAGGCAAGAACCACCAAGCAGTTTTAGAAGTGAATAGAAGTTGATGCAGAGAATTGTTTCCCAGAGTTTTGCAGCAAAAATCTCTAGCTCTACTTCTGAAGGCCAAACCAATCCCCAATCTTCAAGAACATCGTCAATTTAGTTTGTCGACCAACAAGCAATGCTGAAGAGTAAAAGCCCTTCCAAGGTTACTTGAACTTATACAACCTTAGTGATCATGAGCAGCAGTGTAAGGCTGAAATTAAAAGTCAATCGTTTGAAAGTCAAGAAATAGTGTTGTGTCATGTTAAAGGTAAGCGCATTGCAAATCACATACACAAGTAGGCTGTGTCATAACCTACTTGAACTTATACAACCTTAGTGATCATGAGCAGCAGTGTAAGGCTGAAATTAAAAGTCAATCGTTTGAAAGTCAAGAAATAGTGTTGTGTCATGTAAAAGTAAGCTCATTGCAAATCACATCCACAAGTAGGCTGTGTCATAACCTACTTGATTGATCATGAGTAGCGGTGTACGGCTGAAAGTCAAGAAATAGTTTTGTGTCATGTAAAAGTAAGTTCATTGCAAATCACATCCACAAGTAGGCTGTGTCATAACCTACTTGATTGATCATGAGTAGCGGTGTACGGCTGAAAGTCAAGAAAGTAAGTTCATTGCAAATCACATCCACAAGTAGGCTGTGTCATAACCTACTTGAACTTATACACCTTAGTGATCATAAGCAGCAGTGTAAGGTTGAAATTAAAAGTCAATCGTTTGAAAGTCAAGAAATAGTGTTGTGTCATGTAAAAGTAAGCTCAGAGCAAATCACATGCACAAGTAAGCTGTGTCATAACCTACTTGAACTTATACAACCTTAGTGATCATGAGCAGCAGTGTAAGGCTGAAATTAAAAGTCAATTGTTTGAAAGTAAAAAAAATAGTGTTGTGTCATGTAAAAGCTCATTGCAAATCACATACACAAGTAGGCTGTAAAGTGTCAAAAAGGTCCAGATAGATACCTTGGAGAAGTTTCATGTTTCAAGTCACTTAATTCCTGGTCTAATTTTCTCTCCTGTGTTAACATTTTCATTCGTTGCTGTATTATGACTGAAAATGATATTATGCTTTATTGCCTCACTATTCAACATGTACTTCGCCAGGGGTCAAAAGGAAAAGTCTCATTACTTGAGAATGAATGTCAATTCTTTTTTATGATATCAGAGGGAGGGACTCCATCGGCTGTATTTTCTTAACAAGTGCTTTGACACCACAGACAAGGATTTGAATTTCAAGTTAGTATAGAAGGGGCAATCTTGCTGGAAGATGCGATTCGCCAAAATTCCCTAGATATATAGATTTAATTTAAGTATAAAGCCCTTTTGGTGATTTGTTACTGGCACAAGGGGGAAAAAAAGAAAAAGAAAAAGAAAGGTTTCTGACATCATATACACACTTTTTTGTGCAGATAATAAGAGATTTTGATGTAAAGTAACCTGACGGGAAGTCATAGATAGTACTTATGAGTTGCTGTTATGACTTGTCATCTAACCCAACTGGCATTATTAAGTCCAGGCTTCACTTCTAGACTGAACCAGAGAAAGATGTTACCTATAGATTTAAGCAAATGTTTGGCTGCTTTTCTATTTCATGGCTTATATCCGAGTCTGAGGATGCAACATTGGCTAAAAATAGTTTTACTTCCTGAATCTGATTCCTCCTTACACATACCTTGGGAAAAAACATATTTTACTCTAATGCAGTTGAATAATCTGTAATATGACATTAACTATATCAAGACTTATAGTTATGACCATAATGTAGAAAATAGTAAATTTAACGAAGATTTACTGCCATTATTACTCTTCGAACATGTGCTAGTTGAAAGAAAATAGGACAAATACACATATCTGCCGTGTCGTCCTTTATCGAAACATTGAGTTGTATTCTATGTTTTCAGAAATGCTACAACTACACCCTGCATTTTACAAATCATGTTAAAATCCTCTCCTATGTCCCCTTAAAGGCGGGGTAGTCTGCTGTGAGAAGGTAACTAATCGTGTTAGAATATACAGAGATAGGTGCAACATTCATGAAAACATAAGCTGAAACACATTTCAATAAAACGCAATGGAGTTTTCCGTTATTATCCCAAAGAAAATTCATCATACATAGACGGTAGAAACGAATAACTATCCCCTAAACACAAACAAAGCCATAACCATATCTAGACATCCCCATTTAGAGAATTTTATTACTCATATTCAATTCAAGTAACCAATAGACACTTGCATTGCAAGGTTAGCTGAGTCTCTTTCAACTAAAGAAACCTCTATCAATCAAATTTCAATAAAGTGATAAACACATGATAAACTATTTTGAGCATTTGAATAGTTTAGGTTATATATCATATTTGAGGTATGCTCAAGTGTTGTTAGGTATGGAAAAGACCTCTGCTGTCTTTAAGCCATTAATTAAGCTTGCACAAAATTCTTCTCCTCCGTGCTTTCAGCAGTTTCCTTCCTGAGAGCTTGTAGCCTTTCCTTCAGTTTCTTACTCTGTTCAAAGTTTTCCTTCCTCTTCAACGCTTTCTGTGAACAAGTTCCATATCTTACTATTACAACATATCACTATTTTTCAATCACAAGGAAAAAAGGGCAACCTATATAATATAAACTCACTTCTTGCCTAAAGCAACGATCAAGCTTTATCTTCAGATCTGTGCATTCACCAAAAAACTTTGCAATAGGATGGTCCAAATGACACTTCTGGAACTGCTCAATTATCTGCAAGAAACAGAAAAATAAATACCATGTTAACAATCTATCTGCTATCAATAAATGGAATAGCCTCATTCTTAGACGATTTTCTAAACAAAAGAAAGTTACCAAAAATCACCAGTGAAATCTTTACTAGGATAGAACAATGTGACAACAGTTCCACAAAAAAAGAAAAAAGAAAAAAGAAAAAAAAATATGAAAATGGCTTAATGTCTTGTATTCATTTTCAACAAGGATAGGCAAAATAATGACAATACTAATATTAAAGACAGCAACCACCTAAAAGCAACCAGCAGCAATCCATCCTCCGTTGTTTCTCTTTGCGTTCTGCCCTTCTCTATGTTATTAAAAAATAAAACAATAACAATAGTAATCTCCTTCTGCCAATTGCAAATATAACTCTTTCCGACTGTATTACCACTATACAGAAACTGCTAGAGGAAACCACTACATTACTCTTACTCTACTTGGAGAAAATTATCTGATTGGTGCGCCTCGGTAACCAAAAAAAAAAAAAAAAAAAGAATACTCTGTTGTAACCATACAAATCTCAGCAAAAGACATTTGCTCTATCATGGTGCATTTCAGGCTGTTTGATAGAAACCCCCAACTGGATAGTGGGCATTGAAAATTGTAGAGTTCAGTTTACAAATACGTTACAAAACTAATGTGTTTGGTAATATCATTCTGCAAACCAGTTTACAAAACAAACAAATATATAAATGCACAACATAGCCAAAACAGAAGAGTAAAAGACGCAGGGAAGGGAACAATATTGGTGGACTCACTTCCGCACACATGGGATGCTTGTGAAGAGTTAATGGAGGATGCATTTTTCCTTAATCCAATCGAATAAAACTCCAAGCTTGAGCACACTGCAACAACAGTCTTCTGCACAAAAATCGAACAAACCCAATAGATAGTAATGCATGAGTAATTCCAAAAAAGAGGGGAAAAAACAGCCGGTTGGTTCAAGGAGAGTTTTCCTTCTCCTCAACGTCTCAATCTCATCTCCACGGGGCAATCCATTTTGCAAATCAAAACAACCATATAACCAGTAACTCTACCACAACAATTAGTAACCAACGATCAAAGATTTCCATTCAAAAGCAACCCATTTTGAGATTTGTTAAAATCTATGAATGAAATCCCATCCAGAACTTCACTTTAGGCAAACTTTTTCTAAAACGGAGGCACTAGATTATCGAACCAGAAAAGAAAATGGTCCACATAAATGGAGTTTAAAAGAAACAAAAACCACCCCATGAAAGTTCAGAACAAAGACCATCTCAAAGACTCAATGAAAAGAATCCAAATTTTTATGATCAATAATAGAATCCCAGAGAGTATTATGGTTGTGAATTGTGATCACAACCCAATAACCAGTCAGGCAAAATAACCATAATATGCAACGAAATTATAGATCAATAACTACTATATAAATTATGCAGAAGTTAAAATTAATTAAAGAGTGAGCGACCTACATTGAAAATGAGATTCTTGTTGGAGTCTTCCCAAGCCAAGCCTCCTCTAAAGTGAATGGTCCAAACCAGAAAAAGAATAAACCCACCAAACCCAGCGGGCTTCTCGGCGGCGGGAGCTGGAGATGGGCTTATCGGCGGCTTGAGCTGGCGACGGTGGGAGTGAGCAGCCACCGGAGGAGGAAGGTCGTGGAGGGACCGGGGGTGCTGGACGGGGCGGTTGTTGGACGAAGTGAGGGAGTGTGGTTTTGGGGCTTTTTTTGCCTGGTCAGTATTTGGGTTCTCTTTTTTTAAATCAATGGGTAGGATTTAATTTTATGGATCAACGGTTGATATTAAATAGGACATTTTGATTCTAAAAAAGAGAGTATTTTGGTCGTTTCAAACAAAAATTTAATAGAATTAAGTTCAAAAGGTATCAACAGCGGGTGCCACTATAATTTGAGTAAAACACATAAAATATTTGTATAATATACGTGAACAATTATAATAGAAACGTTCACATCTCCTCCTTTGAGGTAAGAAAAAAGTAGGTTTTTTCACCATAAAAGCCAACTTATGTAACGACCGAGAAAAATCTAAAAATTAATAAACGTGATTAATTAAAATTTTTTTTAAAATTACTTGATTAAGTACTTGAAATGTTATAATAGTATATTAAAATAGTTATTTTTAATGTGTTAAACTAAAAGTTTATGATTCATTAATTTCATGTATGACCCATAGTTGTAGCAATTATAAGAATCTCAATTTAAAAGATTTAAATTGAGATTATGTGATAAAAGTGAAACTTATTAACTTACCATGATTATATGAAAATTCATGTATGATATCAGTTAAGCAAGAGGACAGTTGTGTGTACATGAATTTTAAGTTTACGGATCAAGAATTTGATCAAACCGATCACGATATAGTATAGGCATCAAAGACCAGCAATGGTGCCTATATATATACTTGAAAATTCAAAAAAAAAAAAAGGGGGAAAAATAACACAAAAAATCAACTCTTTCTCTCTCTACTTTCTCTCTCTACATTTTCTCTCTCTCCTCTCAAATCTCGGTCAAAATTTTGACGTCTGTTTTCAACACTTTTCGTACCAATGGAAAGCTTTAGTCGAGCTGAGTCCAATGGTGTGTCGTACCACCCAAAACGCCGCCGGAGGAAGTTGCACGCACCTATTTTTTCTAACGTGATTTTTCCGTCGTCCAACCACCAATCAACGTGATCTTGGTGTCCATGGACTCAGCACGCAGAGAGGAACAAGATGGTACCAGGCTCACCATCAACTCTAGCTAGAAGACCCGACAAAGCCACCACATCTCCGCTATCGCGTTGCCTTTGGAACCGTCGCTCACGGCAGCAGTGAGGTACACCACCACCACCGTTCGACTCAGACCTCGATGGGGAGTAAAAGCCCTTACCCAATTTCGCCATTGCCTCATCGCCGGCTATTGAACGGAGAGTGCCCGCCGCCGCCACCGTGGGTGAGCTCGTCTCTACCATTTTTGGTGATGTTAGACCAAATTGAGCACACGAGCATGCTCAGAGGAGGATGGGGAAGCTTTCCCCCACCTCAATTGCAGCAACCCATCAACGGTCGACGGAGTTCGAGGTCCACCACTGTCAACCGCCGCAAGAGCCTCTGTCCTTGCCCTTCCTAGATAAGTTGCTTCAAATTGGGTAAGGGGAAATGCTCATAGGAGGATGGGTAGCAAAAGCCCTCAGCCAATTTCGGGTTTCCACCGCTGTAGAATCAAGATTGGAGTCTCCATTTTTGCCATCAACGTCGACCTCCGACCTGCTATGTTAAAGGCAGAATTAGGCAAAATTGACACCACCATTGGACTCAGAAGGGTCGATTTAGGGGGGGTAGGCCCAAGCCCAGCTACCAATGGAGTCCGGTCAATGCTGGTCAAAGTCGGTCAACGGCCATTTTGGATTTTTGTGATCCGAACCTCCGATCGATGATCTGAGACCACCTCCTGACTCGTTTCAACGCTCTAAATGCAATGGTGACCTCAGTTTGGCTAATTCCACTTTGGTAAAAATCATCTAGTATCGACTGCACGTAGATCGAGGCAATTCAAACTACAGTAACAGAGTCCAGAATGACATTTCTAGTAATGTATGATCTCTAGGAAGCATTCCTAGCCATTCGTGGTTGCTGATGAGCACTATAGAGGATGCTTCGTATACTGTAGATACAGCGACGTACAACTAGGCCCGTTTAGAGCAGAGTCCAAGTAAATAGGAATCTCGCCTATAGTATGAATAGTTTTAAAATAAGATATTTTAAATGTGTTCATGAAAAGTTATGAAAATGCATGATTAGTGATTGTTACACTGTTTTATGTTAAAATGGATGTTATGTTATGATTTATTATGATATATTATGTCATGATATGATATGTTACGAGAATGTTATGATTAATGTGTGATGAATGCAATATTTAAATCATATTGTTTAGTCACTCTCAAGTTAAGTATGTTTACGATTTACGATTTATGATTTACATAATTGTGATGATATGTAGTGTTAAGTCATACTGCATTCACACAATAAGGCAAGTGAAAGTGATAAGAAATGTCGTACCAGCCTCCTTAACTGTGAGGTACTCAAAGTAAAGTTAAAGATGACCTCAAAGTTCGATGGTCTTGGTCTTCCACAAGAGAAGCATCATGTTTATGATCTCATGATTAATGATGTTGATACGAACACAAATGATAATAAGATAAGGAAAGTTATGGAACAAAGATAAGAGTTAAAGAAAGGAATGAATGATTATAGGATGTTCATAATTAAGCATAAAACAAGTTGACAAGACAGCATAAAATGTTCATGCATATTTTTATTAAAATGATTTTTAATTATGTTTTACGAGACTGATTTCCTACTTACTGAGCGAAAGCTCATTTAAGTATGTTCATGCTGTAGGTAAGAAAACCTGTCAGTGACATTTGTTAGGTAGCGGTAAGCGACGGACGAATGTTGGAGATGGGTATGGATACCACTATGGTATGTTTCCATTGCCGAAAGAAAAAGGTTATTTTCCATTATTTGACACAATACTTTCAAAGTTCAAGAAAGTTGAAGTTAAGAAATGTTTTCAAAGTTTAAGTTATATATTACGAAACGTTTTATCCAATTGTAGAGTTAAGTTTTAAGTTATGTTTCAGTAAATGTTTTTTATTAAGTTTTGAAGAAACGATTTAAAAAAGGTTTTAAAGGCATTGGTTGACCAAGGTCTCAACTTGAAATGCAATAATAGTCATCATAGTTTTTAAGTATGTTTTAAGGAATGTATTAAAGGAAGTAATTCTTAAATAATTGTCTTTATGTTTAAAAGAAAAGTTTTAAAGATATTTTATTAGTATATGTTTTAAGAGATTAATGTTATAAGGCATGCAAAGGTTAAGCTTCTACGAATTATAATTACGTTAAATCATAATGATTACAATTACGTTGTTTCCTTTATGGAATTAAGTTTTGATAATGGATTTTTATTCTTTTAAAGGTTATATATTAAGAATCCATTTGAGGAAAAAAAAATTTATTATGTAATTGTCAATACTTTATGTTAAAGTATATTGATATTACGATTATGTTCAAATTAAGTGACGGCCACGTAAGCGGGTCGTTACAACTTAAGTTAACCCAACCTAAACATCAAAAAAAAAAATTAGAAACATACAACCAACCTCTTTCATCCAAAACACATGGAGAAGCTTCGCTTGCTCATAGATGACTTAAAATTGGCTCGAGAGGAGGGGGGGCTCTAGTGAAGGGGCGTTCGACTCGAGAGAAGACCTTAGTTGCTTGCAGCAACAGATAATGGCTCAAGGGCAGGGCTTTTATGGCAACTACGAATAGATGCCAGGATTGGTCGGGTGTTACTGATGAGCTCTATTTCTATTGGGCTATAGTTTTCTAAGAAATTTACTTCAATTAATATTTTAGATTAATCCAAAATCAAATTTACCCTCCATTTTTAGCTTTCCAATATCTCCCCTGAAAAAAAAAATGTATTTATTGATGGGTTTTTATCATTTGGTTCTATGGGCTTGTTTGGTGGTGTTTTTAAAATAGTTGTTGTTTTGGGAAAAAATTAGAAATGAGAATATTTTAAGAAATATGTTGGGACTATTTTTGAAATTATATTTGGTTGTATATTGTAGTATGTTGTTTAAAACAAAATATTTTTTAATAAAAGTAAAATTAAACATAATAAAAAATTAAAAAATGCCAATGTTGAAACCCACCACCATCTAATCCCCACCAAACAGTCTCTGACTTCGCCTTCCCTCTCTCTCCACCATAGCCGAAACCCACTTCGCCCACCTCTATCACCAAACCCAGTCCTTGTGTTGAGCAACCAGACCAACCCTGCCCTCTGTCACGACCATCCCTTTGTCTTTTGTTATGCAATCTAGACCAACGCCGACTTTTGTCATCGAACCCAGCCTACGTCTTGTGCCAAGATTTTGTCGGCCCACCCAATCGCACTGGACTCTATTAGCCAACAGTGATAATGACGAGATCTGTTGTTGAGATATGTTGTCATTGGGTCTCTGGGGTTGTTGGGCTTCACTGTAGTTCGCCCGTGAGGGGTGGGTCAAGGGTGGCTGGGAAGGGGTGGGTCATTGGGGATTGCACCCCATGTAGTTCCAAAATTACCCCTATAATTTTGAAATAAGTAAATTTACTTATTGCACCCCCTTATAGTTCTAAAATTACTCCTGAGATTATTACTTCCTTTCATCTTGTTTTTCTTTTCATACCCACCATTTTATTTGAAATATTTTATTTTTCGTTATTTTAACATTCTTATTTCTTTATTTTTCTCTATTTTTTTTAAGCTTTAGGCATGAAGCATATTCATACATAAAGGAAATGTAAAAATTTAAAATTAATATATTGATCACAATTTATTAGATAAATATTATATCTACTAATTATATTTTCTAAAAAAATACTATTTATTTATTATTACATATACTAATTTCATAAAAGAGCAAATTAATAAACAATCGTGCGAACTATTTGGCAATACTAGATTTACTCAATGATTGTGCAAACTTATTGCTTTTGACGTAGGTTGCTTTGATCTATTCTCGTATTTCTTCGAACAAACAACAAAAAAAGGTAAAGGAATCATTATGGTGAATAATTAAGAAAATTTAACATACCTCCATATAATTTTTTTGAATAGTCATTGAATGGTGAAAATTAAGGCTTTGTCACAAAAGGATTTATGCATTAAGAGCTTGCCTATTTAGGGAGATGACATATAGGCGTACCTAGAAAGAAAAAAAATGTATCATTAGTTTCTATTTATTAAAATAAGATTTAATTATATAATTAGATCAATTATAGTTGTCATTTTTTGTCATTTTATTGAAGGACTTTTTATAATAAAAAAATTTGTTTAAGGGGTATGAATAAAACCACTCTTTTTTGAAATCCTCTTGTGTGTCATTCTCATCCAGCTAAAAGTAAATTTTCTATTTGTAAAGGAGCCAAAATCTAGGAATATCTTCGACGCCTTTGGTGTTAATGGTCACTTTTCTAAGTTAGATGTGGCTCCAACATCAGAACAAAAGGATAGTAGTCTTTTTTTTTTTGGTCATTTTAAAATTTCAAATTAACAATGCGGATGTAAATATTTTGGTATAATGAAGTTTTATGTAAATAAGAGACTGGCAATGTAAGTCTTCCTTGACCATTTTTATTTTTAAAATAAAATAGGACATTTTCGTCCAATTAACTTTACAATAACATTCAATAGTTTAATTGACAAAGTTACACATTGTTAGGCGTCAAAAGTTAGGTTTGGCAATGGTGTTTGCCTATTTGCGTATCTATTAATGTCCTCACTCACAACAACTAAAGGTTTATAAATTTATGTTTTTGCATATATTTTTTTAAGCAAAATTTTTTAATATTTTGCCAAGGACAATGTTAGGAGTCCATCTTAGATTTTTTGTATTAAGTGACAAATAAGCTGTTAATCCTCCATTGGTAAAATACAGCCTTGTATAATTGCATTCACTGATTAACAAAGGAAAACCCATTCATGAACCAATCTCAAAAAAAATAAAATAAAACAAAATAAAATCATAAATAACATGGGATCTCTCTCGTTACTCCTTTTCTAATTTTCATTTTTGCTAATAAAAATTTTCATTTGTTTCTTCTGGAAAAGATCTAAACTTTCCCTTGACATCCTTATTTTCTTACTCTATTCTACATTTAATCACTATCGGAGTTCCTTTGTAAAATGTTCAGCATCTATTGGTCGCAAAGGAAATATTCAAGTTAATATAACAAAAAATCTACAACAAAAGAAAGCAACACATTTAGAAGAAACAAAAAATTGCTCCATTTTTATGGTAGGAAACAATTCAATACAAAGGTTTTTAAAAACCAGGCTTATATGATCATAATCGGACAAATGAATCTATTGCAAATAGGTGCTTAACTTCCACCACCATAACCGAAACCTGTGCCCAAATAAAGTCCCATTCCACCAGGTAGACTAATTTAATGCAATCCAACCTCGCTTCTAAAAACTACAAACTAGCTAAAAACAAGAAATGCAATGAATCTTGAAAACCTTTATACAAGTGAACTCTCTACAAATGCCTAAAAGAAGAATCAAGTTTCAATATAAAATTCAAAAATAAATAAGACAACATAGTTAAAAGTCGCCTTGTCGCTTGACCACTCATATGCTCAAATGCTCTTCTCTGGGCAAGCTTTGAACTGTATCTGACCATCTCCCAGGAGAATGGTCACTGCTGTTGGATGACATTTGAGCTTCTGCCCTTGTATCTCTGATCATCTTCAGAACCTCTCTCATAGAAGGCCGATTCTCCGGTACAAGTGAGACACAAGCCATTGCAATGTTTAATAGAGCCTGAAGTTTCTCTTCTGATGTCTCATTGCCTGAAGCAGGGTCATCTCCAGATTCAGTCTCTTCTTCACGGACTGATCGAACCCACCTCGGAATATCTGAGCCATGTTCCTGAACAAGATCTTGGAATGGAGTTTTGCCGGTAAGGAGCTCCAAGAGGAGGACACCGAAGCTGTATACATCTGCTGGTTGAGTGGCTGGTTTTCTGTTGTCTCGGCATTCGGGGGCTCTGTAGAACAGAGAAGTTGCGCTAGGTTCTTCAAGTGAATCGGGATCTCGAAATAAAGTGAGACCATAATCTGTTAGGCAGGACTCAAAATCTGAACCTAACAAGACATTAGAGGATTTCAGGTTTCCATGAGTTAAGCCAGAGTTCTGGTGGATATAGAGCAGACCATTCGCCAAATCTTCAGCTATTTTAAGACATGATGTCCAGTGAAGAGGCTTTCCACCTCCTGAAGTTCTTGAACCTGCACAAGTATACGAAAGGAAAGAAGATAGAAAACGTTCTCTCAGCAGTGATTTAAGCAAACCACAAACTCGCAATTATTCTATGCAGCCTCGATTAAATAGTTTTTGCTTGGCTTGAAAATTTTATACAACTGAAGCTCTATTCAGCCGCTGGCAGAGTATGTGACTAATTGGACCACCTTACGATGTAAAATTTCTTAAACCCTGAACAAATTTTCTGATTTTTTTCACACAATAGGACTCATCTGAAACCATTGTCATGAACCAGGGTCCAGGATTAGTAACCGAAACTGTACTTTCTTATAGATGTATAATGTATGTGCATATTTTAGTCTCATAATAGTATTTAATCATTGATACTGCTTAGACATATTTCCAGTGCAGTCTGTAAAATCCCCATATATCTCTAAAATTTTCACCAATGATTATGTTGACCAAAATTCATTATATTCTATCATTGTAGTTATCACATCTAAAGGCACTATCAAAAACAGAGTTAGTAATTATGAGAGAAATATCATTAGGATTGATAACTTGATATAAGCAAATGCTAGCCTACAGGAACATAAGTCCATTAAAACTAAAAAGCAAGAACATTATAAATCTCTCAAATGTGTAAACGGCGCATATATAATTGTAACTTCAACTTTCTTCAGTATAGAAACAAGATAGGCCTGCGTACACGACATCTGAATATATAGTACCCCCATGAAGAAACTAAACTAGATACGCATGAAGTGAAGAATTATCACTCAATTAAACATAACTAATGTACTACAAAATTAAATTTGTTTATTAAAGAGCAAAAGGACATTTAAAATTTGAGGAGTTGTTAAATGACGAGGAAAATTAGAACCAAAGAACAAGGTGGGAAGGAATAGGGAATTTTTCGCCAAAGTATAATACATTATGTTAATTACAAAACTATATCCCCTAGTTTTAATTATTTATCAATTAATCACTCTTTTTAGAAACTATAAAGGTATTTCTGAATTTGAAAAACCTGTTTTAATTTTATACTTCTGAGACTTTTTTGACAGACTAAACACGGAGACAAGATAAAGATAAACTTAGTTAGACCGAATTTGTTTTTGAAATATATTTTTCTTTTTGTGAAATTTTTTAAAAAAATAACTTTACATTTAAAAAGACATGAAATTTAAGGCCTTTTTCTAAAATAGGATGTTTTGTTTTAAGTTTTTTATGTTTTCAAATTTATAAAAATATTTTTCATAACTATGTAAGGGTAATTTATTGTTTTGCCCAATTTTTTTCATTTATGGAATGAAATTGAAATTAATTTTTTAAATTCAAAATATACCTTTGTAGTTTTAAAAACAGAAAAATAAATTAAAAAATAGTTAAAACTATAAGGTATAATTATGTAATTAACCCATATTAGATAATGTAATGAAAAATGCTTCCTTGTTATGGATTTGTTGGAATAGTGATGTTTGGTTCACCTTATAAGTTTCTTATGGGGTTTTGATTAAAACATGCGTATTTAATAATGAGTATAACTAAAGCAAAAAAGTTTAAATCTGAGGGGTGCGGGTATTGTATTTAAAAATGAGATATTTATCTTTCTATATCATTTGTTTTAAGTTAATTTAAAAACTATACCTACAGTTTTCGATCTCATCGGCTATATACCTTTAGATTAAATTTAATATATAAATCGATACCTTACCTCAATTAATAGATGATTTTAACCTTTAAAATGACCAAATATCCTTAAGTAAAAGATTAAAAAAAATTAAAACTTTCAAAAAATAAGAAAAACAAAAAATAAAAACACACAAAACATCTATTTTTCAAAGTATTTTATACATTTTTAAGGCAAAAACCTTAGTGTAAAAGTTTTTTAAAAGTTTTTAAAGTTATCCTCTTTTTAATTTAAGGGTATTTTGGACAAATTTATAAGTCAAAATTAAAGATTGGTTAAGAAAAGTTATAAAATTATATATTAAATCTAATCTAAATATATAAATTAGATGAGATCAAAAACTAAAGACATAAAGCTGGAATAAACATAAAATACATAGTATAAAAAGGTATATAATCCTTTTAGAAATAAAGGAAAATTTTACCCAAAATAAAACTACAAGCATATGGACTATGTTTCCTTAAAACTTAAAAAATATACCCTTAAAAAAACTTAAATAATATATAATATTTACTACATGTTTTCCCTCGTAAAACTTAACCTTAATTTATACCACATTGTCAAACGCCTCTAAAACTGTTTAAACGCTTGTCTTAAATACTTAAAAGATCAGAAGTCAGTACGAAAGCATTTTTGGGGCAAGGGGAAGGACCGCGAAAAGAAACAAAGGGGAAAGGCCAACGCCAGGCAGACGGAGGACAGAAGCACCGACAAAGCCAAAATTTAAAATGGATCTTAAACGATGGCCTTTCAGTCAAACAGAGCAGCAGAATGTAGCCAACGATAAGACGTTCGTTATAGGCCTGTTTTCTGCCCAAGACCATCACTCAACTTTTTTTCAAAATCGGCTTGTAAGGAATAGTAGCCCATGTGATGCCAACAAATTTGACTGCCCACCGGACATAAACCAGATACCGGAAAAAGCAATAATTAAAAGGGGAAAGTGACTCTACAAGTATGGGAACGAACAAAATGGGACATTGACAGTGACCATCCTGAACGTACTAATTAATGATGAAAGGAAGGACTGATACATATATGTCCAAAAGATTTAAATACTCCCTAAAAATAATTGAAAAAAGGCGGGCAAGCATGCCAAGGCAATGCAGGAAAAAACTCGGTAAAAATTGGACTAGTAACCTATTTGTAAGACAAATTGAATTATTTTGAATTATTTAAGGTAGAGTACATTACCTAATAATTATTAAGAATCCGTTTGGTTCGAGTATTTGAATGAAGATTTAAATTTTTATAAAAGAAAATACTGTAGCAAAATAATTCGAATCACGAAACAAACGCACTCTAAGAAGATACGTTTTATGCTACGAAATTATAGGATTATTATAACAATTTTAATTTTTATTATTTGAAAATATTTTAAATTTCGTATTATATTTCAACACAACTAGTAAAATTATTGTGTGGGTTTAATTCACCCAAAACTCTAAAGTCGGGTTGTGGGCCAACCCCCACTCATACAAATAAAAGCACTTGAGCTTCAATTAGTCGCATTTTAATTATTTTTTTTTTCTAAAAATATGTTGGGGAGTGCATGTAGTGTTCAACACTGCAAAGGAAGATACTTTCTATAGCGGTGGGGATTTACTCCCACTATTCACATGTGGTGGAACCCGCCGAAAGGGACCCATATGCCCCACCTAGTGGAACCCACCATTTGAGTAGGGAGCTACACTCTAATTAGGCTAACTAAAACTGCCTCTAATGAAGACATATCTTATGAAAACATATCTTATTATGGGATCTACTTTTTATCACTACTTGATCAATACTAATATTAACCCCCAAGTATTTTTTTAAGGCAGAAAGAGAAAAATAACATATTGGGGTTAAAGAATTGTAAATAATGCCATATGTTTTCAAATTATATAATAAATAAAATATTATAAAAAATTGAAAATAAAAAACACAAAATATCATCGCTTCTTTTTCTTCTCCACATCCCCTCTCGTCCCTCATCAACACCACTGGTAGTTAGGATACACGGAATTTCCTAGCGACGTCGTTGGACATTACCAGCACCGATGATATCGTTGGTTGCCAAGAAATATTATATTTCTTAGAAAATACTGTATTTCATAGAAAATACAATATTTCTCAAAAAATACAAAAATTCACTAACAACTCTGTCGAAACATCGACGACCGGAAAATAAGATATTAACATAAACATACTATATTTACCTACAAGTACAATAAATTATCGATGATTTCATCAAACTACCAACGGCCAAGAAGTACTAAATTTACATGGAAATAACTTATCGCCATTAAATATAGAAAATTGTTGGCAACATCGTCAGCATCGACGCTATCGCCAAGGTCGGGGAAATATAGTATTTCCCTAAAAATATAGTACTTCCAAAGAAATACAAAACTTCAAGAGTGACTTCATCGGACCATCGGAAGCTAATAAATAAAAAAATTTATTAACGAAGTCATCGGAATCACTTGCATCAATGATGTCGCTGGTGGTCGGGAAATAAAATATTTTCTTAAAATAGTATTTCCAATAAAAACAAAAAATTGCTAATGATGTTGTTGGCCATCACTAGCATCGATGATGTCAATGAAACCGAGAAATACCTAGAAAATCTAGGCCACAAACAAAATGTTTTAAAAAAAACTTGGAAAAATAAAAAAATCAAAGCATGCCAATCTCGCATACACATCAACTCGCTTTCTGTTCCATGAATTCGACCATGTTCACCATAATTGTTTATCGAAGATTTTCCTATGAAAACATTCATTTTTAAGCTTAGCTTCAACATCTCATCTGGAATCCTAATAGCATCATGCCCCTACAGTCGTTCCGTGTCATCCTTTGTCGTACGTTTGCCTTCACCACCCACTTCATTGTGCTCTGAAGAAGCCGATCTACAAAACCGTGATGTCAGTTTGAGGACAGACATATGGAAACAAGACCAACCTAGAATTTGGATCCATGTTCAATGGTTTCTGGTGTCTCCATTAGCCATGCGTTACAAGCCACTGTCGCCATAGATTGCCTCAGACTGTCTCGATGAGCAAAACCTAGGCATCTCCCTTCGATTTCATCACCAACACCACCTGTGGCAGAGAAGCTCAATAGAACTCAACCGTTTCGTTGGGTTTCAGTTTCTCCTCGATCGGTACGGGGCAAAGGCAATGCAATGGAGACGATAGTGACGACAATATAGAGGGGAGGGGAAAGAAAAAAGAAAAAGAAAAAACAAACAAGATCTATAATTAAGGGGTATTTTTGGGTTGTCAATTGGTTTAAAATCATGTTTTAAAGGAATATGTTATTTACTTTACTTTTTAAAACATTTGACATAATTTACTACTCAACAAATAAAAACTAC
Source organism: Artocarpus heterophyllus (assembly GCA_025403435.1). NCBI lineage: Eukaryota > Viridiplantae > Streptophyta > Magnoliopsida > Rosales > Moraceae > Artocarpus > Artocarpus heterophyllus. The sequence continues at coordinate 13,850,489 of CM046339.1, forward strand.
AATTTGCTACAATTTCTTTTTTCACTCTCTCTCTCTCTCCATTTTGGCGCTCTTGTTTGCAAAACATTTAAATAAAACTTTTGTATGGGGCGGAGCTGTAACAGGCCCAAGGCGACAACTGGGCCAGGATCTCTTTGGACTTTGATCCCTCATTCCCTCTTTTCAATGATACCAAGTTTCCATTTCTAAATATTCATATTTCAAACTTAAAATTTCAGCAAATTAAAAATCAATTACACTGCAATGTAAATTCACAATTCTTCGGACAACTTAAAAAAATGATTTTAATCTCCATTGCAAATTTAGTTCATTTAGTTTAAAAACTAAAGATACAAAGAACAAAGGTTTTAAAAAAAAACTTTTCTTTAGTTTTGTTTTAAAGTAGTTAGATTCACAATTCTTTGGACTCGTAGCTTAAAAAATTTCATCAAACTATATTACAAATTTAGTTCATTTGGGAAAAAAAATAAAGACAGAGATAAACAAAGGCTAAAAGAAATTTCTTTTATTATAGTTTTGATTGAAACTTCTGCTTACGCCTCCGAGGAAAGTTTTTGGCTCCACCACTGCTTTTGTAAACGTGTAATTTGTACAAAAAGTTACATTGGAAAGAAGCTAGAGAATAGTGATGATGGCAAAAGCACAGCATTTTTAATACAATGTTAAAGTTATTTTGAGTGACAATATTCGACCACATGTTATGCTATCGATGCTATTATTACTGAATAATAAGGTTCATCACATAAATTTTTAGCAGTGTTGCTAAGCATCAATGGTGCCCGACACTACAACTCACACAATCTTACATGAATTTCATGTGTGAACCTATCTCATATGAGTTGTAATGGCGGGCAACATTGATGCTCTTTAACATCTTTTTACGCAACAACTGTTCTGGATACCGCGTGAAGGATTCAAATTTCATAGGGGACCTATATCATCTTGTAGCATAATACAACTACACGACATTAATTTTCCCCACCATGCTTAACTACAAAGACTAGGTCTATGCGGCTCAATATTGCGCCAGGCAACATCAACACGAGGTCGGGTCTCAAACAGAACCGTCCTTGTTTGTCCGCGATACCTAGCTACAAATGCTCCTACATGTTACCCAACGACGACCAACTATGGGGGTGTTTGACAGTGGTGGGAACCACTCAGTTCCTACCATAATCTCAGTTATAAACAGTGTAAAGCTCTCATATACTACAATAACAATAAAAAAAATGTACTACAGTATAAAACTCTCACATGTTACAATAAAAGTGGTTCCCACCACTAGTTCTCACCACCCTTCCAAACACCCTATATAATTGACAATACAACATTGAATTACTTTTTACCTTAAATGCCAAAGTAGATAAACAGTGTAAAGCTCTCATATACTACAATAACAATAAAAAAAATGTACTACAGTATAAAACTCTCACATGTTACAATAAAAGTGGTTCCCACCACTAGTTCTCACCACCCTTCCAAACACCCTATATAATTGACAATACAACATTGAATTACTTTTTACCTTAAATGCCAAAGTAGATAAACTATGCAATGAGTGGTTATATTTAATGATAACATATAACTTTATTTTAAATTTTGTAGATATTAGGAATTTAGATTTCATTCCTCTTTTTGTTATCTAGTTAAGTTTCCTCTTTTCAATATTTGAATTGTAATTGTAAACTCTATAATTGGAATTTAGGAAGCCATGCCATATTTTCTCCTCTATTGTCTTCCATATGGTATAATTTAGGAAGCCACCTTCCCAGGGTCCTCCATTTTTTTTTTTTTTCGGGCTTTCACGCCGCCACCACTGCATTTAAATTGCCACTGCCACTGCCGCCGCCACCGCCGCTTCCCCCGCCCTACCACCACCATCGCGTACACGCCATCCATTTTCTCCTCTCTATTATTCTCCTTGCACTTATAAATTTTATAAATATCTCCAACAAATAAAGATTTAAAAAATCCATCCTTTTTATAGATATTATTTGCATAAAGCCTAATCTAACCCTCTATACTCCCACTCTAATGTTAATACACTTAATAAAGTAATAAAATCCCTTCCACTAATATTGTATTTCTTTTTCAAAATTTTATTATGTTTTGGTCCTCTTTTAACCTTTATTACAAAATCCTTTTTAATTGTAGTTAATGTGAAAGTATGCTTTTTTATTTCTTTGAAAAGAGGAAAGTATGCTTTTTTATTTCTTTGAAAAGAGTTTTAGAGTTAATGCGGGGGTTATATTAGTGCGTCTCAATGTAATTTTAATATAGAATAAAATTGTAATAAATATAGACAATGATTAGGAGGGGACGTTATAAATTTTGTGGTGGAACTAGAATCACTTTTAGGCGATATGTGATTGTAAAAGTGTTGGGCTCGGCTACCCGCAACCGTCCACCACAAAAGCAAGTCCATATACGCTAATAGATGTTGCAATTGTTCATCTTCATTAGTGTGAGTCCTAACCGCGGATGATGGCAGTATCCTCAGACCCCATAAGAAAGTCTAATAAAAGAAAGGAAAATCATAGTACATAACCTATTTATTATTATTTTTATCGATTGGCCCCGTTACGTTTAAAAAGATTTAAGGGTACAAAATGAATTCATTTACAAAAAATAGTAAATTATGACGTCAAAAAATAGTAAAATTGACAACTAGATCATTTGATTTGGGGTTTTATAAGGACAAATCCAATAAATCTGGAATTTATAAACCGCATAAACCGTTAGAGGTGTTCAAAAAATCTATTAAACTTCGTAAACCGTCCAAACTAAACAAAACCAAACCACACCAAACTGTTTGATTTTTTTTATATTTTTAGACGATTTGGTGGTTTTTTATATAAATAATTTTAGGTGATTTAGTCAGTGGTTTGGACTTTACAAACTGCCCAAATCATCCACTTAAACCGTCCACTCAAACCACCTTCAAACTGCCATATATGCAATTTTTTATTTTTTCTAATAGAAGATAATGTTTCTTTTTTATATAGGTTATTTTTTATTGGTCATTAAAAGGTTCTACACATATACGATAATATTTCCACATTCTATAATTGCACATATAAAAGGTTTATCCACATACGTAAAAAGCCTTAATCCAAGTTTAAATGTTTTTATGTTGTTTCATGTACTTTTTTGACTCTTTAGTTCGGTTGTTTGTTTATGTTAGCACCTTTGACTTTTTAATTTGCTTGTTGGTGAACTTTAATTTATTGTGACTTTTTGTAGTTTGTGTAGTTTGTATTAAAACTCTAAATGATGAACTTTTTAATATTTTATAGTTTTCGATAAATATTAAAAACTTTTTTAATCTTTAAGTTCAAATCGTCCCAATCGTTTATGAGTGATTTGATTTGATTTTTTAAAAAAATATCAAACCGTTCCAATATATATATATATATATTGTTTTTGTTTGATTAGTGGTTTGTAGAAGAAAACTGCACAAATCGTGCGTGAACCCCCCTAAATACCACACCCCAATTCACAATGAGTTAGTAAAGGACGTGGAACCCACACTGTTATGAGAAGTTGTATGAGGCACCACCAAACGCTTACTAGCATTACTCTAGCCAAAAGCACAGAGCGACCATAGTTAAACGGTCGAAGCCATCATACGGAAGCACAACTTTTTTTTTTTGACAAGGGCTTACGAAGAAAAATACCCATGGAATCTCTACGAGGGAGACAACACTAGAACAAGCGGGACGTAGTCGGACTCAAATATGAGTTGTCAATAACCAAGTGCGCTTCTTTTTAAGACAAGTCAATTAACGGACTTTTTCAAGACGATAAAGCCGAAAGCATGTATTATGATATGAAAAGGAATAAACCCAGGTGATGAGAGTGGGGAGAAAAAGACAATTAAACTTTTCAGATCGTTTTTAGAAAGAAAAGCGCATTAAGGAGTACTTGGGTTATTTGATGATCCATACTGATTATCGTGACGAGTTTTAAAAACACAGTTGCTTGTCCGCCTGAGCTTCAACACTTGACACATGTTCCATAAAAAACAAGCAACAAAAGAGACGGACCACTGGAGTGCATAGGTGAGTGCCCACCACAATGTAAAAGCAAAGACGGTACAACAAAGAATGATTCAACGATTCCAGGACGTTTGGGACGTGGGATCCACCAAATTAATTTGCTTTCGCACTGTAGCAAATACCAAATTAAATAGCTTTCTACTCTTCTGCTCTTTTCCTTTTTTTTTTAAATAGGGTGAAAAATTTGAACTTTGCACATTAAATATGGAGTTGGGTGTGAAAATAGTCTTAAAGACTATGCCATGGTTGGATTACTACTATGGCTCTTAGTTATAAGTTGGGTCTAAACGTTTCACTTAGATAACTAAGATAAGCATTAGGATGTGAATTATCATTAACCAACTTTCACCGCGCTTTATATGTGAAATTTCGATAACTTATCTAAATTTTATGGTAATTTCAAAACTTATCTACTACTTCCTCAAGCTTAATTTTTCTTCATAAAATTTCTAAAATGACACGGAATTTACCTAGTAGGTTAGACAAAACTAAAAGCAATTAATTTATCTAGCCAGAGTTACTAAACAAAGCTAACTAAAAACATAAACCTAGAAAAAAGTAGACTTTTCTTTTTAGGTTTTGGGTAAAGAAAATGGTCATGTCATATATCTAAACACGATTTGATACGGGTTTTATTTAGTTTGAAACTTAATTAAAATAATGTATTATGAGACAATCATTTAGAACTTCGAGACATCAAGCTACAGAAGCTAACTTTATAACACATGGGATGACATTTTGTTTATTATTTTCGACAACTTGCGGGACCATGTCCTCCCCCCCCACCTCTCTCTTTCCAGTGGGCAGGACACAACGCGAGTCTTAAAACCCAGGCAATGCATATTATTGCTCTATACCAAAATTCTGACACTAACAACTATTTCTAGTCATTTTCTATTATCAACTAGCTGGTCCAAAAATTTCCCACATACTAGTAATCATACATAAACCAAGCAAAACTATATTAAAAAAAAAAGAAGCAAAACTTAGGGGACTAAATAATAATTAGGATTGATCCATAAATGCCCAATCCTGCCCTTCATTACTTCAATAAAATATTATACCCAAAAAAATAAATGAAAACCAAGCAAAATAAATACGAATAAATAAAAAGAAGTGGGTTTGAATGAGACGTACCATGGATAAGAGCGAAGAGACTTCCGTTGGGGAAATAATCGTATACGAGCAGACGTTCCTCCTTTGCCTGGAAATATGCCCTGAGTGGGACCAGATTTGGGTGTCTCAGCCTACCGAGAACGTCCATCTGTCTCCTGAACTCGTCTATTTGTGGGTATTTCGCGTCTTTCAGTCGTTTGACCGTCACGATAAAACCGCTCTCCATCACAGCCTTGTACGTACTTCCCATACTACCCCTCCCCAACGTCTCAGCGGAGGCTTTTAGTAAATCCTCTAAGCTGTAGTTCATCTGTTGATCCCCTGCTCCGCAGAACACTAGACTCCCTAGACCCTCGCCCTCCCAAGAAAACCCCCCTTGTTTTCCCCCATTATTACCTCTCCTACCATCGTTATTCCCTCCGGTTCCACCCTCGTCTCCCCCTCCGGTTCTCTCCGCCGTCACTCCTTCAGCATGATGAACTCCTTTGCTCTTCGCCTCGCCGGAGGAGCCTCTTCGGCGGCCACGGCTCCGGCAGACCATCCACAGTAGTATCACGCAGATTAGCAAAACCGCCGCTCCGCCTAGGGTTCCTGCGATTATCTTCACCAGTCTGGCCCGATTCGAGGACTTTGACGAGGTTGGGATTACAGGGGAGATCGGACTCGCTGATGGTGTAATCGCGATGCTTCTGCATGGATTGAGAATCTGCTCGCCGCAGAGAGCGAGGTTCCCGGCGAACGACGAGGAGTTGAATCGGACCAGAGGAGGAGTCACCGGAATCTCTCCGGAAAGCCGGTTATTCGAGACGTTGAAGAATCGGAGACTCGTTTGGTTTAGCGGAGGGATTGGCCCTGTCAACAGATTGTTGTGCAAATCGAGGACGTAGAGTCGCCGGAGCTTGAGCAGCGACGGCGGAATGTGGCCGGAGATTCGGTTGTCGGCGAGGACGACCACCTTCAATCGGTGGAGCTCCGACACGGAATCGGGAAACGTGCCGGTGAAATTGTTGTCGTTGAGGAAGAGCGATTTGAGATTGACGAGTCCTGTGAGCTTAGGGATTTGACCTGAAATGGAGTTTCCTTTGAAGCTGAGGACTCGGATTTGGTCCAAATCGCTCAAGATTTTCTCTTCCAAAACCCCTGTCAAGTTCATATACTCCAAGACCAGCTTCGTCACTCTTCCATTCCTACATTCCTTGACGCCTTTCCACTCGCAGACTCGAATTCGATCTCTTCCTCGCCAGGGCAGAGAGTTTCTCGGATCAATCGTCGATTTCAGCTTCAGAAGCGTTTCGGCGTCGTCTGATCGAACCAGACGAAGCCGAGAAACCGCAGAGGAGAAGAACAACAATAGCCAGAACGACATACCAGAGCAGTACATTTTCGCCATTGCAATCAAAGTCCAATCCCAAAGCTAGTTCAAAAACTCTGCTTTCTGATTTGGCGCTTTCGCAGTCCAGTCGCTTTCCATGCCTCAGTCAGATCTACGACGATCTTCCGCACAAACCTTCGCCATCGAAAAACCGCCTCCAGCTTTTGGAACCATTTTCCTCCGCTTCATTCTTCTTTCCACAAACGAAGGCCTATGTAGAGGTGAAGAAAGAGAGAGGTATTAAATACTGAGACTAGACTATAAAATAGAGGAGCTTCATTGAGAAAAGCTATGAAAGGAATCATGGGGTTTGGTTTCGGCATCGTTTTTGGGACTCATTGCTCTCAAAACTCACGGACATTACTGCGTAAACTTCACGTGAACTCACCACTGAACTTGCAGAGAAGAAATAATAACAACCCTTTCTTCTCTCCTCTCCATGATTTTCTCTCTATAATATTCCTTCTTTACTAATATTAATCACTAAAAAAATGCAGCAATAAAACATTTAAAAAATCCCATTTCTTATTTCTTGGGCTTCTCAAATTTAAAATAAAATAAAATAACCATTATTCATGCATTACTTCCATGACTGAAAATGAAACTCAAAAACCCACCTTCAAGTCTCCAAGCAAAGGCATGAATATGTACAAAAAATCATAATAAGCAAAGAGATATAAAAAAAAAAAAGTGAAATACCAATATTAATCCATCCAGCGATGCTGAAATTATTAAGGATGAAACAGAGTACCATCGTGTTTCCGATCAATGAGCTGCACTCTGTGTAATCTGCAGGAAAATAATACAAGAGAGAGAGAGAGAGGGAGGGAGTGGGTGGGGGAGCTCCGAATTCTGATCATGAAATGGGAGAAGAAATATAATACAAGAACAAAAACAAGGGACATTAGTAGTAAAATGGGGTCATATGTTATACAGTCTTTCTTTCCCAGCCTCAAGGGGTTTAATTAGTTTTTAATACTATCTTTTTCCAAAAAAAAAAAAAATCTGATTCAAAAGGGATGACACGTGGCTTCACTGAGACGAACCAGACGTGGCAAAATGTAGTCAGCAATGTGGTTGAGGAAGTCACGTTGAAGCGATGGATATGTGTGTAATGCAAGTAAATGTGACATGAATGAATCAATGTGTTGTGTATGAGACAGTAAGGTGTAGGTTTTGTTTGGGTGACCAAACTCCTTTGCCAGCTGTGATAGTTGCTTGAATCACAGGTTTTTCCTTTGGGCTCACGATAGTTGCAGCAGGCACGACCACGATTCAAGCGCCGAGAATCTAGTAACATGCGATCTTCACTCGGACCGGCCGGAGTTTTCAAAGTTTCAACGCGCCGAGATCCTTCAGCTACTCTGTTTGGTGTTCCATTTGCGTTTTTATAATATTAATAGGGTGTCTGATACACTATTAAAATCATTGGTTAAAACTATAAACAATGTATCATAAGAGAGTTTTACACTGTTATTAATTGAAAAGTTGGTTATAACAACTTTATCAAACAGACTATAATATTAATATTAATTAAAGTGAATACATGCCAATTTTTTAGGTCTTTTGTTCTGAAGGGAAGATTTTGATGAAAGAGCAAAAAAAAATTTCAAATTGGGTAAAAGTCTTCTTTTTTTTTAAACAAAAAAAACACGTTTTTTTATACAGGTAAACTGTTTCAGTTTTTTTCAACAAAATAAGAAAAATGACTGTAGCAGAATAAGAAACCTCAACATGATAAAAAAAAAAACTAGAACCATTTTGATGTCTAAAAAACTTTTTTTTGTGTCAAAAACTGTCTAAAAAAAGTGATCTATTTACCCAAAAAAAATTTGACCCGAGGTCATTTCTCAAAATGCCCCGTTGTGAAGTTGAAGTGAAGTGTGCCAACACTACAACAACGGCGTCGGCTTGTGGGTTTTTTTCTCTTTTAAGAGGCTGTGTTTTGTCGAGTGGTCATTTAAGAAGAGAACGGATGAAAACAACTTGATGGAGATGTAAATCTAACATGTCTTTTTCCAGGCATTATACTTTGGCATGTGAATTTATCGATTGATCAAATTGCTCGAGTTTCCCTAAAACATTTTTTTTTCTTCCTTTTTTAACCTTTTTGGGACAATGTTGCTTGTGATTTTGATCTAGGGTGTTGTGTGAGCTTAACTTGTAATGATATCAATAAACACTTTGGATTACTCTCTAATTCGACCCATGTGTCTGTTGAGGTTGTAAGTTTTTAGACAAATGTGACGTACATTTGGAAATGAAATTGCGTGTTGCAATTTGAGAGGCCTACCGAACTGCGCACAAGAATAGTATTTAATTGTAGGAAGAGGTAGAAATGTAAATTTTAAAATTTTTTTTTGGTAGTTAAGTGAGCCAAAAATGTAACTTTAATTAAATAAAATAGTAAATGAGCAATTAAAACTTGTGGTTAATCTATTCATAACCGACAATGACAAGGTGGACAAAACAAGTTAAACGGTGAATTGTATCACTAAAATACATAACTAAGGTGTAGTAAACTCTGGTAACACACGGAAAATTTAATTAAGAAATAATAAATTTGTAAAAAGAAATGCTAAGTTTACTTCTTTTTTTTTTTTTTTGTCATTCTTTAAGTTTTTCTTCTGCCACATATCTTCTCATTTTTCTAAAAAATAAAACCTTAATAACGAGCCATTCTCTTACAATTTATTAAAAATTTATTCTTAATAAGTCAATAACTACAATCTTCCTTCCTTTTTTTTTTTTTTTCATTTTTCCATACACGTGTTGTATTCTTTTTTTTTTCTTTTTTTAAAAATCTGAAATCTGAAATTATTAAATTGTGTTTTCAAAGTATAAAACAACTAAAGTAATTCTTCGTTAGAAAAAAAATCCCGACAAAGTCATGTATATATTATTAAAAAAAAATAATTTGTGTAATTACTTATTTTACAACCTTTTACTTGGCATGTATATGGGCACATATGTCACATTTAGAAATTTTACTGTACGACTTTTTTAGCTATACATTACGACTTCAAAGGACAAACATATAAATGTATTAAAAAATACAAAAAACAAAAAAAAAAAAAACAAATCAGCTCCATATAAAACCGAACAACTTTTGGCAACTTCGTTTTGAATATCATTTTATCTTTTCTTTAAAAAAAAAAAAAAAAAAAAAAAAAAAAAAGGAAGAAAGAAAGGCAGACAATATCCAACTCAATCTTAAGACGTTTTTCCAAACAATGAGACGAACAGTTGCCAAATTTCTTAATATTTCATGCTTTAAACATATCAATGGCAAACTTTGCAATAAAGTGAAACAAATGGTCTGTAACCAAGCTTTATTTATTTATTTTGGAGAAAATGGAAGGACATGGCAGAAGGAGAACATCGAGAGTGACAAAGAGAATAATAAAAGAGCGACCTTAGCATTTTTTATTGATAAATATTTCCCTTTTGGATTAAATGAAGCGAAATAATTATAATCCAACTAATCTAACGTGACAATTCATCCCCAAATCGATTATTCGAATGTGTCAAGATTATTCATGAGCCAACAAGCCTTGAAAATTGATTAGGTGAAATTTATTGTTGAAATTAAACCAACAAAGTGTAGCAATCTTAGTTAGGATAGTTCTAGTTGAAATTACAATGCATACAATAAGCGATGAAAAATGGACTAAGAGACAATGTAACATATACCATAGTTCTAAATGTTATATTTTGATGAACAATCATTTTTGAAAAGGTGGTGGGAACCGTTAGTTAAAACTATTTTTATTGTAGCATACAAGAACTTTACACTATAGCGATATTTTTATTGTTATCGTAGCATGTAAAAGCTTTACATTGTTTATAACTAAAAAAGTGGTTCTCACCACTTTTGCCAAATAGGGGGATAGTGTTGCCAACAGTATTAACAGTAATTAATCCCTCCACTAATAACAGAAATTAAATCAAGTTGCAGGTTATAGCAATTTGAAATTGAAGATTGGATTATGTGAATTAAGACATGAACCATAGAGTGCCATATGAAGGGAAACATTTTTGTGAAAATGGAACATAGAAATGTGACTTAAAATTTGAAACAATCTATGAATTGGTTCAAAAAATATTGATGTCAATAATGAACAAGAACGCAAGTATCAACGATGCACAGTGAAAAGATGGTGATAGAGTTATAAGCAAAACACCTCAAGGCGATATTTTAGTTCTTGAAATACGATGGTTGAGAATAATATCATAGTGGAGTTGATTAATTGATAAGAAGATCGTCCTTGAAGTTCAGCAGAGAATTTATTTTCTCCTATGGAAATTGTTGGTTTTTTAAAACAATTTTAGAGAAAATATATAGACATATGAAAAGGTGAAGAATATATGTAATAAAAATATTCATAAAATTTTTGTAAAAAACACTATAGATTATATAAATTTGATGCTTAATAAATATATACGATTAATCCTTACATAGTTGAAGCGAGAAATTCCAAAATCTTCTAATGGGAAACACGTTTTCTATATAAAACCATTGTCTTTCTCGGCTAGACTTCAGCACCAAATAGACGACGGGTTAATGACCCTACCTACGTGATGGTTACTTAATTATATAATTTTAATACTTAAATATATCTTAACATAAAGGCATTTAGATTTGTGGAATAATTTTTTAAACATAATTTTTATTTTGATTAAATTTAAATGTAATTGATAAGACTTAGAAAATGGGCATTAAAATCAATCATTTTGCATTTATATTTCTCATTAAACTCTTTAGTTAAAGTATTTGTGTGTTAAATAATATTTTAGTGTCTTAGTATAAAAATATATTTAAAATCATGTTTTAAATTTTTTTTAAGTTTAATAATATTTTCAGTAATTTTTAGAGTCATTTTTGTATGTAAAATATTTGTTTAGTTGAAATTAATTATAAAAAATTAATATCTGGTTATTTTTTTTAGTCTTAATGTATTTTATAGTGTGTTTTAAATTTTTAAATATGTTCTATAATATTTTTAGCAATTTCTAAAAATATGTTCGAATCTGAAAAATCATATCTGTGTCAAACTGAAAGAGTTTAGAATTTTAAAAGTTTATAATTATTTTTATGTATTTCATGTAAATAAATATTTTTAAAATTATTGTAAATATTATAATTGTAAAATAATTAATTTTTTAAAATTTTCTATCTTTAAATTTGAAATCTACTGGAAAAAGGAGCAAAATAACACCAAAATGGGCAAAATCAGAGAACAAATGCTTTAAAAATAACAAAAAATCAAATTTAAATTAGGAGGACAAGTGACAACATTTCAGCAACACGATCAGCCGCCAAAACGCCCAAAATCGTCTGATCATTGTGTTAGACATGTATGCCCTAAGGAGTAAAAATATAATAAGTTTTTGGAGACATTTTTATCAATAAAGAATTTATTTATTATTTATATATCAAATCTTGTCCTCTTTACGTTCATATTTGTTGAATCTATGTTAAGCAAACAATAGTGTGAGACTGTCGGTCTAAACCTTAAGGATTGGGCATATGATGGATAAATTATGCGGAAGACACGATTCTTAAGGTGATAGTCTAAAATATAAGATCTACAATCAAGGGAATAAAGTTGGGCGCTTTATTCATGCAAAGATTGTTATGTTGTCTATATCCCTATTGGGAGATGGTTTGTCTTGACCATCAGAGGTGGACTCCGTGAATAGAAACATTGGCATGTTGTTATAGGTGACAATGTGTTGGATCGGGAAATAAAGAGAATTGATTTGGATTAATAATTCTGTCTCGGCAAATCGATTCACTTTAGACAATCATTTGTATTGTATCTTAATCCTGAGATGAATAGTAGGCCCGTTATCTTGACTTATGTCTTTTGATGTACCAAAGGGTGACACCCACATCTCAATAGTGGTATGCATGCCGGTACGTTGGAGGCATGACTCTTGATGACGTAGACTTATTATTCATAGATATAGAATCCATAGCTCCTCTTTAGGAGTAATGATATCCTCTTATATACGTTGTCTTGTAATTAGAAAATCGAAGCGCTCAACCTTTTGGATACATAGGTGTAACCGAATGGTATACTATCTTTAGATAGTAAGTTTTCTGATGGTGAGATAATGAAACGTAAGATAAAAAATAATCGGGAAGGTAAGACAGAACTTGTCCTTAAGCCGATTATGGATTATCATATGGGGATATGATACACTATGATATGTTATGGAGATTTACCTATACAAGCTTCGTAATTCTATGTAGTTCGAGAGTGCAGCTCCAAGCTTTTAGTGGAGCAGCGTTGGAGTTGATAATTATGAAATATATATCTAGGATATTGGGTTTCGTAATTATCGGAAGCTTAAGCTATATAGGTCCATTTGGTCCCCTTTGCTAGCTCACAACATCCTATAACGACACGGCGTACTTTTTCAATAATTGGTGACTTATGTCATATTTATCATATTGGTTAAAATTTGAAAGAATTAAATAATTCATGTCTGTTTATCTGTTGAATTAATTTTGTAATAAATTAATTCAAGATAAACTTGTTGAATTATTGGGATCAGATAATTCTTGTCTGTTATCAGTTAATTTAATTTTGGATAAATTAGATCAAGATAAACTTGTAGAATTATTGGGAATTCATTTATTTTCTTAGAGATTATCTAGATAAAGTTGTTTTGATCAGATAACTTCTCTATTGGGTTATTTGAATTAAAATTGAGACTTTATCCTTTAGAATCTCAGGTGAAAAATAAAAGATTCACAAAGATTTTTATTCGACAGTTTGGCCTGCCGATACACGTGCTTGGCTTGCCGATGGGCATGTTTGGCCTGTCGATCTAGCTGTTCGACTTGTCGATCAACGAAGGATAAGATCACGCGTTTCCACGCGGATCTTATCAGATATTGATCTGAATTTGATTCTGATCCAAATTTTGAGATATATTCTGATAAGGACTGACCCTAGGGCCGACCTCTATAAATAGGGAGTAATTCTCATATGTTACTAAGATCAATTGAGAGATTAAGAGTGATACTCTGCTATTGAGAATATACAAACTCCCTGAGAGTTTTTGTTCACAAATCATGAACACTTGCTTTGGGTTCTTTCGATTGGTTGGAAGGAGAATCACCGGTGGAAGAGCTGTACGTGTGAGCTCACACTCACTCCGGTCGTGGATAGAGAATAGCAAAGAAGACCAGTTGGTTGAGGCTCTTCTGGAACGTTATTTTTCTTCACAGATTGTGGAGGTTCTTTGGCACACAAAGGTTAGTAAGATCTCGTTAATTTATACATATAGCATCTTAAACTTGTGTTTTAGAAATTACTCTGATATAAAATTTTTAAAATTCTACTGCGTACTCTTTTTCTAACATATTGGACACATGTCGCCTTCTTGCTGTAGCCACCAGACATGCTGAGCCCACCCATGTGGGAGAATCTGACGCCGCTCCAGATCTTGTGTGGCCAAGCCCAACTGAAGCTGTCCTTTGAGCCATACGATTAGCATAGTCTGACCGATCCAACAATTCCCATTAATTCCACTCCAGTCCCACCTAATCGATTAGCAAAATTAGGAGTTGATTTATTGTCGACATAAACTGGCATGAATAATGCTTAGGAGGACCTTGATTGGTCATAGATAAGAAATAACGCGGTAAATGCTTAACTTATTATTTTGTTTGTTATATTAGTTAAATAATGTTGAAATTATGACTATTTATTACATTGAGTTTTTGCTATATTATAGACATGAGTAGACACAGTAAATGCTTGGTAATACTTAATTCATTGTCAACAGATGATGGCATAGTGTATTCTTAAACCATTTAACAAATAATTTGGAAAAAGTAAATTATAGTTAAGTTAATTGCCATAATTGAACCTTTAATCTTTAGCATTGTTATAATTATTGTTATCTCTCTTTTAATTAATCACACTTGTTGTTCAAGTTCCATTTTAATTTAGTTGTATTTTTTATTATTGAAGTTCTAAAATCACAAAAATATGAAAATAAAAAAAGCTATAAAAATGAGTAAAAATTGTAAATAAATACTTTAATAAATACACTAGATTCAACAATTGCCTATTCCCTATGGAATCGACCTCGGATTCACCAAATTAGTGTATTTTTCACATATGTAGCATAAACGATGGGCGTGCGAAAATATCAAGCCATAGCTTTCAACAAGTTTTTATAATTCACTAATATTTCTAGGCTAAATTAGTGTATTTTCACACATGTAGCGAAAACGGGGGTGGACGAAAATATTGAGTCATAAGTAATTTTTTTTCGATTCACTAATGGTTCTTTGACTAAATTAGTGTGCTTTTCAAACACGTAGTGAAAACATGGGGCATGTAAAAATTTGAAGCAGTACGTTTTAACAAGTTTTTACATTTTACTAATGTTTCCGTGACTAAAATAGTGTGTTTTTGACACATGTAACGAAAACAATGAGCGTACAAAAATACTGAGTCATAGGTTTTAATATATAGCAGAAAGGAAGCATACAAAATCCATAGGTTTTAACAAGTTTTCAATTCACTAATGTTTTTATAGCTAAATTAGTGTTTTTCCCACATGTAGCGAAAATGTGGGTTGTGCGAAAATATCAAGCCACAAGTTTTAACAAGTGACAAAGACAAGGGTTGTGCGAAAAATATCGAGTCACATGTTTTAAAAGGTAGGGAAAACTTGGAGTGTGTAAAAATATCGAGCCAAGTTTGAACAAGTTTTTTTAATTCACTAATATTTCTATTGCTAAATTAGTGTGTTTTCACACATGTAGCAAAAAATAAGAGGCGTAGCGAATACAAATGGTGTGCAAAAATATAGAGCCGCAACTTTTAACTAGTAATGAAAAATGGGGGTGTGCAAAAACATTAAGCTATAGGTTTTAACAAGTTTTTTAAATTCATTAATGTTCTATGGCAAAATTAGTATGTTTTTCTCACATGTAGGAAAAATGGAGGGCATTCTAAAATATTGAACCATGGGTTTTAGCAAGTAGCAAAAACGAAGGGCGTCCATAGGTTTTAATAGGTAGCGAAAACAAAAGGCATGTGAAAGTATCTTGCTACATGTTAAATTTTTTTTTTTCAATTTACTAATATTCTTTGACTAAATTAGTGTGTTTTTTACACTAATAGTGAAAGCAGAAGGTGTGCAAAAATATCAAGCAATAAGTTTCAACTAGTGTGAAAAAAAAAATTTAAAACCTGTTAGCTATATTATTGTATAACAAAAAACTACGGAGACCAAAAGATATTAAATTTTATTTATTTCATGCATGATCAGTGCCGCACCAGGTATTTTATTTGTTTTCTTGCTATTATAACTTTATAAACCTCATGGTGATTTTATCTCAATGAGTTATAATTTCAAAATTCTTTTTTTGTAAATAAAAAAATCCTTGAAATTTTAGTATCGAATAAAATGATTACATTAAAAAAAGGTATGGAAATCATACAACATCAAATTTGACAAAACATTCAATCATGTAAAAATAAACGAAATGGGGTATTTTTTTTTAAACGGGTATGGGTTTTATCCATCCATAAGCTCTTAAGGGTTCATTTGGTTCATTGGTTTAAATGTATGGTTTATATTTTTGTGTTTGAAATATGTGGAGTTTGAAAAATTGGCTCATAATATCAAATTAAGGGTTAAAACTATTACTCATTTTTCTTTACCAAGTGCTGGTTCATAGGAGGAAATTTTTGTTTAATTCACTTGGACAATTGAACCAAGAGACCCATAGTGACAAATTAGTTGCTAAAATTTTAATTTTGACAAATGAGTCCCTGGGTTTTTGTTTTTTAGCTGTTTTGGTCTCTAATTATAAAATTGATGAACAATTTCTGAAACATAACAAACTCACTATCAAATTAAGGCTCCTTTTTTGTTCATCAAATCAAAGTATGAGCAAATTGGGAGACTCACTTTTCTTTGCCAAGCACTGGTTCAAAGGAGGAAATTTTTGTTCAACCATTGAACCAAACGACCTATAGTGAAAAATTAGCCGTTAACATTTGAATTTTGACAAATTAATCCCTATACTTTAATTTTGTAGCAGTTTTGGTGTCTAACTATAAATTGACAAACGATTTTTAAAACATAATATAGACAGTCACATTCTTATCATATAAGGAAGGAAAATAAAAGTCAAGTGTAAGACGTTGTAACGTTTAAAGGATCGTCACATTAGCATAGAGGATGTGACTAGTCTTTTAAATTTTAGTATGTCTTTAAAATGTTATTCGCCGATATTTAAATTTGGATGATAAAGAAGATAAGTTATGCATTAAAGATAAGAAGATGTCGATAAATAATATCAACTTATTAAATGTAGTTGCATATTAAAGATGAGAATAAATGTGCATACAAACTCTCCTAAATGATAGTTCAAATAAAAAAAAGCTCAAGTGAAAGTGTTAATGTGAATCTCATTTTTGTTCTTATAGGTGACCTATGTGCGAATCGTATAGCTTTTGAGTTTTAAAAGTTCAAAAACTAAAATGGTAAGTTTTAAAATCCACAGACAAAGTTAAGAATTCTGAAAGTTTAAGAGGTAATGTGATGATTTTAAAAAAGTTTAGAGTAGAATAAACGAAACCTTAAAATTTAGAGATTATTGGCATTCATAACCCTAACTTTTAAGTTAGTAATTGAAGTGAACATCATTATTTTCGTTAATTTGTTTAAATCCAATCTAAATTTTATAGTTAGAGATCAAAACTGTTAAAAACAAAATTGTGGACTAATTTACCAAAAATAAAAGTTTAACGACTAAATTACCATTATGTTAAAGTTCAGTGACTAACAGTGCTAATAATATTGATCAATACTGTCCAAATGAGTTTATGATTTAAAATGACGGTTAAATATGTATTTTTAAACAGGTATTGACCAAAATATGTGAAGATAACATTTTTAACCCGATTTGCAAAACACAAGGGATAGATGCAACATCACTGAAAACAAATGCTCGAACACAGCACATTTCGATAAAAATACAAGGGGAAATTTTTGGTATCATCACTTTCATAAATCATACATTCAAGGGAAACAAGGGTTGAAATGTAGAGAAAAATGAAGACAGCTCAAGAATACCATCTTCTTATTAAACTTACCCAAACACGAGAGAATTTTAAACAAGGCCATAATAGTTCAGACAGTAACCAATCAACATTCAAGGGTGGACACCAAGGAGGGACAAGCTCTGCTTTCTTCTAAGGCTTCCAAAGAATGGTGGTTTCTGCAATCATTGAAGTGACAACATACGGATCCATGTTCGACGCCGGCCTTCGGTCTTCAAAGTAGCCTGCCATAGATCGCAGTAATAGAAAAGAGTCATGATGGTGAAACCATCTTATCAGCACTCTTAATGTAATAGAAAGTAGACATCTGGACTCAGGTAAGTCCTCTCTCCGTTGAGCCGGGATGTGAGATAGGCGATAGCCTAGCATGTAAGGCCGACTACCTATATGATCCCGAGTCCAAACCAAAGCCAGAACATAAAAAGTGCTAACCTTTTCCTTCCTTTTCTGTATCACGGCCGATACGGATAGATGCTCCCCGGTTAGCTACACCCTGTTGAGATTCCATGAAGAGAATGAGATCGTAGCTTAATCGTTTGAAAGATCAAAACAAAATATAAAACAAAAATGAAACCAAATTCTTTCCAGAGTATCTCAACTCTTACCCAAGAGAAGGTGTTAATGTCCGCAGTCTCATGGCGACCGGTCAATCTCCTTTCATTGCCTTTTCCATATGCAGCAATGTGCTCCTTGTGGCGTAAGCCCAGTTTCTCAATTGCTTTTTTAATCACATTGATCCCGCCATCAGATCTCATTGACTTGGTGCTGAGTGGAAAAACCAGGCCAAAACAATGTAAGTTGTACTCATTATACAGGGTTCTAAAAAATTGCAGCATATTATAAGGATCCCAACATTTCGATTCCAATTCACGCGGTCATTCCAATTTGCTAGCTCCTTAAAACATCGTTGAGTCCATTAACATTAAAATGTTGCATTTGCAAATAAAAAGATGAGAATACAATGTCGACACATTGGTATCAAAAAGTTGGAAAAGAAAAACGTTTTGACACCTAACACGATTCTAATTTTAATCCAACCAGGTAAACTACCTACCTGTAGTTGGTGTGGGCACCAGCGCCGTTCCAGTCACCCTGGTAATTCAATGGGGAAACGATAAGGAGCATGCTAAACTAAAATTAAAAAAAAAAAAGTTTTTACAAATACAAGCATTTATGTACGGATTTAAAGCAGACCTGAATTGGTTTTGGATCAAATGAAAGAGCAACTCCTGCGATTTCTGTGATCCTCTGCAGCATTAATGTCAAAATATTAAAAGGGAAGGAAAAAAAAAAAAAAAAGAGCCAGCAATGGACCAAAAGAGGATATGTAGATTCATTGTATGATCAAAGGGAGTCCAAAACTATAATTTTCTAAACTTATCAATATACCTCAAGAATGTAGCGAGCAACCCATAATTGATCACCGGCACCAATGCCAACAGCTGGACCAACTTGAAACTCCCACTGTTACATAACAACACATGAGAACCAGTTTTAGCATATTGCACCAAGTTGAATATCCTATCAAATTACAGTATCACACTGACTTCCATACAGTAGTGCAAATATCTCGGTTTGTTTGATCATATTAGGCGTTTACACAAAAGTGTTCAGTTCAGTAATTTTCTCTGCTTTTATTTTCCTTTATTCTCAGCCACCTAATACAAGATTTCTGCACATACCTGACCAGGCATAACTTCCCCATTGATTCCACTGATGTTGATTCCAGCGTAGAGGCAAGCCTTGTAGTGTGAGTTCACGATATCACGGCCAAAGGCCTTGTCTGCCCCTACACCACAATAATAAGGCCCCTACAGGAAAGGGAAATAAAGCATCTGCTTAGTTCGTTGAGCTTGATAGGCATCATGAGTTAAGTATAGCTACAAATAAGCGTTCGGAAAGAATTCAAGATTAAAAGCAGGAGATTTCTAGGGATAAAAACTACTAGCAGGCATATTTCATCAAGTTCCGTCAAACTACCATATTGTTCTTTAGCTCATCTAGTTCTGATGTGCTTTGATCTGATGGTTCAAAACTATCTTTTTTATGTGCCGGCCCTGTAAAAGTAATGATAAAATATAATGAAAAAAATGATAGTACCTGAGGTCCGGGGAAGCCACCAACTGGCCACCCAAGTGGCCAGTTAACATCCTTTTGAAGAAGAGTGTATTCTTGTTCAATGCCATACCTGAATAGAAAAAAGAGAATGGGGAAAACCATTAAAAAAAAAAGGAAAATAAAACATTTGGCGGATATTTAATTTTCTTTTTCTTCAACGTAGTGTTTTAGACAAACAAGCAATAATTAAATAGTAATGTCCTCTCAAAATTAGCACTAGATAGAACGTGGACTCCAATTAATAAAAGACAAAGCCATCTCGTATTATTTATTCCAGTTTACAACTTGACATACTTGTATTATAGTGATGTGCAGATTAAGAGGGAGCCAAAATAATAATAATAATAAAATTTATCTTTTGCTTCCACGAAGTAAGAGAATCAGACCAAAGATGGAAAAGATTAATAAAAATGAAACTAATCAAGAGCTCAAAATTATATCCTCTTGTAAAAATGGGGCGGATCAATAATTGTTTGCATTCATATTAATTAACCATGAGAAGTCTAAGCACACGTGCAAAGAGAAAAATAAAAGGAAAAGCCAATTAATAACAGTGTACCCAATTCAGATGTAGTTATAGACAAGCACACAGGTCATCTTTCTTGGAGATAATAACAAAGAATGCAAGATCGGAATAGATAATTTTGGTGTAAAATTTTGATGTCTTTGAAATATAATTGAATAAGAATAAAACAAGTATCATCTCAAAAGTGCGTCTATGTTTAAAAGGACTCCCCAATAAATCTTAAGATTAGTGTATTCAGATTCTTTTTGAAATATATGTAGAACCCTGTGACTGATATGAGCCTACCAGCCAAAAACTGTTGATTTATTCTAAAGGGTCAACGCTCGTTGGCATGATTTACTGCATCATAAATTAATCCATATTTTGTTAAGTGGATAACTGTTTGTAATTTTTTTTAAAAAAAAAGGAAAGAAAAAAGAGAAGGTTTGCCATTCTGTACCGAGTTTTAAACAAACGTGAAATATTCTGTGAGAATTTAAAGATTCCATTCTAGATAATTAAGATTCTACAATATGGAAAACCCAATAATGCTCTGAAGTTTGGCATCTGACATTGCACTTGCCTACACTAGCAAGATATGCTTTTTGATAAACCTCAGCACCATTGGTTTATAAAAAAGCCACCAAAGCCAGAAATAATTTTCAAACCATTGGGAATAAATTATTATATATGCAAGAAAAAAAAAAGATTTCAAAACCCAGAAATAAACTTTCAAACGATTGGGAATAAATTATTATGAATAGACAAAAGGGGAAAAAAAAAAGAGGTCTCAATATCATCAATTATCATCACATGTGACCATGTGTACACCTCTCTCTAACGTTTCAAATAAGCATCGGTTAAAGTCAAAGTCAAACTTAATAATCTTCACACGTTTCTAACTTTTGAATGAAGTCTCCAACCTAAAAGCAGAATCACATGATTGACGCCAACCCACCTAAACCATCCACCCACTCAGCAGATGGAGATTCCTAATCAGAGTGGAAAAGAAAGAAAAAGCCAAAAGAAAAAGGAGGAAAAAAAAAGGAAGATATGTTTCTCTCATATCTTGTTATTTATTTATGCAATATCATATAATATTCTATGTATATTTTGTCCACCATGGAACCTTGGACAATTAGACCGTACGTTGAGGACAAAGAAAAGTAGAAAACACACAGTATAGTCGTTGATTTGTCACGTTATATTTTGGTTTTTTGTAAGCCCCAATATGTTAATCAATAAATATAGCAATACAAATGAAAATAAGCAAGAAAAAAGATTTAAAAAAAAAGTGAGAAAATGAAACTACCAAGGCTCCTCGGCGACAACGTCGGGATGACTAAATATCTTAGCAGCATCGTGTCTTTTGTTGGTCGGAATTGGTTCTCCGGCTGGTGTGTAAGCGCCGCACATGACCTTTTTTTTTTTCAATGAATTTACAATGAAAAAAATTACAACTTGAATTTATTTTTCATATTTACCGAATCAAAACAATTAAATTTGAAAAAAAAAAGGAGGAAAGAAAATCATGAGTCAAACATCTGATTCTCTTTCTTTACCAGGATGTTATTGCCTCTCCTGAATGGATCCTTAAACACAGCTTGGGGACTTCGATGCAGTCAAAAACAACCAAAAAAAAAAAATCGAAACAAAAATCAGACGGCTTGTATTAAACTGAAATGGAATGCAATTAGATCAGGGCCGTTGATCAGAGATCGTATGTGTTGGTGAATGGAATTGAATACGTACTATAAGATGACTTCACTGTCATCTCCGGGGGCTTGATCTGTGCTTGAACCGTCATAGTTCCACTTGGGAAGCTTTGCTGGGTCTGTTACTGGTCCAGGAAGACTCTGAAAATTACAAGAGAGACTTGGGGATCAAAATATTTTTGGGTTTGTTTCCAAGTGTCAAAACTTCAATACCCAGATGGGAAATAGGTTCAATTAGGTCTTTTTTAATGGGAAAATTACTCTTAACAGTAGAAATAGATTTTTTTTTCTCTTTTTTGCTATGATAAAATAAAGATTTCTAGTTTGCCAATTTGTTAACTGGTAAAAGAGTTGCATGTTTTATAGATGTAGAACATATATTTCACCACATGGAAAATCACATTACACAGAAACAAAAAGGCAAAACCCGAATAAAGAAAAAAAGAGAGATGATGAAAGGAAAAGAGAATTCACACCCTTGCTTTGCTTCTGAGATCTAAGCCGGATCCGCCGATCCTAAAAAGAAAAAAAAAATGTACAGCACAGGAAATGGAGTAATAGGGCAAGACAAATGCAAAAAGTACGATGATACTAAGAAAGACAAGATCAAAAAGGAGAGAACAGTAATAAGCGTATTTTGGTACCATATGTACTCGGCGATGATCTTGTCAGTGGTGTCCGATAGGTTTATGTTGAGGAGATCGGAAAGGAGAGACATGGCGATTTTACTACTTTTACAGGCAAAAGAAGACAGAGAGAGAGAGCTGTTTGATTAGGCTAATATTGAGAGCAGTATATAATGGAGAAAAATCTTCTGTTTCCCGAATAATTTTCCTACCAAAGAGGGGAGCGAATGGCGGAGAGTTCTAAGTAAATACGTTTAAAATATATTTAACAGCTTGAACGCAGGATTCTCGGAATCTCCACGGTCAAATGGAATTTATTTGGGCAATTTCTGCCCTTTTTGTATTATCCATTTTCTGCCCTTTTTAGAAGAATTTCTTATAATTCTATTTCAGTTTCTTTATGCATATAAATAGGCATATTCTTAATATATTTATTTAGCTTTCCTTTTTAAATAATTATTCTTTTTTAATTTATGTAGATAATTTGGGTAAAAAGAAAAATATGAAAATTTAGAGCTACAATGAGAGAGAGAAAAAATAGTTTAGAAAACATCAAAAATTAAAATTGACATGTCTCCAACGCACCACCATGCGCAAGAGTCAAGCCATGCGACCACTATCAAATCACTTCCATCTGTAGTTCCGTGCGCGTGCTCCTCTCCTGTTCCCTCTTACATGTTTACAACTCGACATCCAGTGCCTCGCCAAATCGGCACTTCCTACATAGCCATGTGTCATTGAAGACCAAATGAGAAAGCCCAGAAAAATGAGGGAAAAAAACAACAGAAATCTTCATAAAACATAAGTAAAAAGTGGAAGACTTTTTTTTTTTTTTTGAGAATTTTATCATTGTGTATAGGGGTGGCAAATCGGGTCAACGGGTCGAGTTAGTGTCCGGTTTGGGTCAATTTTTACAAAAATTATGTCGACACTAACCTAACCCATAACACAAATAGGTTGAAAATTCTCAACCCTAACACAACCCGTTTTGGTATGGGTTGACACAAACACAACCTATGCTAAGCCGTTCCTAAAAGACCCGTGACTCGTATTTGACCTGCAACCCGATTGTGACCCGCAACTTGCCTATGACCCACCTTCACTAAAATATATATATATATATATATATAACATAAAAACAAACATAAAATTAGATAAGTTTCATACTACAACAACAAGAAAGTCCAGTCTTAAAATTTTAAAAAAAAACATTCTACAAGTCCAAAACATATCACGAGTCATCATAGCAACTGTTGATACTGTTACTAAATGTAGATTCTGATGCAATTGTTGATACTGGAATGCTTAAAATATCACGAGCCTCATAGCAAAGATAGGATAACGGAACTAATTTACCTCCCAAAGTGAGAGGTAGGGTTTTGATGTTTAGGGTTATATTATTGTCTATATCTGATCTAATATATAATAACAAAATAAAAATATCTAAATAAATATTAGCAAGTCAGTTTCAGGTCAGTTTAGGATTAGACAGGTTGACCTGACCCTGACCTGTTTTTGGACAGGTCAGTTTCGGGTTGACATTAAACTGACCTAGGGTTTATTTTTGTGACACCAACTCGCAAAAATTTGAGTCAGGTTCATGTCGTGTCGTCGTGTCGTAACTCATATTGTTGGCCTTAATTGTGTGGGATTTTTGTTTTTATTGCTTAGATTTATTTTATTTTTGGAGAAAAGTTTGCCAAATTTTATTTTTGACAACTGAATGGAGACAACATAAAAAAGGAAATAAACCAAGAGAAGCTTAAAGATTTAAGAATTTTTCTATAAAGGCTCTTTTTTCAAATCCTTTCTCTTACTTAATTTTGTTAGCTTAATGGTGTATAATTTTTTTTTTTTTTTGGAATGTGATTTTGTCTGTAGTTATGTTTTATATTTCAGTACTACAATATAACCCAATCAAGTTTGAATATTATGTTCTCTATAATATATGTATTTCCTACTCTAGTTTTCCTACTCCATTTTGTGCTTAATGTTTTTAATTTATTGACCACTAATTAGATGATTTGGGAACAATAGTAACTGGAAAAAGGGACTTTTGTGTTTTGTCTATGTGAGTCTGAGATAGAAATATACTTGCATGATATGTGTAGTTATTTAAAAGAGCCTTGCACTCAATGAAACCTTGCTGAATTTAATCATCATAGGAATAAAGTGGATTGTTTAAAAGGAGTATTTCTACATGATATGTTGGGGCTTTTTAGCAATGGGCTTGTCGACGTGGAAGGCGTATGCAACATCCGTTGCAACATAAATTGAAACATGAGTACAAATCTTAACATTGTAATCATTCAAAACATTTCTTAAAACTAGTTTACTAAACATCAACTTTCGTAAAACTTTTTAAAACATCTTTTCAAAATAGTAAAAAACTTTTTCTTTAAATAACGGAAACTTTCTGTAATGATTTCCATAGCCCAACCATCGCATCTATTCCACCGCAACACTATGCTCGTCAACTAGTCATACTGGTCCTCCTTAGGACTATCTACAATATGAAAAAACTTGTAATGAGCTTTTGCTTAGTAAATTCAAACAAATCTCACAAAACATAATAACATTTATCATAAAACTTTTCTCTTAAAACCTTTCTGGTAAAAACATTTTTCATAAACATTTCTTATAAAACGTTTCTTATAAAACATTTCTCATAATAGCATTTCTTTAAAAGGAATGTAAGCAAGATGATAAAGCATGATTTTATTTATACTCGTTTATGAACATCCTATCATCATTCTTATCATTTTTTTATCTTGAGTGCTTAAGTGTTCTTACCAACATCATCAATTATGAGATCATAATTTTAATATAACATAATGCTTCCTTTGTGGAAGACCTAAGGCCTTCAAACAACGATGTCATAAATTTAACATAACTTGTAAACCTCACATCAAAGAGGCTGGTACGACACTTGATTAACATATTTGGTTTACCTTCTTATAAACTATAGTGAACAAAAACAATGGTAAACGTACCATACGCAATAACTTAATAATTAAACATTACACATAACACATGCGAGCATATTGCAAATCATAACTTGGTCTTTAGAACATTATAGATAACTAATACAATACATTTCAAACATTTATAAAGCATTTGAAATTCACTTTCTTCATGCTATAGGTGAGGTTTAAAACTTAAATGAGTAGCACTCTAACGTTCCTAGTTTATCTTTTTCCTTCTAGTAGTCGGCTTTTGTGTCCTGTTTAAATGGCACCCGACTATTAGCTAACCTTTCTTATTATAGACCTACTTGATCGATAATATAACTAAAACATTACACGTTCATTCTTAATCCCTTCGTCTTATTACCATCAATTTATTTCTCACTTACTTAACTTGAACGTTCTTTAGTCAAAATTTACGTCTTATGTGATGGTTACATTCTTTATTATAATATGAAAAATTTTCTGTCTAAGGGCATTTTGCTCATTCAGAGGGTTAGGTATCCATTTTAGCAAATTTTTAAAATGACGATTTTACACTTAACAGATTTTTAGTAAGTTGTGTAATATAAACTTTACATGACTAAACTTCTCATTTGCAACAGTTTCAAATGTGTTTAAAGTATGTTAAAAAAATTACTTAGTATTTTTCTTACTAGTAAGTAAGATTAATGTTAAGAAATTATGTTTAAGCAAGTTAAATAATGGCTCAAAAAGGCAGGTTGTTACAGTATAACTCCCACGGTCTCTTCTAGTTGGTCTAAGTGACTATTTGTCAAGTGTGGTGTGGTAATGTGTCAGCTGGTAAAGAGTTGTGAGAGTGAAATCATGATCTTGATGTGAAAAGTCAAAATTGTCGTCTCTACAAGGAGCAATGTTGGCCGCGGCTAGGTTGGGCTATACTTAGATGACCTCGAGGAAGAAGGCTTCCAAGGGCAACTGCCGTTGCAATTTTCGACTTCGTGGTATGAAGACTTGATAAAAGGATATCTCCAAGAGGATGGTGTGGGAGAGGAACGTAACTAGTTTATGGGGGCGAGAACGAATTTGTTAGGTTGGTTGGGTGGGTTGGATTATAACACCAAAGGTAAGATTGGCCTATAGAATTCAAAAATAGCCAAAGATGTTAATAGAAGGTTATGTTTCAATTCTAATGGAGGATTTTTTTTTTTTTTTTTGGAAGGGCTTGATGCCATATTTCCATCATTAGGAGGAGTACTTAGAAACCTGTTCTAGAAAAACCTAGCCAAAAACCATGGAGTTTTGACTATTTTGATAAGAAAGCCAAAGTATTTTCCGTGTTAAGAGGGCGTTTTTTAAGTGTGGCTACTCTTTAGGTTGAAATGCAATTGTGAGTTTGATGTGTCGTGTTGTGCTATGTTTGGTCGTTGTCTAAGGGGTTAGAGGGAGAAAGTAGTCGGAGATCATTTATGGTGGCTATGGTAGTTTTGGGGGAAAACTTTTGTTTCGGCTATGTGAGAGGATGATTTTAGGAGGTGTTGAAGCCTTGTTGCCGCTAGTAGGGGGAACGCCTATAAACTTGTTTTAGAGGAACCCCACCAAAATCCTTAGAGTTTGAGCTTTTCTGATCAAGTGACCAAAGTCTATTAAGTATAGTAAAGGATCTCCTCTCCTAGCCATAGTGGTTTTATATTAATTGTTGTTCTTGTGATGTATTGAGAGATGATTATGATTGTAGGATAGTGTTGAGATAGGTTGGTATTTATAAGCAAAGAGGATATACTTCAGGAAGCTAGAAATTTATTAGTTTGGTTTAGGTATTGCCATTTTAGACCCTCAATATGTGGTTTCTAGCCAAGGTTTCAAGTTCTAGGCTAAATGGAGAAGTCATCCAATGGAAAGACTCCGTCCAAGGGGTCTTTTGAAGAAGTTTAGCTTTTATTCTAACCTTGCAGCACCACTTGATAGGAATACCACATTGGGTGCTTTGTAAGAAAGAAAGAGGAGACAAAAGAAGTTGTCATCCCCCTTTTTTGTGTAAGTTTAGATTTTTTGGGAACAATACCTAGTTTGGCCATTAAGTGAAAGAGAAAGTGTTGTATGTTTTACTTTTACTCTCAAGTAGGACTGGTACTAAACGTGTTCGTATCGTATTGGTGTCGACACATTTATAGCACGACACGTTTAGGTTGAACACGAACACGACACGATTAATAAACGTGCTAGAAATGCAAACACAAACACAACTTGCTTATGGCACACGTAACATGAAACAACACAATTAACACGATTATTATACGGGCCGTGACGGGTTGACACGATAATAACACGCATATGACATGTTTATGACCTAATTAACTAAAAATTAAAAAAATTTAAAAAAAAGCCAATAAAGAAAATTAACAAAAACATAATATCTAATTAATACTAACATACTATAAATATTTCAAATATTTTTATTTTTAAGATTAAATGTGTTATAAACGGGCAGGTTGTGTCGTACTAAACATGTTAAGGCGTGTTAGACGTGTTAGCACGAATCTAGCCGTTTTATTTTCATATTTTTCGTACCAACCTATTTATTACCCAATTAATAAACGTGCGGTCCAAAACCGTTTATCTCGTGTCGTTTTTGTATTATGTGATCGTGTCGTGTCTGAAATTACCAACCCTACTCTCATGCGCACAAATCAGTTATAGTAATCACACAATACAAAGTCGATTCCATAGGGAATGCTAAAAGAAAATAAAACTTGAAGAAAAATTAATTAATCAAAATTAATTAAGAGTCTAACCTGGTTCCAATAAATTTTGATAAAAAAGGCAAGAAAATGTTCAACAGTGATTCCAATAGTTCTAGATGATAGTTTAGAAGCCAATCTTACTATCTTCTTTAGATTATGACTTTAGGCCCAAAAGTGTGAAATTATCTTTTATTGATTTTCCTTCGCTTAAAATGTGTAATCTCTACGCATTATACGTAGACAATTTGATGGAAAACATATAATCAAAGAAATTATTTTTTATCAATAACAACAAAACAACAATGAATTTATAACAATCAAGAATACATGATATTAATGATGAAATAAGGTTCATAGAACGAAGCGAAAATCATAAGCATTAAAAATACACAGTTGGAATCAACACAGAGTAAAAATCAACTAATTAAACATGGTTTCATAATCCACCTCAGTAAAAATTAAAATTAGAAATACATAGAAAAAGAAATACAAACAAAGATAAAAATGTCACCCATTGAAGACCTCTACAGCACTAGATTGTATTTCCCTCACTGTTTTTACTTATTCAGCCCTTCGGCGTCAATTTGCTCTGCCTTTCCTCTGCACTTCTTGCTTCTTGGGCTCTCTTCTCCTTCCCTGCTTCCTTCTGCGTCTGTTTATTGTAGTGCAAAAGTTTGATGCACAGCTCGTCCTTCCAAGCACTTCTTCTTTTTCCAACATTTCACTCTTTTTTTATTTTTTATTTTTTAAATTCATGCATCATTCAATAGAGCCAACTTCATTCACTCTGATAGTTGATACTCTCTTTGTTTGGCGCCGGCAAAAACTGGCATCTTTTTTTTTTAATTGATCTTTTATGTTTTGCTGGTGCCCCTTCTTTTTATTTTTTTTTTGGCGCTTACTTTTTTTTTTCCTAATTTTAATGTATATTATATTTTTTTTGGCGCCAGCTATGTTCTTTCCATTAGTAATACTAGATATGTGTATTTATTTAATTAAAATAAAATCACAGTAAATTAAATAAAAATTCAAAAATAGAGTAAATACATGAAAATACAACAAAACCAAATAAAATTCTCAAGAACTAAACCAAATTTTGTACAAAAAAAGTGGTAAAATTACCCTACTTCATAGAGTTATCAGAAAGGTCATTTTTGTTCTCTTCTTCGGTCTTTCCTTAGGTCAGATGAGCTATTGGGTTGATTGGATTAGATAATTTGGTGGGTCTACTACGTTGGGTGGGCCAATTTGAGCCTAATGGGAATTCTTCTAAAAGTGGGCTAAGGTTTCTTTTTGGTTGGTTTTTGGGCTAATACCTCTAGACTTAAAGCCTCTCTAAGTGGGCCAAAAGTATAATCGGATGGAGTAAAACAAGCTTGTTTATGTTCCTTGACCTTCCAAATCTTGACCCACTAGAGATCCCCAAAGCATGGGATAGGTCTGCATACTGACTACCATACCTTAAGCCATATTAGGATATGGGCTTGGATTTGCATCTGGTGAAATTTAGGTATTAACATTAGCCTCTTGATTACGTGGGTTATGCAGTGCAACGAAATAGTTCGATGAGTCAATCTTCGAACCTTAAGATCCACTATGAAACCGTCCCTATTTTATTTGTTTATAGAATACCCCGCAGCCATCAAGGGACTCATGACTCAGACGTCGAGAAAAGCAAAAGGAGACTTTCTTATTTAAATAGTCGTTCTTTAACTTTTGAATAAGCATTTTTACAACACTCCTCCCAAAGATCTAGAGTTTATACCAAGACCTTTGTTGATGCTTATCAGAGTTTGGCATCGGATCAACATCACATGCGACTGGGCACGGTCCTCAACTCTTCCTTGTTCGTCTTTGCTTGATCGGATAAACCAGCAACAAGAGGAGGGACACTTCCAAGGCAAAAAAAGGACAGGTCAGTCAATAGACAAGGGCTCTCCGATGCTCAAGGCAGGGGTTGCTCGGCAGAGAATGAGAACTCTTTAGATGGGAAAGAGCATGCATGCCAGAATGCAATAAATGCATCCTATTTATAGACTACCATTTGGATTGGATGTTAGGTGGGTTATGCCCACGAGCCGAGTGTCACATCAAGGCGTGTCAGATGGTAGGGGACAAGTGTCGCCTCCCTCCGTCGGTGGATTGCTTCCCATCCAACGATGAGTTGTTTGCTACCTGTTGGCCAGTGATGGTGAGTAGCAGCCCACTTCCACAAGTAGAAAGGATCCGACCCGAGCTAGTACTCAATTCGAGGAGGCAACCTGTCGAGGTGCGGCCGAGGAGACCCTAAAAAGCAGCTCAGATGAGAGATCCAGGCTCATCGGGATCAGTAATAACCTTCGCCATAGCTTTGTCGAGCTGTTTAGTCGATCACTCGAGGTAAGGCTCCTTTGCAGCGGCGCCGAGCTCACCCTCAACAGTAGCCCTCCAGTTCACCTAGTTGGTGCCTGGCCGGGTGGACTATGTCGAGAGGGTGTGGTCGGCTTAAGATAGAAGACCAAGCGATGTCCCGAGGCAGTGTGAGATGAAGGGCCATGCGATGAAGCCCAGTGGGACACGTGTCGTAACGCGAGCCAGTGCCTCTCTAACAGGCGTAATTATCGCGCCTCTTTGTTTTTCGTGCCAAGGTTTCCCACCAAAAGCTACTATAAATAGGATCCGTCTTCTTGTCATTTTCACATGCAATCAAGGCCACACTTCACTACTCTTGAGTTTTAACTACCGAGCTGTAGTTAGCAACCCAAGAACTCTCCGTTCCTAAGCTTCCACAATCTGATCAGGTAATTTCCTGAGGAGCACGATAAAGACGAGTGACTTGTCAGATTCCCAGAATGTTAATATTTTCTTGTCGAAAAGTAGTCCAGAGACCGAATCGTCCTCCACAAAGGTTGATATAGAAGGTTTGTCCTCAGAGCAGGATAGGGATGATCGGTTGGTCGAAATATTAAGGGTCGACACCTAGGTCATCCCCGAGCAAGAATTCCTGAACTTGTTGGACGTGAAGCGCCCAATGAGCCTTGCAAGGGTGAGAAATCCCTACATCGAGGCAGCCACCGCCAGCACGTCCTGAATTATGGCTCAGGAATGGGCTGAGCTGGAGGCAGCTGGCGATGTAGCAAGCACCTCTGGTCGAGACACCGAGGCCCCTGTCTAGATCGTTGGCAAGGTTACTATCGACATATTCGACAAACAGGTTGCCAAGGAAACCAAGCCGATGATGAGTGCCGTCGAAGAGGAGGACAAAAGGGTCTGAGTCACTCGAGTACAGGGAGTGACTGCATACCGAGTAACCCAACCCGGACAGACTTCAATAGCGACTTACTCCAGCACAATGATGGTTTCTCGGCTTGAGGATTTACGTACCGAGTTCGACATCCCGAACGACGTCATGCTTATTGCATCCGAGGAGAGCGACTTGCCCTTAACTCTGCCCAAGGGGTGTATACCTATAGTTTTTTAGAGCTGAGCTGCGACTGCCATTTCATCCATTCCTTCGCTAGGCACTCAACGAACTTAACGTGTGCCCGGCTCTGCTTAACCCGAATAGCTACAGGTCGTTGATCGGGATGTACACATTATGGACATACCACCGGGCTACCGAGATGCCGTGGGTGGCATTCAAGTAGATTTATAAAATGGAAAAGCTTCCCCGATAGTCCAGCTGGTATTACGTCACCGGCTTCAAGAAAGATTTCATTTTGGGCAACCCTAATTCGAACAAACTCTAGAAGTACGAGTGGTTCTATGTCAGGGGTAATTACCTAGCCCAAGCCAGTGAGGCCGTTCCTAAAGATCAGCATGTCCTAAGGACATTCGATCAAGGGCACATGTGATCTAAGAGGCCGTGGGCATCGAGCCATATAATTAGGGCGGTAGAAGACCTGTTCGAGAAGCTAGAGGCGACGAGGCAACAATCGTTTTTGCTCGAGAAGGAGACCCTCTCCCATTATGGCTGGTTCAGGGAACCTAGCAGAATCGATCCCCCATCAAACATCCAATCGCCCGGTCAGCCGAGTAGGTTACAGTCACAAGGCCTAGTGCTGTGGATATCCCAGGGCCAAGCACTTCCAAATCTAGGTAGCCAGCGAGGAAGCCATCATCATCCAGCTCCAGAGACTAGTCGAGTGTCTCCTTCGACGTGGGGCCACCTATAGTGGATGAGGACCTCGAGGACATGATTTGGCTCCTACACCCGCCTAGCCAACTTCGGATCGGAGGTTAGCCCCAATTTTTTTTTTTAAGCCAAGCTTGCCTTGACTTGGATTTTGATTTCATAGAGATGTCTTCCCGACCAAGGAACGCAGAAGAGAGGCAAGCCCTCATGGAGAGCCTTAGCAAGCAGAAAGGGAAGGCTATGGCAGTCGGGAAGAAAAGGAAGAGGACTCTGAGACTGAAAGTGTCGGCGCGGTCCGGCCAGCCACCCAGTTTAATCCAAGTGCCCCCACTTTGGCCTACGAGGACTAGGGCTTTGTCGAGAGAGACCCAACCTCCTGCCGTCCCAACAACCGTGGTGCCTTCCTCGGAAGTCCCTCCGAGGAGGAAAGTTAACTATCGTCGCCACATCCTTGAGCATCTTAGGGACATGGTGCCCGATGAATCTTTCCTGCAGAACCTCCGCGGAGAGGATTTTGAGGGCTTATCCAACGCAACCTTCTGCTCTACTACCAAGGTGAGTGATTATTCCACCCCGAGCTTCCTTTCTTTCCCTCTTTTTTTCTTTGCATGCTGAAAGTTCTATTTTCCTCAGACATGCGCCTTCTTGCACATGGCCTATTCGGCCAGGCTAAAAGAATTCAACTTGGAGAAGGAAAGACACAAGAAGACCACCCGTGAAAAGGATGAGGTCGAGAAAGAGTTCGATGCCAAGAACATTGAGTTAGAACAAATCAAAGAGGCTCTTTCCTAGGCTAAAAAGGAGGCTAGGAAGGCAAAGCAAGAAGCCAAACAAGCTAGGACAGCAATAGAGGAGGCGAGAAATGAGGATGGCTAGCTTTAGGATGAGGTTTCCTGGCTCAGGGAGCAGTTGCAGGTTTCCCAGGCTAAGCACCGACACTTTTGGGAAAAGCTGCATGGCCGACTTGCCCAAGCCGTGAAGGAATTCAAGGCGTCCTCAGAGTACACCAACTACTATTACTTCGGCATGATGAACCTCAGAGACTACTTGATCTGGAAACATCTCGAGGCTGAGGTCTTCAACAAGTTGCTTACAGTTGAGCCAGAGCAAAGCGTGACATAACATTTGGGGGATGAAGAGGTCGTCAAAGTGGACGACGAGGATGACGGAGACAAACAAGGCAGAGACGATGATGCCAGGGAGGGGGCCCAGGCTTAGCATTTTTTTTTTTTTTTTTTATTTTGCTTATCCGGGCTTGGGAGGTACCCGGTTAACTATACCTCCCCATCACTCTTTTGTAATGAAAATTTTTAGTGTTCATCGCTTCTCAGATTTTATATATTTCATTTTTGAAAATTTTCAAGTGCAATTGTTCTCAGGTAGATATTTTCATACTTCGGATGAAAAGTTCCTCAAGAACGAGGTTTGACCTTTGTCTTACGGAGTTAACATAGACCTTGGCCTAGGGATTGAATTAGGAACTATTTTCAAGTTAGGTGCTCCTCGGGAGAACCGTTCCTGGATCATTGCATCCTGAGTTCTCCTTTTTCAATTCTATCGTCAACGAGTTTAATGTCTGGTGGTTACCGAGTTTATCTGAGTAGATTTTTCGGTCAGGCAGAGCACAATCGGTTTGGCATAGCACAATGGAATGTGATACCTTGTACCCTGTGACCCCCCTAGACTTGTTTAAGTTTATAGAAACTTTTACAAGTCTAATATTGGTCAGGCATGGTCATGCTAGGGTGACTCTGTCTTGGTGGTCTGTGTGACGACGGACTAATAGTCGACAAAATACTGACTAGCCCCTAGTTTGGTTAGTCGGGAAGACCCTCTTTCTTTGGGAGTTACGGTCTGGTCCTCGGGTTGGAGTTACGGCTTCCCTCTTTATGATTTTTTTTCCTTAAACACATATTGCTCGACGGAACAGTGTAGGAATTTACATTCATTGATGTATAATATTTACATTCCAGCCCTATTTAATAGGCCTAGTTACAAAAAGAATATAGCCAGAGTTCAAAAAGGATTTCTGGTGTTGATTAGCAAAAGAATCTCTTTAGGAGCTCAGCATTCCAAGGATGACCGAGCAAGTTTCCCTCCGTGTCAGATAGCCTGTAGGTGCCAGGCTGGATAATTTCAACAACCTTGTATGGCCCATCCCATTTTGGGCCAAAGGATCCTAACCCAAGCTACTAAACTATGGCCTTTTTAAGCACCAAATGTCCCACCTTGTAGCTCCTAAGCTGGACCCGCTTGTCGTAGTATGGAGCAACGACTTGGTTTTGAGCTACGTTATAGATTGCTGCCTGGTTCCTTTTTTCCTCGAGTAAGTCTAGCTCAGACATCATGACCTCGGTGTTTCAAATTTCATCATAATGTTTAACCCTGAAGCTCGGTAGTCCCACCTCCGCCAGGATGACTGCTTCTACTCAGTATATGAGTGAGAATGGGATCTCTCTGGTAGTTGTTCGGGCAGTTGTTCGGTAAGCCCAGAGCACTTTTGGGAGCTTGTCAATCCATACTCCCTTAAGTCCCCTAAGCTTTTTCTTCAAGTTGTCCTTGATCATCTTGTTGATAGCTTCCACCTACCCGTTGCTCTGTGGGTAGCTCGGAGAGGAGAAAACTTTCTTGATGCCGAGCTGCTCACACAAACGGAGGAGGCTTGACGATTTGAACTGCTTCACATTGTCAGTCACGATGGTATGCAGGATTCTAAACCGGCAAATAATGTTTTTCAAAACAAAGTTGGTACACTTTGCCTCAGTCATGTTGGTGCATGGCTCTACCTCGACCCATTTGATGAGGTAGTCAATGGCCATAATGTAATACTTGAATTGTAATCGGGCTTGGGGAAGGGGCCTTATCAAATCAATGGCCCATTTGGCAAATGGCCACACCGACGTTCCTGAGGTGAGTGGTTTGGCATGATGTCCAAGCAACTTTACGAATTACTGACATTTGAGGTATTTTCATGCGAAGTCTTTGCAGTCCTTCTCTATGGTCAGCCAGTAGTAGCCCTACCGAAGACATTTTTGGGCTAAGGACCACCTACCAGAATGGTTTACACATAGGCCTTCCTGGATATCTCTCATTAGATATTTGGCTTCTTTAGGCCCAACGCACTTTACACATGGCGTAGTGTAGCCTTCCCGATATAAGTTTCCGTCGATCATCAAATACCGGGCCGAGCCGTTACAAATCCAACGTGCCTCTTCTCGGTCGCCAGGCAATTCAGCTGTGGTCAGGTATTGGATGATCAGGTCCATCCATGTGGTCTCATGTTCTTTGGCTACACTTGCTATTTCTTTAGTAATGCCTGGCTCGGCTAATCTTTCAATGGGGACCGAAGTTAGATCACTGTCGCCCAGACCTAAGGCAAGTCGAGCAAGTGCATCATCCTCTGAGTTTTCTAATCTAGGGATCTACCTGAATGAATAAGATTTAAACTGTCCAAGCAGTGTCTTGACCTCTTGTAAATATACGGCCATTGATTTTGAATGGCCTTGAAATATCCTAGTGACTTGCTAGATGACAAGCATTAAGTCGCTATGAATAATTATGCGGTCAACTCCAAGGTCCCTGGCGATTCTTAATTCGGCCAGGAGTGCTTCGTATTCTACCTCATTGTTAGAGGCCTTGACGTTGAATCGAAGTGTGTAGATTGCCTTGTATCCATCCGGGCTTGTTAATACCAACCCGGCGCCTGAACCTTCTACACAGGAGGATCCATCAACAAAAATCTTCCATTTTGGTTCATACATTGCGGGACCTTCGCTACAGCTAAGAGCGTCTTGTACTTCCACGGGTGCCTTTTCAGCCAGTGGTGTGCCTTGCTCGATATCGGTGAACTCAGCAATAAAATTTGCAAGGGCCTGAGCCTTGATGGCTGTCTTTGGTACAAAATGGAAATCATACTGGTCGAGCTCAATGGACCATTTGGCCATCCGTCCTGATATATTTGGGCTTTGAAAAACTTGCCAAAGAGGGAACTTTGTCGGGACCCGTATGTGTGGCCTTGAAAATAAGGACGCAGCTTTCGAGCAAAGGTGACTAGAGTGAATGCCAATTTTTCAAGTGGAGAGTACCACTCCTTGGCACCCTAGAACGTATGGTTCATATAATAGACGGGCTTTTAAACTCCGTCTTCTTTTTGAACAAGGACCGAGCTTACGGCCTTCTCGGACACGACAAGGTAGGTGGACAATATTTCTCCTGGTAAAGGTTTAGACAGGAGCGGGGGGTGTGGCTAAGTGCTTTTTCAAATTCTAAAAGGCTTCTTCACACTCCCTACTTTACTCAAACTCCCCTTGAGTGTCTTAAAAAATGGGTGGCACTTGTCGGTAGACTGGGAGACAAATCTAGAGAGAGCCGCTATCATGCCAGTAAGTTTCTGCACCTCTTTCACAGTCTGAGGTAAATACATGTCAATAACCACTTAAGCCTTGGCTGGGTTAACCTCTATGCCTTGTTGGTTGACTAAAAATATGAGAAACTTGCCTGAGCTAACCCCAAACACACATTTTGCCAAGTTAAGCTTTATTTCATATTCCTAGAGAATGTCGAAGCTTGCTCAAAGATTAGCCATGTCGTCCACTGCTCGGACAGATTTAACTAGCATATCGTCCATGTAGACCTCCATTGTTTTTCCAATCAGCCGAGCAAGCATCTTATTGACCAGGCAGTGGTAGGTCACCCCGGAATTCTTTAGCCCAAAGGGCATTACCACGTAACAGTAGAGCCCTGGTCAGTATCGAAAGCTATTTTTATTTGGTCTTTCTCGGCCATCCATATATGGTCTGTATCTGGTTATATCTAGAATAGGCATCCATGAAGCTTAGCAGCTCATGCCCGGTTGTAGCATCAACAAGCTGGTGTATCCAAGGAAGTGGAAAGCAGTCCTTCAGGCAGGCCTTATTCAGGTCAGTGTAGTCTATACAAACCTGCCACTTCCCATTCTCTTTCTTGACGAGGACAACGTTCGTTAACCATTCTGGATACTTGACCTCTCAGATGAGTCATGCTTTCAAGAGCTTCTCAACCTCTTCATTAATGGCAAAGGATCTTTTCAGGTTGAAGCCCTTCTCTTCTATATCACTGGTTTGTGATCGGGTCGAACATTGAGCCAGTGACACATTACACTTGGATCGATGCAGGGCATGTCTTCATGGGACCGCGTGAACACATCTTGATATTCAGTAAGGAGCCCCTCGAGGTCGGCTCGGATCTAAGGTCGTAACTGGGATCTGAGTTAGACAATGCGCTCAAGATGTGCAGGGTCTAGGCTGAACGACACCAAGTCTTTAACTGGGGTGGCCTTTACCTCTTCCTTGGGCATTCAGGGGTCGAGATCGGATAGAATCTTGGGCTCCGGGTCGGCGGGAAACTCTATCTCGTCGACCTTGTAAATGGCCGAGACGTTTAATTGCAGGGTCGACATCGCTCTAACGGCATTGGTATGACAAGCTCGAGAGTTTCTCTATGACGACCGAATTACTTCGACCCCATTCTCTGTTAGGAATTTCATTGCCATGTTATAAGTGGAGACTACGGCCTTCAATGAGTTTAATGTTGGGCGGCCGATAATAATATTATTGTACTGAGAGGGTTTGTCGACGACCAGGAAGTCGACAACTCGTGTGACCGTAGCAGCAACCTCTCTGAAGTTCACCGGCAGTCCGACCTTCCCTATTGCTCGGACGCATTCGCCCGTGAAGCCGTAAAGCGACGTCTGAACTAGGACTAAGGTAGCACTGCTGATCTTGAATTTATCGTAAGCTTACTTGAATAGGATGTCAGCCGAGCTCCCAATGTCAATCAACACTCACCGCACTATGTTGTGGGTTATGTGTAGCTCACACACAAGGGCGTCGTTATGTGAATGAATTAATTTATTAGCCTCCTCCTCGATGAAGGTGATTGGTGTGTCTTGTTAGCGACAAATCTTGTTTATATGCTCGGACATGTTGACGAAGTCGCCTCGTTCGACCAACCGAGCTTATCGGACGTAAGCCCACCGCCCACTCGATGTGTCCCCAGTGACAAGCCCTCCGAAAATCATGTGAACAATGTTCGAGGGTTCTAGGGTGTTCCTATCATCGTTACACAGGCGGTTTGGAACGTCTCGGCCCAACGGGTTATTCCTCCCAGCTGCGGAGCCTGGAGTTAAGACTCGCTCAACGAATTCCCTTAGGTGTCCGTCATGGACTAGCCTCTCAATCTAGTCCTTTAGCTGAATACATTCGCGGATGTTGTGCCCCACGTCTTTGTTGAACTCGCAATATCTGTTTTGATCCCGCTTCGCCTTACTGCCTTAAGCTTGGGCGAGGCTACTAGCAAGTTTCTCCGGCTCACCTGTGCGAGCACTTCATCAATGTTGGCTACTAGGGGCGTGTGGCTTTGGAGCTTCCTAGTTAGTGCCTTGGGCTTCTCAGCTTTCTTTTCCTTCTTCTGTTTTTTATTCTGCTCAACATTGGCCTATTCTGGCGCTTTCTTTTGCTTCTTTTCTTTCTTTGTCCCTCTGGTGCCGGCCTCCTCCCTACGGCTCTTCAAGTATTTGGTCACGTCGGTGTACCTTTGCACGTAGCCGAGCATCTGTGAAAATGTGCTTAGCTACTCAAACGCCAATGATTAAGTAAGCTTTTCGTCTCGAAGACCCCTGACGAAAGCATGCTTGAGCGTCTCGTCTTTGACATGCTTAACTTCGAGGGTTGCTCGGGTAAACCTATTTATATAGTCCCTAACATTGCCTTCGCCTTGTTTGACAGCATACAGGTAGGTAATTTCCTTCCTCCTCATCTTGGTGGTGGAGAAGGATGCTGAGAAGGCATCTGAGAGCTGCCAAAAAGATGTGATGGAGGCTGGCTCGAGTCGTCGGAACCACTGTCGAGCTGGTTCGATAAGGGTCAGTGAAAAGGCCTTGCACATTGTTGTATCGCTAGCATTTTGAAGGAGCATGTGTCCTTGGTATAACTAAACATGCTCATCCGCATCCACGTTCCCGTCATAGGCCTTGATTTACGGGACCTTAAATTTGGGCGGCATAGGGGCTCGTATTATAGCGTTTAGGAATGGCGGGTCTGGGCACCTACGTCATCCAAGCCAAAGTGATTATTGCAAATCTCGTCAATTTGGTGTTGTAACTCCTGGAACTGACTACTGTTCGTATCCTCGGGTAGTTAGACTCTATAAGGTGCTCCACCCTCAACGCGGCCACCTGCCTTGGGCTGGCAACCCTGTTGTGTTTCTCCTCAGCGTCCGAGCTGGTCAAATACAGATGCTCGGGAACCTTGCGGTGACAGAACCCTTGCTCCTTGCTGTCATAGTTCCTTGTGAGAGAGAGGCCAAAGATTTCTGGATTTGATAGATTGCTGGTGCATTCTTTTGTGAGTACTGGTCTTTGAAATATTCCCATACTTGACACGCAGTCTTGGCATGAAATACCCCCTTGGCTAGATCTGGCTCCACCGAGTGAGTAAGCCATGATAAAATCAAGCTATTACATTGATTCCAAAGTGCATATTCTGCTGGCTGTTCTATTTCTGAAGGTGGCTAGATGGAACCATCAACAAAGCCAATTTTGTTCTTGGCTGTGAGAGCATGAATCATTGATTTGCTCCATGATGGATAGAATGAGCATGTGACCGGGCTATCTGAATGATGAACAAAGTATGGGTTTGATGGATCCATATTGGAATTGACATCGCTGGTGTTTGAGTGTTTGGAATGGTTTTTCTCTGATTGTGTTTGAGTTGCTTCTGCCATGGTGTTTGTAAGCGTGTTAGAGCTTTGAAAAGATCAAGCAATTAGGCACCAGAATGTTTGCTCTGAGACCATCTAAAATAATAATAAGGCTTGGAGAATGAATAATAGAGAATTGGTTGAATGCCTTTTTCTTATATATTTCATTACCAGTACACGATATATATATATATACAAATGTACCATATAATTTTACCTATTTCTAAGGCTTAGAATCTGTGATCCTCTATCAGAGGGATATAATGTACACTACTTTAGGAAAGTAAATAAACAGAGATTATGGTAATATATTTACAATGGTATTTCTTAATAGTATGTTTTGTAATTTTTTGTAAGAGGGTGTGTTATGTAATTTTCTTATAGATTTGGTTATTTTTAAAGCATTTTGCTTAGAAAATTTGAAAAATGTGGTTACCAGTGGCATCTCGGTTGTTACCAAATGGCAACAGTAAGCCACCTGGTAACCACATGAATACTGGTTGATAACCATGATAGATACCGAATATATAACTATAATGAATATCGACTGGTGTATATATATAAATATATTCTGCATAAGATGATATAAATAATTGGATAACGTAAATTAGAATTGGTTGATCTATATTCTGTAAGTTTGGTTGAATTAGGCATTGTATGTATACGAATTCGTTTCATTATGGTGATCCTTTTCAATTTCTGTATTTGAATGTGTATGTATGGCTTAACTATGGAATTTCTTCGTTGAATTTCGTATATGTGGTATCCATATAATTATGGACAATATATATGTGTTGTTCAATTGTTATTCTGTTTAATACATATATGGCATATATGTGCTATTAGGTTGTTGGGATTCAGAAATATGATGATAAATTATATTTATGACTAAATTTAATAAGTAATATCTAAGGTGAATGTTGGATACCTAGAAGGCATATATATGGTAATTTTAAAGATATTAAGATAATGTGATGTGTCATATTTGGCAATTATTTTTTTTGTGTAGCACGAACAATTCAAGCTAGGTCATGGTGTCTTGCAAAGTTAGTTAAAATCAACTTTTTAGTCAAAGAATAATATAAACGTCTCATATATTATAATAAAGATAAAAAAATTACTATAATATAAAGTTTTCATATGTTACGGTATTTTGAACAAGGAGCTAGGTTGTAACCAATTCTGTCCATCACTGTTATTTTTGGAGCATGTATGTAAAGAGGCCCAAAATAAAGGAGCATATTTGTAAAGAGGCCCAAAATAAATGGGCTTAATATAGCTGGGCCACGAAAAATAAGTTGGAGCCCAAAACATTTCCCCCGGCAAGAAACAAAAATGCTTTCTTGTTATAAGTTTGAGATTACGGGAGAAGCTGCTTTTGCCGCTGGAAAACCCTAGACCTAGCTGCTCCTCTTTCTAGTTTCTGGTACGCAGTCTCTCGCTTTCTCGTATTCATCTGATCATTGCCCCTTTCCTTTGTCTTTCCTATCTTATGCTTGTCCATTTCTTTTGTTTCTAATGCGCTTATGAATCCGTTCTATTGGTTTATATATTTGTGGTTCTATGTTTGTTTCCCAAGAAAATCTAAGAAATGGTATAGATGTAAACTAACTCTGGAGTCTGCGTGCTGTCTCCTTCACGGGATATAGGTTTTAGATCCAATGTTTCTTAGTTCCCTAGAATTTTGGCTCCCAAATTACGCTTCAATGATTTTTCGATATTTAAGGATGTGGATAATTTCTTTTTATCTTTGTATTTTATTCATGGCAAGCCCGTTAGTTTAATTGGTGTAATGACCTTATTATTATTATTATTATTTGTTTATTTATTTTTAACTTTGCAGGAGGCGTTTGTGCGGTAAAGGGATAAGTTTCATCAATGAGGTATGTGAAAATTTTAATGCCTTTTTGTTTTCTTCAAAATCCATCTTATTGATTTATGTTATACAAAGAAACATTACTAAAAAAAAAAAGAAAAGAAAAAAGCTTCTTGAAATAGTGTAGTTAATCTTATGGATAATTGTTAACTTCTTGATAACAAACCCTTATAGATAATTAACCTTGTTAGGCTCCTATTGCAGACCGCGATGCTAGAAAGTATTTCTTTTATTTTTTTAATTATTTGAGTTTTGTTATGTGCCTTTTTGACTTGAAGTGTTGTTACTTTTTTTTTTGTTTGGTATGTCAAGCAGAGTAATGTTGTTGTCTTGTGCCTGATTATTCAATGTTATTGTTGTTGCCACAGTAAGCTCCAGAGTGATGTTCTCAGAGAGGCTATCTCTACCATAATGAATGAATCAAAAGATAAGAAACGTAACTTCACTGAGACAATTGAACTCCAGATTGGACTGAAGAACTACGATCCCCAAAAGGACAAACGTTTTAGCGGTTCTGTGAAATTGCCACATATCCCTCGTCCTAAGATGAAGGTGTGCATGCTTGGAGATGCTCAGCACGTTGAGGAGGTAATGTTATTATTAGTCTAGTAATTTTACTATGTTCTTGGTCATTCAAGTTGAAATTTCTTTTCATTTATTCTTTCTATTTTTTTTATTAAATCTATCAGCTATTTGTTTTGTAACTTTATTGGTGATTTCGGAATTTTCTCATTTTGGCACCTCCTTATTTTTTGTTTTTTCGGTTTACTTAATTCTTCAGGCAGAGAAAATAGGTTTGGACTATATGGATGTTGAGGGGCTCAAAAAGCTTAACAAAAACAAGAAATTAGTGAAAAAGTTGGCAAAGAAATATCATGCCTTTTTAGCATCAGAAGCTGTAATAAAGCAGATCCCTCGTCTTTTGGGCCCTGGTCTGAACAAGGCAGGTTGGTGTGTCAGTGCATTTTGTTCTGTTA
Organism: Artocarpus heterophyllus; assembly: GCA_025403435.1. Lineage (NCBI taxonomy): Eukaryota > Viridiplantae > Streptophyta > Magnoliopsida > Rosales > Moraceae > Artocarpus > Artocarpus heterophyllus. The sequence continues at coordinate 13,893,479 of CM046339.1, forward strand.
ATCTCAAATAATCTGTTGAAAACTAATTTATATAGTGGGTTACATTGTCATGATTTCTTTTATTTTTGCCATCCTCTTTTTTGCTTTTTCTTTAGGTGAAAGCTTCTGTTACTTTTCACGCCAGTTGATTCTAGTATCATTCTTGCCATATTGAGGCACTGCACAATCCGCTTGGAAATATGAATTTTGTGTTTTCTTTGTTTAAATATAAATTTCTTGCTTACACTTTGGTTCACAACTTCTTTTGCATTTTGCGTAGCTTTTTTTTTGGTTTATTTTTCAGGTTTGAAAATTCTTTTCCTAAGCTATCTACAAATGTGAAGTTTTTTTTTTCCCCTTACAAAAATGCTTTCTATCTTTTATTATGAAATCAGGTAAATTTCCAACGCTTGTCACCCACCAGGAATCTTTGGAGTCTAAAGTGAATGAGACAAAGGCAATGGTAAAGTTCCAGCTCAAAAAAGTTCTTTGCATGGGAGTTGCTGTGGGAAATGTCTCCATGGAGGAGAAACAGATCTTCCAAAATGTGCAATTGAGTGTTAATTTCCTTGTTTCACTGTTGAAGAAGAACTGGCAAAACGTAAGTTGATTTTAGTATGCATTTTTTTAAAACTAAAATAAGCATCTAGATAAATATTGTGCACTAGTTTGCTTGGGGAATGGAATAAGGTTCTAACTTTTATGACCCTCACCGCTTCAATTTAAATTAAGATGATATATTTATATGCCAACTCGCATTGGTTTAAAGATTTGAAGCGTTTAGGAACCAAGTTTCAACACCAAAGTTCCAATTGCTACAATTTAAAGCAAAGTATGCTATAGTGTAAAGCAAAAGTATGCTATAGTGTAAATCTCTTACATACTACATTATTTAAGTTTCAAGTTTAAGTTCTAACTTTGTTTCCAAATATTCTCTTATCTTTGGGTTTTCTTTCACTCTGTGAGCTTCTATATGATTTTGTTTTAAAAGATTCTTTTGATATTTGATATTTTTTTTTCCTGTGGAACAGGTGAGGTGCTTGTACCTGAAGACCACTATGGGGAAGCCACAGCGCGTGTTTTAGAAATTGTGCTTTTTTACTTTTTACATGTATGTTTGAATTTTGTAGGGAAAAGTTCTGCGAGGTTGATGCTTTAATGTTATTTTTGAATTCTCAAAGTTCTCCAGCTGGTCGGCTGTTCTCTTCTTTTTTTTTTTTTTTCAATGTTTTGAAAAATTGATTATTTTTTGTTATCCGAAGACTTGAAAGGAAGAAAAAAAAAACGTATTAGAGTACCAAATTTCTATCTACTTACGTATGCGTTTGATTACGAGGAATGTTGTTTGTGATCACAGGAAACGCGTCGTTATTATGAACGCAGAGCCACAATAGGCCTTAAAATAGGAGTTAAGAGATGTCTCATTAATTTAATTGAATTTCTAGTATGGAGTGAAATTTTGCAACTCAATCATGTATGATGGAGTCATCAATATTTGGGCCAAAAAGGAAGGACGTAACCTTTGGGGTAAGGGAAATCATGATCGGTATTGTGGACCTAAACCCATGGAATTTGGGCCTTGGTGTTTGGTCGAAATGTAATGGATTTACTTTTTTTTTTAAAAAAACTTTTATGGCATAATATTGTATGCCCTATTAGCGTATCTTTTTGTTTTACACCCCGTAATTCTTTCTCAGCCAGACGGGGGTAGAATATAGGAGCAAGTACAAGTATTAGTAAAATAGCAAAAATGCGTTCCTTGTCTTTAATATGTTTGCTTGCGGTAATTGTGGCCTTGAGTGAATCGATGTTTGCATCTTTGATGCACTTGCTAGTACATGTAAGAATTTTTAATTGGATAATTGTAAATAGCCCGAAATCGTGGATTATCCCGGACCCACTTGTTATTAGTTAATAATCCTAGCAATTGCATTTATATGCTTATTTCTGATTCGAATCGGGGTATTCAAACGATTTTCATCAAATGACTATTCATCTAGTGTATTTTCATGTAAATAGGGGCAACAAAGTTCTATGGAAAAATGGCAGTTCTTGCTTGATTTGGTCTACATAGACCAAACTCCTCCAATCTTTTTAATAATTGGAAGTTTCTCACACCTGTTTTTATTGGCTGGGATGGTTACCCTTCCCATTCTTCAGGTGGGTGGTTTGGGTGAGGTGGTGGTGTGAGGTAGGGCTTGTCACTGCTGTGGAGAGTGCAGATAGGAGCAACCCCGAAAAGTTCAGTGATGGTGATTGTTTCAGAATGAGAGGCAAACCGTGAGCAAGCTCGGAACTTGGAACTTTTGTGGCAGCTACTTGGTCATTGACCATCGAGCACAATAAAGTGCCGTAGCAAAATCCCGTTGTGTAGTGAATAGCAAGTAATCTTGGGAACTTCTTGATGATCGGCCTTTGATTACATTTTGATGCCTTGGTGTAGTTGAAGAGCCGGATTGCCTGCAGGTTGCGGTGGGCGAACTAATCAAGTGGTCTTCACCTGACCAAGTCAAGAGGCTTCTTGAGTGACAATTTTCTTTGACCATGGGGCTATCGATTATTCTGATCCATATGAGGGCATTGATCGAGCAATAAGCTTTAACATATCACTGCTAGCCAAGTGTACGGTTGCAACCGGCAAACGAAAATGTAATCCCTAATGGTTAATCGATGAGCAAGAGGAAGGATTATTAAAAACAATAACCTTTAAATTTTAGGGTCTTCTCCACTTTGTTTTCTAAATTTCAAGATTATTATTTTGCTTTTTGAATTTTTAATACTCTTCACTTTACCTCTAAACTTTAAAATCACTATTTTCTTTTTTGAACTTATAAAGCTATTTATTTTGCTCTTGAACTTTCAATTTTCTTTTCAAATATATAGAATTAAGCTCGCATGATTTGCACATTGGTAATCTGTAAGGGCAAAAAATGAGATTTTATCTATTATTTTGTTTATTATTTAACATATACCTCCTCATCTTTGAATGGAAAATCAAAAGTTTAGGAGGCAAAGTGAGAAGTACTAAAAGTTTAGAGAGAACAGTTGTTATTCGTCCACTTCTGACTTTGCTCCTAAACTTTCGATTTTTTGTTCAAAAAGACTGAATTAAGCTCACGTAATTCACTTATAGGTAACTTGTAAGGACAAAAAAAATGCGATTTTATCTATTATTCAACAATATCTCCTTATCTTTGAACGAAAAATCTGAAGTTTATAGGTAAAGTGAGGAGCTCTAAAAGTTCAATAAACAAAGTGGTTATTCTTAAAGTTCAAGGGGCAAAATGAAGAGTTTTAAAAGTTCTACAAGTAAAGCGGTGATTTTCAAAGTTTAAAGAAAAAATAGATAAGACTTTAAAGTTTAGAAGCTGTTGGTGTTAATAGCTCGAGGAGGGGAAAAAAGAAACTTGTGTTAATGGAACATGCGTTGAAAAACCTATTGAAAGAAGTACATTAAAACTGATTACATTGTAGAGGATTTTTAGGTTCTTGAATTTCATAATAAACAAAATGTTATAGTTTCAAGAAAAAGAAAGTACAAAACTCATAATAGCGGAAGATAAAAGTAGTATTAAACATTGGGAGATTCTTTTGACGGATAATTTGTTCCAATTCTCTGCTGCCACTATTATCTCGCATCCACGCCTCCATTCTCCACACTTACATAGTCCTTTTACCTTTATTTAAGATATGAGAAAATAAACTAACAAGCAAATGCTTAGCAAGTGACATCTTAAATCTCACAGAAAATGTGTTAACTATATTCTAAATTATATGTACTTAATTGTAAGAAAACATTTTTCATAAGTTATGTATAATCAAATTATTACATCTTTGGGCCCTTGGCGTTGTACCTATGCCCGCAACTTTGATAGAATATGGGTAGCTAGCCATCGAATCTTACCAAAGCAACATAACTTAATGGGCAGCCTTTGTCTTGGTATCATCCTTTGGGCAATCTTCGTCCTGGTACTATTAATGGGCAACATTTGTCCCCGTACAATCCTCTTTGGAATTCCTTTAAACATTTCTTATTCGTTCATAACGTTCAATAGAATTCATCTTTTGGTAAAAGATATAAAACATCATCATTTAATATTAATCCGTCATTGGCTTGACTATACATGGCATCAGAACATATACATATATGTGTAAATATAATCAATATCAAGCTACTCATATCATAGATGAGAGATGCACTTATCCTTTTAACAAATTTACACAACTTCTTAGCATGAGGTGACATGACGGTAAGGACCCTCGGTGTTCTTGCCTTTAAGACGGTTCATGCTAAATTTATAACTTATATTCTTATTAGAGACATCATAATAAAACCTCATATCATTGCAACATCAATATTAATACCAATAGAGCATTTGTTGCAATAAAATCTACAACGAAAGTGTTTTATAAAAATTGGCAGCTTAACGTCTATTCATTCAAGAACCATATAAAATTGTACAGATGTTCAAATGATACAAACTCAGAGGCATTAGAAACTAGACATCCGTCACTTTCTAGTGGTATAACATTTGCTTAATTCTAATACTGATCAAGGTTTTTTACAAACTGATAGCATGACCTCTGTCCCTTCAATAATTCATGTAAAATCATACAAATATTCAGAGGACACAAACTCAATGGCTTTGGAAACTAGACATCTGTAGCTTTCTAGTGGTATATGCCTAAATCTAACATAGTTAATGCATTCAAAAACACATTTGAATATGTATCAGTGGTGTTGGGAAATCCCAACACTACCAATCTGAATTTGGCAATTTCTAAAACCAAACAAAATTCTAAAATCAACATCTAATAATTATCAAATATCATAACACAGTCGTATACATGTTTCTAAATCCTCAAACTAAAAGATATCTATGAAAACATATTATCTCAAACCTTAGAAGACCTAAATAAACTTATCGTCACATAAACCTTAGCTTAGAGGAGAAATTCCTAATAAAAAATAGAAAAACAAAATATTAATACATATAACATCCAAAAAAAATCATCAAAAGGGCCAATATATACATATACATTCATAAACATAAAAACACATACTAATGAAAGTCATCATCTCAAATACTATCAAAATAATAAAAACATTCCTAGAAATTCACCATATCTTGGAATTCTCTGATCTTCCCTTTGTCGTATTAGTTGGCTAGAATGATGCTTTAGGCATGGAAAGTTTTAGCAGAGGTAAGAGAGAGAGAGAGAGAGAGAGAGAGAGAGAGAGACAATGAGAGAGAGTTGTAAAAGTGAGAGATCTTTGAGAGGTATGAGGAAATATAAGAGAGTTGTTTAAAGCAATTAAGGGCAATCAGGGAAGATTTGGAAATTTTTTAATTAACAAATCAATCAAAGGAATTAAAGCATGAAATTAATGTGATTAGGAGGAGGTTCAAAGCTACTAGTAGGCATAAAGTTAGGTCAAAAACTTGTGAAAGATAAGGAATCTTTGACAAATCTTCATCAGCAGCATCCCTTGGTCATCTGGTTAGTTATTGCCCTATATCCGAATGGTGTAAGGGTCATAACTTTTCATTCCGCTATGGTATTTCCTCAAATAAGTAGGCGTTGGAATGTGGAAAAATATACAATTTTTTGAAAAGAAAGAATTAATTTTGGATGTTTAGAGATCCCAAAATTAGATTAGAATTTAGTGTCATGAAAAACTGCATCTGGAATTTGTTCATTGCAACATTCATCCAACACTTACCTCCAAAGATCTCCTCAATTAAACCTATAAATACAAATTTTCATTCAATAAAAATATCTATCAAATTAATATAAATCATCATAATAATCAATCATAATCACGTCATAATAATTACTAGGATCACATTCATAATATAAATTTCCTTTATTTGGCATGAATTTGTCTTTGCACCATAAGTCCCCATCACTATCACTTGTTTAATCACTAAAAAGATTTATCAATGACACAATAATTTCATAATAAATAATTAAAATTTTGTTAACCTAAGAAAATTTTATAATGTCAATAGGGTGGGCATTACAATCCCTTGTACCTTGTAAAATTTTTGTCCTTGAAACTTAGAACAACTCAGGATATTTCCTCTTCATGTCTTCCTCATGTTCTCAAGTTGCCTCTTCAATGCAATGATTGTCCCAAATTACTTTGACTAGAGGTATTTCTTTGTTTCTCAACTTCTTTACTTCTCGATCAATAGTTTCTACAAGCTTCTTTCTCGAACTTGGATCATCTGCGGTTGGATGACATGTGTTGGATCAGGTACATACTTCTTAAGCATAGATACGTGAAAAACATTGTGTATGGTAGACATTTCTTGCAGTAGATCTAGCTCATAGGCCACCTTCCCAATCCTCTTTGAGATCACATAGGGTCCCACATACCACGGATTGAGCTTTTCTTTCTTACCAAACCTCAATATTCCTTTCATTGGAGCCATTTTGATGAATGTTGACTATTCAACTTTAAATTACAATGCACCCTGTCGAACATACGCATAGTCCTTCTGTAGATTTTGAGCCATTTCAATCCTCTGGTGAATGATTTTCATAGTCTCATCCATCTCATTAATAAAGTCTATCTTTTGCCTTATTTTTTACTCCATCTCTTTCTTTGCCCTCGACTCGTGCCAACAGATAAGCAACATACATTTCCTTCTATATAATGCCTCATAAGGCACCATTTTGATTGTCGCATAGTAACTCTTATTGTAGATAAATTCTACTAAGCACAGGTACATGCACCGACTTCTTTAAAGTCTAAGGCATAGGCTCGGATCATATCTTCTAGAGTTTGGTTCATTCTTTCCATTTGCCCATCTATCTGAGGATGGAAAGCTATGCTAAAATGTAACTTGTTTCCCATGGCTAACTATCCACACCCGTAGAAGTGATAAGTGAATTGGCTATCTCTATAAAAAAATAATTATCTTAGGGACTCCATGAAGTTTGACAATCCTTTTGACATATAGTTGGGCTAACTATTCCATCAAGTACATTATCTTGATCGTCAAGAAATGCTCAAACTTTGTTAATCTGTCAATAATCACCCAAATTGCATCATAATTATTGGTTGTCTTGGGTAGTCCCACTATAAAATCCATAGCAATGTCCTCTTATTTTCACTCTAGAATCTAAATAGGTTGCAAAACTCCTCGCACTATAAAATCCATAACAATGTCCTCTTATTTTCACTCTGGAATCTAAATAGGTTGCAGAACTCCTTTGAGTCTATGGTGTATAGACTTAACCCTTTGAAAAGTCAAGCCAGTCTTGATATCTCTATACCAAACCACCATAAACTATTTTTTAAGTCGTGATGCATCTTGATGGATCCGGGGTGCATCGAGTAAGGAGTACCATAAGCTTTATCTAATATATTCTCAATTCTTCATTGCAGGGAATGCATAAACTATTGCTGAAGAAAAGTACCCTGTTGTCAGATAGTCAGGAGCCCTTACTTTTCCCTTCTTATACCTCTTGTTTAATCTGCAGAATACTTGGATCTGCATCTTGTTTCACTCGAATATCATCGAATAGTATTAAAGAGGTCAAAGTAGATAATTGACATGAAATCATTTCAATCCTGAATTCCATTATTTCCTTCCATAGTGGTGGTGGCATACCAAACATGGACATTAGTATTGCTGAGGACTTCTTGCTTAAAGCATCAACTACTCTGTTGATGCTTACCGTAGTCCAACGTTGGATCAACAACTCGTGTGGCTGCGCATGGTGTTTAGCTCTTCCCAGCTCATCTCTGCCTAGATGGGCGTACCTGCAACAAGAGGAGGGATGCTTCAGAGGTGACAGAAAAGGATGTCAGTCAATAGACAAGGGCTCTCTGATGCTCAAAGCAGAGGCTATTCGGCAGAGGACGGGAGCTTGTTAGGTGGGAAGGAGCTTCTCCCTCTAGAATGCAATAAATGCATCCTATTTATAGGCTACCACTTGGATTGAGTGTCAAGTGGTGTAACGTCCCGAAATTTATTTAACATTAATGTAATGTAAATGATGAATTAGTGTGCCATAATTAAAGTTTTAACTTTAATTAGATTATTTGGTTGGATTTTTAGTTTTTGGTTGTTTTGTTAAATTGATGTGTTCAAAAGATTTCTTGTTGATTTAAAATGATGTTTTGAGTTTTAAAACACAACAATTGGTAAAATGTTAAAAATACTCCGTTTTACAAAACCGTGGGCGGCACATGGTTTTCGCACAGTAAAACCGCCCACCGATTTTCTCTATTTATTTCTCTCTTCTCTCTCTCTCTCCTCACTCTCACGTTCAACTCTCTCTCTCTTCTCTCTCTCTCGGCAGCTCCCTCTCTCTCTCAATCTCTTTCAAAAATTTTGATTTCCATTCGAATCCAAGCTTCGGAACAGCAAGGAGGAAGCTCGGGGACGTGATTCGGCGACCGAGAACGCGGATTGAAGCTTCGATTCGAGGTTAGATTCAAAATTTCTAAACTTTTTACAAAATTTTCAATTTTGTGTGTTTTTGAAATCTAAGTTTGTTTTAGCTTAGAAAACCGTGGATTTGTGTTAAATGAACTTAAAACAACTAGAATCTAAGCCTAGATTGAAGAAAAACGGATTGGATTCAAGATTTTCATTTTCTCCTCTTTTTCTCATTTTCGGATTTTTGAGGATTTCGAGTTTAAATGTTGTTTAAATGATCCCAAACATGTTCTAGAATGTTTTTCTATCAATTATAGTTGTTTTTCATGCCTGGGATTTGAGAAAAACAGGTTAGAAACAAGATTTGGATTTTGGGGATCGAGAAACCCGTGGCTGGGATTTCTGGATCTTCTCAGTTCGGCAGGCCGAAGTTCATGTTCGGCAGGCCGGAGTGATGATCGGCAGGCCGGTGTTCTTCCGACCGGCAGGCCGAATCTGGGGAAATGTTCGGCAGGCCGAACCTTGTTTCCGGCAGGCCGAACTGTACAGTTCGGCAGGCCGAAGCAGGGCGTCCAGCAGGCCGACCGAGGCATGGAAAATTTTGTGATTTTTACCCGATTTCACTGTTTTGAACCCTGATTTAAATCCCAACCTTATAGGATGATTTTAATGATACAAATGGCACACTAGGACATCATGAAATGATTTAGTAACATAGAATGTCTCGAACTAGATATTGATCGACTTAGTTTGTATCTAGGATTGTTCGTGGTTCCGTGGAGCTAACGTATAGCGGATCGGGATTACGGTGTGGGGTACCGGCACGAGTACTGAGGTAGGACTTCTATCCTATTTCTTTAGTAGCCTGGTTTTGAAATGATTTGGCTTTGAAAAGGATTTCTATCAAAATGTTTTCAACGGTTGTTTGAAAATGGTTTTATCGGTTATATTTTTATATACCGTGACATGAAATGAATTTCATAATGAATGTAATTGACAACACTCGGTAATTGGGTTTTGAATGATAATGATAATAAACACATGGGCATGATGCCATATCAGAGATCGGGTCGTGATCGACCTTGGGGGCAGGTCCCGAAACCCAGCTGGGCCACTACGGTGGTGATATCATGGTTTGCCTAGGTAAAAGTAAACTGGTGTTTTGATTTGACGAGTAGACTGTTCTGTGTCAGAACGGTTCTACTCAATTTATTTATTTATTTATTCAAGTTCCCTTTTTGTATAACTCCTGATAATGTTATGTTTCTTTGCATTAAATTATTTTATAAAACTTAGTCCTACTGAGCCTTTCGCTCACGTTTTATCTGTTTTTAAATTCCCCCCCTTCTAGGTGGTTTCCCATTTAGGTTTGGAGAAGATTCTTCGGACCGAACTCAGGAGCAATAGGAGAATTTATTTACATTCTGTATTTATTAAACAAGGCATGTAAGACTTTAACTTCAGTTATACTTGGACTGTAATTGTATTTGTGATATTGTCAGATCCATGTGTGTGCACAAGTTGTGGGTTGTGGAACCCATATTCGCGGTTTTTATTTAATTATTATTATTTGCTTAATATTTATAAATTCGTTTATCAAATGTGGTGGAAAATCTTCTTAATTTTTATTTAATTTGATTCTCAAACTCTCGGTTTTCAATTAAATTCTCCTTTAATTAATCTAAATATTCCGCCACGTCACCTCCCGTACTCCGGGGCGTGACAAGTGGGTTTTGCCTACAACCTGGGTGTCACATCAAGGCATATTAGATAGTTGGTGACAAGTGTCACGTCCCTCTATCGATGGATTGGCTTCCATCAGACGGTGAGTTATTTGCCGTTTGTTGGCTTGTGGTGGCGAGTAGTAGTCCACTTTGTGAATGAGAATAATTTGACCTGAGCTAATGCATAGCCCGAGCTGGCAACCTACTAGGGGTGCAGCCCTGGGGGTCCTGAGAAGCACCTCGAACGTAGCGTACGTTGTTGTCGGGGTCGATAGTTTGCTCCCTGGCAGCTCTATCGAGCTGTTTAGCCGACCACAAGAGTTTGTCTCCTCGACGGTGGTGCCGAGCTCACCCTCAACATTAGCCCCCCAGTTCACCTGGTTGGTGTCCGGCCGAGTAGACTACGCCGAGTGGGTGAGGTCGGTTGAAAGAAAGAAAACCAAATGGCACTCCGAAGCAGGGTGAGACGAAAGTTCGCGCTGATCAACCGAGGGACACGTGTCATTTCGCAGTCGACTGCGCTGCCTGTCAGGCGTAATTATCGCGTCTTTTCATTTTTTACGCCCATATTTCTCGCCTGAAATGGCTATATATAGGGCCTTTCTTTCCATCAATTTCACACGACTGAAGTTAGATTTCACACCCACAGAGTTCTTATCTGCTGAGCTGTAGTTAATTACCTAAAGACTTTACGTTTCCAAGCTACCATAGCCCGATCAAGTAATTTCTCAAGAAGCACAGAAAATGAGTGACGTGTCAAATTCCTAAAATATTGACATTTTCTAGTCAAAAAGCAGCCTAGAGGGCAGTTCGTCCACCGTTGAGATTGACGTCGAGAACGTGCCCTTAGAAGGGGATAGGGCCAGCCGACTTGAACAAATATTGAGGGTCGACTCCTAGACAGTCCCGGAGCAGGAGTTTCTCAACCTGCTAGATAGGGAGAGACCAATTAGGCCGTGCAGGGGCGAGGACCCATACATTGGAGCGGCAACCACGGGCTCTTCCCGAGTTACTGCCTGGGAAAGAGCCGAGCTTCAAGCAACCAGCGACGTTCTGAGCGCATCCGGTCAAAATTCAGGGGCCCCGATCTAGATCGTGGGCACGATTACAATGGACATCTCCGACAAGGAACGGGCGACCGAGGAGGTAGAGGAGGCAGAGCAGCCCGAAATAGAAGAGGACGAACGGGTCTGAATCACCCAGGTTCGGGGGGTGACCGCGTACAGGGTGACCCGGCCCGGGCAGACCTCAGCAACGGCCTACACCAGGGCTATAACGGAGTCTCAGCTAGAGGACTTGCGTGCCGAGTTCAACATCATGGACGACGCGATTCTTATTATGCCCGAGGAGAACAATTTGCTCTTGGAGCTACCCGAGGGGTGTATAACGGTCTATGTCGAGTTTTTTAGAGCCAGGCTGCGCCTCTCATGCCATCCATTCCTGCGCCAGACACTTAATGATTTTAATTTGTGCCCGGCTTAATTAAACCCGAACAGTTACATGTCGCTGATCGAGATGTACATATTATGGAGGTACCACCGGGCAACTGAAATTCCATTGGAAGCGTTTAAGCAAATGTAAAAAATGAAAAAGCTTCCTTGGTAGTCTGGGTGGTATTACGTCACAGACGGCGGAGGAGGCGAGGAAGAGGTCGTCGAAGTAGATGGCGATAACAGGGACGAGCAGAGCACAGGCGGTGGAGGAGGCGAGGAAGACAATGCCGGGGATGGGGCCCAGGCTTAATCTATTTTTATTTTTGTTGTTTTGAATGTCCAGGCTCAGGAGGTGACCGGTCAATTGTACCTCCCCACCGCTATCAATGAAATTTATTTTTCATGTTCTTCGCTTCTTGGATTCTTGCGTACTGTGTTTTCGATATTTTCCAAGTGTAGTTGTTCTCAGGAAAATGTGTTCATATTTCAAGGTGAGGGGTTCCTTAGGAACGTAGTTAGACCTCTGTCTCGTCGAGTTAAAATAGACCTCGATCTCAGAATTGAATTAAGAATTCAGACCAAGTTGGATGCTTCTCGGGAGGGGCATTCCTAGACCATAGTTTTTCGAGTTTCTATCTTTTCAATTATTATTGAGGCTGAGTTTATATTATCTCAATTACCGAGTTCATCTGAATAGGGATGGTATCCCCGTTTTCTCGATCGGGCAGAGCACAACGGCGTGTGAATACCCTTACACTGTCACCTCCTAGACTTGTCTAAGTTTGATGAAACTTTGTGCAGGTCTAGAACTCGTCGGGCATGTAGTTGTACCGAGCAACTCGCTGGGTGGTCTATACGGTGACAGACTAAGAATCAGTGATGTGCCAATCAGCTTCCTAGTCTGGTTAATTAGGATGACTCTCCCTTGTCAGGAGTTGTTGTCTAGTCCTCCGGGCTGGAGTTATGGTATCCCTTTTCGGGTTTGTTTATTTCCCTCAAACACATTGCTCAGTGGAATGGTGTAGGAAATTTACAGTTCATTGATGTCTATTATTTATAGCCCAGTCCTATTGAATAGGTCTAGTTACAAAAAGAATATAGCCAGAGATCAAAAAGGGTTTCTGGCTTCGATCTAGCAAAAGAATCTTTTAAGGAGCTCGGCGTTCTAAGGATGACCGAGCTGGTTTCCCTCCATGTCAGATAACTTGTACGTGCCTGGCCGAACTATGTCGATGACCCTATACGGCCCATCCCACTTTGGACCGAAAGACCCCAAACCGGGCTGCTGAACCGTGATTTTTTTTCAGTACCAAATCTCTGACTTTGAAGCTTCTTGGTTGGACTCGCTTGTTGTAATACTGAGCGACTACTTGATTCTGGGCTGCATTATGGATTACTGCCCGGTTTCTTTTTTCTTCTAGTAGGTCAAGCTTGGACATCATGACCTTAGCGTTCTGAACCTCCTCATAATCTTCGATTCTGAAGCTAAGCAGCCCCACCTCAGCCGGGATGATAGCCTCTGCCCCGTACACAAGGGAGAACAGGGTCTCCCTAGTAGCTGTCTAGGTAGTTGTGTGGTAAGCCAGAGCACTTGTGGAAGCTCGTTGATCCACGCCCCCTTAAGGCCCTTGAGCTTTTTCTTCAAGTTGTCCTTGATTGTTTTGTTGACTACCTCCACTTGGCCGTTGCTCTAGGGGTAGCTCGGAGAGGAGAAAACTTGCTTGATGCCGAGCTGCTCACATAGGTGAGGAGACCAGAAGACTCAAACTGTTTGGCATTGTCAGTCACGATCGTGTGTGGGATTCGAACCGACAAATGATGTTCTTCTACACGAAGTTGGTACATTTTGCTTCAGTTATGTTGGTACATGGCTCTACTTCAACCCATTTAGTCAGGTAATCTATGACCACGATACAGTACTTGAATTACGATCGGGCTTGAGGAAGGGGTCCGATCATATCAATAGCCCACTTCACAAATGGCCATGTCGAGGTTACTGAAGTGAGGGGCTCGACGTGATATCTGGGCATCCTTGTGTTAGACATGTATGCCCTAAGGAGTAAAAATATAATAAGTTTTTGGATACATTTTTATCAATAAAGAATTTATTCATTATTTATGTACCAAATCCTGTCCTCTTTACGTTCATATTTGTTGAATGTATGTTAAGGAAACAATAATCTGAGACTGTCGGTCTAAACCTTAAGAATTGGGCATATGATGGACAGATTATGTGGAAGACACGATTCTTAAGGTGATGATCTAAATCATACAATCCGCAATCGAGGGAATAAAGTTGGGCGCTTTATTCATACAAAGATTGTAATGTTGTCTATATCCCTTTTGAAAGATGGTTTGTCTTGACCATCAGAGGTGGATTTTGTGAATAGAAACATTGGCACGTTGTCATAAGTGACAATGTGTTGGATCGGGATTAATAATTCTATCTCGGCAAATCAATTCACTTTAGACAATCATTTGTGTTGTATATTAATCCTGAGATGAATAGTGGGCCTGTTGTCTTGGCTTGTGTCTTTTGATGTACCAAAGGATGACACCCACATCTTAATAGTGGTATGCATGCCGATACATTGGAGGCATGACTCTTGATAGCGTAGACCTGTTATTCATGGATATGGAATTCATAGCTCCTCTTTAGAAGTAATGATATCCTCTTATATGTGTTATCTTGTAATTGAAAAACTACAGCGCTCAACCATTTGATACATAGGTGTAACCGAATGGAATACTATCATTGGATAGTAAGTTTTCTGTTGGTGAGATAATAGAACGTAAGATAAAAATAATTAGAAAGGTAATACAGAACTTGTCCTTAAGCCGATTATGGATTATCATATGGGGATACGATACACTATGATATGTCATGGAGACTTAGCTATACGAGCTTCGTAATTCTATGTAGTTCGAGAGTGCAGCTTCAAGCTTTTAGTGGAGTAGCGTTAGAGTTGATAATTATAAAATGTATATCTGGGATATTGGGTTTCATAATTATCAGGAGCTTGAACTATATAGGTCCATTTGGTCCCCTTTGCTAGCTCACAACATCCTATAATGATACGGCGTGCTTTTCCAATAATTGGTGACTTATGTCAGATTTATTAGATTGGTTGAAATTTGGAAGAATCAAGTAATTCATGTTTGTTTATCAGTTGAATTAATTTTGTGATAAAATTGATTCAAGATAAACTTGTTGAATTATTGAGATCGAATAATTCTTGTCTTTTTATCGGTTGATTTAATTTTAGATAACTTAGATCAAGATAAACTTGTAGAATTATTGGGAATTGATTTATTTTCTTAAAGATTATCTAGATAAAGTTATTTTGATTAGATAACTTCTCTATTAGATTATTTGAATTAAAACTAAGACTTTATCCTATAGAATCTCAGGTGAAAAATAAAAGATTTGTGGGATTTTTTATTCGGCAGTTAGGCCTGTCGATGGGGCCTCTTCGGCCTGCCGATCAACGAAAGATAAGATCACGCATTTCCACGTGGATCTTATCAGATGTTAATCTGAATTTGATTTGAATTTTGAGACCTAATTTGATGAAGACTGACCCTAGGACCAACCTCTATAAATAGGAGTGATTCTCATAAGTTACTAAGATCAATTGAGAGATTAAGAGAGATACTCACTCTGCTAGTGAGAATTTGAAAACTCCCTGAGAGCTTTTGTTCACAAATCACGAACACTTGCTTTGGGTTCTTTTGATTGGTTGGAAGGAAAGTCATCTAGTGGAAGAGCTGTACGTGTGAGCCCACACTCACTCCGGTCGTGGATAGAGAATAGCAAAGAAGACCAGTTGGTTGAGGCTCTTCTAGAACGTTACTTCTCTTCACGTTTTGCGAGAGTTCTTTGGCACACAAAGGTTAGTAAGATCTGGTTAATTTATGCATATAGTACGTCAAATTTGTGTTTTGAAAATTACTCTGATGTAAATTTTTTTAAAATTTCGCTGCACACTATTTTTACAACACCTTACAAATTGCTAACATTTGAGGCATTTTTGCGCAAATTCCTATAGTCCTGCTCCATGGTCGGTCAGTAGTAGCCCTGTCGAAGACACTTTTGGGCCAACGCCGCCCCCCAGAATGATTACCACATAGACCTTCGTAGATCTCTTTCATTAGGTATTCGGCTTCCTTGGGGCTTACGCATCTTAAGCGTGGCGTGGTATAGCCTCGTCAGTATAATTTTCCTCCAATCATCGAATACCGGGCCGAGCTATTGCATATCCGATGTGCCTCTTCTCGGTCGTTGGGCAATTCAACTGTGGTCAGGTACCAGATGATCGGGTCCATCCATGTGGTCTCGTGTTCCTCGGCTACATTCGCCATTTCCTTGTGGATGCTTGGTTCTGCTAGTCTTTTGATGGGGACTGAAGTCGGGTCACTATCGTCGAGGCCCGAAGCTAGCCAAGCAAGGGCGTCGGCCTCCGAGTTCTTTGACCTGGGGATCTGCTTGAATGATTAGTTGCTTGACCTCTTGTAAGTATGCAGTCATCGAGTCTACTCGGGCTTGGAATACTCCTGTGACTTGTTGAACGACGAGCATAGAGTCGCTGTGGATGATTATGCGGTCGAACCCAAGATCTCTAGCAATGGAAAGTCTAGCCAGAAGCGCTTCGTACTCTGCCTCGTTGTTGGACGGTTTGAAGTCGAATCGGAGCGCATAGATCACCTTATATCCGTCTAGGCTTATTAATATCAGCCCGACACCCGATCCTTCTACACAGGAAGATCCGTCGACATAAAGTCTCCATTCTGGCACCAAGGTGGCATAATCTTTACTGTAGCTAGGGGCGTTTGGCACTTCCATAGGTGCCTTCTCGGCCAACGGTATGGCTTATTCAGTATCCGTGAATTCAACGATGAAGTCTACAAGAGCTTAGGCTTTGATGGCCATCCTCAGCATGAAATGCACATTGTACTGATCAAGTTCTACTGACCATTTGGCCATGCAGCCTGATATGTTTGGGCTCTGAAGAACTTGTCAGAGAGGGGACTTAGTCGGGACCTTTATTGTGTGGCCTTGGAAGTATGGATGTAATTTACGAGCAGAAGTGATTAAGGCAAAGGCCAACTTCTCGAGTGGGGGATACCGCTCTTCGGCACCCTGGATGCATGACTGGTATAATAGACTAGATTTTGAGCTCCGTCTTAATCTTAGACTAGGACTGAGCTTACGGCCTTCTCGGACACGGCTAGATAGGCAGTTAAAACCTCACAGGACAAAGGTTTGGACAAGAGCGGGGGCGTGGCTAAATACTGCTTTAGATTTTAAAAAGGAGCGGGGGCGTGGCTAAATATTTCTTCAGATTTTAAAAAGCTTCCTCATACTCCCTGCTCCACTTAAACCTCCCCTTGAGTGCCTTAAAAAATGGATGGCACTTGTTGGTAGCTCAGGAGACAAATCTCGAGAGAGCCACTATCATGCTAGTGAGCTTTTGTACATCCTTTACGGTTCGATGAGAATGCATGTCAATAATTGCTTGGGCCTTTGTTAGGTTAACCTCGATACCTCATCGGTTGACCAAAACTCTGAGGATCCACACTTCACCGGGTTGAGTTTCATCCCATATTCCCGGAGAATGTCGAAGCTTGCTCGGAGATCAGCCATGTGGTCCTCTGGTTGGACAGACTTTACTAACATATCATCTACGTAGACCACCATTGTTTTGTCGATCAGCCGAGCAAACATCTTGTTGACTAGGCGATGATAGGTAGCCCCAGCATTTTCAATCCGAAGGGCATCACCACATAGCAGTGTAACCCCTGGTCGGTAACAAAAGCCGTCTTCGCTCGATCTTCCTCGGCCTTGATCTGATTATACCCAGAATAAGCATCCATGAAACTCAATAGCTCGTGGCCGGCAGTTGCGTCGATGAGCTGGTCTATCCAGGGAAGTGAAAAGCAATCTTTCAGGCAAGCCTTGTTTAGGTCGATGTAATCGATGCAGACCGGCCATTTGCCATTCGCCTTTTTTACGAGGACGACGTTTGCCAGCCACTCTGAATATTTGACCTCTCTGATAAATCCTGCCTTGAGAAGCTTTTGGACCTCTTCATTTAGCGTACCTCTCTAGATTAAAAGCTCTCCTCTTCTGTATCACTGGCTTATGGTTGGGTCAGACATTGAGCCGGTGACAGATCATGCTCGAGTCAATGCCGGGCATATCTTGGTGGGACTACACGAACACATCTCGATACTCAGTAAGAAGCCCCTCTAGGTCAGCCTGGATCTCAGGTCTCAACTGGGATCCGAGTTAGACGATGCGTTCAGGCCTCACAGGGTCTAAAGGGAATGCCACCAAGTCTTCAACCAGGGTGGCTCTCACTTCTTCCTTGGTCAAGATCGAAAAAATATTTTGGGCACCGGGTCGGCAGGTGGATTCGCCTCGTCGACCATGTAGATGGCCCAGACGCTTAGATGCTGGGCTGTCGCGGCTATTACAGCAATGGCTTAACAAGCTCAGGAGTCCTTCTAGGAGGAGCGAATTACTCCAACTCCGTCCTCCGTTGGGAACTTTATGGCTAGGTGATAAGTGGAGACCACGGCCTTCAATGCGTTCAGCGTCGGGTGGCCGATTATGATGTTATACTGAGAGGGCTTGTCGACGACTAGAAATTCGACGACATGAGTGATCCGAGCAGCTCCTTCTTCGAAAGTCACAGGCAGACTGACCTTTCCTACTGCTCGGACGTATTCTCCCATGAAGTCGTAGAGCTGGGTCTGAACCAAAACCAAGGTGGCATTGCTGATTCTCAGCTTATCAAAAGCTTGCTTGAAGAGGATATCGACCGAGCTGCCATTATCAATCAGTACTCGTCACACTATGTTGTTGGCGATATGTAGTTCGCACACGAGGGCGTCGTTGTGTGGATGAATTAGCTTGTCTGCTTCCTCCTCGATGAATGTAATTGGAGCATCTTATTGGTGGCATATTTTGTTAACATGTTCGGACATGTTTATAAACTCGCCTTGCTCGATCAGCCGAGCTTCTCTGACATACGCGCGCCGCCCACTCGACGTGTCCCCGGTGACAGGCCCTCCAAAGATCATGTGAACAATGTTTGGGGGTTCTGAGGTGTTCCCAACATCGGTTCATGAGTGGTTCGGTAAGTCTCGGCTCGACGGATCGTTCCTTCCCGAGGTGGAGCTTGGGGTTATGACTCGTTCAACAAATTCTCGTAAATGTCTTTCCTGGACCAGCTTTTTAATTTGGTCCTTTAGCTGAATACATTCGCTAGTGTTGTGCCCCATGTCCTTGTGGAACTCGCAGAACCTTGCTTGATCCTACTTCACCTTGCTGCCCCTAAGCTTGGGTGGTGGCACCAATAGATTCCTAGGTGAGCACCTCGTCTATGGTCGCCACCAGTGGCGTGTAGCTTTGGAACTTATCGGCTGGTGTCTTTAGCTTCTCGGGTTTCTTTTCCTTCTTTTGCTTCTTGTTCTGCTTGGCATTGTTTTGCTCTGGCGCCTTCTTTTGCTTCTTTTGCTTCTTTTTCTTCTTGGTCCCGCTGGGGCTGGCCTCCTCCTTGTGGCTTTTCATGTACTCCGTGGCATCGACGTACCTCTGGGCATAGCCGAGCATCTGTGAAAATGTGCTCGGCTGCTCGAAGGCCAACAACCAGGTGAGGTTTTTGTCTCAGAGGCCCCCTACAAAAAGATGCTTAAGGGTCTCATCTTCGACATGTTTGACCTCCAGAGCTGCTCAGGTAAAACAATTAATGTAGTCTCGAACATTTTCGTCTCCTTGCCTGACGGCGTATAGATATGTGATCTCTTTTCTTTGTGTCTTCATCATAGAGAAGGCCACCGAGAAGGCGTCGACAAACTGTCGAAAAGAAGAAATAGAGGCTAGTTTAAGTCTTCAGAACCATTGCCGAGCTGGTCCTGTTAGGGTCAACGAGAAGGCCTTACACATTGCCGCATCGCTGACGTTCTGAAGGAGCATGTGCCCTCGAAAGAGTTTGACATGCTCGTCCACATCTATGGTCCCATCGTAGGCCTTAATTTGTAGGACCTTAAACTTTGGCAGCATTGGGGCTGCATTATAGTATCCGAAAATGACGGATCCAAGGCTCCTACGTTGCCTATGCCAAAACGGTTGTTTCAAATCTCGTCAATTTGGTGCTGTAGCGCCTGAAACTAGTGACTGTTCGTGTATTCGGGTAGTTCGACCCTATAGGGTGCTCCACCCTCCACACGATCACCGACCCCAGGCTGACGATTTTGACGCGCTTCTCCTTGGCGTCCAAGCTGATCAAATACTGATGCTTGGGAACCCAGAGGTGACGGGACCCATGCTGTTTGAGGGACAAGACGACCTTCTTGGACTAGATGAGTTGAGCCTCTTGAGTGCTCAAAATTGGCTTCTTCACGGTCGGCTGCATCCCATCCTGCCTAACCTCCAACCTGGTCAGCCAAGGCTAGAGGTAGCAGAGCAGGTGCTGCTTGACGCTGAGCCTGCTGTGCAAGCTACTATATTGGTATCCAAACTGCATTTGTAAGCTCTCGGATGGGGTCTTGAGCAACTGGATCCTCTGCTTATTCGGCCCTGGTCGTGCTTCCCTACTCCCCGGACCTAGACCTTGTGGCCCGGGGCAGACCCCTAGGCCTACCTGGGTTCGGCTATCGATTTCTTGCATCTCCTGACCCCTCCTGTCGAGCAGCATCGTCTTCGGCGTTTCCTCGAGTCACCATCTCGGTTCTCAGACATAATGTGGCTGGTGTCTGAGTGAAGGTGTAGGCGCTTTCCTTCTAACGCCAAAATGTTGATGCTTACCGTGGTCTGGCGTTGGATCAACACCTCGTGCAGCTGCGCATGGTGTCTAGCTCTTCCCAGCTCGTCTCTGCCCTATCGGGCGTACCTGTAACAAGAGAAGGGACACTTTGGAGGTGAGAGAAAAGGATGTCAGTCAATAGACAAGGGCTCTTCGATGCTCAAGGCAGGGGCTGCTCGATAGAGGACGGAAGCTTGTTAGGTGGGAAGGAGCCTCTCTCTCTAGAATGCAATAAATGCATCCTATTTATAGGCTACCACTTGGACCGGGTGTCAAGTAGGTTTTACCCATAACCTGGGTGTCACATCAAGGCGTGTCAGGCAGTTGGTGACAAGTATCACGTCCCTCCGTCAATGGATTGGCTTCCATCGGACGGTGAGTTATTTGTCATTTTTTGGCATGTGGTGGCGAGTAGCAGTCCACTTTGTGAATGAGAATAATCTGACCCGAGCTGATGCATAGCCTAAGGTGGCAACCTGCTAGGGGTGCAGCCCTGGGGGCCTTGAGAAGCACCTCGGACGTAGTGTGCATTGTTGTTGGGGTCGATAGTTTGCTCCCTAGCAGCTCTGTCGAACTGTTTAGCCGACCACAAAAGTTTGTCTCCTTGGCAATGGCACCGAACTCACCCTCAACATACTCTATTTGCTTTTCTAGGTTGGTAAAGGATCTCACAATCATAGTTTTTAATCAACTCAAGCCATCTCTACTCCTCATATTCAAATCCCTTTTGGTGAAGAAATACTTCATACTCGGATGATTGTTAGAAATCTTACATTATATTCCATATAAGTAATGCCTCCAAATCTTAAGAGCAAAGACTACTATTGCCAATTCCAGATCATGCATGGAATAATTCTTCTTGTAATCCTTGAGTTGTCTGGAGGCGTATGTGATGAATTTTCCTTTCTACATTAGCATCGCTATTAGACCCATCTTCGACACATTACTATAGATGTTGAAACCCTAATCTCTTTCTAGGATGGTGAGAATTAGAGCGCTTGTCAATCTTTTCTTCAATTTAAGGAAACTTTTCAAGTAATCATTGGTCCATTTGTACTTCTTCTCTTTTGTGTAAGTGCCATTAATGGCAAGGTAATCTTCGAGCAATCCTCAACATACTTCCTGCAATATTTTGCCAACCCAAGAAAACTTTTGATCTTACCAGTGTTCTTTGGTAGAATCCAATTGTTGACTACCTTAATCTTAGCAGGGTCAACCATCACTCTATCTTTTGAAACCATGTGACCCAAGAAAGCCACTCCATCAAGCTAGAATTCACACTTCGAGAACTTAGCATAAAACTGGTGCTTCTTCAGTGTCAGTAAAGCAATCTTCAAGTGTTCACTATTCTTTTCTCGAGACTTTAAGTAAATAAGGATGTCTTTTCTAAATACAATGACAAATTTATTGAGGAAATACTTAAATACTTGATTCATTAAATCCACAAATGTTGTAGGTGCCTTAGTCAACCCAAAAGCCATGACCATAAACTCATAGTGCTTACCTCTTATTTGGAAGGCAGGCTTTGGTACATCATTGTGCTTGATTCTTAGTTGATTATAACTTGACCACAGGCCAATCTTAGAAAAGATTGTCGTTCCCTTCAGTTGGTCAAAGAAGTCATCAATCTTTGGCAGTGGATATTTTTCTTGGTCGACACCTTGTTTAGTTCTCGATCGTCTATACACTTTTCATCGACCCATCTTTATTTTTTACAAATAATACCGGAGCTCCCCGAGGTGAATAACTAGGGTAGATAAATCCCTTTTCAAGAAGCTCTTGCAATTGTTCCTAGAGTTCTTTCAGCTTAGCTAGTGCCATGAGACAAGTGGCTTTTGAGATTGAGCAGGTACCAAGGACAGTTCGATCTCAAACTCAATTTCTCTACATGGCAGTAGTCTTGGTAGGACATCTAGAAATACCTCTTGATGGTCACAAACAATTGTCACTTCTATTTTTTGCCTCTATTTATTTCTCTTATTTACTTTGTTGGCAAGAAATCCGATGCACTCATGGGCTAGCTGTTGGAAAACAAGTACGCAGCGGATTTTAAAAATTTTTAGTTAAAATATTTTTCCAAAGGCAAGTTAGATATGCTGTATATACAAATTAATAAAAGATATTTCATACCTCTTAGTAGACCCCAAAAATTGCAGGAATTGCAACGAGAGTAATCTATCGAATTGCAATAAGAGAAATCTATCGGAATGCGGTTGTCATGCACTGTTTAATATTTCCTTTGGTAACCTTTCCTTCCAACCACTTGATAAACCAAGAGGTAAGGTTCAAAATATTGAACAATAGCTCTATGGGAGTTTTAGAGTCTTCCTAGCAAAATATTTTTCTCTAAATCTCTTAAGAGATCTGAGAAGCAATAAAAACATGAATTACAGAGATAAAAATACATGGAATGCATTTGCTAAAAATAACAGGCACAGTAGATCGCACCTTGTGTATGGCGATCAACCGTGTGGCTAATGCTGACTTAGCAAATGCATTTTCAGCTTCTTAGAATTATCTTATTCATCCGATTTGAACTTATTAGATAAATATTACCTTATTTGACTCGGATATCCTCCATAGAGTTTTAGTTTTAAATCAAATAACCTAATAAAAAAGTTATTTTATTTAAACAGTCATATATAGTTAGTCCCATACAAATAAAATCTATTCAAATAATTCAACATATTTATTTTGAATTAATTCATAAAATTAATTCAACTAATAAACTAACTTGTATTATTAAATCCAATCAATTGAATTTTAGCCAATCTAATAAATAATATAAGTTACCAATCTGTAAGAAAAACACGCTGTATCATTATAGGAAATATTATGAGCTAACAAAGGGGATCCGATGGACATATATAGATCAAGCTCCTATAATTATAAAATAACTTATCATCGACACATATATTTTATAATTATCAACTCTAAGGCTATTTCACTAAAAGTTTAGAGCTGCACTCTTGTACTATATATAAATTACAAAACTCCAATAAGTTTATCGTCCATGATATATCATAATGTATAATGTTCCCATAGGGTATTTATAATTGGCTTAAAGATAGATTCCATTTTACTTTTATGATTATATTTATCTTATGTTTCATTTTTTCACCATTGAAAAACTTACTATTCATGACCAATATAAATGGCATACCATTTGGTTGTACATATGTATCCAAAAGGTTAAGCGCTCTAGTTTTCAATTACAAGTTAATGCCTATAAGAGAGTATCATTAACTTTATAAAAGAGCTATGGATTCCATAAATGAGTCTACATCAACCAAGAGTCATGTCTCTAACGTACCGGTATATGTACCTTCATATAATTTAAGATGTCACACTTTGGTATATCAAAAGACACATGTCAAGAATACAGACTTATTGATTCATTTCAGGATTAAGAAATAACTCATATGTTTGTCTAAAATGAATTAATTTATACAAATAGAATTATTAATCAAATCAATTCATCTTTAGCTCTGATCCAATATATCATTGCTAGTGACAATATACCAATGTTTTTACTTGCAGAGTCCAATTTCGATGATCAAGACAAGTCATCTCCCAATAGGGATATAGGCAACATAACACTCTTAACATGAATGAAGCCACCGACTTTATTCCCTCAATTGTGAATCTTTTATATCTAGATTATCATCTTTAAGATTCATGTCTTCTACATAATCTGTCCATCATATGTATGATCTTAGAGGTTTAAATTGACAGTCTCAGACTTTAGATTGCTTATCATATTAAAGAGGACAACATTTGATATATGAAAATAAATAATAAACTCTTTATTAATTAAATATCTCCAAAAACTATACATCATTTTATCTTAGAGTATATAGTCTAACACTAGCATCTTATGTGCTTCCATTGCTGAGAGAAACATCATTGGTTTTTTTTTTTCTTTGGTCTACCAAGAAACTGAAACTAGGTTTTGGCTTCAGGTTCAAATACCACTTTCTGTTTCGAGAAAATTCATTTCTAGAAAAAGAGCATAATCATGCATGTCGAGTACTATTAGATCATTGTAGGGCTCTCTATTAGAAATGCTCATTTGCATTACATGAAGCTAACGGGTAGGCATCATCACTTCTTTAGAGGGTAGTGTCGTAAAGAATCCATGCCTTAAGTCATCCTAGGCCAGTTCAACTTCTTGGAGAAAGAAGTTGATACAAAGGAGTGTTTTGCTCCTATGTCAAATAAAAACATTAGCAAGGTGATCAAGGGTTGAAAAAATAGTACACGTTGAAAATTTTAAAATTTTATACCAGATTATTTTTTAAAACATAAGTTTGACATGCTATATGCATAAATTTACTAGATCTTATTAACCTCGTTTGCTAAAGAGATCTTTCAATCGATGAAGAGAAGGGCGTTCTAGAAGAGCCTCAATCAATTGGCCTTCTTTGCTATTCTGTATCCATAATCGGTGTGTGGTGGGCATACTCACACAGCTCTTCCTGTTGACTCTCCTTTCAACCAATTGAGAAAACCCATAAACAATAGTTCTCATGGGACTTTCAGAGACTCACAGATAGAGTGCTCACCCTAGATTTCTCAACTGATCTCCATAACATAGAAAATCGACTCCCTATTATAGAGGTCAGCCCATGGTTGGTCCTTATCAGATAAGGCCTTGAAATTTTGAATCTAAATCAATATCTGATAAAAACACGTGAAAATGTGTGATCAGATTATTGTTTGGTAGACAGGCCAAATTGGCAGATTGGCCTGTCCAACTTACTACATCGACAGGCCGAACCTAAAGATCAGCCTACCAAATTTACGATAAATGATCTATACGAATATTTATTTCCCACCAAAGATTCTTAGGATAGAGCCTCAGTTTTAATTTAAATATCCCTATAGAGAAGTCATCTGATTAAAACAATCATATCTAGATAGTCTCCAGGAAAGTAAATATTCTCGATAATTCAACAAGTTTGTCTTGAATTAATTTACACAAAATTAATTCAACTGATAAATAGAAATGAATTATCTGATTCTATCAAATTTCAGCTAATCTAATAATTTAACATTAGTAACCAATTTATTAGAAAAGCATGCCGTATTATTATAGGATTTTTATGAGCTAGCAAAGGGGACCTGTTGGACCTATACAGATCAAGCTCTTGATAATTATGAAACCCAATATCCTAGATATACATTTTATAATTATCAACTCTAACACTACTCCACTAAATGCTTAGAGTTGCACTTTCAAACTATATATATAGAATTTGAAGCCCGAATAACTAAATCTCCATGACATATCATAATGTATCGTATCCCCATAGGATTATCCATAATCGGCTTAAGGATAAATTCTGTCTTACCTTCCTGATTATCTTTATCTTATATTCTATTATCTCACCATTAGAAAACTTACCATCCAAAGACAACATACCATTTTGTTACACCTATGTATCTAAATGGTTGAGTGCTCTCGTTTTTCAATTACAGGATAACACATATCAGAGCATATCAATGACTCTTGAAGAGGTGCTATGGATTTCATATCTATAAGCAATAAGTCTACGCTATCAAGAGTCATACTTCCAACGTATCGGCATTCGTACCAACATAAAATGTGGATGTCACCCTTTGGTACATCAAAAGACATAAGTCAAGATAATGAGCCTATTATTCATCTCAGGATTAAGATACAACACATATGATTGTCTAAAATAAATTGATTTGTCGAGATAGAATTATTAATCTAATTCAATTACACTTTATGTATTGATCCAATACATCATCACCTATAACAATGTACTAATATTTCTATTCGTGGAGTCTACCTCCGATGGCCAAGAGAAACCATCTCTCGTCAAGGATATAGATAACATAATAATCTTTACATGAATAAAGCGCCCAACTTTATTCCTTTAATTGCAGATCTTATGATTTAGACAGTCACCTTTAGAATCATGTCTTCCGCATAATCTCTCCATCATATGCCTGATTCTAAAGGCTTAGATCGATAGTCTTAAACTTTTGTTTGCTTATCATACATTCAACAAATATGAATATAAATAGGACAACAATTTGGTATATGAATAATAAATAAACTCTTTATTGATAAAAATATCTCCAAAAACTTATTATATTTTTACTCCTTAGGGCATATATGTTTAACATCAAGAATAAAGATTTGACTTGTAACAATAGTAGAGGTCTCACTTGCTTCCTCTTTTGTTAGAGCGAAAATGTAGGGATTGGTTGTTGTCGATGGGGCCTCAAGTCTCCCTTGACTGATTGAGGGTCTGTCCAATGCAGCTTGCATACTATGAAGTTGCACAGGATTATTCCGATGCTAGTGTTGGTGCTATGGTTGGTTAACTTTGTTAGGGAAATTCCTAGAGATATGCTGTTCCTAGCTACAAGTAAAACATTGGCTCTTGCCCTGACGACACTCCCCTGCATGCATCTTCCCACATTTTGAACACTATGGAAACTTTGCTTGTTTGTTTGCGTGCCTTTTTCTTTGCTTGCCTTCTGAATTCTTCTTACCATAATGCTTCCTCTTATTGTTGTTGTTCCTTTTCTAGGTTTAACTATTCCTTTGAGGCCTCTGCCCACTAAAATTTCCCTAATTTCTATTCTCATTCTATGGTTTTCTCTATTGTATAGCGTTGCCCTGCATGCTGTTTATATAATGCTTGGCACTGCTAAAACATTCGCCGGTGGTTTTAGGTGGAGTAATCCCCGTTATCCACAATGAAGGCTATGTTGGGTCAAAGCATCTTGAGTATTCGTCTCACGTTTCCTTTTCATTAGTATCCAACTTAGGGCATAAGTGAACTAACCATTTGAATTTTCTTACTGCCTTTTGGATGGTCATGTCTCCCTGGCAGAACTCCGTGAACTTATTCCTTTGTGACGTTTATGTGGAAAAATTCTTCAATGAACTTGGTCTCACAACCTGCCTAGTCATTTGCTTTACATCTCTTTTTAATTCCACTCCTTCCTACTATATTTTGCCATCTCCAGTTAGGCAGTAGGATGCACACTTTGCCTTCATATTTTTCTTCCAATCCATTAGTTTCAAAATACTCTTGAGGGTCTTGAACTAAGCTTGGGCAGCCAATGGTTTGTTTAACTTATTAAAATCCTCAAGTTTCACCTTCTTCCATTGTACCAATAGAAGTTTTCAACTCACAACAAGTGTAGGGGCAGTAGGTGGAGTAAGTGGCACCGTAGGAGGAGCCAGTTAATTAGCTTTCAAAGTATCAATAACTTATTATTGCTCTGCTAACTATTGTTGAAGTTGAGTCACAACCTCTAGCAAATTGGGCTCTAGTGCAACCTATCCTCAATATGACCTTGACCTCGGTCTCGACAAATTTGCCCCCTCAATTCTACGAGGCTAGGTTCATCTTCTTAGTTGGGAACAACTAGTACACGTCCCCTCCTCATTTTCTTTATGTACTATTAATCATTAAAATTTCTCAGTAGAAAAATATAGGGTCTTCTTAGGACTTAGAGGTAGGATTCTTAAGAGATTTTTTTTTTAACCACACTATGAGTAATTTAATTAATATAAATTGAAATAAATACTTCCTTATTTGCAAAATGGCACAATTGATTTGTGGCGATATCATGACAGAACGTCAGAAACCCATCTGATATCATACTATAACATCTCCCTGTACGGGACGTTACCTTATCTGTTACTTAACAATATTTAATACATTTTATTATAACTAGATTGATGAAGAAATAGAAGCTAGCAAAACCTTAATATATTTTTAGAGAAAATCACCATTATGATACCGGTCCTATGGTGTTATCGTCATTGAACAAATTTTATTTTTAGATTCTAGAATTTTATAATAAACAAAACGTTATCGTCTTAAAACCAAAAAGAGCATAACTCATATTAGCGGAAAATAAAAGTAGTATTAATCATTAGGAAATTCTTTCAATAGATAACTTGTTTCGATGTATTGCCGCCACCATTATCTTGTATCTATGCCGCCATTCTCCATGCTTGCATACTCCTTTTACCTTTATCTATGATATGAGATAATAAACTAATAAGCAAACGCTTAGTAAGTGGCGTCTTAAATCTCAGATAATGCGATAACTATATTCTAAATCATCCATACTTAATCATAAGAAAACATATCTCATAACTTAACATTATCCAATTTTTACATCTTAGGACCCTCCTACACACGCAACTCCGATAGAATTTGGAGTAGCTAGCCATCGAATCCTACCGAAGCAACATAACTTAACGAGCCTTAGGGGCAACCTTCGTCTGATAGTATTCATTAATTATCCTCATGAACAGAGTCTTGCGAATATTTTTTGAGATGTCATCTAGTGTTGGGGTCTTACTCGTGGCCTTAGAAACCTTTTGATCGTTTTTTCTTTTGACCATTTTGGTGTTTTGGTCAAGCATCTCACTTATCATCTATTGGATGGCTTGAGCAGTTAATAAGGCTAGCACTTACATTGTCTCTGTTCGAGTAATTTGCTCGATATCTTCTTCCTACTTCTTGGGTATTTGGGGATTTGGCCCACTCGTGCCCTATTAAGCGTTTGTTGCTGTTGTTGTCATCGTTGGTGCTAGTGTCACTATAGTCGTAGTCGTTGGTGTTGGCAATGGAGTCATGTATAGGGGTTGTATCCTCCCAATGAGGTTGAACGAAGGCTGCTGCATGGTGAGGGATGGCGTCTGGAACTACCATTGTGTTGTTGTTGTAGTTGGAAATGTCGAGTATCCATAGTATGGGTAATAATACGAGTAGGCTATCAACTAGGAATTTTGGTAATTGATTTGGCTCCTGAGAGCTGTGTTCTCGCTATTGAGTTGCTATAGTCGTTTGTCATGTTCCTCGAAACGTGTTGTCTGATCATGAAGCATCTTCTTCAACATTTTCGTCCCAACAGTGAGCACCTCCATCTACTACTTTCCTTGAGGCCTGGTTTAAGTTTCTTCGTTCTGAGTGTTAGGCGTGTTCTAGTTTTCTCCTTTGTTTGCCATTTTCTGGCGATGAAGCTTGAAAATCCTCAAATTGGCGATTTGAAAGCCCCACTGTGGGTGCCAAACTGTAGACGTTAGATCTACAATTTAATATAAGCATGTTAGATCAATTTATCATTCACTATACATGAATTTGGGCCCTCAAATCACCGTTATTAGGATCTACTTTAGCTTTAAAGAATTATGTTAAAAATGATAATAGTGAATAATTCGTAAATAAGCTGAAGAAAATTAAATACCATTGAAAAATAAATGATACCACACATAAGGATTTATAGTAGTTCACTCTGTAATGAGAGCTATATCTACTGTTTTCACTATTGACAAGTAAAGTGAGTACAAATTACAAGGCATTTGAGAAATAATGGAGAAATTAGTGAAAAATTTGTGTGTATTTCTATAGAGTTGCTGTAAGATTCTTCCATGTCTCCTTCTATGGAACACGTGTTAATCTATGATTGGCCGTAAGAATCGGGCTTCTCCCACATCTCAGTTCGTGGCTTGACATATTTCTTCTTAGAATTGTCAGGTTGTGCACATTGATTCCATCGAGCCAACACTTAGCAAACCTGCAAGCACAACAATGAATGTTAAGATGTAAATGAAATAATCGTGATCACTTTGTAATCAATCCAAAGTCTCAACCCGTTTAAGTGCTAGACAAATGGTGCTTTTCACACCAAACTGCCCCGAATCGAACACTCTTATTGGGCTCGATTCGTTCTGATTGCAATTTAGATTTCTTATTTAGGGCCTTAATGAATGATTTGGGCTTGACCAAATCGTATCCCAACACCACCCATAGGAGAAGGAATCCAAAATTTACCATTATGTCCTCACTTAATCAAGTGTATACATACTTCCATGAGAAACTTGTTCTAGTTTTTCTGTATTTTCTCTCCATAGCACTCTGTAATTATTTCTTCTTTCTCTATAACCAAATCCATGCCCCATTATGCTTTTTCTCAAAATTTAACTTCATTCACGTTTTTAGATCCATAAAAAAACAAGGAGTTTGGTTCGAAGGATGAGGAGTAGGAAAAATGGAGAAAGTTAAAGGGATATAGAGTAAGAAGGATGAAGAGAATTGTAGTAATCTTTTATATTGTTTGGTAGGATGGATGAAGAATTGAAAGGATGGATGATAGTTATTTATGATTTTACTATATCGTATATTTGTATTTTTTGTTCATAATTTATTTGGAGGGTAAATTCTTTTTAAAACTTAATGTTAAGGGATTGCTTGGATCTTTCCACTAGTAGAAGGATCCCATTCGATGGACTAAGAAGGAGACCACTGATAAGTTAGTTTTAGGCTAATTAATTAGATGATTCTCACTTAATATTTTTGTTAGTTTTGAGCGATTTATAAGAATTTAAGAGTGTTTTATGTTCTTTTATAGGTTTTGAAGGAAAACGACGCATAATGGCAAAGTGCATGGCAAAACAGACCAAAAATTGAGCAAAAGTGGACTCGGGATGAAATGGAGCCTAGACGTCAACTATTGAGCGCCTAGGCGCTGCTACAGATGAAGTTCACACAAAAAACCCGAGAGCATAGCGCCTAGGTGTCACAATTTGGGCGCCTAGGCGCCATTTGGGAGGCCAGTATAGCGCCTAGGCGCTACAATCCTGGCGCCTAGGCGCTACTTCGAAGCCTAGGCGCCGACCACATTCCCTAGCTTTCCTCTCCCTCCTACTCTCTTTCCAACCAAACAAATGATTTGACTTCTCCTTCTATCTCTCAGCTTTCACTTTTCTCCATCTTACCAAACATAGTTTAAGTTTTACCGACTGTTTGGCAACGGTTCCCACCACACGGTTTCCCCTACAAACTCAGTTATGAACAGTGTAAAGCTCTTACATATTACAGTAACAATAAAAAAATTGCTACAGTGTAAAGCTCTCACATGCTACAGTAAAAGTGGTTCAAACCAACGGTTTCCACCACTCTTCCAAACACCCCATTAATATTGTTTGTCCTAGTTTTGTTGAGGAAATTAAAGGAACAAGTGTTCAAAGAGGGGATACCACATCAAGCTCTTCTAGATAAGAATCTAATGATCTTTTGTACAATAGATGCTTGTCATTTTAGTCGTTGCCTGTGTTAATAGATTGTTTCTTTGGGATCTGTACATGCATGAAAAGTTTGATGTGAAAAAATGATATTTAATGAAATGAGCATGAAAAATGATGTCTACAAGGCTTCAAAGATTTATTTTCCCCTTTGATTTCTACTATGACCAGTGAGTTTGATGAAGGTCAAATATTGGTCGACGTCGAATGTTGATGAAGGTTGAATGTGTTCTCTCTTTTTAAAGGACTTTTTAAACCTTTTTTTCTTAAAAAAATTCTGGTGGGATAAAATTTGGCGTGAGAGAGTTCATCCAAATTTGTTCGCCTTTCAACATTGGATCATAATCCAAGTGACTATTATTTATATTCCCCACTTGTAGAAAAACATGATGTTCCCACCATAAACTCTCATTATACTGGTATCTCAAACGAAGAGAAAAACAAAATTTATACGCAGAAAAGTTTAGAAAAACATATTGCAGCACCATTTTTATTAGATCAATTGCAAAAATTTCTCCTCAACTACAAACTCTTGTAACACTAGGGGTGTTTGGCAGTGGTGGGAACCACTCAGTTCCCACCACAATCTCAGTTATAAACAGTGTAAAGCTCTCATATGCTACAGTAATAATAAAAAAATGTGCTACAGTATAAAACTCTCACATATTACAGTAAAAGTGGTTCCCACCACTGGTTCCCACTACCCTTCCAAACACCCTCTAAGGGGGTGTTTGGCAGTGGTGGGAACCACTCAGTTCTCACAACAATCTCAGTTATAAACAGTGTAAAGCTCTCACATGCTACAGTAACAATAAAAAAATATGCTACAGTATAAAACTCTCACATGCTACAACAAAAGTGGTTCCCACCACCCTTCCAAACACCTATCATCTAAACATCAAAAGGTAACATTTTCCTTTGTTCTATGAAATATTAATAAAAAGAACTCCTTAATAAATTATGATTTTTTACATAAATCACACAAATAATAAGGATTGTTGAGCAGTTTGATAAACTATTACACTGTTAGCTTACCTTGGTGTGCAGTCAGGTGAAAGAAAAGAAAGAGATTTTTTTAAAGATTTTTTAAATTTATCTTTTAAACAATTAAAATTTTTAAATCATATCAACTTTTTAAATTTAAATTGGTTTAAAACATAGTAAAATTACCAAAATTAATTCTATATTATGTACCAATTTTTATTAAAACTCCAACAACACAAGTTTTTTTGTTAATATTTCAAAAATAAGAGAAAGACATGTTGTTATAGGGTGTTTGATAACTGTTTTTACTGTAGCATGTGAGAGCTTTATACTATAACAATTTTTTTCTTTTTACTGTAACATGTAAGAGCTTTATACTATTTATAACTAAGTTTATGGTTATGGCAGCTCCTGCTAAACACCCTATTGGGTCTGTTTGGTAGTGTTTTCAAAATAGGTAAAAATGATTTTGTTTTGAAAAATGAGAATTTTTTAAAAATTATGCTGAGAGTAATTTTGAAAATTTTGCCTAAAAAATGTATAAAAATATTTTCAAAAACTCTCAAAACAATACCAAATGGAGAGTATATATTTTGAATTTTTGGGGGCAAACTCTTACAAAATCGATAGCTGAGCATGAATTTTTTAGACCATTTGGTATTGTTTTCAAAATAGGTAAAAATAGTTTTGTTTTAAAAAATGAGAATTTTTTAAAAATTGTACTGTAAGTGTTTTTAAAATTTTTACATTAAAAAATATGTGAAAATATTTCTAAAAATTTTGAGAACAAAAACAAATAGGGCCATTGTAACTAATCCTTTTTATTTTATTTTATTTTATTTTTTTGAGATATCAAGAGGTCGTTAGGTATTGTTTTTAAAATAGATAAAAAATATTTTTATTTTAAAAAGTGAGAACATTTTTAAAAATTTTGGAAAAAAAAAAAAAACAGGACCCAAACATTTATAAATGATAATCAAAACAAAAGATGGTGCCCCATTTTGGCCCCTCCTGTTACAAGCGTACCGCACGCCATAAATTTGAAGACAAGACAGTGTTGCCATTTTCAAATATGTTTCCCGCGTCTTATTCTTTTCTAAGTACCAACTCCTTTCCATTTGGCAAAACTCATATCTCATTTTTTAGTCTCCAAGACACCACATGCCACATAGTGAGACATGCGGAAAAGGCCAAACAAAATAAATAGTTACCGTTGCCCCCCACATAATAATACAAACACCAAACGGCAAGAACCCACTATTCAAAAAAAAGCAGCAGCAAAGCGCACTTTCCCACGCCGATTTCAAATTCAAACATATGTTTTCTGCCTTCTTATATTACACCACCAAACCTCGTTCACCAAAAAATTCTTTTTTCTTTCCCAAAGCGGTTTCATGTTGAAGATTTTACTTCCCATTCATTAAGGGAAGTAGTTCTCCTAGTTAACTCATTTCATCATAAAATCAGCCAAAACCCAGTCAACTAAAAATCTCTTTTCCGTTTTCTCTCACTCTCTGATCAACAATGATTAGTGGGTGTAAGAAATCTGGAATTCCTCGACAATCCTCATACAATTCCCTCTATGACAATCCCCTCAAGGAACGTCGACACAGCCGTAGCAACAGCGAAGGCGAAAACTTCTTCAGAAACTCCAATTCTAACTCCAACCCCAACAACAACAGCAACTTGAAGCAACCATTAATTGTGAACGACAGCAAGGAGAATGCGGTGCCCAACAAGCAAGAAAGAGCAATGATCTCAAGCGACAACAAAGAAAATGTGGCAGCAATTAATGCAAATGGGTCTGCTTCTTATGGTCCTCTCCTCAATCTGAAATCGCTTTCCACAGGCACAGGCCGTTGTAATAAGGCCTTGAAGCCGTCCTCGCTTCAGTTCTGTATGCAAGTAAACGAGCCTGATAAGGTCTTTGGTCGGTCCAGAATATGGAACTCCACTGACTCTGAGAACTCAACTTATCTTAAGATTTGGGACTATTCGGATTCCGAGGCTGCGCCTGCTTCATCTTGGTCTATTCTGCCTAACAAGTGAGTTTTATGGTTGAATTCAATCACTTATTTATTTATTAGCTTTTGAATATGGACTTGATGATGGGGCTTTTATTTATCTATATATTTATTTATTTATTTTTAATTTTTTTTTACAGGTCTTTATTGTGCAGACCATTGCCTTTGGATATAGGAAGGTGCACTTGTGTTATTGTAAAGGAAGCGTCTTCAGAAGGGGTTGATGGTGTTACTCTGTATTCTCTGTACACCAATGTGAGATTTCTGCCTTCTTTTCTTTTTGAAAGCAAATCTTTGCGCTGCGTCTAAATTAAAATTAATTTTCAGGTTTTTCGATTGCATTTTGTTTTTGTGTCCCCAACACGAAGAATCATGTGCTTGTCATCACCTAAAAAATTGTTCATATAATGTTCACCAATGTTTCTTGCCAGAACAATTTCTTTACTTACTACTAGTTTCCGATTTATCTATTTTGCGGTTTTGGATTCGGTTTCATATTCTTTTTACAAGAAGCTGTGGTAATCAATTAATCAATGTTTCTGAGCATTAGAACTACTGGGTTGTTGTCAATTCCTTGCCCAAGTCTTTAAAACAGAAAGACTTCGCCGAGTACAAATGATGAGTCTGTGAGATTTGTGTGAGAAAATCAAAAGGTAAGACATTGACTCAAATTTCACATGGTGAATCATTTTGCGACGATTAAGTGTTTGTCGCAAGAAGTCGCCATCTGAAGCCTTAGCTAATACCGTAACACGTCGCCTTTTGATCGTTGCACAACTCTCTTAAATCCACCCCCTTTCTCTTCCTCTCCATTCCTTTTTCCCTCTCTGTTTTTCTTACCTTTACCAAATCTCTCTATATATATATTTTTTCCTTTTGATGTGCTCAAGTGAGGCTTATTAATCAAGTTACATTAACCAAACTTGTGCCTATTATTTGCCGAGCCCACTAATGGGGTAGACAAATCCTCAGGCTTAAGTAAATGATAAATACTTTAAATGTACCAATTCAATTAGAAAAATATGCAAGGACACAGATTATCTAGGTTCCTCCATTTGGAAATAGCATCTAAAAGTGATTGATCAAAGATAAATGCTATTTGGTAGTCAATCATATCTAGCTACACTTGCTTTTGGCCAAATCTCACACTGTCATATGGTAGTATAAATAAAAAAGTGCCATATGATAGTGTGTGATTGGGCCAAAGGTATGCAGTAGCAATGGTATGACTGCTGAAGTTTAGCTTTTATAGATTAAAAGTTGAACTTTGTCACATCATGCTGCTTCTTGAAAGGAAGGACGGTGGTGGTTTTGGATTATGACGTATTGATTATCTTTCAGGCGTTATGAAATTATCAAAATTGTTTTTGAAATAATTTCTTTTGCCTAGAAGAGAATCACTAAACTGAATGTCATTCTCCTAAGAATAAAATTGAGCCTATGAAATTGGTATTTAACAACTATAAAATTTGCAGTCTGCATATGTGATTAAAAAACTATTAGACTACCCCATAGGGGGGCTTGTATAGACCCCATTTTCCTTTCAAGATTGCCATACAAAATGAATTTTAAGGTATTTAGTCTTCAATTTAAATAGTTATGAGGCAAAATCAAAATCGAATTAGTGAGTGACGAACATTTATAAAAAGCATAGCATGAATTGTATAATTACTTACTCAAATATCATGCCATTCTAGGTTATAAAGGTTTTCATTGTCAAGAAATTTACATATATTACTTTCATGCAAATGTTACCCTTCTTCCTGGTTTATGGAAACTAGGAAATGTTTCTCCTTCGTGTTGAGTATAAGTTGTCTAGTCTTGATATATCTCAAGCCATGTGTACACATTGCATATGCATTTTCTTGGATGCACAGTTTCCTAAATTGAATTAAGCCATCGGTTAGTATGCAGGCTTTTCTGTTTTTGTATATTTTCACAAGGCATGTTGAGATTCAAAACCTATTAACAAGCACCAGAAAACCATAAACCCTTCGCCAAGACTTGAACTCAAAACTTTATAGTGTTGTCACTTTAGCATATTCATTTAGATGAGACTGTAATTTGGCATAAATCTTGTTGCTTAATGTATGTCCGGAATATTACGAATAAATGAGTGAAGATTCTTTATGTAATTAAGAGCCCTCTTCTGTTTTTTCACATGACATCCGCTTGTCTATTTGGATCTATTTTTGTTGTTGTGTCCAGTTCCACCCGTACAAAGTAAAACCAAAGAATTAGATTTGTAACATTGTTAATTAAGACTTCTAAATAGTTTAGTCTGAAATTTGGTTTCGCAGGAAGGACGGGGACGGCAGGATAGAAAGCTGGCTGTTGCTAGCTATAGACGGCGTAATGGAAAGTCCGAGTTTACAGTTGCTCAGACTATGCAGGGAATATCATCTACTTCAGATGGTAGCTTTCTTGGGACCGTCACTGCTAACTTGATGGGTTCAAAATACCACTTATGGGATCAGGTTAAACTAAAATCTTGCTCATGCAAGCAGCAATAGATATGTCAATGTTGATGTAATAATTTCCCGTTAACATTAAAATGCATATAATGTAGTTTTATGTTTGAAATTTGAATGCAGGGTAGTGGTTCAAATGCTGTGAACAAACAGTCCAAGTCACTAATCGGCGTTGTAGCGTAAGCCACATCCCTGATTCATGTTTCTGTTGCATCTTCCTTACTGCTTCTTCTTTTAGTTATTATGGTTTTTCCTTCCCTCTGCAGTTTTATTCCCACAATTACCACTTGGACTGGAAGTTATAGGAGCATGAGGGCATATATAGCCAGGCACCAATCTATGCAGCTAAAGAATTCCACTCAGGTTTTCCGAAAACTTTGAATCTTTGGTCTTCTCTTCCCCCTTAAATTAGAACAGGTTTATCACGCTATTGGATTGCATATGATGTGAAAACTTTCGTGTAAACTTCTTTCTACGGCAGGAACACATTAAGGGACTGCCAAATGATTGGGAGGGGAAAAAGGAAAAAGTCCATCAGTTATTCTCAAGGATTCCACAATACAACCAAGTAATTGTGTTTCTTTTCTTTTTTTTTTGGTGGGGGGGGGGGGGGGGGGGGTCATGATGTGGATTCTTTA
The DNA here is from genome assembly GCA_025403435.1 of Artocarpus heterophyllus. Taxonomy (NCBI): domain Eukaryota; kingdom Viridiplantae; phylum Streptophyta; class Magnoliopsida; order Rosales; family Moraceae; genus Artocarpus; species Artocarpus heterophyllus. The sequence continues at coordinate 13,931,030 of CM046339.1, forward strand.
GACTCTGTTGATTCATTATAGAGGCGCTTTAAAATTCTTTTCAGCTTTCAAGGCAATACGAGTTAGATTTCAGAGACAAGGGAAGAACTGGTCTAAGAATCCAAAGTTCAGTGAAGAATTTCCAGCTTACTTTAGAGGTATTAACATTCTCCATGACTCAAGTGCAACTCTGAAACTGTATTAAATAAAATGTTACATGGTGGTAATCAAATAAAATGTTATTTGACAAAAACCATGTCTGAAAAAGTTTAAGGATGAATTTTTTGTGAATAGAAAACATAGGGATATATATAGAAAAATACAAGAGAAAATCTCAGCATTTTTTAAAAGACAGGGGAGGTTTTTCCCTTGTTTGGGGACTTAAAATGAAAAGAAGAAAAGTGTCTGAAATAATGGAGAAAGATATTTGGTTTGAAATACTTAAACTTTTATTTGTATGGTTCACTTAGGAGAGTGGAAAGCAGACAATTCTGCAGCTTGGAAGAGTTGGGAAGTCAAAATATGTGATGGATTACAGGTAAATCTGTTGATCTGATTGAAAATAAGGCATTTTTGAAGCTTTTGTTGTATAGATTTAAGAATTTCTTTTTTTTTTTTTCTTCTTTTTGTGTCTTTGTTTTGCAGATATCCTCTGACAGGTTACCAAGCGTTTTGTATATGTCTGGCTTCTATTGATTCAAAGCTTTGTTGCAGTTTGTAATCTTTGGCTTTGTCTTGTTGTTCAACCTCTGAACACAAGCTACTTAATTATTTTGTACTCTTTTGTTTTCTGGTCCCATCTCTCTCACTCTCTCTCTCTCTCTCTTTCCATTGAATTGTTCATTTTAAAAAAAAATAGAGCCATCATTTTGATGAACCTGAAAAAGCAGTCTAAAACTTAACTAACCGTAAGCTTTTGAAATAGTTAGTTGGCATGGCATCATAATGTGATTACTCTCTTGAAGGGTTTTTTCCATACTGGATATGCGCTTCACATCATCGGTTAAAATTTTAAACATAATTATATTACTTCATAATTATATTACTTCACGTTTAATCTAAATTTATTTTTTTTTTCCTTGTAAATTTCAAGCTTCCCTAAACTATTCTTTTGCTCTCTATTTGCCCAATACAAGGACAAGTTTTTTTGCTTCTGCAAGTTTAATTCAAATTTAATTTTTATTTTTTAATTGATGAATGATTTATCTATTTATTTAACGATCGGAACCTCACGAGTCAAGTGGATTTTTCAACTTAAAATTAATGTAGTAGATATGTGCTTTGAAATAATTTATAGTGCTAAATCAACTACTTTTATATGATGCTTTGAAATAATTTATATTGCTAAATCAACTTCTTTTTTTGAGTAAAATAAATCAACTTCTTTTTATCTATACTAGTAAGAAACACGTGCCTATTTAGGAAGTTAAATTTTTTAGGTAGAAAAATCTAAAATTTGTTAAATGTTTTTTTTTCCTAATTTATTATCCTCTTAAGGGTCTATTTTAAAAAAATTAAAGCATTTAAAAGGAAAAAAAAATTAAGTGTGCAATTTTGGGGATTCATCTGAGAAAATTTAAATTTGAGAGGGATTTTAGGGGAAAAAAAGTGTTTACATAGGGACAAATTTAAAAGGGTTCAATAATGTGGGATTTTTTTTTAACCTCACCAGTGGGTAATTCTTCAAGGCCATTGGGTCAAAATCACATGGTTAACAAAGATTAAAATTAAAATAAAACCTACCACATATGATTTGATATAATATTTATTTTAAAAAAGTAAAAAACAAAAAAAAAGAGATTTGAGGCTCAACTCTAGACGACCACTTCCTCTACTCCACCACCTCCTCCTCCTCATCATTTATGTTAGAGATTCAAATTCCAAGAATGAAATGCCAAAAATAATTTCTTATCACTTCATAACCCTCTATCATCATATTAGGAATTCAATTCCTTCTAATCTTTTTGGTCCTCAAATAGTTCCTTTCTCATTTTATTGGGTTTTTTTAGCACTGTTGCCCCTAGAATATGATTTGCACTGACAAGGACAAATGATGAAGAAAATGGCTCACTGGCTCCTTGCATTTGATTGATTATTTATAGGCAGAAAATACAGTATTAGGTAATGATAGTGGGAGAGCTGGTATCCCAAAATAGTGTACAAGGACAAGATATACACACAGAATAAAATGAAAATTTGCAGTTGTGAACAAATACAATCCTAATGGTAATATTCTTTTGCTCTGAGGAAGGAATTCCTTAATCCTTATCTTCTAGACTCTTCCCTGGATGATGTTGTTTCATTCTTTACACCTCCCTGAAACGCAGCATCGTAAGAGCCTCTACATTTAGTCTTTGTCCAAGTCCATTAAAGTGTAAAGCTGACAACGGTTTTGTTAGGATATCTGCTACTTGATATATTTCAAGCACATGTTGGACTCTTAGATTCTTGGTCATCACCTTTTCATGAACAAAGTATAGATTTAGTTTTGTATACTTCATTCTAGAAAAAAGGACAGAATTAACTGATAATGATATCGTGCTGAGGTTGTGGCACCAAATTACTAGAGCTTGAGGTGATTTAGTCCCTAATTCTCTCAACGGTTTCAAATCATTTATGTTGTAGCATTTGCCAGCCTCCTAAACTTAGCATCGGTGCTTGATCTAGACACTGTTGATTGCTTTTTAGAGCTCCAAGTGATTAGATTTCCTCCGAGATAGATACAGAAGCCTAAGGTAGATTTTCCATTGTTTGGTATGTTGCCCGATTTGCATCGGAGAATCCGCTCAGCTGCAAATTTGTTGGCACTTTGAGATGGATTCCATGATCCACAGTTCCTTGCAGGTATCTCAAAATTCTTTTTACTGCTTGCCAACAAGTATATTTGGGATTGTGCTTATATTGGCAAACTTCTAGTCTAGTCACTATTGCATATTGTAAACCCTTAACAGTGCTTCTGTAGAGGAAGGCATTTTCATGAACATCTCCATTTTGTGTTGAGAGTGGTGATCCTGTAATCATAGGTGTAGGTAGAGGCTTTGCCTCATGCATCTTGGCCTTGACAAGTAAGTCTGCAATATATTTTTTTCTAATTGAAATGTAAACCCCCTTGAGGTAATTAAGTCACTTCAATTTTATGGAAATAATGGAGGTCACCCAAATCCTTGAGTGCAAATCTCTTATTCAGTTGAGGGATCACTGCCAGTGATTATAATGTCATCCACATAGATTAAGATAAACGTGCAGGATTTGGTGATAATTTTATAGAATAGAGATTGATCCATTGTTGAGAATTCGAAACCAAGTTGAACTAGTGTTTCCTTTAATCTATCAATCCATGCCCTCGGGACTTGTTTACGTCCATGTAGGGCCTTGTTTAGTTTGCAGACCAAAGAGTTTTTCTTGATGTCTCATTGAACAAAGTCTTAAGGCTGCTCCACGCATACTGTCTCCTATAAATGCCCATTCAAAAAGGTATTGTTTACATCCAATTACTTTAGTCTCCACCCTCTAGCAACAGCCATAGTTAGTATAACATGAATCGTTGCTGGTTTGACCCCTGGACTAAAACTCTCAGTGAAGTCAAAGCCTGCCGTTTGATGGTGGCCTTTGGCTACAAGCTGTGCTTTCATGGACACACTTCCAACTAGTTGTTTATTAGCAGGAGGTGGAACTAGTGTCCAAGCGTTGTTGACTAGTAAGGTATTGAATTCTTCTTCCATAACCCTTTTCCACAGAACATGTGTTATTGCTTTAACAATTGAAATTGGTTCCCTTATCTTTAGAGACTTTGCAATGTATATTTTGGGCTTGAAATTTCCTTTCTTCGCTCTTGTTATCATGGCATGATCATTAACTCGTATTCAAGGACCTGTCACAAGTGCTTTAGACATGTTAGATCAAGCAAATCAAACATTAGCATTGGAAGTTGGCAAAACATCATTCATATTTGGCAAGCTAACTTCTTGACTGGATGTTGTAGGACTATTTTGTGAATCTATTGAGGGTGTATGGTTAGGAGAATGAATTAAAGAAGACATCTTAGGAGATTCTGTTTCAATATTTGTTAATAGGAAGGGTTATAGGAGCTACAAGAGTAGGATTAAAAGCACTTGAGGTATTTGAGTGATCACTGGTAGACTTTGAGGTAAAAGAAAAACATTTCTCATCAAATACTACATGTCTAGAGATGAATATTCTCCCATCGGATGCCGTGCACATATTTCCTTTATGTCTATGACTGTACCCTAGCAATATGCAGGGTGTTTACCTAAACGAAAGTTTATGGGAATTGTATGGTCTTAACCAAGGGTAACAAGTGTAGCCAAAGGGTCTCATAGAGGTATAATTTGGTTTTCTTTTAAACAAAACTTCAAAAGGAGATTTGTTTCTCTGAATTCGTGTTATAGTTCTATTAATTGAGTAAATTGTGATCACTACTGCATCATTCTAATATTGAAAGGGTAAGGAAACTTGTGATAGCAAGGTTAGGCATTTTTCAATGATATATTTATGTTTTTGTTTTGATATTCTAATTTGCTCAAAGGTATGTAGACAGGAGAGTCTATGAGCTATCCCAATTTTTGAAAGAATATGTTTAAAGATTTGTATTCCTCTCCCCCAATTTGTTTGTATGGCTTTGATTTTCCTGCCAAATTGTAGTTCTACTTGTGTTGTAAAGTGCAAAAACTTTGATAGGCATTTGATTTGAGGTTTAGGAAGTATATCCATGTGTATCTAGAGCATGCATTAATGAAACTTATGTATTATATATATCCATTTGAAGGAGCCGCATAGATTAGAATGTATTAAATCGAGTAGTGCATTGTATTCTATGATAGAGGGTGTGAATGATAGTTTGTGATTGTTTCCCAATTGACAATCTTTGCACACAAAAGAATTGAATTTTTCAGTGATGTAAGGAAGATTACATTCATTCAAGGTTCTTTTTGCAATTTTCATTGAGGGATGTCCCATATGCCTATGCCATAACTCAAAGCAACTAACGTTAGAGCCTAAACTATGACTAACTTTAGCAGCATTGACAGAAGGTAAATGTTGGTTTAGGGAACAAAAAACAACTCGATTTGGAGAGGAGACAACTGGAGCGAATGAAGAGACAGCTTGGATTGAGTCGAGTGATGTTGGTGGAAATTGAGTGTGATGAACAGGTGACATTGAACTTGTAGAGACCATTACTACTTCTCCCTTGTAGTAGAGTTGATCCTGTTACTAGGTCCTTAATATAGCATACATAAAGTTGAATTTCAAAAAACACGTTATTATCTTTAGCAATATGAGTGACACTAACTAGGTTTTTGGTGATTTGTGGAACATGTAATATTTTGTTTAGATGAAAAGTTCTTGAGAGAAAACTAAAGCAAGCTTTATCAATATGTTTGATGTTTATACCTATTCCATTGCCTATATGCAATTTGCTCGGACCACCATATTCCGAAGCAATGCTCAAGTTGGATACGTCACTGGTCACATATTTAGTGGCGCTTGTATCAAGAACCTGCAGCTGTCAGAGGCATTGTTAGGAGTGGCTAGCATGGCAGATATGGTAGAGTTTCCATCAGTATTGTTTCCATAGTTTTGAGGGTGCTGATTTTGGTTGTACAAGAAACGCTGATTTTGCCTGGTTTCTTGCTTTGGCTATGTGTCACCATATTAGCAAAGGCCTAAGATCCATCAAAAATTGCAATGCTCTGCTCAAGGCGATTTTCATGAGCCTACTTTGAAGGCCCAGTTACATCAGTGAGTGTAAGAGTCTATTTTGAAGGTCACAGTAATAACCACAAAGTCATACTTACTCCCTAGGCTAGCAAGGTTGCAAGGGATCTTATCCTCATTAGAGAGTGAGCGTCCAACAAAGGCTCGCATATTGGCCAAAGTTTTCATCTTGATTAGGTATTGGCTCATAGTAAGGCCAGTTTTTTTGAGACTTTGTAGTTGCAGTTTGAACTGCATAATCCTAGCTCTAGAATGAGAACCAAACAATTTTGAACAGCTTCTCAAATGTCATTTGAGGTTTGGCACCTAACCATTTGTGCCAAGATACTGGGGTCCATGGATGTTAGTAACCAGGAAATGAGTAGTTGGTTTTAACGACACCAAGCTACATATTCAAGGTTGACAGAGCTAGAACGACCATTTTCAAAGGGTAACATTTCAGTAGGGTAAATGTTTGTTCCCAAGAGCAAACTTTCTAGAGTAAAGCCACATACAGAGGCTAAAATCTAGTGTTCCCATGAAAAAATGTTGGTCTCATCTAACTTGACAGTGATTGCCTAAGAAAATGGGCTAAAGAATTGAACAAAGATGTTTGTTGGTTAGGTTGGACAGAGGGTTTTGTGTTGACTCAGAGGGTTTGAATTTGTTTGTGAGGAAAACGAATCACTGGAGGCCATTTTTGAGCTGTGAAGCTATGTAACTGATACCAAGAAAACAATTTACACTCACAAAGATGAATATGAAGAAAATGGCTCACTAGCTCCTTGCATTTCATTGATTATTTATAGATAGAAAATACAACACTAGGTAATGGTACTGGGACAGTTGGCATCTCTACCTATAGTACACAAGGACAGGATATATATAGAGGATAAAATGAAAAAGTATAGATGTGAATAAATACAATCCTAACGCTAATATTCTTTTGGTGTTAGGAATGGATTCCTTAATTCTTATCTTCTAGACTCTTTCTTGGATGATACTGTTTCATTCTTTGCACCCCTAAGTTTAATATATATTAGCAATTTGCTCTATGAACTTTTAATTTTAGTAAATTACACTCTGAATTTAAGAATTTATAATAAATCACCCCTCATTAATTGTAGTGTTTGTTTTTTTGACTGAAACTAATATATGATCTTCACATAAGTCATGATTAAGAGTATGAAGGTCTTTTGTAATGAATGCTAGCTCAAAAACTAAGTTGATTCAAAATTTTTTATTTTGATAAAAACTTAATTAAAAATATTATTCAATATAAATATGAGTTAAAATACATATAAAGGACCATTCATGTCATTGCTCAACTATTTATGTGCAAATTACATGTCAATTTCAGCCAATGAAAGTTCAAGATACAATTATTTAAATTAAAAATTAAGAACATAAATTGCTAATATGCGATAAGTCCAAGGACAATAGTACAAAATCTCCATTTTATTTTTCTCAAAGGTTTTGCTTTCTTCAATTTTCCTCCATGGTGTAAATTGAGTTTGACAAGGAACCAAGAAGTCCAATTTCTATTTGGAATTAAAGATCAGAACAAGCCTGTAAGTACATAGCCAACCTAAGACCTCTCCAATGCATGTGGACTGGAAATCACTATGAAGAATTCACGATTACAGAAGATTTATGTCAAATGTTGAAAAGTGTTGTCATCCTTATATGGGATTCTCTTCTTTATCAAACACATTAAACCCATCAAACTGTTACTTCAAAAACAGTACTGTTGATGCTTACCGTTGTCCGGCGTCGGATCAACACCCACGTGCGGCTGCGCACGGTCTGACCTCTTCTTAGGCTTGCCTCTGGCTGGGAGTGTGTACCTACAAGAGGAGGGATGCCTCAAAGAATAGTGGGGTTAGTCAATAGACAAGGGCTCTCCGATGCTCAAGGCAGGTATTGCTCGGCAGAGGTCGGCAGCTAGTTAGGTGTGAAGAAGTAGTCTCTCTCTAGAATGTCATAAATGCATTCTATTTATAGGCCACTACTTGGATCGGGTGTATGATGGGTTTTGCCCACTACTCGGGTGTCACATCAATGTGTGTCAGGCAGTAGGTAACAAGTGTCGCGCCCATTGCGCAATGGATTGGACTCTATCGGACGGCAATGTATCTGCCTTGTGTTGCCCTATAATGGCGAGTAGCAGCCTATTTATGAGAAATGTTGGCCCGACCCAAGCTACCGTACATCCCGAGGTGGCAGCCTTCTTGGGGCGCGGCTTTGGATGCCTGAGAGGCACCTCGGGAAGAAGTATAACGCATCGGGGGCCGACAGCAAGCCTCCTGGGGGTCTGCCGAGCTTATTAGCCGACCACCAAAGTTAATGTCCTCGGTGGTGGCGCCGAGCTTACCCTCAACATTAGCCCCCCAGTTCACCTGGTCGGTGTTCGGCCGGGTGGACTATGCCGAGTGGGTGAGGTCGGCTCAAAGGAGGAAGACCAAACGACACTTTGGAAACGGGGTGAGGTGAAAAGACGCGCGGATCAGACGGGGGACGCGTGTCGTATCGCGGTCGTCTGCGCGCCTGTTAGGCGTATTAATTACGCCTCCTGGGTTTTCGCGCTCGAGTTTCCCACCCAAAATGGCTATAAATAGGGTCTCCCTCTTTGTAATTTGCACTTCATTTTCAGAAATTTTACGCCCGAAGAGTTTTAGCTGCCGAGCTCAAGTTATATAGCCGAGGATCGTATCTCTCGAGCTACCGAGAACCCTAGCAGGTAATTTCCCTTGAGTGAAAATGAGTGATTTGTCTGATTCCCAGAACGTAGAGGTTTCCTGGTCGGAAAGTAGCGCGGAGAGTAGTAGCTCTTCTTCTACCCAATCCGACGCCGAAGTGGCGTCCCCAAGACGAGACGAGGCCGGCCGGCTGGAGCAAATCCTAAGGGTCGATTCATAGACGGTACCCAAGCAGCAGTTTTTTAACATGCTGGACGGGCGTAGGCTCATTAGGCCATCCAGGGAGCAAGACCCTTATATAGGGGCGGCGACAGCGGGCTCATCCCGAGTTCTACCAATGGAGAGGATCGAGTTTCAGGCCCGCGAGGATGCTCCGAGCACTTCCGGTCGGAGTGCTGGGGCCCCCGTACAAGTCGCGGGGGTGATCACGGTTGACGTCTCCGATGAGGAGCATGCAGCCGAGGAGGCAGAGGCAGAGCAGCCGGAGATGGAGCAGGAGGTCCAGGTCACCCGCGTGTGGGGTGTGACGGCATATCAGGCGGCGGGCTATACGAGTGCCATCACGAAGTCGCGGTTAGAGAACCTACGTGCCGAGTATGGCATCCTAGCCAATGTGATTCTCGCCGTCCCCGGTGAAGGAGACTCACCCTTAGACGCGCCAGAGGGATTCATCACGCTTTACGCCGAGTTCTTCAGGGCTGGGCTGCGTCTACCATTGCACCGCTTTCTTCACCGGGCACTCAACAACTTCAACGTGTACCCGACTCAATTGAACCCGAATAGCTATAGGTCACTGATCGGGATGTACATCCTATGGAAGTACCACCGGAGTACCGAGATGCCGTTGGAGGCCTTCAAACAAGTATTCAAGATGAAGAAGCTTCCTCGGCAGTCCGGCTGGTACTACTTCACCGGCTTCAGGAAGGATTTTATCCTGGGCAATCTCGACTCAGACAACTTGTGGAAGTACGAGTGGTTCGACGCTGGGGGAAACTTTCTAGCCCGAGTCGGTGAAGCCGTCCCCGAGGATCAGCAAGTGCCGAGATTGTTCGAGCAGGGGCACGTTTGGACTAAGCGTCCTTGGGCATTGAGCCGCGTAATTAGGGCAGTAGACGAGCTGTTCGAGAAGCCAGAATCATCCAGACAACAGTCCTTCCTTCTGAGGAAGGACACTTTATCCAGTTATGGCTGGTTTGGGGAGTCCAGCAGTCTTCCCTGAGCTGTCCGTCCTACCCGGGGGGCCGGGCAGGTTACAATTGCTCGTCCGAGTGCCGCGGACGTTCCAGGGCCAAGCACTTCCCAGTCCGGGTGCCGACGAGGGAGCCTTCTACGTCCAATTCTGAGGACTCGTCCAGTGGCTCCTTCGATGCGGGGCCACCTGTAGCCGACGAGGACCTCGAGGACGTGATTAGGTTCCTATACTTGTTTCGCCCACTCCAGATCGTAGGTCAGCCCAGGACCTTATTTTTAATCACCCTTTCTTATCCCGACCTCGCTTTGACTTTGCTCTTCCTTGTACAAAAATGACGGCACCGACCTCCCGCGCTGATAAACTTGCCTAGATGGCAAGTTTGAGGAAGCAGAAGGGCAAGGCCATCGACACCGGGAGAAAATGCAAGCGGACGTCGAGGCTCGAGCTCCCAACACATACCGGGCAGACCTCCGCATCAGTCCATGTCTCGCCACCCCCGCCGCAGACGACCAGGGCCTCGTCGGAGGTCACCCCAGCAGACGAAGCCGTCGAGGCACATCCGGGGACTTGTAAAGAAGGTGCCCAGACTATCGTGGCATAGTTCTTGAGCGCCTCGAAGATGCGGTTCCCTAGGATGACTTCTTCATGAACATCCGAGGGGAGGACTTTCAGAGTCTCTACAACACGGCTCTTCGAGCCACTGTCTCTGTAAGTATCCGAGCTAATCGATAGTTCTCCTTTAACATGTTGCCGAGGACTGACGCCTTGATTTTTGCAGGCAAGCGCTATTCTGCACATGGTGCACTCCACTGGGATGAAGGAGATCCACAAAGAAAAGGAGATGCACAAGAAGACCCTCCTGAAGAAGATGGACTCCGACAAGAAGCTCAATGAGAAGAACATTGAGCTAGACCAAGCCAAGGAGTCCCTTTCACGAGCCCAGGAGGAAGCTCGAAAGGCTAAGGTCGAGGAGACATTGAGGCAGCTCAAGGAGGCAGAGGATAGAGCCGCACGGCTTGAGGGGCAGCTCATAACCCTACAAGTGGAACACCAGCAATTTATGGCCGAGCTCCCCGATCGCCTGGCCAGTGCGGTCGAGGAATTTAAAACATCCCCGAAGTACGCCGATCTCTACTACGACGGCATGATAGACCTCCGCGACCACCTAATCGAGAAGCACCCCGAGGCAGCGGGATTCAACTGGTCGGTCATCGTTGAGCCCGACCAAGGTGATGCTGAGCAACAACGGGGTGAAGAAGATGAGGTCGTCGTGGTAGACAGTGACGACGATGAGGATGAGCAGAGCACTGAGAGGGGCGGGGATGGAGACGCGACTGGGGACGAGACCTAGGCAGATTGAACTGTATTTTTCCCCTTTTTTTGTATTCGGGCTCGGGAGGTGTCCGGTTTCCTTGTACCTCCCCGATAAATAAAGACTTCCCGTTTTACTCTTATTGGATCCTTGCGTGTAGTTTTGTTTTATTTTACATTCCACATTATTTTCCAAGTGCGAGTGTCCTCGAGTTAACAGTCTTAGCTTTAGGTGGACCTCGATGCGAGGTATTCCTCGGACATCTAGTTACTGTTATCTAGTGTCAAGTAACTATTATTGTCCAAGTTAGGTGTTCCTCGGGATGATCCCGAGTTGGGAACAAGCAATCTCGACAGCCAGAGCTGACCCGAGTAATTCGAGCATATAGGATTTTATCTCGGTTCGGTGTCGAGCATCTGAGCAGAAGTTCGTAGCACCTGTTCTCAGTTGATCTGAGCAGGTTAGGTTATAGTACTTCTGTTATCGGTTACCCCGAGTAGTTATCCTTATGTGCTCAGTTATCCAAGCAGGTTTAAGTTTCTAATCTCGGTCTGGCAGAATATAGACGGCATATAACTACCCTTGCCCTGTTGCCCCCCCTAGACTTGTTTAAGCTTTTAAAGAAACTTTACAAGTGTAGGAGTCGTCAGACATAGCACCGTGCCAAGCAACTTATCGGATCGTCTGCATGGCGACAGACCTGGGGTCGGTGTACCGACCAGCCCCCCAGCTCGGTTTAATAAGGATGACTCTCCCTTGGTGGGAGTCAGTGTCTTGCCCTCCGAGCTGGAGTTGTGGCATCTTGGATTTACCTTTCCTTTAAACACATTACTCAGGTGGAATGATATTAGGGAAGTTGTGCTCCATTAATGTGATATATACATGGATTTTTCTAGCCCTGTTCAGCAGGTCTAGTTACAAAAGAATTGTGGCCAGAGGTCAAAAAAGGAGTTTGGTTCTGAATTTTAACAATAGAATCTTTTTAAGAGCTTGACATTCCATGGATGTCCAAGCTGATTCCCCTCTGTGTCGGCCAACCTGTACGTGCCCGGTCGTACGATGTCTTCGACTCTAAACGGACCTTCCCATTTCAGACCAAAGGACCCGAGACCGAGCTGTTGAACCGTAACCTTCTTCAACACCAAGTCACCAACCTTAAAGCTTCTAGGTTGAACTCTTTTATTGTAATACCGAGATACCACCTGATTCCGAGCTGCGTTATGAATCGCTGCTCTGTTTCTTCTTTCCTCCAATAGGTCGAGCTCGGCCATCATCAACTCCCCGTTCAGAGTACCCTCATAGTGTTCAACTCTAAAGCGCGGTAATCCCACTTCGGCTGGAATGACTGCCTCTGCCCCGTAAACGAGGGAAAATGGTGTTTCACAGGTCGCTGTTCAGACAGTTGTTCGGTATGCCCAGAGCACCTGGGGTAGTTCATCGATCCACGCACCCTTAAGCCCCTCGAGTTTTTTCTTCAGGTTATCTTTGATTGTCTTGTTGATGGCCTCAACCTGGCCGTTACTCTGCGGATAGCTCGGGGAGGAGAAGACCTTCTTAATGCCGAGCTTCTCGCATAGGTGACGTAGAGCCAAGGATTCAAACTGCTTAGCGTTATCAGTCACAATAGTGTGCGGGATCCTGAACCGGCAAACAATGTTCTTCCACACGAAGTTGGTACACTTGGCTTCGGTCATGTTGGTACAGGGTTCAACTTCGATCTACTTCGTAAGATAGTCAATTGCCACGATGTAGTACCTGAATTGCGATCGGGCCGTTGGGAGTGGTCCGATCAAGTCGATGGCCCACTTTGCGAATGGCCACGTCGAGGTTACAGGATTGAGGGGCTCGGCGTGGGAGCTAGGAATTCTAGCATACTATTGGCATTTGAGGCATTTCCGAGCAAATTTTTCGCAGTCCTACTGCATGGTAGGCCAGTAGTATCCCTGCCGGAGGCACTTCTGGGCCAAAGAACGTCCTCTAGTATGATTGCTGCATAGACCTTCGTGGATCTCGCTCATCAGATATTCGGCCTCCTTGGGGTCCAAACATCTCAAGCATGGCGTGGTGTAGCCTCGCCGGTATAACTTCTCGCCAATCATTGAATACCGGGCCAAGCTGTTACGTACCTGACGCGCTTCTTCTCGGTCGTCGGGTAACTCAGCTGTGGTCAGGTATCAGATGATCGGGTCCATCCAGGTACTTCACGGCTCCTCGGCCAGGCTCATGACTTCCTTAACAATGCTTGGTTCAGACAGTCTTTCGATAGGGACCGACGTCAAGTCACTTCCACCCAATCCAGAAGCTAGTCGGGCTAGGATGTCGGCTTCTACATTTTTTGACCGGGGGATCTGCTTAAAAGAATAGGACTTAAATTGTCCAAGCAGTTGTTTTGCTTTCTTTAAATATGCCGCCATCGAGTCTGCTCGGGCCTGAAATCCTCCGGTGACCTGCTGCACCACTAGCATTGAGTCACTGTAAATGGTGAGGCGATTGACGCCGAGATCTCAGGCGATTCGTAGTCCGGCCAGCAGAGCTTCGTACTCTGCCTCGTTGTTAGAGGCCTTGAAGTCGAATCGGAGGGCATAGATGACCTTGTAGCCGTTCGGGCTTGTTAAAATCAGTCCGGCCCCCGATTCATCGATGCAGGTAGATCCGTCGACGTGTAGTTTCCAGTCCGGCTCCGGGGAAAGGCCTTGTTCACTACAGCTAGCCGTATCAGGCTCTTCAATGAGTGACTTCCCAACTTGTGGAGTCGCCTTACTGGCCTTCGTAAATTCGGCAATGAAATCCACCAAGACTTGAGCTTTTATTGCTGTTCTTGGTACGAAATGCACATCATATTGGCCTAGCTCAACCGACCACTTGGCCATTCGGCCCGATATCTCCGGGCTCTGGAAAACCTGCCGTAGAGGGAACTTGGTCGGGACCTTAATGGTATGGCCTTGGTAATATGGTCGCAGCTTCCGGACCGATGTTATTAAGGCGAAAGCCAGCTTCTCCAGTGGTGGGTACCGCTCCTCGGCACCTTGGAATGCGTGGCTGGTATAATAAACGGGTCTCTGGATCCCGTCTTCGTCTCGGACCAAGACCGAGCTAACAGCTTTCTCTGACACGGCTAAATAGGCGGTTAAAGCCTCGCCGGGCAAAGGTTTGGACAGGAGCGGGGGCGTAGCCAGGTAAGTTTTTAAGCTTTGAAAAGCTTCTTCACACTCCCTGCTCCACTCAAACCCCCCCTTAAATGCCTTGAAAAAAGGGTGGCACTTGTCGGTAGCCCCGAAGACAAACCTTGACAGAGCAGCCACCATGCTAGTGAGCTGTTGCACGTCCTTCACCGTCCGAGGAGAATACATGTCGATAATTGCTTGGGCTTTCACCGGGTTGACCTCGATTCCTCGTTGATTGACCAAAAATCTAAGGAATTTGCCCGAGCTAACGCCGAAGGGGCATTTTGCTGGGTTGAGTTTCATCCCATATTCTCAGAGAATGTCGAAGCTAGCTCGGATGTCTGCCATGTGGTCTTTCACTTGGAAAGATTTTACTAACATGTCGTCCACGTAGACCTCCATAGTTTTCCCTATCAATTGAGCAAACATCTTGTTGACGAGGCGTTGGTAAGTAGCCCCGGTATTCTTCAGGGCAAACGGCATCACGACGTAGCAATACAAGCTCTGGTCAGTAACGAAGGAGGTTTTGACTTGGTCTTCCTCGGCCATCCTTATCTGATTGTACCTGGAGTATGCATCCATAAAACTTAGAAGCTCGTGGCCAGCTGTGGCATCGACGAGCTAGTCAATGCAGACCCGCCATTTGTCGTTCGCCTTCTTGACGAGGACAACATTTGCTAACCACTCTGGGTATTTGACCTCTCTGATGAATCCAGCCTTGAGGAGTTTCTGGACTTCATCGTTGATTGTAGCATATCTCTCTAGGTTAAAGGCCCTTCATTTTTGAATCACCGGCTTATGGCCAGGTTGATCGTTGAGCCGATGGCTGATAATGCTCGGATCAATGCCGGGCATGTCCTAATGGGACCATGCAAAAACATCACGATATTCGAAAAGAAGGCATTCCAGGTCGGCCTGGATCTCAGGTCGCAGCTGTGATCCGAGTTGGACTGTGCGTTCAGGCCTTTTAGGGTCCAGGGAGAATGGCACTAAGTCTTCGACCAGAGTGGCCCTTACCTCTTCCTCTAGTAACCTGGGGTCTAGGTCTGCCAGCATCTTCAGTGCCGGGTCGATTGGGAGATCGGTCTCGTCGACCGAATAGATGGCCAAGGTGCCATGTTGCAGAGCTGAGGCTGCTCAAACAGCACTAGCGTAACAAGTCCGGGAGTTCGCCTGGGACGAACGTATCACTCCAACGCCGCCGTCGGTCGGGAACTTCATGGCCAGATGGTATGTTGAAACAATGGCCTTCAAGCCGTTCAGCGTCAGCCGGTCGATGATGATATTGTACTAGGAGGGTTTGTCGACAACTAAAAAGTCGACTACCCAAATGATCCTAGCGGCTCCTTCTCTGAAAGTTACTGGTAAACTGACTTTCCCGGTCGCTTGGACACATTCCCCCGCGAAGCCGTAAAGCAGGGTCTGGACTGGGACCAAGGGGGCGTTGCTTATCTTCAACCTATCGAAAGCTTGTTTGAAGAGGATGTCAGCTGAACTACTGTTGTCAATTAAGACAAGTCGTACTACATTGTTGGTGATAGGCAGTTCGTATACTAGGGCATCATTATGGGGATGCATCAATCGATCTGCTTCCTTCTCAGTAAATGTGATTGGGGTGTCTCCTTGACGGCATATCTTGTTGATGTGCTCGGACATGTTTATGAATTCACCCCGCTCGACCCACTGAGCTTCTCTGACGTAAGATCGCCGCCCATTCGACGTGTCCCTAGTGACAGGCCCGTCGATTCACACGATATTCGGGGTATCCGAGGCGTTCCCACCGTCGGTCCTAGGTCGGTTTTGTACGTCTCGGCCCGACGAATCATTCCTTCCAGAAGTGGCCCTCGGGGTTATAACCCGCTCCATGAATTCCTGTAAAAGACCTTCTCAGACCAGCCTTTCTATATGGTCCTTCAACTAGATGCATTCCCGAGTAGTATGCCCCACACCCTTATGGAACTCGCAAAACTTTAACTGATTCTGCTTCACCCTGCTCCCTCGGAGCTTGGGCGGTGGTGTTAGCAAATTTTTGTCTCCAACCTGGGCGAGCACCTCATCGATGGTTGCCTCCAATGGTGTATAGCTTTGAAACTTACTGGTTGGCCCCTTTGGCTTCTCGGATTTCTCTTTCTTTTGCTTCTTGGCATGCTCGGCATTGCTCTATTTCGGCGCCTTTTTCTGCTTCTTATCCTTCTTTGTTCCGCTCGGGCCAGCCTCTTCCTGGAGGCTATTCATGTATTCGGCAACGTCCGCGTGTCTCTGGGCATACCCGAGCATTTGGAAAAACGTGCTCGGCTGCTTAAAGGCCAAGGACCAGGTTAGCTTTTCGTCTCGGAGGGCCCCTACAAAAATGTGTTTGAGGGTCTCGTCTTTGACGTGCTTGACCTCGAGAGCTGCCCGGGTAAACCGGTTAATGTAATCCCTAACGCTGCTGTCTCCTTGCTTAACGACATACAGGCAAGTTATTTCTTTTCTCCACCTTTTAGTTGTGGAGAATGTGGAGGAGAAGGCATCGGCCAGATGCCAAAAAGAAGAAATTGACCCGGGTTTGAGTCGTCGGAACCACTGCCGGGCAGGGCCCGTAAGAGTGAGTGAGAAGGCTTTGCACATCGCCGCGTCGCTGGAGTTCTGCAGTAGCATGTGTCCCCGAAAGAGTTCAACATGCTCATCAGCATCAGTGGTCCCATCATAAGACTTGATCTGTGGGACCTTAAACTTTGGCGGCATGGGCGCCCGCATTATGTTATCCGAAAAAGGTGGGTCTTGAGCTCCTGTCTCATCTAGACCGAATCTACAATTCTGGATCTCGTCAATTTGTCGCTGCAGTGCCCGGAACTGACGGCTATTGGTGTCTTCAGGCAGTTCGACCCGATAGGGTACTCCGCCCTCAACACGGCCTCTAGCTCCAGCGTGGCGGTTTCTATTTATTCCTTGAGACCCGAGCTGGTCAAATACCGAGGCTCGGGAACCTTGTGGTGAAGGGGCACGGGCCGCTTGGCGTCCCATACGGCGTTCCTGAACTATTCTATTATCAGCAGGATTCCCCTGGTGGATCCTACAGACTGCTCAGACTGGGCTTCTTTAAGGTTGACTGCGCTTCGTTCTATCTGACCCCTAGCCTGGTCAACCTGGGCTGGGGGTGGCAGGGCTGGTGCGCCTTGACGCTGAGCCTGCTGCGTGAGCTGTTGAGTCAGGACCTGGACTGCGCCTGTAAGTTCTCGGATTAGATCTTGGGCGGCTGGGGCATCCACCGGCTCTGTCCTCGCCGTGCTTCCTTGCCCCCCGAACCGAGATCTCGCAGTCCGAGGATGGCCCCTAGGCCAGTCTGTGGCTGGTTGCCTATTTCTCCCCTCGCCTGACCCCTCCGGTCGGGCTGTCTCATCTCTGGCGTTACCTCGGGTCATCATCTCGGCAGTCAGAGGTGATGTAGCTGAAGTTGGGATGAAGGCGTAGAGGCCCTTCTTCTAGCGCCAAAATGTTGATGCTTACCATTGTCCGGCGTCGGATCAACACCCACATGCGGCTGCGCACGGTCTGACCTCTTCTTAGGCTTGCCTCTGGCCGAGAATGTGTACCTGCAAGAGGAGGGATGCTTCAGAGAATAGTGGGGTTAGTCAATAGACAAGGGCTCTCCGATGCTCAAGGCAGGTATTGCTCGGCAGAGGTCGGCAGCTTGTTAGGTGTGAAGAAGTAGTCTCTCTCTAGAATGTCATAAATTCATTCTATTTATAAGCCACCACTTGGATTGGGTGTATGATGGGTTTCGCCCACCACCCGGGTGTCACATCAAGGTGTGTCAGGCAGTAGGTAACAAGTGTCGCGCCCATCGCCCAATGGATTGGACTCTATCGGACGGCAATGTATCTGCCTTGTGTTGCCCTATAATGGCGAGTAGCAGCCTATTTATGAGAAATGTTGGCCCGACCCAAGCTACCGTACATCCCGAGGTGGCAGCCTTCTTAGGGCGCGGCTTTGGATGCCTAAGAGGCACCTCGAGAAGAAGTATAACGCATCGGGGGCCGACAGCAAGCCTCCTTGGGGTCTGCCGAGCATATTAGCCGACCACCAAAGTTAATGTTCTCGGTGGTGGCGCCGAGCTTACCCTCAACAAGTACCATAAGAGTAAAACATTCCCCTATATTACCTAAATATCATTTTTGTTATTCTATTACATGGACGTCCAAAACACATCATCAGTTTTTAAAATCACACTCAAGATGCACGCTAAAGTAATTAAACCTTTTTAAAAGCCAAGATTACACTACCCAACCTGTACTAAATACAATTTAAAACTTAATTGAAACATTAAATGAAATCGATCTTAAAATGTTAAAAACTTAAAAATAATTGAAGTATTTGCTTAAGTGAAATATTTATTTGAACATGTCAATTTTTTTTTGTAAAAAAAAAAAAATCTCAAATTGTTTTTAGTTAATTTTTAAATTGAGACACATAAAATAACATTTAATATAATTTGGTATTGTTAATTATTAAGCTAACTAAATAAATAAATAAATCTGACAAATTTAATAGGCCTTTAATTAATCATATGGGTCATAATTCTAACATTCTCCCACTTGACCTATATGATATTCCTTTATTAGTTTAATAAGGTTGTAATATGCACAACAATTACGTTAAATCTTCTTAAAATTGGCTAGTACTTTACATCATAATTAAATAGAAGATCTAAAGTAAGTCATTGCGGTTGTACATCACAATTTAATGTAGTCCTTTCTATGTACTACAACATTAGACATCTATTTAACATGATTCATAATTGAGAGGTATAATAATAGTCCACTTTAATGTCTTCGGTGAGACTATCGTATACAAAATAGAAAACAAGATTTATTAGCTCAAAGTGTCATATTATTAAAATAAATAGAACATAATACATAACCACTAATGACGTCTAATAACACCATATCTTCAACATGTTCAATAAATGTTTTGGGTGGTAATCTTTTTGTTAAAGGATCTGCAATCATAAGATTAGTACTAATTTGTTCAATTGACATTTTATGTTCTTGAACTTCTTGCTTAACGACTAAGTACTTAATATCCATACATTTCGCACCATCAGAATACTTGTCATTCTTGGCAAAGAAAACTGCTGTGGCATTATCATAATAAATTTTCAGTGGCCTGGCTATACTGTCGACAACTCCCTGAAATAAAATTCCGTCACAATAAACCATGACTTGTGGCCTCAAAATATGCCACAAACTCGGCCTCCATAGTGGATGCAACAATGACAGACTGTTTCACACTCTTCTATGAAATTGCTCCTTCAGCCAAAAGGAACATATAACCGATTGTAGATTTCTAGTATCAGCACATCCGGCAAAGTCTGAATCTGAGTAACCGATTGATTCAAGATGATCACATCTTCTATAAGTGGGCATGTGGTTCTTTGTTCCTTGTAAATACCTGAGAACTTTTTTTGCTGCTTTCCAATGATATTTTTTTGGATTACTTTGATATCTTCCTAACATTCCAACGGTAAAAATAATATTGGGTATAGTGCAAGTTTGGGTATACAACAAGCTACCCACGACAGATGCATAAGGAATGTTTTTCATTTGCGCTTGTTCCAATTCATTCTTTGGACATTGCAGATGACTAAATTTGTCCCACTTTTGAATTGGAACTATACATGCTGAACATCTATCCATCTTAAATTTCTCTAAAACTTTATTAATATTGCCTTTTTGAGACAACCCCAACAATCCTTGTGATCTTTCATAGAATATTTCAATTCCTATCACTTAAGTTGCCTCACCCATGTCTTTCATTTCAAAGTTCTTAGAGAGTAATTTCTTAGTTTTATGTAATAAACCAAGATCGTTAGCAGTAAGCAAAATATTATCAATATATCGGACTAAGAAAATAAACTTGCTCCCATTGACCTTCATATAAATAAACCGATCAACGGTGTTTTGCAAACAAAGTAATGATACCATTAAACTTAAGATACCATTGTTGGGAAACTTGTTTAAGTCTATATATTAATTTCTTTAATTTACACACCATGTGTTCCTTTCCTTTACTTAAAAAGCCTTTAGGTTCTTCCATATAGACTTTTTCCTCTAAATTTTCATTGAGAAATGCAGTTTTCACATCCATTTGGTGTAATTCTAAATCAAAATGAGCCACCAATGCCATAATAATTATGAGTAAATCTTTCTTCAAGACTGGTAAAAAAGTATCTTTGTAATCAATGTCTTTTTTTTTTTAAGTAAAACATTTGGCAACAAATCTAGCCTTGTACCGTTCAATATTACTTTTAGAATCATGCTTGGTCTTAGAGACCTATTTACACCCGACTCTTACAACCTTTAGGCAACTCAACAAGATCCCAAACTTGATTTTGATCTATAGATTTTAACTCATCTTTCATAGCAGTAAACCACTCTTCAGAATCAATACTTTCCATGGCTTATGAAAACGAAACTAGATCTGAAATCAAATCATTATCGATTTCCAAGTCAATGACCACATGATCATTAGGAATACAGATCGTCTTTCTCTTTGAGATCTACTTGATACTGCTTCTTGTGATTCAGCTACCATAGGTTCCTCAAGTACAATTTCATCATGAAATGGTTGGTCTTTCACTTGTTGTTCTTGAACATTGTTAGGGTATACAACAATATTAGGAACAATCTTAAAAGTTACAGGTAGAGGTACTTCTGCTCTAACTTTTTCAATGACCACATTATGTAGTTCTCCACTCTCACCAATTTCACCATTTTTGATAAACCTAGCATTTCCTGATTATACTATTCTTGTACTATGGGTAGGATAATCAAATTTATACCCTTTTGATTTTTCAAAATAACCAATGAAATAACCACTAGTCATCTTAAAATCCAATTTCATTTCATGCGGATTGTAAATTTTTACTTCCGTTGGGCAACCCTAAATATACGTGTGCCTTAAACTAGGTTTTTTCCCAGTCCATATCTCAAAAGGAGTTTCAAGACTGCCCGCTATTTAGTACATACATGGCGGTCTTTAATGCATGCGTCCACAAAGATAAAGGTAAAGAATAAATTTACATGCTCCTAACTATATCTATTAATGTACGATTATGCCTTTCTACTACACCACTTTGTTGCGGTGTACCTGGCATAGTGTATTGTGTATATATGCCTCGCTTTTCCAGGAATCGATAAAAGTCATAAAACACTTTTCTCCACCAAAGCATGGAGTATTGAAAGGTCCACGTATCTCGATATGTATGAGTTCAAGAAGGTATGTACTTCTTGTAGCCCCTTTATTAATGGGTCTGGTTTGCTTTCCTTTAGTGCACTCAAAACACACATCAAGATCAGTAAAACCTAAATCCAAAAGAATTGCATTCTTTACTGATCTCTCTATTCTTTTTTTGGATATGTGATGCAATCGTTTATGCCGCAAGTAAGCAGAACTTTCATGAACTAAATTCCGTTTTGTTCTAATACTTCGATACATGGTTAACAAAGTTTCAACAAAAAGATTATCAACCTTTAACTTATATAAACCATCATAAAGGATTCCAAAACTAATAAAACTATTATTTTTATATAAACCAAAAGATCCAAATCTAAACTTGCAATAAAATCCTACTAAATCAAGTTTTGATAAAGAAATTAAATTGCAAGAAAAAGTAGGTACATAAAGAGTTTGGTGTAAATCAAGATGATGTCTAGTATTTAATATTAAGCAATAAGTGCCAATTCCTTCCACTGAAGTTTTATCTTGATTCCCTATGTGAATAAAACTTTTATTTGCACTTATGGGTTGGATTGTAAGGAATCCCTTCATTGTATTAGAAATATGAGTAGTTGTACATAAATCAATCCACCAAGTATTATAAGGAACTTTAGTTTAATTTGATTCGAAACAAACTAAAGCACAAGGCTTACCTTTCTTTTCAAACTAGGCTTTACATTTCTGATAGCATTTCTTTAAGTGCCCAAATGTGTTATAATAATAACACTTAATATTGTGTTCCTTCTTGTGAATTTGAGTTGACTCATTCAAGTTATGCAACTCCTTCTCGAACCCTTTCTTCTTTTTCTTTCTAGGCTTCTTATTAGTTCTCTTTTCAGCCTCTTGATTCACATGATGAACGGAAAAGGTTTTTGATTCTTTAATCTTATCTCCTCTTGAACAAGCATACTGGTCAATTCGTAAATATTCCATTTATCTTCATCTAGAGTGGACCATATTGTTCATGAGGAAGCGAGTTAAAAATGAACTATACTAGAAAGAACTTATCCACAAATATCCCCAAAGATTTTACTTTTGCTGCTATATTGGTCATTTCAATGACATGTTCATGCATAGTACAAGAACCATCAAACTTCATGTTGGTTAATTTAGCCATTACTAGCAAGAGACTTATTAGCAGTTTGAGAGCGTTCTTCCATAAGTTTCATAAATTTCTTTGCATTTTCAGTCTTAAAAAGAGTACTTTTAATGTTGTTTTTTACTGTCATCTCATGAACATTAAGCTTAATGTATTTGACCTTTCCCATATTTTATGAAAAGATTTATCCTCCTCACTACTAGCATCAGTAATAGTTGTGGGTTTCTTATCTTGAAATGCTAAATTAAGATCCAACACATCTAAGTGAAATTGAACTTGTTTGCACCAATTAGAGAAATCCAATCCCTTAAATAAAGGAACAAATGAAGCATGTGAATGTAGAGAAATAGGAACAGATGCTGCAAATATGTAAGAAACATTCATATATTAATGCTTTGAGATTGTCACATACTTAGATTCAAACTAAGACAATAATTGTATATCCCAGTTCTCCTTCGGCTGAAACTAAGATATACAAACTATAAATTGTGCTAATTAAAAATTAAAAATTAAATTTGGTAATCATAAATATGTCTAATAAAAATTGCTTGCTATCTTTGGATAAACATACGAAATATAATAGAATATATTAATTACCAACTATCATATTCATCAATTATAAAGAAAACTAATCGACCTTTGGGTGATTTCTAAGTTTTTATAATAGATAAAATTCAATGACTCATGATTTATAAATATCATCTCAATGATAAGCATCAAAATTCATGAGTAATTGAACTTTTGTTTCTCAATTTAAAAATTACTAATTTTAAGTTTTGGCCACTTTGGTGACTAACAAACTAAAATAATGCAATTTCAAAATTGAAATTAATAGTTTTCCTAATTTTATGTACTAAATGATCATGTATTTAATCATGATCATGTTTTCATAACTTAAAACATCATACACAATAAATATAAACCATTGGAATAATGAAAAACTGTTATATACATTAAACCAAGTTATTACAATTATATCGGTTTCTTTTATATATATCATATGACAAACACAAACAAAACCTAAACCCAAAGTGCATGTGATCATATCTTAAATTTAATTACAGGAATGCACTAACGTTATTGTCTTATGTATGTTATACAAAATATCATTTATTCAAAACAAGTTTTAACTATTTGCTTTATATATGTATAGATATTCTTGCCAATCATCTTTTATTTTCCATTTATAAATAACTTAAAACGAGTACGATAATACATCAAAGAAATAGTATAATTCATATATATTAATCCATATATATATATCCTTCTTTTGTTTAATCCTATTATGAGAATGCAAGAAGGAAACCTATATCTTTTATGCATATATACTCTTTTTTTTTTTTAATCACAATACAAGCAAATTCTTTATGCACATGGAGTGTATTATATTGATAGGCAAATAACCACAGATATGAGAGATTTACGAGAATGATCACATATAACGAAAATACAAAACCAGAATCTAATAATCGTAAATCAAAATATGTTAATTGCAGTGAATAATTGAAAATATAACCTTAAAGGAAAATCATGAGTTTCAAAACCTAGTTTCTTTTGATTCCATATGTAATACTTTAATATCCGTCATACTCAGTAATCTTATAACTCAATAATTTTAACAGAAGAGGATTTAGAGCGTACCTTGATTCATATCTTTAATTTGTAGAGAACCCTTGCATAGAAAGTTTGTCAGAGAAGAAGAATCTAGTTTCTCTCTTTAGACCTATAGTTATTTCTTTTAACGTATTTTTTGATGGAGAGAAGAAATACAAAAAAATTAATTGATTAGGTGAAGGGATGATTAGACTCTTATTTATAGACCCTCAATGGGTGCCTTTCATTAAAGCACATATTTTTTCAAATGTAGACACATCATTTAATAAGAGTTATATCCCCACATAGCCAATAGGATTTTAGCATTTAAATAATTATTAAACTAAATAAATAAATAAATCTGATAAATTTAATAGGCCTTTAATTAATCATGTAGGTCATAATTCTAACATAGTAAGCTTGGTGAAAACCCCGCTTGCTTTAAAGGATGCAGGCCCGTCATCATGGATATCAAACATTTGATGCGTTTAGCTCCTAATGGAATAAGTTGCAACCATATTCCTCGTGATGGTAATGGAGTTGTCTACCTATTAGTTAGTTCCATTTTTAGAAATGGTTCAGATATTGTCACTGTGAACTCTGTCCGATTGTTTGTTTCTTTTATTGTTTTAGCCAATTCTGCAGTTTAATAAAATTCAAGTCTTTCCCTAGAATAGATGTATATATATTTTAAGTTGAATGAAAATGCTGTTATAACTTAAAACCTACCCCTTTATTAAGAAAAGAATAAATATTGTGAATACGGGTCGCTGATATATTTTCTAGCTATATACAAACACGTTAGAGGGGGAAAAAAAAAGTAAAAGAAACCACAAGTGAAATAAAGACTTGAGTGATCCATAAGAATATAAACGATGATATGAACAGAAATAAGAGAAATCAATTGTTTAGGACTAATATTAACAGCAAAGTTTGTTTGTTAGACATGTGATATAATTATATAATTCTGGTTGAAATATAGTGAAAATTTAAAATATTTTATAAATAACAAACGTTAAAATCATTAACGGTTGTAGGCAATCAAGTGATAATTTTACACCTAATCAATTTAATATTGTGTAGAGTTTAAATCTCCTATCTCTGAATTCTGAAAAGAAAAATCAGTGTATTATAATTACTACGTAACTTTGTATCAAAATCATTATAATAATTACTACCCAATTTTGTTATTTCTCAACTTTTAAAAAAATCTGCTATATTTCAATCCCACATTTATAAACATGCCATGTGGTGTAATATTGATGGGTTGCATTTAGAATTATCTTATTAGTCATGTTGAAATATATCAAAAACCAAAGACTAGTTTACAAATAACAGAGATTGAAATAAAAAATCATTGTAGTATCTATTGCGTAAATTTGTAGCACAAAATGTAAAAATCATTATAATTATCATCACGTAATGTTTCTATTTTTAAAATATTCTAAAAATTGTTATATTCCCATTCCATTAGTGTAATTTTTACAAAATTTAACACTAATAATTATGTAATTACGTAAGCAAGGTCCACAATTTCTCTTAAAAAGACAAATAACTTATAGGCGAATGTCTGTTTCAGTTTCTCTCTACATGAATATAAACCGTTTTAAAAAATAAAATAAAATTGGTAATCTCATGTCCTTCTCTATCCTTAAGATTAAAAGAAAGGATGCTACTGAAAAAACAATCTCAACATGTCTCTTTAGTGTACTTCTACCAATATTGATATTTCAATGTGATAACCAAAATAGAAGTAACTGCCGTGTCCTCCTTCTATCCGCAGAATTTAGTAGGAAAGGAGACTTAATTTGTCCAAATTTTCCCCTCTACGCATCAAGCTCTTCACAGTGAAAATTAATAGGACCTGAAGCAAATGTGTTTCCCAAATCACCAAAAAGAATGTCATCTCCCACTGTGTAGCTACTGGAGTCTTGGCAATCGAAGTATGTTTGTATGTCCTCTGGAAAACTCCGGCGTGGCGGGCCAATCTCTGGAGACATGTTGGCTGTAGAGGTTCTTTCAAGCATTTCTTTGAACTTAGTAGATTGTAATAGAAGCCCTAACGCAGATGAGGGTGAAGCACCACCACCATTACGTGGTGTCGCCACCGCAGGGCCGCCAGACGCACTCAACCTCATTAACCCTAGGTGAGGGTTAGGACTAGTTGGTCTAGTCGAATTAATTAAGACTGATCCATTAGGGTTTGGTTGGAAGTTGTTAGAGTTGTTTTGGTTGGTTGGACGTAGCCACTTGATATAACGACTAAGGTCAAAGTTTGTAACTGCGTTTAGTCCACGATACTCAATGGCTGCCATGTCATACGCTGTGGCTGCTTCCTCCTGTGTAGCTGCAAAAAAGGGGGATTACAAATAATTTAGTAACCCTTTAGGGATCGCAAATGAAAAAAAGAAAAAGAAAAAAGACACACATGCACAACAGATTGTAGAATTTAATTTGCTAGCAAATTTTGGTGAGAGGGAGTTTGTTCAATTTATTTCAAAGTGTTTGAATGAATTATTAAATAGCTGACCAAGCAGTTGAGGTTTGGTGATCTACATGCCAACTCACCTTATTTGATTGCGCCCTTTCCACTATTTTAATTGTATATGTTGGCCTACGCACATAATCACTCCACGCTACTGACTCCACTCTTTTAATTGTTTATCTCTCCAAATATTATATTTGTTCGTGTGTTTTTTAAGTTGTTATGTCTTTTTTCGTGTGTTTGAGCTAATTTTGATTAAAAATATGCTAGCATATGAAAACTTTACACTGTAGTTTTTTTTTAATATTATAGCATGCCTTTCTGTTGCAGTATTTTTAAAACTAACTTATAATTCTAACTACGTTTTGGAGAAATAAACGAATTGTCTCTTGCCAAGTGGCAGGGAAGTTGGTTTATCAAAGTTTGCAGCAGACCAGAAATAAACTTGCATTTTTTTTCCCGTAACTTTAGCGTTGCTTTTTAAAATCTTGTTTGGTTTCCTTATTGATTTTATATTTTGTTTTTCAATCCATCTACATTCTTTTAGCTGAATACCAACTTAGCAGCGGATAATAGAGAAAGGTTTTGGACTTGTGTTGCCTAATTTTATTGGATTCTCTCTCTCTCTCTCCCCCCCCTCTGTCTAGTTTTATAGCTCTCAATCTTTCTCCTTTTTTTTAGTTATTAAGATGAATGACCCCTTGGATTTTGGGTCTCTCCTATTTTAGTTTCTAAATTTTAAAAATCACTACTTTATTATATCAAACTTTTAGATCTCTCACTTCACTCATTTTGGCCAATTTTCAATTTTTTTTAAAAAAGTGATAAAGATAGACTCACAAGAGCTACACATGAGTAGTCTGTAAGGACAAAAAAGACATTTTGTCATTTCACTATTATTTGAAAAATTAGAAAAAATTATTTGAGGATTTTTATTTTAAGATTTTGTTATGTTAAGGGGCGAGAAGCATATTAATTATTGAGCCACAAATAGTTTCATCAACCCCATATACACTTTATGTAGGTTTATTTCCATCAATTTTGACAAAAAATTGGACAAGGGAGCAAAGTGATTGGAAATTTAGAAATTTGAGATAATAAAGCGATGATTCTTAAAATTCATGGGGTGAAATAGGAGACTCCAAAGTTTAAAGACCATTAGTGTTAATAATTTTTATTTTACCACATTGATGAGAGTACTAAACAATAAAGAAGAATTGCTTCCAACTAGAAAGGAAAAAAAAAAAAAATCAAAGACAGAGATTACCATAGGTTCCCAAGTAGAGATACTTGTTTCCAAATACTCTGTCTATTCGGGCTTCCCATCTTCCATTGTGGTGATGTCTGCACATTTTTGTCAACCCGTGATTAATTTTAAATATCATATATATTGCTGCAACGAAGCATGAAGTGAGAAAACTTTATAGACATATATAAACATCTATGTTTTTGTTGTAAAATTCTGTCCAATGATAAATTGAAAGTTATTTGTTGATAGTAGCAAAGTGACTATGTCTGTATGTATGTATGTACATATATATAATTAATATAAATACCAATGGCAAATTCACTAATGAGTTGCTCTATAATTTACCTTGTTCCTTTATCTAAATATTGGCAATTAACTTTACATATTTTTTTAAAACCTCATAGATTCCTGAAAAATGACTAATAACTAAACAAGTTCTTAACTACAATCTGGCATATTCTAACTTAAAACTTAATAGATTCCAAAAAAAAAAAAAAAAAAAAAGACTAAAAAATGACAGGTTCCAAAAATATACTTAAAACTAGGCAACTTATAATCAATCAAATGCTTATTTATATGATCAAATAATAATAAAAAAAAAGCTGATAAACATAAACTTACCTTTTCTCAAAAAAATCACGGCATTCAAATCCTTGAAGTGCAACGAATCGATGCAATTCCACCAAAAAATCTGTGGAAGAGATCTATCGATGCCTTCAACCTTCTTAGCTCATCAATCTCCAACAAGAGAAATGGTCTCATAAACTCATACTTGAAACACATAAGACAAACCATGCACCTTGTATCCTTCTCTCCTACAATCACATTCTCCTCACAGGGCAAGACCATCGTTCCCTGCAATCTTATCATCCCTCTTATAAAGTGTGTTCCTAACATAATTATAGCTAGAAATCATCAAATCAAATGATAGCTTCTCTCAAAGAACATCATTAAGCTTTGAACCATCAACAACTCTGATTAATTCATTCGTGACACACTTGTCAGTAGCCTTACAAAGCAAAGAAACGCGAAACAAAATACAACAAAGCACCTTTAACAGCATCCTCATCATTGTCAAAAACTGCCGATCGAAAGAATTTAACAATGCTACCCCTACTGATATAGCTGGTAATGCCCGTAAAGAAAAAAAAAAAAAAAAAAAAAAACTTGTTCTTTAAATTGTCTTGATGGCTATCATAATAGTTTTCCAAATCTACACTATCAGGCCAGAAATTAAATAGAATTCCTCTATCCTAAACCTAACCATACCATCACCAAACTTATACTACCTTTCCTTCTCATTGGTTTGATAAACCTTCCAAAGCAAAATCTCGTGCAACAAATTATTCTGACTGATAAACTTAACGCTGATGCTTCTATGAAGTTGGCTCGAAGGATATTGGTGTAGGTGTGGTTGTTCGAAATGATTTGTTAGAAAAAATGGTTAATAACCATTTTGATGAGCCATTTTGAGGCATAATTTTGAGTGAGACCCACTTTATAAAAGTGATGGGTCTTGGCAGATTTGCGTTCTCCGTCGTGAGAAGATCGAAATCATATATTTATATGCTCAAAATGGTAATCAGGTAAATGAGAAATTGATGCTCAAAGTGTGCCCATTGACATTTAAATTTGTTAGAAAAAAAGGCCTAAATGTGGAATCCCACATCGGTTAAATATTAAAACTTGACATCCCCTGACATGTATAAGTACTAGGAAAGTCCCACATCGGTTAGGCACAGAAGTTTGATACCCTTGACCTGTATAAGTACTAGGGACTTTCTCTACATCTAGACACAAAAAATTACACACACAAAAATTGCACACAAAAATAACACATAGTTTTTCCTTTTCTTTTGTTTTCGAGTTTTTGTTCTCTTCTTCTTGAGTCTCTCTTTTTGAGTCGGTTTTTGCAAGTAGTCGTTTTTGGTGATAGAGGAAGACGCTATTTAAGTTCGTCGGAAGCGGTGTTCGAGTGTGCATAGACCATCATCTGTTGTCGTTGTATCTTAGGAGACAGACGTCCATCAAATCCTCGTGTACAACTAGAGGGGATGAATTTGTTTTAAGAAAAGCGTGAACTACACGTGCCTCGACTATTATTTTGTTCCAATTCGATTTAAAGGTTGAGAATTCTATTGTAATGTTTTATTCCTAATTTCATAATAATATTCCTTCTACTTTTTCTATTTACTTTATATTGCACTTGTTTGTTGTTTATCTCTATATATCTCTAATAATCTTAAAACATATTCTAGCTTCCGTTTGATGATGAACAGGTTCATTAGATTTGGAAGGAAATTGTTGGTTTTGATTCCTGTGAACCCAATGAGAAACCTGAGAAATTCAGTGGTTTGAATTTCAAGACTTAGCAACAAAAGATGTTGTTCTATTTAAAAACACTGAATCTTGTGAGATTCTTAAAAGAGGATCCTCCTACTGTTAGAGAGGACGAAGCAGATGCTCAGAATTTGCTTGCTGTTAAAGCATGAAAGCATTCTGACTTTTTGTGCAAGAATTATATTCTGAATGGCTTGACTAATGCACTTTATAATGTATATAGTCCGAAGAAAACGACCAAAAAAGTATGGGAATCTTTAGACCATAAATACAAAACAGAAGATGCTGGTGCTAAAAAGTTCCTAGTTAGATAGTTCATGAACTATAGAATGGTGGATTCCAAGACTGTAATTAGTCAAGTTCAAGAACTGCTATTACTCATTCATGAAATTCATGCAGAAGGAATGGTAATCAGTGAGCCTTTCTAGGTAGCTACAATTATAGAGATGCTGCCCCCTGCGTGGAATGACTTCAAGAACTATCTGAAGCACAAGCGTAAGGAGATGAGCATTGAAGATCTTATTGTTCGACTTCGCATTGAGGAAGACAATCATGGATCTGAGAAAAAGCTCTCAAGCAAGTCTGTTGCCAAAGCAAATGTGGTGGAGCATGATAAGAGTTCCAAGAACAAGAAGAACAAGTCAGGGTCCAAGTTGGACCTAAGGTTGGAATTTCAAAGAAACAGGAATTCCAAAGGAACTGTTTCAACTATGAAAAAGTGGGTCACAAGTCAGCAGATTAGAGGCTGCCAAAGAGGAACAATAAGAAAGAGGCCAATGTGGTGGACACTATCACACAAGAAGTGTCAGACATCAACCTTTATGTTGTGGTCCCTGAAGTCAACATGGTGGACTCCAACCTGAAGGAGTGGTGGCTAGACACTAGGGCCACATGCCATGTTTGTTGTGATAAAGCTGACTTTGCTAAACTTATGCTGTCAGATTCTGGAGAGAAGCTATACATGGGCAATTCAGCTACATCTGATATCAAGGACCAAGGAATGGTATTTCTAAAAATGACATCAGAGAAAGAAGTTAAGCTACAAAATGTGCTATATGTGTCTGATATTCGAAAGAATCTCATTTCGGTAACTTTGTTGAGTTCACATGGCTTCAAGATGGTTTTTGAAGCTGACAAAATAGTTGTCTAAACATGGGTTGTATGTGAGAAAGGGATATGTGAAAAATGGAAAGTGAAAAATGAATGTAATGGTTGTTAGGCCCAATTCCATTAATAAAAATAAAAAATCTTTTGCTTATATGCTTGAGTCTTCTAATTTATGGCATGGTAGACTAGGTCATGTTAATTATAATACTTTGCATAGATTAATTAACTTGGGTCACATACCTAGATTTGATATTAATCCCAAACATAAATGTGAAATATGTCTAGAGGCAAAGCTAACGAGATCTTCGTTTCAAATAATTGAGAGAAATACTAAGCCACTTGATTTGATATATAGCGATGTTTGTGACTTAAAATTTGTTTAACTAGAGGTGGGAACAAATATTTTGTTACTTTCATAGATGATAGTACAAAATATTACTATGTATATTTGCTTAGGAGCAAAGATGAGGTTATAGAGAAGTTTGCTCTCTATAAGCAAGAAGTTGAAAACCAACTTAATAAGAAAATTAAGATGGCAAGAAGTGACCGTGATGGTGAATATGTTGAACCATTTAGTGAATTTTGTGGACAACATAGTATTATTCATGAGGTTACACCACCCTATTCACCTCAATTAAATGGTGTGGCTCTCTATAAGCAAGAAGTTGAAAACCAACTTAATAAGAAAATTAAGATGGTAAGAAGTGACTGTGATGGTGAATATGTTGAACTATTTAGTGAATTTTGTGCACAACATAGTATTATTCATGAGGTTACACCACCCTATTCACCTCAATCAAATGGTGTGGCTGAAGGCAAAAATCGTACCTTAAAGGATATGATGAATGCGATGTTGATACATGTGGGGGGAAGCCATTTTGTCAGCTAATTACCTTTTAAATAAGGTACCTCAGAAGAAAGAAGACAAGACCCCTTATAAATTATGGAAAGGTAGAAAGCCTTCCTATAAATACTTGAGAGTGTGGGGGTGTTTTGCAAAGGTAATGGTACCCACACCAAAGAAGATGAGAATAGATCCAAAAATAGTTGATTGCATCTTCATTGGTTATGCCCACAATAGTAGTGCTTGTCGGTTCCTTGTGTATGAATCTAAAAACCCTGAGATTCACAAGAACACGATAATGGAATCTAGGAATGCATTTTTTTTTTGAACATGTATTTCCTTGTAAATCCAAAGAGCATGGTCCAAGTTTATCTAAATGAACGTTTGAGATTATTGAAGAGAATAGTCAGGATCATCAAGAAGTTAAAACCGAATATGAAGGGGAAGAGCCTAGATGAAGCAAAAGGGCAAGGACAAAAAAATCATTTGGACTAGACTTTTTGACCTACATGCTAGAGGCTGAACCTCAAACTTTCAAAGAAGCTGTAAGCTCATCTGAGGGTCCTTTATGAAAAGAAGCCATAAATAGTGAAATTAATTCCATCATGCAGAATCATACTTGGGAATTAATGGACCTTCCTCTAGGAAGTAAACCGTTATGTTTTAAGTGGATTTTCAAATGCAAAATGAAAGCAGATGGAACAATTGATAAGTATAAGGCTAGACTTGTTATAAAAGATTATAAACAAAAAGAATGCCTTGATTACTTTGATACTTATTCTCCTGTAACAAGAATAACCTCTATAAGAATGATTTTAGCGATTGTCGTTTTGCAGAATCTTGAAGTACATCAGATGGATGTAAAGACTGCTTTTCTTAATGGAGACCTTCATATGGAACAACCAGAAGGTTGTATGCTTAAGGACAAGAAAAGAAAGTCTGCAAATTGGTGAAGTCTTTGTATGGGCTTAAACAAGCACCAAAGCAATGGCATGAGAAATTTGACAATGTTATGATGTCAAATGGCTTCAAAATTAATGAGTGTGACAAGTGTGTTTATGTCAAAAGAACAGACGAAGGATATGCTATTCTTTGTCGTATGTAGATGACATGCAAATCGTGGGTAGCAATGATCAGATGATCAAATCTACTAAAGATATGTTGAACTTTAGATTTGACATGAAAGACATGGGACTGTCGATGTGATTTTGGGAATCAAAATTAAAAGGTCGCCTGATGGACTCATCTTAAGCCAGTCACACTATGTGGACAAGATACTTAACAAATTTAGTAAAAATGACTCTGGCGTGGCCAGAACACCAAATGATATTAGTCAACATCTGTCCAAAATAGAGGAGGTAGAATATGCTAGAGTGATAGGCAGTTTAATGTACTTAATGAATTGTACAAGGCCAGATATTGCCTATGCTATGAGTAGTTTGAGTAGATTCATGAGTAATCCAGGAGATGACCACTAGAAAGTGATTGTTACAGTATTCAGGTACCTAAGATATACTCATGATTATGGGCTACACTATACAAGAGATCCTGCTATTCTTGAAGCATATTCTGATGCAAGTTGGATATCTGATATACAGGATTCTAAAGCTACAAGTGGATATGTATTCACTTTGAGAGGCGCAGCAGTTTCATGGAAGTCCTCAAAGTAGACGGTAATAACCAGGTCCACTATGGAATCTGAATTTGTAGCCTTAGATAAAAGTGGTGAAGAGGCTGAATGGCTAAGGCATTTCTTGGAGGATATTCCTGAATGGCCTAAACCTATGCCTACAATATGCATACATTGTGATAATCAATCTGCTATTGGCAGGGCATAGAATGTGATGTACAATGGTAAGTCAAGACATATACATCGTCGACATAATACCATTAGACAACTGATCTCGATTGGAGTCATGACAATAGACTATGTAAGGTCTAAAGAGAAAATTGTGGATCCATTAACTAAAGGACTGAATAGAGATAAAGTTAAGAAAATATCAAGAGGAATGGGACTAAAGCCCATAAAAGAATAGGTCGAAATAGTGGAAACCCAACCTTGTTCATTGGAGATCCCAAGATCTAGGTTTAATGTGATAACTAAACTGAATAGACCAAGTATGATCAATATGGGGGTTACCCCAACACATTTCTAAAATAAAAACAGTGATACCTGTAGGGAAAGGTTAAGCAGTTTGCTTTAATGATTCTTATACATCGAATACAATGAGAATTCGAGCAGAGTAATGCGGGTTACTTTTAAGTAAGAAATCAGCTATGTGAGAGAGAAGTGGGGCTGCTTCAAGGAGAATTGCTAAGGCTCAATTCTTTAGAAACTCTTGCAAAACCAGGGAGATGTTCATGGCCAAAATGAGCATAACCATGAGAACTAAAACTGTGTTAGAAAAATACATTTGTGAGGTATGTTATCGTTTACACAAACGGCAGAATAGTTTAAGGACATTGCGTCCACTGGTCAGTCAGTAAAGTAAGCATACTTTCACAAGATAAGGTTTAAGGGTTAAAGCCTACCTATCCTATGCAGGTATTAACCGTTGAACTCTATCACCATGTAGTGTCTTTGTTTTCTCTTGTCGTCAATCAATTTCATGCATGTGGGGGATTGTTAGAAAAAATGGTTAATAACCATTTTGAGGAGCCATTTTGAGGCATAATTTTGAGTGAGACCTACTTTATAAAAGTGATGAGTCTTGGCAGATTTACGTTCTCCGTCGTGAAAAGATCAAAATCATATATTTATTTGCTCAAATTGGTAATCAGGTGAATGAGAAATTGACGCTCAAAGTGTGCCCATTGACATTTAAATTTGTTGAAAAAAAAGGCCTAAATGTGGAGTCCCACATTGGTTAAGCATTAAAACTTGGCATCCCCTGACATGTATAAGTACTAAGAAAGTCCAACATCAGTTAGGCACAGAAGTTTGATATCCCCTGATCTGTATAAGTACTAGAGACTTCCTCTCCATCTAGACACATAAAAAATTACACACAAAAATAACACATAGTTTTTCCTTTTCTTTGTTTTTGAGTTTTTGTTCTCTTCTTCTTGAGTCTCTCTTTTTGAGTCAGTTTTGGCAAGTAGTCGTTTGTTGTCGTTGTATCCTAGGAGACAGACGTCCATCAAATCCTCGTGCACAACTAGAGGGGATGAATCTGTTTTAAGGAAAGCATGAATTACACGTGCCTCGACTATCATTTGTTCCAATTTGGTTTAAAGGTTGAGAATTCTATTGTAATGTTTTATTCCTGATTTCATAATAATATTCCTTCTACTTTTTCTGTTTACTTTATATTGCACCTGTTTGTTGTTTATCTCTATATATTTCTAACATGATTACGGTCTTAACTTAGCCTGTCTCGAAGCAGGTGGAAGGATTTTTTTAGTCCGCATGTTGTTGAGTACGTGGCGCTTAAAGAGGGCCTCAAGTTTGCTCCTGGTTATGGTTTGGAGGTCTCGAAAGTGGATTTGATGCGGCTAATGTAGTATGTTAAAATTTGAATTCCTGTTATACTCAGTAATCTTAAAACTCAATATTTTTCACAGCAAAGATTTAGAATGTACCTTGATTAATATATTTAATTTATAGAGAACCTTGCACAGAATGTTTGTCAGAAAAGAAGAACCTAATTTCTCTATCTAGACCTATAGTTATTTCTTTTAACGTATTTTCTGATGGTGATAAGAAATACAAAAAAAATAATTGATTGGGTGGAGAGAGGACTAGACTCTTATTTATCGACCCTTAATAAGTGCCTTCCATCAAAGCACACATCCTTTTAGATGTAGACACATCATTTAATAAGAGTTATATCCTCTCATAGCCAATAAGATTTTAGCATTTAAATAATTATTAAACTAAATAAATAAATCTGATCAATTTAATAAGCCTCTAATTAATCATGTGGGTCATAATTCTAACATTCTCCCACTTGGTCCTATGATATTCCTTTATTAGTTTAATAAGGCTATAATGTGCATAATAATATTATGCCAAATCTTCTTAAAATTGGCTAGTACTCTACATCATAATTAAACAGAAGATCTAAAGTGAGTCATAGCGATTGTACATCATTAATTTAATGTAGTCCTTTCCATATACTACAACATTAAACATCTATTTAACATGATTCATAATTGAAAGGTATAATAATAGTCCACTTTAATGTTTTTGGTGAAACTGTCTTGTCAAATATTGATCTAAATCAATCATGTATACAAAATAGAAAACAAGATATATTAGAAACATAATAAGTAAGCTCAAAGTGTCATATCATTAAAATAAAATAGAACATAGTACATAACCGCTAATGACTTCTAATAACACCCATACGTTCAACATGTTCAATAAATGTTTTGGGTGGTAATCCTTTTGTTAAAGGATCTGCAATCATAAGATTTGTGCTAATTTGTTCAAT
This sequence comes from Artocarpus heterophyllus, assembly GCA_025403435.1. Classification (NCBI taxonomy): domain Eukaryota; kingdom Viridiplantae; phylum Streptophyta; class Magnoliopsida; order Rosales; family Moraceae; genus Artocarpus; species Artocarpus heterophyllus. The sequence goes on from CM046339.1 coordinate 13,967,504, forward strand.
TGACCCTTTATGTTCCCCAACTTCTTGCTTAACAACTAAGTACTTAATATCCATACGTTTCGTACCATCAGAAAATTTGTCGTTCATGGAAAAAAAGATTGCTGCGACATTATCACAATAAACTTTTAACAGCTTGGCTATACTATCGATAACTCCAAGTCCTAAAATAAATTCCGTAACATAAACCATGACTTGTGGCCTCAAAACATCCTACAAACTCGGCCTCTATAGTGGAAGCAGCAATGACGGACTGCTTCGCACTTTTCTATGAAATTGCTCCTTCGACTGAAAGGAACATTT